>CM044556.2:23207998-24615498 GCA_024416835.2 Perccottus glenii | reverse complement strand
AGCTTTTGTCAGAATGCAGGTGGATCTTCAGAAACAATCATATACTACTGTATGTGTGTTCAGTATAAAGAGAAAATACTGTGTATAGGCACAATTTCGACTGCACCCATGCTCAATATCAGAGATGTCTTGTAAATGGCAAATCAATGTAAAATTATACTTTCGCTGAACAACTTAAACCGAGACAGATGTACAGTATATTCCGTGCAGTCATCTGCCGGAGCTCTTAGCAACTAACGTTTACATTTTCATTGACTGCCGCGGTAGAATAACAAAAAAAAAACATTGACTAACAAGGCTTTAGACTTAGGTGTCATTATACCACCTGCAGCATTAAGCGGGCTGTCTTTACCTGTCCGTCAAGGTGATCTAACTAAGTGCAGTGGTGAATGTTTTTGATGAAATGTCTGCTAGACTGAAACACTTAAAAACAAAGCTGCATGTGACTGTTCTTAGACTCAGATAAAGTTAAGGGTAACAGCTTGTGCACGGATGTTTGTAACATTCCAACACCCTTCCAGGTTAAACACATTTTAGAGCTTGTCTCTCTAAAACATTTAGTTGTATTTTTATAGGCACTTTTCCTACTCTTTGGCATTAACTGTACTTAGCAAGTCTAAAACATTGAATGTGACTGGCTTTGTCACAACAACAAGTAGTGGCTACAGCTATTTTTTTTTCTTTTTCTGTATAGTGCTTTGCAAAAAAAAATGTGTGCAAACTTACTGCCTACAATCTATGGTGAGCATTTAACATTGACTTTCCATTAATACAAATTCTCTAAATGCCAAGAAAAATAGGGGGGCATAGCAAGCCCAATGGGCCTTAGAGCACGCAGAAGAGACTTGTCAATGAGCAGCTTACCACAAAGTAAACCAGCCAGTTCTGCACTAATATGATTGCTCTTATAAAATGATGTGGCTGTATTTGACTAAGCAAATGCCAGTGCCATCCACCGAAAATATTTTTACCAACTCAATTCCGACTCAGTCAAATGAGGATCAAATCAAATATTGCTGAGGGGAAGCTAACAAGTCCTCCAGGACGGCTGCACAAACACTAACTTCACATTAGTTAGCACACAAACTGTAATTGTCATTGTACTCTGTGAGTTTACCATGACCCTCGCCTCCACAGCGCTTCTGTGTTCTGCATTTGTCTCTTTCTGCTTTTAATACACCTCTGCAGCCCACCTGCACACATCACTGCACTCACTCTTTTTAACTGGAAAATAGATAAGAAACTGTGCTGCCACCAACAAACAGAAGAATTTCACTTTTGCAGGGCACCAAAGCACTGGCGGTTCCCCTGGTAACCAACACTTCAATACTCAAGCTGAACCTGCGAGATAATTGGATGGAGGGAATGGGCGGAGCTGCTATAGCCCAAATGCTAAAGGAAAATTGTTACATTACAGGTGGGTTTTTAGTGGGCACTCAAGCGTACACTCATTTTCTCTTCCTCTCAGTGTCACCTTTGTGTTGGAGAAGTGCCACCTCACTCCCACTCGTATGCCACTCTCACCCCAATTATATGCCACAGCACAGGATTTAACATCTGGGATTCCACTTCTCTGTTTGGTAAATGTCAGTCAGACGTGCAGTTCAGCAACTTGGGATATGTGAGGAATGATTCCTGTGAGCCAGGCGGGCTCGCTGGGCTCATTGTATTTTTAACATCCTCTGTCACATGCCACCGTTTGACTTTAAGCGTATCCAATTTTCATTCTTTGCAAGCTTATTGCCAATTTGTATGTTTCTACATGTGTATTCGCTGTTAGCTGACACTAGGGCATGTGTACAGAAGTCATTACAGTAGATAACAAAGACACTACCTGGAAACACTATGAATAATAAACAGTAAATGCAATCACAGTCAAGGTTACAGTCAAATAGACTCAAAAATGACTAAACTATAGGTTAACTATACCTCATAACAGAGGATTTCCAAAATAAAAAGCACTGATAATGATAATTTCGTCTTTCAAAAATTAACTGCAATCAATTGACAGAGAGATGTGCACACACATCAAAGCCTGTAAAAGCCTTCTCTATTAATAATAGCACACATGTGTTTTTTTTCTATTCACACATATACTTTATGTGAACAAGCTTTACACTGAACAGGCATTAAACTGGGGAGGGACACAGGGTAACTGTGTCATTATCCAAAGTGTAAAAAAGTTGTTTCCTTTCAGTTACAAGTGACTATATAATCTAAACTTTGTCTGTTGTTTCCATCCCAGACGTGGATCTATCTGACAACAGACTTGGGGATTTTGGGGCCCAGGCCATCAGCAGTATGTTAAAGGAGAACAGCACGCTGGTACGACTCAACCTGTCTAACAACTCCTTTACAGACTGCTCTGCTGAATTCCTCGGCCCAGCTCTGGTCACTAATGCCACGTTGCAGCATCTTGACCTCAGCCACAATGCTCTAGGGCTAGACGACAGAGCAGGTAGTTTACAAATTTACACACTCTTAACATTTTTCACAATAAAAAGAGCAATACAGTTAGGATATTTCTGCTGGTTTACAAACACACACACAAAGGAAATATTTTCCAAGCATTAGGCAAAAATGTAAAAGTTAGCTATCATACTATACGAGTGAAAAAAATCTAAACCAAAATTAATTGTTAAAGCAAAGATAATTTATGAGAACCAAGAATTTACATGCCAACTATGTAACTAAAGACAATAATGATAAATGTCAGCGCTTGTCATGTGTACTGCCTTTTTTGTCTAAAACATCTAAAACAAATCCTACTCCAAAGTGGCCAACAGATGGCAACATTGCTGCTCTTACACACAACTACACAGAGTCAAACTCTCAATCCAATACAGACATACATGAACTTCTTTAAATACAACAGTATACTGTCACTG
Source organism: Perccottus glenii (assembly GCA_024416835.2). Lineage (NCBI taxonomy): Eukaryota > Metazoa > Chordata > Actinopteri > Gobiiformes > Odontobutidae > Perccottus > Perccottus glenii. The sequence goes on along the minus strand of CM044556.2, from coordinate 24,612,610 downwards.
TATTTGCAATTTTATTAACTCTGTATATGTTTGCCTCTCATGCCCCATACAATACCGTGGTTAAAAATTGATTGAAATGATAGATATATAACTATGAGAAGCTCGTTATTATTACACATGCTCGCTGGGTTCTATGGGGTGATTACTAGGTTTGTCATGGTGTTTCAGAGCCGTTCTCCAGCAATCACCACATTCACGTAAATGTATGTAGTAATATTCCTATGCTTAATGTAACAGCAGGCAGCAGCAGCCTTTGGCCTTCAAAGGTTAAGAATATTCTCCGTTAAAGGCTCCTTGTATTACGACAGGGAACAGGACGGTGATAGGCAGAGCACAAAGAACAACAGGCCAAGATGCACCAAGCCTCTGAAGGACGTAATTGAAAATAAATGTGTCTGTGCAAAAGGGGACAGTCTCATTACCATATGTGCTGCTATGACTCATCTGCATGTAGTCGATACTGTTTCTGCTTGCGCGCAAATATCAAAGGACACACTTAAGTGCACTCCTCTTTATAGCATGCTCCAGAGAGAACTCTAACCAGTGGAACGCTAACATGTATCTTTCTCTCAATACACACGTTAGAAGATCTCTTGCTGTGATTACGTGATGCCTCTTCTTGTCATGAAGTGGGAGACATGATGATGGGAATGTTTCCTCTTGGGTATTTCTGGTGGAGTGCTAAACGCAGTAAAAAGAGGGACAAAGTTATGTCAACCTTAACACCTTTTCTCAATTTAAACAGAAGCCTTTTGACATGAGTCCTTTTTGAAAGTCTTTGCATCAAATTGAAATTGTGTACATGAGTACATTGTGTAAAAATAAACAATAGTACAGTTTTCAATGTTTCATACGTACACAGTGTATATTTGTATATGGATGAACTCACTGTTGGAGTTGATTCTGTTTTATTTAAAAATACATTCTGCTGTTATGTCAAATACAGTCTGTCAAATTCTCTCTCAAATTCTAATCACATTTAAACTTTTGTATGTGATGTGAACAAGAGGCTTAAACTCTTGGGTAAAGCTCATTTAAAAGATCAAAACACTAGTTTGATTATAGTCGGACATATAAATTACTTTCACCCTCTTTAACAATGTTGCAGCAGCTCAAGGACTGTTTGTCAGAGAACATGGGGTTGAGAAGTCTGAGTCTGTCCTGGAACTGCATTCGAGGAAGAGCAGCTGTGATGTTGGCCGGCGGTCTTGCGGTAATGTAAACATTTGAGTTCTCTGTAAGAACTAGTCACCGTGATGTTGGCATTATCTTTAAGTCTGTATTTACCTAATGCTATGATATGCAAGATTTTCAAGTATAAACAATTGACAACTCCCAATTTGGGAATCCTCTTTTTGCACATCAACTGCTTGCATTGATTATATTTTACTAAAACTATTGGCTATATCATGGTTTATATCTTGTTCACTCTAATTGTGCACCTGTTCTGTGAGCTACACTGACAGGTTCAGTCACTTCAGAGGATAATCACTCTTCTGTCCTCCTTCTTTAACCTTTTTGAGTCACTTTCCTCCTTACATCATTTGTTAATACTTTGTCAAAGTGGTTGAGCTTCTTTAGCTAAATCTCATTTAACTGTGTTTTAGGGCAACCTTTTTCTCAGATCAGTGGATCTGTCGTTTAATGGCTTTGGAAAAGAGGGGGCTATTTCCTTAGAACAGGCGCTTAAGGACAACAGTGTTTTGGAGGAGCTAAACATCAGGTATGACACAATCTGATAATCAGCTTATCTTTAAGGGAGTCTAAGAGGAACCAATTAGTTTAAACAATTTGGTCATGAATCAAAAACACAGGTTAAGGTATACACTTCCAACCAGCTATAGATTTTGAAGAGGGGCCACAACTTTTTATTTCAAGGGAAAACAAAAGTTGCCCGTAGATTTTGGGATATACAGACAGAGAGAGCCTTTTAAAATATAACACTTTATGATTGCTTCCATCACACCTCAGTGCCCCTTTTTGTAGTTTTTACTGGTTTTGCTTTCTTGCCACAGCAACAACCGAATCCCCCCTGAAGGAGCCATCCGCCTCGCCGCGGGCCTCAGAGTAAACAAGACAATCAAATCCCTGAACGTAAGCTGCTCAAAAGAGATTGGTTCTGGCGTCACAAGCAATAGGGGGCATCAGCGGGTAAAATAAGCGAAATAAATGGATCACTGTTTTCTGTTTTAATGTCAGCACCGGAGTGTGATTCTGAGATAGAGATGCACCAGCGCAACTGCACACAAAGAAAAAAAGTTAGGGCAAGACATTATATTACAGACTCTTTATTGATTCTTTGTAGGGTGAATCTTGGTTTTCATTGATTATAAGCGCAGGTAGGCAATTTATTGTATGTGCACCAAACTGTGATCAGACAGTAAAGAAGTTTTAAAGATGATGAGCCAGTTTTGTTTGTATTCCCACATCAGTCTCTTAAAACAAATACTACATTCACACTATGTTATATATGAAGGCTTTTAAACAAGTCTCTGTACATTATTACTTCAGTGATTTTGTGCCATGTCCACAAAAAGCTGTATGTGCTAATATGCAATAGGCTTCTAAATTCATTGATTCATTGCACACAGCAGCTCAAAATGTATTACAGTATGGTTGTGTGTGTGTTTCTGTGGTGACACCTGGTGGGGAAAATGCAGAATTCAACTGCACAGCTGACAATTCTTTATAGAGCACGTGAACAGCTATGGCATCCTGTAGGGGCAAACTTATGTCTATAAAACAAACCCCTGGAAAATATCACAGGTCTGATGGTAATTTTGCTTAAAAATAACTTTGTATAAACACTAGCTAAGAATGCAATGGCAAAATTGATAAGATGTATTCGGATGTGTTTCATTGGCCAGGTGAGAAAGAACCCTATACAGAATGCTAGCTGCTATGGGATCCTCAAGTCCATCCAAGAAAACAAAGATCCAGCCATGGAGATAATAATAATATTAATAATAATAATAATAATACATTTTATTTGTAATGCACTTTCTTTTTGTTTTAAACAAAACCTCAAAGTGCAACGTAAAAATTTATCAGCATAAAATGAAAAAAAAATAAATAAATTAAAATGCAGTCATTTAGCAGACGCTTTTATCCAAAGCTTTTAAGCACATACAGGCCTTGAAGGCCCTGTCACCCATGGTTTTTAGTTTTGTCCTAGGGGCCCGTAGACGGTGCAAGGTGAGATGTTGGACTTCTCGCGAATAAATTTTTATGTATCGCATCATTCATTTATTAATTACTTTCGGTGTAAGTCAATTTACCACTGTTTTGAAAGTCTATGAAAGATACATTTCCTGCTCTGGTAGTGAAACATGGGAGCAAATTTGGTACATTCAGAAAAACCAAAAGTGCTTCTTAAATGCCAAAAAAACATAAATAGTATTTTTATGAAAAAATAAAAGAAGAAATGTTAAATATCTTTGCTTGGAAATGATTTAGACATCCTTTTTCAAATGGAAACTCTGAACACAGTGCACACGCAGCATGTATTCAGCGTTTTAATCATACTCATACACGTTATTGGAGTAGGCTATAATAGGCTACAGGTATTGAGTGTGATTCTTTTAAAGTAGGCTATGATCTAATTTGTTCTTATATAATGGCAGTGGGTAGACTGATGGAGAGGATCAAAGAGCACCAGATTGTGAGTGAAAAGAAGTGAATGTGGGTTTCACAAAAAGGATTTAAGCACTGCATGACCAGCCTAATAGAGAAAGGACCTCTAAAAGAACAGTTCACCGTTAGATAAAAGCCCATTTACCGCTAAACTACACAGTGTTCTTTGTTTCCCAGACTTATGTTTCACATTTCATGGTCATCGTTTTGCATTGTGCACAAACACACGTCACATGTTCTCGGTTCCCTGTCAAAAGCTACACTCGATGCTGCGTAGCATTACGCTATGGGGAACATTCTTTGTGTGACCGGTTGTGAAGCACGTGTGTCAAACACGCCAAGAATTGGCTTATAATACCTCTGTTGGTGACGCAGCTCATCAGCGGCAGCTGTGTGATTGCGCGCACCTGAACAGAGGGTATAATAACACATGACGCGGGAGCGTCTTCAGGTTTCTTTGTCTTCAGATCGCATTGTGTGAAGTGTGAGCAAACCTACTCTCTGTGCCAGTACGAAAATATATAAAATAATAAATACAAAAGTATCATGGCTGGGTTCAGTAAGAAATGTGTTCCTCCGTAACAGAGGCACATTGCTGACGATGATCAGCATGAATTTTGTTTTGAGTGTTGATCTGGCTGAGGCGCAGGGATCAGATCCTATGTCCCTCGCGCTCTCACCAGATGAGGCAGACACCGGCTCTGTGCTCGGGCGGGCGCGCTCCGGCGCTTCCCATGAGCACGTCGATGAAGCCTCATCCCTGGCTTCTGGGGGCGCCGCAGCCTCGAGTGCTCTTCCCGCTCTGACGCGGCGTTTGAGGAGCTGCTCAGGGTGGTTACAGGAGCAGTGGCGAGGCTGGGTGTTGGGTGGCCTCGGGGCGGGCACCCCTAAATTATTTTGGGTTGCCCTGCTCCTGAGGCCACTCAGTATTCAGTTTAGAGTATTTAATACTCTGAACTGGATGACAGGTTTCTGTCAGGTGGCCAGGGGGAGGGATCACAGCGGTCTCTCCTTCTTGAGGACCTCCATGAGGAGCTGGCAGCTCATGGAATAAGCCCATCGTCCCGTGTTTTTGTGCCTTCGACGTCGATTTATTCGACTATCGTGGGCGCACAGGTGCGGGGCTATGGGTCGATGCCCCAGGTGGAAGAGACGCCTGCGGGCTATCTCTCCCCCGGGACATCGTCCTCCCTAAGAAAGCCTACACTCCCCAACAAGCCATGCCGGTTCACGTCATCACTGGTGGGGAAGGCTTTCCAGGTGGCGGTCAGGCTGGTGCAGCACTGCACACCATGGCGGTTTTGCAGGCATACCAGGCTGAGCTGCTCAAAGATTTGAGCACAGGGGGTTCTGTGGACGAGGACGTGTTTTCTGAGCTACGCCGTGCCACAGACCTCTCTCTCAGTGCAACTAAGCAGACGGCCCGCGCTATTGGGCGCTCCATGTCTGCTTTGTCGACGGAAAGACATCTGTGGCTTAACCTCACGGGCATCAAAGAGAAGGACCGCGCCTTCCTCCTGGATGCACCCATCTTGCCTTCCGGTCTTTTTGGCAACGTGGTGGACTCCGTCGCCACTAAGTTCCGCGAGGCTAAGCGCTACGAGGAGGTGTTTGTGAGGTTCCTTCCTCGCCGTGCTCAGCAGCCGGGACCGTCGGCCACCCTGTCCCGGCCAGGTCCAGCCCCTTCCAGAGAAAAGCGGGCTGCCCAAAAGGAGAGTGTGGCGAATCGTGCCCCCCCTCGTAATGACTGGGGAGCGGATTCTCGCGCTGCTCAAAAGAGAACGGACCTGCGGAATGTTATCTCCGCCAAGAAGCAGAGGCCCTGAAATTGGTGCGCCCATGGCCGCGGGGGCGTGCTCCCACCGGGTGGGGCGCAACAAAATCCAAGAGAGTCTAAAGACTCCATGTCGACACCCTCAGGAGTCTGCTGTTTTTTTCTCCGCCGCCACTGGCATTCGGGGAGCAGCAGTCTCCAGCGCAATTGTAAGTGTCCAGCCGTCTCCTGCCTTGGTTCAGGACGGCGGGTGTCTTACATCCCCCCCAAAAAAAAAAAAAAAAAAAAAACGACGTGCCAAAACTACTGCCCTTTTTGGAGAAACTGGCAGCATGGATGCTCCTGCCAAATATCTCCCCGTGGGTAATAAGGACTGTGACCAAAGGCTACAGACTTCAGTTCGCCAATCGTCCCTCCGGCGTTTCAACGGCGTGGTCTCCACTTCCGTGAAACCGGAACGAGCCCATGTATTGACACAGGAACTGCAGGTTCTGCTGGACAAAGGGGCCATAGAACGTGTTCCCCACCAGACAGACAATCCGGGTTTTACAGCCGGTATTTTGTAGTTCGGAGAAAAAAAAAAAAAGATGGGGGGCTGCGCCCAATTTTAGACCTTCGCGGGTTAAACCGCGACCTCAAAGCATTAAAATTCAAAATGCTCACAATAAAAATGATTGTGTCCCAGATCCGATTAAGCGACTGGTTTGTCACCATCGATCTAAAGGACGCGTATTTTCACATAGAAATCCTGCCACAGCACAGAAAGTTCCTGAGGTTCGCTTTCGGGAGCGAAGCGTACCAGTATCAGGTTCTTCCGTTCGGCCTGGCCTTGTCACCTCGTACATATACAAAATGCATGAATGCATCCTTGGCTCCTTTGCGACTCCAGGGCATCCGCATTTTGAATTACATATACGACTGGCTGATATTAGCTCAGTCTCAGGAGCTAGTGCCTCGACATCGGGACGTCGTCCTAGCTCATCTCGACTCTCTAGGCTTGAGACTCAACGCCGAGAAGAGCGTTCTCTCGGCCGCTCAGAGGACAACATATCTAGGGGTTGTTTGGGACTCAACCGAGATGCAGGCACATCTGTCTCCTGCACGTGTCGGGTCCATTCTAACTACCCTGAAAGCTATCAGGCTAGGCCAGGAAGTGACTGTGCACTTCTTTCAAAGAATATTGGGTCTCATGGCATCTGCATCCACGGTAATTCCTTTGGGCCTTCTGCATATGAGACCGTTTCAGCTGTGGCTCAGAGCCAGGGGGTTTCATCCAAGGGCCAACCCCCTGAAGCAAATAAGGGTTACGCGCCGAGGGCTTCGTACCCTATCTATGTGGTTCAGACCCCAGTTTCTTACTTTGGGTCCCACCCTAGGTCCATGTTGTCGTCGCATGATGCTAATGACAGATGCATCCCTCACGGGCTGGGGCGCGGTCTTAGATGGCCGTCCAGCCCAAGGGATATGGAGAGGCCATCTTCTCGCATGGCACATCAATTGCCTCGAGATGAAGGCTGTATTTCTGGCCCTGAAATACTTCCTCCAGCAGCTAAGGGGCTACCATGTCCTAGTACAAGTAGACAGCACAGTGGTGGTCTCTTACATAAATCGTCAGGGCGGACTGCGTTCGCCGCTTGAACAAGCTAGCGCAGCAGGTGCTGCTTTGGGCTCAGGACAAGTTCCTGTCCCTCAGGGCGATTTATATCCCGGCGCATGAATGTGGAGAGCAGATTTATTGTCCAGACAGGCTGTGACACATGGGGAGTGGGAACTCCACCCCGAGGTAGTGAGCCAAATCTGGGGAAGATTTTACGAAGCAGAGGTGGACCTCTTTGCTTCACAGCAGACAGCACAATGTCCCCTCTACTTCTCTCTGACTCCTCCAGCTCCCTGGGTCTGGAGGCAATGGCCCATGTGTGGCCCAGACTGCGCCTTTATGCATTTCCCGGTGGCTCTGCTCCCGGGAGTCCTGGCGAAGGTCCGTCAACGGGGGTCGCGCCTCTTACTAGTAGCGCCCCGTTGGCCAACCAGAGTGTGGTTCTCAGACCTAATATCTCTCCTCGACGGCTCGCCATGGACGATTCCGACCAGGAGGGATCTCCTTTCTCAGGCACAGGGGACAGTGTTTCATCCCCGGCCCGAGCTCCGGAACCTTTACGTCTGGCCCCTGAGGGGGACCATTTAAGAGATGTCGGGCTCCCAGCCCCTGTTGTAGAGACTATTCTGAGCGCTAGGTCTCCCTCTACTAGGAGAGCCTATGCCTGCAGATGGCGTGTCTTTGATGCCTGGTGTGCTACATCATACAGACCCAGTCCACTGCCAGATTGTTTCAGTGCTGGAGTTTCTGCAGGACAAACGGTCCTTGGGCACTAATCCTAGCACACTCAGGGTTTTCGTGCCCGCCATTTCGGCTTGCCACACCCTGATTGCGGGGTTGAGACCCCAAACTAGAGCTAGAGTTCCTTCCTGGGACCTAGCTATAGTGCTGGAGGGCTTAATAAGCACTCCTTTTGAACCACTGGAGTCAGCGTCTGTCAAGTTTCTGACTCTAAAGATGGTTCTTCTGGCGGCCATTACCACTCTCAAGAGGGTTGGAGATTGCAGGCTCTGTCAGTTTCGCCCTCCTGCCTAGACTTTGCTCCTGGGCTGGTCAAAGCCATTTTGCATCCTCACCCTAACTATCTTCCAAAAGTTCCATTTTCGACCTTAAATCCGGTCATTCTTGAAGCCTTCTGTCCTCCGCCATTTATAACACCGGAGGAGAGACTTCACTTACTGTGTCCAGTACGTGCCCTCCAGACTTATGTCCACCGCACTAGCCAGTGGCGTAAGTCCGAACAGCTGTTTATATGCTACGGGGGCTGCAAGCTGGGGTTGCAGCTACCAGACAAACTATATCACGTTGGGTGAAGGATGCCATTGCCCTGGCCAATGGCGTGCGCGGTCAAACTTCGCCCATTGGTGTGAGGGCTCATTCTACTAGAGGGGTTGCAGCTTCAACAGCTCTAGCAAAAGGTGCCCCTCTGCAGCAAGTTTGTGATGCGGCAGGCTGGTCCTCCCCGCACACATTCATCAGATTCTATAGCTTGGATGTTCATGCTACTCAGGGCTTGCATGTCCTTGAGTCATCATCCCAAAATTGTGTTTGAGACCTCTTTTGTGTTTGTGCACACTTCACAACCCGAGGGGTCCAGACACTTACAGTGCGGCGGCGTTGGTATTCTCGTTCCCCATAGCGTAATGCTACGCAGCATCGAGTGTAGCTTTTGACAGGGAACATCTCGGGTTACTTGACTGTAACCCTGTTCCCTTAAAAGCGGAGCGAGATGCTGCGCTGCAATGCCGCACTGGGCGTGTCCGGGCGCTCTTCAGACAAAGTTGACCTGAAGACGCTCCCGCGTCATGTGTTATTATACCCTCTGTTCAGGTGCGCGCAATCACACAGCTGCCGCTGATGAGCTGCGTCACCAACAGAGGTATTATAAGCCAATTCTTGGCGTGTTTGACACACGTGCTTCACAACCGGTCACACAAAGAATGTTCCCCATAGCGTAATGCTACGCAGCATCTCGTTCCCGCTTTTTAAGGGAACAGGGTTACAGTCAAGTAACCCGAGACGTTCTCAATTGTGCGTAAAGACAGTAAAGACCCCTGCGTAATGCGTCACAAAGTCACGTGTTTTGTGTTTAAATCACCCAGCGGGCTTTACTTTTGACAGGATTTGCCGTCAAAACATTACTGATAAGTAGATCAGTTCTGCTGTTCTGCTTCCTGCTTCTGAAGAAGGCAGTCGCACCTCTGCTTGCTCATGCCAGCTTTACTTTTCTTTTTAGTTATCTCCACATTTACCCAATGATTTTATGATCAACTTTTTACATTACTTTTTACTTTCCTTTAACTGGATTTTTATGTTTTCACTTATTTTTTCACTTTTAAAAAAACACGTTTGCCCTGCTGAGCATCTGCAGCCTTGATGTCTATTTTTCAACATGTCTGGTGTAAAAACAGCTACTGCAAACTCTTTCTGCCAAAATTGTTGGAAATATCAACAGGAAATCAGTGTGATACAAACAAAGACTTTTGCTTTAGAATCTGAAAGAGGACTTCAGGAGACGATCCCGATCACACAATGTGGTAAGACTGTGAATTTAAACTTGGATGATACAGTGTCATTCCCAAAACTGAGAAAAGCAAAAGGACTTCAACAAAATGATGCCACCTGGCATAAACTTGGTGCCCAGCCAAAGCACCACTGGATTAGAAAAAAGAATGCTGGCATTACAAGAGCATAGCATCACCAGACATCCAGCTAAAAAACAGATTCCAACCACTGACTGGGCTAAATATTAACGAACCAACTGACAAACATAGACTAAATCAAACTTATTCTATGAAAAACAGGAGACATGAATCTGTGGAAAAGCACCAGGCAAACAGAGACAGAAAATCTATGCCAAAAGTCAAGGACAGAGATATCCTGCTGCTTGGAGACGGTGCTATCAGGGACATAAACAATAGTAGATTTGCTACATGCAGCTTTCCAAGTGCTACAGTCACTGATATAACAGCCCTCCGCCCCCAAGTCATGTCTAAACACACAGGAATTAAACAGCTGATGTTACACGTGGGTGCAGTTGACACCAGAAAGGGGGAATCAGAAGTTTTAAAAAAGGATTTCTCCAGGCTTTTAAATAAACTTGAAAACCTGGAAGTGCAATCCTTTATCAGTGGACCACTCCCAAACATCGACAGGCGGATCAATAAATTCAGTCGGCTGCTTGCACTAAATACATGGCTGTCCAAGGCCTGTGAGACAAGAGGAGTACACTTCATTGATAACTTCAACTTGTTTTGGCAACGTGACGACCTGTTCAAAGGAAAGGGCCCACATCTAAACAGGGGAGGGGTCAGGAGGCTAATGGATAATCTCCTGCACTCCCTGAGACACCTAAATGGTTCTGGGCGCCCTCTTGAACAAAGAGAAAGGATCCTCTGAGAAGCTATCAGCCCCTGAATGAAAAAAAAGCCCTCCTGCCTCACCAGCTAAGGATCCTCCACTGACTCTACCACCATCAACACCTCCACCACTGAAATGGACCCCCCCAGTAACATCAACACCTTCTGCGGACCCCACCATCTCTGTCCCATCCCCGGATTCACCAATGGGATTTCAAGATCACCTGGAAATTTTTGGGCCACAGCAACAAAGAGAAAGTGTCAGCAGTCACCTCGAGTCTCTTTCTCTAAAATGTAAAAATCAGGTTAGAAATCTAGGGGTCATCATGACTCAGACTTGAATTTCCAGTCACATTACGTCAATTACATCATCTGCATTTTATCACCTTAAAAACATTTCCAGAGTCAAAGGGAGACTTAGAGAAACTTATCCATGCTTTTATCTCAAGCAGGTTAGATTACTGTAACGGGCTGCTCACTGGTCTCTCAAAACGAGGGTTAAGACAGCTGCAGCTTATTCAGAACGCGGCTGCTCGGGTTCTGACTAAAACCAGGAAGTACAACCACATCACGCCAGTTTTAAAATCTCTGCACTGGCTTCCTGTTGCTCAGAGAATAGACTTTAAAACAGCACTGCTGGTTTACAAGTCTATTAATGGTTTAGCACCAGAATGTATTTCTGACATGCTAGTTGCTTATGAACCTCCGGGACAGGCCTTCTGCAGAGTTAGAAATAAACAAGGTGAAGCAGCGTTTAAGTTTCATGCAGCAAAAATCTGGAACAGCCTCCCAGATGAAGTAAAACAAGCCTCAACTTTAACAATGTTCAAGAGGAGGTTAAAAACATTCCTCTTTAGCTCCGCCTACATTAAAACTTAAAGTGTTTTGTAATCTGCACTCTTCGTTTCAAATGTTTTAATTTTTTTTTATATTTCTTAATCTAAATCTTGTAAATTGTCTTTTATTCTTGTAAAGCACTTTGAGTTACCCAGTGTATGAATTGTGTTATATAAATAAAATTGCCCTTGCCCTAGATAAATATTAACTTGGAGGTGCGTTTTACGTGTCAAGAAAGATTTTACTTCACAAAGGAAGATGTCGACGACATATTCTGTTTGGCCCAGAAGCCATTTGTTAAGGACTTATGTCAACTGGCACCAAGCGACACGGTAATGGCTCTATTAGCTTAGATTTAGCAATATAACGTGAATGATTGCTTTAGCTAATATTTAACACTAGATGTGTATCTAACTTAAATGTTTCCTAAAATTATATTTTAGAGTCATTCCTCTATATAACTTAGACAAGAAATTGCATTCTATAACTATTTGTACCCGGAAGTATATTCCTAAACTAGCTTTAGCTAATGTTAACTATAACAATCATATATTTTACTTTCGATTTTGCTTGATTCATACAAAATGTTGAGCAGTCGGTAAAGGGAATAATTCCAGTTATAATGATAGATATTTAGGGCATTGTGTGGCTTTAAAGTTAGATGTGTAACTCCATTTGCAAAGAAACTCTCCAAAGCAGCTTTAGCTAAGGAGTGTAACGTCACCCATAGTATTACGAACCTCGGGATTGAAGCTCTTTCAGGCACCATTTTTAGCCGTTATGGAGGTCGCCATGTTGATTTTATGGAGCCAGAAGTCCCAATTTGGGCATATGGACTGAGTTGAATGCTGTTTGCATGGTAAACAGTGAGCCAATCAGAAGCTCGCTTGTTCGTTGATCACATGCTCGCTCCCTGCAGACAGTGGCAAAGCTCCGACAGAGACCTGAGCTAAACTTAGCATGGCTGCTCCTTCGCTGTCCCTGTGTTATCGCCGCCCTCTGATTTCTGCTCTAATTCAGGTAAATTTCACTTTTACACCAATATCTACATTTTTTTAATATTCTCCTACTTTACTTAGCACTATGTTTGTCATCTTTGTCAAGACTGTTCAAAAACACATCTACAGCTAGCAACAGTACTAAACTGCTATATTATTAATAGATATTGTAATTATAAACTGTATGTTGTAAAGATATATAAAGTTGATAATTTTAGAATTATATTTTCTGTATGAAATCTATCTTAGCATCTGTGGTTAATAAGTTTTTTCAACTCATTCTAATAGATACATAAAATACACATTGCATATCTTTTTTAAGAAACTGGTTATTCAGAAATTGTAGTCAAAGAAGCAAGTGCTGTATTTTTGAGATGGAGTAAATATGTTTTAAACCAGTTTTGATTTTTGTTTTTCAATTTCCTTACCCGTGCAATTGCGGGTCAAAGACCTCAGGAGCAACCTGAAAGTTCAATAAACTCTTCCATCTCTGTGCACTACTTTATCATTCAAATATAAAAAGAGACAAATAATAAAAAAAATAACACTATAGTGATAAATAAATTATTTAAAGTTGTGTCTGTCTGTTTTCATCTACTTTCATGTTATTTAAAAGTTTCTTTAAAAATGAATAAAAACAGTTTTTACAAATTATTAACTCTGTGCACTTAAATACAAAGTGTATAAATTATGTCAGATTTAAGAACTTGAAATACAGTTTAGATATGCATTTAAACCTAGAAGCACATAAATGAATAGATATTTGATTGAGTTTAAGTTTATTTAAAAGAAGCTGAAGTTGTAGATGGACCAGGATGTGAAGTCAGATGAAGCTGAGGAAGACGAGGCTGGGCTATGTCAGCTGTGCAGGAGCAAAGAGGACCAACAGAGCAGCAGACCGATAACTGGACTGGACAGTACTGGACTGGGGAGGGCCATCAGAAGCAGCAGTAGCAGGTAACTGTAGAGGGGCTCTGCAAAGACAGAGAAGTAAGTAAGTAAGTAAACTTTATTTACAGTATATAGCACCTTTCACAGATATAAATCACAAAGTTCTTTACAAAGTGAAACTTTAATAAAAGAACAATAAAACTATGAGAATAAAAATAAAACCACAAAATAGTAAAAACATAAAAAGCCCAATCAAATAAAAGCATGTTTAAATAAAAGTGTCTTCAGCTGCTTTTTAATAGAACAGAAACGTCCACTCGTAGTGACAGGGACAGGGCGTTCCAGAGTCTGGGGGCGACTGCTTGGAAGGACCGGTCTCCCCGAGTTTTAAAATGGGTTTTGGGGACTGTTAGAAGAATTTGACCAGAAGACCAAAGAGCGCGGGAGGAGGAGTAAGGGGTCAGCAGGTCAGTGATGTACTGGGGGGCCTGTCCATGCAGCGCTCTAAAAGTCAAGACTAAAATTTTAAAATAAATTCTGAATTTGACTGAGAGCCAATGAAGTGAGGATAAAACCGGGGAAATGTGAACCCTTCTGTTGGTTTCCAGTTCCAGTCCAGAGCCTGGCTGCAGCATTCTGCACCATTTGTAGCCGACTCAGAGACAATTTGTTCAAATAAGTAAAAAGAGAATTACAATAATCAAGACGAGAAGAAATAAAAGCATGAATAATCATCTCCAAGTCAGCTTTAGACAATAACACTCTCAATTTAAAAAATGTTTCTCAAATGATAAAAACTGTTTTTGACCAACTGTCTAGAATGACTGTCCAGAGACATCGATTGGTCAAACAGAACACCAAGGTTTCTGAGGTTCGACTGGACGGAAGAACCCAGGGAACCAAGGTGTTGTTTGATTTGAGGTATTTTTTGGTCTGGTGCAAAGATTAAAGTTTCAGTCTTTTTTTGTATTCAACTGTATTGTATAGCCAGTTCTTTATGCAGGACAAGCAGTCCAACAAATCAGTAAGTTTATGAAACTCAGAGTCTTTAAAAGAACAGTACAACTGAATGCCATCAGCATAAAAGTGATAAGACACATTTTTAAAACTATAAATTATTTCACCAAGAGGGCATATGTACAATAAAAACGAGGACCTAGCACTGAGCCCTGAGGAACTCCATATGACAGAGGGGTCATTTCAGACAGAATATTGTTAATAAAGACACAAAATGATCTGTCAGTCAGGTAGGAGGAAAACCACTTTAAAACTGACCCAGAGAAACCTGTTTCATATTGCAGATGCATTAAGGTCCAGAGTATCAAAAGCAGACGATAAATCCAGTAGGATCAAGACAGAGTACTGCCCAGTGTCAGCCGCCATCATAATGTCACTCGATATCTTCAGCAGGGCAGTCTCAGTTGAATGACATTTTCGGAAGCCTGACTGAAATGTATCTATAAAATTATTTTCATCAAGAAACACAGTCAGCTGCTCCACCACCACTCTCTCCAGGAATTTAGATAAAAAAGGCAATTTAGAGATTGGCCTGTAGTTGTTTGGTTCAAAAGAATCCAAATTGGGCTTCTTCAGAATGGGGCTGATGACCGCGTGTTTAAAAGAGCTGGGCACAGAACCAGTTAAAAGAGAAAGGTTGATCAGTTTAACAACATATGGACCAACTAAATCAAATACATTTAAAAGCAGCGAAGTTTGCATTACATCTAGAGAGCTTGATAATGGTTTCACCTTTTTTAGTAGACCCATAATATCCTCTTCAGTGACAGGTGAGAAGGTGGACCAAGAGCACTGAGGAGATAAACCCCAAGATGTATTGACAGAGGATGGGTTTATAGCATAGATTGTATAATAATAAGGCCTCGTTGGCGTGCTCCTCTTCCTCCTCTGATTTGAACTCCTCTTCCTTGTTGGCCTGCTCCTCTTCTTCCATGGTCAGCTCTTCTCCCTCCTCTGACTCGAATTCCTCTTCCCCCGACTGCCTTCATCCATTGTGTTTGTTTGGAATCTTCAGCAAACAGTGCACTCTGAACTTGCTTTTATACATGTGGTCACAGCATTAGCAACAAGTGTCTTCAATTTTGAGTCGTTGTGTGTAATTGTGTTGAAATATTGCTGACTGTGTCAAGCATTTTGCATCACATGAGCTTTCATTTGAGAATATGAACAGAGTTCTTTTGCAACTTGTTTTTAGCAAAAAAAAAAAAAAATGTGTTAAAATTTATGAGAACGGAGGATTGTGTTCTGTGAATTGTGTCTTTATGTGAAATATGTTTATGATATTGGATAATAATGGCTAGATTTAGTAAATGTGTTTAGACAACTGTTCATTTTGTTTAGAGGATTGGCTTTTGTGTTTTAGCATTTGAGAAAAACTGTAACAACATGTAATTACAAGTGTGTAATTAATAACTTTGAAACCCTTCAAATTATTTTAACTCTTCAGTTGCTCAGAGAGTGAGAGACAGTGTCCAATTTGAAGCAAACAGAGGCTGAGCCTGAGTCCAGTCTTCCAGCAAACACTCATGAGACTGGACAGATGTTTGCTTGTCTCAGCCAGCGCAATAATTTTTTTTAGACATTAATTTCTGATTTTTTTAGACATTAGATACATTTCTGTTTCACGTTCCCAGGCAATTCCTTAATGCTGTGATGGAGCAAGTATTTCCTGAATCTATCTACAGGCTTCTTTTAATGTTCACTTTGGAAGAGTGTCACAAAATAAAACTCAGTATTTCACAGTATTGTACATGTTACAGCATGCATTGCAGCAGACCCAGTAATGGAGGCAGACATGTACATGTCTGCTATGGAGGAATACCTACAGGGCTTAAAAACAGGAGCCCTGTAGGTATTCCTATAGCTTAAGCCAGTCCCCACACTGTGACCCTTCTTACCATGTCCTGTTCCTCAGACATATGAGCTTTATCAAGGGGTGAGTGAAGTGCACCAGCCCACTTTTGGATATGCTGGTGACCAGTAGTCTAGTCCAATATGT
Source organism: Perccottus glenii (assembly GCA_024416835.2). Lineage (NCBI taxonomy): Eukaryota > Metazoa > Chordata > Actinopteri > Gobiiformes > Odontobutidae > Perccottus > Perccottus glenii. The sequence goes on along the minus strand of CM044556.2, from coordinate 24,596,505 downwards.
GCAAATCCAAATTTCAAGTTGCCAGCAGCAGTGCAGGGTCTTGTGCGTGAGCATGCGATGCATAAGAACCTTCCTAACAAAGTGATACAATTGAAATGAAAAATACACACCTAGATGAGCATTCCCAAGAGAAAGATTCCGTTCAGCGTCCCTTGTTCGTATCACAAACCGAAGAACATTAGACGTAATCTGAGCCCCTCTCAAGTCTATCAAGTTGTGACGTTCACAAACGAACCAAATGGTGCAGCTGTGTTTGACACAGATGCACACACAAGCTCCTCCTTCACCGAGTGAGACAGAACAGTAGAGCCGGGCAGGTACTTTAAACAGTAGACACGTGTCAATGCGGTTGTCAGCTCCGCTTTGCCTTTTATTTCTTTTTTTTTTTTACAAGTTCTATTTAGACACATAATGTACAGGCCAGTAGGGTATATATTATACAAAACATTATAAACAAAACATAAACACAGCCAGTTGTGATCTGTGTAAAAGGCCTCTCTGCTTCTGTGGTAACATGATAAACTTAAACTCATTAAAGATTTGCACCAAAGAAAACAACGAGCTGCAAAAAAGACAAATGTAGGAGGAGAGAGACAGAACTACAACACCAGCACAGGAGTCACCAGAGTCCTTTCAGATGCAAAGAACAACCTGTAGCTCAGAGGAGCTCAGGGATTAACTGTGTTCAAACAATAAAATAAATAAATAATATGCCTAAAGGGTGAGAATCTGTCCCTGTATATAAAATAATTCATCCATCCAATAATTTTGTGGTATAGAATAGACTACTTTTATAGAATAGAAATGCAATGTTGTACTGCAGTCAGGAGATGGTACAAAAGCTGTTTAAAATAGCTAATAAAAATGTTATTTGAGCCATATTACCCATTCTTTTGAACGGCTCTTTAAAAGGAACGGATACTCAAGATCGTAAAGCCTATCTCCAGGCAACTACAGTATTTTCAAATAAGGCACGCCTCCTCATCTTAAAGCGACACATTTAAGGCGGTTCTCAAAAATAAGTCACTATAATGCGATAACCTTTTTCTGTTGGTGATATTACAAACTCTAAAACATATTCTCAATGGAAAATGCATCAATGTCCCAAAAGGAAAAGTACAAAGTAGTTCATTTATAGTGTGTTAATATAATGCATATAACAGGAAGCTGCTGAATGAAAGTAGTTTACTATTTAGGGAGGGAAAAAAAATTCTAATCTTAAATTATAGCAATACTTTTTATTTTAAAAATATCAAGTACCAGAAGTAAATTATATTTGTCAATCATGAGTTTAACATTGATTTTACAGAAATAAGTATGAGGTAGCATGAATGATTACATTCTACATGATACATAGATTTATTTATTTTACCGGTGTTACAGCTGACCACTGGAGGCAAGGTGGGTTAAGTGTCTTGCCCAAGGACACAACGACAGTATGAACTGTGGGGCAGAGCGGGATGTTATGTTTTGGGATATTTCGAGCGAGGATCGAAATATCACACCCACCGGTCGAAGGACGGCCACTCTACCACTGAGCTACTGCCTCATTTGAGTTTGATTTATTGTTAAAGCGTAATCAAAACTGATGAATGTTGCACCTCCAGAGAAAAAGCAAAGGCAGAGAGAAATGATAAAATTCAGAATTAAATCTAAATACAAGAAAATAGTTTACTTATCTTTATGCTACTATAAAAATGAGTTTTTAATAGAGTAAAACATTTTAATCATCTTTTCACTTTCATTGGACAATTGAAACATTACAGTAGGAACACCTGTCACATGACCCGGAGAACCCCGGTTTTTATTGGCTCTCAGTTCCAACCCCAGATTAATGAGCAGAGCAGCACAAGTAACTTAAGGTTCATTCTTCTCCACTGCAAGCTGTGGCATTGGCCGTTTGGACTGATCATCATTGATTAGCTTCCGCCTGGGTTCTAACTTTAAATTCTCATTTGTAAATTCTCATTCCTCTGTAATTCAGCAGTCAGGTTTTTTTTTTTATGTTGGATTGGTTAACCTACATGAAGATGGCAAGCTGGTAGGACTGACTTTTCTTTTTGAAACAAACTTGTTTCCCATTCTGAACAATTCCTTGCAACTCTGATCCCAATTTCCTAAAAATGGAAATATAAAACTAAAATTTTCAAAAGTACCTTAACAAAAGGATTAAAACTAAACTCTTGAACAAATTTTGAATTTAAACCTGAATTATTTCTGTAAACAAAGTCAACAAACTTTGAACCAACTACAATATGTTGTAATAACTTCTGTTTATCATTATTCATCATTCATTCATTCATTCATTCATTATTACTTATTATTATTATTACTATTATTATTACCATTATTATTACTATTGTACTTATGTAAATTTTTGTTTCATTCATACCCACAAGCTTTATAAAAAGCCAATCTACTATGTACAATCATTTTTGCATTAATTGCCAACTACCTAGCCTCAATAAAATAAATAAACACATTGTTACACATGGTTGATGAGCTGCATTCACTGGGACTGGGTTTGGATTTGAAGTGTTTGTCCTACAGTAACGGTGAACTCTTGGTGGGAATCATCATTCTGGACTCCATGCTTCTGATCAAAAGCACTAGCAAAGTATAGAGAGAGCTTTATATATAAACATTTTTACTAAACATATTTTAATAAAAAGCAAAGATTTATGTCGATCAAAAGTGTTTAACCACATATTAGATTGAGTTCACCATCTTCTAAATATTTGTTATCAAGTACTAAATAAACTCATCCCTGTTAAATAATAGAACAGTGACACTAACGACTCATCTGAGCCTTTAACGACTCTCACATCAGGAGTCGAACTGCCCTTTCATAGCTTACAACTATGAGACAAACCCCTCCCTCTAAGCCCAGCTCTCTTACCAGTTGATCTCAGAATTAATAAAGTCTCTTAAAATTAGAGACAAAACGTCTTCACCTTGAAAACTGAGTCCAGATGCTTTTGCTTTAACCTTTTCTTCTACTCAGGCCGGGTATCCTCCTCTGTATCTCCAAAGGTGCACTGAACAAATTAAACAGCAAATGTCACTGTTGCACCGTGTGGAGATGAAACCCACCCACACTGACAATGCATACCGAGTACTTTATCTCTCTTCAACCACATTTAATGTCACTGAATGTTCACTATTCATTATTATGTGTTAAATTGATTTAACACGTGTAACATTAATTACACAGGTCCAATGCAGCCATTCTGTTGTACACAATAATCGACTTTTCATCATTTTCACATTATGTATAGATGTTGAAAGGTGCTTACCGGCTTGGTCTTGTTCTCCATACCAGGTATTCCAGCTCCCTACCACCTCACATGGGTAATCCTGGTCATGATGGAGCTTATTCTGCACCACAGCCCTAAGGAAAATACAAAAAAACTGATTCTATTAACATATACCAAAATGTATTTATGTGTTTTAAAATATTTTCTATAAATTAAACAAATATCAAACCTGCTGCATGCTCCCTTTTCTATCACTTTCATTTTACAAATGATTGTATGAGAAAACCATAACAATTGGATGACGGCCAATGGTGAAGGATATGTATTATCCTTCACCATTGGCCGTCATTATTATGGAAGTACTTGACTAAACAGAAATGTGAATTAAACTATTCTAATTTGTAACAGCTACTGGTGGCAGTAGCTCAGTGGGTAGAGCGGTTGTCCTTGGGCAAGACACTTAACCCACCTTGCCTCCAGTGGCTGTAACACTGGTAATTATATTAGAACAATGTAAGTCGCTTTGGATAAAAGCGTCAGCTAAATGAATAAATGTAAATGTAAAATGTAACAGGCAAGTGAATGAAACATTAGGAGAAAGCACTCACTCTAGACCACTGGTTCCCAAAGTGGGGAAGATGATTTCCAGATATTTTTTTTTTATGATTTTTTTTTTTTTTTAATGATTATTATTTTTATATATTTTTAAATGGTTGTAATGATGCGAGTATAAATTTAGGATCGCGGTCTGAAAAGTTTGGGAACACCTGCTCTAGACTGTTGTTTGCCTCCAGGCACTCTGGCTTGACGTTATGAACTAAAAGAGTCACAGGATGTTTTTTTTTAAGGCAGAAGAAAAAAGTCAAATTCTTCAACAAAGTAATTTTACACTACAAAGTTCAACAAAGGCTTCTAACTGATTTTTCTTCAATAGCTTATATAGACTGTTCAAACTGAAATCTCTACATGGTGGTGTTCGCCATACAGAAGATCAAAGCTGGGAAGAGTGATAGATTTCAGTGAAATGTTCTTACATTGCTTACAAAGGTTTACAGACTAGATGTATCATATTTCCTTACTTTTTCATTAATGTGACGTTTCACTGCAGTTGATTTAATTAAACAATACAGACATGGTATTTTCAGCTTCAGAACCTAATTGAAACTGCTATATTTGTAATTGACTAAAAATGCTAAAAGAAAACAGAACTTAATTAATCATACGTACATTGGATTTTATACTACACAGCAGCAAGGAGATAGAAAGTTTTACAACGGCTCAAAGTGATAACTTTAACCAGAGAAGTTGTCGATATATATTAAAAGGGTAAAACTTGAAAGGAGCACAGAGTTGTGCATGACATATGGGCTAAGAGATAGTCATGCTAATATGTTTTGAGTTTAAATGTATGCAGGCTGACTCTCTGAGTGGGAATAGAGTGCCAGCTTATGACTCCACAAGCCATGGCTTTCACCCACTCCAGAGCTGATAAAAGGGAAATATCACACACATTAACAAATATTGTTCTAATCTAACACATCAGCAGCAGCACACGAATAACTGTCTCCCAAAAACAGACAAATGGGACTTGAATCTGTCTGTTCTGATAAAAAGAAACACATAAAACTCTAAATGTGGTGTAAAAGCAAAGAGGGACAACTCGACCCAGTGATGCATCAATATTGACCTTAAATATCACAATGAACCTTAAAAGTATTTAAATGATTTCTTTAAATGATGAAGGAAAGTACATACTGCACACTCTGGATTATATCTCTTGCTAGCTTCTGGATTATATCTCTTGGTAGCTTCCAACCCGGGAGCGGGCTTGCTATGTCCGCGCCTTCTACCGACAATGGTCCTGAACTTTGTCCAGTGTAGCTAACTACAATGTTTGTAGTCTGCTAACTCCCAGTGGGACATAGCAAGCCCGTTCCCAGGTTGGAAGCCTAATAGGAAGTAGGGGTAGGCTCCATCAAGCATGACCCCATTGACATCCATTGAAAAATCTTCGCCAATTATGAAGTGACTTTTTTTGTTAGTCATCATTCTAACTATGCCGTCTTTGTTTGAACACACTTATTATTCCCTTAATCGTTGTATTGATATTTGTCACATAACTCAAGATATTAAGATTAATAACTAACCTATCAGCTGCCTCCATTCATCTATGTCGGGGTCACGGTTTGGTTAGCACTCGCTCCGTCTTGCTCATAAATTAAAAAATAATAATAATAATAATAAACAAAGCTTTGTGTCATCTTTATTACAAGGACAGTACATACTGACCAATAGTACAACTGTATAATAATGCCAGAGTAAGATTAGTTCACAAGGGTTATTGTAGAACTGCACAGTGAGTCACAAGCGAGCTGCAGCTTTATCAGAAACATCATTAATTACATGCAGGCCATTAGGGAGGACAAATAGAAAACATGCATTAGTTACACTACAGACATCTTATTAAGCAAAGAGAAACAGAAGTTGTTAAAACAAATATGTACAACTGTGATTCTACAATAAATCAATTAAATAAAGTAGCTACAATGCCATATAATGTATTTTCTTTATATCTCTTTTAACAGGGAAGGACTTGACTTGCTTGACAAGCACAGCTGTGCCCAAAAAATTTCTTTTTTTTCAAAAGACAAACATCCAAAGCCTAGACGGTCACGGCAGGTATGTATTGCTGAAAAGGTAAGTGTCAATTACATTGAAGAGGTTGAGAATGTTAATAATGTGTCAAATGACAGTGTTGAGTGTCAAAGTGTAAATATTATTATGTATGTCATGTACATTTGTAGCCATGCAAACCTTGATTGGGAAATAAATGAACTTGATTAGACCATTTTCTATATGTCCTAGAGCCTGCAGGAACGGGGCCTAAGTACATTTCAAAGAGCCTGTGTGTCCTCTGTTAATTGTTGGATAGTTTGCTTTCATTTTTGTTGTGAGACATAGTTCAGTATGCCCACCCTAGTTTAATGTATCTTTAGCTGTTCTGTATTGTCTTGTATTTTTAATCCTTATGTCCTGTTTCTGGATGTGCATTTTATTTAACGGTCGTTGTCCCGTCTTATATGTTCCCACTCAAGGCCTGCACCTTGTTGTGGTGAGTGGGCTTTCAACCAAGACAGGCCAACTTCAATTTGTTTTGTGAATTTTTTTCCACAGGGTCCCGTCCTGCAGCAGTCATTTTAAACTCCTCATTACATCCTCGCCATTTCCACCTTCACCCTTACAACCTGATGGGACAAGGCTTTGTTTGTTGCTTCTCAAACCTTTTGGAACTGCATTACAAACATATGTGACACTTTTACACACATTTTAAAAAAAAAACTGTTTACAATTCATTTACACTTTTCTATTTTAAATGAAATGTATTGTATCATATGTTTTACAATTTTAAACAAACTTTTTTACTTTGACAAAAATGTCAAATCTGTTGTTTACAACATTGTCTAAGATAAAAAAAAAAAAAGAAGGCAGTGTTTTAAAATCACAGTATTTTATTTAAAAAGTAATTGAACACAAATAAATAAAATAATAATTTGAAGAAAAAAAAACTGCTGCAGATGTTTTAACAGATGTTTCCAGGTGCAGAAGCAGGGTAGCAGAGGGCAGGTCCATTGTGAAAACTACAAGAGAAAGAGTTATGTATAACGTGGCTGTAACTAAGTAAAATATAGTCTCCAAAGTAATGTGTAACTGCATTTACTTGTCTGGGCAGTGGGCTCTTGAGAGTGAGCAATTTGAACAGTGACATTTTCCATATTTTAAACTACAATAGAAAAAGTTAGATTAGCATGCTATATTATAGCTACATACCCCAGCCATTATTTAAAAGGCTTGTAAAATGTTAACTATATAACATTTATAGAGAGAAACAGCGTGTTCATAAATCTAAAATCATTTTATTTTAATTTAGAAGTATTTATAGTATTTTGGCTTTAATTGCACAATCTACATGTTCTTTCTGTACATTTAATACATGTTTTAACTCTATTTAGAAAAAGTATGTGACAATCTTTCAATCTATAGTTAAATCCCAAAAACATGCACAAAAGCCAGAAGTGGGAATAAATAAAGTATTAATATGATTGAAGTATTTGCTTTCTTTAGTGGACTTGCAAGTAAAACGTCAAATAAAATTAGCATAACGCATAAAAACCTTTTAAAATACACCTCTCTTTTAAAAAAACAACAAAAAATAGCTGCTTCATTCCACAGACACCAAACTTAGGCAAAATGAGCTTAACACGTGTGTTAAATAGACAGTGCTTTTTCTTGTCGTTTTTGCTCGAGTTATATATATTTTTTAATTATAATTTTTCTGTAAAATGATCCTCAATTTGGCCCCAAAATTCATGCCCGGCAAAAAATGTATGTATTTGAAGTCCCCGGGGAAAACAAATGAAAAATGACTCAGTGGCGACCCCTGGAAAATGAAAATACATTTTGCCTATGGAAAGTGAAAGTAACTTTTTTCCAATGTAGAAATACAAAACTTGGTACATCCATAGGACACCTCAGGGCAAACAGAAAAGTTTATTACAGCCATATCGTAAACTCAACAGGAAATCTACTATGTTGGGTGGAATGCATAACCACCTAAATCGCACCCCTTCTGTCTAAAGTCTTTTCATCTAAACAGCTCCAAATTTGATGAGTATCATCTAGACACGTGTGCCAAAAAAGTTATCAATTTGTTTTTTGTACATTTGTGGCTGTGGTCGTAATGAGTCTGTGAAGAGGCAGCCATTTCTTTGGGAAATAAATGCCATTTCCCAATTGCCAGGATCCTTCCTTTAGAGGAGGCCCCTCCAGAGCCAAGGCTAGAGTCTTAGAAAACTCCTCAGAATCTTCAGAACTTGTAAACTTGTACTTTTAGACAAGTAATATTTACATTTTGCCTTTTTAAACAGGGGGGTGCAGCGATTTCTGAGTCAGTTTAAATCTCCAGCCAGTACTTTGTTTTTCTCGCCTTAGCCCAAGCATAATCTATTATTTTCAAAGGTTCACACGGCTCCCAGGAAAACCAAGGATTGTGGGGACCTTTAACTCTAAATTACAAGGTGGTGTAGCAGGCCCCAGCAGTAGCACAGGCCCGAGGTGATGAAGCAGGCTCCAGCCAGAAGAAGATTCAACAGTAGCACAGGCCCGGTTATTTGACATTACCGTGAAGTTTGCACTTTAAAGCACGAAATACAATCCTCCGAGTGCATGTGTCCCCGGGGTCTCAAGGGAGGTGAGGGCCTTTATCGCCGCTTGCGGCTTTAATTATTATTATTAGTACTTGATTTATTAATAATAATAATAATAATAAATAAATACATGAGACACAGCCACATAAATGTAATCATGCCAAATTGTTGGGGAAAGCGGGAATCAAACTGCCAACCTTCCGATCATAGCTCTACCACTTGAGCCACTGCGCCTCATAAAGCGTGAAGCTGTTAGGTAACAGTGAGTTTCCCAGAATCCAGTTGTCAAGAGTCCCAGGTGTAAATAAAAGAAACATACTCGTCTGTTTGGCTTCAGCTCACACCAGTGAGTAAGTTTCTTGTCTTTTTTAGAATACAGATAAGTTGGAAAAGTTTAATGTAGAAGATGACCTTCCATCTCCCTCCAAAGTGGTAAATTATCTTCTGTAAAATAAAACATAAATAATCAGGTGTTTTTAGTTGTCTCTTTGATGTCAAGACCTGGATATCACAAAACCTCCTGCAGCGTAATGACTCCAAATCAGAGTCTTATTTGGTACCAGTAACACAAGAGCTCAAACAAAGCCTACTTTTAAATCTTGAATAAAATCTGCACAAATAAAGATATTATTTGTTGGTTCCAAGCACATTCCAGATGGGTGCTGTGTTGCTAATACATACTGTATTTAACAATGGTGCTCTTATACCCCAAAATGCCAAAATCATAAGAAATTTCCAAGAAGGAAGGAAGTCTTGATTGATGTGAGCTGAAGCCAAACAACTGGATTCCTGGAAACTCACTGTTACATAACAGCTTCACGCCTTATTGGGCGCAGTGGCTCAAGTGGTAGAGCTATAATGGAAGGTTGGCGGTTTGCAAGTGGTTGAAGTTGACTGTAAGATAATAAAGGATGTATCACATAAAAGACACGTGCAAATGGTATTTGTATTACAATCACTAGGTAACTTGACACTACAAATTCCATGGGGAAGTTAAAAACCTTTCTCTTTAGCTCCATCCAAACATTTAGTAAAGACAACTGAATCAGGTGTTTTTGATGTCAAGACCTGGATATCCAAAACCTCCTCTTTTGATTTTTTATAACACAAGATATTTTTAAACTTTAATTTCTTATTCTAAATCTTGTTAGTGTATTTTGAATTTGTCTTTTATTTCTGTAAAACACTTTGAATTACCCTTGTATAAATTGGGCTATATAAACAAAATTGCCTTGCTTATTCACTTTTCATAAAGGTTATAATGTCATGTGTGAATGGAAACACCTGCAGCTGCATTAGATACCTTTTAATCAATGGCTAGATATCACTGTCCTAATAGAGTGAGATGCCTCTGATTCCAGTACTTTCTTCTGAAGAATATATTTTACCTGCTTGTTTGAGCTGGAATTTTTGGGGAGCACTGTTTACAATGCACCATATTTTGGTGCTTTAGATGCATTTCTCCATTTTCTTTTGTTTGTCTAAATCTCAGATGAGTCGTTGGTTAAGTTGCGTAAGCGTAAGACCTGATGACAAGGGACATAAGCAACGTCCCCCATTATTTCTCTGTGTCTAACTCCTTTTTTGAAATGCAGAGATAGAATATGCTCAGGCAACCGGAGACAAGACAAAGCTCCTGTGAGAAAGGCAGAAGGGATGCCTGTGATAAATTACAATCAGTATAGACACGTGCGTACAGGACTGTTTGGCGGGAGAAGGAAGGTGAACACTGCTGTATGTGTGTGAGTGGTTTCGGTTGCATTTTTGACATCGCATTAACCTTTAAAGGCTGCTTGTCAATCACCTGCTTTGACAGTGCCAAGTAATTACTGTTTACTTGCTTGTCAATACAAAACGCAAATTGTAACAACATAGATCTCTGATACTATGCTGCACTGACTATACTGTATATGGTTAGCTATTTGAAGTATAATAATTTAGGTATATTTCAGGGCTCGGTGATTTCTGAAAGGTAAGTGGTTCTGCAACAATTGGCAGGATACATTCCAAGCGTCAGCAGGTTTCACAGAACAGTGTCAAGTGAGGAAGTCCCAGCCTGACCAGCGGCTCTTTTACAAAAATCGTCACAGTTTAAATGCTTTGCAGACAATATTAAAGTGAGGACGCTGGCGAGCTTTGGGTCATGACCGAAAGAACAAGATCCCGGATACAAGCGGCCGAAATGAACTTTCTCCGCAGGGTGGCGGGGTGCTCCCTTAGAGATAAGGTGAGGAGCTCGATCACTCGGGAGGAGCTCAAAGTAGAGCCACTGCTCCTCCACATCGAGAGGAGCCAGCTGAGGTGGCTCGGGCATCTGTTTCGGATGCCTCCTGGACGCCTCCCTAGGGAGGTGTTTCGGGCATGTCCCACCGGGAGGAGACCCCGGGGAAGACCTAGGACACGCTGGAGGGACTATGTCTTTCGGCTGGCCTGGGAATGCCTCGGTATCCCCTCGGAAGAGCTGGAGGAAGTGTGTGAGGAGAGGGAAGTCTCTGTTTAGACTGCTGCCCCCGCGACCCGGCCCCGGATAAGCGGTAGAAGATGGATGGATGGATGGTCACAGAAAAAACTTTATTCTGACAAAAGTAATAATAAATAAAAATTCTATGAATCTTAACCAATGAAAGTCAGACATTGCTTTTTAACCATGCTTCAACGAATTATTAAAAAAATTAACTCATGGAACAGGCCTAGACAAAATTGTTGGTACCCCTAACTTAATATTTTGTTGCACAACCTTTTGAGGCTATCACTGCAATTTGACGATTCCTGTAACTGTCAATGCGCCTTCTGCACCTCTCAGCAGGTATTTTGGCCCACTCCTCATGAGCAAACTGCTCCAGTTGTTTCCGGTTTGAAGGGTGTCTTTTCCAGACGGCATGTTTCAGCTCCTTCCAAAGATGCTCAATAGAATTGAGGTCAGGGCTCATAGAAGGCCACTTTAGAATAGTCCATTGTTTTCCTCTTAACCATTCTTGGGTGTTTTTAGCTGTGTTTTGGGTCATTGTCCTGTTACAAGACCCATGACCTGCGACTGAGACCAAGCTGTCTGACACTGGCCAGCACATTTCTCTCTAGAATCCCTTGATAGTCTTCAGATTTCATTGTACCCTGCACAGATTCAAGACACCCTGTGCCAGATGCAGCAAAGCAGCCCCAGAACATAACAGAGCCTCCTCCATGTTTAACAGTAGGGACAGTGTTCTTTTCTTGATATGCTTCATTTTTCCGTCTGTGAACATAGAGCTGATGTGCCTTGGCAAAAAGTTCCATTTTTGTCTCATCTGTCTCCCAGAAGCTTTGTGGCTTGTCAACATGTAGTTTGGCATATTCCAGTCTAGCTTTTTATGATTTGTTTTCAACAATGGTGTCCTCCTTTGGTCTCCCATGTAGTCCACTTTGGCTCAAACAACGACGGATGGTGCGATCTGACACTGATGTTCCATGAGCATGGAGTTCACCTTGGATCTCTTTAGAAGTTTTTCTAGGCTCTTATGTTACCATTCGGATTATCCGTGTCTTTGATTTGTCATCAATTTTCCTCCTGCGGCCACGTCCAGGGAGGTTGGCTACAGTCCCATGGATCTTATATTTCTGAATAATATGTGCAACTGTAGTCACAGGAACATCTAGCTGCTTGGAGATGGTCTTATAGCCTTTACCTTTATCATGCTTGTCTATAATTTTTTTTCTATTCTCCTGCGACAACTCTTTCCTTCGCTTCCTCTGTCCATGTTGGGTGTGGTACACACCATGTCACCAGACAACACAGTGACTACCTGAAGCCCTAGAAATAGGCCCACTGACTGATTACAAGATTGTACACACCTGTGATGCTAATTAGTGCACACACCTTGAATTAACATGTCCATTTGGTCACATTATTTACAGTCTTTTCTAGGGGTACCATCAATTTTGTCTAGGCCTGTTCCATGAGTTTATTTTTTTTAATAATTCCGTTGAAGCATGGTTGAAAAGCAATGTCTGACTTTCATTGGTTAACATTCATAGATTTTTTTTTATTATTACTTTTGTCAGAATAAAGTTTTTTCTGTGACCATTGTGAGTTTTTCTTTCATTGATCTGAAGGGTATCAACATTTTTGTCCACGTGTGTACATGAGACACAGCAACAGAAATGTAATCATGCTAGATTGTTGAGCCACTGCGCCTCATACCATTTGCACGTGTACTTTATGTGATACATCCATTGTTATCTTACAGTCAACTTCAACAACTTGCAAACCGCCAACCTTAAATTATAGCTTTACCACTTGAGCTACTGCGCTCAATAAGGCGTGAAGCTGTTAGGTAACAGTGAGTTTCTAAGAATCCAGTTCTCAAGAGTCCCAGGTATAAATAAAAGAAATATACTCGTCTGTTTTGCTTCAGCTCACACCAGTGAGTAAGTTTCTTTTCTTTTTTAGAATACAGATAAGTTGGAAAAGGTTAATGTGGAAGATGACCTTCCATCTTCCTCCAAAGTGGTAAATTATCTTCTATAAAATAAAACATCATCAATCAGGTGTTTTTAGTTGTCTCTTTGATGTCAAGACCTGGATATCACAAAACCTCCTGCAGCGTAATGACTCCAAATCAGTGTCTTATTTGGTACCAGTAACACAAGACCTCAAACAAAGCCTACTTTTAAATATAGAAAATATTTTTTAATTAGTTTATTTCATATTGATTCTAAAAATCTGCGCAAATAAAGATATTATTTGTTGGTTCCAAGCACATTCCAGATGGGTGCTGTGTTGCTAATACATACTGTATTTAACAATGGTGCTCTTATACTCTGCCAAAATCATAAGAAATTTCCAAAGAGGAAGAAGGAAGGAAGTCTTGATTGATGTGAGCTGAAGCCAAACAGACAGTATGTTTCTTTTATTTACACCTGGGACTCTTGACAACTGGATTCCTGGAAACTCACTGTTACATAACAGCTTCACGCCTTATTGGGCGCAGTGGCTCACGTGGTAAAGCTATAATTTAAGGTTGGCGGTTTGCAAGTGGTTGAAGTTGACTGTAAGATAACAAAGGATGTATCACATAAAGTACACGTGCAAATGGTATTTGTATTACAATCACTAGGTAACTTGACACTACAAATTCCATGGGGAAGTTAAAAACCTTTCTCTTTAGCTCCGCATACATTTAGTAAAGACAACTGAAAGTGTTTTTTTATCAGCACTCCATCTTTTTATTTTTTTTACATTTTATTTTCTTTAATTTATTATTCTAAATCTTGTTAATGTAGTTTAAATTTGTCTTTTATTTCTGTAAAACACTTTGAATTACCCTTGTATAAATTAGACTATATAAATAAAATTGCCTTGCCTTATTCACTTTTCATAAAGGTTATAATGTCATGACTAATCAGTGTAATTGTTACCTGCATACCTTCTGTACATGTGAATGGAAACACCTGCAGAAAGTGTGAATGCTAGTAATGGACATATTGTCCTCCAGCAGAAGCCCTGAGACTAATGGTATAGTTATCATGGCATAAACCACTTAACTGCATTAGATACCTTCTAATCAATGGCTAGATATCACTGTCCCAATCAAATGAGATGCCTCTGATTCCAGTACTTTCTTCTGAAGAATATATTTTACCTGCTTGTTTGAGCTAGAATTTTTGGGGAGCACTGTCTAAATCTCAGATGAGTCGTTGGTTAAGTTGCGTAAGCGTAAGACCTGATGACAAAGGACATAAGCAACGTCCCCCATTATTTCTCTGTGTCTAACTCCTTTTTTGAAATGCAGAGATAGAATATGCTCAAGCAACCGGAGACAAGACAAAGCTCCTGTGAGAAAGGCAGAAGGGATGCCTGTGATAAATTACAATCAGTATAGACACGTGCGTACAGGACTGTTTGGCGGGAGAAGGAAGGTGAACACTGCTGTATGTGTGTGAGTGGTTTCGGTTGCATTTTTGACATCGCATTAACCTTTAAAGGCTGCTTGATGCGTGGACTAAGGTTTCAGTATCAGCAATAGTGAGAGAAGATCGGAGACGGGCAATATTACGGAGATGGAAAAAGGAGTTTTTAACAATAGAAGAAATGTGAGGGCCAAAAGATAGATTTGAATCAAATAGAACACCAAGGAGGGGTGCATGTGGCAGAGTGGTTAGCACTCCTGCCTCACAGCAAGAAGGTCGTGAGTTCAAAACCCGGCCGACTCAAAACATTCTCGGCCGACTCCGGTCTTTCTGTGAGGAGTCTGCATGTCCTCCACGTGTTACCGTGGGTTCTCTCCGGGTACTCCGGCTTCCTCCCACCGTCCAAAGACATGCATGTATAGGTTAATTGGCAACTTTAAAGTGTCCCTAGTGAATGAATGTGAGAGTGAATGGTTGTTTGTCACTGTCTGTCTATAAATGTCAGCCCTGCGACTAACTGGCCACTGTCCAGGGTGTACCCCGCCTCAGGTCCAAAGCTGCTGGGATTCACTAACGGGACTAAGCGGTAGAAAATGAATGAATGAATGAATGAAGAACACCAAGGTTACGGATCAGTGACGAAGGCTTAATGTGAGTTCCATGAACATCAAAAGTCTGGTTCATAGTTTTGACTGTGGCATTAGAACCAATCAGGATTATCTCAGTTTTTTTATCATTCAATTTAAGGAAATTTCGGGACATCCAATACTTAATGTCCCTGATACATGCTGTGAGTGAGTCAGGCAGAGATGGAGCATTGGAACTGGTGGTGAGATAAATTTGAATATCATCTGCATAGCAGTGGAACTGAAGTCCATGCTTGCGTATGATGTCACCGAGTGGATGTATGTAGATGATAAATAGTAGTGGGCCAAGAACCGAACCTTGAGGGACACCCTGTGTGAGTGGAGCAGTAGCAGATCTAAACCCTTGTATAGTGATATAATATTTTCTGTCTCTAATGTAGGAAATGAGCCAGGAAAGTGCAGAGCCAGTGATGCCAATGTCAGAGAGCCTAGAGATCATTAGTTCATGGCAGACTGTGTCAAAAGCAGCGCTTAAATCAAGAAGCAGCAAGATGTTTGTCAGCCCTGCATCCATGGACAAAAGAATGTCATTAACCACCTGGAGAAGAGCCGTTTCAGTGCTGTGTGCTGGGCGAAAACCAGACTGAAAAGGTTCAAGAAGGCCATTTATATCCAGATATGACCGCACAAAAAACTAGTCAGTTTAAACCCAGCACAGTATGAAAAGCTATGGATAAGAAAATTTATTTATTTATTTATTTATTTATTTATTTATTTATTTTGAAGAAATGAATCAATAGAAAGGAAGTAGAACTCAGTTCTCAGTTAACATTCATAATGTTACTTATTATCTGCACACAAAGATTACAGCAATTTCTCCTTTAGGGTGTCAAAACCTACTTACACATGATCATACGTTTTCAATAAGCTAACCTGTTATTAGATTATCCAAGAGTCAAATGGTAATGTGTGCAATTATAACAAAATATATCAAAGCATTAATGCTGCACTGGCTATATATGGTTAGCTATTTGAAGTATAATAATTTAGGTATATTTCAGGGCTCGTGATTTCTGAAAGGTAAGTGGTTCTGCAACATTCCAAGCGTCAGCAGTTTTCACAGAACAGCGTCATGTGAGGGAGTCCCGGCCTGACCAGCGGCTCTTTTTCAAAAATTGTCACAGTTTAAACGCTTCACAGACAATATTAAAGGGAGGGCTCCCATCAAAAAACAACTGAAGAAAGGACGCTGGCTTCTTCACATTCACATGGTAAAATGTCAAACAAGGACAAACTCTGATAAATAAATCTGTGCAAACAATGTACAGGCATCCACACATGAGGTAATTGACAGACACTGTTGACAAGATATGGCACGACAATGTTATGAGAATATACAATGTGTTATGTACAACATCACTCATTCAGAATAAAAGAAAAGAACATGGAGTAGACAACATTTGTTCTCAAACATGTTTGTGATCAGTCAAATATTACAAGAGATACATACAGGAAAGAAATGCAGTAAATTAACTTCCATGAAGGGAACAGGTCACAAGCACAGGACAAAAAAGATAAAGAAAAGATATACAACATGATTCAAATATAAAATATGTGAGTCCCATCTGCTCTGAGACGCCGGACAGTCCAACTAATCTGTGCACAACATCTAAGAAACACACTCGGGCAGTTTTCATCACCAGACATTTATGTTCATGGGGCCATCAGGGAAACATGTACCAAAATTATTTTGCCTACAACAAATTAAATTTTAAAGTCAGATTAAAAATGTGTAGGCTGTTCTATTATCATTATTATTATTATTATTATTATTATTATTATTATTATTATTATTATTATTATTATTATTATTATTATTATTGTTAATATTGTTATTAATATTAATTGATTTATTAATAATAATTAAAACATACATGAGACACAGCCACATGAATGTAATCATGCCAATGAATGTAATCATTTCCATCCGTTGTCCCAACATTCTTACACATTCATATACCAGTGTCACTGGAGGCAAAGTGGGTTAAGTGTCTTGCCCAAGGACATTGGAAAGACAATGACAATATGAACTGGGGAAAGCGGGAATCAAACTGCCAACCTTCTGATTAGATAAGCAGCTGTGATGTATCCTACCAATAATTATGCAGATGACACTCAGATTTACATTTCATAGCAGGTGAAAATGGACCAATCCATTCACTGTGTCACTGCATCGAACAGATTAAAGAACACTGAACAGAGACAAGACTGAACTAATCACAGGGCCACAGAAACAAAGAGAAATAGTCAGCAGTCACCTCAAGTCTCTTTCTCTAAAATCTAAAAATCAGGTTAAGGGTCATCATGGACTTAGACTTGAATTTCCATAGTCACATTAAGTCAATTACATCATCTGCATTTTATCACCTTAAAAACTTTCTCAAAACGAGGGTTAAGACAGCTGCAGTTTGTTAAGACAGCTGCAGTTTATTCAGAACGCTGCTGCTCAGGTTCTAACCAAAACCAGAAAGTACAACCACATCAGTACAGTTTTAATCTCTGCACTGGTTTCCTGTTCCTTAGAGAATAGTCTTTAAACACACCATAACCCCAGGCCTCACTATATGTTGTTTTCTACTGTCCAATGAGCAAACTTCCCTCTTTTCCATGAGGCTTTTACATAAATAATCTCTGACAGGTAATGAACTTGTTATACATTTACATTTAGTCATTTAGCAGACACTTTTATCCAAAGCGACTTACATTCACCAGTGTCACAGCTGGAACACCACTGGAGGCAAGGTGGGTTAAGTGTCTTGCCCAAGGACACAACGACAGTATGAACTGTGGGGAGAGCGGGATTCAAACCGCCTACATTCCGGTTGAAGGACGACCGCTCTACCACTGAGCCACTGCCGCCTGTTATGTAACAGTGAGTTTCCAGTAATGTCAGACAGGTAACAAAGCTGTTTCCTGGTATAAAGCTCTTTCCAGTAATCCAGTTCTCAAGAATCATAAATGTAAACGAAAGAAACATAACTACTTTTGTTTTCACCTCACACCAAACAAGACTTTTTACTGAATCTACTCTCAGATCTTTGGAGGCCCCACCTAAAAACTTTTGTTGAGACAGGTTTTGAAATTATGTCGACAGACTTAGTTAAAAAATGTAGGAGGAAATGGATAAATGATGAAGGCTAAAAACTGTTTTTGTTTGTGAGAGTTACAGGAGATTTAATTTTCCCCAAAATGGCCACCTAATTATGAGCTTGCCACGGCCACACCCAATAAGATATCAAAAAACAATATTTTTTGTTGGAACACGTGTCAAGATCAAGGATCAGCAAACTTTTGGAGCCAAAGAGTCAATTCACGCCAAAAATTTCCAATTTGCATTGGTCGGGAGCCGTAACCAATTTCAGACCTTACATTTTGCGCAAAAAACTTGGTTTAGGTTTTTTTTATATATTATTATCATTAATGAATGCTGACTGATGTGTAATCACTGGCATAATAAATTAACACTGTTCAAAATGACCGGCACTGCAGCCACTGAGAGTAAAGACCAGGGGTGTCCAACTTGAGGTCCGCGGACCAAATCCGGTCCTTTATGTGGTATTCACAGTTATTACTGTTCTTGCTATTATTAATAAATAATAGGTAAAAATGCATAAAAAGGTAACAGTTAAACAAGAAATGTTTTGATAAAGATTTACTGTTTTAGTAGAAACAGTTAAAGCAAAAGCATCCGGACTACATTATGTCTCTTATACGCAGAGACTTTTTCAATTTTGAGATCAACTGGTAAAATTATTGAAAAGAATTCAAAATTCAAATTCAAAAAAGAATCTCATGGTTGAGAAAGTGATTATTGAACAAAATGATTAACCTGGTTTAAATCCATCTGTTTAAAAGAAAGTAAAAAGAAAGACTATTTAACCATGATAAAACAAGACATGGCAACAGTATATGTAGAGAAAAAAGGAGCACATAGCACCTTGTGGAATTCTTTCCACCTTTAAGCACTTTTTTTACTTGAATGCAATAAATAATTTGATTGAAAAAAATGAGAATCGTGTAAGAGAATTATGATCTCAATCAGGGCTGGACTGGGACAAAAAAAAGGCCCTGGCATTTTTGCTCAGACCGGCCCACCACAATCGGTCAGACACAACCAACTAGTACACCATCCTTGCGGTCCCTGTAGATATGCATATCTACTGTTCCATTCCAAAAACCCCTACAAAGCTGAGAACTAAGTGCCATGGACAAGTGGACCAGTGTACTCACTCTCTCTTGACAGACTCCCTGGTGATCAAAGGTTCCTCCCTGTCTCTCTCCTCCAGTGCTAACTCAACCTGGCTTGACTAAACATAAGGACAGAGAGAGAGAGGATCCTGTATTCTTGAAGAGCAGGATTTCTAGATGGACAAAGTGCTCCATGTTATAAAAGCTAGTTAACCCTTTAGAACCCAATATAATGTGGAATACTGCTAATTCTAAAAATTACCAATGAACCAGACAGCAGAAAAACTAGTTTACAATTGCAAGTATAGGCTTCTTTGTTTTAAAGAGCACAAACCCCTCTTTAATATGACACCAAACAAGATTTACCTCTCATTGTTGATATACTCCCCTTAAAAAAAATAAAGAAAACCAACCTATACTACCAAATTACTCACACAAAACGTCCTAAAAATATATGATATTCATATTATTCACTCACCGTAAATATTGCATATTAATGATGTTGAAATTCATTAGAAACATGAGCAAATATTCTGAATATACAGCTAAACAAAAATATACAGCTTTCAAAATATTAAATTTATTTTCTTTTACTGTGGCCCTAATATGCCGTATTTATTTAATGCCTCAGTTTCTAAAAAGATTTAATACAACATAGTTATGTTAGCCTTTACAAAAACAGATTTAATAGTTAGTGAGATTGGTAGAATCATATCTATTTTGCTGACACAGTCCCCTCAGCTAGACAGAAAACTCTGATATAAATAATATGTCAAATGTTCACCTTAAAAACTGAGCCCAGATGCTGTTGCTTTAACTTTTTCTTTAAGATGACCTGAAAGACTGAGAACTTCCAAAAACATTGGATATAAAGGATATAGAATTCCATGCCACCGGGACGCATAGACCTCTTCTGACTTTGCCTAGCAGCAAGCAAACACAGGGAGCAGAAATAGGCTGATACACTGGACCCTCGCAGAGTTGTATTTGTACAGAATGCACTAAAATGTATTTCTGTAGGGCTTTCTGATGGTGATTGGCTTGTTGGTACATGGTGTGACAAGATTTGGGGGGACATGGCAAGCTCTGCAACAGCACAGAAAGGTGGAATGGTTACATCTTGGTCCGACTCATTGATGAGAATGACTGGGACTTTTTGGGATTGGCTTGGGAACATGATGAGACAGGTCTTTACACACAGCCCACCTGGCAATGATGCTCCTTCAACTTGTAATAAATCACACAGAAATTTTATTGGTTGGTCTAGAAAATGCTGGTTGTAGAACGTAACAGAGATTGTTTTCACTTGTGATCCTGTGTCTAGGTAACAGTTGAATTCTTGACCCGTGATGCTTACTGTAGCTGTACACCTGGATCTGACCAACCCAGAGAACGGGGTCAGTTCTTTACACTTCACAGACTTCTTCTGGGTAGGACATTGTAGGTCCTCAACAGTTCCAGTTCGCCCCGTAACAGGAACTGAATCTAAAGACTGGTGTGAAGAGGAATTGGATCTTTGACATTTCAGTTGCTTCTGGTTGAACTGTTTTGTCTCGACAGCAACAAGAACAGAGTTAGGTAGATTATCACAGTTTGTGCTAATATGGCCATTTTCACCGAAACCAGTAGTCTGGCTTGGGTGCAGAAGGATGGTTCCTGGCAGAGAGGGATGCAAGCTGTTTCTGGATATCTTCCTGCTGTTGAGATAGTTGCTGGATGATGGTGGTGAGATAAGCTAATCCTTCTTTCTCCTCACTGCTGGTGTAGGCATACTGAGCATGGGTTGAAGCTTAATAAGCCGAGATATTGCTTCATATGGACTGACTTGGCAACCTCACAATCCTCCTCATTCTGAAGCAGGAGCAACAGTTCAGTAAAAGGGGGTGGGTTATGCTTCTTTTGTTTGAGGTGTAGTTCTGAGATAAGATAATTGTCCAACCAACTGTGGTGTAATATTTTGGATGTTATGTGTTTTATTTCTGTGTATTTATGTAGTTATTCATTTATGTATGCGTTTATATTATGTGTCTTATGGTTTAAACGTATGTATGGTTTATAATCAAGTATGGGATGTTATATTAATACATCTAGGAACATATTAATAGAAAAGAGAAAACGTTATGTCTGTATGAGTGTATGGTTTAAAACATGATTAGTTTAAAGAACACACACACACACACACACAGAAAAGATCTGGTTAAAGTTCTGGTTAATGAATGCTAGTCGGATATATAAGCCACTCTGGCTCAATTGGCTCCGTGCTTTGATTGGCGTTTAGGCTATACTATTTGGATTAAATAATGCAGTGCTTTGGAGTTTCATGGAAATGACGACGATGCCACTTTGCTGAAGTGAAATGTTCTATTTATTACGCACTGTGCATTTATATAAAGATGTTTAATGCAGTGTTTTATTTAAAACGGTGCTTCCTCGTGTCCAGAAATGGACTGGTAAAAGAGAACACAGGCTGATAGAAAAGGTCTTGGCATACAAAGTGGAAAATCTTCAAAATAAAGGGGTTGATACAGAAAATGAAAGAGCTCATGAAACAACATGAAAATGTGTATCACACAAGAGAATGTCTGGGAAAGTTAAACAAACGCTCTACAACTTGCTGCACGCTTACAGGCTAAAGCGGAACTGGCTGCTTTAGCCACAAGACAAAGGTTATTGGAGGAAAGACATGCACTAGAAGAAGAGGAGCAGCTGCAAAAAAAAAGAAATTACAACTACAAACTGAAACGGCAGAAAAAAAAATGGCAAAAGAGAAATATTCTTAAAACCCAAAGTACAACAAGTAGGAAAAGGTCATCGACAATTTCAGATGGAATGAATTCATATTCGAAATCAACAACCACTGAATGTGAATACAAATTAATTCTTCCCCTCAGTAACTGCAAAAGAAAATTCAACAATAGGATGAAAAATATCCAGTCAAACTCACTGCGATGTAAAACATCACACTCTTAAATAATAATAAAGATTCACTCGTTCCGATGTTTGACACAGAGCCAGTCATCACACAGCACAGACAACTTACCTCAAACTTATTTGCAAACGCACTGGATGTAGACGAAAGCTACAATGTTGCTTATACAACAACAATGCATCGCAACTCTTGGTGATCCATTAAAATACCACACGTTGATAAAATTTAGACAATTTATATTTTTTGGAGAAGCACTTGGATCTGAAGATCTCTGAAATGTAAATATAGTAGTGTTTAAACCCCCAATTAAACCCCCAATAAACTGCAGATGTGGTCCGGGGTGAGGCTGGTCCTGTCCTATAGAGATGTGTCCTGTAGTAGTCTCTTTCTTACAGCCACAAGTGTTTCACTGGTGGGCATACAGGTGAAGAGGGATGTAACATCTTGAAAGTGGAATGAAACGTCTTCACCTTGAAAACTGGGTCGAAATGCTTTTGCTTTAACCTTTTTTTATCTTTTGCTGAGAGTAGAGATTATAGCTTTAGGAGAGGTTGTTCCCATTTGGAGCATGTTATATAGTGTAATTAACTGACTATTGAAGGAAAAATATATGCAGTGTTTAATTATTAATAAAATATTAGTAAATGCTTGGTGGGCCGCATTAAACAGACCGCATGTGGCCCCAAGGCCTTAATTTGACCACATATGCCCTAGATTTTTGTACCTTTAACCGGTCATCAATTTGTACGTTTAACCAGTTGTGTTTTACATTTACATTTATTCATTTAGCTGACGCTTTTATCCAAAGCGACTTGCATTAAGCTTCTAATTACCAGTGTTACAGCTGGAACATCACTAGGTTAAGTGTCTTGACCATGGACACAATGACAGTATGATTTGTGGGGAGAGTGGGATTCGAACCACCAACATTCTGCTCTACCACTGAGCCACTGATCCACTGAGGTTTTATTGTATATATTGTATTTATTGTGGATGGTACTGTATCTACAGTTTTATTGTGGATGGTACTTATCTAGTACTTAATTCAACTTATGATTGCAGCTAACCTATCTAAACGGGTTTTTGAATAGGTTTTTTGATATTTATGCTGTTTTTGTTTATTTTTATAAATTTATTTTTCTTTTAACTTATTGCTGGGGTAAATGTGAGTGTATGAATGTTTTTGTGATTGCATGGTCCACATCAAACAAAATCCTAACAACCCAGTCGTCTGGCAATAAAGTATTGAATTGATCTGAATTGTTGTAATGTCTTTGCCACTGTTTTAGCTTAAACTGGTACAAGGTTAGCCATTAGGAGAAAACATCGCCGGTTTAATGACACACTATGAGTCTATAAAGGCTTGTGTTATCCTTGGAAGCATATTGGGCTAAAATATTTTTGTTCCGTTTTGAGTGTTCAACAGACTTTGTCTCCGGGACTGTATTCAATAGTGAATAAGCGTCTCCTGCTCTAAGTCATCCAGAGACTCCAAAGTCTACCTTTGCTTCAATTCAATTCAATTTAGCTCTTGTGGTAAGAAAAGTCCCTTTCACATTCCTGTGCTGTTTGTAAGCAGATTAAACAAGTTATGTCTGTTTTGTTTGTCTTTTGAAATGTACAAAACGTCCTATAGACAACACCTCAGGAACTGGCACAGCCGCAAATGTCCTACAAGGTTGTCATGGGATTGGTTGTTTTGGTTTCATTATCATAGAGCATTGAATGAGCAGTTTGATTCCTGATTGGGGAGTTGATAAGAGCCTGTGAACCATTAGCCTAACAGCTTCCTTCAGGTGGTAATGTCCTTCTAGACTGTGATTGGACCAGTCCTAGTTTCAAGTTTATCTCTTCCCTTTAAGAGGTATCAGCTCTGCTCTCATACTAATTGAACTCAGAATTGAAAATGTGCCTTGGATGAGCATTAAAAACATCTTCACCTTGAAACATACGTCCAAATACCTTTGTTTTAACCTTTTCTTCACCTGCGTGTTTCTGCGCTCAAGGAGGAGACCATTGCTACAATCTCTTTCAACCACTTTGGTCAAATAGAGGTAATTATTTTCTTCTTTTCTTTGTGGAACCTCAAGAATATTTGGGGGAAAGGGTTTTTTGCACTTACAAAAAGAGAGTTTTGCACAACCTCTGAAATACATTTGGGCACTTTCCAAATTAAAGCTTTAGTGTTAAATGACTGATGACATCATGAAAACTTACAATAACATACACTTTTTTTTTTTGCATTAGATATATGACTTGATCTTTGAGCTGAGCAGACTTCAAGTTAACGTACATGAAGCTAACAGTTAGACTTGTAACATTGCTGTACATTATGTGTCTATTCGTGTTTACTTTCTTTAGTTTTATAAATGTTTTGACTAAGTATGAATCGCGGACCGGTGTCAAACATAACGTACTTTCTGGTTTGCTCCGGGGCATTCTGGGAGCTGTAGTTTCCATCTGGGGTTTCCTGTTTACAGAAAAGACTGCATGCATCTTGCACAGGCGTTTAGTAGGACTTGAATATGGTGCATAATGTTTAAGTGTGAAGCATGTACATAAATTATGAGATGATGATTACTATTATTATTATAGTATATTAGTAATATTATATATTTGTATTTTGATTAATGTTATTTATTGTTGTGTGTTTTCATTGTTTGTAGTAAGAAATGAAGTTGAAATATTGTATTTCTTTTTATTTCAGGTTTATTACCTGGTTACCATTTATGAAAAATAAACAGATAAATGTGCTAGACCGAGACATATCCTTTGTACGCTGGGTTGCCCTTTCCGTGGGGAAAACACGAAACCATTTAAACGGCATCTTTCAAATCTTTCATTCTGTAGCCATGCAGACGTCCCGGTCCCTCAAGTTGGCTGGCAATGAAACTGACTACACGTTCAGGGTCGGGTGGTGTAATATTTTATATGTTATGTGTTTTAATTATGTATACTCAGTTAGTTATTCATTTAAACATATTAAATATAAAAGAGAAAACACACACACACAGGAAGGACTAGATAAAGACACAGGTGTCTGTTATCGAAGGATACACAGGAAGGGAGAGCCCGAGGAAGAGTCCTAAAGGCCTTACAGGATGATATCAGAAAGTTAATAATGAACTTCAAAGATTTACAGAAAGAGTTATTACTGTACTGTCATATCAAAACTGTATAAAAGCTTATGTCTACTGTTCAATCTTCAGTAGTTGCTGGGGAGGTCTACTCGGGTTGTTTATTGTGTTGGTTGTGAAACAATAAAAGACTCTATGGCATTGGATCTGGTGTTGCATTCATAACTTATTCCATACAATCCAAATTGACACTAAAGTCTGATAGTGTTCCATGTTTTACTTGTGGCAAAAACCTGAAAGTTGCTCCTGCACTGGCCAGTAGATGACACTAATGTGGAAGTTGTCAATCACTGACAGACATAGAGCTATTTCAGTTTGAGTGAGTCCTGATCAAAGTAAGCGAATGCGATCATCCATGATGAAGCGTTTTGCTGCCTCTAGAACAGAGTGCTGTGTCTTTATGGATATAACTCGTGATCACAAGAAAACAACTTTTGTTATCTCGAGATCACAAGTTAATTAACTCTTGGTATGAAATCAACCAATAACAGACTTTTGTGATTACAAGAAAATTAACTCGTGATCTCAAGATAACAACTTTCGTTATCTTGAGATCACAAAAAAATTAACTCGTATATGATCCATGGCCGTTCAGGGCTTCCGTAGTCTAGAACCTGTCGCTGAGATAAATGCTTGTTACAATAGACTTGGTGAAGAAGGATTGTGTGCATTGTCTGCCTGCAGATGCAAATGTGGCATGTCGGTGTGCAGCTGTAGGTTGATTGGTAGGTGGCACTGGCAGAGTCTATAAATCTTGGTGGGTGGTTCCCTGCACACATACTGCTTTAAGTGTTGGTGTGTGGTGGTGATGTACCGCAGATTGACAAATGGCCAAATTGTTTGGACTACACTTTCACATTTGAGTCAATCAAGTACTCCGTTTGGGGGGGGTTTGTATCTGTGAGCACGCACTGCAGTTTGTTTAATTCACATGGCTTGATGTATTTTTGTTTTTACATTTTGTGTAGCTTTAGTTTTGTTATTTTGCTAATTGTTTTTCATAAATTTGGGGTGCATTTTAAAACAAACATTTATATCTTCCATCGGCCTATTGCTTTTTAAACTATTGTGGTTAAATAAAAGTAATTTATATAATTGTATTTAAGTGCCATGTCCTCTGTCCAAACCTACGTGGCCTTTTGCTCAAAATCTATTATAAATTTGTATTTTCCCATTGATTTCCCGGGGTGGTGTTGTTGGTCCTATTTACACAAGATTAGCTGCTGTTTAAAAGCCCTCCAGCCACACAAACAAAAATATATATTTAACTAATAAAGGCTAATAGAAGTTCTATTTCCTCTCCTCCCTCTCCTTCTGTTTTAGAAACATCCCTGGGGACACTTTCATACACACACAAGTAGACACTCCGAGACACGCACCAAGCCACCATGCAGGAGTCAGAGCCGACAGTCTGCCAGCTGCAGCCCAACATCATCTCAGTGCGTCTATTCAAGAGGAAGGTGGGCGGCTGGGCTTCCGGGTGAAACAGAGAGTGTCCAAGCCGCCTGTCATTGTTTCCTATCTGATCCGGGGCGGGGCGGCGGAGGAGTGTGGCCTGGTGCAGGTGGGAGACATTGTCCTGGCTGTCAACAATAAGCCACTGGAGGACCTGTCCTACGAGAGAGCCCTGGAGATACTCAAGAATGTGTCTCCTGAAAGTCACGCTGTTCTGATCCTGCGCGGGCCAGAGGGCTTCACCACACACCTAGAGACCACTCTATCTGGAGACGGACGCCAGCGCACGGTGAGGGTCACACGGCCTGTCATCCCTCCTTCAAAGTCCTACGAGCACTGCACCGCCCAGCTCAGGGCCATTGAAAACCTATCCTCTCCCTCCATCACTCACTCCATCCTGCAGAGGGGAGACGGAGGCCGCGCTGCTCTGATCTGCAACGGTTTAGAGGAAAATGAGCTGCTGAAGGAGATCGAACCTGTGCTGCGTCTCATCAAAAACAGCAAAAAGGAGATCAACGGGGAAGGCCAGAGGAATGTTGGGAGAAAGGACGTTGAGATTCAAGTGTCCTGGTAATTTGTAATTTATTGATCTTGTGTCTTTGTTTCCATCTACAGGGAAGGATGTAGGTAGAGCACTGACAGAATAAGAATTAGGATTTAGGTCAAGGGCTCTTCACGGAGCTGGTTATTGGCTGTCAGAAGAGACGCAGCTGGCCCTCAGTCTGGAAAACAACATTCCCACAACAAATAAATTATAAAGATAATGGAAAAGATTTCTGTCCATAAAGATAATGAACAGAACCGGTTACAAAGGGCAGCCCTGCCGGAGTCTAACATGCACCATGGGAACAAGTATGACTTACGCCCTTAGCAGAGGGCCCCCGACCCCATACTCCCAGAGCACCCCCCACAGGATGTCACAAGGGATGCAGAGCCAAGACAGCCCCACAACATCCAGAGACTTGAGGTTCTTAGTTGTCCTGTTAGATTAAGTTCCAAAACACACAGAAGCTTATAAGATTTGTACTGTTTGTCTTTTTGAGGTTAAGTGAAATCTGTTTTGGGCTGGTTGAGAATAATGCACCTGATTAAACTGTGTGACTTGTAGGAAGAATGCCGTGGGAAATGCGAAGTCTCCACAGCTGATATTGGAAAATGGCAGAGCGACGGATAACATGCCTGCGGAGTACAACGCTGATCCTGAAGAGGTAATCTAAAATGAAAATTAAGGGCTTCAATGTTGAGAATGTATAGGTTAATAGGTTTTGTAGTTGTTTAATGCCTCACTCTTTATCCTAATGCACCTGGCCTGTTGCTTCTAAAGCAGAGCACCTACCAGTCTTCAGAATTCACAAAGGAAGCTTTTTTGCGAGAGATCTCAGAGAGTCTTTGAATCGGACAATGTGATACTTGTGTAGCAGAACACTTAACATTTGTTAAACTATGGTTGTAGTTAATTTTAATGCCTATAAAATAAGTATAAAATTGACAAACCAACAAAGTCACAATCACTGAAAGAGCTAAGTGGAACATTAAAAGCAGTGTATTGTTAGGTATATAGCATCTATCAATTAAATTATGTAAATACTTTTTGTACATTCTACATTTTAAAAGAAATACCAGAAATACAAATGCCACATCTTCAGTGCATCTCCATAAACAACTGTAAATCACACACAATCGCTGTCATCCATGGTGTCCCTCAAGGGGTGCTTGGTGCTTGGTCATCTCCTGTTTTTTTGTACATGCTCCCCCATGGACTCATACACCATCATGGACTAAACTTTCATACAGTAGTTACACCGATGACACACAACTCTACCTCTCAACTAAATCCATTACCACTGCTACTTCCTATGTGCCATAAAATCCCGAATGACCACCAATTTCCTCAAACTTAATTCCAATAAATCTGGACTGACGATCATTGGTCCCAAATCCCTACCTTCCTCCCAGGCCTTAACTCTCTCAGTTATTGATCACACAGACACCCTCTCTTTTAGACCCCACATCTGTCACATCACCAAGACATCCTTCTTCCACCTCAAAAACATTACCGCCTCCGCCTCTCCACCTACGCTGTTGAAACCTCGATTCACGCTTTTTTTATTCTCAAGTTGACTTCTTTATAGACTACCTTCATCTGACCTACAAAAACGGCAATATGTACAGAACTCTGCCGCCCACCTACTCACCCATACTCTCTCATGACACCACAGCTCCCCTGTCCCCTTGAGTAACTTTTTCTTAAATTTCTCATTTCAGTCGGACCTAAGATTGAGTTTTAGGTCATGAGCAATTAGCAATAGAACAGTACTTACGGCATTGATGGCAATAATGAGTTTATTGTTTGCGGTTCAGTCTTCAGCCCCGATCAGGACCTCACCAACCAAGCCTCAGCAGAATGGTAGCCCCTCAAAGTGCCCCCGCTTCATGAAGATCAAAAACTGGGAGACTGGCACTGTTTACAACGACACACTCCACCACGGCTCCAACCAGGTATGTTCTGGAAACATGTTCATGCAAAGCAAACCGAAAATCCTGAAGGAAAAGGTAGAATTATAATGCACATAGCAACCTTGTCTATTGTATTATTTATTTTATAAAAAATTAACTGAAGTTAACAAAGTACAATATTTCAAGGTGTTGCAGTTTTGTATATTGTGTTATTGGTATGTTGTCTTTTCCTCCAGACCAGATGATGTGACCGCTAATCAACACTTGCAGGACAAAAGCGAGTTTATGCGGAAACCACATGTGTTATGTTTTAAAAGTCTCCCATTTGCTTGATAAAGTTAAATGTACCATAACCTGAAGGTTTGTGGTGAAACGGAACCATAGCCTCAGTGAGCTGAGACTGGCAGAAACATGGCAACAAGTTTTCTGTGAAGTGATAACACAACTGCTGTGACTTCAATAGTAGCTTCAGGGCACTGGTCAGCACTACCTGTTGAGGGAACAAACGTGTAGCTGCAGACTTAATCTGCATGTCGGGTAGATTAATAGCACATTGTGGTGAACTTCTCAGCTTCTCACTCTTTCATAAGCACTTCTGCTCTAACTATACATTACTGCTCTACCAGTGAAAATACAAGCCTGGAGATTCAAACTAAATCTGATTAGACTGTTCATATTGGGTGACTCACATGGAATCCCTGTGACTCAGCACTTCTAGAAATGTATTATTGCATAGATATTTTTATTTCAATTTCATGTCTATCAATCTACTTCATCTTGAAACATGCATGGAGAAAAGCTTTCTAAATTTTTAATTTAGCAAGCACAGTAGCTCAGTGGTAGAAGGTTGGCGGTTTGATTCCCGCTCTACCCGCAGTTCAAACTTTTGTTGTGTCCTTGGGCAAGACACTTAACCCTCCATGCCTCCAGTGTCTGTGGCATTGGTGTATGAATGAATGTTTTGTGGTGGTTTGAGAGTCCATAGATACAGTAAAAAGACAGATAGATAAAAACTGTAAAAGAAAATCCCTGATAAATAATAATTTCATTTTAAAAAATTGTGGTTTACAGAAACGGTGCCTGCATACTAAATGCAATGTGTTGAGTTCAAATAACATTACAGCAGACACATTCAGATTTATTTCCCCATAAGTCTCACTCATCTGTCACTTGTTTGTTTTTTCAGATGCCAGTGTGCACTGAGAACGTGTGCATCGGTTCTGTGATGTTTCCAAACCACTCTGTCCGTAAACCGGGTGAGGCCAGGACCAAAGAAGAGCTGCTGCCACTGGCCACTGACTTTCTTGACCAGTACTACACGTCTATCAAAAGGCAAGCATGGCAGGACACTGTAGACAATGATGCTGAGCCAAGAAGCAACATGCCCAAGAGTGACAGGAAATATATATATATATATATATTTTTTTTTAGATACTTTTGCTTGACATAAAATACTTTACTACAAATTGTACTTGATTTAGATGTAGTCTAAAGATCTTGAAATAGATATTTCCCTAATAAATGCTGCTTTTTGTAAATAGACAAGATTAACAAGGTATTGACTTGTAAAATAAGAAAAGCACATGAAAGTATGAGAATGCCATGCATCTTTTTTAAAGACAGTTACAAATGCATTGTATTCTGGTGTCATCATGCATTTGTTTTGTTTTGCAGATTTGGCTCCAAGGACCACATGAACAGACTTAATGAAGTGACCAAGGAAATTGGAGCCTCAGGAGCCTACCTGCTCAAAGACACTGAACTTATTTATGGAGCCAAACATGCCTGGAGAAATGCTGCTCGCTGTGTGGGGAGGATCCAGTGGTCCAAACTGCAGGTGGGCAAACTTCACAATATACAAATTGTATCTTTAAAATTGGCAGGTGTATTTTTACAAAATGCTTAATGTCCAGAGTTGTTTGATTCAGGTTTTTGATGCAAGAGACTGCACAACCGCTCATGGAATGTACAACTACATTTGTAACCACATCGAGTACGCCACCAACAAAGGAAACCTGAGGTTAAATAAAACATCTTTGTTTGTTCTTCTTCAACTGCACCCCATCTGTCGGACCCCATGTCCCTGTGCAGCTCATCAGTTAAACATTTAAAATGAGATCACATTTGCCAGCCTATTCAACTAAACATCCAATATTCAACGTCTTTGAGCTATGGGCTATAGACTTTAGGATGTTTTAAGATAGAATATGATTCATAGCACAAAACCTTTGGCTAAGTAAAGAACTGTAGACTGATATCAAATGTGACAAATAAAAAACACTCAACATGAGTTCATATTTTTTTTTTATATTTTATTGTGTCAGTTTGAAACCATACAACCCTGTAGTGTATTCCAACAGGAATGTGCATCAGAAATCAAATCCCAAACAATCCATAAACTAATCAATTATTTTATTGACCACTAGAGGAGTGCGTCATTGAAGCTTCTAGTAATAAACCTTTTTTTTTTAATACTGTGTGAAACCTTCAACAAAGCCTCGATCACCAACTGTTTCCGCCACATGTAGACCGTTGACAGTGACACTTGTCATGATCTGGAGATTCCTTTTGCTCCTTGCTTCAACTTATTTCACACACCTGTCTTTTTCATTTCTCTCCATTCCCTGCCAGCGCCAATCATTTGGTCCAGCCCCCCCACCGTTATCATATCAATAAAGATCACAGAAAAATCTGTTGTGCGTTTTGAGTCCTTTGTCTCACATTACAGATACTAGTGGCCCAGATTCCTCCCAGCTGTGCAAGCTCTCCACACAGTGACTTACAGCCAGCAAAGTTAGACGTATTAACACTTCAACCCCTTTTGTGGCATTAAAACATAAGCGACAAATCCTCAGAAATACTTACACTGAATCTGTGGGCAATATCAAGTATTTCTATCATCTATTTTCACTGTTCATCTTATTTTTGTCTTTTAAATGCCATTTTATATTGATCAGTCACTTAAGCTAGAATTATTGTACTGTTTCTGTATCAGTATTTTGCCTTTAGTGCCATTTAAAAAAAACTATGTTTGATCAAAGAATATTTTAATGAACCCCCTAAATAACCATTGTGTGAGTACACCTACATCTCTGCATCGTACTTCATTTTTTGTGTGATACTATTTTTGGGCTTTATAGGTACTTGGTGTCTTATGGGGTTTAGTCATGTGAGCAAACAATATTCTAAGCCTTTTGTGTTTTTGCAGGTCAGCCATTACCATTTTCCCACAAAGGACTGATGGTAAACATGACTTTCGAGTGTGGAACAGTCAGCTCATTCGTTATGCAGGCTACAAGCAGCCCGATGGAAAGATCCTGGGAGACCCTGCGAATGTGGAATTCACCGAGGTATGCGTTGTTAGCAGTTGTTGTTGTAGTGGGTGTGAATTGGGAACAATTTCTCACTCCGCTCACACATTTGTTGTCTGTGCAGATTTGCGTGCAGCTTGGATGGAAAGCTCCAAAGGGCCGCTTCGATGTCTTGCCTCTGCTCCTGCAAGCTAACGGGAACGATCCTGAGCTGTTTGAAATCCCTGAAGATCTAATCCTGGAGGTGCCCATTACCCATCCGAAGTAAGTCACTCATAATAATAATCATAATAAAAACAAATTTTAAGGTCTAAGTCCAATCCCTCACTTTTTAAAGTTTTATAAGGTTAAATCATTTTGCATGTTGATTCCAACTTTTTTTCCTAAATTTGCAATATTATATAAATTTTGAGTGGACAGTGGAAAAAATCGTGAATATTGATAGTTTATAGTTTATTTTGGTCACCTACACAAACAACAAAACAAACAATCCAGGCCACCGCAAATGCAGCCAAAAACTAAACAACCAAACCAAAAAGGTGTAGGCTGAAGCTAAAATGCTTATTGCATCAAACCTTTGTACATTGTCTTATATAATGAACATATATTTTCCATAGTTACAATAATAATAAAAAAATACAATAATAGCACAAGTAAGAATTTTAGGAATTAAACTTAATATATTAGTACTATTTACATTACATAAATTTAATAAATTAAATTTTAACTCATTTGCACAACTGTTCCAGAGATCTTCTCCCTTAATAGATGTAGCCTTCCTGACTAAACAGATGCAATTTACTCTCAGGAACTGGTGGTTATAAAGGGTTTAATCTCCAAAACATCGAAAGAGCTGAATCATACAAACACACACACAAATCAATTATTAGCCATTTGCTTGCAAATTGTACATACATGTCCACAAACCTATAAACTAATAAATACAAATTTGCAATCAGGTAGGTATACACTCAAAATAGTGTGACAATAAAGCAAATTTTAGTATATAGGCTAATGTAATAACTTTGCCTTACTTGATTAAATTAATTCTGAATAACATTTTAACATTGCCAGTAATAATCTTTAATGCAGATAAAGCACAAACCTCTTAAGAAGTACTACCTTAATTACTTATATAAATTTATTAATTGCTTTAGTTACAACAATTTCCTTTTTAGAGTAGTTGTGAACTAAATAAAACACCTAAACTAACAATGAATCACATCTACTATGCATAACATCATTATCAATTGAAATGGACGTAAAAATGTTTCTTTATGAATACAGTATATCAACTCCTCTGAGATCATAATGACTTTCTCTAATTATAAACTTGCTAATACAAGCTGAATGACACATAGGCATGAATTCATTCACGTGTTTCTTGTGTTTCCAGATTCGAGTGGTTCAAAGATCTGGACCTGAAGTGGTATTGTCTTCCGGCGGTCGCTAACATGCTACTGGAGATCGGTGGCCTAGAGTTCACTGCTTGTCCATTCAGTGGCTGGTACATGGGCACAGAGATCGGTGTGAGGGACTTCTGTGACACCTCGCGCTACAACCTTCTGGAGGTAATGGACTTAAATAAAAGGGGAACAGCATATGAACAATATCAGCAGTGACTGAGGTCCATTTGATAATACTATTCCTATAAATACTGGCACATAAATGGTACATTCAGGAAATGTATTGTAGCTTTTTTTTATTGGCATTTAAGTTTCCCCAATTTTCTTTTGATTTGCTTTCATAATTGCTTCAAGAAAAAAGTCTGTGATCTTGCATCATCATCAAAAAAAACGAGTTTCCCATCCCAAAATCTGAAGAGCAGAGCGGTCGAATTATGAAGAGCACTTTAGGGCACACATATGCCTGTCTCACCACTGAAGTACAGAAATGGTGCCTGCAGTTACAGCTAAGAGGGCTTTTTCCAATTATTTTGTAGCTCGAGCTTCATGTGGTCAGTGAGTCACTCGGGCAACACAGGTGTTAATTTTTCTGGAACACCAAAAAGAGGTCAAATTTAGGTTTAAACTATGGAGTTGATTGAACAACCACACTTTTTGAAATAAGTTAATTTGGTTTTAAAAAACATTAACTAACATAAACCATGTCATATTAAATGCCCCCTTGTTTTGTTTTTTAGGACGTGGCCAACATGATGAATCTGGACACAAGAAACACTTCTTCCCTCTGGAAAGACCAAGCCTTGGTGGAGATCAACATTGCTGTTCTTCACAGTTTTCAGGTTTGGTTTGATTAAGAGTTGACCCAGATTAGACTTTTACTCACCGTGAGCACTAAAACACAAGGTGACGCACAGACACGTTGATCCAGTCCTTATATAATATTGTATCAAGATCATCAAACAATGAAATGACCAGTTTTTATTTTCCTTTTCATCTTTAGACATGCAAAGTGACCATAGTAGATCACCACTCTGCCACAGAGTCATTCATTAAACACATGGAGAATGAGTACCGGGTACGAGGTGGTTGCCCTGGAGACTGGGTCTGGATTGTGCCGCCCATGTCAGGAAGTATCACACCAGTGTTTCACCAAGAAATGCTCAACTACCGCCTCACACCTTCCTTTGAGTACCAGGTAAGACTCAAATGTATTGCATTGTTTTCTGCGTGTATGAATAATCAGGAATAAACAAGAGCTATTTTGGGATCTGACATTTTTGCAACATCTTACACTTCTGTCTTGAACAATTTTGAGCTAATTTTAAATTTTCACTTTACTGGATGTTCTCTGGGACATCTGTAGACTTTAAACGCTCAAGAAGTACTTTTTTTAGTTCTAACCTACTACTACAATCTAATTTGTTTCCTTTTACAAAAGCCTGATCCATGGAACACTCATGTGTGGAAAGGAGTCAATGGTATACCGACAAAGAAAAGAGCCATTGGATTCAAGAAGCTTGCAATGTGAGTATGCATATCTCGAAGAAACTTATGAACACACCAAAAACATGTACAATATTGGACTACAGATGTAAATTAGCTATAGTCTGGTACAAGCATCTCTGCTTTGGCTTAATGTACGCTGTCCTAAAAAAGGTTTAATGGTAAATGGTCAGGTTGTGCACTTTAACATTTATCTTCTCCTTCTTTACAGAGCCGTGAGGTTCTCTGCCAAACTGATGGGTCAGGCCTTGGCCAAGAGGGTGAAGGCCACAATACTCTTTGCCACAGAGACAGGCAAATCTCATGACTACGCCAAAACTCTGTGTGAAATCTTCAAACATGCTTTTGATGCAAAGGTACACTTGCTCCTTCCTTGCATCATGTCTGAAAGTTGGATATTCGCATACCATCTAATTGAAAAGCCATCAGGGCCCTTTCCTACTGAGCATTTTATTTTTTTTTCCTCCAACATGCTGCCCTTTGCTTTATGAGCGATAAAGATTTAACCAATGAAGCGGTAGTTTAAGAACAGATCCTAAAACACTCCTCCTGGCTGTGTAAATCTGTTCAGAAATGGAGAAAGAAACATTCATTGAGTTTCTTCCACCTATTCCCGCTAGGGATGTCCGAGTTGGCAGAGGAATGAACTCACTACCTTCTTGCTGTGAGTCAGGCGCACAAACTACTCTGCCAAGTCATATCTTATCCTCTTTTCCTGTTTTCCCTGTGTAAAAAATCTGTTATAATAATCATTTTTATTTTTATATAGCGCTTTTCCACCTACTGTAGTAGGCACTTTACATATACATTACTTAAGCTATTTATCAGTGTTACAGAACACTCACTGGAGGCAATATAGATTAAGTGTCTTGCCTAAGGACACAACGACAGTATGTGCGTGTGTGCGTGCGCGCGCGTGCGTGCGTGTGTGTAACACAAGTGTACACACTATGCTTGCCTGAGCGATACACATCGTGGAGGCTCACTGTGTGGCAGCAGCATATTATCATCTCATTTACATTTACATTTATTCATTTAGCTGACGCTTTTATCCAAAACGACTTACATTGTTCTAATGTAATTACCAGTGTTACAGTCACTGGAGGCAAGGTGGGTTAAGTGTCTTGCCCAAGGACACAACGGTAGTATGAACTGTGGGGAGAGTGGAAATCGAACCGCCTACCCACTGAGCTACTGCCGCCCGCTTCGCCCACCCATCTCGTTAGGGGCGAGGACAGAGTAGTCATTACAACATCATCTGCCAGCGTCTGTGTGTTCAGCCCTAATTTACACACTCAACTCATCTGTCATTTGGAGTCATTTGTGTCCAAGATCAAACTGCCTGTGTGTAACCTCCAGGTCATGTCCATGGACGAGTATGATGTGGTGGACCTGGAGCACGAGACGCTGGTGTTGGTGGTGACCAGCACGTTTGGTAATGGAGGTCCACCTGAAAATGGAGAGGTAAGCCTGTCCCATATAACAACTTATTTAAGCACAACAGGGTGCCTTAATTACTAACAGCCATTTTATGTTCAATGTAGAAATTTGGGGGTGCCTTAATGGAGATGCGTCATCCAACATCCAACACAGAGGACAGAAAGTGAGTCAGATTTAGTCTTAGTTTTCTATGCAGTTCATGTCACTGATTTATATCTCACTGTTTTTTCTTCTCAGGAGCTACAAGGTGCGCTTCAACAGTGTGTCTTCCTATTCTGACACACGCAAGTCGTCCAGTGACGAGCCCGAAACAAAAATCAATTTTGAGAGTACAGGACCTCTTGCTAATGTCAGGTAAACTACACATAAATAAATGCATCTACCCTAACTAAAATATTGCTGGAGTACACATTTACACATTTTGATTTGTTTAATAATCTCATTTTTATTTGATTTTTAGTCCAATTAAATCTATTATTTAACGAGACTTTTTTTGTTTTTACTTAATCATAAGTCACAATTTAGAGCATCAATGTCTTGAATAGATCTCATGCTGATAATTTACAATTACGTAACTGCAGCTTGAGATGACCTTGACCTTGAACATATTCTTAGCATAGCTTGAGTCTGACATGAGTTTTCTACCTCACAGTAAAACAAAACTGTAACTATATACATTCCATTTAAAACAGATGAAAATTTTATACATGCATCAGAGTACTTCTACAATTGTTGAATTTGAAGCTGCTTGTCTTTCCCTCACATTTGTCTAACTCCGCTGTGTTTTTACTCCATTCAGGTTTTCGGTGTTTGGCCTTGGCTCCAGGGCCTACCCACACTTTTGCGCCTTTGCCCATGCTGTAGACACACTGTTTGAGGAGCTGGGGGGAGAGCGAATCCTACGCATGGTAGAGGGAGATGAGCTGTGTGGCCAGGAGGAGTCTTTCAGGACCTGGGCCAAGAAAGTTTTTAAGGTTGGCATCATGTTTGATTCATATGACAAAGCCTAATCATTTCACATGATTAATATGTTTAAATGGGCGTGCAGTATTTTTAATTTCTATGGGGTGTTTTTGTGTCCAGGCTGCATGTGATGTGTTCTGTGTTGGGGATGATGTAAACATTGAAAAGGCTAATGATTCCCTGATCAGCTATGACCGCAGCTGGAAGAAGAGCAAATTCCGCATGACGTACACCGCCGAGGCGCCAGCACTCACGGAAGGTCAGGTTCTATCACAGAGTGACTTTGTAAAACATGGTATTCGCATGAAAGCGTCTGCTAAATGTAAATTACATTAAATTACAGTACGCCAAATGTATATTAAGTAAGAGTGTTAATAGTCAATGCCTGGAACAAAAACTGTTTAAACCAAGATGCTCTCCTTTCTTAAACTGTCTTTCTTCTGTCTACAGCTTTGTACAGTATCCACAAGAAAAAGGTTTCTGGAGCAAAGATGCTTGAATCCCAGAACTTACAAAGTCCCAAATCCAAGTAAGTGACACTCGACTCGTACAAAATTCTCTGGTCTAATCTATCGGTCTAATTCTCTGGCACTGCTTTGTGTCTACTTCTATGTCGTCTTTTTTGTGTGCTGCATAATCTGGTGAAAGTGTTAAAATCAGCAGCCTAATTCCCTTAAACTCTCTTTACAGTCGCTCCACCATATTTGTGCGGCTCCACACAAACAACCACGACAGCCTGAGCTACCATCCCGGACCATCTGGGCGTCTTCTCTGGCAAACCATGAGGACCTGGTGACAGCGCTCATAGATAAACTGGAGGATGCACCACCTGTCAATCAGATCATTAAAGTGGAGTTTCTGGATGAGAGGAACACGGCCCTCGGTGTGTGACGCTGTCATTAACATCTTTGCTTTACTAACACAGAGCTGAAGTGTGGGAAGCTTTTCAAAAGCATGAATAAAAAATGTTTGCTCAGGAGATTCTTGCCCAGAAATTGCTTAGTGAAGCTGCACATTGGCAACAGTGAGTGATGCAAGCGAGATTTTCAATTGGGCAGTGAAACAAGGTGTTTGAAAACCAGAAGTGTTCTTTCTCAATCTTCATTGAAAACCAAATAATTTTTTGACTTGGTATACATTAACCTTTTAATAGCCAGTTTCCATAAGCATGTATTAATTTGACAATGCAACACAAGTGAATATGTTTAATTTTAGGATGTGACCTATTGAAGTGGTTAAACACTCACTTATCATTTTATTATAACACGCAGGTGTAATCAGTAACTGGACAAGTGAGACCCGAATTCCACCCTGCACCATCTACCAGGCTTTCCAGTACTTCCTGAATATCACCACACCTCCGAGCCCAGTGCTGCTGCAGCAGTTTGCTGCTCTGGCCACCAACGAAGAGCAAAAAAAGAGACTGGAGGTCCTCAGCAAGGTAGACTCACTGTAGATGCCTCTACACATTCAGGTGTGGGGAATATTCTTAGTTAGACACAGTATACTGTGTGTGTGTGTGTGTGTGTGTGTGTGTGTGTGTGTGTGTGTGTGTGTGTGTGTGTGTGTGTGTGTATGTATGTATGTATTTGTGTATATATATATACACACATATATATATACACACATACTGGTTAGCTCAGCTGGTAAGGACATGGCCTTTCACACGGGGGACCCAGGTTCGAATCCCCCTCGGGGTGCTATCCAGTGTGGGTCCTTAGGCAAGACCCTTCGCGCTACTGCCTACCTCATAATGATGAGAGACAATAAATGCTATGAGATGCCGGATCAGACGTCGCCCGGCCAAACAAGGTCTGCGTCAGGTGTTGGGGAACCAGAGCAACTTGATGACAAATGGGCTACTGGAACAAGACGGAGATGGGCGAGATGCGATAACAAGGCTCTGTTGGAATGCTACTACTCCAGTAACCCTAGTCAGAGGGGTTACATGAAGAGAATGTGGGATGAATGGTTACTACGAAACCCACAATCCAGGCTTACATCGAAGCAACTAGTAGCTCAGTGTTCCAACATCCACAAGCGGCAGCTGCTATCACAACTAAATACAACACAAAAAATGCTACGGCAAGGGGGAGCCAGGACGCAAGGTCAGAGGGGAGCCAACAGGTCCTCCCCAACCGGAGATTGGGTATGAAGCCCCAACAATTGAAATAACGCTGAACGAGGCAGCGACTGACCTGAAAGACAAGATCATGGCGAGAATGAATGCAAGGCAACCCCGACGCCAATTACAACGGCTAAGTGAAGTACCATCAGAAAGTCTCCCTGAACAGAATCCAGTTACCATCACAGCGGCAGACATCCAAGAAAGACTCTCAGGTATGAAAAACTGGACAGCACCGGGCCCTGACAGGATCCACACCTACTGGCTAAAGAAGCTCACTGCACTCCATGAGCGCCTTGCAGCACAAATGAACCAGCTGCTAAGGGATGGGACGCACCCTGAATGGCTTACCAAAGGGCGTACAATCCTGATCCTGAAGGATCCCACAAAGGGTACAGTCCCATCCAACTATCGGCCAATAACCTGTCTCTCCACAACATGGAAGCTCATGTCAGGCATCATTGCGGCTAAGATAAGTGGGCACATGGATCAATACATGAGCAAAGCACAGAAGGGCATCGGCAAAGAAACCAGAGAGCTAAACACCAACTCCTGGTTGACAGAACAGTCACCCAAGACTGCAGAACCCGACACACACCAACCTGTGCACTGCCTGGATTGATTACAAGAAAGCATATGACTCAATGCCACACACATGGATCACTGAATGCTTGGAGATGTACAACATCAACAGGACTCTAAGAGACTTCATTGCAAATTCAATGAGGCTGTGGAAAACCACCCTTGAGGCCAATGGCAAGCCACTTGCACAAGTATCCATCAAATGTGGCATATACCAAGGAGATGCTCTATCCCCACTGCTGTTCTGCATAGGCCTGAACCCCCTCAGTCAAATAATCAACAAGACTGGCTATGGATACCGACTCAGGAATGGGGCCACCATCAGTCACCTCCTCTACATGGATGACATCAAGCTATACGCTAAGAGCGAGCGGACATCGACTCACTGATCCACACCACCAGGATCTACAGCTCTGACATTGGGATGTCATTCGGGCTTGAGAAGTGTAGTCGAATGGTGACGAAGAGAGGGAAGGTAGTCCACACAGAAGGGGTCTCACTCCCA
This sequence comes from Perccottus glenii, assembly GCA_024416835.2. Classification (NCBI taxonomy): domain Eukaryota; kingdom Metazoa; phylum Chordata; class Actinopteri; order Gobiiformes; family Odontobutidae; genus Perccottus; species Perccottus glenii. Next base: position 24,555,510 of record CM044556.2, on the reverse strand, counting down.
GAAGGAACAATAGCAGACATTGAGGATGGTTACAAGTACCTTGGAATACCACAGGCAAATGGCAACCTCGAAGAGGTAACAAGGAAAACAGCAACTGCCAAATACCTCCAACGAGTAAGGCAAGTCCTAAGAAGTCAGCTCAATGGCAAGAACAAGGCACGGGCAATAAACAGCTACGCCCTGCCAGTGATCAGATACCCTGCAGGAATAATAAGGTGGCCAAAGGAAGAGATACAGATCACAGACGTTAAGAAAGCTCCTCACCATGCATGGAGGGTTCCACCCCAAATCCAGCACCCTGAGACTGTACGCTAGCCGTAAAGAAGGCGGCCGTGGACTAGTGAGTGTGAGAGCCACTATCCAGGATGAAACATCCAAGATCCACAAGTACATCAAAGATAAGGCCCCAAAAGATGACGTGCTCAGTGAATGTCTCAGGCAATGGGGAACAGAGGAAGAGGAGCTGGAGGAGGGACCATCATGGGAGGACAAACCCTACATGGGATGTACCACCAGAACATAACTGAAGTGGCTGATATCAAGAAATCCTACCAATGGCTAGAACGGGCCGGACTGAAGGACAGCACAGAGGCACTCATCATGGCTGCACAGGAGCAGGCCTTGAGCACCAGAGCAATAGAGGCCCAAATCTACCACACCAGACAAGACCCAAGGTGTAGGCTGTGCAAACAGGCCCTGAGACAATCCAACACTTAACAGCAGGGTGTAAGATGCTGGCAGGAAAGCATACATGGAGCGCCATAACCAAGTGGCTGGCATAGTGTACAGAAACATCTGTGCGGAGTATGGACTGGAAACCCGAGGTCAAAGTGGGAAACACCTCCAAAGGTGATAGAGAACGAGCCAAGATCCTGTGGACTTCCAGATTCAGACTGACAGAATGGTAATGGCAAACCAACCAGACATTGTGGTGGTGGACAAACAGCAGAGGAAGGCTGTTGTGGTTGACGTTGCAATACCAAGTGATTGCAACATCAGGAAAAAGGAACATGAGAAACTAGAGAAATACCAAGGCCTCAGAGAAGAGCTGGAAAAGGCGTGGAAGGTGAAAGCGACAGTGGTGCCTGTGGTCATCGGAGCACTCGGGGCAGTAACCCCCAAACTGGAAGAGTGGCTACAGCAGATCCCTGGAAGAACACCAGACATCTCGGTCCAGAAAAGTGCAGTTCTAGGAACAGCAAAGATACTGCGCAGAACCCTCAAGTTCCCAGGCCTCTGGTAGAGGACCTGAGCTCGAAGGATGAGAGACCACCCGCGGAGGGTGAAGGACAAAGTTTTTTTTTATATAATTCTTGCAAATAAATGCTCTATAATACAATATTTTTATTTGGAATTTGGGAAAAATGTTCTCAGTAGTTTATAGAATAAAACTAAAATGTTAATTTTACCCAAACACATACCTATAAATAGTAAAACCAGAGAAACTGATCATTTTGAAGTGGTCTCTTAATTTTTTCCAGAGCTATATATAGATAGCACCCAAAAAAATTTAAAAGTTTGAAGGTAATAAACAATTTATACTTAAACATTAGTAAAATGTTTGTACCACCTTTTAAAAAATTACAAATAATTATTCCTACATTAATAATCAAGCTTAAAGAATAACTCAACCGCAGACCTGATGACCTGTATAAGTAGGGCTTTATTAATACAGTTCATAGTTTACAGTCCTATTGACAATGTCCTAAAAACTAATTTAATTCCACAAATATGGTGTAAAAACGCATGAGTGCTGCCGAATGTACTTCCTGGTCAGTGTGAGGTCATGTTCAAAAACCACACCCTACCACACCTTTTTGTGTCAAGTAAGCCCACCTCAACAGCAGTCCTCCGCACCTTTTGGTACAGCCTCGCTCACGCCCACCATGAAGAGCAGTGTTTAGAGACAGACACTCAGTTTTAGACTCACGCTGCTGGCTCCTGTTTCTCTGTTGTTCTGCCCTGTTCATGTCGCAAAAAGTTTAGAACAACAACGTAGTGTATGTGCTTTCATTGCAGTTGTTTGTGGGCTGTTTGTTTTTAACTCCTAAAGTCAGTGTGTTACTGTTGAGTTTCATTAATAACTGTTAGCATTTAACGTTTCAGATGAGTACAGATTAATGTTAGCGTCTTTTCTCTTTACAAAAAGTCTTAATGCTGTTAAATACAAGGACATGTGAACACACTGGAGCCCTGGAGACGCAGCAGACATGCTTTTGAGGGAGCTGTGGGATCTGATGTCTGCCTCGTTATGTCTATATCTACTTCAAAATAATTCTAAAGCATTTATTTTTCACAGTTCATCAGTCTATGCTTTATACATTAAAGCTGCCCTCTTTCTCTCGTCGGCCCCGGCTTCGGGAGGAGACTGGACTGATGAATTAAAAATGTTTAGTCCCAGTGTCCACAGATAAACCAGTTCCCTTCAGCTCAGCCTTGCCTTTAGGTTGAATAATTTAATGAATAATAAAAGCAAAAATGTTGTCTTTTATCCAAACATTAATTAACTAGACTTAATAGGGCTTTACCACAGCTTACTAGTGTGTTAAGTGTTACTGATTATGTCTGCACACTTTGCACAATAGGAGCAAATAGGAGTGTATACAGGATTATATACAGTAAAAGAGCCTGAGCCAATTTAAAGCTTCTAAACCCTCTAGCCCAGAGCTATTCCCCCTCACAGTGCCTCCCACAATTCACTCCATTTTAGTCATTGTGTGGAAAAGGCGACTGAGGCCATGCAATGACTCATGCCCAAGCATCAAATCATTGTCACCAAAGCAAGAGGAAAAGATTAAAGTATTCAGAAATGAACTAGTGCAGTCAGAACAGCAGCACACACCTTTACAGACATTTAGGTTTCTCTGAAGTTGAGCAGCTGGTTCAAGGACAAAAGGTGGGCTTCACACTAAGTGCGGTTTCTTTTTGAACATTTTTAGTGAAGAAGTAATTTTTCCCTCCATGCTGTGAAACCCAAATTTAAATTCTCTCTATTGCCTAACAGCCTGCCCCATTTCATTGATGAAACCACTCAACCAATTGGAAATTAAATGTGCTATACAGCAACTTGCTCCAGTGCCCTGTTTTAACACTGTCATACTTACTTTCTTGTGTTTGTCCCAAATCATTCAGTACAGAATTAGACATTGTGCACAAAACAGCGCTGCTTCTCTATGGCCACCTCATTTCAGTGTAGCCTATATTTACAAGACTTGGAGGTGTTTGATATGAAACCTGAAATGTGCAGTTAATGTTGTTTTAATCTATTAAATGTGTATTTGTACATATTATATACATATTAATGTATGTATAAAGTATATACATAAAGCAGAATGGAATCATTTGTTTGCTCATCTTACAAAAGGTCTTGCTGTTGCTCTGCAGAAAACATTGCCATGGCAACATGTGTGGTATTGCTTTCCTGAAAAGCTATTTGGAGCTAATTTAGACAGAATCCAGGCCTAATCCGTTGTCTTGGTTTTGTAAATCAGCCCTGAGATCTAAGAGAGCCACTTTCCTGCTTGTGTCTCTTCAGGGCCTACAGGAGTACGAGGAGTGGAAGTGGTACAATAACCCCACACTGGTGGAGGTGCTGGAAGAGTTCCCTTCAATTCAGATGCCCTCCACCCTGCTTCTTACCCAGCTGCCCCTGCTGCAGCCCCGGTACTACTCCATCAGCTCGTCACCAGAGTTGCACCCAGGAGAGATCCACCTCACTGTGGCCGTGGTGTCGTACCGTGCCAAAGGTAAACTAAGTCCAAGCTCTAGGGATTTTCTCTTTATCATTTCTGTTAAGGACCTCAGTCACACACTGTGTTTTCTCAAAAGGTTCACTGGTTAATCAATATTCTGAAAAAGTTAAAATACTGTGAGCTCATTCCATGTTGTAAATAAAATGTGCTGCTGTGCTCCACTGCAGCCTCTTCAAGGTTGCTGCAAAAAAATCTAAAAAGTCAAATGACTCGGTGACTGTGAAAAGCCTTCAACAGTTTGAAGGACATTGATTTGATGTGATCTCAGAAAAGCTGTGTGCTTCATAGGCCAGACAGACCATGACTGTAATTATAAAGTCAAAAAGAAAGTCTTGCTAATCAACCGGAATATATTTGGAGATGTAGGCAAAATGGAATCACTGAATTATATAAGAGTGCCTGTCTCTAGATTTCCAGTATCTCTTAACCTGTGCAGGAGTCTCAAGTCAAAACTATGTGGCTCTGACTGTTCTTAAGAGACATGTGCCTTAAACGTGTAATGGCCACTCGTCTGCACTTGGAGTGAGAGCTATGGAAGAAATTAAACTGTTTGCCTGGTAATCATTGCTTTCAGACGGACGGGGACCTATCCACCATGGAGTGTGCTCGTCGTGGCTCAACAGGATACAGAAGGGGGAGATGGTGCCATGTTTTGTCAGAGGGTAATTCGATAATGCATACTTCTTACACACAATGCATCACAAATTCATCCAAAGTATTACATTTTGTCAATGCATTTCCCCTTCATTATAACAATTGTTTTAAATTCAATTCTTTCACTACATTTTAGTGCGCCATCATTCCGTCTACCTAAAGACTGCCAAGCACCATGTATTCTGGTGGGCCCAGGAACTGGCATTGCCCCATTCAGGAGCTTTTGGCAGCAGAGACTGTTTGATCTTGAGCACAAAGGTTTGTTCGAGTACTCTCCTCCATTTTCTGCTTACACCCCTACACTTATGTGAATGCTGTCGATGAAGAAACATGTTTATGCAGATGATTTAAGAGCTCAACCCTAACTCTATTACACATTTAGGGATTGAATCAAGTCCCATGATACTGGTGTTTGGATGTCGGCAATCTGAAATGGACCACATCTACAAAGAGGAGACCATCCAGGCTAAAAACAAAAACATTTTCAAGGAGCTGTACACTGCTTATTCAAGAGAACCGGGAAAACCAAAGGTAATAGAGTGGCCTAATCATTTTTCAATAGCCAATAGAATCCTACAAGACAACTTTGACTCAGTTTGACTCCATTGATCAGCAAATTGTTTGCTTTTGTTCCACTTGGTAAAAACTAATGGCCACACTCTCTGTGGGGCAGAAATATGTACAGAATGTACTGCGTGAGCAGCTGTCGGAGACTGTGTACCAGTGCCTGAAGGAGGAAGGAGGACACATCTATGTGTGTGGAGACGTTACCATGGCCGGAGATGTTCTCAAGACTGTTCAGCAAATCATCAAACAACAGGGCAAAGTGAGCCTGGAGGACGCTGGCTTATTCATCAGCAGGCTGCGGGTGAGATTGACAGACAAACAATATCCTTAATTTTTGACCGATTAGAAGTGGGTGACACTTGAACATAAAGCTACATGTAGCAACATAACAATATGCATCTTCTACCAGACTGGAATTCTGTCATTCTAATCTCAGTAAACTATCAAATACTCAATGTTTGCCTTGCCTCCAGGATGAAAATCGCTACCACGAGGACATCTTTGGTGTCACCTTGCGTACCTACGAGGTTACCAACCGGCTGCGTTCAGAGTCTATTGCCTACATCGAGGAGAACAAAAAGGACTCTGATGAGTGAGTGCTCCACATCTCATTGTCGTGTGGTAGAGCAGCAGTGCTTCATTAAAGGAGGAGGCATGGAGTGAGAAATCTCTTGCAGAGAGTAATGTTTATCAAGTGCTCAATCATTTAACAATCTTATCATAATCTGAAGGGTATTATAGCTCTGTAAAGATATTAAAATGTAGATTTGGCCTGAGGTATTTATTTAAGATACTTGAGTGGGCGGAGAAACAGAAGGCTGTCATTATGATTTAGCATAAAGCAGTAAGTCACAATAAGTATTTGTCAATTACTGTCACAGATACAGTTGAGGGTTAGCTTAGTTGATGTCCACAAATAAAATGGTTGAGAAGTTTGCAAACGCACTACATTTACATTACATTTAGTCATTTAGCATATGTTTTTATCCAAAGCGACTTACATTCACCAGTGTTACATTTAACAGTTGACATTTTCATTTAAAGCAACTTACATTAAGGTTCCATTCACCAGTGTCACAGCTGGAACACCACTGGAGGCAAGGTGGGTTAAGTGTCTTGCCCAAGGACACAACGACAGTATGAACTGTGGGGAGAGCGGGATTTGAACCTCCTACCTTCCGGTCGAAGGCGGCAGTGGCTCAGTGGTAGAGCCACTGCCGCCCCACTATTCACGTGTGTAAAGACGACAGGGTGAAAGGGTGCTGATTTTTCTTCTTACAATGACTGGTTACTGCCCATATTTCATACAGATTTAGCATGGTTTCAGTCAAACATAATGAGTAATCTGAGCCAGTGAGTTTTGTGTTCAAGTCCAACTCCATTCTGCAGCCTGTAGTTACTGGCACCAAGAATGTGTGATCACCCCTTGTTTCCAGTGAAAACAGTGGGTTACCATAGAAACCCATGTAGAAAGGCGTCTAAACTAACAGGATTAGAGCAAGAGCGAGTGGCTCTCTTCCATTTGTTTGTGCCTTATTTGTGCTTATTCAAGATTAGACACTTGATGTATCGTAGCTCTCGGAAAAAAGCAAGAAGCCTACATCTTCACTACAGCTCATTAAACCCCAACATAATGCATCACAGACGATGGCTACTGTGTGGATTGTCTTTTGAATTTCACATTTGGCCATCAGAGCCCATTTGTTGGATGAGTATTCACGGTAGCATCTATTCTTTAAGGCTATTGTTTTTATTTTCTGTCTCTTTGCAGGGTTTTCTGCTCGTAGGTCTGCAGTCTCGCAGAGAACCGGTCCGGATGAATCGACAGCGCTGGTTAAAGAATACTGTGCCAACCTTTGTACTGTAAAAATGGGTTGCTCCTTTTTGATACTACTTTGTTTCTGTTGGGCTCTGCAATTTGTCTGTAGCAAATGGGAAATGTTCTGTTCTAAGACTCTGTTCTGCTTGTTGATAAGTCCAGTTAGTATAATTGATGAATTTGGTTTAAAATGTGTGCACTTAGTGTAATGACCTGCCTCATTGTGAATGCATGACCAAGACAAGAATATACTCAAGAATATAATATACTCTGTGTTATTGTTAAAGTTAAAAGGCTTTTCTTGAAATTCTATATTTTAAAGAAATATGTGGCATTGATGGAAACTCCTGACAACTGAAATCATGGCTGGACAAATATACAGTTTATTATTTAAAGCCTGTTGGGGGAAGAAGAAGACAAAAAAAAGATGGAGGGAAAAGTGAACAAATCCAATGTCTTTAAACAAATGATAAAAAAACACAATTCTGTCAGATCCCCAAACAAGCAATCTCAATGTTGAGTGGCCATCCATCAAAGTGCATCAGTCTCTGAGGCAGTTCTTTTAGTGGCCTGTCTAACCTCTCCATAAGAACGTAACTGTGTCCAGCTGGTGCTTTGTGACCCACAACAGCTGCACAGGAATGTGACGCCTTAAATCTGGGCCACAAAATCAATCATCTTACTCAATGCTCTTTTAAGCTATCTGAAATTCTTATGTCTTCAATATAACTGAAAATAGTGATGCAAAAACCATCCTGGTGGAGGGATATTGTTAAATTATATAAAGACTAATTTTATTTAATAAAGTATCTTTGTAACTAAATATAAAACATGTAATTATTTTGGCTGTGAACCAAACTCCTTTTCTTTTTTTCCTTGCAGAGCTTTTAAAAAAATGGGATTGAGCATAACACGTGTGCCTCTTGCCTTACATTAACTTTCTGCCTCTGCCTACGTGTTACTCCTCTTTACTCCGCTGCAAACGCGCACACTGCTCTGCACAACAGCACATAACAGCTGATCAGCAACCACAAGAACACACATCGTTTTATGCACAAAAATAAACTCTGCTCTGCTCACCACAAATCAAAAGCATATCACTATTACAAGAGTGAGAAGTAATGGTAAAGTTATCTTGATAGTTAAAAAGCCTTTATTGTGAAACCTATTTAGTTTAAGACGACATGCAATCTTTAAATGGTTAATTACTCTCCAGGCTAGTTTAATCCAACATGGTCATGAGCTTTGGGCAATGACCGAAAGATCTCGGATACATGAGCTTTCTCCGCAGGGTGGCGAGGCGCTCCCTTAGAGAGAGGGTGAGGAGCTTGGTCACTCGGGAGGAGCTCAAAGTAGAGCCGCTGCTCCTCCACATCGAGAGGAGCCAGCCGAGGTGGCTCGGGCATCTGTTTCGGATGCCTCCTGGACACCTCCCTAGGGAGGTTTTTTTGGATTTTTGGATTTTGATTCATTTATTGTCATTACAATTGTACAAGTACACTGCAACGATACAGCTCTTCAGTGGTGCAACATATTACATTTATACATAAATAGACACACAAATGTTGCAGGCCACACCAGTGCAGCCATTACGGCGCAACTATGATCCTCCGGAAAATGAAATAAGGCATTGTACAAACATAGCAAACATCAAATGTGCAGACATAACAGACAGGTATTTATAACAACAGTAGCAGTTACAACATAAACAACAGTAGCAGTTTCAACAAAACAAGTATAACAAGCATTAAAGTATAGGTCAGACAGATGTAAAAGTGGCAGACTGTTGGTTTGGGCTGGTGTTAGGATAGGAGTCCAAGGCCTTTTCCGGGCATGTCCCCCAGGAAGAGCTGGAGGAAGTGTGTGGGGAGTGGGAAGTCTGGGCGTCTGCTTAGACTGCTGCCCCCGCGACCCGGCCCCGGATAAGAGGTAGAAGATGGATGGATGGATGGCTGGATGGACAAATACACTGGACCCTAGCTGAGTCATATTTGTGCAAAATACTAACACTACCATTTCAGTAGACATGCTCTCTCTTCCACCCTACCATCTTCAATGTTTCTACTTGTAAATAAAGATTGCGCAGCTGACAATGCACTTGGAATTGCACCTTCTGCTGGCTAAAAGTTCCACAGGGTTGCTTCCTCCACAAAATACTATTACATTACACCAAACTGTAGTTTGAAGCTTGATGGCAACTTTTTTCTCTGACTTCCCCATTAGAATGGGTCTCCTTAAACGTTGAACATGCTAAAATATCCAAGATTTATCCTTGTTTCACATTCCCTCCTTTTCTGTTTGTTTTCTTTTTTGCACTGTATCACTGTGTTAAAAGATTTTTTAAGTACTAAATATTATTAGGGGCCATTACTTCCTTATTGACTTTGGGCTGCGTCAACCAAGCAAGCATGTGATTGGCCAAAGCAATGCCTATTAATATCCTTGATAATAAAGGCTAAATTATGCCTTAAGTTTTTTTTTACAGATGATTCCTTTTACAATATACTATTAGGTGATTACATGGTTCTGTTTTTCACCTGCATAAAAAAGATTTCCTGTTTAAGTTCAAAGCATTTGATTTGAAGGTCACGGAGGATGTTTATAGAAAATTCCCTGAAAAACCTCATCACAAACAGTCCTTTAGCTTCCACTCTCACTGTGCTGCTAAATAGTGGTTGTCATGGCTCTCAGAGTGGGCAGTGGCAGCGTCATGGCAACCTCTCAACAAAACCAACCATACAAACTTTAAATAAGCTGTGATTGGTCAATAGCTGTGGACAAGTAGAGCCATGGCCTTGTAAAGCACTGCTGAGTTTGTCCCACAATTACAGTAAGATAGAGGTATTCTATTGATCAGCTCTAGGGCAGTGATTTAACAAGAGAAAGCGAGAGGAAAAAAAACAAAAAACAAGGCTGTACTGTATGTGTTTGCTTCAAGAGAGAGGTTTCCTTGGTACTTTGAGTGGGTTGAAGTAAACCAGTAAAAATCTGTCTGACAACACACCGCATACTCCTGAAGAACATGCTTCTGACAAACATGCTTCACACAAAATGAGAATGAGCAACTGGACAAGGTAGGTTTTTTCACATGGTGAAGGCTGGAAATGGTTGAAAAGAAAAACTGTAATTAATAAATCTGACATTTACATTTATATATTGTAATTCATTGACTTAGCTTGTTGCATACTTTTGGCTTGTGTTATTGGGTTTCTCAATAAAGCAAGTTGTGAAAATCAAAAAGTAGCAGAAAACATAAAAATATAAGTAAATTTTATTATTAGTAATAAACTGTCACCTGTTGTACCCAGCTGATCAGTTATAAGCTTAAAAACTCATTTAAAAAGACTAAAGGTGGAGCACATTTTACATGTTACAAAAGTAACTCATCTGTGAAAGTATCTGTCAACAACCGCTGGCCTTGACGAGTCACAACATCTCGTTTTCTCATTTTTCAAGCAGCAAAGAGCAAGTTCGGACAGATGATGACATGCGTGGGCCGGAGGAACAGTGCTGGGACCCCAGGGGCACTGTGTTTGATGGAAACAAAGAAGAGGAGGAAGGGCCACTGGGTGGTGAAGAGTGTGTGATCTCTGAGGAGGACTTTGACACAGACCTGGAGCTTGACGGTATTGTCATGTGTGAGGAGAATTCCATCCATCCATCCATCCATCCATCAATCCATCAATCCATCCATCTTCTACCAATTATCCGGGGCCGGGTCGCGGGGGCAGCAGTCTAAGCAGAGACGCCCAGACTTCCCGCTCCCCAGACACTTCCTCCAGCTCTTCCGGGGGGATACCAAGGCATTTGTATCCGGGATCTTGTTCTTTCGGTCACGACCCAAAGCTCATGACCATAGGTGAGAGTAGGAATGTAGATTGACCGGTAAATCGAGAGCTTTGCCTTACAGCTCAGCTCCTTCTTCACCACGACAGACCGGTACATCGACCGCATCACTGCAGAAGCTGCACCGATCTGTCTGTCAATCTCATGTTCATTCCTTCCCTCACTCGTGAACAAGACCCCAAGATACTTGAACTCCTCCACTTGAGGCAGGATCTCTCGACCAACCTGAAGGGGACAAGCCACCCTTTTCCGACTGAGAACCATGGTCTCAGACTTGGAGGTGCTGATCCTCATCCCAGCCGCTTCACACTCGGCTGCAAACCGTCCCAGTGCACACTGAAGGTCCTGGCTTGATGGGAGCAGAGACGAGATCCTGTGGTCCCCAAACCAGACTCCCTCCGGCCCCTGGCTGTGCCTAGAAATCCTGTCGGAGTCCAACATGCACTGGGAACAGGTCTGACTTACTGCCGGCAATGTTAAACAAGCTCCTGCTCCGGTCGTACAGGGACCGGACAGCCCTTAGCAAAGGGCCCCGGACCCCATACTCCCAGAGCACCCCCCACAGGGCACCACGAGGGAGACCGCATTGTTCCCCCTGAATCCGAGGTTCAACTATCGGCCACATTCTCCTCTCCAGTACCCTGGCATAGACTTTCCCGGGGAGGTTGAGGAGTGTGATCCCTCTGTAGTTGGAACACACCCTCCGGTCCCCCTTCTTGAAAAGAGGGACCACCACCCCAGTCTGCCAGTCCAGAGGTACTGTCCCCGACCGCCACGCGATGTTGTAGAGGCGTGTCAACCAAGACAGCCCTACAACATCCAGAGGCACTCAGGGCGTATCTAATCCACCCCTGGTGCCTTGCCACCAAGGAGCTTCCCAACTACCTCAGTGACTTCGGCCCGGGTGATATATGAGTCCACCTCCGAGCCCTCGGCCTCTGCTTCCTCAGTGGAAGACATGTCGGTGGGGTTGAGGAGATCCTCGAAGTATTTCTTCCACTGTCCAACAATATCCCTAGTTGAAGTCAGCAGATTCCCACCTCCACTGTAAACAGTGTTGGCAGGGCAATGCTTCCCCTTCCTGAAGTGCCGGATGGTTTTCCAGAATTTCTTCGAGGCCGACCGATAGTCCTTTTCCATGGCCTCACCGAACTCCTCCCAGACCCAAGTTTTAGCCTCCGTGACCACCCGGGCTGCAGTCTGCTTGGCCTGCCGGTACCTATCAGCTGCCTCAGGAGTCCCACGGGCCAACCAGGCTCAGTAGGTCTCCTTCTTCAGCTTGACAGCATCCCTTACTTCCGTGTCCACCACGGGGGTTGCCGCCACGACAGGCACCGGAGACTTTACGGCCACAGCTTCGAGTGGCAGCATCGACAATGGAGGTGAAGAACATGGTCCACTCGGACTCAATGTCTCCAACCTCCCTTGGGATCTGGTCGAAGCTCTGCTGGAGGTGGGAGTTAAAGATCTTTCTGACAGGGGGCTCTGCCAAACGTTCCCAACAGACCCTCACAGTACGTTTGGACCTGCCTAGTCTGTCCAGCTTTCTCCCCCGCCATCGGATCCAACTCACCACCAGGTGGTGATCAGTTGACAGCTCCGCCCCTCTCTTCACCCGAGTGTCCAAGACATACGGCCGGAGGTCAGATGAAACAACTACAAAGTCGATCATCGATCTCCGGCCTAGGGTGTCCTGGTGCCACGTGCACTGATGGACACCCTTATGCTTGAACATGGTGTTCATTATGGACAAACTGTTGCTAGCACAGAAGTCCAATAACAGAACACCACTTGGATTCAGATCCGGGGGGCCGTTCCTCCCAATCATGCCCCTCCAGGTGTCACTGTCGCTGCCCACGTGAGCGTTGAAGTCTCCCAGTACAACGACGAAGTCCCCGGTCGGAACACTTTTCAGCACCCCTCCCAGAGACTCCAAGAAGGCCGGGTACTCTGCACTGCCATTTGGCCCGTAAACACAAACAACAGTGAGAGACCTATCCCCGACCCGAAGGCGCAGGGAAGCGACCCTCTCGTTCACCGGGGTGAACTCCAACACACGGCGGCTGAGCTGGGGGGCTATGAGCAAGCCCACACCAGCCCGCCGCCTCTCACCGCAGGCAACTCCAGAGTAGTGGAGAGTCCAGCCTCTCTCGAGGATTTGGGTTCCAGAGCCCAAGCTGTGCGTGGAGGTGAGCCCGACTATCTCTAGTCGGTATCTCTCAACCTCCCGCACAAGCTCAGGCTCCTTCCCTGCCAGCGAGGTGACATTCCATGTCCCTAGCGCCAGATTCCGTGTCCAGGGATTGGGTTGTCGAGGCCTTCGCCTTCGACTGCCACCCAATCCACTTTGCACCGGCCCCTTACGGTTCCTCCCGCAGGTGGTGGGCCCACTGGAGGTCGGCCCCACGTCGCTCCTTTGGGCTGAGCCCGGCCGGGCCCCGTGGGGAAAGACCCAGCCACCAGACGCTCGCATGTGGGCCCGAACCCCGGGCCTAGCTCCAGGGTGGGTCCCCGGTTGAGCCATACCGGGCGACGTCACGGTCCTTGATATTGTCCTATCCATAAGGGTGTTTTAACCGCTCTTTGTCTGGCCCGTCACCTATGACCTGTTTGCCTTGGGAGACCCTACCAGGGGCATATAGCCTCCGACAACATAGCTCCTAGGATCATTCGGGCACTCAAACCCCTCCACCACGAAAAGGTTGCGGTTCAAAGAGGCCATTTATATCGCTTGTTATTTACTGTGGTTTTACAAGGCCTAGAGGTCTTTTATGGTACTCACAAAATGTCCAGATGAGCAAAATCCTCCTGTTAACCCATCTGTGTTTCTATTTCCCTTTCAAACTAGTCTTGTGAGTCTCTTAATCATTTCAGAGAAGAAGGGAAAATATAAAAACACAATCTCCCACACTCACTCCTGCCCACACACGTAAAGCCCTGTTCTGCATCTTAATGATTTCATCTCAGTCTTTGTGTCGCGCTTCCTTTTAACCACAAAACCATCTGCTGAGAACAAGGCCAGATCAGCACAGCGGGTCTTTGCAATATGGCACTCAAAGGTGCTTCTCTTTTGGAATCTGTGTTTTGCAGATAAGGTGCAGGATTATGACCCCACGGGACGGGTATGCTACCTGGAGGCATGTGAAAGGTTACAGGTGGTCCCTGCTTCCTACTTCCTGCGGCACATGAGAACAGTGAGCTATCCTTGATGCATTGCAGCCTGGGGTCTAAGGTACTGCCCCAAAATTGCATAGTAGGCACAATAATCCATGTATTTATGTTTCATTTGATGCAAATGGATATCACACAACTGATGTTTCATGTTTGTACCAGAGACTAACATGCAACCTCCTCCTAGATCAGCTTTATTATTTAATTATGATTTTTATGAAAACATGTGAGCGCAATAAAAGAAACATAATTAACATGCCTTTATTAATACAGCAAAGTTAGATTTTTTTTTTTTTTTACAAATAAAGTCATCTAAAGATAGCTTGATTTTGATTTTTGAAACTGTTAGGACTGATTTAAAAAGATATGACATATCTCAAGGGTGTATTCATCAATAGATTTAATTCAAAATGTCTGAGATGCTGGTGCTTTTTGGCAGGTTAACTGGAGTTAACAGGGACAGAGAAAAGACACAAGAGACAGAACATAATATAATATCCATCTCACAGAGAGCTCTAACTCCATATGGTCACATATGCATTGTTGTTAGTATGCAGGTATGCAGTGAGTGGTTTTAAATACAGCCTCTGTGTTCGTCTTTTCACCTCATGAACTGTAACATGAATGTGAGGTGTAATAATGGGCTCATGAGCCATGCACCATTTATAAAGGTTGGCGTGAGGTTAAGCTAAAGCTCAATATGCAAATGATTCCAATCTAACTGTTTGAGATGCGCCCCACTCTTTGCTCGCCAAATGACTGATTAATTCAAGTCATATGGGGGATATGACTTGTAATGATGAGTGCCCTTCATGAGGGGGTCATGAAGGGCACTCATCATTACAATATCCAGAGGAATCTGAGCATAAAGCCAATAAAGCTAAAGCTCCAGGAGACAGCCCTTTCCCAGGAAAGCATGTGTGTCGAAGGCAGAGTGTATATATTTGCACATGAAATCAGCTGGACCTATTAGATTGATCTATGCCATTTCATTCTGAAGCCATCCTTCTCTTTAAATAGAGGCTAAGTTGTTTGTATTGTTTTCCTGGGAGAGCTTATTACTCTATCTACATTTGTGTCTCTTTCATCTCAAATCACAGCACACCCCTTTAATTATTAGAGCTTTTGTCAGAATGCAGGTGGATCTTCAGAAACAATCATATACTACTGTATGTGTGTTCAGTATAAAGAGAAAATACTGTGTATAGGCACAATTTCGACTGCACCCATGCTCAATATCAGAGATGTCTTGTAAATGGCAAATCAATGTAAAATTATACTTTAACTTAAACCGAGAAAGATGTACAGTATATTCCGTGCAGCCATCTGCCGGAGCTCGTAGCAATTAACATTTACATTTTCATTGACTGCCACGGTAGAATAATAAAAAAAACATTGACTTTTCATCCCTAACAAGGTTTTAGACTTAGGTGTCATTATACACCCTGCAGCATTAAGCGGGCTGTCTTTACCTGTCCGTCAAGGTGATCTAACTAAGTGCAGTGGTGAATGTTTTTGATGAAATGTCTGCTAGACTGAAACACTTAAAAACAAAGCTGCATGTGACTGTTCTTAGACTCAGATAAAGTTAAGGGTAACAGCTTGTGCACGAATGTTTGTAACATTCCAACACCCTTCCAGGTTAAACACATTTTAGAGCTTGTCTCTCTAAAACATTTAGTTGTATTTTTATAGGCACTTTTCCTACTCTTTGGCATTAACTGTACTTAGCAAGTCTAAAACATTGAATGTGACTGGCTTTGTCACAACAACAAGTAGTGGCTACAGCTATTTTCTTTCTTTTTCTATATAGTGCTTTGCAAAAAAGAAATGTGTGCAAACTTACTGCCTACAATCTATGGTGAGCATTTAACATTGACTTTCCATTAATACAAATTCTCTAAATGCCAAGAAAAATAGGGGGGCATAGCAAGCCCAATGGGCCTTAGAGCACGCAGAAGAGACTTGTCGATGAGCAGCTTACCACAAAGTAAACCAGCCAGTTCTGCACTAATATGATTGCTCTTATAAAATGATGTGGCTGTATTTGACTAAGCAAATGCCAGTGCCATCCACCGAAAATATTTTTACCCAACTCAATTCCGACTCAGTCAAATGAGGATTAAATCAAATATTGCTGAGGGGAAGCTAACAAGTCCTCCAGGACGGCTGCACAAACACTAACTTCACATTAGTTAGCACACAAACTGTAATTGTCATTGTACTCTGTGAGTTTACCATGACCCTCGCCTCCACAGCGCTTCTGTGTTCTGCATTTGTCTCTTTCTGCTTTTAATACACCTCTGCAGCCCACCTGCACACATCACTGCACTCACTCTTTTTAACTGGAAAATAGATAAGAAACTGTGCTGCCACCAACAAACAGAAGAATTTCACTTTTGCAGGGCACCAAAGCACTGGCGGTTCCCCTGGTAACCAACACTTCAATACTCAAGCTGAACCTGCGAGATAATTGGATGGAGGGAATGGGCGGAGCTGCTATAGCTCAAATGCTAAAGGAAAATTGTTACATTACAGGTGGGTTTTTAGTGGGCACTCAAGCGTACACTCATTTTGTCTTCCTCTTAGTTTCACCTTTGTGTTGGTGCCACCTCACTCCCACTCGTATGCCACTCTCACCCCAATTATATGCCACAGCACAGGATTTAACATCTGGGATTCCACTTCTCTGTTTGGTAAATGTCAGTCAGACGTGCAGTTCAGCAACTTGGGATATGTGAGGAATGATTCCTGTGAGCCAGGCGGGCTCGCTGGGCTCATTGTATTTTTAACATCCTCTGTCACATGCCACCGTTTGACTTTAAGCTTATCTAATTTTCATTCTTTGCAAGCTTATTGCCAATTTGTATGTTTCTACATGTGTATTCGCTGTTAGCTGACATTAGGGCATGTGTACAGAAGTCATTACAGTAGATAACAAAGACACTACCTGGAAACAATATGAATAATAAACAGTAAATGCAATCACAGTCAAAGTTACAGTCAAATAGACTCAAAAATTACTAAACTATGGGTTAACTATACCTCATAACAGAGGATTTCCAAAATAAAAAGCAGTGATAATGATAATTTCGTCTTTCAAAAATGAACTGCAATCAATTGACAGAGAGATGTGCACACACATCAAAAACCTGTAAAAGCCTTCTCTATTAGTAATAGCGCACATGTGTTTTTTTTTCTATTCACACATATACTTTATGTGAACAAGCTTTATACTGAACAGGCATTAAACTGGGGAGGGACACAGGGTAACTGTGTCATTATCCAAAGTGTAAAAAAGTTGTTTCCTTTCAGTTACAAGTGACTATATAATCTAAACTTTGTCTGTTGTTTCCATCCCAGACGTGGATCTGTCTGACAACAGACTTGGGGATTTTGGGGCCCAGGCCATCAGCAGTATGTTAAAGGAGAACAGCACGCTGGTACGACTCAACCTGTCTAACAACTCCTTTACAGACTGCTCTGCTGAATTCCTCGGCCCAGCTCTGGTCACTAATGCCACGTTGCAGCATCTTGACCTCAGCTACAATGCTCTAGGGCTAGACGACAGAGCAGGTAGTTTACAAACTACACACTCTTAACATTTTTCACAATAAAAAGAGCAATACAGTTAGGATATTTCTGCTGGTTTACAAACACACACACAAAGGAAATATTTTCCAAGCATTAGGCAAAAATGTAAAAGTTAGCTATCATATTATACGAGTGAAAAAAATCTAAACCAAAATTAATTGTTAAAGCAAAGATAATTTATGAGAACCAAAAATTAACATGCCAACTATGTAACTAAAGACAATAATGATAAATGTCAGCGCTTGTTATGTGTACTGCCTTTTTTGTCTAAAACAAATCCTTCTCCAAAGTGGCCAACAGATGGCAACATTGCTGCTCTTACACACAACTACACAGAGTCAAACGCTCAATCCAATACAGACAATCATGAACCTCTTTTAATACAACAGTATACTGTCACTGTATTTGCAATTTTATTAACACTGTATATGTTTGCCTCTCATGCCCCATACAATACCGTAGTTAAAAATTGATTGAAATGATAGATTTATAAATGTAAGTATGAGCAGATCGGCTGAACATTATTATTACACATGATCGCTGGGTTCTATGGTGTTACTAGGTTTGTCATGGTGTTTCAGAGCCGTTCTCCAGCAATCACCACATTCACGTAAATGTAATATTCCTAAGCTTAATGTAACAGCAGGCAGCAGCAGCCTTTGGCCTTCAAAGGTTAAGAATATTCTCCGTTAAAGGCTCCTTGTATTACGACGGGGAAAAGGAGGGTGATAGGCAGAGCACAAAGAACAACAGGCCAAGATGCACCAAGCCTCTGAAGGACGTAATTGAAAATAAATGTGTCTGTGCAAAGGGGACAGTCTCATTACCATATGTGCTGCTATGACTCATCTGCATATAGTCGATACTGTTTCTGCTCGCGCGCAAATATCAAAGGACACACTTAAGTGCACTCCTCTTTATAGCATGCTCCAGAGAGAAGTCTAACCAGTGGAACGCTAACATGTATCTTTCTCTCAATACACACGTTAGAAGATCTCTTGCTGTGATTATGTGATGCCTCTTCTTGTCATGAAGTGGGAGACATGATGATGGGAATGTTTCCTCTTGGGTATTTCTGGTGGAGTGCTAAACCCACAATTACAGTAACGCAGTAACTGTCAACCTTAACACCTTTTCTCAATTTAAATTTTAAACAGAAGCCTTTTCGACATGAGTCCTTTTTGAAAGTCTTTGCATCAAATTGAAATTGTGTACATGAGTACATTGTGTAAAATAAACAATAGTACAGTTTTCAATGTTTCATACGTACACAGTGTATATTTGTATATGGATGAACTCCCTGTTGGAGTTGATTCTGTTTTATTTAAAAATACATTCTGCTGTTATGTCAAATACAGTCTGTCAAATTCTCTCTCAAATTCTAATCACATTTAAACTTTTGTATGTGATGTGAACAAGAGGCTTAAACTCTTGGGTCAAGCTCATTTAAAAGATCAAAACACTAGTTTGATTATAGTTGTCGGACATATAAAGTACTTTCACCCTCTTTAACAATGTTTAGGGCAGCAGCTCAAGGACTGTTTGTCAGAGAACATGGGGTTGAGAAGTCTGAGTCTGTCCTGGAACTGCATTCGAGGAAGAGCAGCTGTGATGTTGGCCGGCGGTCTTGCGGTAATGTAAACATTTGAGTTCTTTGTAAGAACTAGTCACCGTGATGTTGGCATTATCTTTAAGTCTGTATTTACCTAATGCTATGATATGCAAGATTTTCAAGTATAAACAATTGACACCTCCCACTTTGGGAATCCTCTTTTTGCACATCAACTGCATGCATTGATTATATTTTACTAAAACTATTGGCTATATCATGGTTTATATCTTGTTCACTCTAATTGTGCACCTGTTCTGTGAGCTACACTGACAGGTTCAGTCACTTCAGAAGATAATCACTCTTCTGTCCTCCTTCTTTAACCTTTTTGAGTTACTTTCCTCCTCACATCATTTGTTAATACTTTGTCAAAGTGGTTGAGCTTCTTTAGCTAAATCTCATTTAACTGTGTTTTAGGGCAACCTTTTTCTCAGATCAGTGGATCTGTCGTTTAATGGTTTTGGAAAAGAGGGGGCTATTGCCTTAGAACAGGCGCTTAAGGACAACAGTGTTTTGGAGGAGCTAAACATCAGGTATGACACAATCTGATAATCAGATTATCTTTAGGGAGTCTAAGAGGAACCAATTAGTTTAAACAATTTGGTCATGAATCAAAAACAGAGGTGAAGGTATACACTTCCAACCAGCTATAGATTTTGAAGAGGGGCCACAACTTTTTATTTCAAGGGAAAACAAAAGTTGCCCGTAGATTTTGGGATATATAGACAGAGAGAACCTTTTAAAATATAACACTTTATGATTGCTTCCATCACACCTCAGTGCCCCTTTTTGTAGTTTTTACTGGTTTTGCTTTCTTGCCACAGCAACAACCGAATCCCCCCTGAAGGAGCCATCCGCCTCGCCGCGGGCCTCAGAGTAAACAAGACAATCAAATCCCTGAACGTAAGCTGCTCAAAAGAGATTGGTTCTGGCGTCACAAGCAATAGGGGGCATCAGCGGGTAAAATAAGAGAAATAAATGGATCACTGTTTTCTGTTTTAATGTCAGCACCGGAGTGTGATTCTAATAGAGATGCACCGCATCCAACTGCACACAAAGAAAAAAAAGTTGGGGCAAGACATTATATTACAGACTCTTTATTGATTCTTTGTAGGGTGAATCTTGGTTTTCATTGATTATAAGCGCAGGTAGGCAATTTATTGTATGTGCACCAAACTGTGATCAGACAGTAAAGAAGTGTCAAAGATGATGAGCCAGTTTTGTTTGTATTCCCACATCAGTCTCTTAAAACAAATACTACATTCACACGATGTTATATATGAAGGCTTTTAAACAAGTCTCTGTAAATTATTAGTTCAGTGATTTTGTGCCATGTCCACAAAAAGCTGTATGTGCTAATATGCAATAGGCTTCTAAATTCATTGATTCATTGCACACAGCAGCTCAAAATGTATTACAGTATGGTTGTGTGTGTGTTTCTGTGGTGACACCTGGTGGGGAAAATGCAGAATTCAATTCCACAGCTGACAATTCTTTATAGAGCATGTGAACAGTTATGGCATCCTGTAGGGGCAAACTCATGTCTATAAACAAACCCAGGGAAAATATCACAGGTCTGATGGTGATTTTACTTAAAAATAACTTTGTATAAACACTAGCTAAGAATGCAATGGCAAAATTGATAAGATGTATTCGGATGTGATTCATTGGCCAGGTGAGAAAGAACCCTATACAGAATGCTGGCTGCTATGGGATCCTCAAGTCCATCCAAGAAAACAAAGATCCAGCCATGGAGATGTTGGACTTCTCGGTAATAAATTTTTATGTATCACATCATTAATTTATTAATTACTTCTGGTGTAAGTCAATTTACCACTGTTTTGAATATGACTCTTCCCAGGACATTGTGGTGAACCAGGACTTTGAAGACCTGTTGAACTCTATGAAAGATACATTTCCCGCTCTGGTAGTGAAACATGGGAGCAAATTTGGTACATTCAGAAAAACCAAAAGTGCTTCTTAAATGCCAAAAAAACATAAATAGTATTTTTATGAAAAAATAAAAGAACTGTTAAATATCTTTGCTTGGAAATGATTTAGATATCCTTTTTCAAATGGAAACTCTGAACACAGTGCACACGCAGCATGTATTCAGCTTTTTAATCATACTCATACAAGTTATTGGAGTAGCCTAGGCTATAATAGGCTACAGGTATTGAGTGTGATTCTTTTAAAGTAGGCTATGATCTAATTTGTTCTTATAATGGCAGTGGGTAGACTGATGGAGAGGATCAAAGAGCACCACATTGTGTATGAAAAGAAGTGAATGTGGGTTTCACAAAAAGGATTTAAGCACTGCATGACCAGCCTAATAGAGAAAGGACCTCTAAAAGAACAGTTCACCGTTAGATAAAAGCCTATTTACCGCTAAACTACACAGTGTTCTTTGTTTCCCAGACTTATGTTTCACATTTCATGGTCATCATTCATATTCATGGTTTTGCATTGTGCACAAACACACGTCACATGTTCTCGGTTCTCAATTGTGCGTAAAGATAGTAAAGACCCCTGCGTAATGCGTCACAAAGTCACGTGATTTGTGTTTAAATCACCCAGCGGGCTTTACTTTTGACAGGGTTTGCCGTCAAAACATTACTGATAAGTAGATAAATATTAACTTGGAGGTGGGTTTTACGTGTCAAGAAAGATTTTACTTCACAAAGGAAGATGTCGACGACATATTCTGTTTGGCCCAGAAGCCATTTGTTAAGGACTTATGTCAACTGGCACCAAGCGACACGGTAAATACACTTTAATGGCTCTATTAGCTTAGATTTAGCAATGAAACGTGAATGATTGACTTAGCTAATATTTAACAGTAGATGTGTAACTAGCTTAAATGTTTCCTAAAATTATATTTTAGAGTCATTCCTCTATATAACTTAGACAAAAAATTGCATTCTATAACTATTTGTACCCGGAAGTACATCCCTAAACTAGCTTTAGCTAGCGCTAATGTTAACTACAACAACCATATATTTTACTTTCGATTTTGCTTGATTCATGCAACAAAATGTTGAGCAGTCAGTAAAGGGAATATTTTCAGTTATAATGATAGATATTTAGGGCATTGTGTGGCTTTAAAGTTAGATGTGTAACTCCATTTGCAAAGAAACTCTCCAAAGCAGCTTTAATCATTTGCTGAGCCCTGAACTTTGTCCAGTGTAGCTAACTACAATGTATGTAGTCTGCTAACTACCACTTATCTTTGCTAGCACACTGTAGACCTTTGCTCTGTAGTTGTAAACAAAATTTGGATTGCCAAAAATAAAAGCTTTGTTAGATTTAAAGGGTTCCAGGGAAAAAAATCTAATTACTTTTCAAATTAAGCCATTGGCCCATGAGGTTATTAAAAGTTTCACTGACCTTGAATATTTTTGGAAAAATAAATTGTGGGAATCATAGCTGGTTACCAAAATACATATTGAGCTCTAACAGTGGGTTTGCAGCAGTGCAGTAGCAGCAAGAGATATTATCCAGAGTGTGCAGTATGTACTTTCCTTCATCATTTAAAGGAAATCATTTAAATACCTTTTTAAGGTTCATTGTGTGATATTTAAAGTCAATATTGATGCATCACTGGGTCGAGTTGTCCCTCTTTGCTTTTATACCACATTTAGAGTTTTATGTGTTTCATTTTATCAGAACAGACAGATTCAAGTCCCATTTGTCTGTTTTTGGGAGACAGTTATTTGTGTGCTGCTGCTGATGTGTTAGATTAGAACAATATTTGTTAATGTGTGTGATATTTCCCTTTTATCGGCTCTGGAGTGGGTGAAAGCCATGGCTTGTGGAGTCACAAGCTGGCACTCTCTTCCCACTCAGAGAGTCAGCCTGCATACATTTAAACTCAAAGCATATTAGCATGACTATCTCTTAGCCCATATGTCATGCACAACTCTGTGCTCCTTTCAAGTTTTACACTTTTAATATATATTGACAACTTCTCTGGTTAAAGTTATCACTTTGAGCCGTTGTAAAACTTTCTATCTCCTTGCTGCTGTGTAGGTGGTTTTCTGAGAATGGCGACAAAGGCTGGTTTCGTTCTTTATTTGTGCACAAAGTTGATGCCAGAAAAGATGCCCACTCCAACCTGCTGTCAAAGAAGGAGACCAGCAACCTGTATAAAATCCAATGTACGTATAATTAGTTAAGTTCTGTTTTCTTTTAGCATTTTTAGTCGATTACAAATATAGCAGTTTGCATTAGGTTCTGAAGCTGAAAATACCATGTCTGTATTGTTTAATTACATCAACTGCAGTGAAACGTCACAGTAATGAAAAAGTAAGGAAATATGATACATCTAGTCTCAGTAGCTCAGTGGTAGAGCAGTCGTCTTTCAACCAGAAGGTAGGGGGTTCGATTCCCGCTCTCCCCACAGTTCATACTGTCGTTGTGTCCTTGGGCAAGACACTTAACCCACCTTGCCTCCAGTGACTGTAACACTGGTAATGCAATGTAATGTAATGTAAGTCGCTTTGGATAAAAGCGTCAGCTAAATGAATAAATGTAAATGTAGTCTGTAAACCTTTGTAAGCAATGTAAGAACATTTCACTGAAATCTATCACTCTTCCCAGCTTTGATCTTCTGTATGGCGAACACCACACCATGTAGAAATTTCAATTTGAAAACAGCCTATATAAGCTATTGAAGAAAAATCAGTTAGAAGCCTTTGTTGAACCCTAGTGTGAAATTACTTTGTTGAAGAATTTGACTGTTTCTTGCCTTTTTATAAAAAAATAAAAAAAATCCACTGTGTCTCTTTTAGTTCATAACGTCAAGCCAGAGTGCCTGGAGGCATACAACAATCTAGAGTGAGTGCTTTCTCCTAATGTTTCATTCACTTGCCTGTTACAAATTAGAATAGTTTCATTCACATTTCTGTTTAGTCGAGTACTTCCTTGTATTATCCTTCCCATTGGCCGTCATCTAATGGTTATGGTTTTCTCATACAATCATTTGTAAAAATTAAAGTGATAGAAAAGGGAGCATGCAGCAGGTCTGATATTTGTTTAATTTATAGAAAATATTTTCTTGCTGCTTAAAACACATAAATACATTTTGGTATATGTTAATGGAATCTGTTTTTTGTATTTTCCTTAGGGCTGTGGTGCAGAATAAGCTCCATCATGACCAGGATTACCCATGTGAGGTGGTAGGGAGCTGGAATACCTGGTAT
Organism: Perccottus glenii; assembly: GCA_024416835.2. NCBI lineage: Eukaryota > Metazoa > Chordata > Actinopteri > Gobiiformes > Odontobutidae > Perccottus > Perccottus glenii. The sequence goes on along the minus strand of CM044556.2, from coordinate 24,531,297 downwards.
GGAGAACAAGACCAAGCCGGTAAGCACCTTTCAACATCTATACATAATGTGACAGTGAAAATGATGAAAAGTCGATTATTGTGTACAACAGAATGGCTGCATTGGACCTGTGTAATTAATGTTACACGTGTTAAATCAATTTAACACATAATAATGAGTAGTGAACATTCAGTGACATTAAATGTGGTTGAAGAGAGATAAAGTACTCGGTGTGCATTGTCAGTGTGGGTGGGTTTCATCTCCACACGGTGCAACAGTGACACGTGGTGTTTAATTTGTGCAGTGCACCTTTGGAGATACAGAGGAGGATACCCAGCTTTGACTGAATGTTTCCAGAAGTTGAACAAGAACAAGGCAGGTGCATTACTTATTCAATAAATCTTCTTTGATAGCAGATGGTAAACATTGATTTTCTTTTTTTCACCCCTACTTTCAACTATTTTATGTCTTCAGGAGTATTTAGTGTTTCGGAAAGAGGGCTAAAATGTTGATTTCTAGGCGGAATCAGCTTCTTTTGGAATTTAGTTTCTGGAATGAACCACTACCAAGACCAGGACCAAGCATTTATGAAATGCGCACCTATTACCTCAAGGTATGAATATCAACTCTGTTGTATTGTCTTGTGTCACCATAATACCTGTATGTACCAATATATCTGTATGTATATTATTTTAGACTCTAAAAATTAATTATTTATTTAAGAGTTTTTTTTGTCTCATCATCCATCCTTTGTGATTAAGACATAAAATCACATTCAAAAACTTTAAGGACAGTCACATTAACATATAAAAGCAACATACAAGTGATTCTGAGCCCTTGTCAAAAATGTTTTTTTAATGGGTCAGAGATGACTATTGTTGAGCTTATGGCTTGCATCTTACGTTTTTATGTTGAATAAACTTAATATACCTGCATCCTATGGAAGACTAAAAGGGCCAAAATGGAATAATAATTACATCATTAAATAACTTATTATGCCATCTAATTTTTTTTTTATGTGTCATTAATGAATTTCTAAAATAATTTTCATTTAATTATTTCATGGTCATTTAATTATTTCATGGTCCTGTGCTGCACTGCCCCATGAATTAATTTTATCTGTCAACCTCACCCATCCAGGTCATTGAGCAGATCTAGTCAAATCCATTGCTTTGAAGTCTGTTCTTTAAAAACAGGGCAGCTACGTTAATTGAGGAAGCATGAATTGCACACCGAGAGCATGTAGTGGGTAAAGCAGAAGAATTTATTGAAGTTATTTCAGCACTTTTTGTTCAAGATATTAACCATAGAGTGAAGAAGTACTCCAGCGCTTCACCGGTACCAGGAAACAACAAATACAGGGACCAGGGCATTTGGCTTTTGACAACTAACTCTTGTCCTATTCTATACAACAAAGTTAGTCTGGTACCCTGTTGCTTGCATTCAATATCAAGGGTGAAAGAGGAATGTTAACCAATCAAAAAAAGGCGACACTACACAGCCGGTTGTCAACAAGGAAGCCACGTTAATGCCTCAAGTTAACATGGCCAGCAGTAGAGCAGACACCAGACAAAAAAAATTTCTTGATGGGGAAAATGGTTTTAACACCAAATACTAAATTGTAAAAGCAATTATTAGTGAAATAGGCTTTATGCCATCTACTCATTATAGGGAATTAAATAAGTTACTCAGGGAAGGAAAAAAATGGCCAATCACATGCAAGCAAACCACATCCTCGAAAAAGGAGTGCTCCTATTGGTCTACACCTGCTTGTGATCTGACGTTCCAGGAAGCGTAATAGCTGCTGATAAAGTATATTTTCAGCACTAAGAATGTCTTTTAACACAGAGAAATACCTCAAAAAAGAAAAATATCAGTGGAAAGGGAGGCAATATAAAACGCGGATAAATACTGTTAATTCAACCACGTAATGTTTAAGCTAATGCTAAGCGCTAAACTTCAGTTCGGTATATTGTATTTTGTGGAGGAAAATTGGTTCGGTATTTTTTTAATAAAGGAGTAGCAGGAGAGGTCCCTAGGATTCTTTTGGAAGGGAGTGGAGTCTGAGACAGGGATGGCAACAGAAAATCGGGTAGTGCAGGTTTAATTATTTATTTCCCATTTTAATTAATTAATTGCACATTTAATTATTTAATGATGTATTTATTTATTTTATTTTGGCACTTTTAGCCCTCCCATAGGATCCTGCTTTTGCAGTAAATGATTAACACTCAACTGAGTGTGCACAACCCTCTTTTAAAAGATATTTCCAGAATGCATTTGCCAAAACAAAATCAGATGACAAAACCAAATATGAAACACTTAATTTCATATTGTCTAAAAAGATTAATGCACATACAATGAAAGTTTTTTTATGTACGTTTTTTAGAGCTTATGGTATGGGCTTTTTAGAGCTTCATACAGACATGATGTTGTTATTGTGGTGTTTTCACAACTTCACTAATGAAACAGTTGTGAGGTTATGTAAAATATTATTTTATGTGAATAAAGACATGCATTTTAACTGGTTTGTGAAGCTGAACTACTTTACTTTTCTTTTTTTTTTAGCACTGCAGTGTGAACAGTAACTTTTTATATAGCAATGTTTAACTTGTCTCTTTCAGCCGGGGACAATGATTGAATGGGGCAACCACTGGTGAGTCAGTAATGTTATTACGTAACTTAAATATATGGTACAAACTGCAAGAGGCTGTAACTAAGGCTCATTCATTGAGCTTAATGTTATTGTGATGTCACATTCTTAAAAATATACTTCTTCCAAAAGGGCAAGGGCAATCAAATACAGACAAGAAAACAATGAAGCAGTGGGAGGGTTCTTCTCACAAATAGGTGACCTGTATGTTGTTCATCACTTGTGGGGTGAGTACATTTTATGCAGATAACATTTTAAACACTTATGATTATTGAATGTTATGAAGATTTTGGTCTTAATTGATGCAAGAAGCAGTTTATTTAATAAACTGTATAATGATTACTTCCATAATAATATTTTTTCAGCCTATGAGAATTTGCAATCACGACAAGAGACTAGGAATGTGGCCTGGTTAAAAGAGGGATGGGATTCAAATGTGTATTATACAGGTAAGAAGCATACACAACCCCAAATCAGCATGCATTTTTGCATTTCCATCATTTTAACAGGGATGAGTTTATTTAGGAAAAATAATCCCTTTCTGTACTTTGCTAGTGCCTTTGATCAGAAGCATGGAGTCCAGAATAATGATTCCCACCAAGAGTTCACCGTTACTGTAGGACAGGACAAAGACCTCCAATCCCAGTGACTGCAGCTCCTCAACCTGCTGCCTGACACAACACTTCAGAGAGCAGAAACATTGTTCCTATTGTAATAATTTCTTGATCATGTGAATGACCCGTTACAACCAAGTTTTCAGATTCTATGGTATAACTGCACAGTCAGCTTACGGTAGGAGTCCAAATGTTTGTGTTTTGCAGGACACATATCAGACTTAAAGCCAAAGGCTGTGAAAGTGAAAGGATGATTAAAATGTTTCACTCTATTAAATTATAGCATAAAGATGGGTACACTATTTTCTTGTAATTAGATTTTATTCTGAATTTATATCATTTCTCACAGCCATTGTTTTTTCTCTGGGGGTGCTTAGTTTTGTAATTGTGTTTTAACAATGAATCATACTGAAGTTTGATCCAATTTAATCATTAATTCTACCTCATACTTACTGCTGTAAAATCAAAATAAAAGTCATGATTTACAAAGATGATTTACTTCTGGTATAATGTTAACTTAACTTAATATTTTCAAAATAAAATAATTAAACACCTATTTTCTGTTTCTGTTCATTGGTTTATTGCTGGAAAAACACGAAGGGCACTACGAGTTATTATAAAGCCTCCTAAAGTATTGCTCTAATTTAACGAAGCCAAATGTTTTTTTTTCCCCCTACAATATTACTTTCGTTCAGCGGCTTCCTGTCATCTGCTGCAGGCTCACAACTTCCAAGTATGTAATATCTCAACAGACTATAAATGAATAATGTATTTCCCGTTGAGGATCTGTTTAAATCTGTTTTTTAATCTCAACAACACATCAAAGGTTTGGCGCATTAAAATGATTATTTTACCCCAAAGAGCTTTCCGGAACAGGCTGTGAAAACTGCTGAAACACACTCCTGCACAGCATATTCAGGAAACGTACGTGTAGCTTTAAGATGAGGAGGCGTGTCGCGTTCAGGGGCCGAGTCTTAAATTTGAATATACAGTAGTTGATTTAAGAGTGGCTAGGATTGCGTCGGATGTTTTTCGTTTTGTGATACAAGCAAGCAAGTGACGCTGAACGGAATCTTTCTCTTGGGAATGCCCATCTAGGCGTGTATTTTTCATTTAAATTGTATCACTTTGTTAAGAAGGTTCTTATGCATCGCATGCTCACGCACAAGACACTGCACTGCTGCTGGCAATTTGGAATATGGACTTGCACATATTGGACCACAGACTACGGGTCACCAGCATATCCAAAAGTGGGCTGGTGCACTTCACTCACCCCTTGATAAAGCTCATATTTCTGAGGAACAGGACACGGTAAGAAGGGTCACAGTGTGGGGATTGGCCTAAGCTATAGGAATACCTACACGGCTCTTTTTTTGAGTGTTGGTGGTTTGTCTGTACATGTCTGCAATGCCTCCATTACTGTGTCTGCTGCAATGCATGGAGCTGTAACAGGTACAATACTGTGAAATACGGAGAGTTTTATTTTGTGATACTCTTCCAAAGTTAATATTAAATGAAGCCTGTAGATGGATTCAGGAAATACATGCCTCATCACAGCATTAAGGAATTGCCTGGGGATGTGAATCAGATATAAATGTCTAAAGAAAATGCATCTGGTGTCCCGTTAAAGACCCTCTGGTCCAGGCTGACCAGTCCCCCCCATCCCCCCATTTTCTTAAGTCGTTCATTTTTCAAGCTGTCTACACCTCATGTTGGCAAACATAGCCTGTTTTTCTTAAACCCTAGATAGCCTTCCTTTGTAATGTAATTGTTTATTGCGCTGGCTGAGACAAGCAAACATCTGTCCAGCCTCTCATCAGTGTTTTCTGGAAGACTGGACTGGCCTCAGTTCACATTGAATTGGACCCTATCTCTCACCTAGAGTTTCCCTTTGTGGATGCATATTCAGTATACAATAACAAATAATGCTAAATGTGTCAACTTATACTAAATGGAACAAATAGAGCTAAAGTTAATGTATTTATAGGAAAATACCCTGCTCTTCCTGTCACTTTTTCCCCACTCTCTCTTAGAAGTACAGGAGAGTTCACTGTTACTTTATAAGTCTCTAGGTTTCAACCAAATCCAAGTCTCTGGGCTGAACACATTTTGCCCCAATTGTCAAGGGGTGGGACTTAATACCTGTCAATTACCAAATGAGGAAGATGATTGGTGCATTGGTCTCAGTCTGGGTTATTGTGCCTGGGCTGTAAAAAAACAAGCCCCTTTTTTCTTGTTTTGTGGAAATTTATACATATAACATCAAAACTATAAACACATGTTTTAGAATCTTCCACAAAATATAACATAAAAAAATATATATTTGATCTTACCATAGTAAGTAAATGTTTAACAATACACTTAAAAGCCTATAGCAGGGGCCTATCCCATTGATAGGTTTGGTAGTTCTGTCATTGTGAAGCATGAACAAGAGGTCATGTCTATATTATTTAAGTAACACAACAGAGTACTGTTACAAATGCTTTTAGATTTACAGATTTGCAGTTTATCAAAAAAATTACATAGCACAATCTCTGTGAGAAAGCAAAGAAAGCTGAACCCCAAATAAACTGGAAAACCGTGCTAGCTGCACTTCCTTGGATTAGCATTGGCCTGTCTGTTTCTTGTGTTGTTGTGCTTGCTTTCAATTGTGCTTCTGTCCTGCACAATGTGCTTTGCCTTGTTTTTCCTGTTCTTTTGTGGCTGGGGATAATTATTTTTTCTGGTCAAGCTATGGACAGAGCACAATGGGGAGGGATTGAGTCGACTGCCACAAAGTCACTCTCCCTCTTCCAGGCCCCTGTCATTCATTAGCGACCCACTCTTGAATGTGTGCAGCCCTAAGCAGAAAGAGGTGACCAGTCTATTTGGCCAAACCTATGCTTCAAAATGCACCTAAATATCCAACATAATTGTGGTGCAAATACAAGAATAGGAATAGTTGGTATAAGCTTAATGAGTACAGTGGACGTGGCACTGCAGGCTCTACATGGTGCTCTTTTCCTCTCCTCTGCAGCTCACTAACAAGAGAAAGAGCTGAACAAAACCTCAGCTGAGGCAGAAACGCAGCAAAGAGTTTTCCATCTGTCAGGCACCCTTCTTCTGGTTCCTTTTGATAGAGGGCATAGATGTGCCCCTGCATTCATCCACATCTAACACTTCAACAATGTCAGTTTGATTTGCTCTTATTGTGTTTCCTCAGCTGTACCATCAGTTGCTGAGTAACCTTCTTTACTTTACTCAGTCCCAAGGCCAGCTCCCTGCCACTACAACATTTCTCAGTCAAAGGTTACTCTTGTGTCTATGTGCTTTTTTGATCTCTAAAGCTCTCAATACCTTATACTTTATTGGATAGTATTATGTTCTTTCATGTTTAAAATGGTCTAAACACTTTGGTTGTGCTAGTTCTTTACACTGATAGATCTGCATAGAAGAAACTATCATGACAAGGCACTCAAAAAATAAAAAGATAAAATTTCTTAAACCCCAATGTATTTCTGTTAACAGGAAATAGAAACTGCCTTTTATTTTTATTGCAAGCTATAAGACAAAAGGGTTATCTCTGGTTTTATTTATATCCTTATGCCTTTTCATGTTTGAACTTGTTCTTGGTGTTGTTCATCAGAACCAGCTTTGGCAAGTTTCTTTGATGAATTACAGATTGGGATTCAAACAGAATCTAGAAGATAAGGGAATACTTATTCCAAAAACAATGCGTGGAAAACTACTTCTGGCGCATATTCTACAAACCGATGCTGCTTTCCCAGTATTTTATTCAGTCAGGAAATAAACAAATATAATTTTGTGTAACTCAAACATTATGCTTGAATAATACTAAATATGTTGTCTGTGTAAGCAGTATGTCTAATGAAAAATCCCCTCACAATAAATACCACATGTGATGAATGGCACAGTTTTAATAATCATTTATTGGCATAGGACAACTCAGTAGCTTGGAGATTTGTGAGACTCCTGTCTTAATCATTCTCATTCACAGAATAGGCCCCTGGCGTTCCCTATCTGCAGGAAACAGTTTATATTTGGATAACACAAAGAGCTGGCTCAGCGTGCACAGCTGGTAGTTAGAGCCACAGAGGCCTCTCCCTGTCGATTTGTTTGTTTGTGGCCTGATTGTCTCATTCCCAGCTCATGGCAGAGATTTAGTTGAGTCAGCTGTTTGGTCACACTCAGGTGCTGAGTGAATACAGTCAATCGGTAAGCCCAGGCATCTCCAATGAGGGAAAAACACAGGAAAAACAGCACTACATAGGTGTACTAAAAGGTAGAACTCTGTCAAAAAGAATAATTAAAAACTGCGTGCTTAAGTGAAGATTGGTCTATTTTGTTAAAGAGAAAAACATTAAGTAAACAGTAGTTGTAGGGAAAGTCTTTGTCCTGAGTTTCACAACAGACTGACAACTCTACTCTTTAATATGGCTTGTTGCATCATTAAATATGTTAATCTAAAGTTATTTTGATGTACACTAAAAATAATTTCCCATTCCACTCCAATTTGAGGTGTATTTTTGTTTTATAGCGTATAGTATTTATTTTGATATTTTATGTCTTTTGCACATGACTCTGATATATTTTATTATTATTTGTGTCAACTGCCAGTTTTTTCCACAAGTGGTGCTAAATGTTTTTTTGACTCACTCCCTTTTATCCTATGTGTCACAAAGGCATCATTCAGTAGAGCTGAACATTGTCACCAGAGCAAACCAGCCTTTGAAAGCCAGTGCTTTTGGCTTCAATCCAGAGAATTAATCTTCCAAACAGAGAAAGTAAGTGGGTTGTAATCTAGGGATTTAAACGTGCACAGTTAGTTCTCTATTTCTGCCAAATTCAAAATAAACTGGACTAGTGTGCAATTACTTTTAGAATTAATATGATTCAAAAGCTAAGTGACACTCACTTAGATTGACCACGCAAACACAAAGGTAACAAACAAAGCCTAGTCCTTCACAGAGACAGTAATTATTGTGCTAAAATTAAAATGACATATTATAAGTTATTGGAACATGTGAGGACCATAACCAAACAGTTTAAAGTAGAGTTCAAACAGCTGCAGAGAGTACGAGGGTTCAGCTCCAGACGCACAGCGTTTTGGTCATCAGCTAACCGCGGAGACTACACTGAAGAACACGCACTGTAAATGTTCAGTGACTTGACACTAGGGTCCCTGGAGGATCAGGTACAGTTGTGAAGCTTGGGGATGATTTTGTTCATACAACCAGGGCACATGGATACAGTCGGGCGCAGATCTCAGTGAACGTGTGAAAGCGGCTTTAGCTGCCACAGGCATGGATGGACGTGTCCACTCAAATCATCGAGGCAAAATAAAAACAATCAAGGCAAATTTTCTTATTGAATTACTTGATTTATTTGATGAATTGTTTCAGCCCTAGAAGCAAGTGTTTCACATTAATGCTTTATCCAGTTCTCATCTAATTCATTTTTAACCATTTTCATCGTTTTCAAAAATTCAACAAGTTGTAAAAGGCCTTTTGCTCTGAGGCGAGGGGTTTGATTTCCACTTTGGGAAACTTGATTTACTTTGCGCTGCAGCTGGATTCTCACAAGATTTGTGAGTTTACAAACTTCTAAAAATCAATCTTGTTCTGCTCCAAGCAAAGTATTCAAGGTCCAAACCCTGGCCTACCGACTCATTGTGTCCAATAATGTGACAGTACTGACAGGTCTGAGTGGGTTTTAGGTTTGAAGATGAGGCCACTGTTTGACCATTACGAATGTAAACAACACATCGCTGCTCAGATGGGCAGATGGGCATAAATCCATTTATTGACCAGGTATTCTTTTAAAGTATGCTCTTTTGCAAACACTTTCAACAGGAGCCCTTCCAGATGGTACTGTAGAACAGACTGTTTTATGGGGCAGTTCTTTCTGGCAGAGTCAGGTTAACAGCGTTAATCCAACTAGAATGGATGGCCATTTATAGTCTTTGAGTTCCTCTAGGGTTAATTTATGGTAATGCCTCAGACTTACTAACCAGTGTTCTGCAGTGTTCTTGATAGCCTAGTGGTTAAAGCTGTAAGATGTCAGTCAATGGTATAGCACTGCATTAAAAGTATTTCTGATGTTCAAAACACTGTTCTTCCTCAAACATACGTATCTCCAATAAATTTCAAATTATTTAAACCAAAAATATTGTGCAAATTCAAATACACGGCTTTTGCACACATAGGCTTTAGCTACTGCAAACATTTCTAGTTTAAGAGGTTGTTTTTATTGTATTCATTGACACTAGGTGTCAGAGAAACTGAGCGAACCTGTTCAGGTGAGTATTCGTGAGTGATTGGGGCACGGTCATTTTTTAGATTTTTAACCAACATACTTGGTTTGCTCATGGTTAGTTATACCTCGTCATTGTGAATGTATGTCACTTCAGGTGCTGTGACTCACAATATTGTAAAAAAAAGCATCTGAGATGTTGGAAACAAAGTAGATGGGATTCCCAACTGTATGTTTAACCAAAAGGTTTAGTCATTTGAAAAAACGCACCATCTTTTAAAACATTTATAACCTTATCATTCAACCATAGGACACAAAAAGACCCAAATGTAAATGTTGCTGAGATGGACTAGTCTTAAACCATGAACTTGTTTAGAGATGCATTCACATTGATACAGATTACTATGAATATACATTTACATTGATATTGGTTTGTCCTTAGTAACTATGGGCCCTTTGTTCCTGGTAACTCCCAACATGAAAATATGTCTTTGTTTTATCATTCACTGTCCTCCAACCATATCTTAGGCACTGCTTACAGTGTGTTTTCTCATTAATGTTTCTGTATCTCTTCTTTTATTTCAGATGTAAGTTTTTCAGTCTGACGGAGACACCAGAGAACTACACAGTTGTCCTTGATGAAGAGGGCTTCAAAGGTTAAACACTGTTTTGTACATATACAAATGTCATTCAATTCCTGTCAATTCCTGTTTACTTCTTTCCTTATTTTTATCAACTTGCTCAAATTACTGTTGTTGGGTGTAACAATAACTCAACCACCCATATTTGGCTTAATTTTTACTTTCTTCCTTGTTCCTTTGCCTTAATTTATCTACGATACAGATGTGTCTGTAAAAGGCATATATTGCTTGAGGGTGCTACATCTCCTTGGCTCTCCTTCACATGAGTCTATTTTAAGTGGTAAAAGCTGCTGTAGCAGAGCCACAAGGGGCTGTCTGTGACATATTATGCCAGCTACAACAGTGATTTTTTTTTTTTTTTTGAAAGGCAGCAAAGAAAATAAAACTACAGCATTTGCTAGAAAACATTTATGTTGACTGAAATTGCTTGTATGAGATTTTCACCTGTTTTACTACACTACCTTCTATTGAGGCTCTGAGGACTTGCAACAGTTCACTTTCACAACTTTCAGTCAGCCCTCTTCCACTCATTTATCACTGAGATTTGAAGTTGTATCGAGGGCAGCCTAACCCATATATTTTTATCCTGTTTATTTTTGTTTGTGACCTACATGTAAAAGCTCTAGTATCTTGTCATTCTTCGGTAAGGTCTCTCCAGGTCATAAGATTGACTTATGTTACTGTGAGCTATAAATAGCATTAGCATTTTTGATCTTCAGAGCGAGAAGGAGGTGTAACAAGAGGAAGTCGGTGCACATTTTACCCGCCACAAACATCAGGAAATTGTGCCTGTATTTGTTACAGTTTTTTTTATTTGTTAAAGTTTGAAATATCCAATAAATTCCGTTCCACTTCATGATTGTGTCCCACTTGTTGTTGATTCTTCACAAAAAAATACAGTTTCATATCTTTATGTTTGAAGCCTGAAATGTGACAAAAGTTTAAGTGGGCCGAATACTTTCGCAAGGCACTGTACTTGACAATCTGGCCTATTTAACACTATTACAGTTATGAAGACGCATGGTTGACACATGCAGTATTGTGGGAGGGCATATTTTGTATTTATGTCATCTTCTTCAACTATAAATATATGCACAAGAGTAGACTATATACACTGTCATCCAGTTTTCATCATTTGCTCATTTATTCCTATTTCTATATTTTAAAGGTCACATTTAACTTGTAAAAAAAAAAACCCTGCTTCTTACCCCTCTTTTTTTTTACCTCCAGAGCTCCAGCCCTCTGAACACCTGCAAGTAGAAGGCTCGATCTGGCTGCCACTCAATGTGGTTTCCAACGGCAACACCTCCAGCAGCTCGCAAGCTGTGGGAGTCACCAAAATAGCCAAGTCTGTCATTGCGCCACTGGCCCAGCAGCATGTCTCTGTCTTTATGCTGTCCACCTATCAGACAGATTTTATCCTGGTGAGGCCTAATCTATGCTCCTCTAATCCATGTTTATAATTAAAATTTTTGATAGATAGATAGATAGTGTTATGCTGGCAAAAATAGACAACAGCTTAACAGACTTCTGTTGTGTAAGCAAAAAAAATATTAGTCTGTCTTTTCTTTGAAAAGGATTACCTTGAATAGTATATTTGATGGCCTTGCATGACAAACTAACCTGTAATAGGAAGTTGTTACAGAGTTTGTTTTAACAAAGAGCATGTTCTTTTCTTGTTTGTTTTATGGAGGTACGAGAAAAGGATCTCTCTGTTGTGATCACCACTCTGGAGGAGGAGTTCAACATCTACAGGGAGGTGGCTGGAGAGTCTGTGCCTGTGCACAGTCAGGATGTTTCCAATGGCCTTCACAAGAATATCAAAGAAGGTACAGTACAGCCCAAAATACTACAATGATTTAGGACATCTATGGACATTGTGTAAAACACATGATCTCAAAGCAATAAAACATATTTCAAATTATCAATATGCAGTGAGCAGGCCATACATTTCTGCTATTCCTACAGAAAGTCTGAATAACAAACTGAAATATTGCCCCTATTTGTAACAACAATGTTGGATTTTTGGAAATTTAGACATTATTGGCAGCATACATGACTTATAGCTTATACTCCCTTTTGATGAGGGCAGCTTGCCCTTTAACAGCAGTGTGTGCATTACATTACATAACAATGAACATAAGTGCGAGTGGGGTTTTAAACATAAAGGAGCTTTTGAGTTCCACTCAGCACTTCCTTGACAGGAAGTTATTTTTACGTCACCACCAAGTTTAGCACAAGCTGTACAATGCTGTATGTGCCCTTCACAATCTTTCTTTTCTGCTTTTCTAAGATGTTAACTTTGTGTCAACATGCCTGACTAGTTTTTAAATAACAGTCATAAATAATGTTTTTCTGTACTGAGTGAACATGCACTGACATGAGGCCTTAACTTTTCCAAACACATTTTATGTTCATGCATTGAGTAAAAAGGCATGAAACTTTAAAACCACAGTTAAACCACATCCTACAAACCCGATTCCCAAAAAGTTGGGACACTGTGCAAATTGTGTGAGACATTTCATAATGTGAAATGTCTCTCACAATTTTCACACATTTCATAATGTCTCACTTTCAACATTTGATATGTTATCCATGTTGTATTCTGAATAAAATATTGAAATTTGAAACTTCCACATCATTGCATTCTGTTTTTATTCACAATTTGTACAGTGTCCCAACTTTTTGGAATTGGGTTTGTACATTGTTTTAGTTAAGAATGACATTTTTCCTTTTCCAATCCCCAGCCATGCAGTCTACAGTTCATCCGGTGCTAATCCCACAAAACCAGTTCTGTGTCATGTCTCTGGACCCGGACACACTGCCGTCCATTGCCACTAAACTCATAGATGTCCTATTCTACTCCAACAGGTGAGCTTCTGGTACTGCAATACCTAAATAAAACAGAAGATGGCAGCACATGACGTAAACCACACTTTAACTTTCAGTGGTGTTTTCTTCTGAATTGTTTGTTTTCTAGTCCAAATGAGGATGTACAGACCTCTCCCACCCAGGACCTGGACTGTATCAAGTTCTTCTCTTTCTCTCTCATTGATGGCTACATTTCTCTGGTCATGGACACTGAGGCCCAGAGACAGTAAGGATGTCATAAACATATTTTTACCATCATGACTATGCCTTACTGCAGGAGCATTATGAGCACCATATTAAGTCATTTTACCTAGATTACTAATACCTATCATTTATATTGGCATCCATCGAGTTAACTGTATTTTTTTTTATTGTAGGTTCCCTGCTGATCTCCTCTTCACCAGCTCCTCTGGAGAGTTGTGGAGGATGGTGCGTATAGGAGGGCAGCCTCTTGGCTTTGGTAAGAACATAAAGAATGCACATGGTAATATTACACTATTACTTTCCTGATTACTCTGTTATATATTATCGTGCTTTGTTGCACCTGAAGCAGTAAAATCTAAAATTAGCAACTCATCATTGACCTATACATTGCATGTATAGGTCAATTGGCAACTCTAAAGTGTATCTAGTGAATGAACGGGAGAGTGAATGGTTGTTTGTCAGTGTCTGTCTCTAAGTGTCAGCCCTGTGACTAACGGGCCACTGTCCAGGGTGTACCCTGCCTAAGGGCCAAAGTTGCTGGGACAGGCTCCAGTCACCTTAACGGGACTAAGCAGGAGAAAATTAATGAATTTGAATAACTACAAATAGCTGATTATTTACAATAGTTTAATAATCGATCAACACATGTTTTATTACAGTTGTAGATTAAGGGTTTACTGTCATAGACAAGAGTCAGGTAACATGTTCTCTGTACATTTTCTGCCTTTGCTGTCCACAGGAGATGCCATTAAAACATTTGGTTTATTTGGTTGATAAGTTATAAAAGTATAAAATATATGAAAAGTATCAAATATAAATAAAATCAAAAAAAGTTTGGCTTTTTGATGTTGCATGTTGTATGTTTTCTGATGTTTCTTAACAAAAATGCCAAATACTTTATAGTGGTAGTCCTTTTTACACTTTTACGTTAATAAGATTAACAAGTAAATGTCATATCACTTTATCTTTTTTCTGATCTTTAGATGAATGTGGAATCGTGGCCCAGATTTCCCGCCCTCTTGCGGACAGTGACATCTCTGCCTATTACATCAGCACATTCAGCTTCGACCACGCTCTGGTGAGTCTGACATGCTCTCATTTAGACATTTCTAATGCTAGGGTGGTAATATTTCACCAAGGTGTCCATTAATCAATGAAATTTGCATTTTTTGTGTCAAAACTGCAAAAGCATAACATTATCACTGTCTACACAAAATACTCCTGTTCTTCCCCTTAAGCCCATTTTAGGTCACATTTCCTTACATTATTAGTATTATCTTCACCCTGCTACCAATGCAATACAAAATGTGCACGGCTGTTGATTGCTCTCTAGTCAGAGCCTAAATATTAACCACATTAAAAAACATAAAAGCATCCTGATCTCATGCCTATAAAATTATCATTTTTAATGTTTTTATCTGTTCCACCTATTTCTTGTATGGTTGCGCTGACTGACATTACATGGTATTTCCAATGCATTTGCAAGTCATTTGCAAATACATTTTGTGGTGGAAAAGGGTGGTTTGTGGTAAAAGAGATTTCTAAACTATTACTAAACTACGTAAAATGCATGTCTAGAGTTCATTATGACAGCTGATATTAGATGATTGTGTAAGATAGCAAAAGATGCATCACATAAAGTGCATTCCCGCAAGTGCCGTCAGCAGGAATGCACAGATAAGATATGCAATTGATATTTACAATGCAATCCCACACAAACTCACCCACAAACTGTCCACACTTGGTTTGCACCCCACCCTCTGTGACTGGCTCCTAGATTTCCTGACTGGCAGGCCTCAGTCTGTCAGGATTGGTAATAGGACTTCAGCCAGCACCATCACAAACATTGGTACTCCACAGGGCTGTGTACTCAGCCCCATCCTCTACACCCTGTACACCTACGACTGTGTCGCCTCTCACAAGGACAACATCATCCTGAAGTTTGCTGACGACACCGCAGTGATTGGACGCATCGCTGGCGGTGACGAGGCAGCTTACAGGAGGGAGGTGGCCAGTCTGGTGTCATGGTGTGAAGACAACAACCTCACCCTCAACACGGACAAGACAAAGGAGATGATAGTGGACATGAGGAGGGAGAGGAGAACGCCTCAGCCACTGTTCATCCGGGAACTTGAAGTGGAGAGGGTGAGCAGCTTCAAATACTTGGGTGTCCACATCAATGAGGACCTCACTTGGACACCTCACATCACACAGCTGGTCAAGAAGGCTCAACAGCGGCTGTATTTTCTGAGGAGGCTGAGGAAGTTTGGCATGTCGCCCAAGATCCTCAGCAACTTCTACAGCTGCACCATTGAGAGTGTCCTGACCAGCTGCATCACTGTGTGGTACGGCAGCACTTCTGTCATGGACCGCAAACGCCTGCAGAGAGTGGTGAAGACTGCGCAGAAGATCACCAGGACTCCACTGCCCTCTCTGCAGAGCATCTACCACCGCAGAGTCCACAGAAGAGCTGCTTCCATCCTCAAAGACCCTCCCACCCCCAACATGGTCTGTTCACACTTCTACCCTCAGGACGGAGGTACAGAAGTGTGAAATGCAGGACTTCCAGAATGAAGAACTCATTCTTTCCCTCTGCCATAAGACTCCTAAACAGCAGATAGGAGTCTACAATCACAATCACAACATTACATGAACAATTGTTTACCTACTGCACTACCTCACTTTACTTTACACCGTCACTTTACTTTACACCGTCACTTTACACCATCACAACTGCACTACCTCACTTTACTACTTTACTCCTTTTGCCCTCTTGTATTTTTTTTTGTATATTTGTATTTTTTGTACTGCATTATTATCACTTGTATATTTGTCTTATTTTTTTTTTTAAATATTTTTACTTACTTGTGTGACATTTTACTGTGGACGGCAAATTAAGAATTTCATTGTACAGGGAAACATGCTTTCTGTCTGTACACATGACAATAAACACTTTGAATCTTTGAATCTTGAATCTTTGAATCACTAGGTTTTATCTAGAATAATTTTGGTTACTACATGTCCTCACTGAATAACTGTGGGTTCTCTCCAGGTACCTCCCACTGTCCAAAGACAAGTGTCCTAGTGAATGAATGTGACAGTGAATGAGTGTCTGAATGAATGAATGAATAAATTTGAGTTAACATACTAAGCAACTCTAAGCCTCACCTTAATCCTTACCAATACCAGATTAGAAACAGACCGAAAAAACAACAGATCCTAGATTAAATCTTAAAAATGTTCTACTTTATCTTCAACAACAAAATGCTTACTTATTAGCTAATATAGTCCACTGACTGACATTATTTATTAACCTAAGAATGTGCTTATTCACTTATCATAAGGTTATAATGTCATGACTAATCGGTGTTACCTGCAAACCTCCTGTACAATGAATGGAAACACCCTGAGACTAATGGTATAGCTATCATTGCATAAACCACTTAACTGCATTATATGTTTTAATCAATGACTAGGTATCACTGTCCAAATAGAAGGAGAAGCCTCTGAAGCCAGTACTTTCTAAAGAATACATTTCACCTGCTTGTTTGTGCTGGAAGTTTAGGGGAGCATTGTTTACCATGCATCATATTTTGGTGCTTAGATGCATTTCTCTTTTTTCTTTTTGTGTGTAGACTAGATAAATAGTTAGTAATGGTTGGTAACATTGACACAGATTGGGTTTGCAGCTGTGCTTTTTTCTAAATGTGATTGCTTCTGTATTAATAGAAGAAAAAACTTAACTTATTCTGCATTGACTCCCTTTTCATTTGCAACACATGATTTAAGCTCAACATTAGTCATGTGGAATCAAAAAATGTAATGATTAGAGATCCTGCAGTCAACCGTAGCAAATAAAATGTGCCTTTTCAACTGGGGTTTAAGTTCATTAATAGTGAGCAGAGTTTAATCAAACACCCAAAAGAAGAATAAAGAATGGTTGTATTCCTATATACAAGAGGTCTCAGAAGCATTTTTTTATAAGAGATGGTGGGAGGCAACTCATAGGGAAATTTCCACAGAAAAAAAGATGTCTTACAGGACAGAAGACTATGCTTTAGCCTAACAGTTTTATTTAGTGTTACATTATCCTGTTGTATGAATTTATGTTGAGTACACCATTAAACAGATAATCAACACAGTTCAGGATGTGGTGGGTGGTGCAAAATGTGTTTTTCCGTATTGAGTCAGCCGCTATAGGGTTGATTATATTTGACTGAGGTGATTGCCGCTAATGTCTTTTTTCTTTGAGTGTCCAGAAACGTAAATACATTTCACTTTACTTTTGTCTAGGTTCCTGAAGAAGACATTGTGAATGTGACAGACATGCTCCGTCATCAGAGAAAGGAACCAGCCTTGAGTGGTGTGAGCTGAACAGCGCTGGCTCTCCTTGGCCTCTGTTCAGTCCAGAGGCAGTGGAGGCAGACCGGCCTCGACACAACAAGGCTAACGCTGGGCCTACTAGACTAGCTCTGTTTTTTGCAGCAGTATTAACCACTACAAAGTTGCCATCAAAGTGGCACACTGGAGGTGCTTTTGTGCAGCGCGTTTGACTGTAAGGCCTCTAGTACTAACTGTTCCGAGCTGGCCCACAAGTTTAGCACAATCACTCCTGATCAAAGATCACACAAAAAGCTCAGGACTTAGAATTTCAAAGTTGAATACTGAACATTTCACCAGTGCTAAAACATCTAAGTCTTCCAGTATTTAATGTTTTTGCCATGTGTCTAATTGGTACTTGTGTTTCTGAGCTCATGGGCTTTTATTTATTTATTTTATTTTTTTTACTAAAAGGGTTTAGCACAGACAACACACAAACATATAACTCCTTAAATAGGTTTGCATAGGCTTGGTCAGTGCATTTATTTTCAGGTCATTGTTTCTCAACTGTAGCATTATTGAAGGTCAATAACACTGTCTTATTTGTTGTGATTTGCACAATAAATTTTTTTAATTGGTTCATATTAGTTACACATTTACTTCTTGGTCTTTTTTACAATTTGAAGTCAAAGTATTCTGTATACAGTTGTAATGTTGTGCTGCTTCATTCAATATTTTTTTAAGAAACTGTCTCATCTTGAATTCTTGGCATCTTTGTGGTTGTGCCACTAATGTTCCTTGAGTCAAGTTTGTGGTAATGATTTTTCTTTACTTCTACAATTGTAGTAAAAAAATAAAAATAGAAATGAGTCATATTTTCTGTTTGCTTGCATAAATAACATAGTAATCAGTTTCAGAAACATCAGTATCACAATGAGTCTTTTCTGCAATGTGTGCGCAGTGGCTCAGTGGTTTGATTCTAGCTCTCCCACTATTCAAACTGTCGGCAAGACACTTAACCCATTTAGCATCTGCTAAATGTAATGTCTAAATGTAAACATGTAGTGTACAGTTAAAGTTGAACACATCAGTCAAAAAATTTTAAAAATGTCTTGCATTTGTCTGAAATGGCCTTATAGAATCCAGTGGAAAGAGCCATTTAATAAAATTGTGTTTCCTATTATTAGAAATGCCCAGGGAGGCCAAACTACTTTAACTGCTTAACTACATTCTTATTTTTAAATGTTTTACTTGCCTAATAATTAGAGCTAGTTATTGCAATTGCTCTTTCAATTTCTTCCGCTTGGTCCCATTAGAGGTCACAGGTGACTGGAGCCTGTCCCAGCAACTTTGGGCCTTAGACGGGGTACACTCTGGACAATGGCCAGACCTTAGATATTGACAGGGACAGACAACTATTGACTCTCACACCCAATTGATACATGCATGTATTTGGGTGGTGGGGGGAAGCCAGAGTACCCGGAAAGAAGATGGAGAAAGATAGCACAGATATTGGATAAGTGATGTCCAAATTTAAGTCACGCCTCTGCTAAAAATGACAAGTCTTACAGTCACTACATGAGTGAGAACCAGGGACGTTGTCATGGATCACATGGATTGTTGTTGTTCTTGTTTCTGTTTACTGTGTGTGTGTGTCACTGGGGGCGGACAAATGACCATTCACTTAAAGTATATATAAACCAGTGAGGTTTTTTCATTTTCACATTTTGTCAGTATGGATTATAAACAGAATCAAGCTCTACAGCATGCAGGTAACCAACAACTGAATAATAAACACCTATGATGGTAGTTTTTTGCTATAAAGTACTACAACTATTAATTATTGATACTGAGCTTTGGTTTTCACTGTTTGAATAATTGTGTAGATGTTGCCATGAGCCTTTTTTTTTATCTCATCTCTCTAGTACTGCTCTTCATGCTCCTGGAAATTCAGTGGAGTCGGGTAATTTCTGCCCCAGCTTCACACACCTGCCAAGATGAAACAAACCGCTGCAATCTATTTTAAGATTATTCCATAGCCAAACAGATGATTTACTTAAAGCTTATGTAAGAACCCAGCTTATTTTTGTTACTGTCATTCTTTCTTTTACAGAACACTAATGTGAACTACAATGGGTTTTGGAAGCCAATGGTAACTGAGTGTTTTTCTTACAGATAAGCACTCATGGACCCAGGTCCAACAATTCAGTCACTGGAGACGTGCCTGATTCCAACATAAAGGGTCACAATGTTACTGAAAAGCTGCAGAGCATCTACAGCAAGGCCATGCTTTTTAAACTGCACATTCACAAAGTAAATCAATACAATAAGGATATTTGGAAAGAAACAGAACCTGTTACAACGCTCTTGATGGATGTCACACAGAGATGTAGACATTTTGTGACTCAAGTACAGTTGCTTCTCAAAGTTCTGGAGCCGGACGTTGTCCCAACAACACCAGCTCCGTTACAGCTGTCCCACAAAAACAGGTACAGAATCAAAGTCTACGGGTGGGCTGTGCTTGTCAGACTGAAGGAGTGGCAGGCACAAGTGGCCAGGATTGTGCAGGAAAGACTGATATGTAAAAACAAGGGTTACAGTTGCACATGACTGTAAAGTCTTTTGGTATGAACTAAAGCTTGGTGGTGCACTGTTGTGTCCTGATGTAAAATGAAAAGAACTATAAGAGGAAAAGCTGCAGTTGTTAGGGTCTTACAATATGTATTGCATAGTATTGTGTATTTTTTACATATTTATTTAAAAAAATGTGAAATTAATAATTTCAAATATTTATTATATTACTATTGTACTGTATAATGATTTGTGTGTTTTTAGTGTAATATATGGTGTTTCTGTTTAGATTACTATCAATTGTTTAAATTAACCACTGTATTTATATTTCAACACAATTCAACAAACAATGCTGTAATGATCTCACATGTTGATATCTGTATTTGAGACTGACATAGTATGTTTATTTTTTGTGTAAACATAAGATGTGAGTTGACGTTAATAAAGCCATTTATGTGCATGTGCACTTTATTACTAAATTGTTAAACATCTTGTTTCACTGCTACTTCCCTAAACGTTTCAGTGACACTCAAATGAAAGAATTTTGTCAAGCTTTGTGGTTAAAGTTATATCTTCTCAGGAAGTGTTGCATCAGGGCGATCAGATGAGGACAGAATCCTTTTTGTTAAAAATATGTCACAAGTCAAGGCACTTACGTATATGCAGATATGAGGAGATTCTGACACTTAAAAAATTGTTTGTAAAGTGTATAAACCCCAATTAATTCAACTGTGTTAAATATACGTTCTGCACTGCAAGCTGACATAGATACAATAAATAGATAAAGATCTTGGTGTTGATCTGAGATGATGGGTTTACTTGAGAACTTCCAAATAAGCGTAGCTTCAACCCATTATTACACTCCTCCTCTAGGTGATGCAAGACGATAAAATCATCTTACAACATGATGACTACTATTCATTCAGAATGAGACACAAAGCAGGTACTTCATGTGTTTACTATGCCATTTATCTTTCAAAGCTTTTCATCTGCACTTTCTGTTTAATACTTAAATTCACACTGACAGGCACAATCATTTGCAGGTTTACTGGAGATTATACTGTGCTGGACGGTGATCATGTTGCACAGTTTGGAGGATGTCCACTCATTAAAGAACCATGCAAACAAAGTTTTGTCCTGCAATCCCAAACAACTAGCCTCTTTGACCAAAAGCGAAGTGGAAAAGAGTTTAACTAAATTTGTAAGTACTGTGTGTTTTCACATTCAACTGAATATGTAGCAAACATTTGGTTTAGTAAAAATTACTAATGTTTTGAAGTAATGATCAAATAATTAAAAATAATAATATATATATATATATATATATAAAGCTGGATTTAGGCAATTTTGTGCCTTTGCATTACATTAAACAGAATGTTTTATTCACAGAGTTTATGCACTTTACTTAGTTCAGCTTCATGTATTATTTCCAGGACAATGCCAATGGGCAGAACCTTGGAACTTGGCGTCCAGGTTTTCCTGAGCTCACTGTGGACCAGAACTCCCCTTTAGTAGAGGACAAAGTACAGTGCAGCCTGATTTTCTTAACCCATGGCCTGGAGAAAATCCTAGAAGACCAGAAAAACAATCTGAACCCTAATGATGAGTCACTTCACCAGATGCTCAGATACTCTATCTACAGGGTCAAAAGTCTCAGAGAATGTCTGAGGGACGTCCTAAGAGGTAACTGCTCCTCAAAGCCACCACCACCTACGATGCCCAAGGAAGCGTTTAAACGGAAGCAGTGGAGCCACACTCTACTGAAAGTAGCCACGTCTTACCTGGACTGGCTGCAAAACAGGCTTGAGCTTGTGAAAAGGTCAAAGGTGAACTGGACAGTAAAGATCAAGCAAAAAGCATCTAAGCCAAGACATCAAACTTTCTTGGAAGGAAGTGGATACCTGTTGTAATCTTTAAAATAGTATATATTTACAGTTTGTCTGTTTAAACTGTTTTAATCTCCATTCTATATTAACAAGTACAACTTACATTGTCTCAAAACAGTTGTAAATGTAAATGTTTTTGTAGTTACATTTAGTAAATTTTATCATTAACATTTTCCAGAAACTGCTTTGTTCTTTGTGTGACATCAATACCAGTGGTAGTGATTAATCAATGTGCCAAATGAGAGGGTCTTCTAATACATTTCCTAATCATGCCAGTTTGTTTTCTCAGCCTTCACAATGATTAATTGTTTTGCTCTGGCTAACTATCCCTTGTGAGCGAGCTTGTTGCCTGAGGTGAACCTGATAGAAATCACCTTAAAGAAGCCACTGCTTTGGACTCCAATTACTGTACAACAGTGAACAGTGGACAGATGGACAGTGCAGGGGAAGGCAGATAAGTCTGTCAGACTTCCATCAGTGAGAGTTGGAAGAACAACAGCACTGTAAGAAAGATTAATGTGGGCCATGTCCTCCTCAAATTAAGTGATCAATTAAAATTTAATTACAAATGTAATTCTTTTTTTTTTATATATATACAGGCTGAGAACAAAAACTAGTAATTGCAGGTAAAAAAAAAAGCTAACTATCCCAGATTCCAGACTGCTTTGTATGTACGCACAGCTGTATTTAGGTAGAATCGTTATCTTTCCTCATTGTAGCTGACAAAAGGTCTCCATTGCTCTGGACAATGATAACTTACTACTACAAAAGGACAAAACTTTGTCATTTCACCTGCAACTGTACTGCAGCAAACTCACATTGTCAAGTCTTAAAATATATTGTATATACTGTAGGAGGAAGCTGGATGTCTGCGAGAGAGGGGTTATTGTTTAGGCTATTTTGTTGTAACATTTTGAAAGTGTGTCCAAACACAGGTTGCACTGAAAAGATCTATTTAACTTCACAGTGACTTTTTATTAAATAGCAATTTAATAAGCATGCACATTCGTTAACATTTAACAATATAAAAAAATAAAAATAAACATAAAAAATGAATGTTTGCAGATTTGGGTTGTTGCCTATTTTATCAAATGAGCTGATGGATATGTGAGCTGCCAGAGACCTGACGATCATCACGGATGAGTGTATGAACATGTGATGCACTTATAAAGTGTAAATAATTAAAAACACACAAATTCTGTCCCATTTGAGGTCAGTTTAGATGTCTTCATCTCTTAGCCACTATTGTGAAAATCTGACAACAGCAGTTCAGATGCAGAGTCTCTTCTCAGATGCAGCAATAGTGGCCTGTACATTTATAGTTGTCAATGTGTACTTCATTAACCCGAGGGAAAAGACAAACTCTCAAATAGGTAGCAGCTCTGGTGGACTCTCTCCATAGCAGTACTTGGCTTGAGAG
Organism: Perccottus glenii; assembly: GCA_024416835.2. NCBI lineage: Eukaryota > Metazoa > Chordata > Actinopteri > Gobiiformes > Odontobutidae > Perccottus > Perccottus glenii. The sequence continues at coordinate 24,507,886 of CM044556.2, read as the reverse complement.
TTTCGATAAGTGTTCTCATGCTGGACACTCTGCAGAAAGAAAAAAAACACACAATTGAGTATTTCTGTAAAAATATGCTCATACAACTAATCCTAAACTTTTGAAGGCATAAGTGAAAATTAAGAGTGACTCCAGAGCCAATAACAAACAACAAATAACTGCATGTATTAACATTTTAAAAGCAACAATTTGAATGCATTTTTGAAATAATAAATATTCTAGCAATTATTATATTAACATTTTCAAAATCATTCATTCATTTTCTACTGCTTAGTCCCGTTAGGGGTCGCGGGTGACTGGAGCCTATCCCAGCAGCTTTGGGCCTGAGGCGAGGTACACCCTGGCCCCAGTTAAGTCGCAGGGCTGACATTTAGAGACAGACAGTCACAGACAACCATTCACGCTCACATTCATTCACTAGGGACACTTTAGAGATGGCGATTATATAACATACTTGTGAAGATGTCCTACACTTGGCCAGGCACAACTCAAAATGATCCTCTACAGCAGTGAAGAGATTCTGGAAACCTTCAGCTGCACGGTTCAAGAAGCGTTCAAGCAGAGGTTGCTGTTGCACAGAACATAGATACATTTTAGTAAGAGTAGCGTGTACCCGTGTAGATTTTCATCAGTTCCTTTAGCACTGTGACACATGTGTACATACCCTCGGTGTCAAAGTGTTGTGACATGGAAATGGTTGTGAACTCTAATGGAAAGAATAATTGCGTGACAATTACCTTATCCGGCTGGAGGCAGCAAGACACACAATACTCATAGATGCTGCAGCAGCCATTGGCCAGGCAGCTTTTACAAATGTACTGTCTAGTGCTGGGAGCATTGACGTTACAGCAGCCGTTAACTAGCAAGTCTTTTCTCTCACAGACATAACCTGAAAAACAGAAACACAAAGCAGGAAAAAATTACTCTAATGCTAAGAACTGTGTGTTATGGCAAGCATTAGCTGTCTTTACACACCAAGTTCATCTGTGAGCAGTGTTTTGCCCTGAATGGAGTTCCTGCACTGACTGATCTGTCGGCTGCTGTTGCCCAGGTTAAAGCGGACTTTCCATTGGATGCGATGGTCAGAATCCCTAACTTCCAACAGTGTACGGTCCCTTATGGTTCTTTCCTCCTGATAAAATAAAAGGAACCACATTATCATTTTTGTATTCAATAATCTGTTTTCATAATCCCCATCTCAGTGAGAAAACAAATATGGTATTATGGTAACTCCTTATACCTGTTTAAGTGTGCTTGTGAGAAAGTAGATAAGGGACAACCCAAAGACTACTCCGAGCACCCAGCGCTTCCTCAATAGCCGCCGCAGCACCATCATAGCATGGCCTTCAGAGATGCTCCTGGCTTTCCCAAAAAAGAACGTCCTGTCCCGCACAGGTCTTGGTCTATTGTGGGCTTTTCTTACTGGTGAATGTAACAATTCAATGTCCGCTGACTTAAAATATGCACAACTATAGCTTAGATGCAAAATCCAGCTAAAAGCAAAGCCATGGATAAGGCATTTACATGTCGGTTTAGCTACATTAGCTATCCCATGATCAATCAAAATTTATTAAACTAAAAAGTAAATGGAAAATTAGCCCTAATACCACTTTATAGCAAACTCACACAAATAAGTGTATTAAACCTTGCTTTGTTAGCCTGTTAGCTAGAGGCTCGTTAGCTTACATTAGTGACACCGTGATGATAAGTACCAATAGTACAAGTTCATCTTTAAAAGATTATCCAGTAACACAGTGTTGCCTCTCGAAGTTAGACCAGTCACCAAAAGTCAACGTTTAATTTACTATCTGTTACACTATTTTTGTCCAACGTACTCTGACAGCCAACAGCAGCAATACAAATATCCACTTCACGGATATTGTCTGGTGGTAAGAATGATTCTGATTGGTCAAAAAGCATCACGTGTTGCGTCATACAGGAAGTTTTCCGAGCTGCCTGGCTAGGAGGCTGGGATATAGGGCATCTCAGCATCTCATAGCAAAGCTTCTTTACTAGCGGAGAGTGCATCAAAATGACACTCGATAAAGGACAATTGACTGAGCTAATTCAGGTAAAAGCTAAAAGCTTTTGGTCTTTAATGTACGCACCCATATATAGGCCATAACTTACAAGGCTATACTGAATTTAAGCTAGATATTACATGGCATGTTTGCACTCTATCAAAAAGATATTATTGACGTCTTCTGTGCTTTAGGGTAGGACCATGCGATGAGTTAGTGTGCCATGCAGAGGAGACACAGCAGCAACACGGATGGCATGCCCTCTGAAAGGTGGGAACATACGCCTTCATTTCTGTGTAGTATAATTTCCGTGCCCATGCATAATGATACTATAATCAGTTATTGTATCTAAATGTCACTGTTCCTGGCAACACAAAGTGAAACCCCCTATATAGTATTTAACCGTCTAAATATATTATACTACTACTCTTTTAATAATGAATTACTTACTTGTACAGGGTATAAAGACACAGCAGACCTATACATGGTAAAGGCACTATAGGAGGACACAGTTTTATTGCAGCAAATAGTGTAAATAATCAAGTCCTTTATCAACCTTTTACATATTTTATTATTATTATTTTGATTGATTTTAATTCTTTACTGTGTGCTACGCAATAATATAATGCATATATCTCTTTTCTATCAGGAGCCGTAGCCAAACTCTGGGGTCAGAGAGTAGTCTGGATGAGGGTGGCGTGTTTGACTGCCTAAAACCTGAATCAACCTCCTCACCCCAGCAGATCTTCTCTGGTCTGGTGGGCGTTCCTTCTGGTTCTGTGTCCTCTGCCCAATTCCAGGCTGCTGGCTTAGTCCTGGGCTCTTCTCCTGAAGTTTTTATCCAAATGACTGCGTCATCCAGAGACGAAGGGGGCCCCCACCGCAGTGAGGGTGGACCTTTCCTCTCTCGACCGCCCCAGCATCACCACCATCACTTCCATCACCAGCCCCTGCAGCACCGGACTCCCTCTCTGCTCCAGCAGGCCACTACAGCAGCTGGCTCTGAGAGGCATGGCTCAAGGGAGGATTCCCAAGAGGACCAGGCTACTCCAGCTCCAGCCTTGTCTGAGCTGAAGGCAGTGGTCACCTGGCTGCAGAGGGGCTTTCCTTTCATCCTTATCCTGCTGGCTAAAGTCTGCTTTCAACATAAATTAGGTACTCTTAACACAACAGATAATAAAAAAAATCACGAAACTGAAACACTTCTTTACACTTTTCTCTTTGGCAGGTATTGCTGTTTGTGTGGGGATGGCCTGTACCTTTGCATATGCCAATTCTACATTTAAGCACCAAGTGGCATTAAGGGTAAAGAATTAAAAGCAAATAGTCAAATGCATGAAACCTTTGAAACTTGTGCGCCATAATATTTGAGGTGTACTGTAGTCAATGTTTTTTTTACAAATAAAGTATGTTCGTCTGCAAGGAAGTCTTGCAGTTATGCTAAATGACATTGTGTTTCTTTGTTTCTAGGAGGATCGCTCTTTGCTTGTTGCTCTGTGGATACTACTTTTCCTTGCTGGGAATATAGTCTATATCTACTATACATTTTGTAATGAAGAGCTTCACAACAGGTCCAGTTCAGTGTTTTACATGAGAACTTTGTGTTCCGCCCTTCATCATTATTTTTGGATTTAACTCATACACTTATTTTTCATGATATTTGTGTTGTGTAAGACACTTCATTTTTTTTGTTTCCATTTTAGGGTGTGTTGCTGTTTTTGTCTGGTCTTATCTTGTGAGTATTTTGTGTTACTCCTGTTGTTCAGTTTCCCATATTAAATTTATAATTTTCATGGTTATTCTTTTTCATTCAAACTACCCAAGCCAGCAGGTAACCTGTATATAAAATAAGTGATGGTGCTTTTTTTAAATTCTCTTTCAGCCTCATATTTGCTAAACCCAACCTCAGCAGCTTTGACTTCTTTGATCTCATCTGGGTTGTGGGCATTACAGACTTTGTCCTCAAGTACTTCACAATTGGTCTGAAGTGCTTTGTCCTCTTTCTGCCAAAGATTATGCTGGCCTTCAAATCTAGGGTAAGAAATGACCATCCACAAATGGTTATGAAACATGGCATGGTCCTGACTTTGTTTTTTTTTGTTGAAACTCAAGATTTAATCTGAATTTCTTAAACTCATCCTCTCTTTGCGCCCGGCACCAATTATTCCATTTAAAGTTGTACACAGGACTCACAATTCTAAAGCCAAACAATCTTTTATGTACCCTGGAGAAAGCCCACTGTGTGTAAGATGCAACTCCTCTGAGGCTACTCTTACACATATGTTCTGGTCCTGCCCTCGGTTGAGTGGCTACTAGGGTTTTTGACACACTGGCCTGGGTGATTGGCATAAGGCTAAAGCCAGACTCCCTAGTGGCCCTGTTTGGAGTCCTGGAAGGGCAAACTTATTTAGGTGTGTCAAACAGTTCAGCGGAGGGATGCCTTCCCACCATGTCATCCAAGGCAGCTGCAGGACACTATGTCGATCAGTCCCCTGAGGCGTTTGAGGTAGCATAGGGTCCCTTTTTGCAGTGGTTTCCGCCAATCTAAGGGATGTATGTCAGGCGGAGAGAGAACCCTTTGGTCTGGTGGAGACCGGATAGGGGTGTGGTGGCTTTTGGGGGTCTTTCTGTTCATGTTTTGTTTATAATTGTGTAAGGCAGAAAAAGATGATATTAGAACAGTATTATTATCATTAGATAGAACCACAACAATCAGGTTGGTAATACAATAATATGATTAACAACTAAGTGAAAAAAAAAAAAAAAAAAAAAGCTGAAACATACCATAATTCCTGAAGATTTACCACACTTACATTTTTTAAACATGACCCTTATTCTACTCCATAGTGCAGTCACAAGACTAAATAATATCCTGCTTTTGTGCCTTACAGAGCATTCTTTTTTGTGTATGTTTATATGCACATGTGCCTGAAGGGTGTAAATAGATTAATAGCAAGAATATACCTATTTGCTCCAAGGGTGATAAAACCCATGAATTCATAAGCTATTCATAAGCTAATAACCTATGAATTTTAATGTAAAGAAGCTATTGTATAGAATACAGAATAGGCGAGCTTAAATCTTAGAGATTCAAAGTAAAAGATGAAAGTTAATTTTGAACAACTAATGACAACCTCAACAGTGTCAGTGATGGAAAGTGCTGAAGGGTCACAGTGTGAAACTGTTCTGTATTCATAAGCTTTTCATTGGATGTCCCCAGGTGACAGTTGGCATGTAGTTGTCTCTGAGTGCAAAGAGCAGCCTCAGGCAACAGAATATCTCTACACACATACACACACAGATAGACAGGCGCTGGTCATATTTGATGTGTTTGTGTGTAGGACAGAGAGGGCAGATGATACAAATTATTAGGATTGCATTTTCCACTGATAAACAGACCTAGAGGCCTACCAGAACTACAGCAGCCAGCAACTGAGCTCATTTGGCCTCAAGGGATTAGCAAGGGTGAGGTCATCCCTCCCTGGAGCTGGACCATTACCTGCACACTCCATTCATAACACAAACATACACACACATCCTATTTAAACATGTAGGATCGGACAGCTTTGAAAGAAGACATGTTCTGGTCTGTCTCTGGCCACAGAGGTCAAACACTGTACTTCATCATGAAGTCACACCATTCTGGCCTCATTGCTGTATCCATGCTATGGATACACTAATGATCCAACATTATCCTAGTTGTCAGTACAAGTCTGTACAAGTGACAGCAAGCTCCACAGTTTGGTCTGTGGAGCCTGTTGACCTCCAGTTTAGTGACACTTGTAACGTTTTTTTTGTGTGTTTTTATGCTCTAACTGGAAGTACAACTAAACTTTTAAAAAAACATGTTCCATCATAAAATAGCAGATTTATGAAGTAACTAGTTTCCTTAAACATATTTTTTTACTTTAAGTTGAGTAAACGTATCAGTGTATAAGTGGATCCATAAACATCAGTTCAACCTCAGTCTCCCATTAGTCATGCTGTCTATTGTCTAGAGAGTAAAACAATAAGAGCTAGGATATTGACCTAAATCTTACCCATGCTTTTTATTAAAGCATGGGTAAAACAAGTAAATAATATTAATCTGCTCCTATTTATATATCTGTTTTGTCTATTTTCTAGTGTGCACCAGAAAAAGTAATGAAACCAACCAAGGAAGCAATAAATATCTCAGACGTGGCCTGCAGTGGAGCTTACTACTGCTTGGCAACAGTCCAAACCTTAGATTTGACAGTTTTTGTGTGGGCGTGATGTGCACAGTGGGATATTAGGCTGAGGGGACAATAAGGAAGATGAATTAGCTGCTAGCGGAGGTCTTCTTACCCTACCAACCTGGTCGCTCATGGCTCTTCACTTCTAGTCATCAATCTTTGTCAAATACAATCCAGGAAGTCATTACACAAGCTGGGATGCCACAGGGGCCATCACTGAATCAAGTTTGTCTTCTTTTGTTCCGTCTGTTTTTAGCCATTCCCAATTGACTAACTCACTTTGTAGCAGTTGAGAAGTTAATTTCTTGTGTGTGATTATGGAGGTAACGGCAGGTCCTTTAAAGTAACCCCTGGAGGGCTGGGCTTATTGCGGGTGCGGGGTAGCAGGTGGAATGAGTGGCTGCCAGTTTCCCTTGCAGTGTGGGGAAATTGCCTGTACTACTGTGAAACTGTGGCGCTCTGGACAGCGGCCATGTTTGGGCTGAAGGCATGCTGTTTTTAAGCTTTTAATACTGCACTGCTCTTGACTAGATAGAAAAGTGCCCTGGAGCTGTCCAGCTTTTGATGGTGAATTAAAATGAATTTGTATTGTGTTACTCAAAACTTAAACACTTAAGTTGTGGCAACTTTAAAAGCAATTGGCTAAGTGCTACCTATTTTACATTAAAGTCCTTTTCTGTTTATATTGTTAATGTAGTGTGTTTTTCCAGGGTAAGTTCTACCTGCTGGTTGAAGAGCTGAGCCAGTTGTTTCGGACTCTAGTGCCCATCCAGCTCTGGTACAAATACATCATGGGAGAGGACCCTTCCAACAGCTACTTCCTGGGAGCCACACTTATCATTATCTACAGCCTCTGCAAGGTATCTATTGTGCATACTGACTGGATATTTTAAAAGTAGAGGTAATGAGATATTCTCAGTGAAATACCTCCTAATTCCTTTACTCAAACCTTTGTGTGAAACATCATGAAGTCAAAAGAAAGGAATTTTCTTAAGGAGTTAGGAAAGGAGTACCAACATGACAGACAAAGAATTTGACTTGCTGGAGATGACACATTTGTGTAACGTTTTGGCCAGTCACATACAAGCAAAACCTGCAAAAAAACATCTAACCTTGTGTCCTGTAATATAAACAAGATATAAACAAGACAATAAATGTGGTCAATGAATAATCTGTTCCCAAAACCACTCAAAACTAAACGAGTGCAGCCCCTAATCTGTGGAACAGTATCCTGCATCAGAATCGTGCATAAGAATGTCACTTTCAGGGTTCATTTTGTTAGACTTCCTTTTACCATTAAGTCTGTACAGGACTTTGAGTAGCAATTAAATCTGGTACAGAATACATTTACAGACTTTGACCATCCTGACCTCCTGACCTTGAATCAGCTTTGCGTCATTTCAATAGAAGTAGAACAGAGGAAACCCTGAGTCAAGTTGTCACACTGACAGTGAAACTGAAAGTAATGTTGGTTACTTACTTCTCTTGAAATTTGATGAAAGGATGAGTTATCTACACATTCTGGCCTATTTTAATACCAGTGAATCACTCGTTGAAGCTTTTAGGTTAAACTGAATAGGAAGGACAGACTCCTGAATGTTGTTGTGTCCTTATTTGGACATTAGGATGTAAGTGTTGCACATGAATGGTTGATTCACAAAGGATTATGCTGCTTCATCACAATGGAAAGAATGAGAGTGTTTGGTGCAGTTCAAACAGACTCTGGTGTGGTTGCTATGTTAGCGCATATAAATGCTACAGACGGACCTCAGTGCGCACCAAATATATGCGCTGTGACCTCTTCAAAACAGAGGTCTCTTCCAAGTGAACTCTGGTAGGGTTTTGATTCAAGTGTGAATGTCAAATAGGCAATCTCAAACAGGAAGAGCTTCATAAATTGTTGACCAAAACATTATGTAACATTTAGTTTTCCTGAGGTCAGAAAAAAACAAACCAAACAATATTGTAAACTAAATAAAATGACTGAGAAGCTAAAATTCAATGGTACCATGCCTTATTACCATTTAGGCTAAAAGCCTCATCTAGTGTGTTTATTTATTTTTTTTATTTTTTTGGGTCTGCAGTTTAGAATGCTAGTTGTTGTGAATGCTCGCTGCCTGGGGCTTTTTTGGGGCTTTTTTTTTTTGACCAAACCAAATAGATTGTTTTCTGTTTTAGTGCAAACTTCAAGTGTGAACACACCCATAGAGTCTAGATGCACTGCCAGATATTTAGTTGAGGACATCTAATTTTTTCCCATTTTATTGCAATAATCCACTCCAGGACAGCAGACAAGTAAAAAAAAAAAAAAGTCTAATCTTGTATTGACTGCTTACTCTGAATGCAGTAATGTTTATTTTTTGTTTTGCAGTCATTTGACATTTGCGGTCGTATTTCTGCCATCCGTAAGGCATTTGTTATTCTTTGCGGCTCTCAGGTGAGATTTGAATTATACTTATTATACATATTTATGTGCACATATCTGAATTTCTAAGTAATAAATCTTAATAACTTTTTTTTTCTCATCCAGAGTTACGGGGTGCGAGCTGGTAGTCAGCAGTGCAGTGAAGCTGGTGATGTCTGTGCTATTTGTCAGTCTGATTTCAGAGACCCCATAGCTCTTCTTTGTCAGGTTGGAACTCAATATCTAGAATTAATATTACGTTGTTGTCAACGTACCCTATCATTTTATAACTTTATAACCAAATAGTTGTTTGGTAACTATTAAATGACTAGAACCACACACACTGATATAGACTATCCCAACCTTTACCAAAATTGTGCAGAGTGACGAGAGCAACCATTACTTGTTTCTCTGATACTGTACTTTGTGTCAAGCCCATGTAAACAAAAGAGGAAATGGTAAAATACTTGCAGTGGAAAGTTAGCGTTAAGATTCTTTACATTTTCCTAGTTGGTCATATGTGTGGACTAAGACTGTGCTAAGTTTGATTGGATATCGTCTTTAATGATACATGTTTTAATACTGATGTGCTTGTAATGTTTTGTTGCAGCATGTGTTCTGTGAGGATTGCCTGTGTCTGTGGTTCGACCGGGAGAGAACATGTCCTCTGTGCCGATCCACAGTCATTGAGACCCCGCGATGCTGGAAAGATGGCACCACCTCGGCTCACTTCCAAATCTACTGAGCTCATAGTACAGTTTATATATGTCCTGTACCATGTGGACCTGCTGTCTTCTACGTTGTACATTTTAAACATATGGAGTTATGTTTTTATCAGGGTACGTGTAATACCTGGCAGTAACATAGGATGTAAGATAGAGTAATAACCTTTTCAACAAGATACACAAACCAGTTTAGTGCAGCGTATGTTTCAACACACTATCTGTCAACAATGATTTTGTTTTGGGATTTTTGGTGTAGGTTCATTATTTAGTACCATTTAAAAAGGAATATAAATTTGTATAGAACAGAAATGTTGAAATAAATCTATGTGTTGTGTATTTAGGGATGTAATATGCGTCTTATTACTCTGCAGTAAACCCTGTCTTTAATAAGTCACCAACTGCTAATAATATAAAATAATATAAAAATGACAGGCATTTAACATTAAAGCATTTTTCATTATTGCCATCTCTATTAATCTCCTGTGTGACATAACAACACTTAGAGTGTACTTTGTTCCAAAAGATCTTTTTATTTGACTACTAAAATCAATATGAAACATTTGAGAAGTAAAAAGAAGACATTTTAAATAACAGCTTAAAAAATGTACAGTATCTCTAAATACAATCGTCAAAGAAAGCTTATTTCTTTTAGAAATCACAAACAGCATAACGACATAGCTTCCTGTACAGAGGTCCTGTATTTGTATAAGTTAAAAGCCACATAACACTGCAATTAGAAACAGTTACTGCAAAAGCGCCAACTGTAACATCATCTAAACACTGTAGAAAAACGCATTATAAAAACAACCATCCTTTCCTTCCATATATTCACATAGCCTATGTAAAGTAGAGCTTATATAAAGAGAAGAGAGCATGAGCAGTATACAGCCCACGTAGTTACTTGGTAGCCTACTGTAAACAGCTCTGTGTAACCTATACGTGCATCTTGTGATTTAGTGGGTTTTCCCCTCTCTGGAAACTGACGCACTCATGTCTTCTAAGGTGAACATTCAGGGAGTCTTATTAGCAAGCTTTCCTCTCCGATATACCAGGGGAGCATTACATCACCGTTGTGTTAGCGGGATGACAGCGGCACGCACAGGAGCAGGACCAGCAAGACGCGCGGCCAAGTAAAGGGCTTCATTATCCTCCGAGTGTCTGCTAATGACAAAATTCATAGTGCATCCACATTATGCCTGAGTCAAGAATTCATATCAGATTGTCTGAAAACAAAAATGGGACAGAAAAAACCCAGCATTTTCCATCTTTCCTTTAGAAAAGATAGTGCTCCACAAGTTGGACTACATCTCCCAACTGCATGAGCTGCTGCAGACGCTTTGTAGTGTTATTGTCTGTGCCCGCTCCACGTCTTGCTGTATCCGAAAGGCACCGTCTAAAACAGAAAGAAGCACTTCATTAATGGCTTTCTTAGAAATCCTTTAAAGTGTGAGAAAAGCCGCAACCTGAAACCAAAATGTAAACTCACTCTGGCTTCATGGATGTCGTAGGCTATAGCTATATTTACCAACATGTAGATTAGTGTAAATGTTGCCTGCCCCGTCAACCATTTTCAATTTCGAAGCTTTTAGGACAGGACCTAACATTCCACAGTAAGCTTGTTTAATTATATGCGTCTATTGTAACTACATTTATAATTCATAGGACAGACTAATTAAAATATATGACCTATATCCTTTAGAATTGCCATATGAGCTTTGTCCTGGGTGTTTTTTTCTATATTGAAAAGTTCAAAAAGTTTAGAAGCAGTGTTTTAATGTTAGTTAAATCGTCAAGCTACACCAATCCAGGCCGAAACAGTTGAAGCTAATGAAGTTACCTTTGTAAACGAGTAGGACCCTGAACATATAGAATTTGACACAGACTACTGTACCTAATAGGCTACGCGCAAGAGTCTTGACACTGTTTGTTATTAGTTATTCAAAAGTGTTCATGGGAATCCACATGTGTTTAGTTTAAATGGTCAGTAGGCTATCGGTCTTAATTAAGCCACGAGCTTCTCACAGATGACTCGTTGACTCACCTGTTGCTGGCCTGCGCCCTACAGGTGTTGCCACGTGAAGAACAGCACGAGCGCGGCAAAGCTCCGTAGGGCGCTCCTCACGTGACCTTTCCCGCCAAACCCCACTAAATTGTCCTCGGGCCTGCACGCGCTGTTACTGGCTGTCCAGCTTTTCTCCATTTGGTCCCCGACTCTCCTCAGGCGGGAAGCCACAAGCTGAGCCACGGAGCACGGCGACGGTGTGCGGGATAACGTGGAGTCGCCCGGCAGCAACAAAGGCTGGTCTATTGGGAGCCAGCACATCTTCCTCCACTGAGTGACCAACACTTTGTCCCTGTGCCTTCCCCTCTTCAAGCCTGAAAGATATATGACCCTCCTTTTATCCTCATCCAACCTTATACTGAGTCTATGTCCCCAATCCGGCTCTTCCTCCCTCTCTCTACTGTATTATTCAGTACGTGTCACATGATGTGGGGTTTACATCATCTTCTCCCAAAAGAGAAGTCCAATGGTTAACTATTGAATCTCTCCTGCCCGCTTTCATCGCTTAAGTCTATTGTTGCAGCGTTCAGGGATATTGTGTTCTTCTGTTGATAATTTAATTGTTAAGAGTTAGGCCTACATTTATTATTACTTGCACCTAACAGTAGCATTGATGTGCAACGACAAAAACATGCCATTATTTGAGAAAATGTTATTAACTTGTGGCTAAAATATTTGAGTCTTCTTATTTTAGTGCTGCCCCACAATAAACCTGCGGAATTAAAGTCATGCGGAACTGTGCAGGATCGGTGTTCCTCGGACTGTTTACAGAGAAGGACCTGTATACTTAGTTTGGCGTTCGTCTCGTATTTCTCAAGCGTTAAAAATGTCATTTGTAGTGTATATAGGTTCTGTAACGATGTAGATAATGGCTGAATATGAACTTTCTGCGTTTAGGGAGCGCTGGAAAGAAGAACTACAGAGTCAAAACGAATCAAAGACTAATGTCGCTTGCGATTCAGGACCAAAAGACTCGAAAAAGCGGTATTTCGACGAGAATGAAAACCTTAAGAACGAGAAAAACGAGAGGTGCAGTCCTTCAACAAGTAACAGGCTCATAGATAAAGAGGGAGAAGAGGTGAAGGCTGCAGCTGCAGAGGATCAGCCTCAGTATGTTTCCATTGCAAGTAGTTTGCTGGATGGACGGACTAGTCCCCTGCTGGAAAGGATTGAGGAGGAGAGGAACAAGAGAAAAAGACTATATAACAATATGACCAATTTGTGCACGACGTCTCTGCAACATCAACAGCAGCAGAAAAGGGTCAAGAGGGACGATCATCTGGTGGATCAACTCATTCAGGACCTGGTATGAAGAGGATGAAATGTTAAATGTTTTTAAAGTACAGCTCAAAATGTTTGATATATGCTACTTGAGCATCTGTAGTTACAACGTTTTAACACACTTAATGGTGATATTGAGGTTTAGTACTTTAATTTAAACTAGAAAAGACTGGATATTGTTTCTACTAATTGTTCAAATGTTTTGTTCAGTGTTTTTTCTTTTTCTTTTCCAGAATGAGGTTAACGATATTCCCTTCTTCGATATAGAGTTGCCCTATGAGTTGGCTTCGAAAATATTCCAGTATCTAAACTGCACAGAGCTAGGCCGATGTGCCCAGGTAATGTGAAGTGTAAACATGAAACTCCTCAAAATAGAAAAACCCATTTTTGTTTGAGTTAAGACTTCTTAATTTAGAGATAGACCATTAAAACCAAATTTTAGAAGCAGCTCATTTGTGTATAAGTTTTTCAAAGAAGCCAATGTGGTAACTTTTATTAATAACTTTATATACAATAATTGATGTGACTTTATATACAATAACTTTGACATTGAGCAGCAGGACTAGTTGTGTATAGGCACTGACACAATTTAAGGTGGTGAAGTTGAAGTCTTTAGATGTCACAGTGCTTAGATTAACATGCCTTAATGGTGGGAGGATTGATTACACTTTGTGAGACAGACCTGCTGCATAGAGCCAGTTTGGCAGCCAGTCGAGTGCAAATGAATTGGGTGATGCAAGTGTGTAATTTATGCTGACTCAATCCACGTATAAACTGTCCAATCGCCTCCCAGGTGAGCAGGGCATGGCGAGTCCTTGCAGAGGATGGCGTGCTTTGGTTCAAGATCTGCACAAGGGAGGGTTTTTATCAGAATGCCAGTGTATCTGACTCCCCCTGCTGGAAGAGCACGCTACGAGACTGTAGGAACTCAGCCAAAACGGTGTCCTCCAACTGGAAGGTGTGCTTATTAATCTGCTCTACTACTATTAGTAAATCAAAAGTATAAAACAATGGAAAGGTTTCAATTTATTACAAATAGCATTATTTCTTTAACGTTATTTTAAACAAATAAATATAAGTGTGGTCTAAATGTTGTGTTTTATTTATGGATGGATTTCCATAAATTAAACGTATGTATTTAGTTTTATAGCTTACTGTGTATCTACAATCAGCAGCTAAGAAATACACTATTGTATGACTTTTGGATTCAGATCTGTCAGTCAAGTGTCATGCATATGTATGCTTTCTACCTAGAATCGAGTAGGATCCATCAGCCAGCTGCAGTTTGAGCTCGGGAAGGTGCTCTGTGATGTTGGCTCCTGTGAAAACTTTGTAATAGCCGGGTGAGTTTTTGGTTATGATTCAATAACTACTGACTTCACACAGCATCCACTTGTGCTTTGACAATACAAAGTCAGTCATAAAGGTTCAAATGTATGCACAGGATTGCACACAATGTTGAAACTTTTATATATTAACTACCTATCATGCCATGGAGCTTCTAGAATAGTACTCCATTGTAAGGGCCCACAGGAGCCTGATAAAGAAACCACAAGGAGACATTTAGGCTCCAGTGAGCAGTGATTAAATTCCCTTCAGTCCCACTACGTCCCATAGGTGATGACAGTGTTTATGTTTTTAGTAGAGCACATGTACGAAACATTTTGTTTCACTACAAAACCAAACAATAGTATTTAACTATATTTAAGTGTTGTTTTTGGCAGCTCTCAGCAAATTGACAACATCAATACTTTTCCCATTATTGGCACTTAAAAGGTAAATTAATTAGGGACTAGTATTTGATTGTAACTATAAAAGAATCAATAGCAATAAAAGTAATCAAGAATTATTTAATTAAGTCTCTATAAATGTTATTATGTAAGTGGTGGAATTAACTTAAAGGGCAAACAGAGAGTAATTTATTATAAATCCAGTTCCAAGACACACAGTTACATAAATTATGTATATTTATGGGTTCTGCAAACAAAAGTTTTAAGTAATTGCAATATCATAGAGCTGGCACTTGGCACAAAATGGCAAAGCCCTGGGATGTTGGTCACACACACACATCCTCTGTCACACTTTCAGTCACTGTGTGACACACTGGCTGTGAGGTGGATACTTGCTCAGACATGATGGTATCTGTGGAGGTGGTAATGCCGGCAGCGAGAGCTCATCGACACAGGCAAATGTGGAAAGAAAGGAGGGGGTCCAGAACAGAGCAAGAGCCTGTTAAGGGTGACAAGTTGACTCTTCTGTTACTTGTGGATCGGAGATAAAGACCCACTTTGTCTCTATAAAGAAACAAAGAAAATAAATTCAGCAGTTTTGTATCATGATTAAAAGATAAAATAATAAACAAACATCTGCTCTAATTATTAGACATTTTACTAATTAACCCCAATTTCACTCATAAACAAACCAGAAATCTGTTTATTTCATAAAATAATTAACCACACTAATAGGCAGATCAGAGAATAGTCATGATTGCAGAGTAGTATATATATATATTTTTTGTATTGGCTCAGAATTTGTTCAAAGAACACCTATTGATGTGGTTATATGTTTTAGCAACTTAAGTGCTGATTTTTTTCATTTACGTACAGATATACTCTGTTCAGTTTTGCTGAGATGCACAGCACATTCAAGTATTGAATTTCTAACTTAGAGCACTTAAGTCACTGTCTTTAAGTGTCTTTAATTTTCCTCTCCTATATTTCTTTGCCAGTCACATTGACCAGCTCTGGTGTTCAACCCAAGCAACACCAATGCAATGTTCAAAACATCATGTAACAAAGATATTAGAAAACCAAATAACAACAAGTCTGGGTGAGGGAAAGAGAAATGTGTGAGCGGGGGAAATGATTCAGTGGTGATAGGGTGACGTCAGGTATTATAAAACCGACAAACTTTTCTGTCAAAGAAGAAAATGGACATCCATCCCACTGATGAAGGCCTTTTACTATATTATTATAAATGTTTTTGTGTGTCCATATGTTTTTAAGATACACATCTGGTGATGTGAGGCTGTGGGATACACTGCACTGGGACTCAGCAGCTTCTTTCCTGAAACCTAACAGCCTGTCAGCCAACACAGAGCCAAGACCATATGTTAGTCAAGTGCAGGTTAACAGCACTGTGGCGGCTGCTGTGTATGAAGATGGTAAGTTTAATTTTAAAGTTAAAACAGTATGATCTGTGTATATAACATACTCGGGAAGCATTTGTAAAGATATGTTTACCTACTTTTCTAACAGTTTTCAGATGCACTTTTAACTACAGGTGGTGTTATTCAATCAGGTGTTTTTAAATTACAAATGCATGTGTTATGCTTATAGGTTGTGTGGATGTCTGGAGCACTGAGACAGGGGGTCAGCCTATTTACCACTACCAGTGTCCAGAGAGAGTGCAGACCCTGGCTTTGAGCCCTGACACTCCAGTCCTGGGTTCCTCTGCTGGGCCAGACATACGGCTTGACCGCCCTGATGATTGTGGATACTGGAGGAGGGTCTGCCAGACTCACCTCCCCAAGACTGTAAGCTAAATTCAAAATGCCAATACGTTAAGAATATAGTAGTAAAGAATATAGTTATGTTTTACATAAAGTTTTACACATAACCTCTCTCTTCAACCCATTGTGCCAACCTTATTAATTCCTAACAACTCCTGTGTGGCAGGTGCAGAGTTTAGTGCTGGTGCCAGGTAAAGGGCAGCAGTGGCCGTTGGCTGCTGTTGCTGCTGAGGAGAGTGTTTATTTGCTGGACTCTCGGACAGAGGAGCCACAGACACTTCACTCGGTCTACGGTCATCCTGTTACCTGCCTGGATGCCTCACAGACTCAGGTTGCTTTTGGAGTCAAGCGCACCGGCTGGGCAATGCACGACGGAGGCAACAAGGTGGGTCTACACTACAACCTTTTCATGTTTTTGATAAATTAATAGTATTAGCTTTATTCACTTTTGTTAAGATTTTTATAAACACAGAGTTACAGTCGGCATAATGATTGTAGTATAAATACATGTTCATATACTGTAGAATAATAATGGTAATGTTGTCCTTTGAACTTTATTGTGTATGAATGTAAGGGTTGGAGCTGTATCAAGGTTGTTTGTTGGCTCAGCCGTGACTCGCCTCAACTAAACATTTGCATGTTGACTAACCAGGCCTTGGAACTGCTTACCAGACCTAATTAAAATGAAAGGTTTAGATGGGCTTACCAAGGTTAGCTGTGTTCAAAACTGGTGCTTAAGAAAAACCTTGAAATTAGTATAAAGTAAATACTGTAATTTGTTTTGCAGTTTCTTATGGATACATTTAGCTGATTGAAACAGCAAGGACAGAGTTTGGCATGAGGCCATTATTAGTGCAATGACCATTGTACAGCTGGCATACTTTATTTTATTTTTTTTTGCTCTCCCCTAAATTAAATAATGCATCTGACGTCTTTTAACAGAATCTGGTAAACTTTTGAATCTGTTTATTCTTTAAAATGCATTTCAAATTTTATACTGTATACTATAAATCACATCAGCGTCTTGGCTATGTCACTTTTACTCTCAGTCCCCTTAGACACTACACGTCCCATTAGAAATAACCTGTAGAGAATTAGTTTTATAGCACAAATAGTGAGCTTAAATAGCAACAGTAAACCACAATGGGCTGTACGTCTAATTACGAGCGCTTTGATCAACTGTTGTCCTCAAGTTGCATTTGTTTGTTTCTATTAATACTGTTTCTATGGACCTTGTGCTCTTAATTGACTCTTAAGGATTTACAATTCACAAAGGATCCTCAAGCAACTAGGCAGCAATCATTTTCACATGTGAAGATGTAAGCATGATATTGTTGTTCTCAGTCTTTAGTGCAACTGTTTATCAACTTATCAGATTCATCATTGTTTGCAGCATGACTTTAATGAAAGCACTAAAGCACCACACTGTGGACAAGGGACAGAGAAACACCATAGTGGCCCTTTTGTATTTTCTGTACAAAGGAGCAACAGTTTGACAAGAGTATTTCAAACTTTGACAAAGTACTTTCTTGATGCCAATTCATAATGTGCACACCTTCCTTCCTAATTAAATATTTTTCAGTTTAAAATGAACCTGTCTATCACTTTGTCAAAATTCTAGCAATAACTGCATCCTGTGAAGAAGCATGAATTGGCTGCAAACTCTAAGCTGACGTGATTTATGCTGCCTTCAATGAGGAAACATATGTTTCATTAAAATCTGTTAAAATGCATAGAGGTGGCATCCAGCAGAATAATTTCACACTTTTTTCCCCAACTGAGGAGTGACACATTTTAATTTACAACATTTTGACTCTGATGAACCCACATTGTCTTGTTTTTGATTTGGATTCGGTGAGTTGAGTGGCTTTGGTGTCGTGACAGCTTTCACTTCTTTTTGAGTCCTTTCTTATCCTGGTGAGTGTCACCACCCAGCCAGTTCCTTTATCTTCTAGCCTTCCCCTTCTCTGTTGGTGGTGCCAGTGGGTGTGTATGAGTGTTCAGTTGAAGCTGGTCTCCTGATCCTCATTACTTTGCACTTCCCTAGTTGCCAGTGGACTAGAAGCACCCAGGCATTCACCCAAGCATTCCCCCCTCTCATGGCAGGGCTTTCAGCACACACTGCTGTCTCCACTGGGAACCCATCCATCCAACTGAGTAGATCTACCACATGGCACAGTGCTGTCAAGAAACCTGGCATTTCCTGTTGCCTTAGGTTCAGAAGGGTTTGAATGCACACCAAAGAAGGTGGTGATGTATGGTGTGTGCATATAATTAGGTTTCTGTAAAAAATGTAGGAACAATGTTATAAATCTGGACATTGCTGCTCTTGCACTTCTGATTAGATGTGTAATGACAATAAAGTTGAATAAAAAAAAATTTAAAAAACAGTTTTGTGAAACTTAGCAGCATTAATGGAGAATGCTACTAACCCTCGGCATAATGTTTTGAATCAGCATACCTATACACATGATCACAAGCAGGTGTGAAAATGTAGCGCATGTGAAGGTTTGCTTTGCCCTGTGGTTCAAACCAGAAACCTGCCATTAAAATAGATCTGGGCTTATCAGTGTTCACATGGCGCCTGGACCAAGTAGAAGTCTCAAACCATATTTGACTTGGGCAAACAAAGGATGCTTTATCTTTCTGTTTCTATGGACGATATTAGAAATGAGCATGAATTAAACTTTTCTTTTGCTAGAAATGTAATTGATTAACAGTTTTAGTGCTTACTGGTAACACAACCTGCAGAATTGAGTGCACATTCATTTACAATTTGGTTTGTAAGAAAAAAGTGTATAATTTATTAAATAGTTCCTGTTTTTGTAGAATTATTGCATAGCCTTAGGGTAATGCCACCCAAATAGTTTCTAGCTTATAATGGGAGAGAGCTTCACAAATGTCCAATGTAGACACTGGTTTTAATAGAGTTGATTGTTCTGTAAACCTTTCACAAACTGTACAAGGTCTCAGAAATTATGGAAACATATTTCATCCTTTAAAAGCCAAGTGAGTAATTAGATCGTGCTGGTACTCAGCCACCATTAGAGTTTCCTTTGTGTGAAAGTCTCAGCTGGGCTCCAACAAGGGCATTAGCAAAACAACTTCTCAAACTCTTGCCTTTTCTAAAAAACACTTGGATAGTGCCAGTTAACATTACTAAATCTCCATTTATCTCCCTTTGCAATCTTTATATTTAGTGCGTGACAGTTATTTTATGAAATTGATTTTCCGTGAGCTATGGTAATCGTTTTGAAAATGTTTAGTGTCTGAACTCATCCTTAGCTCATCTCTCCCTCGTCCGCTGTCCAAATCCTATCAAGCTGTCATTTCAAAGTCCAGACTGATTCGGGTTTTGCCCTGGAGCGGCACACAATTAAAGCGCTGCTTGGCCCAAAATAGGGGACACACAAAACCTGCTGGCACTTGGTCAAGGCTTACATCATGCTGCTTTGTTGCTTCCTTCAAACTTCTCTTCTTAATGGATGTCCCTGTTGTCCTTTAATTTTTTTACCTTTTGCATAATTTTTCTTCGCTCTCCTGGTTTAATTTAATTTGTTTAAGATTTAGATTATACAAAGACCATTTTGCTTGGCTGTCATTCTGTGTTGTCAGTCACATTTGGATGACAAAACACTTAGTTGCTAATTGACCAATTAGGCCAGCTCTAGATGACATCATTATAACTTGTATAAAGAAATTTAGAGCTTGAGGTAATAGTGTATGTTTTTGTCTGTTACAGATTAGTAATAAAAAAAAAGTAATTTCTAGTTTTTAATTTTGACATGTTGTAGAGACCTAAGTTTGCGTCCCAGGGTAAAGTTAACATCGGACTCGACCAAGTTCAGACATCTATAATGATTTGGATCAAAATTGAGTCAGATTTACACTCACTGGCAACTTTTATTAGGTACACCTTTTTCCTTCACAACTGCCTTAATGCTTTGTAGCATAGATTCAACAAGGTGTTGGGAACATTCTTCAGAGATTTTGGTCCTTTGGTGGTCACATATCAAAAAGGTTATACAGAAAAATGAATAAACATAAATTACATGTTAATTTTTTTTCCTGTATATGTTCTTAGCTTTTATGTGAAATGTGGCAATTCAATGTGCGGTCTACATAACTGAACAAATAATCTGGGTGTTTCAGATCCATGTGTGCAGCCTAGAGACGGGCAAAGCAGAAGTTTGTGTGGGCAGTTCCTTGGGGGATTTCACCTGCATCAACCTGAGAGACAGCCCGCCGCACCTCGTTGTGTGCGGCAACAAAGACAGGAGGTAAGGAGCACCGGCACACACAAACTAACATCGCATGAACAAAAAGATTCAAGACAGGTGTTTGGTGGTGTTTATTTAAACAGCACAAACTATGAGACTACAATTAGGCTCCATCTGTTGAAACTGTGCCAACGGTGCAGGTGAAAGGAAGGCTTGTTAAATGTTTTTAACACCTGATGCAAGCCTGCAGTGGAAAACAGGTGTTAAGAAAGTGAGTGACAAGACAAAAAGTCTATTCACTTTGTGCATCAGTTTGCCTTGGACAACAAAGCATTGAAAAGATTAAGAACAAAAAAAGATGGACCAGCCGTGATGTGTTTTGTTTTTTGTGCTGAATAGAGATGTTGGTTTCTGTCTTCCATTAACAATTTGTAGCGGACAAAAAAACAGGACGTGCACACTTGTGCCATATTGGTAACCTGGCTTTCCAGATGAGGAAAGCCACATAAAAGAGCCATTCTCATCCATTCTTCACTTGTTAGTGGGTGCTGTGGTGCATGAGCTGGCAGAAAAGGAAAAATCCTTGGCTTGCCCTCATCCAAAAGCTGCCCCCACTGTTTCTATTCACAACCAAATCCATCTGGCTGTTAAGGAGTTGGCTAAAAGTGAAAGACAGGCTATATGACATTGTCTGCCTTCAGTCCTTCCTACTCAGGACTCCTAATCTAATACAATAAAAATGGCCTCATTAAAAGGATATGTTTTGTTTCTGATACGAAATATTTAGACAGGAGAATTTGAATGACAAATACAAATGGCCGCTTTGTTGCTAGAGCATTTGTAGAGTCTTTCCAATTCCTTCTGATGTTTTGCACAGAGCACTCCACACATCAGCTTGGCTCCTTCACACTGTCCAAATCTGATGCAGCATACATTTGAGGACAAATAAAAAAAAAAGGGGAAAGTAAGGACTCAGAGCCGATCTTGGCCTTTCCTCAGTGTGGCATAGGGCCAATTGCTAATGCATCTCTTCTTCGTGTCCAAATGAGTTTTGGCCCTGCGTTTTCTTTGTCTTTGGCTTTTTTTTTTTTTTTTTTTGCAAGGTCCAGAGAGCAATTGAGCAATCTTTATAAAGATGAATGCCACATCTGGCCAGACGGGAAGGTTTTAAAAATATTAGAAACAAGGGATGATGATCAGTTCAGAAAGAGACTTACTTAAAACAACAAATGATATGTAAAAAGGCAAAAAGCAAAAACCTAAAAGGAAATGAGCAAATTTAGTCCACTTATGGTTGCTCTTAAATACAAATGACTCCCCTTTTCTGTTTACCACACCAATGGATCTCAAATATGCAGTATCTCAGTTTATTTATTTTTTTGTGCTCTACTGACACTGACTTTTATGACTGCTCTGTTTCCCATTTTTCATTTAATTTATGAAAAATGGGAAACAGGTCGCCATAAGGTCGTCACTTATGTAATCTCATTTTTATATTTGAGTTTTTTTATTTCATGACTTTGTAGAAATTGGTTTTCACAGAAAGGGTGTGAACACTTTTCTTTCACACTCTGCAGTTCATGCAGCTTAACATTTCGCACAACTTCACAAGCCTTTAAGCTGTGTCAGTTATTGACTCGGCAGCACACCTTTTTTTTTCTTAAGAGGTTGACCAGACCTGTTTGAAGCTTTACATAAGAATAATTTCACCTTCCACAAAATAGGTATAATCCTAGGTCACAAGAGGTGCCCGACGCAAAGTACATAATAACTACTGCTGACATAGGAGTTACTCATTTTACTCAAGGTCAGCAAGCAGAAAAACAACTCGATTCCCTGGGTTATTGAGTCATATAATAATCAAGAACATTTGCCCAGGATTTTTCTTCTTAGTGCAACTGTAGCTAGGTTACTGTCTTATTCACTGCTCAATGATTTCTATTTGTACTTACTTTAATCCTAAATCAATGCAACAAATGAGCAGAGTCTGTTTACATAAGATCAATATTTACAACAGTCAGTTCTTTATTACAATGTACAATGTACCTAACCTACCACTGTATTACCTACCACTATTTAGTTTGAAAGTTGAGCAGCCTTTATCATTCTTTTAAGGATGACTAAACTCAACAAATAATTGTTTCCGATTTGCATGAACCATTGCCAGTGTCTTATAATCAATGTTTTTTCTAACAGGAAGAACCCAACTCATGAGGAAATATCCAACCATTTCCCAAACCTCCCTTTTATTAGGCAGAGCTGCTCCTGATTAATGAAGATGCGCCTGGCCACTGACAGCTCACTGAAGACTGAGCCGCCTCCAACACTAGATTTATGCTTCCCAGAGGTCTGCCAGTAACGCTCAGTCTTCATCGTGCTTCCATCACGTAATACTACTAAACGCACTAAGCTAACTGCAGACAACAAGTCCACTGTGACTATTTAGCCATTTTTGAGTCTTTAAAAGATTTCTGGAAGCGGAGATACAATGTGTGCACGAGTCCCCAAAGTAAATGTGATTATGGTAATGAAGACTTGGAAAGAGGCTGGGCCTGAATGGAGTCATGTCCTGGATGCTTTTTGCTGCAATAAAGCCACAGTGACAACAGATGGAGCTGATCTCCCATGGGCCCCAGTTGCTCATGAATAGCGCTAAATAAAGGCAGGCTCTTACGGTCTTTTATCTAAGTCCGTGTTACATATAACATTATGCTGATGATGCTGATTAAAGTAGTAATGACTGTAAACGATTTATCCCATCAAGGATATGAAAGTTCTTGGCAACATGCAATTAAGAAAAAAACATTTGTAAAAGTGGGGAGGTCTGAAATTCTGACATTATAACCTTGAGGAAGAATAATATAATTCACTCTAGATGTTTTTCATTTCTAGATTTAAGCAAATGGGGCCATTATTATAAAAATCAAATACAAATAATTGAATGCAGTCCATCAAGGCGATGCTTTCCACTGATTACTTTGGTGTTACTGGCCTATCCACTTTGGCCACATCAACACAAGATTTTAGAATAAGAATTTGCACTTGCCACCTTTGTTTCAACTATACAGCCTTTGACTGAATAGTTCCATTCAGTTTTCTCCGTCATATTAAAAGAATGGCATGTTCACACTATTAGTGTTTTTTTATTCTACTCTCCTTGACTCAATATATGGCCTATCGAGCCAGGATTGCAGTTTTATTATTGTTACAATTTAGCAGTAACTATCTATTTTTAGCCTAGTTATAATAGACATACGTTTCTTTTGTTGGGCTAGGCAAAACAGAACCTAAAGCTTTCCCAATAATCTGTTTTGTATTGGTTTTGTGTCTGGTCTCTGGGTTTGATTTTGGAAACACTGAAGAAGGGAGCATAGTCTCTTATTGTCCGTCTGTCAATGCCCTCTTTTACACAGTCACTTCCCTGCGGCTGTGGCATGACTCTCTGGTTTATTTAAACATGAAGTGACCTTTTCAAATACCAGTGGTTCTCTCCCATTAGCTACTCTTGTTTTTGTTGCACATCTTTTTGTCCTTCAGGCACAATGAACTTTATGTAGAGCTGATTTAAAGAACCCGAGCTGTCCTAAGTTTATCAGCAGCAGAAGACCTTGTAAGAAGTGCATCTGTATTTGTTCTCTATTTCAGAGTTAGAGTGTTTGACCTGCGAGCTGGCACCTCTGTGGTGTCTTTGTACGGCCACCACCTGGGCGTCACATCAGTGCAGGCGGATGACTGGAAGATTGTGAGCGGCGGAGGAGAAGGACTGGTGTGTGTGTGGGAGATGAGAATGGGGACCAAACTGTGGGAGATGCACAACAGGTAGGATTCTTCTTTTTATCTTTGAGCAGATGAAAAAGTGTCGAAAGCTGTCAGGAGACAGAATAAAAAAATAAAGTTTGGCTGTTTGAAACTGAAGGTGATATTTGGTATCTTCTGCTGCAGGCATCCTGTAAGGCACATATATTTCAACGGCAGCAGACTTGTAACAGCCAATATCCCAGATGACAAGTTGCCGAGGGGGGCATGCATCACAGACGATGACCTCACAGCTCATCGCAGGTCAGGCATTGCACAGCCACTCTTCCTCTTTGTAAATAATCTCCAACAGTGCACCATACTTCTTTAAGCAGAACTAAGTAACATTTTTACCTTCATAAATAGTTTTCTAAGTCCTCACGATGGTTAATTGAGTTGTAGCGGTGTGTTTGAAGCACGCACTATAGCCCTCTGGCGCATCTGAGCCTAAGACAGCACTTGGAAGTTGAGCTGCCGCCGACCCGACGCAAGTCTCAGGTCATGTTCACGTTCAGGCGAGCGTGACAACTCTCTCTTGCGGTAATTCAATAAACACAGAGCAACCTCCCACAGTGTGATGAGCGTATGATCTTGCTAAGGTTCTACGAAAATGGCATACACTTTATCTCATCATCAGCCATGGCGGAGCCACAAAAAAGATGAAGAAAACCTTTGTCTGAAGATTCTAGGAAGAGAAAACCTCACGGCGTCAGCACAAACAAAGGGAAAGACTCAAAACCGATTCCAACGTGGCTTGTATTTTGTTGAACTTGTAAGACACCTTGCCCTACAACTTTATATTCTTCCTATTTCCATTAGATCTATTGTTATTTTATGTCCTTTGAGATATAGCTACGGTTATGTGACATTTATTTAGCTTACGGCTTGCAGAATGTTATTTACATAGTGTCAGCGACTGGCTTCACTTTTAGACCCAACCCAAGATTACACAAGGCCAAGGCGACTCAATTGTTATGACAATAAAATGTACAATAAATTAGATGCAAAAATAATGTGAAAGAAAATATTTCAGAAGTGTTTATTTTTTACATGTAACATTTTGGTTGATAGTGAATAAAACAATAAAACAATGTATATATTATAACTTTATAAGACAATTTTGGAAATTACCCACCTCCATTGAGGTTTTCAATTCTTGTACTGTATTTGCAATTTCTTTTTGCAAAACTAGTGTTCTGGTGAGCGTTATTGTCCAGAGCTATGCAAGGTGTATTTACTCTGTCCTGCTTTAATGCTGATATGGCTTTGTCAAATCAGAGAGCTTGAAAATTCTCAACAAAATTATTTTGATAACCTTTTTGAGACATACTATATAATGGTCTATCCCTTAAATTGTGTATTGTTTATCATAATTGAACCTTTCAGTCATTTGAAGCCTTTAATACTAATATATTTTCTTGCTATTTCAGACACAGAGGAGTGATCTGCCATTACGATTTCTCAGAGGATGCTTTGTCCCAGGATCACATCCTGCCCATCTGCAGGTCTGACTTCACCGAGTCTTACGGCTACAACTACAACATTGGGCTGGCCGTACCTTATGACCGGCTGACTGGCTCACACCCGTCCCGATGACAAGAGTCTGCTCCCTATGTATATTACATTGCCTTGCAAATTAGATTCAAATATTGGATGTATTATAGTGTGTGTATTTTCTGTGTATGTACTCTAATGTGAGACACTCTCGACTGTAATGTGTTCGTCTTGTGCTGCTTCAGGTGGACCACACCATCATCATGTACCTGGTGGGACCTGAAGGAGAGTTTGTGGAATATTTTAGACAAAACAAGAGAAGTGTGGAGATCACTAACTCCATTGCTGCTCATATGAGAAAATACAAGAAGAACAAGTGAAGGGATTCCTCTCACTGACTTCATCTTCCGTTTTCAGTCACTGCTGATTTCTCTTAATATAAACAGTTTCTGTTGGTTATTTCTTCACAAAATCAAATTATCAAATCTGCCTTTTAGTTTTTTTCCACTATTTATGACTCACATCCTCTGATCCTTTCAAATATAAAATAATAGCTTAAAAACTGAAGTTAAAAAGGAAAACTACACTCATTTTAACAACAGCACTTTTTTAGAAACAGAAAACATGTAAAAAAAAAACATTTTAGTTAAAGGTTTACAGACATCTATATAAACTGATAAACTAAGTTAAATTATCGGATGTTTTTTTATTGTTCATCTGTGCTGCTGAAGATGTGATTGTAATAAAACCTAAAAAATATTGTTAGGCTGTAATTGTGTCAATTTGAAAACTATCCTCAGACAATGTGACTAGCTCTAATTCAAATTAATTAATTTAAACTTTGATCCTAAAAAAGTAGTCTTTTTTTAATCCTTGTTTAGACCTTACTTTTCTTTAATAGTTACTGATCCCTGTATGGGTAGTGACTGTGAAGCTAACTAATCAAACTGAATTAAACTCTTAGCTCTCAAGGAAGATATTCACGGTATACAGCTGTGCTACTACAGGTATATACAGGTATATAATACAAATGCTATCATCTTAATGTGTCATTTGCTTTGGTTTTCATCTAAAAAGGCTATCACTGTTATGTCTGCTGCAATTAGCTTTATTTTCATTGAACATACTACTCACCTTAACTACTTAAATCCAATCAACGCTGCAAAAACTGACAAAAAGCGCCAAAAATACACACTTAATTGAATCTAATCTACTTTAGTTTATAATTGAGTATGTTTCCATGCACTGGAGTATCCTGGATATGATCGGGTTTTTATGTCTCCTGTTTTTGTCTTTGTGCTGTAAACACTAGGTCCTGATTTTACTGAGCATGTGCGTGTTTAGTCAAACATGGAGCGAGCAGCAACTGTCACAAAACAAGTGATATTTTACAAAGACTGCAGATAGTCCAACACTAGGACACTTTCAGATTAACACTGCTGGTTGATGTCCTGGAGTCTTCACTGGACTTGTAACTTACTACAGCGGAAATGTGACTTACATACTTAGATAGAAAGTTGAGGGTTAATTTGGATATTTCTTTTCCCTCTGTTGTTGTAAATGTGGTAAATAAGCTCTGTCTGTAGGTTATGTGTCCCATACAAAGAATCCAGGATACTATAATTGTCTGTCATGTGACACGCATGTCAACACCATATCCCATATATACATAATAAAAAAGATCCTTCGAAAACATTAATTAAAATTTTAAATTTTAATTAATGTTTTTTTGATTTGAAAATTTGTCAGTCTTTCAAGCTAACCCTAAGTTAAACATTAAAAACTGCATTCATAAAGCAGACAGAAGCTCTAAGAAGCAGACAGACCAGAGAAATTAAACCGCAGAGAAAGATAGCAGAGAGATGGACGTTTGAAAGAACATTGAAAAACTTCAAACGGACACAAAAAGGCTGGAGGAAGAAAGAATGATGAAAGAGACCATTGAGGACAGGGAACAGAAATGGCTTGAGAAGGAGAAGGCCTACAAAGAAAAGGAAGAGCATCTTATGACTAAACTTCAAGAAACTGAGAAAGCCTTCCAAGAGCTTGAGAAGCAAATGCTAATTAAACATCAATTTTGTAAGAAGCTACTCCTTAGGCATAAAAAGGAAAATGAGGAGACTTTGGCGAATTGGGATGAAGCTGAAAAGGAGTACAAAGACAAAGGGTCAACAGTGTACCTACACAGTCTTTTATCAATGTGAACCTAAGTGAACCTGTTAAAGGTCAGGTAGAAGCTCAAGGTGATGAGATGGACAGCGAGGCCCAACCTGAACCAGACCAGGTTAACGAGCAGTCTGAGGCTGGAATGGTGCTGTTTGACACTGAATTTGTCAGCGAGGACAAGAGGAGACACAGAGTCACAGAGGCCCAGGACAAGGCTAGAGAGGCTGAATGTGAAACTGATGTGTTACAGTGAGACCTTCACCCCATTGCAGGCAAACACTGAGCCAAGTGGAAGTACTGGAAGACTCAACTGACATCCTCTGATCCCACAATCCTTATCCCAATAAACCACCAATAAAGAGCAAAGTGATTTCACCTTTACTGCTGTGGTTGACTGTGAAGTTATGCAATCATAGTCTAAAACTATCTTCTATGGAGTGGCCCAATCTGGGGAAGCCCAGGCAGACACTGAGCCTTTGGAGCCTGAGAATGTTCCAATCAAGGCTGAAATAGTGCATGACTTCAAATCTTCAAGCCAGGAGAAGAAGAAAAGGAGGAGACATAGGAAGAATTATCAAGTGGCTGAAGTAGTCGAAGCCTCTACAGTCTCAAAGGAGACACCATCAGAGCCCACAGTCCATACAACAGAGGTCAGGGACACACACACACACACACAGGCTGAAGGTGAGAGTACTCCCATCCCTTTCACCACTTTAGTTGAAAATAAAGATATAGAGTTGGATATTAAACTACCTAAGCCTCATACAGATATCACTGTAGACACCAGTGGTAACTTTGCTCAGATAGAGGCTCATGAGAAGCAGCAGCCCAGCCTGAAGTAGACCAGGTGGAGCCTGAAATCATGGGATTCAAGGATGAGTCAGTCCAAGACTAGGGCAAATGGAGGAGATAAGCAGGTGGATTAAAAGTGGAAAGAAAAATAAAAAAAGAACCAAAGAAAAAGGAGAACACGGAAAATAAGGAAGACAAGGACCAGAAGCAGGTGGAGGAAATGTTGAAAGAAACAGAGAGGTTAAAGTAGTTGAAGGACCAGACTGCAAAGGAGACATCATCCAAGTTGTCCATTCTGCCCAGGTTCATGAAATAACCTCTGAAGCTTGGTAGGCAACACTCAACCAATCATATACAATATCCAGCACAACTATGAGACTAGCGACCTCCCCACACCAGTTAAAGAAGGACAACCCCTAAACTGGAGGCTTAAGTCTCCCAACATGACCCCAAATTAAAAAATAGTTAAAAAAAGAGAAGAAGAATAGGGTTAATATAGAAGTGTCCCATGACTGTGCCCCATGTTTTTCTGTCTGTATACATTTATCAATAAAATGTAGCAAATAAGCTTTTTGTCCTTTGTCTTTATAGAGCAGTAAAAGCAGTGCATTTACAGTTGCACTGTGAGGAAAAGAGGTTAGAAGGTGTGTGCTGCAGGTTAAAAAGGTGGAGAAACATGTTATAAAAAGATTTAAAATGTTTTCCTTCTAATGTCAATTAGATCTAACTGAGGGACAGCATAGTTAGATCTTGTTTTGATGCAGGTACGGTTGGTTGGACAGGATTTCTACAGAGAGGAAAAGTGATGAAAAGGAGATTGCAGATGCACCATGAAGAGATGGGTATGGCTGACCAGTTAGCATTACATCAAATGAGAGGACATTTGTTAATCCACTAAAGAACATGCATCAAACTCATAAATAGAAACAATTCATAAGTAGTTTCTAAAACAACCTGATGCAGCAGATGTGTTGCTGTTTAAATCTGGTATTTCCTGATGGATGACTAAAGATTTGAAAATATGATTGTGTCCCGTTTTGTCAGTCCTTGTCTCCTCCAGGCTATGTCCTGATAAATTGGACCAAATCTTGACCAGTCTGGTCTAACCCGGGGCAGACTCAGACAGGACAAACACAGGTTGGCCTCCAAACAGAAACTACAAGGAACACATCTATTATGGAGTTAAACTGTGCAGAAAGGATAAACTTGTTGCATTAGTCAGTAAGCCAATAATCACAGCTACTGCTAGACTTTCAATTAAATCCAGACTGTCCATGATTCACTGCCAGACACAGCGCTCCTCACATGCCTCTTCATAAGGAACATAAAATAAAGGCAGGACAGTTTTGAATTTTATTTGGTCAACACTGACTTTTGTATATGGACCCCTCCAGAAGTGACATAAAAAACTGCAGCACACATTTTGGTGAACCCCAGGAAGAATAGTCTTTACATCAGTAAAGAGAAATTAGCTCCACTTACTTCCGTCACCATTGCCACAAATGATTTCAGGCTCTGTTTGGACAATAATTTTGAGGCAAATCAAAGTCTATCAAATGGAAGACTACAGTATGTTGTAGTTATTTAGAACAAAGTCAAGAACAGTTTCTTTGTAGACAATTATTGCAAAAAAGTTTAATTATTGTATATGAATCATTACCTATTTGAACACACAAAAAATAACATTGATGTAAATAAAACACCACAAAGTTTAAAATATTTGTTTAAAATAGTTGCTGTTTCATTTCCTAAAAGAACATTGCTTGGTTGCATTGTATCAAAGGGACTGGTTCTAGACAAATATTAAAAAGTTATAATGGGGAATGGTATGTATATTTTGGATGTCAGCCACAGTACTCTAAGAATACCAGAGCAGCCCTCTCTGAATTCTTCTGTCTGCTGTGAAATCTAATCCTTCTGACTAAAGACACAACAACATACAAGGTAGGTTGGTACCAAAGAGGTAAGCAATAGCACTGCAGACATAATTTATTATGATGATATGCTTTCAAATTATTCCAAGACAATACAATGTGAGACATTTTAAACATTTGTGATTAAAGGTATAATCTGCATTTCCATTAAAACAATAATAAATATTTACCTAAAGAAAACCATGTTCAATGGACACCTATGGCCCCCTACAACAAAGTTAATAAAATAACAGTGCCAGAAAAGGTGTGCAGCTCTGCGGCCAAAAACAAATCACAGAAGAACAAACAGAGAAAATCTACATGACAGGCGGCTAAAAGTTTATTCAAAAGCCAAACATTTGCCTGTCAATCCTATATATTGTACCTTTAAAAATTTATGTTGTAAGAAATATTAATGTTAATATTTATATAAAAATCTATATAAAAGTAAGCTTAATAACATTAGCGCTAATTGAAATATCAAAAGTAGATTTATTTAATTAAAAGATCTTTTTAAAAAAGTAGCAGCACTCATGATTTACCACAATGCAGTGTGGCGGTATCTACATCCCAAAATCGGATGTGCATCCTAGACTCTATTTCAAGACCATTTAAAATCTGTGAAAAAAAAATAAAGAGAAAAGTAAAACAAAGAAATCGATCAAAAGATATTTTGATCAGGTAGGTTAAACAAAATTACTGCTCACTTGTTCAAAATGTTCAAAAGTTATCCCTTCATAAAAGTCCTCTGGGGCCTGAAAAGACAAAGATGCATGTTTTTATTAATCTGTAAATATGCAATGACTGTGTGTATTTGTATTTAAGAGTGTTACCATGTTAGGCACATTTGTGCTGGCCACCTCCAACATGGCAGCATCTGCTATGGACTTGGCAACCTCCTGGCCCATGGTGCCGCTTTTTGACAGAAGCTCCTCCACTACCTTTAGAAAGTCATTGTGCAGCTGTGTTAATCCCATGTCGAGGCCCAAGCAAAACCAACCTCTGCTTAGTCTCACTAACTGGACTAAACTAGTTTAATATCTTCACAGTGATCATTGAAACACTGATAAACTTCCTTTTCTCTGCCTTACCGTCCTGTACTCATTTAGTGTAATGGTGCCATCGGCGTCTGTGTCGTGCATGTTGAACAGGACTGGGGGCACAAAAATAAAACATCATTAGGAATTTAGTCTTGTCTGAAAGAAACTGTCAACCATCTTAAGGAATGTTTGTAATCAACTAAAGGAAGAGAATGTTCTACAGGAAGCAGAGAAAGGTAAATAATACAGAAGCTCATAATGCTGCTCCCCATATAGCTATACCTTTGCAGTATGTTTTTATCTAGGCTTTTAAACATGTGTATATTTTGTATTTTTAAGCATGCACATTTAAAAACTTAAGTGAGCACGTTTACACCCTATTAAAAGTACTAGATGTTATGTTGTTTGAGTTGTTTATCCAGCCCTACCTGCAAAACTCCTACAAGGTCACACCTTCTTTTTTCTATTCAGGTGTGTAAAATAACAAAATAAGCCAGCTCACACAAACGGTCATGACCATCTTGTGACAGCACTGGTTCTTGTGATATTTTGGACCGCAATAGAGAAGCTGCTGACCAGGACACATTACCAACTAAGCCGTAAATACCTGTCATCACATCTAACATAACAAGAGGAATCCAGCACGCACACGCAAGTCTGTGTGGCATGCCAGCTGTGAATGAAACAAGATCCACTTGTCATCTATTTGTTATTTAGGATGGTGGCTTTTAATCTAGTGTGTTTTTCTAGTCTCAAGGTACATGAGCTGATAAATATTTGGTTTATGTGACCGTTATTCGTAACATTACATACAGCGAAGCTTCTCTCTTCTTAACACTTGTTTCTCGTCATTAGTGGTCTTCAGTGTTAGAGGGCGGAAATTAGACATGACCATGAGAAACTGCTCAAAGCCAATCTCCTCGTAGGTTCCCACCTCATCCGTACGTTGGTTCCTGAAACATAAATACATCCCCAGGTTTTGTTAAATATTAAGAATGTAATGCCTACAACAAAGATGCTCCATAAATTGAGTTTTACATAAAGCCACAAGTTTTCACTCCTGCCTGTGTGGGATAGTCACATGGCTAATCTACTGTGTTTATTGTCTATACTGTGATTGTCTGTCTTGACAAAGCCTTTCAAAGTATGTGGCTAAAGTACTTGTGCAATGTTATCCACACCCTTATGAACAATCTATAAAAGGTTGCATTTTAAAGTGACATTAGCTTTGACAAAAAATAACTTAGAGAGTCCAACTAAAGGTACGACCTGTGTAAAACTTTATCTGTCCCACTGTGCCTCAAGAGAAACAAGCCAGTGCTAATCTAATCCTTACATAAGATCTCTGAGATTACTACATTATGGAACACATATTTCTGCTGAGTTGGTCATAAAAAAAAGCATAACAATTATTCCAATTGTATGTTTGAAAAGTACTAAGAAAGAGTTTAGAAAAGTATGCAGTAATATATTGTAGTTCTTGTTTAAAATGCACATACATTTTCCGTGAAATGCAATTGCACTCACCTTCTATCGAAAAAGGCTTCAATGATTTGCTTTCTGATTGGATTGTCAGCAAGGGCGGGTATGTTTTTCAAGTTTTCCCTGCTGTAGTATGACAAGACAACACCTTTATAAAAAAACTACAGTTTAAACATAAGCAAAGCCAAATAAATTATAGGAGATTAACAAATAATAATGATTGAAACAAATAATGCTAATGATTTAAACAATATACTTCTTTTTAAGATGAGGAACTTGAGGTGGACTGTATTTGCCAGTGTGTATTTGCCAGTGTGTATTTGCCAGTGTGTATTTGCCAGTGTGTATTTGCCTAATGGGAAGTGTATTTGCCTTAGCAGGTCTCACCATATGTGCTTGTTTGTGCCTGTGCCAGTCTCTGTGTCAGAGTTAACATAAATAATAGCTACAAATCAATGCTCCAGTCTCCATCTAGGTAATAGTGCATTTTTATAGGCTACTGATAAATATTTAGACCTACATCTTAAGTGGCTTTACACTGTTTTATTTACCTTATAGTGTCTTCATCTCCACTCAGCTGCTGGAACCTTTTGTGAAGAATATGTATTTGCTCCAATGAAACTAAAAAACAAAACCAGGAATGGCATTAAACATATCGATAGAAAAGAATAGGACAGAAAATCACAATGATTTAGCAACCCATTTATGTTGTATGATCCTTAGGATGATTTTAAAAGCTTACAAGTACAACATTTCTGTTATCTGGGCCAAGTGCCTCACCTCCAGAAGTGGCCAAAAAAAGAGAAATTACCTCCAATCTTGAAGGTATGTCAAAGCGTAAGTGGTTAGGATTTGGCTTATATGTGTTTTGCCATGCCAGATCTCACCCAAATATGCCAGTTAAATGCTATATATCTGGGCCAAATGTTGTTGCTATTGAGGACTAAGCTGTGGGTTTACTCTTCAAGAGCAGTTCTGCTATCAGTCTAATGGCAATGCAAACACACACACATTGTGAAATAAAAGCCACTATATATTTTCCTTTAGGTCATGTTAAATAGAGTTGTATTTGTTATAGGCTGCTGAACATGTAGTAGTCTACTGTACACCGTCAGGCAGAAACAAGTTTGTTGGCTGCAGGGGGTGGAAGAAATCGCAACAATAATGAGGAAGAAAACATGTTTAAAGCTCATGCCATATGTACCTGAGCAGAAATGTCACTTTTATCCGGCAAAAATAAGGCAATGACGGTATCAACAAGTGTAATAGCCTAACTTTTGAAGATTTATTACAATGAGAAAAGGAGGGCAAAGTTCCTCCTTGGGATACGAGGGTCATAAACAGTTCAAAGTTTCACCCACACAATACAATGGGCCTATATCAATAAAGTGGGCTTCATCTTGGATTAAGACCTTATCCCTGTTTCTAATGCTTTACGTGCCCTTGCACCTCTGATTCTGCACGCTCTAAAAATAAACACAAGCACTTCTGCGCTTCCTGTCTGCTTCAGTTCTGTCATTTCAACAAACACAATTTTAAAAGGCGGCTATTTTGTTTTTTTTATCCTTGTACAGTGCGAATGCAAGACAATTTTGTTGGCTCAAATGTGGTGGTTACAGGTCTTCTTCTGACAATAAATAAAAGTTAAGTATGAATATTTAACGCTCGTTCACTAATCGCTTTTGCTTCAGTAGCTAGGTGGCAAAAACATAACTTTTATGTTTTTACAAATCAAAGAAAACCCGACTGTTCAAGCGTTAATAATTGTTAGTGCGTCCACGGTGTCGTTACTTTGAGTTGAATGCAGCAAAATGTTCTATCGATTAAGTTAAACAGGTCCGTGTTTGCCTAATTATTAAACTTCATGTGGATACTTACAGCCCGTCTTTTCTGCCAGTTCCTGGTACTGGTCGACCCGTGTCTGTGTGGCTCCCATCGTTGTTGATGCTACTACAAGCGGCCGGTGAAGTTAGTTTGACGTTAATATTCAGCTCCGTAGCAACAGCCTGACTGAGTCCAGCCTTCAGAGACACAGCAGCCAATGGTTCATGAAGAAACTCCGCTTCTAACTCTCGGTTTAAACCTAGGGACCGTCGATAAATTGCCAGAATGCCAGGTAAACATTTTTATCCTAAGAAAATACAGTTATTATTATTATTATTATTAAGAACATGATTCTACCAGATTTGTAGTCTACTAACAGAATTTAGTTGAGTCACATGACCCAGGAGAATTAAAAAAAACTACAACGTTAATGGCCGTCAAGACGCAAAACAGAATGAATTTCCTCACCTTTCCTGAGTCGCTTTTTTATTTATCGTGTTTCTACCGAAGTGTGCTCTGTGGAAACATCCGGCGTCCGATTCTCAAGAACAGTGATCTTTAGATAATAAAAAGGAGAGAAAAACTATTTTTAAAAATCCTTTATTTTTTTATTTCCAAGGGAGTAATTGTTTACTCAAGTCTCCTGTGTTTTATGTTGTTCCTCTTCTGTATGCTCTATGTTTCAATTGTAAATGTAAACAACATGATAGAAATGTAAACTTTCAAAAGGATTACAATTAAAACATGGGAAATTCAAAGCAGGGTTGATTTACAGAGTCTTTTTGACGGTTTCTCTTGTGGCCCAGCATCTGGATCGTTTGGGTAATTCTGTGGAAGTGTACAGTGCTTTGGGAGCTCTGGATGAAGAACATTTCTTATTTTTTAAGGGGGGTGTAGGATGCAGGCATTTACAACATGTGGGGATGTATCCTGAATCCACTCAAACTGGCTGTCTGCTCCATGCAATCTTTTATTTTAGGCATTCTTACTAATGCTTGCTTTGAAGCATTCATACATTTGGCAGATCTTTTTTTTAAAGTAATACACCCTTTGCATCTTAGCACCTGTATAATACTTGATATTCAGATGTTTGATCTACAGATGTACTGTATCAGTTTGTCTTTTACCAGTGAAAATGATTATATCTTTTCAGATACATTAGCTTGAGCTGCAGCTGCAACTGTTTACGCGTGTTT
This sequence comes from Perccottus glenii, assembly GCA_024416835.2. NCBI lineage: Eukaryota > Metazoa > Chordata > Actinopteri > Gobiiformes > Odontobutidae > Perccottus > Perccottus glenii. The sequence goes on along the minus strand of CM044556.2, from coordinate 24,471,746 downwards.
TTTCTCTCTCAATAAATACATAACACTATTGTTCTGGCCTATCCTTGTCCTGGAAGTGAATGAAGCAGTTAAGTGAATGGAGAAAGGATAACAACTATTGTGTTAATTGGTCAACAGAGCATATGACCTAATTAACTGTTTGCTACATGTTCATGGCTGTGTGGTTGTTTTGGTTTGTGGCTGCAGTAGAAACAGCTTGACCCTGGTCCAGTGAGAGTCTATGGTACAGCTCCTGTACCATGCCCAGAGTTTCACTCATGTCCTCTGGGTATCGTGTCTCTAGTTCTTCATTGGCAACATAGTGAGTTTCAACAAACTCAGAGAAGTAACGTCCCACCTCAGGGTGGCCGATTTCCAGTGGGACAGCGTGGGGCTCCAGGTTCTCTGAGGAAACAGGAGCAGTGACAGCCTGATAACCAACACATCTTTAACAGAATCTGAGTATAAGTAGAATGGAAAAAGGCAGGCTTATTTATGCAGTATATGTGCAAAGAGGCAATACAATGCTGTGTATTAGATATATAATTAAATCTGTGTCAGTTTAAACATAATGACTTTATAAGCGTTACCTTCAGCGTTACTATTGAAAACTATAATTTTGATTCTCCAAATTCAATGAAAGTCACATCACCAGTAAAAATACATCTATAGTTGTCGTGATGCCTAAAAGAAGTTACTATAACCATTTAACAATACGGACTACACAAACAGATCTGATGTGGTATGGTATGGCCAATGCAGGCAAGTCATATCTTGTGTAAAAAAGTCATACCTTGTGCGGCGTAGCGGCATGTTGCATCCTGCACAAGTACATTGTAGAAGGGCTGGTTGGCACCTTTCGACAGCTGGTGGACTCTCATGGTTGTGATCCACTCTTGACTCATAGTGCATTTGGGGTCCCAGCCGTAGATGACACAGTTATAACCCGACCTGAGAGGAGATGCAACACAGACTATGAGTGTGTAAACCATGCTTATCAAAAAAAAAAAAAACTATCAGCTGAATGTGTATTTCTCTTTTCTAGTGTGATCCACCTTTTATGTTTCATGACAAGTCCGACTGAATACTGGACCTCCAGGTGTTCTGGGGCACTGCGTCTCTTTATCTCTGGTGCCACAGCATGTTTCTTATGCTGGATGTGCTCCAGAGTGTGTTGCACCAAGTAACCCACAGCCCCATGCTGTGAGGGGTCTAATGCCTGAATATGTTGCAGGATATCTAGCACCTGGGGTGGAGGATGTACAAAAATAGTCAAACAAAAGTAGTTGGTGACATTTATAGAGTTGTACTAAGTAATTTAATAGTTCAGGGTGTAAGAGTCTAAGCAAAGCCTTAATAAAAAAAAGTGCTATGAATTGATTTATTTTGACACCGACACAGTCGCAGAGCGTTTACCTTTTCTGGCCAAATGCCCAGATGAAAGTAGAGACGAGCCTGGAGCAACAAGTACTGTACATTATCAGGGCTGATAGTGAGGTACAGGTCAAGCGAGTCTCTTAAAAGTTGGTAAGATTTCTCATTGCCCTCCCTTTAACAAAACAGAAAACCCTGAACATTACATTCATTTATAGATTTAATTCCGCTACTTCATTGAAGTTACAAAGTTAGTGTTGGTTTTATGTTTCTCCTACCCTCTTTTGCCAATGTTAAGCAGGTTTCCCACCATCCTGAGGAGCACCTCTGTGGTGCTAATGGCACTGTAATAATCTGCCGTCACTTGATGGCCAATGAGATACTCGCACTCCTTAGCAGTCAGTTGCTTTCCTTTACCAAATGCATCAATGTAGATATAGTCATAGATGTCTTCACTCCTGTGGAACAAAGAAGGACTTGTAAATCTCCTGTAAAAATGATAAGCATCAGTGTAGATATCAGTGTACAAATTGGCAGGTAGCTTTGGTTGCAACCTTTGACAAATTTTATTTAAAAAAAATGCCCAAAAGCTACAAAGTTTTAGCTAAAGTATCCAATAGCCTTGTTCAAACATGGAATATAATGCATTGAATTACATCCTTATGCATTCAGTACACGCAGAGAACAAATAAATCTGGATTCTGATTTGGACCACGGTCTACAAGAAATGGTTAAATAAATCTTACCCTCTCTGTTTTTGGCACCAGCGCAGTAAGAAGTGGTTGGGAAAGTTAACAGGTTCTAGATGAAGACCCAATTTGTGAGCTAGTGTCATGTAGAGGATAGAGAGGCTTATGGGAATACCTGTATGGCGTAGTAGCACCTAAGTGGAAATCAAGGTGTCAATTTTAATACATTTTCTTTGGGTATTAAATAATAAAATATTTCAAGTTAAAATATGCTACCTAATGTACCTGATGAATGTAAGAGTTCAGAGGATTATAATAGTCAAACTCATTGCCTTTGTACTGGAGCTGCTCATATAAGACAGAGTTTAGGGCACACAGCACATGCCTTTGGAGCTCAAAGTCCTCTACAACAATACAGTTACCTACACGATAAACAAAGTGATAATTACAGTGTTAATCTCATCACATGCATTACTTTGCAGCTATTACACTGTATATGTACCTGGAGCACAGCGCAAACTGGGGTGGGAAGGATTCTTAAGTCTTAGCATCTTCTTGACTTTTTCTGTAATTTCATCTAGCTGCAATGATACACTTTCCAAAGTGACATCAACCAGTGGGTTACAATACTGGTCCACAAGAATAGCACCTAAAGACAATAGACAGGACGAAAAAGAATGAAGTGTACCACACTTTTATAGCTTATTGCATTCTAAAGCTTTTTTGTTCAAAAACTCCAACAGTAACCACCATTTATATTTTACAAAACATATCACCCATACAAATGTAATTACGGTGTATCACCTTCAAGAGCTGACTGCTGTTCTTTGGGCTTTTCCAGGAATTTCTTTAAACTCCTCAAGATGTTTTGCTGCCGTAGAAAGTAAAGGATTTTCCTCGCATAGTACTTCAACGTTAAGCTTTTCCTAGAGAAAAGTAAAGTATAACAAAGTGCAGCAAAATTTAGAAATGTCATAACGGCAGACCCTTAAAATGGAACATGATTTGGTTAATGGTTGCAAAGGCAGTTAATTCACCTTTTGTCTGTGTTGAGTATGAAGAGGAGCTCGTCTTCACAAAAGTGTTCAGGCATTCCAAGGGATTCAATCTCTGCAAAGCTGTCCCCCAGGACCTGGCCCACGCAAGGCTGAGTTACAGATCTCCATGTTAGTGAGGTGGTTCAACTAAAGGAAATGCAAATTCACAATAAAGTAACAATAATAGAACATTACTTACAACCTCTGTGAAGAATCTCTTGGAGATCGATTCCACAGTCCCTCTTATTTGTATACCAACTCTGTGTCGTGTCTTGTATTCTCTGAGCCAGTCACAACACTCATTCTGATGATAAAACCTCTGCAACCTGGGCCATCTGTTGATGTAGTCAAATTTTGCATGTGTACAACATGTAGGTAAGGTTTAGTCTATGCAAATTAATATACACCAGAAGGTACACTGCATCATAAAAACAGTTGGGAGAGCACATCCTCGCAGTATTAGTGAAGGCTAAGCTTTTGGGTACAGTTGTCCTCTGCTACAGTTTACTAGCTACATGCAGCATTCAAGGTCAGACAATTTATTTTTGATGGTGTAAAATGTCATATGGTATGGAGAATTCAAAATCTTTAAACCTGTGCTCAGTCTGTAATGTAGGAAGCGATTGTTTTTTCAAACGATAAATTTGGTGCATCAGCAGAATGTCAACGGGTGACAGCTGCCTTTGAGGATATAAAATCACTCACGTTTAGGTTTACAGTGAGAGAATAAGGTCGCTAAATGAGAACTAATAAGACAAGAGAGGTACTTTTCAGGGAGCCACTAAAATCTAAACTTTAAAACAGCACAAAGATCATAGCACCTGAGTTTGTACTGGTGTTCCCAGACCTTCCCCCTTCCATGACAAACGTCGTGTAGTCGCTTGCAGCAACAGGAAATGTTACAAATGTCGACATGTTTGAGGACAGGGAAGCACAGGATGTGTTCAAGCAACTCAGTCGGCAAGTCGGTGAATTTTTTAGTCTGAGACTCAGAAATAATCCTGTTAAGACCTGGCTGTCCCTCTACAGACAACGCCATCTTTACTGTTTACCCCGATGACCTCATTGAGGACGTACCGCCCCTTTATGGCGCAGGGGGCCGAGCAAAGGGCGTGGTTTAAAGGGACCTGGGCCACATGATTGGTTTTCTTGTCAAAAGGAAGAGGAAGCTGCGTTGCTTTCAATATACTCGTAAAAATGAATAACGTTGCGTATTGCTATATTTCTTTTTACACTATCCTGCCACATATCTCGTCTTAAGCGCGTTACTTTTTGAGAATTATAAATGTTACCATGTTTTTACTTTTATTAGTTGTTATTTTACTAAGCTGGACGGAAAATACACATATAATGTGTGTTACATTTTTTTGTTGTACATCCTTATTATTCCAACATGTTTACAGCACATGAACACATCTTACCTTGCTAGTAGTCAGCTGAAGCTTCGGTTGCTGCACAAGTTTAATGCCGTAGCCTTAATACCAAATTCTCTCTTAAATAGATTTATCCGACATCCGAACATAGTCTTGTATCTAGCATTTTATAATTTGATTTATTTGTAGTTAAAATATTGCTAATTAACCCGTAGTTTTGATTGAGCTAACCTTAGCAGTTAGCGTTAGCCATAACACAGTAATAGTACCCGTATTGGCACATTTAAAGTTTTGTACACATTAATGCGCTTAGTTACAATGATTAAGATAACTATGGTCTTAAGTTAATGTATGTGAAAGCTTCGTCTCACACGTTAATTCAACTTTTGAAGCATCTGCCAGTATTTGGAGACTAAATAAGCTCTTCATGTTTAGCGCGTTAGATTAGATAAATATATGGATATGGCTTGACAGAAAACTTGACATTTGTAATTTTCGTTTTGCTGGTGGAGATTCAGTTGTTGTTCACCATGGCAAGTGCCTTAGCGGCAAGAATGGGATTTAACTCACTTTTAAGAAAACAAGCCAAAAACTTTAGCGTTAGGATTTGTACAATGGAGTCAGACATGGAGTTCAGCTGTGAGGTGCGTATTTACTATTATTATTGTTTTAATGTAATTGTAACTGTTTATTCTAGATTATAGTGGTCTTTAACTTAATGTGTGTACTGTATGTAGTGCATGTTTAGTTCGACTAAGTATAGTTTACCCAAACGATATGCAGTGCACAGCAATGCTGTAATATAACCCATGCACTATAAGCATAACTATTATTAATAACCACTGGTGAACACCTTAATTTTATATCGGCGGCAAATGTGTTTTTATTCATTATTTATTTTGAAAAAATAGTCCAATTTTTCGACACTAGATGGCAGCAAGTAACTACCTTTAGTTTGTGATTTCTCTAGAAAACCAGTTGTATAGAAATTTAATTAACCCTAAAACCACTGCTTAAAGTGTACAACTTTCCACTAAATAATTTGGGGAATACGCTTGTATATTATGCACTGGTTTTGGAAAATTCAGTCAGCACGATCCCAGTTGTGTAAAAAGACTGTGTCATACTGCTGTTAAGACATTGTTTTATATGTGGCATCCCTCTAGTGTCTTCTTATTACTATATGTGGCTAGCATAGTGTCAGAGTAGAAAGGAATCAAAATTGCTCTCAAGCACGTCTGTACTTAACTGGGAGGATCTTCACCAGTGTTTGCAGCTTGTAATTACACAGAGCAATCCTGTATAATGTTAGATGCAGGTTTCTATTTGGGTTGATAATTTAATCAATTATTAAATTATCTATTTGTGTCTGGTTACTTTCTTTGACTACAAGAAGATGAAATATCTCTGAGTTTAAAAGATGCCACCTCCACTGACACATTTTTAAAGCTTAAATGTCAAGTCCTGAAGTCTCTGCTCCTGTTTTTGTTCCTTGGCTTAACACCTTTCTGTTGTTGCAGATCAAACTGAAAGGAAAAGAGCTCTTTGACCTTGTGTGTCGTGCTCTGGGGCTAAGGGAAACATGGTTCTTTGGGCTTCAGTACAATGTCAAAGACACGGTGGCTTGGCTGAAAATGGAAAAGCGGGTGAGTGACTGATGTATTACACTGACCTTGTTCTGAGCTGTGCCCCTGTCCAAAAAGTTAATTTGATTTTTGGTTTGAATTTGGTTTATTGATGCAGGTTCTGGATCAGGAGGTACCGAAGGAGGAGCCAATCACATTCCACTTCTTAGCCAAGTTCTACCCTGAAAATGCTGAGGAAGAGTTAGTGCAAGATATCACACAGCATCTCTTCTTTTTACAAGTGAGTATCATCAACTGTAAAATCCATTTAGCTTTGTTGTGTTTGTGTAAGAATTTCTTTCTAGTATTACACTCAGAAAGGCCAATGTAAAATCCTGCATGCTTCCCAGCTGAGATTACTATACATATATTACTTACAACAGAACACACAAATCTGTCATTACTGAAGGTATTGTCATTAGCATATACCAAACAAAGCAAAGCTGTACTCCACCTATTCAATACTTGCCAAAAGGGTGCATTTGTCTTGTTCTTGACAGTTTGCTTAGCTCACTGTAATACACTTCTTTCCATTGTCCTGCTCTGATTGTGTGCAGTCATGTGGAATCAAGGCACAACATATTACGGCTGCCCTTTCTCTACTCTTAATACTCTCCAGGGAATTCCTTCAGAGCCTGCCACACCAGTCCCTTTGCTTGAGATGAGATTTGTAACTGTACTCTCATCATCCGCTAATGCCAGCCACATTTATCAATTACCAATTAGGCTCTAAGGGCTCAGTTATTGGCCCAGTTAATAGCATATTCTCCATGGGATACTTGTCCCCCATTGCTGTCCTGTCATATTCAACCCTGTGTTCTGGTTTAGTTTTATGGTTTTAGACAGTGCAGTGTTCCCTACCAGTCCCTCTTTTTTGGAAAGAGGGGCTTAAAAAAAAGGTTGAAGTAAAAGCATCTGGACTCAGTTTTCAAGGTGAAGACGTTTCTAATTCAAAGATCAACTGTTAAAAGAGCTGGAGTCTCCTGGAAGCAAAACAAATTTGTCAGCAATTAAACCTACCTTCAGATGCTTTTGTTTAAACCTTTTCTTCATTATGTCCTGGATGACTGAGAACCTCCACAGTCAACAGTAAAAGTGTCGCGATGCTACAAGGGTAGATGAATACAAATGCAGTCTCCCTGTTACTTAGCTTCCATTAATTCCAATAATGCTGGGAGGAGGCCTGTGTTCAGATAGTGTCACAAGCATGACAGCTGGATTAGTGCTTATCAGAAATGATCACTGACCTGGATACGAACACACATACAGGCCTCTCATGCACTTCAGACGGCTCACCCAAACAGGCGCCCATCTTTAGACACCTCAGCCTGTGATAGCAGCAACAACATAGCCTCATTTGTAAACCAGATTGCATCCTTAACCTGTTAGCGCTCACTGTGATTAGACACTGTCACCTCTGGCTCCACACCTTTTGTTAGTTCAAAAACAAGAGGCGACAGCATGACCGGCTTTGCAAATGATAAGGTTTGAAGCATTAAATTGGTCACTTACATAACGGCGTCTGAAGTGGATTTGCGACCCCTCCCATTGCCCTCGCAATCCCACTTTGAGCTCTATGCAAGTTTGTGATTAATTTACTTGGACAGTTGAGGGGAGTTCAGATAGTTATACCTGCTGAGAAGTATTTGTTTAATCTGCAGGGAGCTTGTTAAAGAGGATTGCCACTCGTTTTAAGAATCCATGTTATTACTGTGATCCATGACAGGAAAAGTCATGAGCTACTTTCTCCTAAAGCTTGAAACCAGAGAGCTAAGCCTTAAATTTGTCCCCCACTGGCTGGAGAAGTACATTTTCAAACATAGAATCGGCTATCCTGTGGATAAACAAATAACATTAGCTACTGAACAGGCCACAATTTTTACTAATTATGATCAGGTGCTTTTTTAGTCTCATACATTTATGCTATTATTCTGTCTAGAGCAGCAGGCTGATATTTACGGAGCAGCATAATCGTTATAGGAGATACAGCATGTTCAGGTACATTGGTACTGATTGTGCTGGCTAATAAGTCCCAATATGGTTGAGATGTTACATTATTTATCCACCTCATTTTGCCTGTTTTTTTATACATTTCATAATGCTTTTATCAGAAGCGGTGGGCTATGAGGTGATGAGTTTGTATTGCCTCATAGCTGACTGGGTTTGTTAACCCCCAGGTGAAAAAGAACATACTCGAAGAAGAGATTCACTGTCCACCTGAGGCCTCTGTGCTGCTGGCTTCCTATGCTGTCCATGCCAAGGTTAGTACGCTTCGTTCTTTTAATAAGATAGAAGGTAAGTACATCCAGCCCCATATCATTTTTGTAGAAAAATTAAAGAATTCTTTTGTTTTGTATGTAAATTACATAAGGAGTAGGTGAATATTGAATGATGATCTATGAGCAACATCAAAGCCTTGTCAAGGGAGAGTAAATGTTGCGGTTGATTTTAATATGGATTTTGTGTCATACTGCTTCGGGCCACTTAAAATTGACCTTCTGTTCTGTTTACGTATGATTGTAATTTATATTTCACTTTTTCAATGTAGTGCCCAAGTGTTGGACAGGGAGCCACAGATTTAAATGATAAATTTAAATCTGATTTTCACTTGGGGGAAAATAACGCAACACAGCAGAAAGAGACATACAAAACTCGTGATAGATTGCTGGAGTTTATTCAAAACCAAATTAACTTTGACTAATGAGAGCTAACAGAGAAGTGGCACTAGTGCAAACCTGCACATTTGAGCCTTTACATGTGCATCATTTTATTGTTTTGAAATCAAAAGTTACATAGTGTTGCTTTATAATTTAGGACTTCATTAACAACTAAAGACCAAGCAGGAGTGAGTTTAATAAAAACACCGGAGGAAAAAAAAAACTTCCCCAATAAACCTCAAGCAATCTTTGTGGTTTCAGTTGAAGGATTTCATCTGTCTGAAACTCCAGGAAAAAGATAGGGCGAATAAGGTGCAGCTTTTTGACAGATGGACAGGCTCCAGTGAAACCAGAGCACTGCCTCAAAGATTTGGCCCAGAGCCTTCAGAGGCACGTCTTTCCCATGCCACTTTAAAAGGATTTGGTTAAAAGAAAGTGTGGATAAATAGATTTGAGCAAATCAGCCCGAGCCTGTGCTTACTGCTGCCAGCTCTTTGGTTTAGAAATGGCTAGAGTGTAGGGCCACAATCTGTTTTCATTTAACCAGCGGTCCACTTTGATTAGCGCCTTCGTGAGTACACTGGTATTGTAAAGAGGTGACAGGTAGGGGTTAAGCACTGCGGCTGCAGAGAAGTTGTTTGCTGACTTTTCTCATTTTGCAATATTTTTTTTTTTTACCATGCTCAGAGAAGTGTGGTTTTATCACAAAATAGTATCTACTCTGGCTTATTTTTAATCATGATTATATCAGCCTCAAGATGGCAATAGGAGAGAGGCAGTGCTGGGTGTGCTTTCAAGACCTTTTCTTAGACAACTGTGTCTACTGTTTGAAGATTAAAAAAAAAAAAAAAGTAAATCCTATGACCATTCACCAACAGACAGAAAACAAAATCTAGTAGAATCTATGTGGGTAGTCATTTTCAATTGGGAACTGTGATTTTTTAAAAACCAAAAATAAGCAGCCTTTAAAGTTAATATTACCGGGTATGGCGTTTAGAAGATGTGAATAAAACTATACTGCTAATACTATAAAGATCTTACTTTCATATAAATAAGATATACTGCTACTAGTATTGATGCGTGTTATTATTCTCAAGGATGATGCACTGTTTTGTCTGACATGCTTGACACTCAGACTGAAATGGTACAATTATGTTAGTTTGTCTTGTAAATTTTGGCAGGCTTTTATAGCTCTTAGAAGAAGAATCATGATTACTTTGTTGATCTTCTGCCTTTTAATTTAACGCTACCATCACATTTTTAATCATGGCTTCGTCTTAATTATCATGACTGCTTCCTATTATGTATTCTACCCCCCTTCAAGTGCAATAATTAAATCCCGCCACTGTGGCTTCTCCCTTTATTTATTTACCCCCCACCCCCCAAGTCCAACAATTTATATCTCCTGCCTCTCTAAGGGCAACTGTCATCTTTGTCCTTTCTGCCTCCAGCAATGATGCTAGTTCATAAATGTCTATACTAGTGTTTGTTTGGGGTACAAATAGAGAATTATTGAAATGCATGGTGGCATTCAGTTGGTGACCTCAGTTAGTTCAATGAATGATAATGAAATCCTTAAGAAAAGCCCTAATCTTAGATAACAGTTCTATAAAATGCAGTATACTTCTTCTTAATACGATTTGAAATCAGATTTAAGGACTCTCCAGATGTTCTACCGGGAACAGTTCTCTGTCGGTCTGCAGTACTTTAAGTAATTTCTGCTTTGTATTCTGAATGCCGCTCAATTAAGAAGTGGACGAAATCTCAAGAAGCGGGCTCTTTGCAGAAAAAACAAAAAACGCACAGGGTGTCACTGACACAATGAAAGAGGTTGGTTCTTTTAGCCCCAACTTCAATGTAGGGGGGGGTGAGAAATGTGTCCGGCCGAGAAAGAGAGCTCTGACAGACATGAGTGACCCTGAATACTGCGTCTTTCAATGTGCATGTCTTTTTTTTTTACCTAAATAAATCTATGGTTTTACTGTGTGCGGGTTTTGACAAATCCCACTAATTTACCTTACTATGTTGTGAAAAGGCACAAGTCACAGTGTAATTGGGCCAATTTCTGGCATTACACACATTAAGGCACAAGGCAGAATCTGAAACACAGCTAATTTGACTGGTAGCTGGTGAGACATGTCAATTTGCTCAAGTGACTCAACTGTGCTAAAATACATTTTCCTAATTTAGACAAACACACTGTAGTGTATTGGCCGGGCTACATCCATTAGCCAGTGCTTACAGTTGTGCTGTTGGTTACAATTATGAGGTGAAAATATTGACACATGGCTATGCTTTTAGAAATGATTGCTGCTTTTAGTTTGTGGGTGTTTGCAATTATTGAAAGAAAAGTGTTGACAAAGAATTGAGGAGCTTGTCAGTGTCACCTCACTCTGTCATTGAGCTTAAGTCTTAAGGTATGCAATAATACTTCAATAAAACTAAAGATAATCTATTATTGAGCTCTTGGAAACAGCCAGGTAAGGAGCAGCTGAAGGAAAAAAAAAAACCTGCCGGCATGGCAAAACAGAAGGGGAAGGATCTAATTAAACAGCCCATGGTTCTTCTCCGCTGCTTTGGCCACTGCTGGAGTTTCAGCCTTTTCAGTCTGTCGAGCTAATCGAATTCTGGGCAGTTTAGTGCTGTTTACAGACACAAACGTTTAGCAAATGCTTTTAATAAAAACAGGCTCAGCCACTGTAAAAGCAAAATAGGACTTCCTTTTCTTTTGTATTTGTAAAGAACAGCAAAAAACAATAAATTGGTATTTTATCAATGTGGCACCTGTCTTTATTAAGGGCAGAGTTTATTTATTTTTACTTTGATTCTTTAGTGATTTTTGCTTGTTGTTAAGCCTTGGTAAAATTACATATTCTCATCAAAGTTCAACAATCTTACATTAGTATTATTAATGATATTATGTAGTACGTACAATAAATAAGCTCTGTGTCATTTATTTTTACCCTAATTGTTTTTATTTATTTATTTATTTGTTTTATCTTTTGTATACAATTACATTATTATACATCTCATAGTGAGCATGTAATTCAGAAGCACTGTATTGTTTCACAAAATGGTATAACTTATAACCCAACTTACAACATTACTTGTTAACCTACTTTTCTTCCTTTTTTTTTTACATTCTTAATCTGCATTCTTAACTGCTAAACAAAGTTCATGTGTAATTCATGTGCTCTACAGTGCTGTTAATGAAATTTCCCACTAGGATTCAGACATTACAATTCTATCCATATCTCTCTTTAAACACGCTGGTATGATTTGTGTTCCAGCAGTTTGATGATAAATAACCAGTCTCCTTCCTCTCTAATAGCATAATTTACATTGTTCCACAAACACTGGGCCACTTGGAGCGAATGGCTCAGGCTAATGACCTGATGGCAGTCAAGCCTCCATTCATTCTCTAAGGCATATTTTTTTTACTGTGCTGTGGCTTTATCTTGTATAAAAAACCCAGAGGAGCAGTGGAATGGCCTGTTGTTGAAGGAACATTTGGCTCGTGGCCACTTGATTGAGCTGATCTAAAATCTTTACTCCATATTTCAGTATGGAGACTATGACCCCACCATACACAAACCTGGCTTCTTGGTTGAGGAGGAGCTGCTGCCAAAAAGGGTGAGGACACACTGTGTAGCATTACCTAAGCCTACAGCTGTTTGTACTGTGCCAGTTCAGAATGTACTCTATTGTCAGCCTGCATTCATGGATATGTATGTGGCTCTCTCTACTTCAGGTAATTAACTTGTACCAGATGACTGCAGAAATGTGGGAGGAGAGGATCACTGCGTGTTATGCACAGCACAGGGGTAGGACAAGGTAAAAACTCCTGCATTCATCTCATACTCACGTCTTTTCAATCTACACGAGATGAGTTCAACACTTTTTATCTCCAAGATAGATGCTATGCAAAAACAGTGTCATACAAAATCAGGAGCTGCATATAAGAATAATTACATACTGGGGCTCAGTGGTAGAGTGGTCAACCCAAAGGTTGGTGGTTGGATTTCCGCTCTCCCCACAGTTCAACTGTCATTGTGTCCTTGGGCAAGACACTTAACCCTCCTTGCCTCCAGTGTCTGTGGCATCGGTGTGTGAGAATGTTTGGTGATGGTTGGAAGTCCGTAGGCGCAAAATGGCTGCCACAGCTCTGTCTCTGGCTACAAATGTAGATTACCACCACCAGTGTGTGATTGTGGAGTGGACTATCTAAAGTGTCTTTGGGTATCTTGAAAAGCGCTATATAATGAGTATGCATTATTATAGTCTATGTTTTTTACAAAAATCACTTTGCTGCAAAACTTTATTATTATTTTTGGTCCATTTGATAGGACGAGATACCACATAAATAATAGATCAGCCCCATATAACCCGTGTCCCTAGAGGGTTTTTATAACTTGTAAATCGAACTGTGGGGGGGTTTGGAGTAGTGCTGGTCAATAATTTTGAACAGTCAAAAAATCCTCTAACCGCTGTGCTATACACTGTTTGAAGGCTGTAGCTGCTGCTAGGACCCAGAGCTACTGAAATAATGGCTGTGGATTTGCTAAAGACACCAATAATCACCAAAGAAAGGAGTCAAATTATCTGTGTAATGCCTCGGTTTAGTGAAGTAGAGGAAAAGTCTAGCGTCTCTGCACAGAAGTTGAAAGTAGATTTTTTTTAGGCATTTAGGCTATAAATGTTTTTTTTTCTCCTCAATACTTAATAATATATATGAGCCATTGATACCGGTTTTGATCAATAACTACTTCAAACCCAACAAGAAGAAAGCAGCTAATCTACAGACTTTGTTCAGAAGTTTGTCCAGAGAGAGGGTAAAAATTGGGTTGCACAATTTACATTTACATTACATTTAGTCATTTAGCAGACACTTTTATCAAAGCGACTTACATTCACCAGTGTTACATTTACAGTTGACGCTTTCATTCAGAGTGACTTACATTAAGGTTCCATTCACCAGTGTTACAGCTGGAACACCACTGGAGGCAAGGTGGGTTAAGTGTCTTGCCCAAGGACAGAGAGAGCGGGAATTGAACCGCTTACCTTCCGGTTGAAGGACGACCGCTCTACCACTGAGCCACTGTTGCCCCAGTAATTTTAAATAGTTTAAACAGCAATATTGTGGTATTCAATGGCAAGCTTTCCCTGTTTTTGGCTATTTATAACAAATATATGAAAATTAGTACCACCAGGGTGAACAGTGGATCAGCTAAGAGCGCTTTATTTCTTTATATACCTTACCACAATTGGGAAGATTACTCTGCCCCAGGGGAAATTCCAATATCCCAAGTCATATTGTTATTGCTATACTGAACAACAACATCTTTTCTTGATTATTTGCAGCCTGAGATAAAATATGTGTCAGGTTGATACAAGAAGGCATATATTCAAAAGTGGTGTTGTATTTCTAATGGAGTACTCATCCTTTATCACAACCATTATGATATTTGGATCTGATGAAAACATTAAACCACATGAACAGCCTTGATTTAGTCTTTGTAATATAAATTGTGTGCTCAGCAATACATCAAAGTCCTGTGGCTGACCTACTGTTGTGTGCATCTGTTCAACTCTAATAATTTACTCTTCTACTGAAGTCAGACCTAGTTAAGATGTTTACTCAGAGAACCTTCTGTTGCCTGTTAGACTTTGATGAAGCGTAAATCACCCATTTCTCACCACCCATATCAAAAAGCCAGCTATTAAAAGTTTAGATGCCAGCATGCTCCGCTTTTCACACAACTATTAAAGTATGCTAATATTCATTTTTTCCCCTCCGAGTTGACCCTGAAATCACAACCAGTCTGCCAAGCCCCAGAAACAAGAAAGATAAAAGCTGTTCAGTGCATTTGTTTTCACTATCACAGTATTAAGTGTTTGGGAGGTTTGGGAATAAGTCAGCTTTTCCATCAAGCATGACCTCTAAAGCCTTTTAGAGACTTGTGTTGTGTGTCAGTATGGCTTGTATTTTCACCCTCACGTGGCAGATTTTTTTATAGATCACTTGACATGACAGATGCTGCACACAAAAGCTGAGGAAACAAGGTCTGATCTTCTTTTTTCCTCCCACCCTCTTTCTCTCCCTCCTTCTCTCTCCCATTCCCTTGGATCCCTCTCATTCTTCCTCCCTCTGTCTGTCTTTGAAACAGGGATGAAGCTGAGATGGAGTATTTAAAAATAGCTCAGGACCTGGACATGTATGGCGTCAATTACTTTTTAATCAGGGTGAGCAAATGCTGCGTCGCTATATCTTTGTAAAGTAAGCCAATATGGAGGATTAAGCGGTATGCTAATGTCATCGTGCTGTTCTGAAATATAGAAGGGAAATTTGACTGACTCCTCTGCTCCTTATTATTTCTTACTTGAACCTATTATCCCAAGTTGAGTATATTTTAACAAATATATGTAAAAAAAGAAGCATTTTACATTTAATCAATTAAGGGTAGGTGTTACATAAACAAACTTTAACAAACCAAATTTAAAAGGATGTGGATCTTCCCTTAGATAAAGTGTTGTCTCAAAGGTCAAGACATTTAAAAAAGGTAATCTCACCACCTACTGTGCTGCTCTAAAGCATTTTAAAAGTTTTCATAAAATTCATAAAAAGTACAGACCTGCAAGTGGCTTTATTTATGAATAGATGTGGCAGACAGAGTCACAGGAACGCACAATTTATAGTTGTTTGAAAAATTGTAAAGCTAATTTAAAAAAAGTTAGGAGAGTTCCCAAAGTAAAAAAATATGAAGCACATGTATATCCTTTTAATTGCTGAAAAGCAAGTATTAAAGCCACTCAAAACCAGTTACTGTCTATGTTAAAGCACCTAAAACCCACATAATTCTTTCTTAAACCAGTTCAAACCAGTTAAATCCATTTCAAAATGGTTAAGGTCTGTGTTAAACCATTTCAACCCCATCCAAATCTGGTTATGACTAAACTGAATGCACTGGTCAAGGTCTGCAGTCTTCTATGGGCAGTTTAAAGCCACAGTCCATGTTAAATCACTTACATCCCATCTAAATCCATCTGGTTTAAAGCTACTTAAAACTAGTTAAGATCCAAGTTAAAGTACTTTAAACCTCCCCAGATCCAGGTTTAGGTGTGTTAAAACCTTTCAACTGGTTTAAGTCTGAATTAAACCAAATCTGATCATATCACCAGCTATCCCCCTCCAAACGTAGAATCATTTTGTGTCAATTTTGCATTTGTTACTTAAACATTAATACATTTCTTTACATTTCATTTTTGCTCATTAACTCAAAACCAACCAACAAGATTTTTCAATTTGTTTTACTAAATGTTTAGTAATGCAAAATATAATAAAGTAGTATGTTATGTAAATGTAATCTGATTATGGAGTATGTGGTTACTGTTAATGCTTTGTGCTGGACTAGAATAAAAAAGAAACTGAACTTCTCTTGGGAGTGGACGCTCTGGGTCTTCACATTTACGAGTTGGACAACAGGCTGACACCCAAGTGCTCCTTCCCTTGGAACGAAATCCGCAACATCTCCTACAGTGATAAAGAGGTGAAAGAACTGTTTTTTTTACTAACCACAACTACATACAGTATTGTTCAAAATAATAGCAGTACAATGTGGCTAACCAGAATAATCCAAGTTTTTAGTATATTTTTATTGCTAAGTGGCAAACAAATTACCATGTTCAACAAGTGCTGGTGGCTTCATCCTTAAACGGGGGCTACCTGATTCACACCTGTTTTTTCACAAAATTGATGACCTCAGTGATTGAATGCCACACTGCTATTTTTTTGAACACACCCCTTTCAACTAATTGCCCAATTGCACAGCCTTAAGAGCGTGCATATCATGAATGCTGGGTCTTGTTTGTTTTCTGAAAATCTACTCCATCTACTGGTAACCTGTTTGCCATTTAGCAATAAAAAATATACTAAAAAACTGGATTATTCTGGTTAGTCAGATTGTACTGCTATTATTTTGAACAATACTGTATGTAAGAATAGTTCAGTTGCTAAGATGATTTCTTTTCTCTGTTTAGTTCACAATAAAACCTTTGGACAAGAAGGCAAATGTTTTTAAGTTCAACTCATCACGGTTAAGGGTTAACAAGCTGGTGAGTTCCTCAGTGCAGTAACAGAAAACTCATCATCTTTTGTCTGCATCCTAGACTCTAGCTATAATAGCCCTTCATTAAGATGCATAAGCTATTTTCTCCCAGGTTTTGGATTTCAATAGTATTCGTTATACTTTTATGTGTGTTTTTGTGATCCTGCATCTACTTTTTTAGATGTACCATTAATGCTTTATTGTAAAATAAAAAAATGTTTGTTTTCAGATCCTTCAGTTATGTATAGGAAACCACGATTTGTTTATGCGCCGACGGCGTGTGGACTCGCTTGAAGTTCAGCAAATGAGGGCCCAAGCAAGAGAAGAGAGGGCCAGAAAACAGGTATTACTAAGCGGATCAAAGTAGCTTTTCATTCATTATCTCTTATTGGTGTTATTGGTGTTCTTTTCCAAAGATGGAGAGGCAGCATCTGCAACGAGAAAAGCAGCTAAGAGAGGAGGCGGAGAGAGACAGAGATGAGCTGGAGAGGAGGCTCATGCAGCTGCAGGATGAGGCTCAGATGGCCAATGAAGCCCTGGTAAGTATCAACACAACTGAACAATGAATTTAATAACTGTTTGGTGGATGTGAGTTCTGAGGTAGTATTTCTTTAACCCCTTTCTAAAAGCCATGTTGTGTTCTTGTTATTCACTGATAAGTTAGTGTTTTACTTTTTCCCCTTGAATGCTTTGTGCCCTTTGTGCCCTTTGTGCACCTCTTCAGCTGCGCTCAGAGCAGACTGCAGACCTGCTGGCTGAAAAAGCTCAGATCGCAGAGGAGGAGGCCAAGCTCCTTGCTGAAAAAGCTGCTGAGGCTGAGACCGAGATGCAGCGAATCAAAGTGACCGCAATCCGGGGCCAGGAGGAGAGGCGTCTCATAGAGCAGAAGATGATACAGGCAGAGATGCTGGCTCTCCAAATGGCAGAGGAGTCGGAAAGAAGGTGAGGGCAGGGTGAATGTATAGATTTCAAAACCATTTGAAGTGACAAGTTTAAAACCTAGCTTTAAATACTTTGTCTCTTTAAAACTACAATAAGTGAAATTTCTATACTGCTACGCGCTGCATAACAATAGAACTTGCTCGCAGTATCTACGCTCTCTGAACACGCTGAGCACTAGGTAACACACTGCTGCATTTAAATGACCCGATCAAAGAATGAAAACTTCTAACTTGTTTAAAATCATTTAATTTCAAAGGCTTTGTTCCAGCTCTGCAACTGAAAAGCAGGTAGTCTTGCAGTTACAGCCAGACTTGAGCACAGAGGCAAAATAGAGAAAGCTATTGTTCAGCAGCTTTCCCTCCAGGTCTTAGGCACCACAGTTAATTTGTGCTAGTTAATTGTTAGCTGTAGTATTGAATAGGGTGTCTCTCAAATAGTCTCTCTGCTACAAACATATTTAGATTCTTTTAAACTTAGTATTTTGTGTAAAGAATTATCTAAGAGTTATTCTGTCAAAATTCTAAATTTGATCAAGCCAATCCAGTGTAGCAAAGAAAAAAAGTCATCTATATAATAAAAGCAAACACGATGATACTATGGCATCACAATTTATTAGGCAATCATTTCAAATAGGAACCATTAACCACTTGCCTGTAACTGCAATTTGTGGATAAGCACTTTTCGGCAGCAGAGGAATTTAGACCTGTGGTACTCAACATGTAAATGCTGTCCACTCAAGCCCTTGAAGCACATAGTTCCCCCACATCATTGAGGAAGTACTGATTGTTCAGAAATTCCATTGAAATGAGCAAAATGTAATCACCCGCCTAAAACATTCTGAAATAATAGGATTGTGTGCCAGACAAATGCATCGATCACCAAACTAATCACTATGTAGTATTTCAAGTCAGCCAAGCATCAACAACCAATCATGTAAGATAATTCACTTTTAGATAATTCTGTCTGCCATGAATGAATTCAGACATTATCTGCATAATCTGTGTGTTTGTCCCTTAGGGCCAAAGAGGCTGAGCTGCTAAAGCAGGACCTGCAAGAGGCTCGTGAGTCAGAGCGAAGGGCAAAGCACAAGCTTTTGGAGATTATGAGCAAGGATGTCTATATGGTAAAGAGCGTGCAACACACACCAACAAACTAAAGATAAAATGAAGGGAAAGCCTGGTGGGTTCATAATTGACAGCTGTTCTAAAATTGCTGTCATGAAGGTCACAGTACAGTTTGATAAAGATTCAAATACAGAAAATCATATGTTATAGCCTTCAGTTTATGGAAAGGTCAACTCTTTGGCAGTTCCATCTGGTATATTATCACCATTACTACCAAACCAACAAGACCTTTCATATTATCACTAATACAAAAGATGGCAATCAACATTTTAACTACAGAACTGTTGTGATCATGATTTTAAATAGTTGTGTGTCTTAAACTAGGAAAATGTATTTGCACATAACCCAGATGATATTTTGAATTAAAAGTAGGTTTGAGAGTGTTTGGTTAATAGTTAAGTGTTGGTTTGAGATGAACAACAACCTGGAGCAGTTATAATCACTTGAATTCAAGAGTTTTTTAATACATCTGAAAACTGTCACATTGCTCAACCCTTGACTGACCTGTACTGCATCACCGACATTTTGCAAATACAAAAAGCATAAAGGGTGTATGTTTTCAAGATTGTACTTAATCATGTGACATATTAAGACTGTTGACATCACTTTTATGAGTACTTGGAGACAGTATACTGACTTTAGCACAGTACATCTTAATCACTCAATCTGTTTGGACAGATTGTATTTGATCAGCACCATACTACACATAACACTTTTAACATCTTTGCATATGATGATTTTACAAGTATACCAAATAAATGCAGTGTTTAAGTTATGTCATAAATTAAATTTGTAAACCATGTTTCAGTTAGCCAGTTATACAAATTAAACTATATAAATAATATTGTTTTATTTAATGAAGTAGACCAACTATTTACCTTTTTGTTTCCCAGATATGAACATTTATTTTTCTATTCTAACGTTGCTTCAGAATAGTTCTGTGGCGGTTCAACTAATTAACTGTTGAAAGCTGAGGCATATATTTGAGAAACACTCCAGACAATACTGTAAATAATAAAGCAAATGCAATTAGGGAATACGCGGGGTGTTCTTTCTCTAAATGGGGTTATAGTGTTTGCGGCCACACAGTTAAAACAAAAAATTTGACAGATTTAGTTTGACTCTTAGTAGCACAATTATGTTCAACTGCCCCACAAAGTCACACTCAACACTTGCATAAGAGCAGCACATAAGGCTGCCTACGCTAGAGCTTCCAACATGTTAAAAACCCACACATTAGACATTCATCTGCTTACACACAAAGACACGTTCGGATGTTGGCTATAGAGAGAGTACTACGCTCTTATCAGTGTAAGAGGTAATAAAATATACACTGCACATAACAACACATGCTGTATACACTTTTCAGCTCACCAACGAAATGCATACACAGACACATACACACACAGGCCTAAATACACATATTCCTGCTTTATATTCCCACCACCCACTGTCAAATTGCCCTGCATGCTCCGCCAGACCATGTTTACTTGGAGAGCATCTCCCTGTACTTTGAATTTACATGGCTGCCAACAGATTTACATTTATATTGTGTATCAGATTTACTTCTTATACACACAATTTTTGAGCTGACATGTCACAAATGCATTTCAGGCATTTGGTCAGGAACTGAGTGGACATATTTGTAGCCTGCCATAAAAGTTTATATCTTTTTTATAGTTGCTGCTTTGTTGTGATTTTATATTCTGTCTGAATTTGTATGTTCCTGTTGTTTGTGTGTTCTTGTGTCATTCCCCCTACATCCATTTTCCTTTCTAGCCCCCGGGAATGCCAGCTAGCCGCATGCCCCCTGATATAGCCTACAGTAGGGAGAACCTCAGCTTTGAGTTTAAAGATACTGACATGAAACGTCTCTCCATGGAGATAGAGAAGGAGAAGTAAGTGGCCTGCATTCCTTTATGGACACTACATTACTTCAGTCTTCATTAGAGTTCCATTAGTTTACATTGCAACAATTGTTTGTAGTTTTACTTGGATAAATGCAGATACAGATAAATACAGAATTAGTACCTTAGTTGTAATCCTTTAAACTTAATTATTTAAGTTTAAAATCTGTTTAATTATTAAACTAAAGTTTTGCATATCTACATTTATGCCTCATGTCTGATTTGTTTTCTGTGCTTATTCTGTTGTAGGGTTGAATACATGGAAAAGAGCAAACACTTGCAGGAGCAGCTGAATGAGTTGAAGACAGAGATTGAAAGTCTCAAGTTAAAAGAGAGAGAGACATCTCTGGACATCATTCACAACCAGAACACTGAGCAGGGCACTAGCAAGCACAGCAACTTTAAAAAGGTAGCTAACTCGGTCACAGTGCTCACATACTGTTATAACCTCACACATTACTCTTCATTTAAATGTTCATGCATATAAATTTCCTCCTATTCATGCCTTGTCTATTGAAATCAGATCATCAGCTCATTAGAAGATTGAACACATCTCTGATTAGACTCAAACGGTACTGAAGGTCATTGTTCAGGGCACACTACAATTTGGACGTTATTGTTCAGTGCAAGTTTGGTCACAAAAGTCCTCCCAAAATACAACGTGATTCTTATTATTCATTTTGTCAGTCCTGCAGGAGACAATTCATTCTACTTCATTTTGTATAGTATCTCATAACAAAGTTATAGTTCATTTGAATGCTATGAGTATGAACCTAAATACCTTACAACTTTTGAGTAAAAGACATGTAGCCCTTGTCTGATGTCTCGATCTCCATTGCTGCTGTAGTTCACTGGAAACCCGAACCTTTTCCCCCACAGCTGAACTGAACACACAGGTGGGTCTTGTGTGTCATGTGTGCCAGACTCCAACTGGCTCGACCTGAGCTTAGCATGGCATGCTGCTAACTTTCTAACAGCTACTAGCTCAAAGCCGGTGGAATGCATGTCTTGTGTTCAATGGCATGCACTGGACCATAACATTATGGTGTGGGATAAGCACATAGCACCAGTACTTTTAGCATTTTTGGTGTATTTATAACTATTGTTGTATGTGGGTGTCATCAATAAATACAGTATATTACTGGTCTAAGAGAAAGATTATATTTAATAGGCCTATTGTGTACAACACCTGCCCTTCACAATCATATTTTTTTTTAAATTAGGTTATTGATTTTGAGAGCATCTCTTAATAGCAATGGTTGTCTCTTGGCCCAGATCCATTTTCAACCTTGAGTGTTTTCAAAAATTGAAAGGGGGGGCAGAATGATGATAAAAAAAAAAAAATTACACAGGTGTGCATCTGAGTCCTAATGTATCAACTTATTTTATACACAGACAAAAATGTTGTGTGGTAGCAAGCCTTATAGATCTGTGTGCAGCTCTGTCCTTGCAGTTTGAGCGGGAGCACATGGTTTGTGTGGCTTACCCATTGTAATATGGTGATTAGTAGGGATTATATAAAGGCTGAGAAAAAAATCACTTTTTGAGCTTGAGGGAGTATTTTAATTGATTGGTCAGAGCCATTGTAGTCATTATAAAAACTTGAACATTTGATGAACTGGTAGATTATACTCATTCGTCTTGTATCTTTTAGACAGTGTCACTGTAATTTCAGTAAAGTTATCAAAGGAGAACTTGAGAACTTAATAGAACTTTACCCTTGTTTTTTAGTTGGAAATATACTTGTTTAAGAAACGCTAATTGATTTTTTTTTCTTGGTGATTACTCATTCGTTTGGATCGGAGTACCTCTGACAGGCTGGGGCAAAGAGGAGCTAAGTTAAAAGTGTTGCTTTAATTGAACCAGAAGCGGTCAGCATTCATCTTGTTGAAAAGGAGAAAAGGGCATAGTGCTCCAAGGAGAAGGAGAGAGAAAAAGATGGTGAAGTAAAGCAGCTTTTCCAAAAGAGACCAAAAGTTTAGGAAGACGCTGAGGCTGTCCAAAATGTTCAAAGGCTAAGGAGGCAGAGGGAGAAGTGCTGAGAATGTACTCTGAAGGTGGTGGCCAAAGAGGGGCAGGACGAGGGGAGGACGGTGGAAAGGGGAGAGCAGAGGGAATGCAGAATGAAGCACAGATGTGTCAGCCACAAGCACCAGGACATCCCCAGGCAAAGATTTCTCTATCCACACTCCCACTCTGGATGATTAATGAGAAGTCCATTTATCCAGCCCAGCGCTTTTGCACTGATATGGGCCAGGGGTTCGGTTCTGTCAGAAGGACTCACCCACAACACACTCTCATAGCAACTGCTTCAGTGGCTTTATGGAGGCAAACTAAATTGCAATACTAACACAATACATCAAACCAAAGTTTAGAGCTTATCTTTTACTTGTATGATAAGCTCTTGTTAAGCTAAGGATAAGCAGTAGAAAATAAATGAAAATAAATACTACTTGCCTAACCTGTCTCAAACCTTAACCCAAAAGCCCTTAAAGCCTGAAATTCTGCATTTTATGTCCCATCTGTCTCGCCAACGTCTTTTTCTCCTCCTATTAAGAGAAAGCGTCTAAATGTTTTGCTGAATCATTAGTGACCCTGCTGCGTACATTTGGACTTAGTAGGGTCCGAAGATGTGGCACACCAAAGGAGTCAATCGTGATGCCTATCATTGTACTGCACATCAAAACACATAGTGAAAAATAGCCATTCACAAAATTAGTGTTGTCAACAATAGACAAATCTACATTGAAATTGAGGGCTGCATGAAGAGTTAAACACAGTCTTTCACACCTGACATTTTGTCTTCCTGTCATCAGGGACAATAGAAGGTGACTGGTAAACATTACAGTGAAAAGCCGGCTGGTTCCCACACAGTGTTTGGATTCACCTAAGTCCCCTTCAACTCCCTCAAAGAAGAAAATTGCTGGATTGTCCGAAATGTCCTCCTTCATCCCTGATCTAATATTTACAGTTTAAGCATCCTCAAATCCCTTCACATTTTACAGGCCAAAGGGAGTGAGTTCTTTTCACAGTTTCCCACAGCCACTGGTCTTGATGAATCTGTCAGCAACTCACTAAACCTGAGGGAAAAACAATTAATGCTCTGTTACACCCACATTGATCCTCTGGCCTGTCCACTATCCTTGTTTGATCGGCACTGAATTAGTCTGAGAGTCCAACAAATTTCTCACTCCATCATCAGGGACAGGTGTGAACTCTGACTGGGTTTATTCTCCTGTAAAATAAACACTAAATGTATCTCCACTTATCATTATAGATTCATTAAAAACACAACAACCTTGAGCATTATTGTTGTCAGTAAACACAAGAGATTTTTTTTTATTAAACTCTCCTTATGGCCACTTAGTCATTTGATTAACCAAGGGAAACAAATGCAGTCCTGTTGTCTGTCAATGTTTCTTCCGCCTTCTGTAGATTTCTGTGATTGTATATATAATTGTTGCATTAATTTACATGGAATCGGACTTTATTGTAAGTAAAATTTAGTCATCAACAGCAAACAAAGTAACATGGGAAGTATAAGTTCTTACCATGTGATTAAAAAATTCATCAAATAGAGAACCATTCATAGTCTCAAAGCCATCTGTCATGTTTACACCATCTGATGAAAACTTTGCAAGCTGCTAATCATGTCATGTGTGGGCTCAGTGCTTTGCAAATTCACAGGTGAACTGGAGCTCGCCAAAGGCTGAGAGAAAGGCCATGGCGTGACTTCACTGGTGTCTGTCCACTGTCCACTTCACTGTCTTACCCCACTCTCTTATTGTGTTCAGAAAACCTTATCGAGTCTCTGTTGTTATCTCTTTTGCAGTTAACACTACAGAGCACCAAGACCAGAGTGGCCTTCTTTGAAGAGCTTTAAACTACACGTGTGAGTAACACCAGCCCCAGGAACATCTCGTGTCTACATTCCTGTAAATGACCACTCAGATTTCAGAACAGAACAGATTCTTTCAAAACCACTAAGACTTATAACGGATATTAAAGGACCAGACTCCTGAACTGTGAATATTTCTGCACTAAACCTGAGATTCTTAAAACATGAGTGTGTGTTTACAATATCTATGCATATTTTAAAGTTGCCTTTTGTTATGGGTTTGAACTGTGTTAAATAAATGTTTACAGTTAAAGGAAAAACACTGGTGCACTCACACCAGTAAGACACTACTCATGGTTTATATATGGTGCCTTACATATACTTATTAACATTTATAAACTAATAATGTGATATTGTCTATTAATATACAGGAGTACTTTTCTTTGATTTAAGATCCGTATCTTTAACACTATTTCTTTTATTACATCTATCTGTCCTATTATAAGCCAACACATTACTCAGAATTATCTATCCATTCTTTTATACTATCATGCTGCCAGTTTTATTGCTTCAGTAGAATGGTTAAATAAAAATTGTAATGTTCAAACAAAGGGGTTTTCTTTGCCATGTTACATTTAAATAGCAATGTATAACTAATATTGGGAGATGATAGGCTGTGGTGGATTTTACTTAGACTGCTGATTTAATATATTCTTCAGTGTTGTGACCTCTCTTGCTTTAATACAATGTTTTAAATGTTCCAAAGTGTAAAACACTAGACAATAGGAGCTGCATCTACAACCCGTATGCACATATCTTCTATCTATGTTATTTTCAAGAGGCCATCCACACCTTAAGTGCTGAGGGCACTAGGCTTTGTTCTCAGAAGAACGGTCATTCAAACTAGATTTTAAACTGAGAAAAGAAACTGTGATTCTCTCTGTGACTTTGATGTCTGTCATTTGTTTTTGTAAAAAGAAACACTTTTATTCAGAACATAAATTTGCATTTACTTTGAATTTTCCCTTTCCCATTGAAAGCAAGTTATTTTTGTTAATGTAAGCAATATTTAAAATAAAGTTACAAGACCATTATCATGAATGTATAATCCAAATGAACTTGTTTTATATGTGAATAAATGGTTGTTGGATATTTCAGATGTATTGATTTTTTTATTTTTTTTTTTACATCCCTAAATTGCTTTTGTGTTGAGTTAGATAAATGCCAGCTTTTATATTACTAGTGCCACCTGACTCAGACAGACAGCCAATTACACCTTTGAAATGAATCTGGTGTTACTGAAGAGCCCTTCGTGTTGCATCAGATCACACAGCCTGAAAAATTCTATGAATGTTAACCAATGAAAGTCAGACATTGCTTTTCAACCATGCTTCAACGGAATTATTTTAAAAAATAAACTCATGGAACAGGCCTAGACAAAATTGATGGTACCCCTAGAAAAGACTGTAAATAATGTGACCAAATGGACCTGTTAATTCAAGGTGTGTGCACTAATTAGCATCACAGGTGTGTACAATCTTGTTATCAGTCAGTGGGCCTATTTATAGGGCTTCAGGAAGTGTTGTCTGGTGACATGGTGTGTACCACACTCAACATGGACCAGAGGAAGCGAAGGAAAGAGTTGTCGCAGGAGAATAGAAAGAAAATTATAGACAAGCATGATAAAGGTGAAGGCTATAAGACCATCTCCAAGCAGCTAGATGTTCCTGTGACTACAGTTGCACATATTATTCAGAAATTTAAGATCCATGGGACTGTAGCCAACCTCCCTGGACGTGGCCGCAGGAGGAAAATTGATGACAAATCAAAGAGACGGATAATCCGAATGGTAACAAAAGAGCCCAGAAAGACTTCTAAAGAGATCCAAGGTGAACTCCATGCTCAAGGAACATCAGTGTCAGATCGCACCATCCGTCGTTGTTTGAGCCAAAGTGGACTTGGGAGACGACCAAGGAGGACACCATTGTTGAAAACAAATCATAAAAAAGCTTGACTGGAATATGCCAAACTACATGTTGACAAGCCACAAAGCTTCTGGGAGAATGTCCTATGGACAGATGAGACAAAAATGGAGCTAAAACATGCCGTCTGGAAAAGACACCCTTCAAACCGGAAACAACTGGAGCAGTTTGCTCATGAGGAGTGGGCCAAAATACCTGCTGAGAGGTGCACAAGTCTCATTGACAGTTACAGGAATCGTCTGATTGCAGTGATAGCCTCAAAAGGTTGTGCAGCAAAATATTATGTTCGGGGTACCAACAATTTTGTCTAGGCCTGTTCCATGAGTTTATTTTTTAAAATAATTTCGTTGAAGCATGGTTGAAATGCAATGTCTGACTTTCATTGGTTAACATTCATAGAATTTTTATTTATTACTTTTGTCAGAATAAAGTTTTTTCTGTGACCATTGTGAGTTTTTCTTTCATTGACCGAAGGGTACCAACAATTTTGTCGACGTGTGTAGCTAAAAAAAAAAAAAAAAGGAAATATTTAAATTTTTAATATTGTTGGCTCAAAATAATACATGCATTTTCTGACTTTTTTGCATACCCAATCTTGCAATCTTTTTTATTCACTCAGTGTCATGACAACAAATAATAAAACACAAAAACAATGAAAAGCTAAACACACTAAAGAAAGTCAAAATCTAACAGTGAAACATAAAAAGACAGTATAAAGACATAAATTTGTTTTTGTGTTTTGGAGTTTTTGTTTTAAAAATATGTTCTTGTATTTTTCTTGTGTTTGTTTTTGTCTTTTACTATTCAGTTTTGTGTTTAAGTGTTTATTGTGGGTAGGTGTTACAGTTTTAATTACCTACTGCCCAGTATTTTCAATAATTACAGTTGATAGCAATCATAAGTTTTTTTGCTTGTCACAAAATCTTTAATTTATTTCATACTTCAACTTCAATTTTATTTGGACTTTGGACTCACAGGACTCTAAATGGTCAGAACCCTGGAGCTTGGCCAGTAGGCTGTAGCGGCAGATACTCTTTACTTTAATAACTGCCAAGCTTCATGGCATTAGTCCTCACTGGCACAGGTCATGCTGCTGTATATTTGTTTGTACTTCTTACACATATGTCTAGAGTGACGCTTTGTAGTGCCAGAGTTGTGTTGAATATTTGGATCCCATGCTCAAATTTAGTATGTTCTTTTATTCCAGATTTTTTTTATTTTGTCCCACTGCTTCATTTGAACTTATATGAGTATGTATGATATTAGGGGCGGCAGTGGCTCAGTGGTAGAGCAGTCGGCTTTCAACCGGAAGGTAGTGGGTTTGATTCCCGCTCTCCCCACAATTCATACTGTCGTTGTGTCCTTGGGCAAGACACTTAACCCACCTTGCCTCGTATGAATGTGTAAGAATGTTGAGTGAATGTATGTGGTGATGGTCGGGATGGTCGGAGAGGCCGTAGGCGCAAAATGGCTGCCACGTCTCTGTCAGTCTGCCCCAGGGCATCTGTGGCTACAGTTGTAGCTTACCATCACCAGTGTGACTGTGTATGACTGAATAATGGATGGACTGTAAGTGCTTTGAGTCCCTTGGTCCCTCGGGAGAAAAGCGCAATATAAATCCAATCCATCATTATTATTATTATTATTATATTATAATGACTATATGGCAAATGTATAATATTCCCTTTCTTAGCTCATCTGTATGGCTTATCCTGGAAAACCTGGAAATTCAGAGAGTGGTTTTCCAGGTATGATCATATTAAAATGTCCAGTTATGTATATTGTGCTTGGAGTTTGGGAATGTTGGTAAACTTTACATCACATTTTGTTTAAAACTGGCTATGGCTTTAGATGTAATGTATAAACCTAATGTACATGTCCTCCTGTAAATAACCCTGCACTGCAGGTGGATTCTTATGAGATTTGTGAGTTTAAAAACTCAGGCAAATCCAAATAATTATTATACAATCTATGGCAAATCCATCTTGAACTGCTCCAAACAAAGTATTTGCGGTCCAAACATTTGCGGTCCAAACCTTGGCCTTACTGGCCGGTTGTGTCACTGACCAGGTATTCATTTCAGCCTCTGAAGCTGCTGTAGAGTGGACTTTAAACCACAGCAGAGAGAAACAGAATAATGTAGGGATTGACTCTCTAAATTTCCAGGTTTTCCAGGATAAGTCATACAGATGAGCTAAGAAAGGGGATATTATACATTTGCCATATAGTCCGTATAATATCATTATAATGAAAGACACGTGTAGATATTTATATAATTTCAAATGAAATTAGGACAATTAAAATATTCATAAGCCCTCCTCAAGAACAGACACAACTTACTTCACACAAGCTGAGATATTTCTTTAAAAGAATAGATGCTCTTATTTTTGCGGAGCCCAAAAATTCCAAACTCATTTCCTAAAGATAGGCGATAGCCAGACATCAGCCTTGTAAACCCTGTCTGTTGTACATTATACAGAGACAAGAAAAGTAAATCTGTTCTCAAGTAATAGTGCAGTTACTTTAAAATAATACTACAAAAGTAAAGGTAACTTTATTACTATTATTAACAACACTCAGGGTTATTATTATAAATCTTTTTGTTTGGGGCAGTGCATGTTAATAAACATACATGAGACACAGCCAGATGAATGTAAACATGCCAGATTATAGCCGTAGTCTAATTTCCATCTGTTGTCCCAACACTCTCACACCTTCATACACCAGTGCTGTGTCACTGGAGGCAAGGAGGGTTAAGTGTTTTGCCCAAGGACACAACAACAGTAGGAACTGTGGGGAGAGTGGGAATCAAACCGTCAACCTTCCGGTTATAGGACAACAGCTCCACCACTAAATTGCAAAAAGTCATGGAAATTTAAATTGCAATTCACAAGTTTTGTAAAAGGTTTAGACATAATTTTGTGCCAAATATGATGCAATTAACCATTCTAATCCACAGAATATTTACATTATAGTCAGTTTTCTTTTTTCTTTTTTTAGATTAGTTCTTATGTACTGTAATGAGAAGTCATTTTCAAGTGATTTTGTAAAATATTATGGGAAATTATTGGAGAAAAATTGCCTAAATCCTGAACACTAAGTGACTTACTACTATGTTTCAGTCTATTACAGATTTTGAGAGATTTTAAGAAAAAGTCTTGGAAAACATCCTGGATAATTAGCTGTATTCCCTCTCCATAGTTTTCCTCTGAGGTTTTCTGTCTACAGAAAATCAATGCACCAGGACTATTAATGAGACACCTTTGACATGGTGGAAGTCATCTGTGAATTAATAATAAGTGGGATACCAATGACACTTTAGATGAAACCTCTTGCCTAAAACTCATTATACAAGCACACACCCCGAGGAGGCACTTAGAGCACTTTTACCTTGCAATCACTCTCTTATTATTTCCAAATGAGTGTGTCCCTACATTACCTGGGTTTAATGCCTGTATTTTGGTATGACCGAGTGGGTCCAGCCTTCCTCTACTACTCACACTAATGGTCTGGAAAAAACGGTCACGAGTGTCCTGTTTGCTTCTGTCAGTCTGTTTTACACCCAAATACGAGCAAAGAGAGGAATAAATAGAAACGCCAGAAAAGTCTGGGAGGTATTAATTATCATAAGAAGAACACATGTTTTTGCTTCCTTGTTCATCTTGACCTGTTTAACTGACCCACTTCCAGAGCTGTACCTGTCTGCTGCCGTGTTAGACAGCTTGCATCAGGGACAATAGATAGGGGTTTATTTCCTCTTGTTGTGACGAGCACCCCACCTTGCAGTTTGCTTTCATCAGATAGTTCCTTTGGGCAAAACACTTCCTCACTTCCTTGTTTTTCTGAAGAAAAAGAGGTTAATAAGTCACAAATGCATATGCAAACATTACAAATATATTCTCTTGCTTACTCTAAAACCTTTTTTAATAAAGCTAAGTTGAAGTCACAAACCAACTAAGGAAAAAAGAAACCGCTGCTCACACAGGTCTCAGTAATTGGCTGCTGTGTGTATGATCTGCACAAGCTCAGTGGCAATGTCACGTCTAACTGTCAGACGAACAGGGCGCACTACTCGCCTTTCCTCCTGATACTTTAATATTGATTAGATCACAAGACAGTGCTTGTAGAAACGCCACATGATTTACTACTGGCTCTTGCAATGGACAAAAACTGGGATACTCCGGGTAAATATGATATATTTTTTTTATTTACTCGTCAAATATTCTATTGACCTTTTAGTAAAATTATTTTATTAAAGCACACTCTTTTGTGCTCAGTGAATCAAAAAAATAGGAAAAAGCTACACTTTAATACTTAAAGCTGTTTGAGGCCAAGTGACCTTGTTTTTATTTGTGATTTTTTTCACGTCATACTGGCTCCAGGATTAAGCCAAAGGTTTTAAAGAACTGAAATAAATCATGGAAAACACATGTGTTAACCCACTGTCCTCTTTACCCTGTATGGAGTATTAGTCACATTTTTATAGATGATATGATATGATATGATATGATAGGAAATGTAGGCTGTCCTCTGCATAAGGTGGTGACTCTCAGTATAACATAGCATTGGGTAAAACAAACAAGAAAAGCTTTATCGTCTGGATTTAGCAGAAAAATCTCTATATATTAGATTATTGTAGAATAAATGTAACCATTGAGGAGGTGTACATTTTGGCAAAACTAAAGATTGCAATTTGACACCTCATGGAAGCCCTGCAGGGACATTCTGTTGTCAATAAACCCAGTGGAAATAGGTCCGATGGTGAGTTGAAATATAGAAACAAAGGCCAGTTATTATAACACATGTCCTAAGCCTTCCTAAAAGAAAGTGTGTTCAAAATTAAATATGAAAGCAAGGCTTTGTTTGTCCTCTCTGGGCAGCTGTAGGAACAGGAAGTAATGGAACTTCTGCTGGGTTCTATGGAGCTTTTCAATGGCTGTGTCCATCAATAACACTAACTACTATTTAGGCCTACTTTACTATATATATAGATTTTTTGTAGAGGTGTCTGAATATCTAGTGTCTGAAATGTTGCACTTTTAATGCTTCATAATATGCTTTGCGAGTTGTTGGAGGAGAACAGCACAACTATAACATGTCTTTAAACTGTAGGCTACGCAACAGGTTTGAATGAAATGAGTTAGACAACTGTACTGTTTGTGGCATTGTAATCATTTGTAAATTGTTATGTATTAAGTCCTTACAATGTAATATCACTCACGTTAGCTTACTTGAGCTTGTATAGACAGATACAGTATATGATAGCTTCCCTCTTAAGGCAAGAAAGAGTTGCAGTTTTATTCATTAACGGGACAAGACTGTAGCAGCACTATAAAGTGGTTGAGGGGTTAAGGACAAGAGAGTGGTTTCGGGCACAGCCAATTTGAATGTAAATTATTTTTCCCTCTATTCATCCATTTTCTTCCGCTCATCTGGGGCTGGGTCGAGGGGTGCAACAATCTAAGCAGAGATGCCCAGACTTCCCTCTCCCCAGACACTGGCAGAGCTGACTTGGGAGTACCAAGACATTCCCAGACCAGCCAAGACACGTTGTCCCTCGCGTGTCCTAGGTCTTCCCCAGGGCCTCCTCCCTTTGAGACATGCCCAGAACACCTCCCCAGCAGGGCTGGACTGGTAATCTGGCATACCGGGCAAATGCCCGGTGGGCCGACGCACTTGGGGGCCGGTCCATATAATATGATTATTTTATTTTATTTTTTTAATTGGCCAATGACCGGCCCATAGAGCAGGGACAGCGGCCCATTGGTTCATTTTTCATACTGACACTGGGCTGGCCCAATCATCTCTTAACAGGCTCCACCCCTCCTCCTCTGTTTCTTGTGTCAGATGCAGTTAGTGGCTCAGAGCCAGAAATCTGTGGATTTAGGATGGAGAAACAAAAGTGCAAGGGGGTTGCGGAGAAGTTGCGGGCCAAAAAAATAAAAATGCTAGAGGTTGATGCCTCAACATTTGCAGAAATATCAGACATGTTTAGTGCTGTAGCTTCAGTATCCAAGCCTACAGTACCTGACGACATTTTGCAGAAACATGGAGAGTGTAATTGAAACGGTAAGCATGTTAGCTACATGATTAACAGGGAGGGAGTGTTAATCAGGGCGGGTGCAGGAGGAAAGTGTGTGTGTGTGTGTGTAGGTTAGCAGAGTTAACTTATTAAATTGCAACTTTGGCTGACTATTCTAATGTTAACCCTTTAATACCCATAATGGCCGTACGGCCCTTCTCTTGAAAAACTTAAATGATGCCATTTGATTATTTTAATTATTACTCAGAATGGCTGCGTCAAAGCGCCCACGACGAGTAACGCATGTTATTTGGGGATTAAAACCCGCCTTGCATTTTGAAAGCTGTATATTTTTGTTTAGCTGTATATTCAACGAAGTAGATATTTGCTCATGTTTCTAATGAATTTCCAACATCATTAATATGCAATATTTACGGTTAGTGAATAATATGAATATCATATATGTTTAGGACGTTTTGTGTGAGTAATTTGGTAGTATAGGTTGGTTTTCTTTTTTTTTTTAAGGGGAGTATCTCAACAATGAGAGTGAAATCTTGTTTGGTGTCATATGAAAGAGGGGTTTGTGCTCTTTAAAACAAAGTAGCCTATACTTGCAATTGTAAACTAGTTTTTCTGCTGTCTGGTTCATTGGAAAAAAAAAAAAAAACATTTCTCTTTAGAATTAGCAGTATTCTACATCCACATTATATTGGGTTCTAAAGGGTTAACTAGCTTTTATAACATGGAGCACTTTGTCCATCTAGAAATCCTGCTCTTCAAGAATACAGGACTATATAACCAAAATGGATCCTTACTAAGTGTACTTTTAATAACTCTTCCAAATAATTGTAATCCTCTCTCTCTCTGTCCTTATGTATAGTCAAGCCAGGTTGAGTTA
Organism: Perccottus glenii; assembly: GCA_024416835.2. Taxonomy (NCBI): domain Eukaryota; kingdom Metazoa; phylum Chordata; class Actinopteri; order Gobiiformes; family Odontobutidae; genus Perccottus; species Perccottus glenii. The sequence continues at coordinate 24,438,194 of CM044556.2, read as the reverse complement.
GCAGTGGAGGAGAGAGACAGGGAGGAACCTTTGATCACCAGGGAGTCTGTCAAGAGAGAGTGAGTACACTGGTCCACTTGCACTGGTACACTGGTCCATGGCACTTAGTTCTCAGCTTTGTAGGGTTTTTTGGAATGGAACAGTAGATATCCATATCTACAGGGACCGCAAGGATGGTGTACTAGTTGGTTGTGTCTGACCGATTGTGGTGGGCCGGTCTGAGTAAAAATGCCAGGGCCTTTTTTTTGTCCCAGTCCAGCCCTGCTCCCCAGGAGGGCGTCTAAGAGGCATCCAAAACAGATGCCCTAGCCACCTCAGCTGGCTCCTCTCAATGTGGAGGAGCAGCGGCTCTACTCTGACTTCCTCACGAGTGACCAAGCTCTTCACCCTATCTCATAGGAGATATGGTAGGAAATGTATGTATGTAGGAAATTCGGCCGCCTGACCCAGAGCTCATGACCAATAGGTGAGAGTAGGAAGGTAGATCGACGGTAAATTGACACCTTCCTTCACCACAGACTGGTACATTGACTGCATTACTACAGAAGCTGCGCTGATCTGTCTGTCAACTGAGCACCAACAGCTGATTGGTGTAAATATAATTTATAGATGTTATTCAATGCGGTTGTAAACTGAGTCAGCTTTGTAAAAAAGGGGAAAACCAAAATGTTCCTGGAAAGAATAATAGAAATACTCAGGTGGAAATAGTTGAAAAGTTTGAGTGATTGCTAAAAGCTGCTGCAAAACAAGAGCCGTAGTAAAATGGGAGTGTTATTCTTAAACATAATTTTCTTGCTGTGGTAGCTGGAGTTGAAATGCCACACACATTGGCACTTCTCAGAAAGACTAATTTGATGAGAACAAAAAGCAACCTTATTATGAATGTCAAGAGCAATTTCAGCTTCAAATTAAAAAAATAAAATGTAACTTAATGTGTTTGTCTGTAATATAGTGTTATGTAAAGCCGGTGACTGGGGCAGAATGTTCCGCTGAAGGCTTTCCTGACCCGAGGTGGTGAGAGCTGTATTCTTCATTCATGTTCCTGGTTTGCTGTGGCTCTAACATGCAGTTGGCAGACGTCCCGGTGTCCCAGTTTACACACATTTGCCACAGACTTGTGCTTTCTCATCTCCCACCTTCTAGTACTTTGCAGCTATAAAAATAAAAAATAAACTACAAAGACTGTCAGGTATGGAAGTACTCATGCCCTATTTTTAGTCTCACTGTGAAACAACAAATTATTCTTTCTGCATTTTCCCCACTGTATGAAATCTTGTGCAAAGATATATATATTTTTTTATACAGCATACGTCCCATTTTCTCCTTTTCAATGACCAAGTGCCTCTCCGTCACTGCCTCATTGTCAGCTGCTGCCAAAAGACAAAATGAGAAGCATGCTCACATAGCCACAAAAAACATATAAGCTTTGGTAATGTGTAAAGAATATGCCTCAACCAGCACAATAATTACAATATCTCCAAGACATTACTTGTGCCAGTGCCATATTTGTTTCTTTTAAGTCTAGCCTCGAGTCACATCAGCCTACTTCCTGGTTTGTGGTTGGGTGACCTATTTGTTACCATTTAGGTTTTAAGGTAACAGTTTCTAGCTTGACACCTCTGCTGCTAACAGGCGTCACCTATTTGCATATTGACTAAATTTGTACAAAAGAACATTTGGCATTCATTAAATCACTCAGTGTTGCATCTATATATAAATCAATGCTTTTCAGTCTGGCACCAGGTAAAAGTCAGTTACAAGAAACAAATATTTTTCTTTTCAAGGTCATGTTTATTTTTTCAGGCTGGGCAAACATCAATTATTGACAAGGTTATTACACACTCAGCCGAAAAACTTAGTCCTTCAACATATCGACATTGAATGCAAATAGACATAACTAGAAGAGGCTCCATTTAGCCTATGTTATATTGACATGCTCTCAAAGAAGACAGGGAGTGCATTTGAGTTGCATGGAGCTGGAGGAGTAACCTTGTTTAATCTGGACGGAGATAAAGGCTGATTATTTATGGAGGGCTCCTATTTATAGTAGATAGACATAAAAAATTCCCGACATTGGATAAGCTACGAGAATCTAAGAGACATTTATTACATTATTTACCATTTTCATAATGAAAGGTTATTTTTGCCTTCACATCCCTTAGAATAATAAAACAGACTAATGCAATACAAACATAACATAACTTAAACAGTTTTCAGATACCGGAGTGTGAGAGAGTGAATGGTCCAGTCTAAGGCCCAAAGCTGCTGGGATAGGCTCCAGTCACCGGTGACTCCTAACGGGACTAAGCAGAAGAAAATGAATGAATGAATAAAAAAAGTTTGTTTAGGTTTAGAAAGAGGCTGTCTGTTTTGGTTTAATTACCAAGTTTAACCTTTAATACTGTATACAGATGTCTTGTCCATGTGTCAGCTTGACACTCCTTACTCTTTTTGTTGATACTTCTTAGTTGCTATGGGAATAGTCTGAGCATAGACCATTATCAGTCATGTGACTTCTTTTGTAGATGTGGCTGTTATTATTTGCCTAAAAGCCGGGAGCGCTGTGTTTAAGTAAGTCTGTAACTATAAAAAAAGAATGCATCGACACAAACTCTTAAAACAGAAATGTTCAAACAAATGATATACAGTATATGGTTAATATTGTTAAACTGGGACTGCAGGAGGCTCCTCGGTAACCTTGCACTGCAGCTAGATTCTCGCAAGAGAAAACTGTGGCTGATTAATCCAATCACCGACCAGGTATTCATTTAAAGTACTTTCCCTTTTGCAAATGCCTTCAACAGGAGCCCTCCCAGATGTTACTGTGGAGCAGGCTATGTTCTGTGGAGCTGGTCTATCTTGCTAAGGCAGGTTAGCACCTCGGTGGCTAACCTGGTGAAGAGCATACCACATGCTCCAAATTGATTCCAGCTCGGGGCCTTTTTCAAAATCACTCCCTTCACTCTCACCTTGTGTCCTGTCTATCTACTGTCTAACAAATAAATGCAAAAAGTAGAAAAATAAAAAATAGGACTGCAGGTATTTGAAACATGAATATAGTGTAGATTAGTGTATAATGAAGGCTAAACATTTAGTGTTAAATGTGAAAAACTTAGGGCTATGGATGTGCCAAATGCTTTTTGCCAACCAAGAGCAGATGTCACATGAGAAGTTGTTCAAAAGAACGTTAAGGGTGGTCCCAAGTTATGGTTAATTAAAATAATTTTTGGGGGATTTCTCTCTATATAGCCTTACTGAACAGCTGGATTTTATATGGAATGTTAGATTTTTAGCGATGAACATTGAATTGACTGTAACACTGTTACCAGTGTTACTGTGACTGTAACACTGGTAATGTAATGTAAGTCGCTTTGGATAAAAGCGTCAGCTAAATGAATAAATGAATTGTGAAATGACTAAGTAGTGCACTGAAGCGATTTAAAAGATCAAAGAGTAGTTCTACTGCGTTCTCCCACCTGTGGCTCACCTCCGTCCCACAACACTGAGGGCTGATATTGAACAGGTACTAGACTGAGAGTGGATGCCTAGATAGACAGGTATACTGGCTCCAAAACAGTAGTAAGTAAAAAAAAAACCTTTAGCTTTTTTTTTTTTTTTTTTTGCAGTTTTTGTTTTTATGTTATTTGCAACTTTTTTTTTTTTTAGCTCTATAACCTTTTCACACTTTCTCAAAACCAAACAATTTCACAAAACACTGCTCTGCTGAGGAGTCTCAAGAGCTGTCAAAGAGAGTCTCATTCACAGCTCTCAGGAGCTCTTTAGACAACATTGCGACATTTAAAAGAGAAAAAACCTGATGCATGTTGATACCCTGTATCACCACTGCTCTATTCAATTTCAGGCCCAGCGAGCTTTCTGAAGCAGGTGCTCACAGCTCCACTGGGGTAGTCGGTGCCAGGGGCGACTCTCCAGGATTCTGTTTACCTCTTGGCCTGTCTGTCTGGCACCCCGTTGGAGACCTCCGTTACCCAAACAGACTCACACTGCCCAGGGCTAAGAGCTGTCCGTTGCTGTATCGTCAAGCATCACTACTTCTCGGCAATGTGGTATACGCTTTCTGGCAAGTGTAGGCCGCAAGGTTCTTATTCACTTACAGACTGGTTAAGAGATCATTTTCTTCATATTAGTCTTAATAGACAAACAGTGTGTCAGTTATTTCTTTTCCTTTAAATCTGTGAACAGTTTTATTGGCTATAGAAAAAATTGTATGCCATCATCATATACGTATATACTGTATATATACATATATAAAACAAAAGAAAATACACAGAAGGTTTCTACCTTCTTGTCTTCCCTTTTTGGTCAAAGGAAAGAAATATCCATACCATCAGGAGACCAGTTCTGATCTAATAATGTGTAAACCCTCTTTTGATATTTGGTTTGTAATATTCTGCATTGGTCAGATCAGCCATAATGGACATATCCACAGTGAGACAAAAGACCAAAAAGAAAACCAATGCAAACATAGCTGCAGTATAAGAATGAAAATGACCAAACAATATTAGTAGCTCATATGTCTATTTTATGTCTGTATCAAAAAAGCTAAAGAGCAAACAAATGAACCATTTAACTGTACATAAGCCAATATGAAGAAGTCTTAAAGAAAGAAGGGCAACTGTTTAGACTATACCCAATGGCACACATAAGAGAAAGTTTCTTTTGTGTGATGTTGTCAGATTTAGAAATATGACATACTGTATGTGTATAGTTATGTTAGTCACTACAAAATCACATCCAGTCTCATCAAAATGTGTCATTCATTATACTTATAAATGAAAAGTATTAGTATGTATAAAAAAGTATGATTAGAAAGTGCTTCACGTGCCGCCATTATTCAGGCGCTGTGGTCTTCAGGAAAATGAAATAGAGCATTTTACAAACATAACATACATAACAACAGTAGCTGTTACAACATAAAATACGTAGTCGCAACTACAGTTGCCGTTACAACATACGTAACAAAAACATACAGACAACATCAGACAATAGCAGGATAACAGCACACGTGGTGTGTGTCAGTGATAATTATGATTATGTTATTAATGTCTTGAATAATGAATTGGTCAAACTAAAATTATGGATGGACAGAAACAAATTATCTGTAAATCTTGATAAAACAAAAGTAATGTTTTTTGGCAACTGCAACAATGAAGTTGAATCAAACATTTACATAAATAACACAAAAATTTAAAAGGTAACAGAGATAAAATTTCTTGGTGTAATTGTAGATAACAAACTCAGTTGGAAGCCACACATTCTACATTTACAAAACAAAATAGCTAAAAACATTTTAATAATAAACAAATCCAAAATATTTTTAGATATCAATTCACTCCGAATGCTTTATTGTGCTCTGGTACAACCATACCTTACATATTGTATTGAAGTATGGGGCAATAACTTCAAAACAGCATTAAAACCACTCTTAACGCTACAAAAGAGAGCAATGAGAGTAATCCATAAAGTTGGATATTTGGAGCATACTAATCCACTATTCTTACAGTCCAAATGACTAAAGCTGAAAGATCGTGTTCAATATTCTACAGCTCAACTGATGTACCGAGCAAATAATAATGCTCTTCCTGGCAAAATACAAAAATTATTCAAGCGCAGGGAGGGACGCACCAAACTGAGAGGAGTGGACAATTTTAAAATTAACATTATAAGGACAACAAGACAGTTTTGTGTGTCTGTGTGTGGCGTCAAACTTTGGAACAGTCTTGGGAACAGCACAAGCAATGCAAAAGCCTTCACAAATTTAAAACAATGCATAAATATATTATGTTCTTACAGTATAGAACCGCGCATGCGAGGTAAGGGAGCGAGATAACTATAGTTATCAACCAGTGCCATAACTTGTCTTGAACATGTAAAATTGTATAACAGGGAATATTGTGCATGGGATGTAAATAAGGGATGATTAAATAGTATAGTACAAATACTAGTTACCACAGTACTTGTTCTGTTTTTATTGTTTTTCTCTTCTGTTTGGTGAATGGAATTTATTGTAATTGTTTTGCTGTTTTGTTGCAATGTATAGCACTTTTATTTAAATGTTGAAAGGGTTAGGCATAATAAGTCTTTGACTTCAGCCTAAATCCTTTTGGTCTATGATTTATAGTTAATGATGGGGTTGTATTCTTTTTTATTTAATTTTTTTATTTAAATGACCAAATAAAACTATTACCTACCTTAAAAAATAATACCACTGTTATGTGGTCTTTATATTAGACGTGGGTAGAGTAGTCATTTGTTATCTTGGGTAAAATGAGTCATGTTCTTTGTACTTTTATCACCACTTGGTCCTGAGTGCTCACCACAAAACTGCAGGAAAATGTACAGTTTTGGTGAAGTGGAGTCACATATGACCTCACCGAGTCGGCACTTAAGACTTTAACTATAGTTAAACTCCAGAGGTTAATGACTCCTGAGTCGTCGGATGCAGAGCTTGATGGTTTGTTGAAATTATCAAATATTTGTTGAATTGCTTATATGTTGCATTTGACCAAAAGTGCTAAAAATTACTTGAAAGAGTTTACTTAAAATGTAAAAGTGCACAAAGACATAATTCTGATAAACCAGTTGAAACCACAATTTAATGTTTTGCTCAGAGCTGATTTGTCTTATAGCACTTGATTGCCAGCACACAGGAAAGGCAATATTTTTTAAATTTGATCTATTTTAATGAGATAATTTTGCCAAGATAATCTCTCTAACGTGGCCTTGGAATTTGTTAGCAACATTTGTGAAGCACTGAGATCCCTGCTACAAAGAATACATCCAGTAGTGCATATAGTTATTATGGGACTTTAACAGGAATTATAAACCAGGGTATCTCAAATGATTTCAACTCATTTAAGTAAGTAAGTGCCTTCGTCTTAAGCCCATCCGGGGTGGCCACAGCGAAGTGGTTCACTGGAGTAGCTCGTATTTACACCGAATGCCCTTCCTGGCGCTGCCCTTGCCCTTTACCCAGCCTAGGGATCGGCACAGACTAAGTCCATCACCCCCAATTACCTCTTCACAACAGAGAAGCTTCGTCTCAACTCATTTTAATTGATTTTTTTTACTTGGCATTTTAGCTTTTATTAAACAATGACAGTGAATATGGGGTAAGAGCGGGAAACTAACATGGAGCCAGTAGCCAAACACTTATTGTGTGTTGTTTTATGTGGGAGAAACCAGCTTCTCTACATTTCATTCTGGTAAAGATGTGGTGTTCACAATATTCTGACAAAAGAGAAAATCTATGCAAAAGACACTTTCCCTTCTGCCATCCACAGAAAACCTTTTTAAGTGAAAAAGTTTAAGAAGAAGAAGTGAGTTGAAATTGAAGTTGTAGAGAAGATTGATGATGGACTCTTTCTAAAATGTGCAGTAGATACAACTCGCTACATTTGTCTTGATCTCTCTCTATATCTATCTATCTATCTATCTATCTATCTATCTATCTATCTATCTATCTATCTATCTATCTATCTATCTATCTATCTATCTATCTATCTATCTATCTATCTATCTATCTATCTATCTATCTATCTATCTATCTACTCTGTGAGAAATGCTATTGTGTTTGCGTAAAAACAGTGGTTGGTCATGTCCTTCACGCAGTTAAACAGTGTTCATTCGATCCATTCTTTGATAAATCAGCACAATGACACTACCTAGGACTGTTCACATGCGTCTTATCAGCTCATAAACACACTCCAGCAGGTAAACCCCGGTAACTCCACGTGCCATCGGTCCGTGTTGTCCAGCTCAGCTTAGTACAGTCCAAACATGGCTTGCTTCCTCCGTTATCATTCAAAAGTTCGCGATGCTTTTTGTGGCCCACGCAACGTTTAGTGCTGCTTTGATCAGGTGGATGATGCGCTGGCCTGCGCTATTTTTGTAAAATAAATAAAATTATAAAATTATAACAAAATAAATTATTAATTCATTGTTTTTTTTAACACAATTAAAATTTGAATGTATAATCAAATCATTTATTAAATATACAGTGTCTATTTTTTATTTAGACTAGTAATTTAAACATTTTAACATTATTATAGTCATAATTATGCTATTATATTATTGTTTTTTCCACTCAGTATTTCATTGACATTATTGTATAGTCAAGCTGCAGGGTTGTGTTTTCATGGTGATGTTTAGAATGATGACTCACATTCTAACGTGACATCACATGAGAGCTTTAGAATGGAGGTGAGGACAGACAATTATTCATTTCCTAAGAGACTCTTGAAGAGACCAGAAGCAACACGTTGAACAGACTCTACATTAGCTACAAGCAACAAACACAGTCAAAACCTACAAAGGAAGACTTTCTTACTGGTTGAATAATCCAGATTCTCGACAAAATCCAACATGTCAGATTACTGCAACCAGTCCACGGTGCGCGACCTCTACAACCTAGCAGAGCGGTACCGCCTGCCTGTGGACTTTCAGATGAAGTCTGAAGGACCCTGCCACAACAGGACCTTCTCTATCCAAGTAACTGTTGGGGGCTTAATTGCAGAGGCAAAGGACCATCCCAAGAGGCCGCTAAGACTCTGGCCTCAGCCATAGTGCTGGAAAAGCTCCAGAGGCTGTCCACATTTATATCCAAAAACAGGAATAACAAGACCACAGCTAATGTTGAAGCTCACATCCGCCCTGACTTCGGTCTGGGGAAGGATCCCAGCAGCCGCCTGAATGAGCTGCAGCTGGCCCGAAGGGAGGAGCCTGCTGTTTACCGTGTGGTGGAGGCTAGACAGGACGGAACATCTGGATTTTCTCCATTGAGGTTTCCCTTGACAAGTACACCGCCATCGGGACCGGCTCCACCAAGAAGGAGGCCAAGAGGAGAGCTTCCACAGCACTGCTCCTAATGATGGGCTATCAAGTCACTGAGCAACATCGGTCTGATCTGCCCAGTCCACTACTGACCACCAGAGGACTGCAGCCCCTGAGTCCCGATGAGACCACCAACCATCTGACCAACCAAAGTTCTCAGGACACTACAGAGCATACCAAGAGTCCACAGGACACTACAGAGAATACCCAGAGTCCACAGGACAGTACAGAGAATATCCAGAGTCCACAGGACACCACAGAAAATAACAAGAGTCCACAGGACAACCAAAGTCCTCACGACGCTACAAAGAATACCAAGAGTCCACAGGACAACCAAAGTCCACAGCACACTGCAGAGAATACCAAGAGAATACCAAGAGCCTCAGTCATGGTACTCGAACAGCTCCAGAGACTGCCCACAGTTGTTGGCAATAAACCAGTGACAAAGTGGATGAAGACCACAGCTGATGTTGAAGCTCACATCCGCCCTGACTTCGGTCTGGGGAAGGATCCCAGCAGCCGCCTGAATGAGCTGCAGCTGGCCCGAAGGGAGGAGCCTGCTGTTTACCGTGTGGTGGAGGCTAGACAGGACGGGAACATCTGGATTTTCTCCATTGAGGTTTCCCTTGACCAGTACACCGCCATCGGTACCGGCTCCACCAAGAAGGAGGCCAAGAGGAGAGCTTCCACAGCACTGCTCCTAATGATGGGCTATCAAGTCCCTGAGCAACACCGGTCTGATCTGCCCAGTCCACTACTGACCACCAGAGGACTGCAGCCCCTGAGTCCCGATGAGACGACCAACCATCTGACCAACCAAAGTTCTCAAGACACTACAGAGAATACCCAGAGTCCACAGGACACTACAGAAAATACCAAAAGTCCAGAGAACAACCAAAGTCCTCAGGACGCTGCAGAGAATACCCAGAGTCCACAGGACACTACAGAAAATTCCCAACGACCACAGGACAATACAGAGAATACCAAGAGTCCACAGGACAACCAAAGTCCACAGGACACTGCAGAGAATACCAAGAGAATACCAAGAGCATCAGTCATGGGGCTTGAACAGCTCCAGAGACTGCCCACAGTTGTTGGCAACAAAACAGTGACAAAGTGGATGAAGACCACAGCTGATGTTGAAGCTTACATCCGCCCTGACTTCGGTCTGGGGAAGGATCCCAGCAGCCGCCTGAATGAGCTGCAGCTGGCCCGAAGGGAGGAGCCTGCTGTTTACTGTGTGGTGGAGGCTAGACAGGACGGGAACATCTGGATTTTCTCCATTGAGGTTTCCCTTGACCAGTACACCGCCATCGGTACCGGCTCCACCAAGAAGGAGGCCAAGAGGAGAGCTTCCACAGCACTGCTCCTAATGATGGGCTATCAAGTCCCTGAGCAGCCCCTGAGTCCAGATGAGACCACCAACCATCTGACCAACCAAAGTCCTCAGGACACTACAGAGAATACCCAGAGTCCACAGGACACTACAAAAAATACCCAGAGTCCACAGAACAACCAAAGTCCACTGGATGCTACTGAGAATATCCAGTGTCCACAAGACACTACAGAGAATATCCAGAGTCCAAAGGAGACTACAGAGATTATCCAAAGTCCACAGGACAACCAAAGTCCACAGGACACTACAGAGAATACAGAGAGTCCACAGGACATCCAAAGTCTACAGAACAATACAGAGAAGACCCAGAGTCCACAGGACAACCAAAGTTCACAGGACACTACAGAGAATACCCAGAGGTTTCAGGACACTACAGAGAATATCCAGAGTCTGCTGGACAACCAAAGTCCTCAGGACACTACAGAGAATACCCAGAGGTTTCAGGACACTACAGAGAATATCCAGAGTCCGCTGGACAACCAAAGTCCTCAGGACACTACAGAGAATACCCAGAGTCCACAGGACGCTACAAAAAATACCCAGAGTCCACAGAACAACCAAAGTCCACTGGATGCTACTGAGAATATCCAGTGTCCACAAGACACTACAGAGAATACCCAGAATCCGCTGGACAACCAAAGTTCTCAGGACACTACAGAGAATACCCAGAATCCACAGGACAACCGAAGTCCACAGGACGCTACAGAGAATACCCAGAGTCCACAGGACATCCAAAATCCACAGGACACTACAGAGAATACAGAGAGTCCACAGGACATCCAAAGTCTACAGAACAGAGAAGACCCAGAGTCCACAGGACAACCAAAGTTCACAGGACACTACAGAGGATACCCAGAGTCTTCAGGACACTACGGAGAATACCCAGAGTTCACAGGACAACCAAAGTCTTCAGGACACTACAGAGAATACCCAGAGTCCACAGGACATCCAAAGTCCACAAGATACTACAGAGAATACCCAGAGTCCACAGGACAACCAAAGTCCACGGGACACTACAGAGATTACCCAGAGTCCACAGGACAACCAAAGTCCTCAGGACACTAAAGAAAATACCCAGAGTCCACAGGACAACCATAGTCCACAAGATACTTCAGAGAATACCCAGAGTCCACAGGACACTACAGAGAATACCAAGAGTCCACAGGACAATCCACCTGAGGTTAGTCCACCACAGACCATTGATGGACCCCAAGTGGAGCGCCTTGTTATCAGAGTTCTTGTCAAGAAAATGCTTCATAAAGTTCCAGTCCAGGAAGGGGCCTGGGACCACTACACATCCATCGTTACAGGGCTGGAGAAGGCAGTCCAAGACCAGTTTAAAGTCCCTGAGGGAGTGGTTCTCAAACACAAGATCATCGAGAGAATGGGCAAAGTCGCTGCCAAAGATCTGATCTATGAGTTTGGAACTGCATCCAAGCTTCTGGAGAAAGCTTTGAGACAAGACCATGCAGAGTTTGAGGAGGCTGCTGTGAAATATATGAACATCCGTCTTAATGCGTACCTGAACCGACCAAAGACCGGACTGGCCCGATTCTTCTCATCGTGGGACAAGGCCATGAGTCTGCCCTACTAGACCAGCACCAAAGACCATTACTCTACAATCAAGTTCATCTGGATCAGTCCATACCATCGGACTTTACCATCATTCAACCCTTTTTTCTATAGGGTTGATAAAAATAGCATATATAAAAAAATATATACAAATATGTTTATATAAATAAATATTATTAATATTTATTAATATAAATATATTACATATTATTAATAAATAATAAAAAATAATAAAAACAAATACAAAAAACTTGTATTGGGTATGTTACAAAAGTATTCCATACATTCCAAACTTTTCCTTTTAAATATGACATTATACTCATGGGTATATAGCATGTGTGGAGGCAAGGTGGGTTAAGTGTCTTGCCCAAGGACACAATGTCAATATGAACTGTGTGGAGAGCGGGAATTGATCTGGCAACCTTCCAGTTATAGGAAGAAGAAGAAGAAGAAGAAAGTTTATTTATATAGCACCTTTCACAGACATAGTCACAAACAGGGCTGGACTGGGACAAAAAAAAGGCCCTGGCATTTTTACTCAGCCCACCACAATCGGTCAGACACAACCAACTAGTACACCATCCTTGCGGTCCCTGTAGATATGCATATCTACTGTTCCATTCCAAAAACCCCTACAAAGCTGAGAACTAAGTGCCATGGACCAGTGTACCAGTGCAAGTGGACCAGTGTACTCACTCTCTTGAAGAGCAGGATTTCTAGATGGACAAAGTGCTCCATGTTATAAAAGCTAGTTAACCCTTTAGAACCCAATAAAATGTGGATGTAGAATACTGCTAATTCTAAAAAGAAATGTTTTTTTTTTTTTCCAATGAACCAGACAGCAGAAAAACTAGTTTACAATTGCAAGTATAGGCTACTTTGTTTTAAAGAGCACAAACCCCTCTTTAATATGACACCAAACAAGATTTACCTCTCATTGTTGAGACACTCCCCTTAAAAAAAAAAAGAAAACCAACCTATACTACCAAATTACTCACACAAAACGTCCTAAAAATATATGATATTCATATTATTCACTAACCGTAAATATTGCATATTAATGATGTTGGAAATTCATTAGAAATATGAGCAAATATCTACTTCGTTGAATATACAGCTAAACAAAAATATACAGCTTTCAAAATGCAAGGCGGGTTTTAATCCCCAAATAGCATGCGTTACTGCGCAGCCATTCTGAGTAATAATTAAAATAATCAAATGGCATCATTTAAGTTTTTCTAGAGAAGGGCCGTACGGCCATTAGCCTATGGGTATTAAAGGGTTAACATTAGAATAGTCAGCCAAAGATGCAATTGAATAAGTTAACTCTGCTAACCTATCTACAAAAACAATGCAAAATAGCTTATGCTGTGTTATTTGACTTTAGCTGACTGAGTGGCTAGTGCAGTGGGTGACAATCTGACAGACTATATAATGGCAACAACGATTAAGTTGAACACGTCTCACCCGCAAAGCTCTCTGCATCACAGGTGATCCCACTCACCCATCACACAGCTTCTTCAGCCTGCTACCATCAGGGAGGAGACTGCAGAGTCTCCAGGCCAGGACCAGCAGACTAAAGGACAGCTTCATCCACGAGGCTGTCAGGAAGCTGAACTCCCTCCCGAACCTGCCCCCCCTCCCCTCTTCTTCCCCAGGCACCACTGAACTATGAACCCCCCCCCACTAATTATATGATGACATGCACTAGTCACTTGTGCAGCATTGGTCTCCTCACTCACCGCTCACTACCTCATTCAACATGGAACTGATGTAATTCCACTACCTCATCAGTCAGTTAAATAACTGCTCTTGGACACTTGTCACTTTAATCAGACAAGATATTTTAATAAATGATTTTTTGCACTAAAAAAATCTTTTAACTGCACTGTTGTTCACTTTATTGATTTGCACAATATCTGTCATTTACCTTGCGCTGCTTTATTTAACTTTATTTTTAGCTTTATTTTTAATTTTATTATGTATCTTTTTTATCATTTCCCTTATTGTATAGTTGTACCTACATTTTTATATTTGATCCAGTTATTTTTTAGGCTTTAATGTTAATGTTATCTGTATGCACCGGGGACTGAGAGTAACGCAATTTCGATTCTCTGTATGTATGTACTGTACATGTGGAAATTGACAATAAAGCAGACTTGAAACTTGAAACTTGAAACTTGAAGTTGTCTTATTATAATATTCATTAATTTAGGTAAATCATCATCTTCGTCGTGGCCCAACCAGGCCCACACACACACACACACTTTCCTCCTGCACCCACCCTGATTAACACTCCCTCTCTGTTAATCAAGTAGCTAACATGCTTACCGTTTCAATTACACTCTCCATGTTTCTGCAAAATGTCGTCAGGTACTGTAGGCTTGGATACTGAAGCTATAGCACTAAACATGTCTGTTATTTTTGCAAATGTTGAGCATCAACCTCTAGCATTTTATTTTTTTGGCCATAACTTCTCCGCAACCCCTTGCACTTTTGTTTCTCCATCCTAAATCCACAGATTTCTGGCTCTGAGCCACTAACTGCATCTGACACAAGAAACAGAGGAGGAGGGGTGGAGCCTGTTAAGAGATGATTGGGCCAGCCCAGTGTCAGTATGAAAAATGAACCAATGGGCCGCTGTCCCTGCTTTATGGGCCGGTCATTGGCCAATTAAAAAAAAAAAATTATTATATGGACCGGCCCCCAAGTGCGTCGGCCCACCGGGCAATTGCCCGGTATGCCAGATTACCAGTCCAGCCCTGATTAGAAGGAAACATTTTTTGTCCTAATATAAAAAATGGCTGATAGGTTGTAGGCCCTTTATGATTTCAATCTCAACTGATGTCTTTTTATTTAAACTTATAACACATTTTACAATAAGAAGGTGCCTGGACAACACCTCTAGTGTTTTTTTAATAATCTTTCTTCATTTAACACAATTTTTAGTTTATGATACATACACAAATGTGTGACAGAGGATAGTGACAAAGCATGTTCTGTTGTTTCTAGTGCTGCAGTGGGGAAGGCTGCACTTGGATTAAAACATATACAGATCATATTATTTTGTAGACTAAAGACTAATCTGGATATGTGTCATTTTGGTGTGAGCCTGGGTTGGGGGTTAAACAAGTGAAACCTCAAAAGCTCATGTAACAGATAAATGCACTAGACAAAGTGCACAACAAAGCACATCTATTAAGGCCCCTCTGTCACTTTTTGTTGACGTCGCTCTTTGTTTCTGTCCTCACTGTCTAGCTTACTGTTTTCCCACACATGGTGAAAACAATTTTTTCACCAAGTCTTTCATTAAAAAAGGAACAAAATAAAAAGAACCAAAAGTGATTGGGTTGAAATTGCCATTGGCCTCTCTCTGACATCTTTAGCTCACATTGCGTTGTGCTTTTTTTTTTTTCTCATGAGTGTATTTAATTGGGAAATGGTTTCTGGGGGCTATCAATACAGTGTACTGTGGAGCTGATGCTCGTCTTGTTTCGCTGGGGTCATTTCATTGGGTTTGTCTACAATTGGCTCTCCTGCCTGTTTCCATCACCGTCAGAACTGACGGATAAATAAACAAGGTGGGATGAATGAGAAAAAGACAAAGGGTTGTTACAGGGAGTTCCTGCTGTCTGGCTTTTATTTATTTATTTATTTTTTTACGGTTGGCTGAGTATTGTTTTTACTGAAAATGTGTAAAATTGGTTTTGTGAAGTTGGTGAGGTGGTGTTTTTTTCCAACATTTCAGATTATGGAAAGGATACATCTTGAGTGCTTCATTCTGATTTTATAAATCCCAACACACTTTAACATTACCACTTGTTTACAATGTGCACTCCCGCTGCTGCAAGAGTGACTCACAGCTGTGCTCTGTGACAAGGAATTGACGCAAATGACAAACAACCAAACAACGAAACAACAAACAATGAAGACTAAAATCATCAGGGAATATTATACAATAGTGAAGGACAATTGTATGATGTAATGTTCAATTTAGTTACCAAGCCATGGCGGTGGATTCCCTCATGAACCTGAAAACACAAGAGAAACAATTAAAAAGGAGTGATTAGTCATGGATTTGGTGAAGTTTGAAAAATTAATGACATATTTGAGCATCATTGAAAAGTAAATGATTCAACATTGTTGAGGCAGTGCCAAACAGAAAGGAAAGAACAACTCCGAAGGTGCAAGTAGGTTTAAGGGAAACAAGTCAACTAAGTGGAATTTTGCAATAACAATTTGACCTGTGATGCTTCAATCAGGCAGACAAACACACAAGTGCATGACATGGCAATATCAATGAAACCCAGTTTAGACAATTGTTTGACATTCAACCTTTTTCCTTTTTAAAAATACCTTTTGAACAAGAAAAACACAAATGAACACAACACAACTCAGTACAGTCCAAGTAAACAAAAAAGAAAAAAAAAATGTTTCTCTGTGCAGTGTATGTGAGGACATCATAAAGTCTGCTAGAGCATGAACCAACAATTATAATCTCTATAGCCTAAGAGCAGAGATACAGGAGCCAGATCCAAAGTCACTCCAAATATTTCCTTAATGTTTTCTAGAATGTCCGTCCAATATAATTGAATTTTTACACATGACCAAACACAGTGAGTAAAAATCCCTTCCACTGATGTACATTTCAGACACATACAGTATTGTTCAAAAATAATAGCAGTACAATGTGACTAACCAGAATAATCCAGGTTTTTAGTATATTTCTTATTGCTACGTGGCAAACAAGTTACCAGTAGGTGCAGTAGATTCTCAGAAAACAAACAAGACCCAGCATTCATGATATGCACGCTCTTAAGGCTGTGCAATTGGGCAATTAGTTAAAAGGGGTGTGTTCAAAAAAATAGCAGTGTGGCATTCACTGCTGAGGTCATCAATTTTGTGATCTCTAATGCCTTAAAATGGAGAGTAAAACCAGAGAGACGTGGAAGAAAACGGAAGACAACCATTAAAATGGATCAAATAATAACCAGAATGGCAAAGGCTCAGCCAATGATCAGCTCCAGGATGATCAAAGACAGTCTGGAGTTACCTGTAAGTACTGTGACAGTTAGAAGACGTCTGTGTGAAGCTAATCTATTTTCAAGAATCTCCCACAAAGTCCCTCTGTTTAAAAAAAAGGCGTGTGAGGAAGAGGTTACAATTTGCCAAAGAACACATCAACTGGCTTAAAGAGAAATGGAGGAACATTTTGTGGACTGATGAGAGTAAAATTGTTCTTTTTGGGTTCAAGGGTCACAGACAGTTTGCAAGATGACCCCCAAACTGAATTCAAGCCACAGTACACAGTGAAGGCAGTGAAGCAAGAGTCATGATATGGGCATGTTTCTCCTACTATGGTGTTGGGCCTATTCATTTATCACATACCAGGGATCATTGATCAGTTTGCATTTGTCAAAATACTTGAAGAGGTCATGTTGCCTTATGCTGAAGAGGACATGCCCTTGAAATGTTTGTTTCAACAAGACAATGACCCCAAACACACTTGTAAACGAGCAAAGACTTGGTTCCTTGCTTAAGAGCGTGTATATCATGAATGCTGGGTCTTGTTTGTTTTCTGAGAATCTACTGCACCTATTGTTTGGCATTTAGCAAAAAAAAAAAAACTGGATTATTCTGGTTAGTCACATTGTACTGCTATTATTTTTGAACAATTCTGTAGGTGACAGCGAGGGTTCATTTTGTGCCTTTTACTTGGGAAAATCTGTACACAAATCATTTTAAACTGTAGCAGCCTGGCCTGGTCACAAACAGACATTCAAACTTGATAACTGATAATGTGTTTTATACGCAAGTTTGGGCCCGGCTTTGAAACCACAGCCTTTTGAAGTAGAGCACGTACAGCATTTTTTTTTCTGTTTCCATAATGCAAGCATAAAATGGTAGCCTTAATTTGAGGCTTTACTGCTCCAAGTCACCATTACAAAGTCTGCAATACGCTACATGATAAACAAAACTATGCCTTGGGTTCTATCCAATTACAATCAAGTAAGTGCTTTTGGCTTCTTTTGCAACACCATAGATCAGTAACAATATGTTGTTACAGTGAAATTGTGTAAACGTTCTCTTGGCCTTGTGATGCCACAGTGATGAAACCAAAGGGCTTTTCTCACTTTGTTTCCAGAGTCCATCCATCTAGTGCTCTCAGTACCATCTGGGAGACTTACATAAGTCGTACAAAACCCTGCCTCTTCTTGCTGCCTCCGTAAAACGTGCCTCCTTTCGTTAACTAAGATACATTATCAAACTTCAAAGACCATTCTGTGAGCGCTGTGGGCTCTGTGTCCTCTGTGTCCTTCTACACTGCTCATTGAAAACAAGCACCAGTTGCATGGGGATGTACTGTGTGGGTGTTATAGAGACCAGAGGGGAGGAAGAAAATAGTGATTAAATTAAATGATGATGTGTTGGTGTCTATTTCACACTCCAGCTGTTGCCACATGTTGAGGAGGCTAAGCTAAATAATTCAACATATACTCATTGGAAAGTTCTGCAGTGTCGTGTTCATGTAAAGTTTTCACTCATTAAGCAAATGCCACAGCAAACTGTCACTCGGTTTGTATGTATTTAAATTTAAAGGAAATGGAAACGCTTCATGCTGTGAAGTGCATTTAATTGAACAGATCTACGTTGTTTGTTTAAAATGTTATTAGCTGTGTGTTATTCAGGAACAAACAAATATATTTTCAGGGTTTTTTTCAAAGTTGAGACACATTTCACGACATCAAAGCAGCTGTTTCTGCTCCCATCTGGTGGAATCACATTATACTTCCATTGGGTTTTCTGTTGGAATGCAGAAAATGTTTAGACCATTTAAAATGCAGACATTGAGAACATTTGAGCAGCATTAGAAACAGAAACCCAATGATGTCATTAGGAGATGTCAAAGTGAAGGCAGGGCCAGGGCCTCTCATTCATCTCTAACAGAGCCACAATGACTGCTGTAGTATCTACATTCCTTTTCTCTATGTGAGTATTAGAAGGGTCTCTTTTGGAAATGCCATGGTCATGCAACAACCACATTTTTTTATTGTTGCAGAACCACACTTTTTGTGATGTCCAGATGTAAAGAATCTTACATAATCTAATTGTGACTTTACAAGTGAGAAAATATGGAACAAAAAATGGCATTGGTCTTGTAAATCATCAGGTTGTGTATCCAACCACACGGTGTTTGGGAAACACCTGACACTGATAATGCTAATAGCTTGCAGGAGTACAGAAAATCCCTAACTCTAAGTTTGTTAACTGGATGCAGACACCTATTGAGTATACATTACCCACACTAAAGCACAGGAACGTTTTTATATATATAATTGTTTTGTTTGAGCCTGTTGTAACTTGGATGGATAGAGTGTGGTATAGTCATAAGTCCTACATGTAGGAGAAGTCAGAGCAGCTATAATGGGCACTTCCACTGGCAGGTCTTTGAAGTAAACCACAAATAAATGGTGATAACTACAGGATAACTAACTGTGAGAGCATCAGTGGATGGAGAAGATGTAGAGATGGTCATCAACTGTTAGTTGTAGTGTATTAGTACTCTTACAGTGTTCAATTTTATTTGGTGTTAAAAGACCCCCTCTGGTTCACTTTAAAAAAACCTTGTGATACCTTCCTTTTAGCTGGGGCTATTAAAGACAGCCAGACTAGTCATTAGTTCCAGCAGTTAGTCCTTAGTGTCACAGATAAACATACAGAGCTATTAATAAGTCTTATAAAAATATTTTTACGAGTGTGTCCAAGATAATGAGCAGGCTATAAAGCTGGTTGTTAAAACAAAGACAAAAGGTTAAAATGGTTATAATCACAGAAAATTACTGTTTCACAACTTCAAAAAACAGTTTAATAGGATAATAGCACATTTATCTTGACATTCTAATGTAGGGAGCAGCACTGGGAGACAATGTTTTAGATAATAAGTTATGTGTGAAGTGGATGCTTTATAGTTGATGCAATTAACCACAATGAATGTCCAAGCCACTATCTGTGACCAAACCCAACTTTGGTCAAGTCTGGCTGAATAAAGAAACTAAATGTAAGTTGAACCTCGTGATCTTTAATGAGGATGGATTATAAAAACAAAGTAACAAGAATGAACTTATTGGAGCGGCTACTGAAGGATGAAAGAATAAACTCCAGCTGAGAGGGACACTTGGGCATCAGAGACTAGTGTCTGCACAGCTCTTTCTCAATATAAACCTTAAGCATGTTCATTGTAGAGAGCTTGTTTAGTGCATTGCCCATGGCAGTCACTGAATCAAAATATTTGACTCTTATCTTCCCTCTCCCATGTGTTCTCCGCTCGATACCCCATT
Organism: Perccottus glenii; assembly: GCA_024416835.2. Lineage (NCBI taxonomy): Eukaryota > Metazoa > Chordata > Actinopteri > Gobiiformes > Odontobutidae > Perccottus > Perccottus glenii. Next base: position 24,418,034 of record CM044556.2, on the reverse strand, counting down.
AGCTCCTTCCTGTTTATTTATCCAAATTACCAGACCTTCTTTGTGTCCCTGCGGAAATCCTCTGACACTGGCTGCCAGGCTGAACCACACTTTCCCAACACTGCAACAAAATTATCCAAAACAATTACCCACTAGTTCCAATTATGGACTCTCAAGAGTGCAAGGTTTGCCTTTTTAATGTCATAAATATTTCCAGTCCTGAAACCCAAGCCAGTGAAGGGCTAGGGGTCTCTTTCAAAATTGAGTGTGTTCCTGACCCGATGAGTTGCAGTTAACCTGGGACGGCGCTCTGATCAGGCTGCTGCAAAAGTGTGTGAGAGATTAAGTTACAAAAGTAACAAGAAAAAGTGTTCTTTTTTTATTTTTATTTTTTTTTATCAAGTGTTGGTCTCAGTTTACTCCTTCTATGTGATATATTAACAATATAATAATTAAAACAGAAAAAAATATAAAAATAATATATATATTCCCTGTCAGAGTATTGTTCTGAACACTTTTCACAATCATAACAATGGACTGTCAACACGAGAGAACTCCCTGCCAGCCTTCACGACCTGACAGCTATGGAAGGCCAAGGGACATGTTGGATCTGTCCGTCAGTGAGTTGGAGACTGGAGGAGTAGCATGGAATAAACAGGGACAGGCTGAAATAGCATGTTGTATCCTTACAAAAAACGTGAGACCAGAGTTGCTGGTGTATTGACAGTAATTATAGGGTTCTACTGTTTAGTTAACAAATTTTTACTGCAAAATTAAAACAACAGTCCCATATTGTTCTTACTCTTTTTTTTCAGACTCTTCACTGGTTCTCTACTCGTTCATGTGTAGAAAGAAGCAACAATACTCGCTCAGGGCAAATATCTTATTGGATTCATGGTATATTTACAGCAAGTAGATAGAAACGTAAACTAACAAAAAATGTATGAACAAAAAAATGTATTATTCTTAGACTTTCCAAAAATATGGAACAATAAAAGTTGTGTCTACTTTTAACATGTAATTCTCTTAAAAGCATTGGTTATATGTTCATACCCGTCTGAAGTAACTCACAGCGTGGAGCCACAAGCCCTGGTTTACAAATCCTTCCACTGTGGCTCATTCTGTCACGCTGCAGTCATCCAGCCGAGGTCATGTTGTTGTTAATTGGTATTGTTGTAAACTTGCATGGTGGTGGCACACAGAAATAAAGCTCTTTATCCATCACAGGTCACTACAGGCTGGATGCACTTGTCATGTTATCGGCTCCACATTCAAAGGCTAATGCTGAGAAAAGGTAAGTGTGACAACTTGTAGAATTTTTATTACAGTATATTGGTTCAAACACAGTCCATGTACCTTTCAAACAAATATGCATCCGCACATGTGAGATATCATAAAATGCCTTTTATTCTGTTTTCTGGTTTTGTCTGAAATTTACAGGGGCCTTTTTGCTGCCAGGGGTTTGCTATTTGAGACACCACTGGAGTTAAAGGCGGGGTAAGTGACTCAGTGATTGTGGGAAATTGTCAACAAGAAACTCAACCTCAGACAACAAAACTAACCAAAAAAGTTCACTAACATCAATTTAGCTGTTGTACGTAGAACACAGTGAGGTCAGCACACAAAGACTAAATTAACTGTGGGCTCCTGATTGAATGCAGGAAAACAGAACTGGTATACTGTTAATTTGTTGAACAGAGAGAATGGGATAGTTATTTTTACTAAAGTCTAAAGTTAAAAAAGGACAAAAAATGTGGTTGGTAACTTTTATGGATTTGCACACAGTGGACGCCCCTGTTTGCCATTGCACTGCTGCATACTCACAGGACTTAACCTTTAAAGCTACATTATTTACTTATTTCGAGTACATGCATTTTCTGTTTCATATTCTATTCCAGTAGAATATGAAACAAACAGGATAACCATCCCTCTATGATGTGTGATCTCTCTGATTCTGCCTCGTGCATTGCTGTCACCAGACCTTTTTTCTTTCTTTGTGAGGGAATGTGCTGCAGTAACATTGCAGCTCAGGTGACAATCTTGGAACAAATGGAGTTAGAAAAAAGACAGATGGAGGAGGAATAAGAGGAGCGGGGAGGGGGTGGGGTGGGAAAAGTGCAGCAGTGAGATGAAAAGATGACTGCTGAGTGTTTAGATGTGTGTGCGTATAGGTGTATGTGTGGTGGTTAGGTGCAGGAAATGGAGAGCAAAGAGAGAATACCCCTCCGCCCCCGAGTGAAGGCTCAGGCACTCGGAGTGCTGTGCAGAATCTTAATGGACTCCACTGTCAGATATGGGGATTTTCCATTCAAATCCCCCGACATGGCAGGACACACAAATACACATTAATGAGTTAGTCTGCGAGGGGAAGCACCCTGAAGCTGTTCGAGCAGATAACAGTCTTCTGCAGAAAAATGAGGCACAACGTGATGATCGCTTTTTTATCAATCAATATCCTATTATCTGTGATCGTCTATTAGCTTTGCAGTGTGGTCAGAGCAGATAGGGTTTATTATGTCCAAGTCTAAAAATAAATTTCTGTTTCATGTTGTTTACATGCTCAAATGCTACTTCTCAGAGTGAATTGGCGTGGGAATTATCCATAATCTGCAGCGTGGCTCACAAAGTTGCTTTCTGAGGCACTTCTCCAACAGGAGCCAAAGGCTGGTGCAGTGGGGAAATCTCTTGGTTTCTAACACACACTCCACTCCAAATGTTTGTCACAGCTGGTGTTAGTCGGCTCTGTTTAACTGCTCAGTGACACTGTGTCAATGCTTATATCTGAGCTCCATAAAGACGCTTTTCTGTGTCTATATTCTGTTCTTTAAACTTTAAAACAGCTTAGTGAATCCACAACGTGTTTCATGCTCCTTTACTTATTTAAGGATTCATATGAATGGTAATGCTGCTGAAGTCATGTCGTGTGCCCTTGAGCAGTGTTTTTAAGAGCGCTACATAATGTAACAAATGCTGGCCTGAACACAGTGTAAAGTGAGACAACTCTCCTAGTGACAGTCTGTTCAGTCATTAACTTCTTTTATGCTCCCTTTTCATTGCAACATGTTTCTGCCTTTCTTTCGTCCTTCCTCATCCTGAGGTGCAGTGCGGCATTGGTGTGAGTGTGTGAAGTGGTCCAGTCTCTACCCTGAAACAGGAAGTACTAACTGCTGAACACGGAATTAGGAGTTTAATGCAAGATCTAAACTCTGGTTTGATAGATTAGGGATAGTGAGGAATCTGTTCAGTTGTACTTTTTCAATAAAATAGTAGAAGATGTTGTGGCAATGCAGCTTTAATAATATCTATTCATGGAAATTAGCTGTTAAGATATAATCTGATACAAGCATCTTTGCTTCAGCTTAATGTACATTTGTACGCTGTCAGATAAATAAATAAATACAAAACAAAAAAAATGTGGCCTTTCCAGAATATTAGCAGAAATTGATGACCTTTTACTCATGGCCTGAAGAACTCAGTTGGTAATTGTGTCATTACTGTAAAACCAATAATGGACAGTACCGGCTTCAAAGACAGGTGTATAATTCATATAAACGAGTCGTGAAAGTGAAGTAGTCTTTAATCTTTAACATAAATAAGATGGAGGCAGGGGATAGACTGAACCTGTCCTGGTGAGCTACTATATCCCCGATTCAAACTAGTTCCTCAAGGTTCCCTTCTGTAATGCCCAGTTAAACACACAAGGACTCTGTGGGAGCGGCTGCCTTGTAGATATCTGGAATATACTGAGCTTAATAATTGTGTGGCTTTGGGTGCATTTGGTAGTGTTGCACGACTAAGACAAGACAGAAGGTTTTAGACCAAAGACTAAATTAAGTTATTAACTGTAGTAGTTACTGAAAATATGTACTTCATTAAAATCTCCAAGATTTTGAGAACAAATGTGTTAAATTCAGGGACAGGGCCTACAAATTTACTTTACTACACTTGTGAGACTTGGTTGCAATGTAAACTTTGGTATCTCTACTTAGGATAGTTTAATAATGGGATCAATAAGCCTCATTGTGAATTTGAAGGTTCTTTGCCCTGAAAAGGATCAATAACTCATCTGTTATTTACACAGTGCCAGTGGTTCACCGTAAACTGGACTATGTAACGCTGAGTTATGGGGCACACCACCATCAACTCTCTGCACAAGTGGTAATGGGGACTAACAGTCTGCCCCATTCTCTGATTGGTTGTGTGCCTCAGTTGTGTCCAGAAGCAGTTTCATTCCTAATCCATTGGTGAAGTAAATACAATTTGATTCCACAGAGACAAGACTAATTTATTGTATAAAAATAGAAACTGGAAGACAGTCTAAGCTAGAGACATGGTTCTTTACAGGTATAAAACATTCTTTGACTAAACTTGCTTCTGGCATTTTGTTCTTGTGTGGCAAGTCACATTATAAACTATTCTCTTAAGTTTGTTTTCAGCAATCAATAGAAGCTGCTGGAGAATGTCTCTTCTTTTTGTGCTCCTCTGCCCTTCCATTGTCTTATTAGAGTTCAGCCAGAGAAGGATTTGGCCTCCTGTAAAGAAGTACAACTGCAGCGCTGCTCATCTCCCGTGAAGCTGAACTCCACTTACCGTGTTTCCTTCTTTCCCTGCTTAAATTCAGGAGCCACTGACAGAGCTGCGGGGCAGACACATTCATAAGTGTGCATTTGCATAATGACATATTATGTTGTTTACATCAAAAAGGGAAGCAGAAATTAGGGGCTGCAGTGCGGAGGAAGAGAGGGACACCTGTTGAGATGGCACTGCAGACAAAGATTTCACAGATACACTGGTGCGACATGCGCCTTTCAATTCAAGTGTCGTCTTTAGATGTTTTGTGGTGATTCAAAAATACCCATAGCCTCTGAAAACATAAGAGAGAAAACCTCCTGCACCACGGCCAGCTGTACCACATTAATACCCAGGTTTAGGTTCTGTAAAAGTAGTTGGGATAAGCATTTTATTTAAAGACAAGAAATGAAAATTCTAGAAAAGTTTAAGGCTGTGGCTTTTGTGATGTCATGGTCTTGGGCTCAAAAAAGGGCCCCAAAGATTTTGTTCTCGTAATTTTTGTGTTGTAACTGTAAAAAATAATTTGTCTCTGCAGATCCAATGCAGAAAACCACAAGTGTGACTCTGAAGCCACAAGTTAAATCTCAAGTTTTTTGGTGTTGATTTGATAGTGTTTATTTGGAAAATGTCAGAAAAACTCACCAATCACAAGCCTGTGACTGTCATCATTGTCCTGGAAGGTTGCAACAGTAGCTGCTCATTCTGTTTTGTTAAACAACAGCCCCTATAGTCTAATATATCTTCATACAAATGAATTATTATTATTCAATTTAATATTACTTTAAAAGTAGCTTGAACTTTGGGCAATAAGCTTACACTTTACAACACAGCTTTTTAACACTAAAAAACTGTCCATTATAATAAAAAAATATAAATGGTAATAGCCTGTCCAGACAGGATTGACTGTGCTCATTCACTATATGCATACACACAAAGAACATTTAAAAATTACTCTGTGGGCCAGCTGAGATACCTGAGAATTAAACAAACCAAGACTAATATAAAATTGCAAACACTTTTTGTCTCTATCACGCTGATGGGACACAAATCCAATTGAACTGTGTCCAGCCACAGTCAGGTGTTTTATTTTCAGGTCACCCTCATAATAAACAGTTTTGATGACTGACTACAAATAGCCAGCGTGCACTGATTAGGACAGTAATTGAAAACGAAAGCAGAATGTCTTCAGAGCTTAGTCTCTACCTTAATAACCAATTTCTGAGTGCTGTGTTTTCTTCCCATTGGTCACTGCTATGGTTCTTTTACTTAGTTTTGTAGGTAAATAGTGTCCGATGGATCTTCTGGATTACATGAACTTGCATTTTTCTGATTCAAGGTTAAATGAACCCCCCCCAGGCCCCATTTTTGGTAATATGGGATTTCTGAGTAAAGTTTTAGATACTTAACACTGAAATGCATTCAGACAATAGGGTATGTCTGAAAGTGCTTATTCCATCTTTACTGCTGCCCCAAAGCTCTTGATGCTGATGTGAGAAGCGGGAAGGGAAGATGGAGGTAACTTCTGTGAGAAGACATGAACAGGGGCATCCTACATGGGCATCAATCTAATGACTGAAGATTTTGACCAAGTAAGTGAGAAAAATGTGGATGCAAAAAAAGGATCTTTAAGACTTACCCAAAGAGGTTTTACTATTTGTAGTATTGTCTTACAAAACAAAGAGACAAAAATCTGTGGGCTATAAGGTCTAAGTTTATATTTGTCTTAAAATCTGGTGCACACAAACTAAACAAACTAATAAGGTCCTGTCTTATGTCAATGTCTTTCTCTCAGTGTGCACGCTGCTGAATTGGCAATGTCCATTTGCTTGACACTTGCTCAGATGTGTGTTTCCTCAGACCACCTGGGCATTACCCATAAGGCAGCATGGTGGCTGGCTTAGACTACTAAGAGGGTAACATCTGTGCTGGAGGAAACCATCCTCTGCCTGGCTCTTTCACATCCTGATCCAGCACGCCAGACTGCACACACATATCCACACTTACACACAAACAAGAAGTGCCATTATGATTTACTTATCAAGGAATGATAGTTGATTCATGACATGCCGTAGCTGTACCGCAGAATAAACATGAGGCAGCCTTACTCTCAGTAGAATACAACTTGTCGACTCAGTGTATGTGTGGTCATATGTATTCATTTTGGCACATGTGGCCCTGGGGGAAACAAACACTACCTCTGCTCTATTTGCCCACACTGCTGACTGACAGTCTCATCAATTCAGAATTTCTGTAAAGGTTTACCCCCCTTGACTGTCACTTCCATTAATAAAGCATTACCAAGTGGCATCCACACACAAGCAACAGCAGCAGTGGCATACCAAAGCCGCGAGCCAAATGGAGATAATGTTAAGGACTGGCAACACTAGAACGTTTCCTAAGTCATTACGAGATATTGTAATGGTTGTCTGCGGCTATCCAGGAAGTTTGGGGGGATTGGGGGATTTTGGAAAGTCCACATTTGGAAAAGCTGTCCAGTCATAATGAGTTTGGAAGTGATGTCGTCTTGTTTACCTGACTCAAAGTAAAAGTAAGCCAGTTGGCCAATTCTCACAAAGACAGAAAGGTTTGTGTTGACATGTTGAGGGAATTTTCGGCTTTTTACAGTAGCTAAAAACATGGCTACTGCAGTTCTAGATGTCTATTGTTACAAAAAATGCAAAAGTAAATGTTATTTTGACACAATCTAATGTATAACTGATAAAACCCTCCAACCAAACCTAACATATTCCTCATAATAAAGTATACTTACTGTACTTCAATGTGTCAACAGTGACACATTGAAGACAGGACACCAGTGATTTTACCCCAGTCTTTTTGTTTTCCTCTCCAGGGCTTCATTTCCCCCTTGGAGCAGTCGGTCATGTAATATTGATTCATACAGACTCTGCAAAGACCTGGTTCTGGTTATGATTGACAGCATTGTCTGTCATATGGGAACCAAAAGGTGGAACTATAACACTGACTTCAGGCTATAACCAAAATCAATCAAGATCTCTTTTGCATGACTGCCACTGCCATCTCTTCACAACCACAGCTGTCATGTGACATATCAAACAGACACTAGACTTTTTGATAACGACTCTTTAAGAACATGGGTCCTATGTGTAGTCCGCTTCATTATTATCATCTTTAAGATTTAAGATAATGCTTTTCTTCCACTCGTATCAACACACGAGTGCACCTTATATTATTGATGGATGATACCATTTATATGCATGCTTCCTCCTCTTTTGCTGCTCTTTCTGACAATGCTCTTTCGCCAAAATTATTTTTATTATATTTAATAATGTACATCACAATTTAAGATTATAAGATATTGACTGAAAAGGAAACAGTCAATGCAAGTTTTTTCAGCAGCACTTGTCTTTTTTAGTTGGTGGGTATACATCATGAAAAGTGATGTGTTTTGCTTTAATGTTTTTAGTTAACTTTATCAAGTAGTTAAAGTTTGTTTCTAATAAATTTTTCTATCTAAACATCTCCTTTCTTGGAGACAGGGGCTCTATTATTGGTTATTAATCTGTTCTTCTGGAGGACAATAACAACATCATTTTGGTGACTAAGTTCATTTGCAAAAATAAATAGCTTCTCATGTTTTTATTTTGCTTTCCTTGAATGCACAATGAAAAAAAGACTGAAGAAATTAGCATAAACCATATTTGTACATTTCGTGTTGACAATACACAATAAGAAAATTTGAATACAGTTTAAGGTTTGCAAATGTGAACTATTGGTGTGGTATTAAAAAGCAGCGCCCAAAACTTTTCTCCCACTTTGTACAAAACCATGTACAAAACTTATGAGCACGTCTTGAATATATACCTGTGTCCCCCGGCAATGCTGTATTTTATCTTTACAAGATAGAGGACAGCCCATTTGAGACAGCATATGGGACAGAAAGCTGTTTCCCCACTCTGCTCATCCCCCTGAAGGCACGCAGTGTAATACTCGCTGACAGGCAGAAATACATTAGCCTCTGACTGTCCATTTTCCATCCGACAGCGCTACAGGTGAGGTAAAGGCAGGCATTGGCTCACACAACCCGCCCAGCTTCAGCTTTAAGCCTGCAAATCAAATGCTGCCAAACAACCAAACTCTGGATAAAAAGTGACCCTTGTTTTTGCTCCAGTGATTTATTTGATCTGCAGATAAAGTATGATTTATGATTCGTTTAACGTCCAACGGCCTACACGTTATATATTGGTATGCGTGAAGCTCTTGGTTCACTGCTTACACCCAGAGCAGCTCTGGCTGTATGTGTATGTGTGTGTGTGTGCTGGGATTTTCCAGCGCTAACACGTTTCACAAGAGCTGGTTCGTTCTTTGCAGCAGTATCGAATCTGTGACCCATTCTCTTTCACAGTTCACAAGCCCCTGCTGTTCCACAATAAATAACAAATGTTGTCCTTTACTATGTGCGCCATACAATTACAGTGTAAATGTCACATACTGGAGGGAAAAAACAAAAACAGCTGCAAGAGCAAATTGGAAAACAAATGAGCAAGCGCTTTGTTATTAGTCAATAGCTTGTATTGAAAGGTTTGAGTAAATAACAATATAGTCCCTTCAGGTGTGTCTCTCTCAGGCTTTGGGAGATTATGATGGACTTGTGCTGACCTTGTTTATCCAGATTCTGTTATTGGTGTGGCTCATCAAAGCTGTCATTGAGATGAGGTCACGAGGCCCCTCAGCAGCTGCTTCATCCACATTTCAAGAGAAGTCTGCAATATGCTGTGTTTATACTATACTATGGAAGCCAGCAGTTTATTTGAATGAACATTGTACCATTTATCAAATGTTTTGTTCAGATTACAGTTTTAAAGTTAAAGCTCCACTACCTGATTGGTTAGCAGTTTTAATCTTCTACTACCTGATTTTCTTTTTGGTGTCCTTAGCTTCAACTTCAGCATCAGAACAGCAATCTTCTATTACTGTTGTTTGGTCTGAGCAATTGTGAAAAGTAAACTGTCCGCTAGCAGTTTTTGTCAATTAGAAAAAAAGGAACCAGAGACACCTTAACACCCAAGAGTAGTTGAAGATCTTAAGCATAAAGCATTGATTTTACAGAAAATGTGCAATGGTTACATAACACTTTCCTCCAGAACAGACCGAGTGCAGCACAAGCCATGGCAGAGGAAGTAGTAATGGTGAGTCCATCTGTGTGGACACTTGACTGTGAACACGCCGTCACAGTATCACCATCGTACACGGCGTCTCCGCAGCGGGGGGGTTTAGACTATAGGCTGTTACCAGAAACATGTTGAGAGCAGATCTCTGTGCCGATTGACAGACAGGAAGTTCTGCAGATGGAGTATGTTCACACAGGGGGGTGTTTGAAGGACCTGGGGCAGGTATTACAGCCCACCACATACATTTACTGATAAACCCTACTGCTGGAATCACCTCCAGTAAGACCAGAGGCAATGCTCCCATAGGTGCTCTTAAAAAGTCTGTGCAAAAAGCAGATTGGTGCCCCCAAAACCTTAGAGGGCACTGTTTTCTTTTTCTGTTGTGCCTTTCAGTCTAAGTCTGATCCAACAAAGCTAATTAATGAGGCCAAAAATAGAAGGCAGCTAGAAAATAGTGCGCCCAAGACATTTGGCTGAATATTACTCATGCCTTTTTGAATTTGAAAGGCATTAAATGGGGTATGTTTCTCATTTACATGTTAAAGCCTTTATAATGTATGTATGCAGGCAGTAATATAGAATAGGACTCTGGGGTAATCCAAGCATAGTTTGAAGTGTTTGTTGCAGAACTCCAATAATTTGTGCACAGTGTTGTCTGACAGGTTCAGAAAAAAGGAAGAGCACTGAGTGAAGAATTACACATTACATTTACATTTCCTACAATGATTAATCCTCACAAGGTGCCAAAACTGACATTTGAATTACTCTTGTGTTTAAAGTTAAGAAAATGTATCATTCCTATTACAGGAATCATTAAGAGAGAAATGACAGGAAAACGACACTTATCAAGGAAAAACAGAAAAATGCTATTAAGATCCGATCCGTAGTGAGGAGTGGCAAGACTCAATGCATGCTAATGATGTATGAAGCATCCGCAATGATTCCCCTCCACTGTCACGCTCTAGTGTGCAGGACTTAGAGTGAATGGCGTGCTAATAAAGGCTGTTAAGGCAGAATACGTGGTAGGTCGCTGCTCATCCTCTTTGGCACCAGAGAAATATTGTAAAGTATCACAGTAGTGACAGAGAGCGGCAAACACAACATCACTCATTTGGTATTCAGGAGCAAACCCAATGTGATGAAACAGAGAGATGCTGACAGCCTGCAAACTCCAGTCAAAGTGTGTGGTTGTCAGCTCTTATTGACTGCCGTGATTAACTGCAGACTTATACAGTTAATAAACATATTCAGATGCAGGAAGAAAGCTGAATAGGAAAACTCTTATCAAATAAAGTGCTCTCAACATACGGATGGAGCTTCAGGAGACAAAAAGATGCACTGCACACAGGAGAAGTGTATCCAAAGTGAACAAATGGTCAAAGTTGGTGTATTCTGTGCATGACAAGCAGCAGATGAGTAATGTTAGATTTTAGGCAAATTAAAACGTAGTTAATATTGTCATTGTGGTATCCCTGTTGAATAAAAAAATGAAAGAGGTTGATTCATTACTGATGTGCCTAAGTGCGAGCTAGACAAGGGGGACAGCAGTGAACAAAGCAGATATGTCAACTAATATTGAAATCACAGTGAAATAATAGAAATAGGACAAAATAAGCCAGAGCATAGTATAGACCTGTTGGCCAGCTTTACCTTATAAAATCAGGAGTTAACCTCTCTGCCCTGCTGTAAGCACATGCATACATTCTCCATGTCAGTTTAGATTGCTGTTTCCACAGTCCTGCCAGAAAACCATCACCTGCACCTTTGTTGTGCCACAAGAAGATAACATGAGGGCGCACTTCTGTGGAACATGCCAAGTACTCTAGTTTATGGGTTAATTAAGTATTAGTTATTTTTAAGTTCTGTGAGTGAAAATGAGTGATATTGTTAAGCCTAGGCGCAACAAACCGTTTTCACACAGTATCCTCAACAGACATTCTTTGTCTTAAAATCTAAAATCTAAAAAAATCAACAATAGCCTAGTAGCAGAGTCTAACAAATACCTATGCTGTAATTAGACTACAGGACTGATGCACAAGATCTCCATTCTGCTTTTCTCTTTATTACTTCTATGCCCCACAGCCCAGTATAGGATGTCCTCATCTTGTGGCATGAGGTTGTGTTTACACAAACTGATGAACCATTTAGTAATCCTCCCAGCAGGTGTAGACCCATAATGCCCTTCTAAAGGGTCTAAAGGGCTGCGCATAGGTCCACCGTGCTGTTGAGTGGCCTCAGTTTATGCCAGCCCTGAAGCATGGCAATGTTAAATATCCAAATATTACACAAACAAAATAAGTTATGGCATGTCTATGACTTTGTATTTTTGTTTTAAAACCCAAAGACTAAAAAAGCTTTTTTTTTGTTTTATGGAAATGATTCTGAAATGGAATAACCAAACAACCAACCATACACAAATTCAGCTGTGAATGTGTTAAAGAGTAGTGTATCACAGTAATGGCTGCCTTTGGGACTCTGCTAATGTACCCTCTAACACCAGCCTCATGGTTTTTCACAGAAATTGATGCTGACTGACTAAAATTAACCACATGCCCATTCTCACTGGGGCATTTATCTGAGAAAACTAACTCCAAGACACACTGCTGAGAGAACAAGAAGAGAAATGCAGGAGAAGACATCATTAGGGAGATTACACTTTCCAAATAATGACTACTTTATTTTCATAGTTATTATTTTCACTGCATCGTTCCCTCAAGGTAAGTCTATCTGAGCTTGTTATTTCAGCGTAATAATATGAATTGAGGTCCATAATGTTTAGGACTGAAATCATTTTTAAACCTCCCTATCATCATGTAAAGAACAGTATATACCATCTTTCATCTAAGATTTTAACAACACCAAACTTAGAAAGCCCATATACGCAATTTTGTGTTTTTAAATTGAAGATATAAATAGAACCAAGCAATGCAGTTTTTCCTCCTCACTTTACCTCATACAGCGTTTTAGCTGTGCATTTATGCTCTTTTTGGGTATAATAAAAACATCTATACACAGACTGCTCATCAAGTAAAAGCTTGTGTTGTGTCTAAGCCCAAATATGTCTAAACTGACTGGAAGAATACATTTAGTCATTTAGCAGACACATCCAAAGCGACTTACATGAAGTTTCCATTCACCAGTGTTACATTTTACATTTACATTTTCCACATTTATCTTTGTTTTTTTAGCTGACGCTTTTATCCAAAGCAACTTACATTAAGGTTCCATTCACCAGTGTTACAGCTGGACCACCACTGTAGACAAGGTGGGTTAAGTGTCTTGCCCAAGGACACAACGACAGTATGAACTGTGGGAATCGAACCGCCTACCTTCCGGTTGAAGGATGACCGCTCTACCACTGAGCCACTGTGCCTCAGGTGAAAAGCAGTGTTAATGTCTCTTCATCAATTTGTTTAACATAAAGATGTTGCACAGTGGGGGTGCCTCACAGCACAAAGATTATGAGTTTCACTGTCTGCATGTCTGTGTCAGCGCTGTGACCCAGGACCCCTAACCCCGGAAGTGAATGAAGGAATGTTGCACAGTGTAGTAAAATGTGTGAGAAAGTAAAATGCTCAACCATATCTCCTGCAAGACAAAGCTATTTGGTATTTGTAGTTTTCTGTGGGATACAGTGTACAGTGAGACAAAATGTAGAGAGTTAAGAAAACAGGTGAACGGCATGGTTTGGACAAAATATGGCTATGTGCCATTCCCCGGTTTGTTTTGTGAAACAGATTTCATTTCATTATAGTTAAACTTTACTATGCCAACACTACATGTTAGCATAGTTTACACAGTTGAAATATGAAACATTCACAACTTCTCAGTAGGATTACTCGAGATGTAAAACTCTGCAGTAACCTTTCCCTATCGGCAGCAGCAGACCCTGTCGGGGAACCCCATATTCTCTCAGGGTTCAGTGAGGGTAGGAGCCGAGTCCACTCATTGTCTCTGGCACTCACACTGTGCAAAAGGATTTAGCCTGAACCTTCCCTACTCTCAAATGCACACGCTTTGAGTCATCTTGTGAAACTGCCACAGCCGCACATCCCTCGAGATGACTGTAAATAATTGATTTTAACCAGAGAGATGTTTGCATTTTCCTTCTATTTCCATATAGAGGAGGTGATTCAATAGACGACTGATACTTGCAACACTTTTGAAAAGTTTGAGAAAGTATAATTTGTTGGTCTAAGATGTTTCCCAGAGGATTTCAGAAAAAAATGTTGTACCGAATGAATATTCCACACCCCAAGTTACATGTAAATATGACATGATTTTATTTCTTGTGCAGATAATGTTTGGTATACAATATGGTATTGAAAATATATATAACATACAAATATGGCACTAAAACCTTCACAACACACCTTTGTTATGTTTTTATGTTGTAAGGACTTCCTCTGGGACGTCTTGTGCTCTCAGCAATACTGGTAAGAAATAAACAACAAAGACCCTTTTCACTCATGCAGTGGTTATCTAATCACCTCTTTGACTGAACTTTGAATTTGTCTAACTTTTTTTTCTTTCAGAAAAGAATTCCCTCATGATTCTGTTTTCTACCGCCGTCAGTGCTGACTTTATTTCTGGGTCATGCGAGGGAAAACAGACTCGGGCGTTTGCGATGCATGGATATGGTTGTTGAAAAGGTGCATAAACACTTGGCAGCTCACTCTGGAGGTAAACATGGTGCAGTTTCTACCAGTTTCCTCTATAACTTTGATGTTGGGGAGACGGAATTGACATTCTGGAGGCAGGAGGAGTTTGGCGCTTGAGTTCATCTGATATCCCTCAAACTAGAAGCTTAAGGCAAAAGAAAAAAAATCGAGTTGAATTTTTCGTGCTGAGTCTTAAGTGGCACTCTGATGATACAGTTGCTGGTGGAATGCCTCTGGCTTGTGGTAACATGGTCGACCCGACACCACAGGGGTTTGTCCAGGACGATGGGGGGTCAACTGTGCGATTGCTTTTTAAAAGATGGTGTCTCCTGTGTGTGTTCAATAACATTACATGGAGAGTGGTCCCAGCACTGAGCACTGTGAGGGATAATGGGCATCAGAATCATTTTAATGTGATTGATGTTATCTTAATGGAACATTAAGTTTCATAAAAAGACTGAGGAATACCCTGCACTAAGGGAGTTTTAATGAGCAGGGGTCTGGCTGATGCCCAGCAAGCGCTATGTAAACTCTGCAGTTTTATACTGGCTCATTTACCCTAACAGTTTGTGGAGCAAATCATCACAATCTCTTTTCCACAACCAATTATTTATTTTTTGGCCACTTTAGCCCTTTAACACTATGTTAAAGATTTGTGCTAGATCAATTTAATTAGGTCAATTAATTTGTTTTTAAAAATGTGTGAAACAGCTCTAATGTGAAATTTAATTACTTATCACAATACATAACACAGTGTGGTACACTGTGTGGAAGCAGCTTCTAGTGTCCAACAGAGCTTAATAACGCCATAGTTGGCATCTGCAGATTTATCTTCATTTTATTTATTGCTTTTTAAACAAACAATAGGCAACAAAAATAACAATGGGAATTTATTTGATGCCCAAATATATTTTTTTAAAGGAGGGAGGGATACCAACATTTCATCTGTTTACATGCCCTGGTGATTTTGGCCTGATAACATGCACACAAGTTGAAACAAACCTATGTGCTATTTAAGGTAACCATCCTCATCTGTGATCTGTTTGCTTGTAATCAGTGTGTGTGTGTATAAAGGGTTAGTGTGTTTCTGGGCTCCTGACAGACCCTTGCATCTCTCATCCAGTGCTGCACTGACTTTTCTGTATTTTGAGTCATGGAAAAGCAAAAGAATTGTCAAAGGGTCTTTGGGAAAAGGTAATTAAACTGTATTAAACAGGAAAGGGGTATTAAAAGATATCCAAGGAATTGAGAATGCCAATCAGCAACTCTAATAAAGAAGTGGGAAATTTCTGTTGAAACCAACCCAAGAACCAAAAATGTCCACCACAACTGCCAGGAAAATAGTTTGGGATGCAAAGAAACACCCATAAATAACTTTAGCTGAAATACAAGACTGAAAGGTGTTGCTGTTTCAAGAGGCATCATAAGGAGGCACTTGAAGAAAAATGGGCTGCAGGGTGGAGTCGCCAGAAGAAAGCCATTACTACATAAATGCCACACAGCATCCCACTTACAATACTCCAAACAGCACAGAGACAAGCCTCAAAACTTCTGGAACAAAGTCATTTGGAGTGATGAGACCAAAATTGAACTTTGTGTCCACAATTATAAACGTTACATTTGGAGAGGAGTCAACTGGATGGCCTATGATGAAAGGTACACCATTCCTTCTGTGAAACATGGAGGTGGATCTCTGATGTTTTGGGGATGTGTGAGCTACAAAGGCACAAGAAATGATGAATGCAGCATAGGTAATAAGCAATAGGTATTCATAGATATGTACATGTACAAACGTAAACTAGAAACTGCAGAAGCACTCCATACTCCATTTAAAAAAATGCATTTGTGTATGGTTATATATTTTTTCTTAATATTTTAATGTTTGTGCTCCAGTCCTCTGTTGTCCATTATGTGCTTGTTTGTCTAAATATATCACAACTGGTTCATCTGCAGATTTTATTAAAAATAATGTAGTCAGATAACCTCTGTAATGCCTTGGTTTTGTGAAGTGTCAGCATTACACCTTTGTGAAATCTATTAAGATCATAGATTGTCAGGGCAACTCTGTGGCTCACCTGGTAGTGCATGCCATATAGGAGACCTGGGCTTGATTCCCGCCTGGGTCATTTGCCGAACCTCATTACTGACTTTTAACTGTTTCCAATAGAAGTCCCCCAGTTGAATGACTGCTTGTGCATCGTGTTAGGCACAACCTCAGCCTTACGTACTGTTTATGCAGTGGCTGCATTGAGCTCCACTCACAGATTTTGAAAGTAAAGAATGATCTCTGAAGGCTGACTTTGGCTTTTGTTATGTAGAATATTGTTAACCATAGAAGTATCTCTAACAGACTAAAGCTGTCATTCAGTCTATTCTTCTTTTTTGCTCTTTTTTGTGCGATCCTTGAGTTTTCATTTCTTTTGTATTGATCTTATAAGAGAAAATGCCCGTCATTCAATGCTTTTTCATGAACACACTTTGGTGAGTCATAGTTGATTAAAATAACAGCATACAATCTCAACACCTGTCCATGAGTCATACATTGTTGGCAAGTTATATTATGCTCAGCTGTTTAGTATTATTATTCATTATTAATATTACTATTATTATTGGGTTTAAGTGAAATGTTATTTTATATCAACATTTATAACTGAATTTAAAGTTGGTCTGTCTTTATCTGTCATTTTGTCAGAAGATTTTTTTCAAACTGGAAATCCCACAAAGTCCAACAGTATTGTTCTCATAACAATAAAAAACAATCCCTTATATTGTATTTTGGTGCACTCTGTCTAACAAAAAACAAATATTAATTCATGTTCTACCACTTATAAGTTGGGGTACAGCGTGGACTGTTGCAGGGCTTAGACTAAGAGACAGACACTGGCAGAAAACCATTTACAGACACATTCATTCACTGTGACCAATTTAGACTCACCAGTTCACCGTTACATGGATGGCTTTGGACAGTGAGAGGAAACTGGAGTGCTCGAGGAGCACCCATCACATAATACACCTTTAAGTGTTGTAAACTTTAGCAACAGGAACAGCGATTCAGTTTTCCACATGGCCTCAATTGCCCTCTGCGTGTCAAGCTCCTGTGAGGACTTGTGTATTTGTATTTGGAAGATCAAGTGCACGGTACAACAGGGAGGAACCAGCCGGCTTTGTGTTGCCACCAGAGGTTGCTATTGTTGATTTGTTTCTTTCTCGAAATAAAGGTTCTTTTTTTCTTCCAACCCCCCTTCTACATGTCCTCCCAGCGGAAACTCCCCAAATGGCAGAGCAGCACTTCAAACAGGCTCTGACATCCTCTGTAAACCGTCAATGGTGTCCAGCTTGAGGCTGCCCAGTGAGGCAGGGAAAAGGAAGAAGGGTAGAGTCATCAAGGGCATATCGTGGAAATAAACACAAGCCAAACAACTCGGGAATGTCTGTTAGGCCTGCAGTGCAGCTTTTGTTGATCCTGCAGCCCCATTCAGAGGCAGACCCTAATGTAATTCTCCTTCATAGACTCTAACTCCTGCTCCCACTGCCAGAAAACTCAGAAGAATGACAGCACCAGGTCATCCATTTATGACAGAGAAGTGAGGCATAATCTGAAAAGGATTGCGCCAGTTCCCCTTGTGGAGTAGGAAATGGGAGAGTGGGAAAGCAAAATGATCCGAGGAACAGCTCAGTCAGTAATATCATACTTTTGTCAGGATTCAACAAAACATGTAGTCACTTGGTAAAGCAACACCAAACACCAATGCCTTTTAGAAATACAGTCCCAGACCTCCACTGGCTGCTCTCTGTGGTTCAAAAGCTAAATGCAGGGGATGGTCCATGTTCTTCAGTATACAGTAGCACCTGTCCTGATGTGTGTTTGTTGCTCTACTACCTCAACCAGGGTCTCTAAACTAACACCTATAGTTAAACCAGCTCTTTCTATTAGTTTTTCAAGTCACCTAAAATCTATTTTTTGAGAGTGCCCCCCAACAGACTACTGCAAAAAAAAAAAAAAAAAAGCAGAGTTAGCCATTACTGCCTGATAAAACATCTGCAGCAGTTTGTTGTTTACATTGAAAGACCTTAGCTTTCTTAGAAAATATAACCAGCTTACTCTTTCCTATAAAGTGCATCTGTATTTATGGACCAGACCAGCTTGTTGTCCAGATGCACTCCCAGGTATTTATAACTGGACACTATTTCAATATCTTCTCCACTGATGGTCACAGTTTGAATTGGGGGTGTGACCATCTTGTTAGTTTTGGAAGTGTTTAGAATAAGACAGTTTTCTTGGCTCCATCTATAAAAGCTCTCTAGGAGGCTCCTGTGTTCCTCTTCTTGTTGTTGTGTCATCTGAGTATTTCTGAATGTGGCAGGATTTATAATTTAAATCTGTGGTGTATAACGTGAACAGGAATGGAGCTAGAACAGTACCTTGAGGAGCAACTATGCTACTAATGACACAGTTACCCAGCCTGACATACTGTAGTCTACCTGTCAGGTAGTCAGTGATCCACGTGATAAAGGATGAGATCAGCTACTGGTCTATAATGATTTGGTTCAACTGGGCGCCCTACTTTAGGGACTGGTACTATACAGGACTGTTTCCAGGGTCCTAACTGAAGACTCATGTTAAAGGCAACACACAGAGTGGACATTCCTCGTTCAGTTGTAGACAGACACCAGCTGGACCTGCAGCTTTTCCAGGTTGCAGAATATTGTCACACTTCAGTCATATGCTGCCTTTATATGTATCGTGGCATCATCAAAATTGTTTTGTCCACAAGAAAAACAAAAGGAGAGGGACTTTTTTTTTTTTTAAACAATCTTAATTTCTGTGGAAACGACTCCCTGTTTTAATTTGAGGAGTGTGGTTTTTTTTTTTTTAGATCAACTTTGTGGATGAGTTTTATTTTAAAATGTGTCCCTCCCTTTTTATTTTTCGAGTGGAAAAAAAAAAAATTTGATGATGCACTTCAGGACCAACAGTTAGAAGGACTTGGTTGTGTTCATGTGCTTTAAAGCAACACTATGTAACTTTTAACGCTCACAGCCTTCTCCGACCACCACCAAACACACCACTACAGTCACACACATACACCAGTGCTACGGACACTGGAGGCAGGGTGGGTTAAGTGTCTTGCATAGCAAAGAGCAGAGAGTTTGTCTACACACAGTTTGTTTAGACAAACCCTTAAGGTATTGTTACTTTAAAAAAAATAGTAGTCAAACAGAAATAAAGGGCAAATTTACCTCAAGTATGAGTATTCAGTGATTGTGGATAAACGAATTGAGCAATAGCTAATACTTCTACTTCTAATAAGTTACTCTTATTTATTTTGAAAAGTAACACAAGTAAAAGTGCCATTTTCCTTCAAAATCTTGTCAAGTTAAAGTAAAAAGTATGTTTTGAAAATTGCACCCATTTTGGTCCACTTTGTTGGTGAATTATCCTTGAACTATGTTATTAGAGTGGAGAATGTTAGAAGTCTCAGATGAGGATGCACTAAAATAAACCACACTCTTTGCTATGATATCCACTTATTTATAAGACTGTTCATACCTCAGCAGAACCACCCCACATGTCTAGTGTAATGTTCCCGAGGAACGAACTTTACTCTCTTTTTATAGTGACAAAGATTGTTGCTGCTCATATAATGTTCTCCTTAAATGTATGAGGAGGCCCTGGTAAAGGTAAGAGCTGTTTACAATATACAGTATACACACACACACACACACATGTACACGCAAAATAAAATGCAATATGGATTAAGAGATGTTCTAAAATATGATCTTATTCAGTTGTGTTGGAAATTGTACTGTAAAAAAAAGAGAGTATAATGTTCTGCTGGAGACAATTTGCTGTGGTTTGAAATGACCCCATCTATCTTTGTTCCTTCCAAAAACAGAGACAAGGCTTGCTCCCACATCTCCCTCTCTGTCTGCAGCTCTCTGGCTCCATGCTTATAATCCAGGAACAGCTGAATGGGCTCACACTATGGGCCATTATTCACTTCAATACGTTTCCAGTGCTCTGTTCAATGGCCAATGCCAACACAAATGCTCCATTTATTCCCGGGAGGTACATAGATCTGATTGAAGGGGTAACATGAGATCAGATTTTCTGATGCACTCTCCATCGCACAAATGTTTCTCATAATAGTCTTGCTTATTTTTTGTCAGCGTTTCGATTTGAATGTTGGTAAATCCTCCTAAAACAATTTTTTTCCTGCAGGTAAGCTGACATCAAATTGCAGCATGTCTACCTTTCCCTTTAATCTGAGACAATTCAATCAGGCGCCGCAGATGCTTGCATGAGCTTTACTCTGCGCTCTCTTCTTGTTGCAGTCTTGTCAAGCCTTTCTCTTTTTCTGTCTGGGGACGTGACAAAATAAGAGCCACAAAGGGTTTGTCTTTTCAGATTTTGTAGATAACTGAGCCTTGGATTGGCAAGTGAAATGTGTCAGGCTATGAAAATGATGCTAATAAAACAAACTTTCTCCTGTTAATTGTAGTCTATTGGACAGTTAAAAATGTGTGTGACTGATTAAAGACTCAGTGAGCAGCACTGGCTTGCACTGTACAATCCCCTGCACATACTTAGAGTTACTAATTAGAGGTTTGTGGGTTGGAAATCTAACAACTGCTAATTTAACTCACTGTTTTAACTTTATTGAGCAATAATGAGATTCTAATGGAAGTAATATAATTTAATTGAATAAAATTAACAACAATACAAACATACATTAATACACACGCACAGAGTTGTTCCCATATCCCAAAGTAATCAGGCTGAAAACTCAAAAACAGAAATAAATGATAGAAGGCCTTAGTATGCCAATATCCTTATTCAGCATATACTTTAACACAATTACTTCAAATGTAAAAATGAGTAAAGTTGAAGTAAAAGTTACCATCTAAATGTTTAATTGGTTAAAAATAACTTTTTCTTTTTCTTTTTCTAAAGACTAATAAACCACTTACAGCACAATAGAGTACCTTAAACAAGCCTGAGAAGTCTGAAGGAGTGTAAAAGTGATTACGTCACCAAAGAAAGCACTACAGCCCCACCATTAGAGGTATAAATAAACTTGTTACTACCAAGCCTCCCTCATGGAACCCCTTAAAAGGTTCTTGAGTAAGGACGTCGCCATACAGTGATATACAGCGATATACAGGGATATACCACCGTCCACCAGAGGGCAGGCTCCAAAAGAGGAAATATGAGGAGAAACCCAATGGCAACTTTAAAAGTGTATAAATCATGTCTACAGCCTGGTACAAAAGATCTCCGGTCTCTAGAGCTAAGTTTTTACTACATGACAAATTTTTGATTAATACGTACGTCGTTCTGTGGTCCAACATACTGTAGTTGTGCATGACAAACTTGAACACACATTGACTCCTCTGGTGACTATTGACTGAGTAGTAATTTGGATTCTTGGAAGGAGAAACTTATGAGCAGATGAAGGAAACTGCTCTGCCAGACTGCTGTAGGGCGATGCATGTAGAATGA
Organism: Perccottus glenii; assembly: GCA_024416835.2. Classification (NCBI taxonomy): domain Eukaryota; kingdom Metazoa; phylum Chordata; class Actinopteri; order Gobiiformes; family Odontobutidae; genus Perccottus; species Perccottus glenii. The sequence goes on along the minus strand of CM044556.2, from coordinate 24,396,168 downwards.
GGAATATCTGGGATTTAATGAGAGAAATATTGGCCTCTCCCATCACTGCATTAATTTGGCTTCAAAACTTCTGCAACTGAACTATTTATCTGATTCAAACTGGCTCCCGCTGCAATAATGTGGACGGCAAACTACAGTGAAAAAAACGAAACAACTGTTTACAGTGGGCATTTTTGTTATTAATATTTTATTCGGTTTTCTAGGCTAAACATGTGTGCACAGTAACAATACACAGACAGGACAAAGAAAGAGGATAAATCTGTGCTCCGTTTAGAAATCCTCTCTAATATTTCTCTTTTATATCTTTAACCCCCAGTTATTAGGCAAGTTCAGATATAAGTGCTGGTGTGCTATACTTTACGTTTAGCAGCATAAAAGCAATAATACGTTTGTTTGAGTTACATTGTAAATATGAGCTAATGTGTGAGCTCTCAGAATGCCATTATGAAAACACTTAACACTGTCTTCCTCTGCATCCAGAAATGACACCTAAAGCTGAAAATTAGGCTCTGTCTGATGATATTTGCTTATTTTGTGAAGTTGATGGGACTCAAGATGTTGCTTTATTTTTTATTTTTGACTTGATAACTTGACTTGACTTGATTGTTTGGCACATTTAAATATAAATATTTATCTGTGAATATTGTAATGTGCAGCACTCCTGGCCTTTCTGTATGGAGTTTGCATGTCCTCCCTGTGTCTGCATAGATTTCCTCCAGGTACTCCGGTTTATGTAAAAAACAAAGTACATGTATTAGGATACACTCACAGTCTATCTGCATGTATTTACACTATAAATTACGACTCAACTAAATTGACAGTGATTATCCTTTATATTGACACATTGTTTGGGAAACAACAATTGATTATGCACAGTATCATTAAACAGTGATAAAAATCTTAAAACGCTTATCCAAATGAATATGAAAAAACTCCACATATAAAAAATAACTCTAGAACAAACTGTGTTCTCAGAGCCGACATCACCAGCAACTCACTTGTCTCTGTAGGTCCAACCTGAGATCTAACGCCAACAGGGAGTAATCGTTACACATTTCTTTTGACAAAAGAGCTGTGGGACGCATCTGACTCCTCTGGTCCACTCTAGCTTTTGGATTTTTAAAGTGGTCTGACCTTCACAGTTTTCTCCTGTAGAGCGCTGTTTAACTGTTTCTGGAAATAAAAGGTGCCACATGTCACCCGAGGATTCAAAGTTGCTGGTGCCCTTTGGTGAGCAACCAGCAGTATGTGACACTGCTGCCACTGTGAGACTCTCCACTGGTCTGTTGAGCATTAGAAAAGGCCAAACAGCCAAGTGGATGTTTTTATCTGCTTCCACTCTGCGACTGAGTAAAAGTGAAATTTGGAAAAAGTTGAAAGGTTTTGCCGTTGACTTTGAGTTAGAGCCTGTGGAGACGTTTTCAGGCAGATTCTAATCACAGCTGGTCTCTGGCAAAGAGAAATAGTGCAGCGCCCAATCCTTTTGTCACAGACACTCATTTCTTTGTTTTTATTTGAAGATGTTGTAGGAAGACATTTGTGTTACCATAGTTTAAATTGGCAATTCATTGTATATTTGTAAAATGTAATATCGTCTTTTTTATCATTTACCTGTCCTTTGTAGACTAAAAATTAGTCAGGTTCCTGTAGCTTAGTGATGGTTTTCCGGGGACAGCAATGGACACAGAATGAGGTGCCACTGGGTACAGTTGGATAGATGTACAGCCAATTTGAGAAATAAAAGATTGCATAAAGCTACAGCATTTTATTTAACTTTGCAAAGTGTGGTATATTTAAGTAGATCTCAAATTCCGTATAAAGATAGTGGAAGACATTAGAGTTATTTTTTTATGAATTCACTGTTATTTTTCTAATTTAGTATTTAGTGTGATAAGTTCATTGTCATTCAGAGTATCCTAACCCAGGGACCGCTGGTGAAAAACAACAATTGTATTTTTCATGGTTCTGAACAAACTAATAAACTAAACCAATATAATCTTTGTTAAGTTATAATATACTATAAAAATATTTTCTATTGGCAGAATAAGTTTTTTTCAAATGGATGAAACATTAAAAAAAATTGAAATGGAAACAAATGAATAATGTCCCTTCCTCCTTCACTGGCCACACCCCTCCAGCCAACCCAACAGCTCATTTCCCAGTCACTGAGCTGGAGGCTCAGCAAAGCATGCAACTGGAGATGATGAGCTGGACAGATAAAGAACATTTATCTGCTTCCTTCCTTCCTTTTTGCTTTCTCTCTTTCTGTGTGACTCTCACACCCACACTCTGTAAAACACTTCCTATTGTTTCATATTTAATATCCCCTGTTCTTAATAACAACAAGAGCCGCCTGCAAAATGAGCTTTAGTTAAAACAATAAAGGCTGTGCGTCAGAGCAAAACTTCAAATGTGATACCTACAGTGGGGGATGTGTGGTCATCAGTGAAGTGGGGGGCCATAGTCCGTCTTGTAAAATACAACCAGGGTATTGTCTGTCAACGTCTGTAGGATAAAAGGGGCACATTTGTTTCTAAATATTTTATAAATCCTGTCACTCATCTGGAGCTGTTCAGTGACATTTACCAGCCGTCCCAATAAATACAATTGAAAGTCCCATATTATGCGATACAAATAGCCCATTATTAATTTTGGTCTATTAAAACAAGTTTGATAAAGTCATTTTTTTAGTAAAAATATAGAAATATAATTTGGCATTTTTTTCTAGGATGCCAGGACACACCATAAAAAGGGATGTAGTGTGCCTTTTTCTGTGTTGCTGGTAGAGCAACAGCAAAAAAGTTAAGAGAGACGCGATAATGATGTAAGACTTTCCCACAAGTAACAAGAAAAAAAGCAAAAAACAGATGGCAATGCACATTCTAACCTAAAAGACCAAATATCCAAAGGGTCTGAGCTGGAGTCATTTGTGACCTCACCAAAGATTCCCCGACCCCCTCTCCCACATAGCAACCTGTCTGCTTTTATTTAAAAAAAAATATATATAAAAAAAATTTAAAAAATACTAATACAAGACATCCAACCAAAGTTAGAACTTACCTTTAACTTCTAAGCTTTAGGCTTGTATAAATTATTATTTGAAAAATAAACTGTCACTTAAACCATTTCTTTAAAGGTTCAACACGGCATTACTAGGTCTATAGAAATTTTATAAACAATCATCTGGTCATCATTTAGTCTGTACTTTACACGAGTGAGAAGAGAATAAAATAAATCCGTTGTTGTGCCTCTGCTCACATAGACAGACGCAAATGATGATACTATGGAAGAGAGAGCCTGAGGAAGTGAGAGAAGACGGCTCTATACGTGATTCCCCCCCACCCCCACCCCCCGCTGAGGGTGGGATCGCAGTGTGAACACTCGAGCAAAGCAGTTGTGAGGACAGACCTGTTTGAGGCTTTCAACAGGAGGCACGTCTCTTCTCATTCACTGTCTGTGACTATGGATTACACGAAGGTGGCTGGATGGTAAGGAGGGAGTGCGTCAACTAAGCGCACATCCAACAAGTGGATGCGGGAAATTGCTCCCAAAGAGAATAAAAGACAAGACACAGAGGGAACAGGAGCAAAGAGAAAACTGTGGATTGGTTATCAGTGTCGTTTAGACTGGCTTTAATGTGATGTAGCGCTCGCTTGCTTCATTTGCGTTAGTTTCTAATCAATGACCAACTCTTTTTTCGTCTATTTCGACCATAAAACTGCAATGAGGTAGGACACCCCCAGACTTTTCCCGTTCCCTTTTTTTTTCTGTTCTCCATTGACCCAACGGGAGATTTCGGGGGCTGCGGAACCTCCCTCCCCCTGTTCCTCCTCTACTCTCCTTTCATCAATGGACAGCTCTCTCGGATCCGAAGTGCCGTGAGCGTGGGGGGAAGTCCTCTCTCTTGACACACTTCTGTATGACGAGGTCGCAAGTGGCAGTCAAAGGTCGCAGCCAAAATGCCGATGCACCCAGTCACCTCCACGTTGATGTACCGAGGAGTGTGCACCATCCCGGACATCCTCTCGTACAGCGCGCCGGTCAACCTCCCGAGGACGAGGTGGAAGGTGAGCGCGTAATTACCTGTTTGCGTAATAGCGGTGTGCAGCTGGCATTTAAGGATAAGAAAGTCATAATACAGATGTGTTTATGGCCAGCTCATGCAGCGGAGCGGCAGTCGGTCAGTCGGGTCAGTACCATGGACAGCTCACAGCGAGAAGCTTTTTGGATTGAATGTCCAGTGTCTGTGAAGGGTCTCAGTGATCAGGGTCACGGTGCTTGAAATTCGTCTGTACAAGTCATCTAGACACACTCCGACAATTACCCATTCATGCTCCTTTGAATGTCCAGATGTCCAGTAAATGTTCTTGTTTGACACAATCTGTTGTGTATGGCAAAGACCTTTTAAGCAAAATAGACAAGGCAAGGTAATTTGATTTATATAGCACATATGATCCATATGAGGGCAATTCAAAGTGCTTTACAGAACTAAAAGACAGTGAAAGTACACAGACAAGTGAGTAGAAGTGCAAATAGTGGTGCGGTGTTTTCTACAAATATAGTTAACCCCAGCAATAGCAACCATAGATTTGTGAAATAGTGTTTACATTAATTGTAATTTAGTTAGAATAGTCACTTGAATCGATACCAAACAATTTGTATAAATACATACATACTTCAACTAATTGCTCAAATAAACTTGCTTGCCCACTCACAGCCCAGCAGCTGTTCTCTAAAACAACAAATTGTATACTCTTAAAAAAAAGTTTGTTTTAATGGGATCTATTCTGGTGTATTATGGTTCAGTAAACACAGCACTCTTTATTCTTTCTATTAGAGCTCCTAAATATAAAAAACTGAAAGGAATAAAATGCAAGATTTGCTGCCGTAGTTGTAAAAAGACTTCTACTCCCACCAACAACAACACACATGCTGGCAAATGACAACTAGCACTATGCGTCACACGTGTACATTACCATACAGTGAAGCCCAGAAACTGCTCAAATCCCAGAGCATGTGTGGAGACAGTAAGCTGTTACGCAGTTGGCCTGCTACTGACGTCTATCAACCGCTTCATTTGTTTTCTACTTCTCTCATCCATGTTTATTTATTGATGCATTTGTTCTGATGAAAATAAAGCATGTGTAAACATGATTCACAAGGTGAATGCCACTGACTGAGCGAGAGATAGACGTCTTTGGTCATGACAACAAAAAAGCACATGGATTCACTGTGTCTTTTACTAAAATGACTTGGCTTATCGGTCTCTACAGATTTTATGCTGATCAATTTCAGTAATTAATTGAAAGTTAATTGGAGTTGCACACTTATCCATAGGATACTGGACATAGAACACAACACAAGCATGATTATATCAAAAATAAAAATAAAAGAGACACACAACAGGAGAACAATCTAGAATAGTATTGTGCACTCAAAACTCTTCTGTGATTTTAGGTGCTATTTTGTATTTATATGTTTCCATCAATTATCATAAGATGTGGTATAATCACTCACACTTGCCATGTCTGGTCACTTACATTTACATTTACATTTATTCATTTAGCTGACGCTTTTATCCAAAGCGACTTACATTGTTCTAATGTAATTACCAGTGTTACAGTCACTGGAGGCAAGGTGGGTTAAGTGTCTTGCCCAAGGACACAACGACAGTATGAACTGTGGGGAGAGTGGGAATCGAACCGCCTACCTTCCGGTTGAAAGACGACCACTCTACCCACTGAGCTACTGCCGCCCCACTTACATGGCAGCCCCTGTCAAAGGCACTGACCTGGGTCGGGAGGTTCAAGCTTGGACCTATTCCTCTCGGGTGTTTACAATAGTTTTGTTCTATTGCTGGAGGAAACAAAAATACAATATAAATAATACGGTTGGTCCAGAATTAACCTGTGTACAGTAACCAGAAATAATTCACTTTGGTATTTCGACACAAAGATGCCCATCTCAGGTTTCACCAAATTTATCAAGTTTAAATTACATTACAAGATAATTTGACACTATTCATTACTTTTTTACATCAGTGCAGAGACAGAAAGGTCTTTGTTTGTCTGCTTGCACAGTTATGGCATGTTTTAAGGAGAAAAAGACAGAACCCAAGGTAGAGCACAATTAACAAGAGTGACAGAGCCTCTTTGGGCTGTTGTAGAGCCTTCGTTATCCAGTGTGTCTTACAATTTGTTAAAGAAAACTGGCTTTAAGTGCTGTCTTACTCAGGACATTAAATATTTTTGTTGTCAAGATTCCCAGCCTTTTCTGTCAGATAACACTGGCTCACAGTGTACCACATGCGACAGGGCTTTGACATGAATGGGCCACTACAGCACGTGATCTATTTCTGTTCTGCTTATATTTTTCTTGAAGATGGAAGACAGTGCTACAACGTTGATGACTACAAAGCATTTTAATCTCAAGATATGTTTTGTTATATCAGGATACATTGCCACCACTCTTGTCTTGTCACATGGACATCCAAACTCTAAAGGATTATATTTCCAACACTTGTCGATCGTGTTTTGACAGTAGCAATATTTTATAAAGAGTTTTCTAATGAGAGGCACATTGCTCCGATTGACAGTCTCCATGTCTCGTCTCTGCCTTAATCTCTTGAGGGATGGATGAAAATTGGCTCAAAGTCTGAGGCATCGAATACATCAGCTCAGCTATCAGGGAGACAGGCTTTTGTCACCACATGAAATTGTGCATTAGTGAATATACGTGTGCCAGTGCATGTAAAAGGACAGGAGGCTTTTGACCTATTGGCACGCACAGCCATGGATTTGATTTTCAATTACTAGCTTGGGCGCCTGGGAGGATGGACCAATAGCACCATACTTCACAACTGAGAAGGTTTGAATTGGAACAAAAAGCAATTTATCTGATGCTTGATAAACCTGTGTGTGTGTGCGTGTGTGTGTGTGTGTGTGTGTGTGTGTGTGTGTGTGTGTGTGTGTGTGTGTGTGCGGTAAAAAGGTGGAGGATGGCAGCAAGTACCTTAATGTACTGATGTGAGCATGAAATGAATTAGACTCCATGTTCTCCATTACCCCTCCCACACAAGAGGGTCAGAATGGTCATATTTCCGGAGCTCAATATAGTTCAAAACTCCTCCACTTTTAAAACACACACATTCAGGTTTTTGTGTCTTTTCAGGGTTGTTTTATCTCTAAACCAGAAGTTGGCAACCTTTGGGGTCCTTAAGAGCCAAATATAATTCAACTTATAACAACAACATATTTACATGGCTCATTTTGTTCACTAATAGTCTCAACCACAGGTTTCTGACCCTTCTTTCTAAAACTATAAACAATACGCAACCTTCACAATGAGACCTGTTTAGAAATGCGAATAAGGTCCCTGGTCCCCACAAAACACTTTGCGAAGAATGTCCTTTTCATGTTAGAATACCTGGTCCAACACAAAACTGTAACAGACTTGTATGTCTCTGCCAAAGTGTCTGGAGTCAAGTTTCCAAAAAGTAAAGTGAATTTGAAAAGTACTTCCATAAACTGCTTAGAAGCAAATAAACTGAAACGCATTAAAAACTCTAGTTGGATTTTTGTGTTGGGAAGTCATGGTTTATTTTGTTGTGTTTTTTTTCTCAATCTTGGCAACCAGCCACAAAGACAAAGACAAGGATTTTTTTGGCCTTTTTACCTTTATTGATAGTTTGACAGGAAGCAGGGCGACAGAGAGGGAATGATATTGGGCAAATGGCCCGTCCAAGATTCGAACTGGGTCTCCCGTTTTCTTGCGTTGTCAATGACAAACCCATGACCCATGTTATAACCTACGCCTAATGTTAAAACAAGATCTAGATGGACTCATATCCATCTTCAATCTTTCCATCTTACATTTTACAATATTTCCAGAATAACTCAATAAAGCACACACATATCATGCAGCGTCAGTATCCCTGCGGGTGGACTTAAGTGGATAGCCCATTTTTTGCAGTGCCTAACTATAGCTGCATTGAAAGCTGCTTCGAAATAGTCCCAAGGCTGGGCTTAAAGCAATTCTAACAAGGGTATGGCAGAGACAAACAAAGAGTAGACACAAGACGAGATTAAAACCAATTTTTCTTGGTATCCCTGCTACGTAGAACTTCAAATTAAAATTCTAGGGTTTTTGAAGTAGAGTTATATGTAGTACTTGCACGTAGATTGTCAATTATTTTTAGATGTGAAGGGGCCACTAAAGAGCTTGTATACAGCTGTAACCTTGCCAGATTTCCAGACTGTTTAGTGCACATAGAAATCTACAAGACATTAGTATAAAAAAATATATAGAAATCTCATAAAAAAAAAACTTCAAATAACTAACCTGAATGCATATATAGTTCTGGCTTATAACTTCCACCAAGTTTAGCTCTCTCACCTCTTAGAAGTTGCAGTCTACTATTTATCCCAAATTAAAAATTAAAATGAGTTTGTGTGTTTCTCCAGAGAGTTGTCCCAAAAACCTTAATTTACTTACGAGGGAAAATAGACTTTATTCATAACTAATCAATAAATCCTGAAATAACAACCAAATCTGCAGAACACCAACTTCCTCCACAGTTGTTGAAGAGACCATATTAGTGCAGTTATAAGGCCACACATATTCCAAATAAATAAACACCTGCTGTATGTAATTAGTGTTTGTCTCACTGTACTGTCTCTGTGGATTGGTTAGACATGCAATAATTCCCTTAATCACTGTCAGAAGAAACTTGAAAGTGCATTGTGGGACCAGCCTGTCACACAACGCAGCGGGGAGTGTGCTCATGAAACATTTTAAACATGCCGAGAAGACTGTCTGTGCTGATCAAAATCAAGACACTCTACAAAGTTATCTCTGCGTTTGTTCGCTTCAGTGATGAAGTACAGCGGCTTTCCTTGTCCCTGAGATCAAACACAGATTGGGTCGGAACTCGCTTTAGGAGGTGTCACCGTGAATCGTTACAAACAGGAAGTGTTCAAAAACCAAAGCGGAGCAGTCACCAAAGCTTTACAACAACAAAGGCAACTCAAACACAAAATAAACTCAAAGTGATGTCCACCTAAGGGAAGTCTTGTTTAATTGTAATCTCTAATCAAATTTGCTATGTAAAGAAATAATTAACAATTTAATAACCAAGAGCTTATTAATAGCACAGGCTTTGATTTGTTTCTGAGAAATGGCAGTACAAGGATTTGGTACAGTGTAGAAGTAGTCCAAATCTGTGCTTAAGTAAAAGTACAGTGATTTAAAATGATGCTACTCAAGTAGAAATAAAGGTAAATAACAGAAAAGCAGCACACTCCCAGCTTGGAGAAGCAGATATGAGCAAGATGACAGAGACTAAATAATTGATTGCTGTTAATGGGGCCAGTGAAACTCAGATTTGCAAAACTAGTATTGAAACATTGAGCTATTTCAACAATCAAATGTGTGGTTTAATTTGGTCTTTTCTTCACAAAAGCCTGCTAAGAGATGACCCACACATTGAGATGTACTGAAGAGTGCTAAGTTCTGGGATTGTATAAATAAAAAACAGAATAAAAAGTCATATGATGAAAAAAATGCAGGTAAATGCATTACATGTAACACACTACATTTTTAGGTTTTATAAATGTTGTTTGTTGTGATAAAAGTACTTTTGATGGCCATATTAGCAGCCAAGACAAAGCCTGTGTCACTATTCCTGTCTACTTCTCTGAATTTGGAAGGGTGCCAGCTATTAACTACTGTAGGGAGTGAGTTGCAAGTATCTAAGAATCTTAAAGAACTCCTTTGAGAAAATAGTGGACTATCACTTTAACAGTAATACTACACTATACTACACTACACTAGTGTGATTACTAGCACTACTACTACTGCCCCGACTCTGGATGAACCTATCGACTGTGAGGAACTATCCACTTTGCCAACAATATCTCAGGAGGTATTTTCTAATGTAAAGTGAAACATACCATATTTTGTTTCAAATTCTAGTATTAGGAAATGTACACATACTGTATAAAATGTAACTTATTACTTTCCTACTCTGGTGCGGTATAGGCTGGGACTTGTTCAGCTACAGCAGCTACAGTATTCTTGCTTTTTATTTTTTGACTTTTAAATATATCCTTTAGAGAATGACTTCCAACCAATTTTGTTTTTGCAAGCACTTTCCCTTTAGTTGTAAAATTTTAACAACTGCTATTGGGTTGTCTTTCTCAACATTTTTAGTCATTCCCTTGGCAGAGTTTTTGAGACTTTGTAAATCATGCTGACTGACAGCTGCTCAGAAAAAATAAAAACTCACTCTGTCGCTTCTGTGTTCCTAATATCATAAACTGCCTGAGAGGCGATCTTGATCTTTCTGCTCGACTCCTACTGTAGCTGCAGCACAAAAACATTGACTCATTCCTGCGCCCCGAGGTACGCGGTTGACTTCCATTCCTTTGGAAATACTTACATGAATACAAATGAAGATATTTAAAGACACCAGCATCTGCTGAAAAATTATGCACATAGCTAGTGCAGAATGAGTGGGTGCTGAGGGGGCGTACTTCCAAGGGGTCAGCTAAGACCATCCTGAAACATATACTGCTGAAAAGACGTGGACAACAACACATAGCAAAATGACCAATCATGATAAGTGTAGATGCAGGCTCTACTGTGTTCAGAAACACTTTAATTTCCATGTTCTCTGCAGCTATTGACTTCTATTAGGAACTGTTTCGCTCAGGAATTAGTTCAATTATAGTGCACGCACAAAAAGATCCCCTTTGCTTAAAGAGAATCTCTAGACAAACTGTGTGTTTTCACAACGCAAACACAAGGGCTTTTCAGACACTGTTGCTGGCAGGTTATTCATTAAAGCTCAGATGAGAGAGGTTCAAGCTCTGTCTGAAACAATACTGAGGTCAGAACACACAATGAATTAATCAAGCATTTGCTCTGATTAAATTAACTATTTAGTACCACCGACCACGCAGTCACTGGTCACGAATCCTTTAGGGTTCCTCGTGCTTTATTGACAGTAACACTATATTCTCAACTGGTATTTACAACACTTTCTCCCTTTTTCCAAAAATGGAAAAGAGTCAAAGAATATAATGAAGACACCAACTTTGTCTTGGGACACAAACTCAGGTTTTCAGAAGCAAAGTCTATGTTGTCCATTCATTAATTCAGCCTGGCTCCTGCCAAACAAATTCAACAGGAACATTCAACATTAGACAACTTTAAAGCACACAGACAACATTTAGAATAAGAAAATACAGAATTAAATTAGAGAATACAAAGACTAAGACTGCAATTAAAACACTTTTAGTTGTTTTTAATTAATGTAGGCGGAGCTAAAGAGGAAGCTTGTTAACTTTCACTTGAACAATTGTTAAAGTTGAGGCTTTAACGCTGCTTCACCGTGTTTGGTTCTAACTCTGGGCACGAGCCTGTCCCAGGTATTCTCAGAGTCTGAGGAGGTTCATAAGGAACTAGCATGTCAGAAATATGTTCTGGTGCTACACTATTAAGAGACTTGTGCTCATTAAATCAGTATTTATATAGAAGAATAAATTATTGGAGAATGTCATGTTATTTAAGCCATGCCAGCAACATTACATTTTTACTTTAGTTTGACACAACAACATAACTAGTGACAAAGTGACAACAACCAGGCCTTTTGTACATGTGGAACAAAGGAGCGAGACATGCAGCATCCGCAACATTGTCTGTGGTAATTATTTAGTAGCACTCATAATCTGCAATTCTGGCTTTAATGGTTTACAGAATGTCTGATTTATTTTTAAATCCTTCTTCAGGCACAGATAAAGACAAAACACAAGCTAGACTGAAAATTTACTTTATGTATTGTAAAAGAGATGGTTTATGACGTCACAAATGCAAGACAGTGGTGTTAACGCTCCTCAGTGCAGCTTCCTGTCACACAAGGCTTTAAGTGTTGCGGCTTGAGCGGGGTGATGACACATAGCTAGTTTTCAGAATGGCTCTCTCTGACATTTCACCTGCCTGGGTAGCAGCATATTACAGTAATGGCTCTACTTGACAGCTCTAAAGATGTGAGCAGAAAAGAGACTGTGCAGTGGGTGTAGTGACCCAGCACCACAGGACACAGGTTATGCAGCCTACAGGTAGCCTACATACTGTAGAAATATGAGCAACCAGCTCATAGAATAATAGATCAAGTGTAAGAACATGTCACCAGGATAAGCTCGTGTTTGTTTAGTTTTGAAAGTCTAGTCTAGGTTGATGTGACCTTCACATGCACAACTCGGACTACGTTCATTAAGCCAGCCCTTTGACTGGACGTATGTCTTTGTCCAAGTTTACCAGGACAGAATCAAACTGTGTCTCCGCTCAGGCTGAAGAGAAAAAGAGCAAACACACTGGCGAACTGACCACCACCAACTTCTGACCACCACCCGTCTCAATCTGCAGTCTGAAGTGAGGTCAACTCGGAGAGTGACCACGGGCGACATGGTTTGTATATTGGGCTGCAAGTGTGATGGTGCTGCTGGGAAGGTACTCCTGGTAATTTATTGGGGAATTCTTTTGTATTTCACCTGAAAGCGTCACACTAAATACCTTTCTGTGCTCACTCCTTTGATGGTAGGGTAATCTGAATATGTCATTTTATCTCGCCAAATTGCATTTTGATGAGAAACACAAGGCACAGATTAGTGGTGAATATCATGTGATCTTGTGTTGTCATTATAGCTGTCAGGTAGGCTGGAGTTCAGTCATTTCTTTCCATTTTGATCGATTGCCATGAAGGAGTGTATCCAGCCGACTTTATTACCTGTGAAATGAACTGTGATGAGTTAATATTTCCTCACTTTGATGAGCAAAACCACAAAGCATACCCTGATGATGGTAAAATGCGTTGTGTTTGTGTGTAGCATTAATATGGCGGAACAGATGAAGGTGTGCTGCATTTACATTTACATTTATTCATTTAGCAGACGCTTTTATCCAAAGCGACTTACATTACATTACCAGTGTTACAGTCACTGGAGGCAAGGTGGGTTAAGTGTCTTGCCCAAGGACACAACGACAGTATGAACTGTGGGGCGAGCGGGAATCGATCCTACTACCTTCCGGTTGAAGGACGGCCGCTCTACCACTGAGCTACTGCCGAAGGTGTGCTGCATAGGCTGTAATGCATAGTGGAGGCTTTTGACCTTTGTGTGAGGTGCTTTTGCAGAAGCTGGATATTGACACAACTCAGCTTGGTCTCTTCTGTGATGATAGAAACACACAGCTTTGAAAATAAAGGAGTGAAAAAGGAGAAAAGCTCCAGTCAGATCAATTAATTATTTCTCTGCAGGCAAAGAGAACGGCAAGAAGCAATAAAGATGGTCTGTAATTTCATGGCCTTTCAATCTTTTGAGGTCAAGTGACTGAGGCTTAAGAGGACTCTCCTAGTTCCTCTTTTTTTTTTTTTTTTTAGTTACTCACAGTCATCAAAAGGTTAGAGATTCAAATTTCAGAAAGCAGGAAGGAGTCTTTTTCAAAAATGAGAGGGGATTTTTCCTTAAGACACACATGTCTTATCTTCGGCCATAGCTTACACTTCAATACTCCAGAGCCTTGTTAGGAGACGGTTATGGTAATATTTAAATCTTCCGGGGTGTCCAAGTCAACCCACATCCAGCTAAAGATGGATTAAGGTTGCTAAGGGTGTTTAAAAATAGTCGCCCCATGGTTCACACACACATAGAGCAAAGTGGTGTTTTACTCACACCGATAGGGTCTTACATAAAGAGTGGGTGTGTTGCAATTACTGATCTAAAGCAGTTGCAGGTGTGACTGCGAGGAGAGGAGGCTCTCTTGCTCTGAAACAAGTCTGAATTATGTTTACAGACTTTTTGCAGCTACTAAGCCCCAGACTTTTTTCTTTAAAGTGCATTTAGCAAAGTTTTCAGATCTGTTAAATTTAGTCTGAAAAGAGAAAAAGCTATAAGGTATAGTTATTACTCTGTGTTTTCAGTTTATGTTCATCCTTTAAAAAACATGTGCCTTATTCGGACAGTAAAGACAGAGGCCTGGCTTCTTATAAATTCCACCTCATTTTGTCTTTTTTCAGGTAAAATTCTAGCTTTGTTTTTATGACTAATGTGATTGACAGCTCTGTCTGAGATCAACTGGTACCGGACTATTAGTTGTCCCCAGCTATTCTGTGGAACTCTACGCCATAAAAACTTTAGATTCATGCCGCTGCTCAGTACCTTTTTTAACATAGCTTACCATTAAATACCTAATGTAATCTTGTAACCTTTTAATCATTGAAGTCTTTCATTTGTGATGATGTCTTTTGTAAAGCACTTGGAGTTGTCTTTGAACATAAAAGGTGCTATAAAAATAAACTTGCACTAGATTCAAACACACTGACCTTGTGCAATGTGTTTGACTAATGCTTTCTGAAGTCCAGCAGTACTTAATGGGCTGTTAGCATCACTAGCTATATTGCCCTTTTTCAAACCTTGGATTTTAATTATTCTTCTAGCTATGTGGACAGATGTGGCCAGCATGACTCACTAAATTCCCACCTGGTAATATACATTTGTTCTCGAGTCTGCACTGGGTCATCTCTCAAATCATTTTTATAACTGCACTGGTTTTTGATTGGTTTCCTGAGGCTTACCTCTACTGGAATGGCGTTGCAATGGTTCAAGTCTTAGCTCCCGGATAGGTCATTCAGAGTATCCTGGAGAAACGAGGTCTATGAGTCCCAATATCTCAAGGGTGGCAAGGGTGCCACAGGGCTCAGTGCTTGGACCGTTACTCTTTTCCATATACATGAATTCCCATGGCTCTGTCATTCAGAAGCATGGCTTTTCTTATCATTGCTATGCGAATGACACTCAACTCCACTTTCAACCTGACAATCCAACGGTCTCTGCTCGCATCTCGGCATGCCTGAGTGACATCTCACTTTGGAGGAAGGACCATCACCTGCAGCTGAACCTTGCTAAAACAGAACTGCTTGTGATTCCTGCCAACCCAGGGACCTGCCATAACCTCTCCATTCAACTAGACTCATCAACCATTACACCGTCCAGCACTGCCAGAAATCTGGGAGTGGTTAATGATCAACTAAACTTCACAAGTCATGCAGCACCACCCGGTCCTGTAGATTCATCCTCTACAACATTAGAAAATTTGATCTTTCCTATCAGAGCACTCTACACAAATCCTAGTCCAGGCTCTTGTCTTGTCCAAAGACATTATTGCAATGCTCTACTGGCTGGACTCCCTGCCTGCACAACCAAACCTCTGCAGCTGATCCAGAATGCAGCGGCAAGAGTGGTCTTTAATGAACCAAAGAGAGCACATGTAACTCCTCTCTTCATTAGGTTACACTGGCTCCCGGTTGACGCCCGGTTCAAGTTCAAAGCTATGCTCTTGGCCTACAAGACCACCACTGGTTCTGCACCCTCATATCTTCACTCACTAATAAAAACCTATGTTCCAACCAGATACTCTGCAAATGAACAACGTCTGGTGGTACCATCCCAAAAAGGAACAAAATCATGTTCACGTACCTTCTCTGGCTCTGTTCCACATTGGTGGAACAATCTACCTGTTGCTACAAGATCAGCAGATTCTGTAGCCATCTTTAAAAAATGCCTGAAAACACATCTCTTCCACCAACACCTGACTGACAAACACTGAGTTCTACTTCCTTTCTATCGATTCCTTCTCAAAAAAATAAATAAATAAATACTCTTCTATCATTAGCTTTGTAAACTGTGCTGGATTTAAACTGACACGTTTTCGGTGCACTTATGCTTTTTGCTACCTTGTGTTGTTAAAATTGCTTCCATTGTTTTCCTCACTTGTAAGTCGCTTTGGATAACAGCGTCTGCTAAATGACTAAATGTAAATGTACCTTTATTGTATCTATGTAAAGAGAGTTAATATCGCTGTGTGTAAGCCACCCGTACATGTAGGATAAACCAACCACTTATCTTCTTGTTGTGTGATTCACTGTTATAGTTCATTTAAAGTTCACATTGACTCCATTCACTCTGATGACCCTCTTCTTTACCTAAAATGGCAAAAAGGTCTGATTCCATAAACTCCCATGTCTTCACATTGTTTAATATTTCAAAAAGTAATATATAAATAAAAATTAGCAGTATTTCCATGTAACATTCAACTTTGTCTGTTGTAGCTCAGATTGCCAGGCTGTGCTGCAGTGAGCCTTTCATTGATAAACAGTCGCGTACTCTACTCTACTGTGGGAGTACACCTTCAGTTGCTCTGCTCTGAGCTGACGATCTTCAGTTCGGCGTTTCATCCTCTGTCAGATGACACCACAGGGGACCGTATGGTGTTGCGTCTTTGAAGGCCAACAAGCACCTCTCCACTTCAAAGGAAATACCACACGACCAAGAATAATGCACACTTCCCTCATGGATAAATGCTCCCTGGGATGGAGTTGAAGAAGCAGCGTTGACAAATAATGAAATCAAAACCCTACATAGGCATCTCATGAATAAAGACAAAAGAGAAGATGTTGCGTTTCTGTGTACTGAGTTAACATCAATAGAAAGCATGATCCCAAGATGGTCCACATCAGCATAATCAAATGTGTAGAAGTCTGCCTCTCATTAGTTAAATTATTCATCCTGTTTATTTATTTTTTATTGCGGGACTAATACATAAAGATTGAAAAAAAGTGATAAATATATAAAAACCGCAATGACTGGCAAAATGTGTCAATAAACTAAAGCTTTAAAATCCACTCAAAGTCAACATGTGTCCTTTTATCTGACATCATTATCAAAGTTAATTACAGTTTAATCTACCAGTGGGAATCTTTATCAGAGACCAATCCTTCTGTGCTTTTTGATATTGTTGCAGATTATTGTAAGCTTTGTATTCTAGTCCATGCCCTCTAAGGACGTTGTGCTGCATGATGCCAACTTTCTTTGATTGGAGTCATTTCATGCCGTAGCACCTATTTCTGCAGGAAAAGAGAATATGGAACTCTGGCAGGAGCACTTTCTCAATTACACAGGAGTCACAGTGGGGGCAAGCTGAGTGCAGAAATGTGCAGGTAGTTCACTGCATTTAATTTTGATTTCCTGTGGATTTCTGGCTATGAATATGTCTCTCATAGCAGTCCTCTACCAGACATTTAAAATGAGAAAAACTGAAAGGGAAAGGACTGCAATTTTGCAAATTTTATATTATAGCTAAAATTAGCTTGTAATAACCTTTTGTACTTCTGGTCTTTTGGTTATTGAAGTAAAAGCAAGAAATTAAGTGGCACTACAAGCCAGAAGCAAAATTTTAATGTTAGTTTGGGCTCACGGAGTAAAGTGAACAAGTGGAAGTAGATGAGTATATTTGTCTTTCTCAAGGACATATGCGATAGAGTGCTACCTCTGTGAGAGTTTATCTGTTTGGTTTGTGTGTGGACAAAGAAAGACATTAATTCTTTTAGAGGACGATTAGTCAGTCTATTTGTTCAGTAGAGATTATAGAGAGTCCGCTTTACTTCAGAGATTTGTAGTTCTTTCTACGAGAACAGTGTCCTGATTTCAAATTAAGCCAATTCCTTCAGATTACTTCTAGCTACACAGAGTTATGTTGAATATGCCTGTGGTGTATGGTTATTCAATCAATGGTTTGTTGCACAATATACATGTCCATGTTTTATTACATTTACACATTTGTATCACGTTGGCCTTTGATCAATAAACAAAGCTTTCAGGGAAGATTGAGCATTCGCTTAAACCTTTTTTGGCAATGTATTTAAGGGTGTGTTTACCTCCTGTACAGCAGTAACATGTTTTTTTTCAGTGGATGTCAGCAGGAAAGCCCCTTTTTTCTAAAGCAAACAGATGGAGTGGGGACCTCAGGTGGATACAGTGCTGGTGTTATTCCATAAACAATAAGATCACTCTCAGGGAAAGGGATTTCAATGAATCAAACGTTACCTCCAGCCAGGCATTGTGTAGAATAAAGCAACATGAAAAAAAAGAATTCAGCTGGCTTCTATAAATTGCATCACCAAATGTAATCTATTGCCAAACAGGATTGCTAGATTTCTATTATGTGTATTTGGTTAAATTGAAC
This sequence comes from Perccottus glenii, assembly GCA_024416835.2. Classification (NCBI taxonomy): domain Eukaryota; kingdom Metazoa; phylum Chordata; class Actinopteri; order Gobiiformes; family Odontobutidae; genus Perccottus; species Perccottus glenii. Next base: position 24,378,090 of record CM044556.2, on the reverse strand, counting down.
CAAATTGTACACACTGTGCACAAAATGGCACATTTTATGCCATCCTTTAGTTTTTGTTTTTCAGCTAAGAAATTGCCATACAATGTGGCACATGGATTTTGTCCCCAGGCTCAACTATTTGTTGCTGTTATGACATTTTGGTAAATCACTAGAGCGGCAATTCTCATTTGTAAGAGTCAGGGTTTGCAGCACATTACAATGATTTTCAATTTAAAACAGATTTTTTAAACTGCCGTTAAAGTGGCAAATATTTCTGAAGCACAGCAGAAAATCATTTAATGACAGAGTATCATTTATAAGTGAGGAATGGTTTGTAAACCCGGCTTTATTGACTTTCATTCATAATACAATACAATGTTGATATATTTCCAGCTACATTTCAAAAAGACTGATTTAGGATCTGTTTGAGGCCAGACCTTCTACATTACTTACACTGTTTAAACATCAGCTGCAGCTAAAGCACTTCCCAAACAAACAAAAACAAACAACACTAACAGTCTGTAGAGGGATCAGAATACAGTATGTCTGGTCTATATATGGTCTTGACAGGTGCAAAAAAGCTGTGAATCATTATACATCAACATTTAGCATTAATTACCATATGTGTTATTTGTTAAAACATTATTTTACATTGAATCATTCACAAAGTCAAATCAGCTCTTACACTTTCCACTTTCTTTACAAAGACCTTGATTTTATCCCGAACCTTATAAGATCAGAAAGCGTAGCTGCATGACACGTGCAGTTCTTAAGATTAGCACCCGCTGTGCCTCATTGTTATCCTCATCTGACGCTGCTCTATGTGCGCTAACTAGTGTCACAGTGATTTGATGGTGAGTGCTGTTGCATATAAATGAAACAATTTCTCTAAATACCTTCACAAGGATATTTATGATGTGTCTGGTCAACAGAGATGTTTATCATGTCATCAGTGGATTTTCTGTGTGGAGCCTGTCAGGGGTTCTGTCTGGGCACTCCCACCTTTTCCCTACAAAGACATACATGTGGTTACATACGTGTAGTTAAATTGGTGAATATACTTGCCATGATGTAAGAATGTGAGAGTAATAAATGGTTGTCGGTCTGTGTGTTTATGTGATTAAAAAGTCAACACATTTGTCTTTAAAGTGACCAATCATATAAATGTGGCATTCAGTAATTTACATCAATACTGTTTATAACTGGATTTACAGTTATACATCAGGATTTATAACCTGAGGAACAGTAAGTCAGCTGCTGGCCAATATTAGACATTAATATTCACCATTTTCCAAAATCTATAGGCCTACATATACTGTCATCTGTCACGTTGGAGATTGAAAGCCCATTCCTTTAACAGTAAAGCTGTAAATGATTTGCTTCCAGTAAATGTAACACTCTGGCACAAACCCAAATTCTAAACTGCAGCACCCCACCCCACAAAAATGAAGAAATATCAGTCAAAGGAGCAGGAAAAAAACACTCACTGTTTTATGGTTCAAGCTTTAAATCCGCAAAATCCAGTGTATCCCATGATGCCACTCAGGGCAACTCTTATTTTTATCTTGTAGCGTAAAAGAGGTAATATAGTGCTACTGCTGTCTGGTGAGATAACCCAGATTTCATTACATTTTCTATCATTAGCAATCTTACCAACTCAGGGGTCAGCGACAAATACATCTCTGCCAGACACATAGTCACATAATGACTGTCATTTCTATTTTAACAGCTTGCCAGCCACTACTGTATTTTGTATGTGGTTTCAAAAAGTTTGTACATATTATTGAAACACATATTTGGAGGGAATGGGTGGTGTCACTTGAGTTATTTACATGAAAATTCAAAATTATGAGATGTGACTTGGTCTAAAGACAATCAAGTCAAATCAATGCAATATTTGTACAGCCCAATATAACATCATCCAAACAAAGCAGCCTAAATACACCACTCTCTGTTGATAGACTCCCCTCTTTGGCTTCTATTGTAATTTTGAGCTTTCAAATTGTGGTTTAGTTGATGAAGTATTTGTCGGCAGCAAGTATTTTTGCCTGATTTTGAATGAACATGAATCCAGGAAAGTATTCACCTAAATTAATAGTAAATCCTTCTGGAACTCAGCTCATTAACAGTCTATTTCAGCCAGCTTTATTTTAGCATATCATTTGAAACACATGAATGTGCTTTGATTGCTAATTTGTCCTGGTCCCAGCCTCAATATTTGTGAACATTTTTAGAGCACTTGTTTAGACTCATTTTGTTCCAGAGGCACCAACCCCCGTACCCGTCTGACTCAAGCACTGATGTGCCATAACAAATGTGTCTTTGGTGACAGGAACATTTCCTTCTGCTCTCCTCTCGTAACACTGGGCCTTTTGTATGTGTTTGTGCTTTCCTGCAGAGATTCGTGAGGCCTTCAAAGTGTTTGATCGAGATGGGAATGGCTTCATCTCGAAGCAAGAGCTGGGAATGGCCATGCGTTCTCTGGGCTACATGCCAAATGAGGTGGAGCTGGAAGTCATCATCCAGAGACTAGACATGGACGGTAAAGCAAACACACACACTTGTATCTTCGCAAATGCATTTATTATGTCTTTTTTGCTATTTTTATCAAGTTTTTTTTGTTTTTGCCTATTTGATGGCTCTATACAAGATATTTGTTTCACCAAACAAGGCAGACCTAAATAAACTCATTTGACACTTGGACTTGGACACTACATCGGCCATTTTTCATCAAAGGATCTTACATTAAAGCAACCTGGACTTCAAAACATGCTGGCTGCCCCCTGGTGGCAGCTGTCGATAGTGAATTTCCCTTGTAGATAATAAAGTAATAAAATAAAAAATAAAACTTTTTTTGGATGGTTTATACCTTAAAACTGGTATAAAGATGGTTTATACCTTAAAAGCCCTAAAGCCAAACAACTATGATAAACATAGACAGAATGTTGCAGCCAAACAACAATGTAATATATAAACCAAAATTCCCAGTAGAATTACAATATATAACATTTTTCCTGTACATATAGTATTTTTAACTGTTTTTTCTTGATACTTGATATACTTATATACTACAAAAGAACTTTAGATGGACAGTAAAATATTTGTTTGAGAAATAATAACCTATTTTTTCAAGTGGTTCTGCAATTTACACATCTACGTTTCTCTCACCAAGAAAAGCATTTTGGCCTCACTCCCAGTCATTTAAATCACTAGTTGTTAGTTTGTCTGGACGTCCCAAAGGGCCCTCGTCTGCTCTGTTACATACAATAACCATGATAACCATGGCTGCGTGTCTTAAAGATATTGAGGCACAAAATAATTTTCACTATAAATGCTGTTTGACATTATAAAAAGTGTATATGCCCAATGCTGTGTACACTGAGACAATACTTGTTTGGTGTCTAAAATATGTTTTGTATATGATCCTTCATCAACAAAAATACACAGGCAGAAAAACTGCTCAGGACTGTTCTGGACCAGAACAGCTGTACTAAACAGGCTGAACAGTATCTAGCCACAAATAACCCATACAAACCTACACAAAAAATACACAATATTTCAATAAACAAAACAGCCCCAATGTTCTTTGGAGGGAACTTAACAACATGTATTATGATAATGAAATGTGTTAGATGTAGTAAAAAGCTAAAATGTTCTTAAAAATGTCTTTTTTTAAAAACCTTTTTTTTCCGCAGGCGATGGCCAGGTGGACTTTGAAGAGTTCGTCACCCTTTTGGGCCCCAAACTGACGGCAGCTGGGATGCCAGATAAGTTCCACGGCACGGACTTTGACTCGGTTTTCTGGAAGGTGCTTAATACTCAGCAGCTCATTTCCTGGCTATTAGTACTGACAGACACTGAAGTTCCAGCGTAGCAAACCACCAGACGCAGAAGCATTTGTGCAACTTTAAAGCCAAACTACTTTTAATTGCCACATCCACCGAGTTATTAATGGGCGGATTTTAATCTGGGAAAGCTCTCCTAAGAACGGTGTCCTTCATAAGTTAATATCTCCCCCTCCTCTTTTGTTCCTCAGAACACTAAAGCCAATATCTATGTAAAATAGATATTAATTTATTTACAGACACCTCATTAGATAATCAGCAGCTCACCTTGGCAGTAGGATGGAAATGAATTTAATGCAGCTCATGTCAGTGATGTCTTTGTTGTGCTCATGTGATAAGGATGACAAAGACACTGTCAAGAGGAGGGCTTTAGGGGAACGCATGAGTGTGTTCAAAAAAAGAAACAGCTGAAGACACCTGCTGTGAGAGTCAGGATCCCTCAGAGACTAGTCTCACACAACATTATATAAGAGAATAGTGGAACAAAGCATGTGCTGCTGGATTGATCACACTAAGCCCACGATCACTGCAGCTGCACCTGAACACAACATGACTTACAGAGTGGGATTTCCTGCAGGCACACTTTGAGGTTTGGAATTTGTACAGGGATTTACTAACTCAAGCTTATTTTCTTTAAAGGTTCTAGTTGATATCCTTGGTGTCCATGTATTCTAAATATACTGGCTTTATCGCACTGATGTACCAGTGTGCATCAGTTTTACTGTCAGTGATTGACAATGTAGACAGATACAAGGCATGTGAACAGAAAAGAACAGTAAATGTAAAGTAGTGAAAGGGATTTTTGTGACCGCCCAGGAGCGAATGGAATTAAAGCAAAGATAGATTGAAGAGACTCTGGATGACTTAGGGCAGAAGAAATGTATTCACCATTGAATGTAGGCCCGGAGACAGAGAACGCTCAATACAGAATATGAGCATCAAATATTCTATGCTTCCAGGATAACACAAGCCTAGATAGACTTGTACTGTGTCATTGATCAGGCAATGTTTTCTCCAAATGTCTAACCGTGCCCTTGTTTAAGCTAAAACAGACAAAATCATTACAACTACAGCCTTGGTGCTGAAGGAAGGGTATTCTGACCAGAACAAACTGTTCTAAAAGAAAAAGTGTCAACAACTTAATAGACAGGTCCTATTTAAGGACGAGGCCATTATAGCCTTCAGTTAAAGAAATTAAATGTTAATTGTAACATTCCCAACAGTAAATATGAGTGCAGTGCCAATTGATTATGCATGCAATCCTGCAAAAGAATGAACTAATGTTTCAGTTTCAAGTACAGTTCTTAACCTGCTCAACATTATCAACACTGAATTAAATGGGTGTTAACTAAACTGAACAAAAATGTTAATGCCCCCACTTTGTTTTTGCCCCCTTTTTTCATGAGCTGAACTCCGATCTAAGATAAAAGGCATATTTCTCTTGAATATTGTTCACAAATCTGTCCAAATCTGTGTTAGTGAGCACTTCTCCTTTGCCGAGATAATCCATCCACCTCACAGGTGTGCCATATTAAGATTCTGTTTAGAGAGCATGATTGTTACCACAATAAAAGGCCTTTAGTGTACATAGAAAAAAATCTTAGATCTTTGAGTTCAGCTCACGACAAATGGGGTCAAAATTGTGTAAATTTTTTTTTCCGTATATGTTACTCTTAACAGGAAGCTTGTTGTCTTCAAAGCCTATGTATTCAAAGCATCACAAAGCCTGCAGATTCACCAACTCAATATTTGGCTACTCCTTGATGAGAACAGTGTTATCTAAAGCCAGTGGTCACAGTCAGGGCGACAATGTGCCATGCTAACAAACTTAAGATAACCTTTGCCTAGTATCTAAGTTCTTTGGTGTTTTTATATTATATATATTACCTAAATAATCTACAATTAGCATTAAAATATTGACCTAACGCACTTTTAAAATCATGCTTCCAACAGCACACAGACATGACCCATTTTCTTCTCTATAGCAGCTGTAACTTCAAAAGAAATTTCCCCCAAAATTTTAATGGCGTCCATTATGTCCAGATCAGATCATTTTTTGAAGTCTCCGCAGCAGGTGCTCTTTCAGAAAAAAACATCCGCTACTCTGTGTCTACATCAAGCTTAAATAGTCCACATCCTTGAGCTTTAATACCCATCAGCCCATGTCAGTGCGACCTTACAGTGTATATGTGTGTGTATATGTGTGTGTGTCTGCAGTGTGACATGCAGAAGCTGACAGTGGAGGAGCTGAAGAGGCTGTTGTACGACACATTCTGTGACCACCTCTCCATGAAGGACATTGAGAACATCATCATGACCGAGGAGAACCACATAGAGAATCCCGGGGACTGCCAGGTGGATATAGACAGTAAGGAAACATGCTCCTATACTATAATACAGGTTGTATCAGAACTCCACTGTAAATGTTACAATGCACTGCAATATTCAGTGCAACTAGTCCTTAATTCTTTGATTTACAAAGAACATTGGCACCTTTTATTGTCTGTGGAAAAGGAGTATTTTTTGATTTAGCTATATCTCCCTTCTGGATAAAAACAATAAAGTCCTCTTTTAAACTTGAGTTTCTTTTGACTTGGTTCTATAGTGGTGTTAGACTTTGACAAGCATTTTTTAAATATTCTACTCAGGTGCCAATCTCTTTGTTTGTTTTCTCAAAACCTCAATCAGCATTTCAAGCTAGATGCAGCTACACTCTGTACAGGTGTGAAAACAAATCCTTTGTAGTGTTCATCCTTTATAATTGTTTTCTTGTTGAAGTGAGAGTTGTGATGAGCTCCTTCATTGGATCAGATACCAGCTCTGTCTACTTACACAATAAAACAACGCAAAAACCCAAATAATAGGAGGACTGCATTCGCCCAATGTTTAATGAGGCTGGATAATTACCAGCATTTTGGTCTAACGCTAAACTCAGAGCTAGATGTTTGAGGGTAAGCTAAACTTTGCTTTTATGTGATGTATTTCTATTTTTGCTGTGGCAAATTTGTTCAGTTTTACATGTTTAAACAAAAGAAACGTCGCCAGGTCTCTTTGTTGAAAAGAGGAGGTCAGTGTTAGGAGGGTGACGGGTTTTTTGCCTTTTGCAGCTTTAATGATTTCTTTGATTTCTTTTTTTTCCAGCTTCGAGCCCGACGCAGCAAGTCAAGCAAACCTGCGTTCGCAAGAGCCTCATTTGTGCTTTTGCCATCGCGTTCATCATCAGTGTCATGCTCATAGCAGCCAATCAGGTGCTGCGGAGTGGCATGAAATAGGATCTACAGTTGCTAAGGCTGCCTGACACAAAACAAATGAATACAACAGACAATCACACAACAAGCCAACGGACAGCCAAGGACGCTACACATATTTATCTGGTCGATGGAGCAAAACGTCAAGGATTACCGGGCCTCACAAACAAAGAGAGTGTAAATTGGTTAGCTAATTATACATATCACTCTATGTAATAGAACATTTAAGCCTCATTTCCACCAAGGAGAAGAGTACTGCTCAGTTTGGACAACTAATCTGGTCTGTGTTTTCACTGCAGGTTGTGTAGGTCAGGCAAAGAGAACAGCTAAGTATAACTAAATATGGCCTTTTTTATGCTCATCTTGGTCAGTTTTTATCCTTTAGACATTTATCTTCCATGTATCAATGCATGACACTGAAAAAAAACCTGCCATTGCCCCTTCTTATTTTGAGTCAAAAAAGACAACTCCTCTGTTAAATGTACACTGCTATAGCAGGAGCTTGGTTCACAATGCTGGCAGTAAATCAGACCTGCTCCTGGATCATGTTGAAATCCCACAAGGCTGTCACCAATTCTGTTCATAACCTTTATGAACAGAATTTCTAGGCCCAGAAAGGGGCTAGAGAAAGATCTTTTGTGGTAAAGAAGAACCTGAGCTGAGACAACGTTCTTGATTTACTGGTCAATCTACATTCCTACTCACCTATGGCCACTCACACACCAAATACGTCAATTATTTCCTTTAACACTGAGCTGTCCTATTAATGTTCCATCCATCTCGAGCCATCTCACCTCTGTGATGGCTCTGTTTCCATTTCCCTTTGTGTCAGACAAAGATGGGCGTTGCACCTTTCATGATGAGAAATATAGCATTATCCCAAAATGAAATGTGAGCATACTAGAGGCTTGTGACATCCTACCAGCTTTAAACTTTTAAAATTTAATCTGTTACCAAACTTTGGATAAATGGAAAAAAGTGGTACATGCTGAACAGAACCCTACCACACTTGGTGGAAACAGGGCTTTAATTATGCACTAGCTAGATTGTGTGTGTTTCAGCAGTGCTGCATACAGTATGATGGCAGCTCTTAGAGAGAAGTGTTGAAGTGTGACTGTCCAGTTTTCTATTTGTCCAGTGTGTACCATATGGTCATTTTAAAAAGAAAGAAACCTGTGAAATATTGAAGAAAAAACATCCTGATGGAAGTGTTGTGTGTGGTGCAGCATTGTTCAAATAGCAACAGGGAACAACAATAGCTGAGGAAGGGACTGACATAATGGTGGGCATCAGAGAGTGCATGCGATTGGGTGAATGGGAGAATTTCTCTCACGCAGCAGGGCTTTGATGCAAGCAGGCAGAGCAGGTTAACATCTCTTGGGATGGAGGCATTGGGTCTAAATGGACAGTAAACACTCGAGTCTGTCCGTCTACAGTGGGCTTGGCGGGCCTCACACAGAATCATCATCTATGCATGACGTGCATGGATTTAAACCGTCGTCTTGACACGTTTGTAAACGTTCTTATCAATGTATTTATCATTATGACTGTGTAATAGAGCTGTTTTAATAACTTAACAATGACAACTGTGAGTAAATGTGTGTTGTGCAGGGTTAGCGGCAATCACAAAAAAAGAAAAAATTATAACTGCATGAAAAGAAGGGCTTCTTCAAAACATGCTCTTGAAAAACAATTTGTGATTCATTAAATATGAAAAAAATGAACCATAAAAGGATATTTTGGATTTTTAAATTAGAGTTTTGTCATGCAATTGTGGTTTAAAACCTCTGAATCTTTGCGGCCGCTATCTGAAGAAAATGAAGTCCGACCGGTGCTTCAAACCTGTCTGTTTTAGTGACACAGGGCCACATATCAAATATTTAACAAACACTTAACAAAGGCAGACCTAAACAAATGCAACAATGGGCAGTTTTACATTATATTTTCTAGTGGCAAAACAGACATTATTGTCGAAGCTATTGTTCAACAAAGCAACAGTGCGACAGTATTTCTTGTGCCAAAAGACTAAAGTGCATGAGGCTTGCAGCAGTTGTAAACACAGGAGGCACACAGCACCTCAGTCAAAGTATTCTGTTTACTAGATATATAGAGCTGGTTGGTCACTTCTTGTTCTCTAGACTGTGGCCGCAAAGACAAGAATCTGCAAAAAAAATGTATCTATTATTGTAATGTTTCTCTGAACACAAATATTTAGAATGATTGAATTTTGTCGAGGCAATAATGGAGAAAAGAAAAATATGTGGTTGGAGGAATTCTGCAAAATCTGTCTAAAAACTTCCTGAGTCCTTATTCTGCATTATTTACTGAACATAACTATTTCCTTCAACCTTAACCAAAATCCCTGCCTAAAACCCACATTACCCACCTTAGGAGTTAAATATCACCTTTATATAGGAAAACAAACTGAGATCTCCAATGGGAAAGTACTGGGTAAATCCTACTTCACCATCAAAACTAAGGAAAAGACAAAAAAAAAAAAAAAATCAGACAATATAGACATTCTGGTGTTGTTTGGGAAGACATTACAATTTTAGGTCCTACAAAAAGCAGAAATGTTAAAGTGAAAAGTTTTCAGAGACTGGCTTATCTGATGACACTAAAATACTTATGACTTCAACATGTCCTTCAGCCGTTTGAAGAAAATGCTTCTGAACAGATATGTGTGTAATGATCATACTGTGTAATGCGTAGGAATGTATAGTTTTATTTGTTTTTTCTGTCAGGATGTGTTGCTATAGAGCAATAATGCTAAGTAAAATACACATCCCACAAGGCATGGATAAGAATCCTTCAAATACTGTATAAGAAGCAGCAGACCTTACAGCTGTTGGGGTCTTTAATAATAAATCTTCTATAGCACTTTTCAAATTATAAGTCCTGCTTTGCCAATTGACACTGCTTTGGCAATTCAATACAGTTTAAAACAGGGTCTACACTAATTTAAATAAAATAATGAGATTAGTGTTTCAAGAGCTGCCTGCTGCACTAAAGCTCAACAAGGACCAAGTAGTGTAAAATGCAATAACACTATTTATGTGCCAACTTAAAGTCAATTGGTGTGGAGACTTTTGTGCATTTGTTGGGATCTTTGTTGAGACTATAAATATGTAAATACCTCCTATAACCAAAGCTGTGGAGGGATGTGTGACGACAAGTGGGCCAGTAGAACAGATCGATCCTCAACCTTTCCATTTCTCTTGTACAAAACATACTGTGCCGGTTTGATCCATGAACATTCATAGAGAATAAAACGAATACAATTGGTCCAGAATGGCAGATCCAGCTATGGTTAGAAAAATATTTCACATTTTATGAATGTGGGTCACTATTGGCAGCTTTTATAACATAGAGTTGGTGCCTGGTAAAAAAAAATAAAGAATATTGCCCAGAGCCAGGCAGGATATCAATTATCTGATGCACCCGGGCAATTTGTCAAAAGTGTCAACTCTATATTGAGCACACACACTAAAAAAGCCCATCTCTTAACAAATACCTTCGTTTTCATTTTGCACTTTAAGATGTGCAGCAGCGCACAACAACTCACCGCCATGATTGTTCCTTCATTCCAACAAATAAATAGCACAGATGGATATATTTTTGTGATTAGAACGTGAAAGAATAGAATGTGACTGACTATAATACAGTCTTATTAAGGGAGCATCTTCATGGGGAATAATGTTTCAGTGTTTGATTTGTTGCCTTATTCTTTTACGCACAGAACTACACCAATCATTTATTACCAGAGCAAACTGTACAAACGGATATCTATTTAGTTTTTACAGATGAAAAACTGTATGAACTTGTTGATAATCTACTGAATGTTCTATTTCCACTGTACACTTGTCAGAACTGTTGGGCCATGTGATACCTGTCCATTGACTGCCCTCTGTCCCTCTGTCTGTGGAAAAGTACTTACCATGAATAAAGTCATAACAACACATGAGCGGAAACCATTTCACATTGCTTCACGGTCACATGGCTCCATGCGGTTTGTGCTATTGATTGACATCTTGACATTTCAGATTGGAATTCACACAGTGTGATGGATTTGTCAGGGTCTGCTGAGTTCAGCGATGGCTTTATTCCACTTTGAGAGAGCCTTTGGGAGCGTTTTGGACCACATCTGTCACTTTTTTTATCAACCATTTCACACAGGTCTCTTGCCCACTAGGTCCCGCTAAGCTTCTCTGACAATCCACAAGAGTCGGAGATCTCACCACCACCACACGTCTAACACAATACAGTGGTTGGCAAACATTTCATATTTGTAACCACCACTTCAGAAACCACCACCTTTAAGCCCAAAAAATGAGGTCTATTTAACTACATTAATAACAGACACTAATAACAGACACATTGTAAATGACTCTTAGCTATTCTCTTGTGCTTCTACCAAGTAACTTGTTTTCTAATTGAATATTTAAGTAATGTTAGTGGAGAAAGCAGAATAGAATGTAAAGGAACCAGTGGCCAGGAGGTTTCATTCACAGACTTTAAATGTTTTGATGTCTAAGAATTGAAGAAATGGACTATTTGTCTATGTTTAGTCATTCCTAGGTCTTCTACTGTAGTGGTTCCCAAAGTGGGGGTCGCGACCCCCCAGGGGGTCTCGGAGTGGTGGGCGGGGATGATTTCCAGATTTTTAAAAAAAAAAATTTAGGATTATTATTATTATATATTTTTAAAAAGGTTGTAATGATGCGAGTATAAATTTAGGATAATTAAAATAAACTGAAAGTAAAACTTTGTAAAACTTAGTAAAACTTTGTTTGCTCCGATTAATTATGACAGTTAAATGATGGCGAGAGAGAGAGAGAGAGAGAGAGAGAGAGAGCGAGAGAGCGAGAGAGCGAGAGAGAGAGAGAGATTTGTTATTTAGTCATTATTTTTATCCTTTAAAGTCCATTTTGGGCAAAAAGCATAGTATAATAAAATCACCAAAACAAGTCTTCATGTTAAGAATGAATAGTACACAAACATTTCTAAAACTGTAAAAACATTCATTAATTATTTTATGATAAACATACTGTCTTAAGTGCACCCCTTTATAATCATAAATTAAATAATAATAGATAAATAAATACATTCAAAAAATAAATACAATAGGCTAAATAATAATATTTTTTCATGTAGGCTACATGCATTTAGAAGAAGAAAAGAGGAACAAAGAAATGAAAAGTCAGTCATACCCCGGGGGGTTGCGGATCGTCAGCAGTCTAATATTGGGGGTCGTGGTATGAAAAGTTTGGGAACCCCTGTTCTACTGTATAGTACTTTTACTTCTACAACTACTACTCCCTCATATCACCACTATTATTATTGCTATTGACTCACTCAGATGGAGGTAGGCGGACACTGGAGTCCCCACCTATGTAAAACCACATCTTTTGAGTTAGAGGCAGGTTGTCCAATAACCCCAGTCGTTGTGTCCTTGTGCAAGACACCTTACCCACCTTGACTCGAGTGTACGTACCACTTAGTGTGATTGTGCTGTGTTTGGTGGCAGTTGGAGAGGCTGTTGGAGCTGTCCGTCTGTCTGCCTGTGTGTGTGTGTGTGTGTGTGTGTGTGTGTGTGTGTGTGTGTGTGTGTGTGTGTGTGTGTGTGTGTGTGTGTGTGTGTGTGTGTGTGAATGGGGTGAATAGTGCTTTGGGTGCCCAATATAAAAGCGCTATATAAATACATGTCATCTACCATCTTAAGCAACCACTATTGTCTCCAACGTTAGTAGTAACATCCACCTAATACAATTGAAACCGGCCTTAACCCTTCTTTGAGTGGTTGGCTTTTTCAGTGTATTGTCTAAGAATTTGCACACCTACCATTGCAGCCGTCTGTTTATTTATGAATATGAAAAGCTGAAATGCCAAGTCTCAGCAGGGTTACAGAACATGCCACAATGATTGTTTTGTTTGTCAAGGACTTCTCTTTTATATTTTCTGAAGAAATATGTTTTAAATGGCATGAAAGGCTGCCAGGATGAAAAACGGCAATATCATTCCCAGAGGGAGAAGGAAAAGTATTTCATTTCTTGTGTTTCAACGTTCATCAGTTGTTAAACGCCTGAAGGTGAGCCATGTAATCACAGTGAAACAACAGAGTTCTGTGTTCAGTGAAAACCTCAGATAAAAAAATAAAAAATAAAAAGTCCTTAGTGCGTCATGTTAGCAGTGGACCATTACTGTGACCTGATGATCAATAGAGGTTAGAAAATGATGTTTCACATGGCCCCATAAATCATCCGGGAAAAAGGAGGTGCTTTGTTAGTTTTAGCTACAGTGGAAAATATTGGGTGAGTATTTTTATTTTTTTGTGGAATTCTGAGCCAGAAATATCCCAAATATCTCTGTGGGATCAGTGACTCACAATAACTTTAGTACTCAACTACAACATTCAGTGAGCACTATTGTATCAGTGTGTAAAGGACTGTTCTGCTTTTTTCCATAGACAATCACTTTCAAAGTTGTCTGACTGGATTTAACAGAAAGAGATATGGTTAATTTGGTGGACCTCACTTTTGCTACTGCAACCCAATTAGACAATATTATAATTTAAAATTAGGGCTTAATTATTATTTCAGCATCAGTTTCCAATAGGGACATTTACAGTCACATCAGGCCGACGTTTAAATCTCATGAAGAGCAGTGATTGAAAGAAGGAATTCTAACTTGGAGACACAGCAATGGAGGCATGTTTCATCCATTACTCATGAGCCTATTTAGAAGCATATATTAAACCAGGGATTTCAGATTATTAATGATTTTCTCTCCCCATTTTCCATTTGTGCTAGAGCAGAGTTAGAATTGTTTAAATGAGCTACTTTGCGCCATTATATCCATCTCTATAATCAATAGAAACCTAATGTGACGAGGACTAAGGCAATTATGAAAAGTTCAAGAAAAATCCATTGTATTGACCTAGTTATTGTGAGCTGCAAATTAATTATGTAATATGGATCTACTTTACTTTCTAACACATCACCACTGTAAGAGCTCCAAAACTTTACCTTGTAAACTGGAGGAACTCTTTATCAACTTATGACCAAGTATCCGTAAATAGCCTTGGCAAGGTGTGTGAAAGAGAAATGAAAAAGCCACTGCTGAGTGTCAAAATTTGGTTAAATAGAGGTATCACATTCTCGTTTCGATTTGAAGATGTATGTAAAAAGTGCACCATTAATTGAAAGTAGAAGTGGACTGATAACTGAGCCCAGGGGAACACCACAAAACAATGCTTCAATGATAAAAATAAGTCATCACAACTAGAGAACCTTTTGTGTGGGGTCTTTTATAATTTTTTTTTTATCTGGAAGATATAACAAAATCTTTATTCATGACCTGGTACCAATGTGAACACAATGTGTGATGTGAGCAGTTGTTTTTTACAAAATACCCGTACCATGTTAGAAACCACTATTATGGCATCAATTTGGTGCAGATTTTTTTTTTTTTTTATATTTACCCTGATGTCAATGCAGTTTTTGTAACAAAGTGAGAATGTCTATGAGAAGGAATTCAGCCACTAGTCCTGTAGTCGTATTTCAAGACTGACTGCCAACCAGAGATCACACACTATATTATGTTTTCCCTCGACTGGCCATTTCCAAACCATGTAATCTCGCAGACTCGTTTCTAATCAGGGGTTTTTGTTGGCAACAAAATCAGGTCTAAAATCATATCTGAATAAGGCTTTCAGTTTAAGAACACCAGTCCTGGATTGAAAATGTGAAGATTGTCTCACTGATCGATGATGTTTTTTTATATAAATATACAGTATGTTTTTTAAGCAGAAAACAGTAGAGAAGAAAGAAGACACAAGACCTTTGATTTATCCTGAATATTTTGGGAGAGAATTATGCCGACTTTAAGCGCAATTATTGGAAATACCATCTAGTAGGTGAACGCCTCTGAAAAGAAGTCTAATCACTCAATTCAGTAAAACCACCTGCAGAGCACTGCATGTGAATACAACATAACTTTAAACCTTCATCTGGAGTAGTTTGATAATGCAGCACGGTTATGGTGTGCCAGTAATCTATAATTTTATTGAAGCAAAAGAAGCCTGAACCATTGACCTTTGTAAACGTGCCCTAATTTATAGAATGTGAATAGATATTTTGGCTCCAAAGCAGCAACTTCAAGAAAGTGCAACTTCAGCTTTGACTTGCTATGCTGTAAGTGAAGTGCAGATTCAGTTGAGTGAGCTAATTCAAGTGGTTAGTCGATTTCATGAGTGGCCTGTAATGCACCGACCCAGTGGACAATGGCCGTAGCCCAAGTTAGAATCTCACACATGGATAGTGTCCACAGCTGCAGATACTGGAGGATTATACAACAAGCAGATGTGCATTGTACCTTATACCTTATACATATGTCATATTCCAATTACTGAAAGCTTAATTTAAAGGTCATTTAATCTTCACATTTTAAAGTCATAAAGGTATGTTACTCTACCTATCTATCTCTATCTAAAACCGTATTGTCTATGTATATAATAGACACATGCATTTTGTTGTAGGGACCATTGACACAACATCAATTTGAAAATGCTGGCCTCTGGTGAAATCCAAACTGATAAACCCTGAAGCCTCAGTATGGATCAAGGCATAATACTAAAATGTATTATTAGAACATTGTCTTTTTAAAACACATAACACTATTTTGCATTTGTTGTTTTATTCACTGTAAAGCCAGCACCCAATATAGTTTTTTTTTGGGACATAGCTGCTACATCATTGTTTTTACTGGGAATGCCGTCACATGACATAGTTCACATGACATGCAGCACGTGGAAACAAAACTATGACCAGAAGGAGGTCCTTGGCCAGATTCTAATGTTTACATTTTTGTGGACAGCTCACGTTGTAGCCTTTACTTTGGTATAAGTAAAGGCTGGGACTATAGTATTAGTCCCAGTTTACCAAAACACCAGACAAAATATTGGTCTCAATCTATAACGGTTTACATTTCGGCCTTTTTGCAAAGTATTTTTATATTTCAGTCACACAATGCATTATTTGATTTGCGTTTGCGGCATCAGTTAATGTTGCATCTGTCTTTCCGTCTGACAGATTAATTTGAATAAGAGCTTCACTATTCCACCAAAACTTGAATGTGTTCAGACATCTGGTCCATCATGCTGCAATAACTTAGACATATGCTCACTATCTGCGTTTTGATTCATCCCGGTATTTTGTTTCCCAGTCGTTGGTGCCAGATAACAGTTCGTCATGATTCTGTCTGTCTCTGACGTTGTCTCTCGGTGCTATTATCATTCATGTCATGGTCATGGATTGGAGCCAGCAGCTTGATTGGATCAGGAGTCACACAACTTCCAGTTTTAATTGAATTGAAGCCAATCTGTCCCTCAGAGCCTTTCAATGGCCCTGGATACAAAATACTAAGCAGAGCATTAAGATTATAAGAGGGGGCATTATCTGGAGATTTTAAGAGGGTTAAAAGGTGCTGAGTAATATCCTCATCATATTAATATTGATAATTCCGCATCTATGAATTATTTGTTCATAAATGTCTTCATTAATTACCGTAATTCCAGTATTTATGCTCAACTACTGCTGAATAATGTGTGGTTATTTAAAAGTGCCAGTAATGCCTGTTTCAATGATTGGTCCTTCATTTTTCCACTTCTGCCTTCCCTTGGGATTCCTTGGAAAACATTTGATTTTTCAATTTTTTTTTTCTTTTAAAAGCCTTGCATCATACTGTGAACCATTTCTTTCTGTTGCTGACTTATTACAGCAATAATAATGATCCCCCGAAGAATTTAATTCCCTTTCCTTGCTTCCCAACAAAAATAAAATTACAACGGCATACTTTCTGTGGTTTTCAGAAACTTGCATAATTTCTCTTCAACTATCCAAAAGAATAATCAGGGTTTCTCTCACACTCAACATGCCCAGCCAATGATCAGTTAGTAAATGCTCACATACTCCTATAATAACTGTCCAAAGGCTTTAAAAGTGGCATCAGAACAAACCTGAAATGGATATCAGAGCCCAGTGCGGATCAAACGGCTGCCAGTGCTACAGATTTATCCCAGCGTGGAGGAGGATCCCTTAAATCTGTGAGGGTTGGTGGAAAATGCTTTTACCCAAAAAATAGAGGGACCACCAAGTTGTTTTGGACAGTTATTGAAAGATAACTTCACTTTTTTTAATTAGGACAGTGCACAATCAGTGTTTTCAGCATTTCAGCAGTGAGCATTAAAACATGCTGGAGTCAGCACAATAGATACATTTATCCATAGTTCTAAGGCCGGCACCATAAAAGAATTACACATGTAATGCAAAGACCAGTTACATCATGAAAAGTTAACACATAGGAGTTAAAAGGCCAACATGAACAGGCGAAGTAATTTTCATATGGGTGCATGATGGGTTTGTTTTCAATCAATGTTTAAAGATTTTTGGTTGTTGTCACAGTTCCTACAAGCTGGCAGTGTATTCCATTTCCATTTAATCATTTAGCTGACGCTTTTATCCAAAGCGACTTACATTAAGGTTCCATTCACCAGTGTTACAGCTGGAACACCACTGTAGACAAAGGGGGTTAAGTGTCTTGCCCAATGACACAACGACAGTATGAACTGTGGGGAGAGTGGGAATCGAACCACTTACCTTCCGGTTGAAGGACGACTGCTCTACCACTGAGCCACTGCGCCCCTGAGTGTATATCAATATTGCTGACATAAAAAAAAGTCACTTGGCTTTAGTCACTTCCTCCACTGCAGTATCTCACTTTACGAGTACTACTGCAATGATCTTTTAGCATAATAACCATAGCTTTAAACTATAAGTAAAATATACACCATAATTTGTCACTTTTCTAGAGTTCAGCACTTTGTAACTGGGCCATATTTTAGAAAAGGCCCCATTTTTCACACATGGGTTTTACTGCGATAACTGTCATTTGTAGAAATCTCCAAGGACAAGGGATGTGACAAGCAGATGAATTGATTTTATGGCATAGTAAAATTTTCTCTGTATTAGTGGGAGATTTATTACTTGAGAAGCAGAATGGATAAATGAGCTATAGATAAGAAAAGTCTCAGCTGATGGGCATAACGGCCACAGGAACACGACAAACATAACAAACAGATTAAAACTTAATTCTAATTCATAATAATGATTCTTATTCTTGTGGACATAAACAAGATAAGGTAAAAGGTGAGAGCTCTGTTTAAAAATCTATGCCAGTGAGACTAAAATCACCATAACCATATACAGTCCCCTGTTTCATCAAGTCTTGCAGATTTTATAGTGTTGCTCTTGATAAAATATTCATCAGTACAGTAGGTGAGTGGCCATTTAAACCAACAGAAGAAGTGAATGGGTGCGATCCCCTCTCATCCTGGTAATCAGTCCCAAATTGAAAATATCCAGCTGCCAATTTCAAGTGGAGTTTAATTCCACGTCTGCCAGTGTTATGTCACATTTTTTCTAGCGGCTGGTGCCTTGGACGGTGGAGATAATGTAAGAGGCTCATGAATGTGATTGAGAGCCAGTAATTGGTCAGTGTTTACTCTGAACACCTAAAAGCACCGCAGAATTGGTTGACAAAGCATTTGGGTCACAACTGGCATCAAATAATGGCTACATGTGTTCCATCTCTTTGCAATGTCTCTTGTATCAGCCAAATCTGGTTAAATGAATGAAAGTGACTGAACAATGTTCCAGAGTGGGCTCCATGCTTTACATTTGACATGCTGTTAATAGTAACGTATTGTAGACCAGCAAAAGAACATGCATCCAATAAATGAAATATATATTGAGACAAACTTAAACTGATACAAAATTGATGCAATATAGTTTATCTCCTCAAAATAACACTCTTGGTTACTTTCAACTCAATTCAGTGTTTCTTGTTCCTAAAGGTGCCCAAATTGAGCACTCCTAGGGGAGAAGAACACTCATGTTACTTTTGAGCAAACACTCTTGCATGAAGGTTTAGGTCACATTTAAACTAAATCATACTAGACTTGTTTATAGATAACAGCATGTCCCAGCAGGGCCAGTGATTAAACCAGTGATTATAGCTGAGTGGTAATAAGTCATGCCCACATTCTATAATTACACCAATTAGTCAAACACTGTTTAGTCACTGATCATTTTGAATGCAAACTTGTAGAAATCCATCCAGCCAATTATGAGAAATAAACTTAAAATAAAATGTGTGTTTCAAGTTGAAATGGTGGTCTTGGAGGATTAACTTTTATAAAATGTTTTATATTTTCAAAAAATGCTAAAAAAAAGTAATTAATTTAAAAAAAATTGACATATTGATTGATTGGAGTTAAAATGTGCCTGATAAAACTGATGAAAACATTTTGAAGCATTTTGCTGTGTGTGTGTTGCTGTCACCTTGTCCAAGGATAAAAACCCAGACATTTGTGTAGTAGCTGTTATACTTTGTGTGTTAGTCGTAGTGAATGATTGTCAGTGTGTAGTACCTTCTTAGCTGAGCTGGCCAGAAAAAGAGTGCATTTAAAAGTCCAAAATATGTCTGGTGAATTGATGGTTCTACTTGTAGGCTTGTAGGAATACATTTCCATTTGTTCATAGGCCTATAGTAGGACACATTATGGTAAAATAGCAAACACTGTAGCAACATTTCTGAAATAATATTTACATTAAGCCAGATACTACACAGTCTTTAAGTGTCTGGCTAGTGCTTATAACCTCCAAAAGTTCAAAATTGTATTTGCACTGACCTTTTCTGCTAAATAAAGGACTAAGGATGCTCATTGTGTAAGGTTCTGGGATTACAGTAACACAGAAACAGGAACATGTACCTGTATGTGGCTGAGAGGCTCCTCTACAAGGGATTAGTGAAAGTATGATAATGTTGTTGTGATATCTGGGATATTATCCCCCTCTCAGATGTTGTGATTGCCTCTGAGCTGGACCCAATCATAATTAAGACGCGACAGACTCCCAGGAAGCCGCCAGACAATGCTGTGCCCGGGACCATTGTGGACAAGATGTGAAGAAGGGAACTTAATCAAACACTGCAGGAGCATAAGATTCTTAAAAGCAAAAGGGTTACAATGCTGCAGCACAGCATGTCCCTAGACGCTAGGCTATTTGACAAGGCTGAAGGTGTTGAGGCTGCTTCACATGACCAATACCAGTCCTGAGGAGTGATTTACTTTTTTCACCACCAGCTGCTTAATCTGCTGCCTGCCTGCCACATAACAGACTTCATGCTTATTAAAGACAGGTTGTATGGGTTGTAGCATCTTGGTGGCTGTACAGTACACAGTGGAAAATGGACTTCTGAGCACTGGTTTGACAAAAGGTGACAATTGTTTGGCTAATTGGTTATTAAAATTCAATTGCCAACATGAAAAGCCATAAGGTAACATGTGAGAATCCAGGAGTATTTAAAACATGGTTGTTATAAACAATACAGCGGTAATTATAGTTTCCACTTTCTGCAATAATTAAAGTGGTATCAAAAATATGCCATTTACTGTTTAGAAATTAAATTCATTTTATGCATTTAGTCATTTAGCTGACGCTTTTATCCAAAGCGAAATACATGTGGCTTCCATTCCATTATGCAAAGCTCCACTATTTTAAAGGGCTCAACACTTTATGTTTTTTTAGAAACAAACGGCACATTCTTATAAATCCCATCTTCTGTTGCATAGTGCTGTCTGTTGTTAAAATTTGTATTTAAGTGATTGGAAAACCTGAATGTACTTATTCATTTTAATTGTTTTATTTATGTGTTCAAAACATCTTTTTCATGTATTTTATTTCCAAAGTCTGCCCAGAGTCAGATCCCATAGACATCACCAAATGACATGTTTCCACAGTGTATGATAGGATTAGGGTTTTAGGGTTCATAAGGCACAAATCCCAAACAAGTTGTGTTTCTATATGAAAAACAAATTGAAGAAGAGAGAAAATATTTTTGTTGTGGTGCAAGAGGCTGTACAAATGTACCATTCTTTCTACTTAAGTGAGGAATGAGGAAAAAATGAGGAAAAAGTCACCCAAATGAGATGTTCTGCCACACATTTACCAAAACTTTAGCTGCTGCTTGTTTGTTTGCTCTTACCTTCCGAATCTATTACACCCTTTACACAAGTATTAGTTTGCATATCACTGATATTGCTACATCGCACTGACATTTAGTTCAGAAGACTGGCATACTTTTACCACAGCATATGGCACAGTGTTTAGTACAAAAATGGTAAGCATTACATTGCTCAGTTTAAATGTTCCTGTGAAAAGCACAGCAGCTCCTGCAGCTTGTTCCTGAATGTAAAGTAGTGAGGCAAAAGTCTCTCTCATATCCTGCTTGTCAACAACTATACTGTGAATAATTTCCCCCCAGAAATAATGGAGCCCCAAACACATTGTGCTACAGTAACTATGGCAGTCACATTGGCTCATTTTCACATAAAACCCACCTCTGTAGTAGAGATAAATCAAAGCCACATAGACACAAGTCCTTATGGATGATCAAATTAAATTTCCTGTCAAAGTGTGGCCAGCCTAACCTTTATTCTTCTGCCAGGGGCTTTCCTGATCAGCGCCTGTGCTGCATAAAGATCTCCTCTGATTAGACCACTTCTCTCTCCTGGTCACTGACTGCCCCTGTGTGGTGCATCGAGTGTGAAGCACTTTCTGCTGCAGTCGGCCTGAAAACTTTCACTTTAAGGAAATTAGATTCCTCCGTCCCACGCAGTGCTGATTTACAGTGCTGCTATGTAGAAATCAAATCAGTTTCACATTACGCATTCTAGAAATAAAAGGAGGGTTACATTATACTGCATTTGAGAAACTGTAATGCTGTTTTATGAGCAAAAACACAATTTACCACAAAAAGGAGGAAAGACAGAGTAGACAGCACACTGCTTTAGCGCAGTGCAGTAGGATCTGTCATCCATCACCTCTGTCCGTGCACAGTGGGTTTGTGAGAGCCTTACTGTGAAAGCCCCTACATAAACCTAGCTGAGTTGATTTTTTTGTTTGAGAAAAAAAAAAAACAAGTGATGTGTTTAGGGGAATTTTTGTCTTTAGAGGTTGGCTTCACATTGTGCTTTTCAGAAATGTTAGCTTTGTCAACAACATTTTCAATTGGACTTGGGAGATCTTGACACTAACATTCATTCACAATGGGCAATTTAGATTCACCTTTATATGCATGTCTTTGGAGGAAGGAAGCAACCATTGTCGAAGGACATACAGACTTCACACAGACAGGCTGTTGACGACAGTTGCTGTGAGGCAGGACAGCTTATCACTCTGACGCTGTGCACCCAGAGGAGAATAACTACAGTACACGAAACCCACTTAACAGTCCTGAAGTCACAACCTCTCCTTTCTGCACTGAAGTACAAAGACTGCACTGTATTGTTGTTGTTCTTCCTTTTGCAGGTTGGAGAAATACCAATGTCTGTGCCTAATTACCACTCCAGACAATAAATAAATTCTTTATGAATACTATGAATTGACTGTTATTAGTTACTTTTTATATCTATTCTGGGTTTAAACACCACCAGGCTTTTCAAGTTGAAGGTTCAAATGGTAATTGGTGGTTCTTACCAGTGGTAGTAATAGTAAATAACCACTGATGTAGAGCAACAAAACATAAGATTTGAAAGATTAATGTAAACAAAGACATGATGATAAATAACTAAAAATATAATTAAATTCAATACAAAGAGACCAGTCACACTATTATCATTTTAAT
The DNA here is from genome assembly GCA_024416835.2 of Perccottus glenii. NCBI lineage: Eukaryota > Metazoa > Chordata > Actinopteri > Gobiiformes > Odontobutidae > Perccottus > Perccottus glenii. The sequence continues at coordinate 24,355,274 of CM044556.2, read as the reverse complement.
TCTAATAATAATAAAATAATGATCTGCCCCCTAATGTAGTGAACTATAGGCTACAGTTGACCTTTGCAAGTGTGCAGTGCAATGTAAAAACAACATGATAGAATCAGATGCCTTATAAACCTGTCCAGCATGTCCCACAGTTGCCATGGGAACCAGACAATCAAGCATGTGATCAAGCTTGTTGCGTAGTCATAATTGGTCGAGTTGTTTTGTCCCACTGTGGTCTAATGGTACATTTGTTGAATGGGCGTCACTGTCAGTACACCCCTGTGGTAGGGCAGTCCCAGTCCATACACAGGACTCAGGCCTGGGTGCTGTAGGCTCTCCACTTTGCCCAAGTGCCGCAGGTGGAAGAGGAGGATGAGCTTTCGGGTCAAGGTCCGGAGTGCCAGGAACGAGGCCAGGAGCTCAGCCAGCACAAAGAGCAGGTAGAGCAAGTGCACAGCTCTTTCCAGCGGCAGGATGATGGCGTCTTCATCCGTGAGGAAGAAGAGCAGCACGGGCACCTGGAACGTAAATGATAGGACCCAGAAGGCCGACAGCTCTGGCACCTGATGTCAGGAGACAGAGGGTACATGGTCGTGACAGTCATGAATCACAAGGCCATCCCACTGAGGGTGCTCTTTAATAGTGCTGAATACAACATATGTAATATTAGAGTCCAAGGCCATTATTTTACAAGGACATTGCAAAAGTATAACAATAAACATGGAGATGAGTGCAATTTCTGCTTGAACAAGCAACAAGAGAGTGTGGGTCATTCCCTTTGCACATGCCGCTTACAGCTTCAGCTTCTGAAATAAATGATCTTGAGTGAAAAAAAACTGTGACAACCAACCCTGCCCTTTGTATCCTCATGAATTGTTTACCCATGCAGGCTGAAAGTTTAAGCTGCCACTTCTTCCTCATTGTTTTTCCATATGTGTGTCTGTGAAAGAGCTAAAGGCTATAAATTACCTTTTCGTTAAGGTTTCCCACATATCCCAAATAGATCCGGATCACTTCAATGATTGTGAGCAGAACAATTCCAGTTATTAGCAGCCCCTGATAGTAGCCGGGCAAATAGTCAAACTGTGAATGAAGAACAATCTAATTTTAGTCAAGACAAAATGCCATAAAACTGTATTTACACTGTATTTACAAAGACAGTCAAAGCCTTTATATACTATGTTGTGTATTCACTATATAGTATTTTATTCAGTTTCTTAGTTTGACTTGAAACAGTGCCAGTAATCACCACTAGATGACACCAAAGTCACAATGTTACAATTGAGAGACACATGGCTTAAGATTGATGATGCTATTTATAGACCATGTTACTCTTCCCCTATTCTCTCAGAAATGTATCATGCCCATATGTGATACATTTCTGAGAATAGGTGTTAAATATCTTCAGAGTGACATCAGTGTGTAGTCAGTAACCTCAGCAAAGTAACAACTAAAAGAGAATTCTTTTCTAGTATCCCTTCCTCTTTTTTATCCAATCAAAAACAAGAAACAGACTTCTTTTATGTTCAAACAATAGTGAACCTTTTGAAAACTAGATACAGCTAAACTACGTCAACAAAGTGGATGTTTGTTACCTCAGTAAGTGGTTGATTCTATTGGGACTTGCTTAAGGGAAATGAGCTACTCTCCATTTCTACTGCAACATTAACAGCAAAAACACTGTCTGGGAAAAACTATAGGTAAAATGACTAAGACTAAGACAAAGTCAAGTAAAACCATTTATCTTTTACCTTGACCTCCAACATGAACACAGAGGAAAACCACCAACACGGGAAGTAAAACATGTTAAAGTAGAGCAGCATCTGAAGTGGAAGGTGGGACACCAGCTCATTCACTGCAACACAGTTATTTATATTGTAAGTGCATCAGTCCTCTGTATTATACATGTATTCTAACAATCCTATGTCCTATTACACACAAGAGGGCAGTTAGTGACCCACCAAACGTGTCTTCCTGCTCTTTGGGGAAGTCGCTGTCTGCTGTCCTGTTGTTGCTGAACACTGAGCTGCCCATATAGGCCAGGCCAATGTGCAGGTTCTCCGGTATGGGTGAGTAAAACACAGGCATTGTGAGTAGTGGCACTGCTGACCATGTCCAAACTCAGTAAACTGGTACAGTCCAAGCTTTTGTGAGCGCTTCTCTGTCGGCCGCTAATCCACACAGACACACCGCAAACGCAGCACAGAGACAGATGCACGCTGGCAGACACTAGTGCTAATCAGATTATAGAGAAGAAGGCGGCATGAGGATTAGGCTGAAACAGTGGAATGGCAATTTGTCTGTGAGGGACCATTTATAGGATTCTTGGTAAAATTGATTTAATTTGAGAATAGCAGAGCATCTTTAGAGAGAAAATAGAATACAAAGAGATTGTATTTGTCAATGTGTGAAGGAGCTTAACTATAGGCAATGCAGACAGTGCAGTGGCACAGAGGGTCCTTGAAACAGGATGGGATTTAGGAAATATACCTCAGTTGATGACAAAGAATAGTAAAAATAAACAAAACAAACTAAACAGCACCAAACGAGTCTCCTTTAGTCACTAAATGTTTGCATTAGATACAATCTCACACCAGATTGAAAAGAGCCACCTAAATATTTATTTGTTAAATTTGTGTTGACTTTAAACAGTGACACAACAGAGAACCCAGCGCTGTTCCAGTCCACCGAGTCCTCAGAATGGAGCCGGGCCTCTGTTTGTAGCCTTTTGGCCCCATTCGTCATTCGTGCGTCCAGGGTGCAGCGTCAGGGTTCGGCCACAAGGGGTCGTCAAAGCTCATCCCTCGGGGTGCGCAGGGGGAAATGCTGAAAATCCTCTGGCACCTCTTCCCCTTTCTGGGACCTCTTGTAGAAGCCGAGTGAGTCTAGCAGGCTGCTGATCTCAGTCGACTTCATTTTCTTCACAGGAACAGTCTGGCGTGTCCAAACACACAGCGTTAGACCACATTAAGACGAGATAGATACTGAAGATACTGAATTTTGAATTAAATGATTCTGTTGTTTTCAGTGCATCACTTTACATTAGGCTCCTTTATAAAGGCATCAGCAGGCTTACAATATTCTGTCTTGATTTTAAGTTTTATATACTGTCATAAAATAATCAATGCAGAACAAGACCAGCATTCTAGTTCTTTACCAACTATAATCTTTATTAGTATTAAACTATTAACACAATATGAGTTGCTATGGCTGGGCACTTGCCATAACAAAATTGACTTTCAGAACATTTACATTTAGCAGATGCTTTTATCCAAAGGAACTTACATTCACCAGTGTTACATTTACAGATGACGCTTTCAATTAAAGTGACTTATATTAAGGTTCCATTCACCATTCATGTCACAGCTGAAGGCAAGGTGGGTTAAGTGTCTTGCCCAAGGACACACCAACAGTATGAACTGTGGGGAGAGCGGGATTCAAACCACCTACCTTCCGGTTGAAGGACAACCGCTCTACCACTGAGCCACTGCTGCCTCACATATAATAACGTAAAATAAAATGTAATCTGCACTCTTTTATTGAAAAATATTTTGCAAGATATTAAATAAAAATAGTAAGTGTTCTGTTGAAGAAAATGTAACACTGTTTTTTTAGTAGAATATAAATGAATCTAAATAATACTTATTGGCTTCAAGCATCTTGGAAAAATAGCCCTGTACAGCTCCATAGCTTCCAATGGAACTTCCTGTTCTTGTTCCTACAGGTGCCCAGAGAGGACACTAAACACTGCTGGAAGTGAGGAAGCACACATTCTTGCATAAAAGTTTAAGGCATTTGTAAGATAAGGTTGACATGCTCTAAAATGGAGGGGTGGGTTTGCAATCTGCACTTTTGCCACCATATATCATAAAAATGCCATAAAACTTACACGACCCAACTTGGATAGTTGAGCATTTTTCCTTTACAATATTAAGTTCAAGTGATATTGTTTTCAGTTTATATAACTCAGTCAAATAGTGAGCCCAAACTTTGCATTTAGTTGTATTGTTTTAATGAGCATTTATTAATTGTTTGTGTAATCAACTAGAAGAAGAAAAGATTGCTACAATACAGTGATAAAAAGATGCCAAGCAAAACCCCCATAAAACTCAAGCACTAAACAATGGCTAAGCAAAGTATAGGTTTAGTCTACAATACCACAAGTGCTCTCTGATGTGTTTTGAGTTTTATAGTTTTGCAGACTGACAAAAATACATCTGTGGGAAAAATGTGCAATTTCTGGGCATAAAATCTTCCAAATTCCCCATATCAGCATTGACGCCAGCTCTGCAGTTTTCAGAACACGCTTAACTGTCACAAACCTAATTTATATACAGTGCAGCGGCTTGTTCAAACACACTGAGTATCTGCGAGTCTGTATCTGACACAGGATCCGATATGAGATGCAGCAGGCCTAGCACTTCCCACCGTACTTTGACATTGAATGGTTTCCCTAGATATTTTCCATCACAACGCACATCTCACCTTTACAACCTCGTCCTTCTCATTGTAGAACATGAGACGGGGATTCTTCTCCTCTGATGAGTCATACTCCAAGTTGTGGCTGTATTTGAGAAAAAGAGCAAATCAAGGCAAACAACAGGTTGGATAAAACGTCTTTTGAGACTTAGTAAGGAGGTTTGGGGTTGGCATTGCACTTGGTCTGATCATACAAACACAGTGATGAGAGGTCATGGGAAAACCGGTGGTATAAGGATACTACAAAGCCGATTGCTCCATGAGGAAATGATAGAGCTCAGGCATTTTCTTTATGCCTCATCCGACCACACTGGGAGCCTGCAGAGAATGACAAGACAGTTGTTAAAACGGCATGAAATAGCATTGTGCACATTCTGTTCTTTGTGATCAAACATATGTCTCCCATCTTCGCAGAAAGTACTAGGCTTAATCTTAGCTTTTTCCCTTGAATTGTTACATTTGGTTAGCTTGTATCGTTTTTGGTGAAATGTTGTTGGTATAATAGGAGGAGAAGAAAGTATTGACATAGGCCTAGTCATGTAGACCTTCCATTTCTGTACACTGTTCATTTTAAATTAGTAAAATGTGTAGCATCACATAGCTTACAAGGACTTGAATGTGTCTTTGATGCAGCTGTTTGGATGTCTCAGTTGTATATTTAATACATGATGTGTAAAGTAAAAATCTGACTGTACTCACCAGTATTTTAGCTCTGGCTATTACAAGCTTCTCCTCAGCTGCTGTATCATTGCTGTTTTGTGATGCACCAACACTAAAGACAAATGTGATGACTAAAAAGGCCCACATGTTGTCTTGTGGGCAGGTGCCCTTTATGATATGTTTTACTCATGCAAAAACAGTTCACCTTTTATTCAGTTTCCAGTTTGGACCCGACCACTGGAGATTGGTGTGCGGGTGTTTTATGTTTTTTTGTCTTTTAAACCATATCTGAGCACTGCAGTCTGCAAACTACTCTGCAAACCGACGCCAAATTCAGAGTTTGCTCCTCTTCTCTTCAACTCATATCAGACACATTTAACTTTTCCAAACCACAAAGAGGGCCCCTGTCTTTTACAGTTAATGGGTTCTTCCACATCAGATGTTGTCGTGGTCCAAAGAAACCATGAAACATCTGCGCTCTTATCACTTTTTCCCATACTGTAAATTGGCAGGTGGTTGATGGCCAATGTGAGGCCGCCACACTCTCATAGCTGATAAAACGACAGCCTCCAAGAGTGTCCTCATGAAGAATGGGCTTTTAATTGGCCTCATTTGTCCTCTGTTCTAAATAGATTCAGCTGTCATCTGCTGTGTGCTTATAAATGAACACACAGTTTCAAAAACATGAACAGGAGAACCAAAAAAAAAACTGTCATTTTGTCCCACTCTAAGTTTTTGCAGTTAGCATTGTATTTTGCCATAAATCTAAGAAGCAATGGCGAGCAGTAGTTTATTTGTATTATATACAGGTCCAACAAAATTACACACTGATAATTAACCTCACTAAAGTCTGTGTAGCTACTGTAGAGTAAATGATATAAGATTTGTTATTTAATTTTTTCTACTTTATTGTTGTCCGCTGTACCATGTACTGTATATGGTCATGAGCAAATAAAATAAATAAGAGTAAAATTGTTTTTGTTTTGATTGCTATTTTCTAAACTCTGTGATCATGCATGCTGACTATTTGCCAAGTTGACATCTGTGATTGGATAAAAGGGGACAGAAGCCACGTGTCCAATTTGTAAAGTGGTAGCCTATAGGTCACTGGGACTGGCATGGGCACTGGGAGAGTGCCATGTAAACAGTGATGTCATACAAAGGCTTTGATGCAAATTTCTCAAATGTAGAACAAAGAACTTTGTAAATCTGTGTTTGTAGTGCAAGAAAAAGAAGGAATGGTTGTGTGCTGCTGCAATATACAGTAGAAAAAGTAATACATAGAAACTCACTTTCTAATGTAATGAAACACTTACATTCAATGCAATGTAGATAACATATTAGGTTTTTAATTCCAAGAGCTGTAAGATGATAACTTTGTGCTGCAGCTGGATTCTCACAAGATTTGAACCTTTACAAAGTCACAAAATTCCTTCTGGACCTGCTCAAACCAAACCATGGCCAGACTTGTCCGTTGCAGTAGTGACACATCTGGGCTTGTTTTAGGTTTGAAGATGTAACAACCGTTTAACTAGATAAAAAAAAAAAAGAAAAGAGAAAAAGCCTAATTTTGTGTTTTTCATTTTTGATAGAAGTATTCTCAATGTTTTCTCATCCACATCCCATCAACAAACATCAGTGTTTAGCTCCACTTTTTAGTAATCTTACCACACTATTAAAACCAAAGTCTACTCTAGGAGTATGATACAGTATGATACAGTCCCTTTGACAGTGGAAACTGATCTGACCTGTATTGTAGCGATTCAGAGGAAAAGGGCCCTAAACTGTATTCCATTTAAGAATCCCTACTGACTGAAAAATGATTGAAAAGTTATTTTCCATCCAAGCTTGGCTCTGATTCAGCTTCCCTCCTTGTTGCTGTTTTTTTCTTTGTCACTGTTGTGGTTGTGTGAGAATGATTCTTTAACTCCACTGTGTCCTTGTGTTTGAAATGAGAGCCTACGACAGCACGGCACATTTGATTTGTGTTAACACTCCGAAAAGGAAAACAACTCTCTCCTCCAACTTCTCTGTTGTGGAAAAGCAGATGCATCAGGTCACCACATGAGGGCGACCACAGCCACACGTACACTTCCTGGCAGTTTGGCGGGTAACTTCCAAAATGTTAGCCACAGACAATTATCTTTCCAACAAAAATAAACTATTGCTGCCTGGAAGCCTCTTTTCTGGTGCTATCTTTTTCCACATCTGTGGAGTTCACTGTCTTTTTGGATATGCACCTTTTATTATGTGTCAAAAGGCAGTATAATTGTCTTTTTGTAGGAATACTACACAAGTATTGTTCATCTTATGTTAATGTTCTTTATAATATAATTGAACCTCGGATTACAATGTTAAAGAAGGAAAAAGTTGCTTAGAGCCAGTGAGAGGTGGGGGAGGAGCTGTGTGCGTCCATAGTGTGGATGTATGCCATATGTGTTCCTCATCAGCATGTTTTAGCTGACATCACTTAGTGTGTGCCAAATGGAGATGTTATTATTAACCTGCTGACAAAGGGAAAAAAAGACACAAACATTTACACAATTACTGAGGCACTTTTTCCAGTAGGAGTTTCACTGTTTGCAACATTTTACAGCTGGCACATGATCAAAGCCCAAAACACTTCACTGTAATCCTGCCTCCTTCACAGAGCTTTTTTTAAAGGCACACACTTCCTGTTTCTCAAATAGCACCGGATGCTGCCCACCAACCAGCAGGACATTAGTGTGTCTTGTTTTCTCACTAATGTAACAAAATGTTTGTTGTTGAAAAGCCAATGTCTGTGTTAGTTGTTCAGGATGAGCTTAAGACATGACGAGAAACACAAGTAGAAAGCTGTCTATTTGTGCTGATGTCTGGAGCCCGAGGGCAGCTGGGATGTGGTTGTGGTGGTGGAGGGGCAAGGGGTGGCCTTTATGAGCTGCCCCAGTCTGGTCATAAAGAACAGAGGCATTATTGTAGGAAGTCTGGGCCATGGAGGGCCTCACTCAGTACAAACACAATGCTAATGAGTGGCCTCTACTGTACACTGAGTTCAAGATGCAAAATATTGTTTCCTTCTGGACAAACTCAATGTGTTTGCCCTCTAAAAAGTTTCCACAAAATAACATAAAACATTTAGCATAAAGCACAACATATTTTTATAACTTTGCTTTGGTGACTGTAATTGTTGTGTATGTATATCCTTGTGTCTATGTGTTGTATGTATTTGTGTGTATATATGTGTGGAGTAGCTAAAGGGAATGTGAATAAAAAGCTGGAATGACTCTTTGAGTGGAGATATATATTCGACTTGAACAATTTGAGGTATGATTAAGCAATGATGGGGTGAAATGCCTTTGCGTAACTACTGCTAATTTACAGCTCGTGGTGAATGTGGAGTTTGAATTAGCTGGTGGTTAGCCTGAACCTTTGACCTAAACAGTTCACCACAGATGAGGCCTCACACTGGATTTCTCACATACAGATAGTGATTTAGGTGAGGCTATCAGTGAGAATGGTGTACACTGCCCAAATCCAAAAACAGTCACCATTTTGTCACGTCTCAAAAGGCATTCCTATTATGCAAAAAAAAAAACACTGGCACAAAGTATTGTGACTGCTACATTGTCTGCAGTTACAATAATACTGCTCCAGTAAATTCTGCAGCCTGAGATATTACATCAAGTTGACATCCTTGATTTGAGTTTTGTTCTTTCCAGACTCTGACAGTAAGTTTAGCAATTCAGTACATGTCCTTGAATGAGCCATAGCTAAAAAACAGCCTCATACCAATGCATCAGTTAGTAAGGCCATTAAATAAGGCGTCTTATTGGGGACATTAGTCTGCTAACTTTACTGTGGCAGATTTAGTGGGACAATGTAACACCTATAATGAGTGGGCCAATAGAGGACAATCAGAGGCTTTAGACATTTGTCGCAAGATAGGGTATTTTATTTTAATTTATTACAAAAATTAGTCTGTACAGATTTTGAAACGATTTACCTGCATTCCCAGCACTAAGGTCAAGCCTCTCTGGAAACACCATCTGGCTAATTACAAAGAAATTGTGACAAACAACATACTTCATAATTATTTCTGGGTGAATTTGTGCACCTGTACTAATGCTCTATAGTTGTAAGACAAATGATCAAACATGCTTAATATGTATCAGAGGGTCAGATAAATATCACACCTAAGCTAATCTCTGTCTTGTGGAGTCACAAGCTTTAGCCACAAAAAGAGCACATTTATGGAATTCTGCCTGACAAAGCTCGAGGCCTTTGGTGCAAAATGTAGGTCAAAGTAGCAATAATATACTTCACAATGACTCTAGTGTTATATATTTAAATGAGGAATAGTACAAGGTGATAGCAGCCTGCTCCTGAAATCACGCTGGATGTGGCATGGAGGGTTTATGGTGAAGGTGGGAATGGGGCGAGCTAGGTGGAGGGATTTGCACTGATGGATGTCCAGCCGGTGACCGCATCAGAGCAGCCAGGGGCCGAGCAGACAGCAACCGACGCTCCCCTCCCTCTAATCTCCTCCTGGGTAATCACAAACACATGGCTCACAATAATGGCTGCAGTGTTGGGAAGTAGAGCAGGGCTGTCAGGATCCGGACACACTAGCACACATCCAGAGAGACGGCTAATGTACAGCCAAGGCTTTGACATGGGCTAATATGTCCAGACAAAATGTGTGTTGAAAATGACTTACATAACATAATAATCAGAGAAGACAATAATACATCAGTAAACACAGGTTTCTGTATAAACGTCTGTTTCACATAAGATTTCAAACGTAAACTAAGAATGTAAGAAGTTTCATGTTGCCAGTTCTTTTTGGTGGAGGGGGTTAAGTCATATATAAAACTGCTGACACAACAACTTCTTTAATGGGTGGGTCTTAGCTGCAGGCAAAAGAGCCACCACAAGTAGTTTTTGGCTTGCTTTGGACACCGACAGAAAATGATGCTTGAGAGTTGTGTAAACTTTTGTAGTATAGCGATAAACCAAGTGGGACACATCAGTCAAAATTATGGTTTTAATGGTGCACAATCATGTCATCATATCATAATTTTTGTCATGTAATTTGTCTTTCATAAACAGTACATACTATACATACACTATAGTATACATTTAAAACTCCTAATCCTGTAAACTTACATGTGCATCCAAACTGAGCACTGCTAGAGGAGAAGTACACTCATGTTTCTCTTTTAGAATCACAATCTTAAATAAAGGCTGGGGGATAATTTGATTTGTTTGAATGTATCCTTTATTTCCTTGCAGGGCAACCATTAAAAACAATGTAAGTCACTTTGGATAAAAGCGTCAGCTAAATAAATAAATGTAAATGCTCTTGTGAACCATGTGATTCATTTCTGCTGAGACTGTTTTGTGAATAAGTGAGCTACTATTAATTTTTTAGCTAAAAGATGCCTTCAAACATAGCAACAACATTACAGGGGCTGCGGTGAACATTTAGAGCCTGACCTGCAGAAAACACAAACAAAGAAAACTTTTTAGCAGACACCATACATTTTAACAGTCACTACTTTTACATGACACTAAAAATGAAAGCAATTATTGTATCAGTACTAATAAAACCAGATCTATTTTTTTGAGTCAAGCAACTGTTGCGTAGGGTACGCCAGAGTGAAGGATAGTTAGCTCGCGTGACAGTTGTTTTGCTTTGTAATGTTTGAAAAAACAGAAAAAGGTCAAGCTATCTTAGTAGAGCCTGTGAAAAAACTGTTGAAGATTCAACACTTTTCTCAACTACATGTATACTGGGACAGCACTTAATTTAATTGGCCTGGTTGAGATATAATTGTTCTTCAACATAATTGACAGAAAAATGGGGATCCAATATATTTAGGTTTTTAAAACGCATTTGTGTGGACTCATCCCAAACTCCAATTAACAAGTTTATCTTAGAGTTAGGTTTAGAAAATCAAAGCCAGAGTGACGCTTAACCTTCCCGCAGGCCAATGATGGTCTGTGTGACATGTGTTCTCTGCTAACACTTTGGAGTTTGCCTCCCAAACAACAATGCTACAGTTGGTCAGTTCCAGACAGGACGGATTGCCAGAACATTTGGGGTTCAGTGCATAAAAACACAAGCCCTCTGCTCATTCTCACTAAGGGAACATTTGGTCTTGTGATCATTTTCCGTCATAATATCTGGAGCGAGCTCGAAGCCCCTCTGCCTCTCGGAGCGAGGGAGACGTGAGAGTGAGAGAAAGACAGGGAACAAAAATATGGGTCAGGCTGTGGAATTATGTGAAAGCTAAAACCTCAAGCCACATTCTGAAGTCTGAAGTCTCACTTTACTACAGAGATAGCGGGTGGATGGGTGAGTGAAGGGAGAAAAGGACAAACAGAGGGGGAAAGAGGGAGGAAGGAGGCAGTGTTGGAAAAAGAAAATAGTTGTAGAGAAAAACACAAGAAAAGGAACAGAGGGGTTAGAATCAAAATCAAAGGACAGAATATTGATAAATGACACAGTGTAACCTTTTTTAAAAATAAAACCCATAACTTAACTAAATTACCCTTATAATCAATAAAATGTCTTGCCTCAAAGTAACTTCCATTTTATCTTTTTACCTTTGCTGCTTTAGAAATGCTCATCTCAGTCTTGTCAGGCAGATCGAACAGTCTGTAATGAGGAAGCGCAATTCAGTATATCACTTCTATTTATTTTTTTATAGGTCTTGATGCTGTGTATAAGCATCATAAATACTTGTATATATGGCAGAGCCAAACATCAAGCTTGCTAATGTTCTCACTGACAGCCCACATACAGTCAGTAGCTTGGAATGCATGCAGATTATATGATGTCTAATAACTTTTTATCCATTGAAAAAGCAGTCTTCTAAATAGTTGTTTAAGATTCATTTGTGGGCCAGATAAAAAGTGCAGTGACCAGATTTGGCCCATGGACCTTGAGTTTGACATGTGTGGTGTAAAAGAAAGCAAAGAAAAAGGGAAGACAAAGTATCTGACTGATCTGTTTTCTATTAGCCATCCCAGTCTTCTCCTCTAATACACTCGTTCCATAGAATTATGCTGACAAAGGGGGAAAATCCAGGGCAATTTGAAGTCCCAGACAACTGTTTGCAAACCCCTCCAATCCACAGGAAGGGGAAAAAAGGAAAAGAAAAAGATCCATCTGGATAGGTAAAGCGGCTGTGGCATAATTACATTTTTGGCTATTGATAATCATTTGTATTTCCAGAGTCAAAACTAGAACATATTACTGTGGTGTCTGAAAGGAATGGCACTCCATCAGACATAGATATAGATTTGTGACAGTTCATCTATAGCAATGACAAATTTAATTGAGTATTTTGAAATATGGTATCACTGATATGGCATAAATGAGGCAGGTTTTGGACTAAGATATATCATAGTTCAGTTGCTTCTATGTTACACAACCAGTTCAACATTTCTTTCCCTAAACTCCTCCATCTGTAGCTCTTTTGACCTAGATACAGCTTGTCACCAGCACATCTGATTTTCTATTTGGGAGGTCGGCTTGTTGTGCGGTTCCTCTTGATTTGAGCATTAGGAACGATCGATGTTAGCTCAGTGCCACTGCGAGGGAGTTTGTTCACAATTTTAATGACAGTCTTAAATCGCTCACTGAGTAGATTTCACTGGAAATACATAAACACACACATTCGGAGCTGGCTCAGTTCCCCCTTCTTTCTGGTCGTACACTGACCTCAGTTCTCAGCGGTTTTGGCTCAAGAAAAGCACCAGCTCCATTTCCAGTAAATGTCATTTCATAGTTTCTGCATTTCCACGAGGCTGAGAAACAACGTGTAAGGCCTGCAATTAGACTGTTCCTCGCAGACTTTGCGCCGTCAGAGATAAGAGACCAAGGAAGTGCATTTTCAGACCTCATCTGCTCGTGTCTGATGCAATGTATCCACCAGAGAAATTAGTGCATTTTTAGGAAATCGAAGTGCAACAGCCGCACATTTCTGTCAGCCAAAAAAAGCAGCTTGTCTTTGAACTGTAGAACAAAAGGCACATTTTCAATAGAAGGCATCTGAGACAATAAGGGTTGTTCAAGAAATAACAATGCAAAGTTTAAGAACATTGACATGATGTGAAGCTTTCTTCTGTTAGACAGTATACTGTAGTAAGATTTCAAGTACTGCTGCAGACTTAGCATCTACCAAAACAGTCTTTTGTTTCAGGCCATGTCGACACATTTATGAACGAATACAGTATATATATTATGTGTAAAAAATTTAAAATACATCGTTCCTGTGCAAACTAGGGAATAAAAACTTTCTGAATATTTTAAGCAAGTAATTATGGAGAGGTGATGAGATAGAATTGCTCTCTGACGTTAGCTTACATACCTGATGCAAGAAGTATCCCAAACACACAACTCTCGAGACACACACATAACGTTCATGATATTTCCATGCACACAGATGATTACACAAAGGGAAAGACAGGACAAATTATTGTATTATTAAGTTTTCCCCCTTTCTAATTGCCTATTTTTCTCATCCTGAATAGCGACTATCATTGTTGGCCATTACATGAAACTATAACAAGCATAGTGTATAATATATAGAGTAAGAGGGCTCTAAGATGGAGAAAGTGACAACTTTTATTAGTTGTATAAGGTTAGAGATTTGTGCAAATATAGATTTATCAATACCGATATTAGGTTGTAGGTAAGCCTGTTAATGTGTGATTACCTTAATAACCCACAAAGCTGTTAATAGCCATCATTTACTGTAATGCTGTAAATTATAATGTATAATCTTTGCATGAAATACACTTAACCATAGGATTGCTGCTTTCCCATTAGCCTTGAATCACAATTACTATTTGCCAGGAAGTAGTCTAAACCACATGAGAACCGTGCATTTGTTATTATCTGTCTGGGTTTACAGCTAAACAAGCTAATATGACATGTTCTCATAACCTGCCTGGCAAACCAAAAGTTACATAGTGTAATATTGGTTTTGTGTAGGAGCAACATCAAAATGATCTTGAGGCTGTAGGTAAAAACAGTTGCTTTACTTGTAAGTACATTTTACAAGACTGCAGCTCAGCATTGTAAAACTAAATCTGTTATCCTGATATAACATAAAAAACTAAAATGGCTAAGGTAGAATTAATATTTCCAACCCCTTTCAAGTGTAACCCGAATCCGCTTTCTTTCTGCTTTGCATTGCAGAAAATATTTGTCTTTTTCGCCCTCACTCATAAATTTTTTCTTCCTTTCCTCGCAGGGACTGAAATGGCTACCAGATGTGGCTCCAATCTGTTCCCGTTGCTATGGAAACACAAGGACTGGAATAGGTTTTGCGAGTCCAGAGCTTTTGGCTGACTCATAAGGCCTGGGTTTTTAAAGCCTTGCTGTTTCTGTAGACTTGGCCTCATGCTCAGAGCCGTGTTTGGACTGGCAGTCGTCATGTCACTGAACCCCCTTTCCACTCTCCCAACCTGCACCACGTTACGCTGTACAGTCGCTCTTTGTGCCACAACACTGCAGTAAATTTATATTCCACAAGTCAGCCTACAATACCTTCACAAAAAAAGGATCGAACACTTTGCTTACTGCAGAAAATTTGTTTACAAAAAGCAGGCCCAGAAATCCTGAAAAAACAAATCTCATGGTCAACCAACACAATTTACAGTCAGATGCTATGCAGTGGTGACACGCAATTCGCATTTCCAAACTGTGACTTTCCCACAACATGTCAAGGATGAAAAGCCAAGAAACATGTGTTGGTGCGCTTAGTCGAGAATCTGCTCCATCTGCGAGCTGAAGACGGGCAGATGGAGCCAGTTGTGTCAACATTCCTACGTCGTGGCACCACTAAACACTTTGGCTTTTGTTACATAAAAAAAGACTGTTTAATGAAAAGTATAGGTGCTATGAATTATGGTGCCAGTCCTCCCAGCTGTGAAAGTTAGGTCATAACTAGTCCAAAACAAAACAGAGAAACAGAGAAAACCTAAACCAGATATACATGGGTTTAATTAGAGACCAGAAAAATCTTTGAAACTGTGTCCTGTGAGTCTTGTTCACACCAGCAATGTGTCTTTGCATGGAACATCTAGCAGACATGAATATATTCCTCTTAACGTGAAGATAAACAGTACTTATTCACTTCTCTTCACCTTTCTAGTCATTTGTCCAGTGATGTAAACAAAATACTGACTCGACAAATATTACAACTTACATAGTTTAAATTAAATATAAGTGGTAGACGTCTAGTAATATTCTGGTTCACACTACTATTGGATTCAAAATGGTTGCATAGGCTTGGGTCTAATACAGGGGTGGGCAATTATTTTCCCCCAAGGGCCACATTAGAACATGGGCCTCTGGTGGAGTGCTGGGCCACCACGGTGAACTCACTTGTGCTTAAATAAAACACATTTCTTTTGCCTATACTATAAAGGGTGACCACTTTTGAACAGGGCCAAACATATTTAAAGTCTTCAAAGAGATTCTTTTCCAAACTCAAATGTTTAAACTAAACATGCATGTCTTCCTTCTACACATGCACACAGTAAGTACTATCTCATTGTAGAATCCAAAACAAAGCTGCTTCGCCTGCTGGTTGCAATTACTCATCACATGACCTACACATCCATGCTAATATCCATTCAGCGTGCTTGTGAGCCAACACTGGATTTATCCTACTTTTTTCCTCTATTCCACCAAGAACACATATGCAGCGCGTGATGAACTCCTTAGCACAGAGTTCCTACTGTTTTTTGCAATGAAAGGAGCTCTTGTCCCCTTTTCCTGAGGGAGCCAAATGCACAGTCCCCTGGTTTCCTCAGGCTCTTTGAAATGCCACCGTGACCGAACAGCTCCGCAGGGCTCCACACTGCACACCAGAGTCACAGGGATGGCTCAAATATAAATCAGCATTCTTGTTGATCTCTTCGGGGAATAAACGCAGACTAGACACATCCTTTAAGTGTTGGTTCTGGACTGGAATAAAAAGAAGAGGACAGGCCATGACCTTATGAGGAAGTCTCAGTTATCAAAGTGATTCAGCAGAACTATAGTTAGACTTTGGCTCCTTATATTGCTTTTTATTCCAAAGAAGTAAATGAGGAAACACCAGTTTAATACACAAATGAAAAATAGAAAATACTAATTATACCTTACAGTTGTTTTTGCAGCTTTTAGGCCCTTAGACTGAGATGGGCCAGTCGGTTAAAAGTTACTACATCAAAATTAGTTTTATGCATTGGTTTCAACAGTGGCATCAAAATCACAATCTTTAGAGTTTTTTTTTACAAGAAGTAATAATAACTTGAATGAACAATGAGGTTTCAGATTTCCTGTACAGCTAATAATGCCATATAATTCTACTCTGCGTCATGCAGTTAGTTGTAGACAAACAATAACATCAACAGAGAACAATTACAAAGCCAATGTAAACTTAACAGGAGAATGCTCGTACTGTAGGTTTTGGCTTCAAAGCACCAAAATTAACTACATTCCAAAAACATAAAGCAAATATATCATGAAAGCCAGTTCAATGACACTAAAAGGGAATAAAAAGATCATATAAGCACAGCTTACAAAGATAATACAATAGTACACAATGTACACACAAAGAATAAAACTACGTTGTACCTTGAGAAAATAATGGAGCAAACAGTTGGCTTCCAAAGTTTGGTTTTGTTAGCTACTTTCAAAATAGCTGTTCAAAATAACATTTTTAATATACAACCATAATGACATTATTTTTTTTTTTTTTAATAAGCTTCCTTATGTAAACCAATCCATAATGAGGCCATTTTAAAAATTCCTACCATGGTACCATTAAGTTTTACAACAAACTTTTACAAAATTGTTGCATGTCAAAGGCCACTAAAAGATGTTACATAAACATAGCTGCTGTATTTGTGGGTCACATTAGTCAAAGACAGAGTGGATAAGGTGATCTGTGAAAGCAGAACATGGCATAGTTTGGAATTTATATTTGGCTTAGTGGTTTTGCTGACTGAATAAAACCTACAGTAAAAGTGCATTGTGGTGATTTGGTTTTTGCAAGAGGTTTTAAATCTCTCCATTTCCTGAAGATCAAAGGGCTTGTTTGGGCTCCAGAAAATCATGAATGGCTGAGATGAAAACACGTCCAAAAATCTTTAACTGAGAAGCCTCAAAATAAACACGATGCTCACAGGGGAATCGAATAACAATCACAATAACATTTTAGCTATAGAAGTTGCAAAATTTTGTATTAAAGCCAGTGGTGTTAAATAATCACCAATATGATGACACCAAAAGAAAAGAAAAATAATTCTACAGGAAAAAAAATTCTATTTTGGATAATTTTAGTACCTATAAAGAACATCCAAATGGGTCATTGCAAAATATAGTTGTTTAAACAAAAGCCAACCATATGGAAAAATATAGTGGTGGTCATACAGTGGACCATAATAAGCTGTGGGTTTGGTTCGCCTCTTGTCTCACAGTTGTGTCCGGCCTTGCCCAAGTGATTATAGGATGGTTCTTGTAATTTAATACAATGCTGGAGAGATATAAGTGTGATAGAACTTACCAGTTTTATTTTATTTAAAGATGTCTTTCTTTTTGACTGATCTTGAACAGCACACTCTATAATAAACTTAAATTCCTTTTGTGAAAGGTTTTGTGGTAAACTTTGGTAAAATCCATTTTTGTCTCCATTGAAAACTCTGTACAAATATCTTTAGGAAAAGTCATTTTACAATCTGTGGTGGCATAATAGCTGTCTTTTGCTGTGGAGTCTTACTTTCTGATTTTTCCAAAGTACCCTCTTTGCCTTTCTTTCTGGGTGGCTTTTTAATGGGGGTCTTCTTTGGTGTAGGATCCAGCGCTGAGTCCCCTGCCTTCGAGCCGTTCAAGTCCTGCTTCTCCGGGCTCTTGATTTCAGGGGTCCCAGGGTCAGTTGTGACGGGTGCCACCATCTTCTGGAGGGTGTTGCTGGTGGGCAGCAGTGGCTTAGTGGATCCCTGCTGGCTGGAGCCGGTGGATGATGTCCTCTTGGCCTTCTGAGGAGGAGTGGGCTTCTCCCAACTTCCTTTAGATGTGGACAACCCGTTGGTTTTGTTTAGGCCTGTGCCCTCGTTTCTATTGATGCTTTGAGTTTTCTCTTTGAGCTGAGCCGCAAGAAGTGTAGCAGCCTCAGAGTTCATGTGAGGATGGATCACTTTGGGGGGCTCTTTGGGGGTCTCCTTCTGAGTCTCAGCACTTTTCTTCTCAGACGAGGAGCTGTGAAAGTAACCAATTTTCTTAAGTGCATTTTGAACCACACCATTGATGTGCTCCATGTGACAGGGGCTGCTGTTCCCGTCCCCAGACTTCTTCACTCGCAGGGGTTTGTGCTTGCTGGGCGAGCCGTTAATGTCTGCCTCCTTAACATCGGCTTTTTTCTGTTGCTCTCGACTCTTGTCTTTCACCTTCTGCCGCTCCTCACTCTTAGCTGAGCCATCACTGGAGCTCCTCGTATTTTCTTTTGGTACTGTGAGTGCTTTAGTCTGTCCCTGCTGCTCTGGCTGAGGAGACCCTGTAGCGTTTCCGTGGATCCATGACACTTTCGGTTTGGTAGATGGGTCTGGTGGGCGGGGTTTGGGTTTGCCCGGTGAAGGTGGTGGTTTTCCGTTGCGTTTGGCCTCTGGTGTAGAAGTGCTGTTTCCATCTTTGCCGCTGCCTTCATCCTGCTTTGAGAGGCGGGCGATGCGGGCGTACAGGACTGCAGTGGTGGACTCGGAGCCACTGGTGGAACCCTCACTGGACTCAGAGGACTTCAGTGGTTGCTGCTCATTTACTTCAGGTTTGGTGGCGGAGGTGTCTTTCAAGGAGGTGTACTCTCCTGCATCTTCTTCATCGTCAACAGTGGACTTTTCTGTCGCTGGGCTTGGGCTGCACTTCTCCTTGCTCTCGTTCACAGACTCTGTGAATATTAAAAGCCAGAGTTATTTCTAAAGAAGCTACAGTATCGTAAATGTGCAACCTTTAATTTAATGGCTTAAAGGCTTTATTATGAAGGACTCAATTAATAATAATGTTCAGCACATCACAGAAAACTTTAGCCAATCACATGCTGACAAACAAGGGAGTCTGCTTCCATACTAATAAGAGAGGCTTCTATTGGCTGTCTACACAGCTTGTGAACTGTGAAAGTGGCTATTCCAGCACTGTTTGCATCTGCTTAAACAGTTAAACAGCAACATAGATCAAATTTAGCAATGCATTCACACAATGAAATAGCGATAACAATATAACAATATAACGTTGAACTCAGAGCTAGCCAAATGAAGCTCTTTTAACTGACATTAATTGAATTCAATAAGATTAAATATTGAAAATCTTTAATTCAATCTGTTCAGATAACATTTAGGCTTTAGAAAGAACCAGTTTTAATAAAAAAAAAATGTGGTGGTTTAATTTTGTTTTGTACCAGAAGTAATGCCTTCGAATGATCTCTTTATCCACTTAGGAAAAGTTTACATCTGAAATCTCCAGACAGCTGAGAGCTTTTACACATGCCATTGTTTTATATGGAATTTATTAGAGACAGATATCTGCACAGAGTTAAGTGCTGATTAGTAAACACATACTTCTACAGAGCTGGAGCAGGTCCAATGCGACAGATGCTATCACAGTAGACAGACTTGTTTAAAAGACTTTCACAAAGTTTACAGTAAGAATGTTGGCAGCATCTCTTGTTTCTAAGTCCTTGATCCATTCAGGCGGATAATAAGATACTAAAGAGAGCATCAACTATGCAGCAGAGAAAAAAAATCCCCCAAACATCTTGAAAATAGCTGAGGTTTAGTCACAGTTTGGATTTGTCATTTGCTGACACGACTCTTCCATTTCCTGTTTATGCTCATCTTGCTCTCAAAGCAAACCTAGATGGCATTTGATATAACATTAACAATCTCCTAATGTATTTTGCAGGAGTGAATGAGTCACTAGCAGATCTTGTGTGTTTAATGCTGAAGATATTTTTTGTGTGTTATTCCCGATAACTAAACCGATTAAATTGTTTATTTGTTCAACTGATGACTCACCTTCATGGGGCACACAATAAACCGGCCCCTCGTCCCCGCTCTCAAAGGAAGAGAAAGACTCTTGGGACGACCACGAGGAAGGGGAGGGCTGCTCGGCTGCAGAGGGGGGCTCGATGAAGCTGCAGTTGAAGGTGTTCTCTGGGTCGTGGTGGGCTACTGAGGACAGAAAACAAACGCACAAGCCAAAAGGTCAGTCAGAGGGTATTATACCATGTTACAAGAACAACAGTCTGCTCTCACTCATGACTTCTAAAGAACTGTGAAGGAGTTGGTTTAAGTGAGTCTGCAGAAATTGTGGCTTTGTGGTGTTTGGAAAGTAAGTCTAAGTATTTCAATTATTTTCTTATCTTTTAAATTAAACAACTAAAGTTAAGATAGTTGGTGGGTACATACACAAATTGTAGCTTTGTGGATAATTATGGTCTGCTTATTGTAGCTTATTGCTTATTTTTCTGACTGTCTGTGGAGACACTTTATATTAATTACATTTCCACTGAGATAATTACAACTAATTAATTATCAAAATGGAAACAGAGCTACTGCGAAAGAGGACACAGACAAGAATGCAGAACAGTAATGAGTAGGGGCAGAGATAACAGGGCACTAATGAGAGTGAGTTAAATTTACAGTGGATTGTTGTATCCAGTAGAAAACACTGGAACACATTGGTAAAAAGTTTTCAGTAGAAAAAAAAAAACACCTACACATTTTCCTAGCTTAAAAATATTGACTCCATTGAACCCAGTTGAAGTCATTTCAGTTTCATTACTTCCTGTTCCTGTCCAGAGCAGACAAAGCACTGGAGAAAAAGCACATTCCTGCTTCTTTTTCAACACACAATCTGACATTAAAGCTACATACTGTACATTTAAAACATGAGAAGAATAAATGTCTGTCCAAATTGTTTCTTTTTTTTAAGTGAACTTATCATCAGATCTATTACTGGATTTGTTCATAGAAAACATGACCCTGCAGGGCTACTGTAGGTGCTCACAGGCTATAGAAAGGGGTGTAAGGTGTGGGGTTGCAATCACGGCACAAAATGGCCCTTTACGCAGGAAACACTGCAATCATAAATTCATATGTAATGCAGGCTTATTAATTTTCTGAACCAAATTAACTGTCTTTGGAGAATATTTATATTAATTACATTTCCACTGTGATAATTACAACCACTTACTGATCAAGGTGAGTGTGACCTGAAATAAATAGAATGAAACCAAAATACAAAAATGTAATATTAAACTTGCTCGTGTTTGGTTCTTTATTTGCCATTTTTTCTCCTTCCACTTTCTCAGACTCCACATTCTGCTGACCCATCAAGGACAGCTGTGGTTTCTGTGTGACCTCTGCGGTTGACCCTTCCCTCCCTGGCTTGAACAATGCCATTTGGGCGTTTACCAAAACCCAAAGACTACATCACATGCTTCTATTTACACGGCCATTGAGGAATGGGTCATCTACTGGTTTAGTCCTTACATAAATACTTCATGGAATTAATTGGCAAACTGTACTAGGAGCCTAGCCAATTACTATCACTATCACAAAAAATAATAAATGAATCAAAGTCTGTGTTTGTGGCGGACATGTTTATCTAGTATGTGTTGCTATATGCACACAGGACGGCTGGTTCGGTCTGATGTTTATTCTGTTACTTCCTCAATCCATTCATCTTCCTCCAACTAAGTCACTTCCTGAATGGCCTCCACTTTTAAATTTACAAGCACAGGAAAACGCAAGTCTGATCAGTCTTTCAGTGATTTGAAAAAAATCAACCAGTAAACTAAATAGTACATATTTATACTAAATATCTAGCAACTTAAAAAACTCACTAAATGAATTGTCTACAGACATTAGTTGTTTACATTTGTGAGTTTAGCAAAGCCCTTTAAAGTCAAATTCTAAAATAAGCCTGTTTGAATAACTAATGCAACTAATATAGCTATGATAATGTTGTTGTTAAGACATCTTTTTAAAGGTCTAAGCCCTGTCTTGGACTCAAACTTGTATTTTATTTATCTTGTCTTTGGATTTTAAGACTGGCCAGTACCACAACTGGTTTATTTGTCCCATCATTTCTGTGAATGATGTGGAGAATGTAAAAAATGTCCCTCTTATTCTATGTTTCTTTCACCAAATACTAAGTCCTCCATGAATCTGGACCTTATCTAAGACTGGACGTGTCGTTTTTTCAGTCTTGCCCTGCCATGGTCTTGTTCTTGCCAATCCCTCAAGATCTTTGCCATGTCTTGGACTCCATACACTCTGGTCTTGTTCATGACTTTGTTCATGACTTGGTCTTGGTAAATGTGGTCTACAACACATGGTTATGAAAATGTGCAAGTTAAAAACACAGGCAGTGTTTAATTATTACTATTAAATTAAATTAAAAAAGGGGGAAACTCAAATATTAAAGTGCAACATACATGTTGCTTATTCCAAACAACATGGAACCCTAGTATAGAAAAAAATAACTATTTTGACAGCTGCTGTAAAGGGGACTTCCAACTACAGACCAGTATTGAAGATTACAGGGACACCATGTGTGCAAAAATTACTGTCTACATATAATTGTGACTACAGGCACATAACAAAACAAACTCATTTTTGTTTCTTTCATTTTTGTTTCTTTGTCATAGTGCTATATGTGTCATTAGTATAAACACATCTCTAGCTACTACTCTTGCATAGCGTCTAGCGGCTAAGTTTGAAGAAGCGAGGAATGTGGAACAGCCGACCTATGTGAAGACTCCAGTCGAGTTAGTCAACAAGCTAACACATGGGCATTTTGTGACATGGCTTGTACATAGTTGGGAACAACTGCTGCCCTTGAAAGCAGTTCCCTCTGCTCCGGCAGATTGTTCTGCAGACTGGACTCCACTCTGAGTCCTGCCTGTGCTGAGGCCAGTGCACAAAAGGGTATTATTGACATGCCCCAGCTGCAAAGCTAGCCCACCGCAGTTGCTCAATGGGGGGATGCTTTTACAGACTGAGGTAGTATGGGCTAAAGAGCTACATATAGAGCTAGTAAAGAGAAGGAAAGGTGAAAAAATTGTTTTGCTGTGACATCCAGGGCTTAATGGACATAGACTGACGGAGCGAATGACAGCTAAGCAAGCACAAGCATCTGCCAAAAACAATGCATAAAGGGTCCACTTAACTTCACAAAACTGCAGAGGATATATGGATATTCTAACTATAAAAGTCAACTTCTCTTCTCTCATTCTTCTCAGGTTGTTTCTTAGCTATTTTAAAAGGAAGGGCACAACAGCATGAATGCACAGCAGAGTGGAACAGCAAACACACTTGCAATCCAACAGAGCTTTCATTGGATACATAAAGATGAAAAAAGCAGGTGTTGCTGCTATTGCTGCTATTGCGCTGATCCGCAGGGATACATTTGGACACAGTCAATGCAAGAAATGTCAGACATAAGTGTGTAGGGTGAGGAGTAAATATGCTGAGAATGGAATGCTAAACTACTACCAAAGGGAATAGCTATACCTCTTATGCAAACAGTGAGTAGAATTTAGTCTTCTCTGCATCTTTTCCCTTTTGTCTAAAGCATCGTCCCTGTACCTCATGTGGATAAATCACAGTTCTGACACGAGCCGGGGGTAAATTTGACCACTTCCTGTTTCCAGCAGCATTGGGCCCCCTCAGGAATGCATGTGTGCAGAAGCGAGTAGACCAAGTCAGAGACTGTAAAAGTTGACAGCACACGCTTCAGTGGGCAGCCAAGTAGCAACAAGCTAAATAGGACAAACCAGAAAGTGGTACAATGATAATAGATAGATGCAATCATTTAACCAGACGCTTCACACAGATAATAGTTCTCTGAAAATCAAATAAAATGTAAAACACTCTGGCAGCTTTTTTTATGGTACAGCACTTAACAAATAAGGAAATAACTATTCCACACCATCACAACAATGGCCACTTTGTGTTAGTGTTGAATGTTTACTTCAACAATATGGTAACTGATTGATGCCTAAATGACTATCAGCTGGATATCTGAGGAAACACATGCTGTTCGGACATAAAAACTAAACCAGATCAACAACTCCTTAAGCACTACACTAAGCAAAACTAGGGGCTTAAGAGCCAAATTTGGTCCTTTGCAAATAGCCTGTGTAAATAATAATGAGATCAGAAATACTTTATCTTGCCCATTAAAGCTAAACATTAATTTATTGCAATTTGCTATTACCTAAACATCTAACCATTAAAGATTTCAAATATTTTGTTGAGTGTTTCCTTGTTTCCTTTTAACATGGCCAGTCACAGACCAATCTGTCTTACACCACGAGACCTCAACATGGACCAGTGCTGCTGCTGTGTCCACCCAGACAGTACACCCTTTGATAGCACGTCACTCAGCGCCACCCAGCCCCCAACAAACACTCTCCTTCTTTTAATAACACAGTCACCTCTGCAGCCCCAGAGAAGTGTTCTTGTGGAAGAAGAAGAAGAAGAAGAAGAAGAAGAAGAAGAAGAAGAAGAAGAAGAAGAAGAAGAAGAAGAAGAAGAAGAAGAAGAAGAAGAAGAAGAAGAAGAAGAAGAAGAAGAAGAAGAAGAAGAAGAAGACGACGAAGAAGAAGAAAACAAGTAAAAAATGGGAAGAAAAAATGGTTGTATTAATATGAACACATGGCATTTTAGGGTGCCAAGAATAATAAGTGACTCTAAAACCAGAACATTCCTTTCAAATGAAACCTCATACTTGCCTGGCAGCCACCATACACTTTTCAGCCCTATTCATCATCTAAGGTACTACTGCTCAAAAACACTCACTCTGACTGTTATTATCTCCACTGTGTTAAGCAACAGGACAATTAAACAATTAGTATCCACTACTGTATATACTCAAACACTGTTTTAGTAAAATGCCTAACAATAATAGCTATCGGGGAGCATTCAAATGATATACTTCAGCAAATTGTGTTGTACAGGCACTTGAGAGATGATTACACAAAACACAGCCGCCTTTGGCAGTGCTGCGGTGGTATATGAGAAAGAGTTTTGAGGCTTACCGACTACTTTGGGCAGTTTCTGTCGCCTCAGTGGAATACGGGGGAGTTTTGTGCTGATTCGGCTGAATCGTCCACACAGGATCCGCTTGGCTTTTTTGCTGTTGGTAGAGTTGTCTTGGTTAGTGAAAAGGGATGACGCCATGGAAACCCAAATGAATCATTCAAGAGGCTCATTAAACCTGGACCTTTGCCTCTTTTGAGGGCCCTGAGTCTCCTCGCTACTGTAATGTCAATATATAAAGGTACTTAAAATACAATTTCTATGCATTTATTCACTTAACAACATGGTACCTCTGTGTGAGGGAAAATAAGTGATATTTTCCCATTATTTGCATAACCTCCTATTGGGAACTTAAACTCATAGCTATGAACTGTAACACTGTGGGGAGGATACCACTTATCCAACCAAATGTCACTCACTTGTGGTCATCCTTGTGTTGGCAGAGGCAGCAGCAGCACAGCAGCGAGAGGAGGACAATGAGTAAGAAGCAGACCAGGGTTCCCGCAGCAATCACGCCCATGCGCCGGTTAGGCTCTGAAAAATGAGATGAAGGCAATTCTGGGTGTGCCATGTTGCCTTTAAGTGCCAGTCCCAAGGGTGTTTTACAGCAACAAAATTTAAGTGACCAAAACATCGCAAAATGATGCAACTGATTCAAATTCACTTTATCTCACTTTTACAACATCACCCTTTCTTCCCCTCAACCCCTATTAAGTGACAGTAGTACCCATCCCACTACGCCCAAGATAATAACTGTTCTATTGCATTCTGTATCTATGACCAGCTATGACCAACAAAACATGCTGTGAGGGGGTGATGGCATACTGATGGGAGTTTATGATAATGGACAATGTATACACAAGCCAGACTAACTACTACCCTAACAAACCTTGCCCTCAACAACAATATTCTCACTGCTAATGTCCAGTTCCCAGCAGGAACTCATTTTGTTTTCTTCTACTCAGCCTCTTTAAATTTATTTTTTCTTTCCCTACTGCCATCCTGCTCTATATTTCTTCTTCCTTCCTCTCACTCTGGCTGGACAGGAAAACAGCCAACAAACACAGCCATAAAAAGGACACTGGTTAATGGTATGCATCTGGAAATTCTATCAAGGCCTTGTTAACTCTAGCACTGCACACACTGGCCTGAATAGATGTGTTTATGCACAGCTCAGTGTTAAACAGAGACTTTAGTCGTGACAGCTGTATTTAGGGTTAGTTTGAGTTAAAATAATTTATGTCTACCACTAGTTTCTCACATTACTATTCACAGTGAAGCTAAAAGGGAAACCACAAAGCAAGTGATCACCTGTAAAATACTCTTTACTTACGGAGAAAGCAGGCACCGGACACAGGATTACAGTTCTTGTCATTGCAAGAGCAAGTTTGGTTGCAGTTTACTCCATACTGTCCAGGTTTACAGGTCATATTGCAACTAGAAAAGAGAAAAGATAGAACAACAGTAGTCAAATATAAAGTAGGTTTTGCTTTTACAACACACTGACAGAAAATGTGTTTTTGTAGTAAGGATTTTATATACACCTAAAAGAAACTGACTTAAAACTTTTTGATTGTGAGAAATAGTGTTACAACTTACTATGTTCCATAAAAGCCTGCGTCACAGGCACTCTCCGGTGACAACATGACAGATACCATTAAAGCAGTGACTGCAGTTGTTCTCGCAGTTCTCACCATAAGTGCCATTGGGACAGCGCACCTCACACCTATCATAGACAGAGGAATACAGTGATTACTGTCATTGTCAGACCTGGCAGGATGACTCATGACTATCACAGACATGGAAGGTAAATGGCACAGTAGCTACAGTTTAAAGGTACTGATGATATGTTTTAAGTGGTGAAATTATAAAGCACTCAGAAAAAACAAACTAAAGAAAAAAAACTTGGTTGTTTTACACTGGTGTTATTGCTGTGTATTAATTCATACCTGTCCCCAATCCAGCCGGGGTTACAGTGGGAGCACTTGCCATGTATGGGGTCGCAGTGGTGACCATCTTTACAAGTAGGACACACCTCTTGGCAGTTTTCACCAAAGAATCCTTTAGAACAGAGCTGATCACAGCGTGTGCCATTCCAACCTCTGTCACAAGTGATGCAGCGTCCCTCTGTAACCTTACATGGCTGCTGACCTTTGCAATGCCCACACCTGTTTTCAGATCCAGATAGATGTTAAAAGAAAAGTACAAAATACTTATAACAGCAGTGAACCTTTGCATGTCTCTCACTTGTTCCTGCAGTTTTGACCATAGAAGCCAGCTGGACATGGTTCTCTACAGAACTTCCCACGATACCCTGGTGTGCAGGTACACGAGCCATCCGCAGGGTTGCACTTGCCATGGATGCACTGACAGTAGCGCTCACACCTCGGCCCCCAGAGCCTCTCCCGACACTGGCATCGCCCTGTGAACTGCTCACATGGTGAGTTGTTACAGTTGCACTGGGCTGCACAGTTTCGCCCCATCCAGCCAGGTTGGCACAGACAGCGCCCCGTCATTGCATCGCACACTGAATTTATGCTGCAGTAACAGTTGTTATTGCACTGGGGGCCCCAGACACCAGGGTGGCATGTGCATTTGCCGGTCTCTTGGTCACACTTGCCCTTTTGGCAGAGGCAAGCATTCTCACAGTTGGGTCCCCAGCGGTTGTGGTTGCAGGTACACTCTCCGGTCAAGTCGTCACACTGGCCATTGGGGTAACAGTGACATTTCCCCTTGCAGTCAGGGCCCCAGAACTGGGCAGGACACTCTGTTGACAAAGAGGGTTAGTAGAACAAGGCATTGTTGTTTTTATTGCAAAAATATGTAAATGTTGGAAAAGGTCCCTTACTCGTATCACAGCTAGCTCCAAAGTATCCATGCCGACAGCGACATTCATTAGGCCTGACACACACCTCATTTTCCTTACAGGTGAAGTTGCCTTCACAGAGAGCTAAGAAGAGGATCTATTATTCAAATCATTCAGAACATAATAAGCTAAGCAATGAGTGCTATGTGTATTTGCCTGTTACATACGTGTTGGACATTCTTCCCCTAGCTGCCCCCATCCACTGCAGCACACCAGTCCTGATGACCTGGAAACATAGTTTTAATTCAGAACGCAAAAGAAGAAGCACCTCTGTAACATACATTAACATCAACGGATTTCAAAGCATTCACCAAACACAGAACTCTTTGATCTCAAACTACTCAATGATGTGGTTGGGTTTGAAATCAAACAAACATAGCAAGCAATTACAAATGACATACTCAAAGCACATGCTTACATATTTATCTGATTTTGAGCAATCTGTAATCTAAAAGCCCTTAACCCCACTCCCTGCCCATAGTTTAGAGAAGGAGTGTGAATTTTCAGCTACATATTGCAGCCAAGTTTTAGGTCTGTCAGGAAGAGACGGATGTTTCTCTTCTTCCTCCCATGCCTGTGACCTCTGTGGGGCCTCTGCAACACGTCAGCTTCCCAAAAAGTGTTTGAAGATAGCAGTGTGCTTTCAGTCAATGAGCAGAGATCAACACTGTGTATTATCATAGCCCGATAGGCACGTGCAAGAGATTTCTATAAACTCTAGATGCTTTTGCTTGTTAACATTTTAAATTAATGTTTTCTTACTATATTTGTCAATGGGTTAAATGACCTCCAATATTAATGGATAAGGCTGATTCATATCAGCAACATGGCAGCAGATTTCTTTCACTATCGTTTTGAGAAACAATTAAATATATTTTTAGTTTGTTGCCAGAAAACAAATACTGTTGAGAGGTGTTGCTCAGTAATAAATTGAAATGCTTTCTTGTATTCATTTGACTGGAGTTTAAAAGACAATGGAATAAGCTTATGAACAATTAAGAAGAATGTAAAAAAAAAACTAATTTGTTTTGGGTAACACTAGTGCTAATACTTAAAAATAAAGTTTCTCATAACTCTGGCCCAGTCAAGTGTTACAAAGAGCTATGGCTCCCATAATAAATTAGAATTTTTTTTTCCTAAATTTCTAAACACAAGCTCAAAAACTGCAGATTCTGCGATCAATCTGTTTCTCTTTCAAACAAGCAGTCAGAACTGAGCGGGGGCTCTGGTCCAGGTTATTCTTGTTAATCAGACGTCTTGGCAAACAAAATTTAGGTAGACCACGTAGCTGCGTTGGATCCATTAATAATTATCAGCATTATGCAACAACTACAAACCACCAAGTCCACTAATGCCGTAAAGTCTCTAGGAGCGCCCTCTGTAGAGCAAGACCAACATTATGTTACAGATGCACACATCTGCATTTGTGCCTACAGCTAAACTGTCTAAATGAAATGAAATCCGAACAGGTCTAATGGGTCAAAAATTAACATTTGTGCAGTTACACGACTCATAGAACATAGATAGAGGAGTTTAAACGATAAAAAACGTGGTTGTGTAACACAGACTATTTCTCACTTTCAGGAGAACCACTACTCGCGAGGCCTGACAAAGATGTTGTGTTCTTATAAACACATCCTCCTCAGTAAGTCAAGAGACAAGAAACAAAAGCTAGGATGACGGATGATGTTTCAATGAAATCCGTTTGAATGAGGCACGGCACAAGGTAATTTGCTTTGTGCAATAGGCTCGTTTCGGTTTGAATAGTTCTTACCCATGTGCTTTGCATACATTCTTGCCTTTAGGGTTGAGTTCTTGGCTGAATGTGGAGCTAAAGTATAGACAAACCACAGCGACAACAGCAAAGTAGTTCTTTACATCCATTGTACAAGCAGCAGCATCCTTCTGGTGCGTCTTCCTTATTTCTCTTCCTCACTATCGAGATGGTAAAATTTCACTGGACAGCTCTCCGGTTTATTTTTATAATCCTTAAACGTTTTGTAAACACAAAATCATAGTCCTATTCAGTGTGTCAAAAGTCTCGCCAACATTTACACCACCAAGAGACCGCACACTTAAATAGCAGCAGCAACAAGAATAGTTAAAAAAGTTCAAAAACTCAACTTGAAAATCAGTGTGCTCTTATCAAACGTCGTTTCTCGGCGCCGTTAATCCCACGAACAGCACTAAAAGAGGTCATCCTGCAAACCTGATGGGTCTGCACTCGGCACAAAAGCAGTCACTTTCCAACGGTGACTTTTTCACGATGACAAAACGCATAGATGCAAATCTTGCCAAACACTCAAGTAGCTTATGACCTCCCTCTTACTCTGCTCCTTTATTCTCAGCGACGAGGAACACTTACTCCATAACTTGTGTCCTCTCTAGCGCTCTCAGGAGTGGCAGGAGGGAAATTCCTGATTTGTTACTCTATCTTTGGCTCTGTTCGCCATGCGTGCGCCACCAATTTACATAGGCCTGTGCGCAACAGCGTCCACTTAATGAGCTTTGTCTAAAAACTCACTCCGATACTTTGGGTTGATAAATCCTGATATTTAATAACATAACCAGCTTAACGCAGACTGTCTCCATTATCACAATAAACTGCTTAGGCCTGGATGAAGCATGAGCCAACTTTTGTTTACATTGCTACAACTTTTTTACATTTTTTGTGTAGCCTAATAGCTGTGTGTGTGTGTGTGTGTGCATGTGTGTGTGTGTCTGAGTGGGGGTTGGAGGGCAGTATTAGAATGACATCTGAGACAATGGCTCCCCCATCTGTTAATGTGCACGAAGTGAGGCTGGCATATGGCCACCTGCAGTTCTCACACACACACACACACACACACACACACACACACACACACACACACACACACACACACACACACACACAAAAGGTAAAAGACAAAACTGCAAAAAAAAATAAAATAATAATGTAACATTAAAAACACAATTAGCCTATTTTCTCTCAAATTGGGAGAAGATGTATCATGGATGTCAGAAAGGAATGCAGTGGGACTAGCACATGGATCTATTATTAGGAGATGTCAAGTCTGTGCGAACAGTAAATGGTGACTCACTCAAAACTGAAAGGGCATGGGACAGGGTCTCTTAAAATTGAAGCTGCGCATTTTTTCACATATAATTTGTCATAGGCTGATGGGGGCGCCTCTAAAACATCAAACTATAGACTGTACTACCCTACCTAGCCTACCAGACACCTGGCTAATAGTCACTCAGCCAACAGCAGATATAATTTTTTGATCTGACATTGTTTGAAATGGGAATAGTAACACTCACATGTATAGAACAAATAAATAGATAAAAAATGTGTTTGCATTAAATGTTTCAGTTTGTAAATGTAAAGCTTTTTATAGTAGTTAGCTAGCTAACAGTTATCGTTAGCTCTGTTAGTTGTGTGACTGTGTAGGCTAAGGTTAGGTTAGTTACCGGAATAATGTTCTCGGCGGTTGAACACAATGGCAGAACATAACAAACATAAACGTGTATATATAGTATATACATAAATAACGTTATACATTGACAAAAAACGCTTTTGTGTTTGTTTGGAGCTGTGGACTGTACGACAGTGAAAGTGTAAAGTTAGGTCTAGGGCACATCCATAGATTGTATATAATTACACATCCCGTGTGCACCTGCGCGGGAGAATAAACTTTGGGAGTGTCCTGCGTCACACAGACACAGCCTAGTACTGCCAACGCTGCCAACAGTGAATGCTCCTGAGTGAAAGGTTTACGGCACCGTCTGCTGGTGTAGAGTAGAGTCATCATGTTACTGCACGCTTGACTCTTTTGTTTTACCTCAGTTAACATCTATTTATACGTATGTTTCATGTCAGGACCGTGCCATCCCTGACTCGAATAGGGGTTAAACGGTTCATCTCCGGTACTAACGCTACTTCGGTCTCGGCCGCACGGAGGGAGCAGCGGGTTGACACCGGTAGCTGCAGCGGCGTTGAGCATGACTCGGCACGGTCGGACTGTCCCGGACAGTCGGGTCAAGAGGAAGGCGGCAGAAGCTCTGCCTCCAGCTGCGCTAATAAGATCTCCGTAGACTTTGAACAGACCCAAGAGGCTTATAAGAGCAAAGACTCATTAGAACTGCTCAGAAGTTTGGTGGTTTTCAAACTCTGCTCTTATGACTTCCTGGTTGACAAGAATAAAGAGGTAATGTAATAAATAGGCCTAACTAGATTAACTTGTTCAGCTTGATTTTATTGATTACCAGAAGACTTGCAATGCTCCAAAACAAGACATAGTCTGATTACAAGTCCATGGGTTTTAATGCCTCAGGCTCACGTGTCACAGTGACATCTCAGATTATAAGCAGTTTACCCATAGAGTTTACCAGCACACCAGGAGTCTGGCAAACCATAGAGACACAGTTAATGTATGCTACTATTATGGACACTGCAATTAAGTTTTGACAGATGGTTACAGATGATTGATGTCTGTGTAGCCTATCAGTAGCAACTGTATTTTGGTGAATGTTTTTCCTTCATTATTTTGAAGAAACCATGGGTTTTTATTGCCGAGTTTTTATTTATTTTTTTGCTGTTTTATTATAGTCTATATTGTTCACCAGCCATTGTAAGAAAATCTTTCTGGTTTCTGATTTAAAAAGTAGTCTAAGAATTGCAGTTAGGCTAAGAATCTATAAACAATCTTTATCTGTTTTTCTGTCTAGATAATGGCTCTCGGTAGGACGGTTCTGGGGCAGAGAGCCTTTGACCATTTGATGAAGATGACGTTTTATGGCCAGTTTGTGGCAGGTGAGGACCATGTGGCTATTAAGCCACTGATCCAGAAGAACCAGGTTTTCGGCGTGGGATCTGTTCTGGACTACAGTGTAGAGAAAGACATCAGCCAAGAAGAAAATGAGTATGGAGTATGAGAGTTGTGGTACTACTACACATTTCAGTAGTTTATTTTTATTTTGAAGTGCCTATATGTTTATTTTTAGAATCAATTAGCTCAGAAATAATAACAATTTTAAAATTGTTATGTTAATTATACATTTATTATAAATTATAAATTATAAATTGTTATTATAAAAGTGAAGCATTCTTTGCTTGATGTTACCGATGTTACCTCTGTTATACAAGCAGTGGTGAGTTGGGGGAAATCAAGCATTATAGCTTTTTAGGACCTCTTATAAATCCAGTCTAGTTTTGAAGTCAAAGCAATGAATAAAATTACTCAAGTTCATACTTTCTCTGCCCATTTTATCGAAGCAAACAACAAGGGCTCTTGTCAGTTTTACTTGGAGCTAGTACTGTCTGACCTTTTTTATCTCACACTGTCCCTGGTTTTACATGGGTCAAATGAAGTGAAAAAACAAAGCTGTTAGACATATATTTAGGCATCAAGCATTTAAACCAAGCCTCTCCCATGGTACCTCTTAAATGGTCGTCGTGTAAGGGCGCCGCCATACTGTGATTTTACAGCAAAATACAGCGATATACATCCGTCCACCAGAGGGCAGGCTCCAAAAGCGGAAATATAAGGAGAAACCCAATGGCGACTTTACAAGAGTAAAACTCCGGTCTCTAGAGCTAAGTTTTTACTACGTGACAACTCTGGGGGGGGTGAATTTTTGAAAATTACGTTGGTTTATGCTATCTAAAAACTATTGTTTTACTATGGAGTAAAACCCGAAAATCCCGGATGTAACGGCCATTTTATTGCCCATTCGTAATGCAATATTGGTGAATAGGGGACCAATGGGCGGATATCATCCATAATTATACTATCTATGATTTAAACCTGTTGACCTAGAGTGACAGCTGACTTTAATGTTTCACCATTCACAGTCAGAATGTTGTTTTATTGTGTTATCACATCCTGTCAAGTGATAGAGCCAGGTTGATAGCCTTACTTTTTCAGCCCTTCTGATAGGTTAGCTGAGTTTTTTATATAGTATCAGTTGTAACATGAGACCGCTGCCTAGCTTTGATATACTTTGTCAGGGACCGCCAGCTTGGAAACATCAAAAGAGCTATCAAGCCTCAACCTCGAAAGCTTTTGTATGGCAAACATACACCTTCAAACCATAAGGCAGGAGGACAAGGCACATTAAGCTAGCTTGATCTCAGACAGCAGGGCTTGACAGGAACTCCAATGATCTGTCAAGATAGCAACAACAACACAAGCCAGTTCTTGCAACAGAAGGAGATATAAGGAACAGCAAAGCTGGATGTTGATGGCATGATACTGACAGCTTGATTTTATAGGTAGGCTGTAGGCTTTTGAAGGTCATTCCAGCAACACAAACCTGACAATAAACAACCTTTGCCAGCATTCAGCAACAATAATGTATAATTGTTTTTTCAAGTGTGATAAGGCAGATGTATCAGGATATTGATATAGAAAATGAACATATATGATTCCTCATAAATTGAAAAAACAGGTGTCCAAGATGTGTATATGTCACAAAGTTGTTGAAGCTTTATTATGCTTTTTATTACAGTCATAATCACATTTCTAGTTTCCCAGCTTAAACATACAAACAAAAAACAATGCCCTCAAGCTGGCTTGTCCTTAATCTTGCTGGCATCCTTAATGTTAGTCATCTGATTGCAAACATGAGTTCTCCTGTGCCGTGTCTTAAGGGTAGAATAGGCTTATAACACTGTACTGGCTTCTTCAGACGGTCAACACGGTCTCGGAGACATTTCATCACATGCAGGACCACTAACTGCAGAACCTTCTGCATTCTGCCCTTAATTTCCGCAAGGGCAAAGTGTTTCCAGCATACATTTTAAAATGAACTTGTTGAAATGTGTTGAAATCTGATGAAACTTGCATATTAAGTACCTCCCTCCTCAAAAACAAACTGACTTTCTCTGTTTTTTTATATTCCTTTTAATTCAGCTCATGTGTATCCGCTGCAGAAACAACCAGTCTAGGTAAGCTGCCTTGTTTTGTTCTAATTTTAAGAGGTAGAATGATGTAATTAGGGGTAATAGCAATGGAAATTTGTCTGTACCCCTAGGCAAGGATCACAAAGAGAAACAATATAAAGTGCACGAACAGTTCAGGGACCATTGTGGGGGAGTGACCGCAGCTCGGACATATTTCCATGCAGATGAGGCCAAATGTGACCAGCATATGGAAATATTTATAAAATGTATTAAGGCATCTGGTAAGTAAACCAAACACAAACACTGGGCAAAGATATTGTACTTTGTCTTGGTCTTGACTTCAAATAACAACATGCCATGTATGAATGTCCAGACCAGTGTTGAATCTATATTTTAAGTTCTGTAAAAGTGGTCTATTTACAACTATATGCAACAACTGGACGCTTTACTTGAGTTTAGATATTGATTTTTTAATGCTAAGTGTATCTGACATCGAGGTGAAACTGCCATGGATGGATTTTCTGCTATCAAAATGACTGCTCTGGGAAGACCTCAGTTTCTGGTGGGCACTGTGAACTGATTTAGACTTTCTTTCAATAGTATGTAATGGGCTGGACTGACTGCAGTGTTTTTTTTATCTTTCCTAAAGCTCCAGTTCTCTGAGATCTTAGTAAAGTGGCAGCGTTTTTTTTATTTTCTGGCCTCACAGCAGGGAAAGGGGAGAGAAGAAGCCTTAGAGAAGAGGCTAGAGCTAACACAGCTGCAGGTGAAGTTCACTTGTAATACATTTACATTTTACTGACAGCATGAAAATATGGTTGTTCCATATTTCAGGTC
Source organism: Perccottus glenii (assembly GCA_024416835.2). Lineage (NCBI taxonomy): Eukaryota > Metazoa > Chordata > Actinopteri > Gobiiformes > Odontobutidae > Perccottus > Perccottus glenii. Next base: position 24,319,473 of record CM044556.2, on the reverse strand, counting down.
CAAAATATGAAGCCTACCTGTACCCTTCTAAGATCTTTCCCCACACCAGTTTAAAAATACCTTGAAATCTCTACTGTACTGTCATTTTCCATATGGTTTAACGCTTTGAGAGAGCTGTCCTTGTATAGTCCTGTTGCCACACATTTAATAAAATGATTGTACAATTGACTATAAATCTTCTTGTACTCTAATTTTAACCAACATGTAGTTTTTTTTTGCCTTTTGGAGATTGCCACTTGTTAAGCCCCCAGAGGGTTTTTTGGCAATCACCCATCACATGTTTGTGTAAAAATGCTGTTGTTTTTAATAATCACCCATATGTTTGTGTAAAAAATGTATGCACTTTATATTATTGGTTTTTTTTTTGTAAACTAAACTAAAACATGAAATACAACATAGAAAGCATGGTTATACTGCCTTCATTTAACAATTTTATATATTTTGTAGGAATTTTTGTCCAAACTGGGTGCCCAAGGGGACTATTATGGTTGGTTTATACAAAGGAATCAAGAATCCTCAGGGTAAGCAAGAAAAATATGTTATTTCAACACATGAGCTTTATAGTGTACATTTTCAAAGCACAAAATATAGACAATATTGAACATTTCTTTGTCTTGACAGAACCATTGATGTGCTGGACTGGAACAGCCTTCTAGATGATAGAGCAATAAGCACAGACTTGCTGGTCATCCTGAATGTTGAGGTACGTGTTTATTATATTTAAGTACAGTATATACGTACATGTTCATGCTGTGAGACAATAATCCTTCATGTGTTTCTGTACAGTTAGGTAAACTGGAACCTCTGCTGAAGAACTTCACTGATGAAGAAGAGAAGCAGATGAAGAGGATGTATGAACGTATGGATGTATTAGCCACGGTAATCTCATCTCATCAGACGGATCACCACACTGAAGACAATGTTATGTTTATTCTAATTTGTTAATCAAAATGTGTTTTTTTAGTTAGACTGGCATTTTCAGTGGTGCTTCTTGCTATCTGTCTTCATTTGAGACAATTCTCATGCAGTTAATATATCTATAAAAGAAGTGATGAAAGTAAAATGGCCGCTGTCGGTTGACTGTTATAATTAGCACATATATTACATATACACCATATTGTTAACAGTCTCATGACACATGCTCTATGGTAAGTAATTCTGTACTTTTAAAGCAAATTATCTTTCTTTTGACTCCTTAACTTGGCCTGTTGTAGCATGCTGTAGAGAACGGAGTGCGTTTGATGGTGGATGCAGAGCCTACCTACTTACAGCCAGCTATCAGCAGACTTGTCCTGGAAATGCAAAAGATCTACAACAGAGAAAAGCCTGTCATCTTCAACACTTTCCAGTGCTACCTCAAGGTTAGAACGCACGTGCCTCAATGTGCACATGTGCAATAACATCATGAAAAAAGCAGATAAACAACACAGATGCATAGACACCAACAAAGAGGATATGAGAGGGTGTAACTTGTTTTGAACTGATCTATGCTGTTGTTTGTTCAAATTTGTAGTTAAATTTACAAAAACAATCTTATTTTCATCTTTACTATTGCATTTTTTTAGCTTTTCTAATTTCCTCTATAATTGCTCTAAAGGAAGCCTACAACAATGTGACCATGGATGTAGAATTATCACGTCGAGAGGGCTGGCGTTTTGCTGCTAAGCTGGTGCGTGGAGCCTACATGTATCAGGAGAGAGACAGAGCTAAAGAGCTGGGTTACGAGGACCCAATTAACCCTGACTATGAGTCGACCAACAGGATGTACCTCCGGTAAGAGGCTATCAGCTGTGAATTGCCTGAGGCTGTTTGGCCTTGAAGAGTGGTATGTTATGCAAAACCAACCCCAAGAGGTCTTTTCAAATTTAAATTTAAAAAAGAGAATACGTTTTGAGAGAAAGTGATGTTTGGTTTTAGGACTTTTTTTTTTTTATAATCCTCTGTATTACTATACAATCGTCATTGTTCAAGTTACAGGTAGTCTCATTGCAAGGGTTTTTTTGTGGTACAATTTTTTAACACAAAGAAATCTCCTTGTAGAGACCATGATTGTAGGTTATGCACAGAATAAAAGTGAAGGCCACTTTTAAAGTAAACAGCACAAGGTGAAGGTATTTAATGTCCACATGAGACCAAATTGTGTGGTATGAACTTGTGCATTATTATTACAGTTATTGATAAGTTTAATTGCCTTTGTGTGTTTGTGTAAGATGTCTGGACTTTGTGCTGGATGAGATCGTGCTCAATGGCAAAGCCAACGTCATGGTGGCTTCACACAATGAGGACACAGTGAAACACACCTTGAGCGGGAGTCAGCCTTTAAAAAAAAAACTGCTTAGTATTGATTTGAATGTGGTTTTATATCTATTTAAAGCAAGCTGTTTGTGTCTGTCTCTCCTTCAGAATGAATGAGCTTGGTCTCATGCCCACCGAGAACATGGTGTACTTTGGACAGCTACTGGGAATGTGCGATCAGATCAGCTTTCCACTTGGTGAGAAATCCCTTCTTACACAACCATATGAAGGATGTTCTATCTCTGACCAACTTTAGATGTTACTGTTTCAGTAGAGCCTGAGACACATTGGTATTGACAAGCTGTCCTAAGCCCTCACCACTAACTACTTTGTTTGTCAGGAAGATAGACAGCCGTGGCAGGCAGTTGTCTGTCAGTCTGAGGCTTGGGTTGAAATAGCTTTGGCCACTTGGATGAAAACAGACACACAGCAAATGTTTGCTTTGAATGAACAGTCAAAGCCTTACCTTCCCACCTTTAAATGATACATCACAAATTGTATATAGATTATATTGCTATTAATACAACAAGTTAAATATTTACAAGCAACTTTCAGGCTATTAGACTTAGTCAGTAGTGCTGTAGTCAAGACTACATTTACCAAGATCAAGTCATGTCCCAGACCAGAAAGTATTGAGACCAAGACAAGAGCAAAACCTTTAGCTATCAAGCAAGACAATGTCAGGGTGAGACCAAGTCAAGACCGACTCAAGACCAGAACCAGTGTACAATACAATGTAATAGATACAAGGGAACAGTTACAAAATGTAATGTTAGTCCAGTTCTGACTAAGACAAAACTCATGGAGCTTAGTGTTTTGTGAAGGAGGCAGAGTTTTCAAACTAAATTTAACAAATTTAATATAAAATAATTCAGGTGTTCATTGAATCTCAAAATAGACTTAACCAGTCTTGATAGACCTAGACATGACTGGATCGAGACCATGACGACAGAGACCTTACAACAATCAGTCCTGAGTACTACTTCCTTTTCTTCAAAAAAAAAATAATTCTCTCCTATCCTTAGCTTTGCATACTGTGCTGGGTTTTAACTGACTAGTTTTTGGTGCACTTAAGCTTTTTGCTACCTTGTGTTGTTAAAATTGCTTCCATTGTTTTCCTCACCTGTAAGTTGCTTTGGATAAAAGCGTCTGCTAAATGACTAAATGTAAATATAAATGTTGTTAGTCGGTGGCTGTTTTTTTTGTTGTACTAAGTCTTGTTCCATTAAGTACTTTTACTTTAACTAAATGAATTTACAGTCAAATAATCTTACTTTTACTCATTACATTTTGCACAGGATAATATGTTTGTGTCTCTCACCCCTTTAACTGCAGGCCAGGCAGGCTTCCCTGTCTATAAGTACATCCCCTATGGGCCTGTGAACGAGGTGATGCCCTACCTTTCGAGGCGAGCCCAGGAGAATCGCGGCTTCATGAAGGGTGCCCAGAAGGAGAGGGAGCTACTGTGGAAAGAGCTCAAACGCAGAGTTGCCTCTGGGGAACTTTTCTACAGACCAGTCTACTAAAAGCACAAAGAAGAGAAAAGGAGGATAGTGTCAAGTGTGTGTGTTTTTTTTCTCTCTTTTCAGGTGGACGGGTGATGCTCTGGTGTTAGCTCTGCACAGCACTGGATCTCCTAGAGGTGTCCTTCTCATGAACTCTTACTGACTTTTTGTACTCCTGCTTTTTCCAGTGTCTATGCATCAATAGTTTCTATGTAATATAAAGCAATTTCTAGCAAACTTGAAATGTCACAACAAAAGAAAAAAGGGTGTTTGTTTCCATGAACCGCTGAGAAGCAAATAAAGCCTCCTGTGTAGAAGTGCTAGAGGCTGAAAGTATAGAAGTCATATGCAGTTCTGCTGAGATAAATAGTGAAAGAAGAATGTAGTTTCTAGATGTTTCCGATCTTTCGAAGTTCCTTAGAAAACAAGAGGAAAGCACTAGTTTATCAATAGTAGTACTATTTTTATACAATTGCTAGACTCGCACTAGCATAGACTAAAGCAACACCATTTGACCTGTTTCAAAATGTATGATACACTACTGGTACACTCTCTCATCCCTACCGACACCTCTGTGTGTGTCTCATGTTTCCCTCAGTGACCGCCTTTACATTCGTAAGGATTCCTCATTTTGTCTTGCTCTTGTCTATAAAGCTTGGATATCCATCAAGTGGGCATGTTAACTACTCCAAATGGACTCCTTTAAATGTCAACGAGACCAGGCGGGTGTCTCTTTTTATCACCCTATTTATTTTGGTGTGGGACAACAATAATAAAAATAACCAGCTTGATTTAAATGGCTGTAAAGAAAACATCAATATTTTCCTCGTACGTGGAGTTTTTTTTGGGAGTCTTTGACAGCAACACAGCTCCCTGAAGAAGCCTCTTTGTAATTTTGTGTGCTGTGCTTGAGAATGTATAGTCGTCTTTGAAAGAGATGCCTGTTATATATGTATCAATGGGAAAATATAAAGGGCTCCTCAGAGCACACACCTCTTCTTGTAAGAATGCTCTGCCTTTGTTAAACTGGAGAAAGCTATATTCTTGGTCAGTGAAGTGTTGCAGGAGAAAGCAGCGTTTAGTATTTAATGAGTTTGCCTTCTTAATACGGAAGCCTGGCAGGGTGTTTTGTGTTTTGTTTTTCTTGACAGAGGATAATATGCAAAGGAAAATGAAGTTGGAGATTTGCCTGTTGCTTATTACGATGTGATGGATTAACACTGTCCAAGTTGTGAACACTGAATAAAGAAAACCTCACTGGAGTAGTCACACAAGGGATCTGTTTAATGTATGAAAATATGCAAATGATGAGTTTCTTTTATTTTAAATTAACTATTTTGTCTTTATTAACAATGCCACAATACATATTTGTGAAATAAATAACTGTTTTATGTTTTTATTAGTTAAAGGGGTAACCTAATATTGTTCATATGCATCCATGTGGTATTGGACACATTTATTTCTGACATTTATTTATTTGTGTAATGCATGCAAACTTGCCAGAATACAATTAATAATTCATTCATTAATATTTTTCTGCCTAGTCCCATTAGGGGTTGCGGTTGACTGGAGCCTGAGTTGGCTGGCTAACCACTCCGCCACTGTGCCCCCTATTATAAAAATGCTATTAGTACATACTATATACTCATTGTTATCAATATTATTGTGGTATGTAACAGTGAGGGTCATGGAGGCCAACTGCTGCTGCAAAAAGAAACACAAGGTTAAAACACGAAAATAACCATTTCCCAAAACAGGATAACACTGCAAGAGCCACCACAACCCAATAATCTCAAAAAATGTCACTATCTAAGCATACCCCCAGGATGAACTCCTTTTCCAAAAGAAGAATAAAGTCACAACACTAGCGTGATATCCAAGCTCTGTTAGGGTGAAAGAAGTAATGGTTTAGCTAAAGGTATTCATTTATTCACAAGGAAAGTGTAAGAAAATAAACAATTGTACAACCAAAAACTAACAGGTGCAACGGCTCTAAACTGAACGTGAAAAGTCTCATCCAAATTAATTTTCTCAAAAGAACACACAAAATAACTATTATGATGAAGTAGCAGTTCACAACAAAGGTGTGTATCTAAGGTGTAATTTGGTGAGAAAACTAAACTAGGCCCTGTCTTCAACATACCAAAATAGCTCCTTTTAACAAAGTCATTAAAAAAAAGTACACGTGTCTCAATATTGACACCCAAGAGAGACAAAGAGAGAACATGCAAGGTGAGGATGCAAATGCGGTGTGTCACATTTATAACTGGAGGTCAAGCACATTGTGTAAAAGGGGGTAGGGTTTTTGACCAGGGGCCATAACATTAGATATTTTAGAGAGGGTTTTAAATGTAAATAAATCAATGCATATTTACGAACACTTTTTCAGTGTGTATGTCAGCGCCCCTCGGCTGCTAGGTTCATTTGATCACCACAAAAAGAGAGTACCACAGAGAAACGCGAGGGGACTGAGTTTTCCAAGTTTTAAAATGTCTAAAGTTTATTAAAAGTATTGTTAAAATAAAAGAAATAAAACATTGTTAAAAAGCCCAGCAAATAGGCTTTAAAAAAGTCAATCCGGGTTAAAAGGGCAAAGTCATTTTGTTGTAGGCCTCGACCTCCCGTCCGCGCCGCAGGGCCGGCTTGGAGGAGTGCTGGCGCTCCCTCAGCGGTTCCCGTGGACTCCGAGGTCCCAATACGCCGCCACAGGACTATAACACACACAAATAACGTCGGCTTAGCGACCACACTAATATAAAATAAATAACCCCACACAGCATGCAATCAAGAAATACGGGACACGTCCCTTCACTTAGCGTTATAATGGCGTTGTACAGGTCCCCGGTTCCTTCTTGGTCCGCGTGGGTCCGGCCGGTCGCTCCTCCGAATCCTGGTCCGGTCTCTTTCCCCGAAGGGGGAAGACGGTGCTGTGGACAGGGAGAGGCGGTCTTATGCACACAGTAAAAAACACAGCTCAAGTAAGTGTAACTTCCACCCAGTTATTTACACTTCCCTTTACTTAGCTGTATCTGGGCGTTGCATGCGGTAGTTTCCTGTGGCTTCGCCGCCTTCAGTCGGTCCCGCTCTCCGTGCTGCTCAATGTTCTTTTTTTCTCTGTCCGTTCCTCCGTCTCCGTCCTTCTCCGTCTTACTGTTCTCTTCCTTCCGCTTTTCCTCTCTCCTTTTCCTTTTCTCCGTCTCTCTTTTCCTTTTCCGTTCCTTCCTTCCCCGCCGTAGTTCCTCTGCCTGCACCGGTCCCTGGCTCTTCCCCTCTGGTCGCGGGTCGCCCCAGGGCTCCTCGTCGGCCCCTCGCTCCCCGTCCTACCAGGCACGCCTCGCGGGTACCCTGGCCTCAGGTCTCCGTAGGAATCCTCCCGGCTTCCTTCCTCCTCTCACCGGCATCCCCGGTGCTGGTCTTCCCGTCCGTTCCGTTTCCACTCTCTCCTCACTTCCCGTCTGTAGCCAATCCTCCTTTCCTTTTCCGTCCCTTTCTCCTTTGCCCGGCGTCCGCCGGGCCGCTGCCTCCTCCTGTGCCGGCCGCTTGTGTAGTCGCTTCCTCTGTTTCCTGTTGTTCCTGCCGCTCTGTCTTTCCATTCACCTTTTGAACTAGACCGGGGCGCATCTCATTGGTCTCGGTGATTGCGCAGGTGTGGTGGGCGTTCCCCATCACGAGGTTTCCCCCGTGCGTCACCAAAATTTAAAGGGGCCGCGCACTCACAGGGTAGGAAAGGGAGAATACACAGTAGGTGCAAACCGGCACCCGGTGACATGTACCCCGCCTGTTGCCAAAACCTGTGTATATAGAGTATTAATATTCAGGTTTAATGAAGAAAATGTTAAACTTGTACTTGTACTGGTACTGAGTAACATAAAGCCTCTAATAAATGTACAATCTTACAGACTATTTTAAACATCAAACATTTCTCATCTTTAATCTTTCCGCACTGAAAACAGAATTGCCAAAGTCAGAAGAATGACACTGGGACAATCTGAGGAACGATGAATGTACATGTGGCAACATGTCACTGAGAGTTATGGTAACATCTAGTGGTTGGCCTGTGACACATGCTTCTTGGTTATTGTTACACAATTAGTATTTGAGTCATGGTGGGACCAGGCCGCGTGATAATTACAGCCCTGTCATTTTACAAGAACAGTCAGAACTCTGTAGACCATCATTTAATTACCCATGATGCTACGCTCAATACAGATCACAGAAATTGGATGCATTAATCATTACTCAGAAGAAACTTTAGTGGCTGTTAAGTTTTACCGAGGCAAAGCGCCACAGAGCTGTCACGGCTGCTGTATCCTATCGGTTTAATTAAGAATCAAGCCTGCTTTTGATGTAAGATTTGCCTCTGGGTATACGTTTGCCAATAAAACCCTTTTTACAGGGAGCTGGAGTTTGGTGGTTAGCTTTTATTGAAATGATTTAGAGGACGTATTACTGTGAGAAATTCAAGTCTGTCATGTGCTCAGCATATCCTTTCAGACTTATCAACACTTCCATCTACAGTAATGCACACAGGCCTGCAATAGAGTCAACAAGAGCTAATTTACTTTCTGTAATGAATGTTGACTTTGGCTTATTCAAGATGTGAAGGATGACTCTGGTTTCTAACATGGCCCTGCATAGACTTGCCGTTTGTTTGACGCGTCCTTGTGGTTTGAATAGCAGCAGACGTTGCCACTGAACATTACCGTACAGCTCAAAAGAGTGACTGGGCCTGAAAATGTTTCGGATTCAGGAAAATGTATTTGTTTGTTTGGTCTGATGTTCGGAAATAACTATATAAATAGTTTTGAGAGACAGAAAGGACTTACAGTGAGGACTAGGGTGGGTTTGAGCTTTGCGGATCATTTGACATGAAGCTTGCTCTTGACGAGATTACTTGCTCAGAGCTCATTCATAGATAGCTAGAGTTAGGAAGAGGTTATTATTATTTCATGTAAGAAAAAAAAACACATTTTAATCTACCTTAACTTTTCCTTTTTTATGTGACCAATACGTGTTATCAAAATAAATATGAATAAAGAACAAGTAAATATAGTCTTCTAAGTGAGTCAGAGTATTCCACACCAGTCAAGTACTGACTGTTGGACAGAAATGATTTGTTTATCCTCTGCTAATGAAATGAGTGAGCATCCAACCAACAATTGGACCCAACATATGGACTGATCAGCCTCAGAAAAGCCTTAAACAAACACATGGTAGATTAAAATAGATGCGTACCAATCTCCTGTGCAATGAGAACAAATAGAGAGCATGAAAAGGAGCTCTGCTGTAGAAATAAAAGCAACCAAGTGAATATAAAAATAATTTCTCTGGAAATATATAAGATTACAGTTTATGTACCCTAAGTGAATGTACATTTGAGATGCAGATTGCAGATCTTTCTTTGTCCTCTCTGTAAAGTTCAGTACCATTGCTCCTGATCGACCTTCACCAACACAGAGGCAGTATTTCCTGACATTGCAACATAATCACTGCATCATGACTACATGACCAGTCAGAATACAAGCACAGTTCGAGTCGGCATATTGGCATCTGTGAAAATGCTGCAAGACACATCGTCAATATTTTATAACAACATCTGAGCTTAACTTGGCTCAAATGTCTAACAAGGAGAGCAGGTTGTTAGCACTCTTCAAACACTGACATTTCCCAGTGAAATAATTGGGTAATGTGTGCAGAAAGGTACAAAAAAAAAGTCAGACAAAGAGCTAAGTGATTAAAAAAGCCCCACAAGCTGTTTCTGAATTATTAGGAGTTTATAACAGTATATATAAAAAAGAAAAGTGTTGCCATGGAAATTAGCTAATGTTGCCTTAAGCCAAAGAAGCTTTGAAGAAGTTGACCTCTAAACCAACATTATCTGCAGCTAATGATGATTAAGATTTTAAAACATGTTAAACTGTGAATCTGGCCTTTACATTGATTTACAAATGCTTTTATCCACTATAAAACTAAACAGGTGCACACAGGAAATGGAGGTTTAGCAAAAAGAGTGTTTTTTTTTTTTTGTCGTGCTAATCACCACTTTGGCTCAGGAATAACATTATGCTGGAGCACTTTGGATTTGCAGCTGCATCAATGCGGCTCATGATCAGCATAAAATGTGTGACACGTGCAGGCCTTTCTTACACAAACAACTGTTACGTTACTTATCTGTCAAAGAGGGGATGAGGTCAACGAGGGGATGAACAAAAGAATGTTCTCTGTGCTTAAAATGTGTGTTAAAAGTGTTTACTTACTACTTAAACAGAGTGACTGGCAAAAAATATGAGCGTGTTGTGGATAATTCTAAAATAGATAATTCTATTTATTATATATAAATATGTTAATGCTATAGTGTACTAAGTTATATTTGGTTCAAAAGATATGCCTAACGCTGAGCAGACTTTAGCCCTGATTTAAAGGAAAAACAATTCATCTGCCCAAACTGCATTGTCAACCCTTTTGTCTACCTTGTGTGAACTCTTAGCATTTGTGATCAGAAATGAAGGAAATCTGTGAAATGTAATAAATCATTGTGCTGAGCTAACCTTGGAGTCTGGATCCTCTGCAGAACTGAAGGAATCCCCCTGGTCACAGTCATTTCCAACGTGAAGGACAGGTAAACAAATAAGTCATAAACATAACAGATGGGACAGCCGCTTTAATGTCATCAGCCCAACTACGAAGGCTCAACATCACACGGGCCATCATCAGAAAGCTGAGGCAGAAGAGATGGAAGTTTTTCCCTTCTGACCGAAAACACTTACTTCACACACCACAGCACCACATCTAGACAACTCCAGTGATGTCTATTTCTGTGCTGTGAACAGGGTTGGTTTTCATACTTTTTACTTTAATTAGAATCAATCAAAAACTGTTTCCATGATAGATTTCCTCTATTTAAAGCTCAAATGTATGAACAGATTAGTACAGCTTCTGCAGAACTGTGGTGGCTGAAATGAGCTTTCTTCGTAGGGTGGCTGAGTGCTCCCTTTGGGTGAGGAGCTTGGTTCCTCGGGACGAGCTCGGAGTAGAGCCGCTACTCCTCCATATCGAGAAGAACTGAGGTGGCTTGAGAATCTGTTTTCATGCTGGTGGGACTGTCTCTCGCCTGGCCTGGGAATGCCTCGGTATACCCCAGGAGGAACTGGAGGAAGTCTCTGGGGAAGTCTGAGCATCTCTGCGACCTGGGAAGAAGATGGATGAATGAATAAAAAGACCTTTTGAGCGTATCTAGTTCTAATAACATAGGCATAACTTGTATTTATTGTGTGCTTTCAATTGAAAATGGTTTTACACTGTGTGTTATGTTACCTTACTTTCTGTTTTACTTTTGATTACTTGATCCCCTACATGTGTGTAGAAGGACTGTTTTACCCAATTCATTTATATAGCGCAATCACACATTCATACACCAGAGCTGTGGCATTGGTGACAAGGTGGGCAAAGTGTCTTGCCCAAGGACACAACCATTCTTGCACCTTGTTCTAACACTTTTATTAAATAGATGCCTTATTGACAAATTGTTTTACTTTTGAAACTGGGCCCACTGTATTTGATTTTATTCATTATTGTAATTATTACAGGAAATTACATTTAACTTCCAAAAAATTACATTTAACTTAAAATCCAGGTGGTGTAGTGGTGCGGGTTTTCATCCCATTACAAGTAACATATAGCCTATGTAACAAAGAAGATTAGAAAGGGGGAAAGTCAGTGCAGTAGTCAATAATAGACAGTAAAAATCTGTATAACAGTGTTTGAACATCAGTTAATAGACTGAAGCATTATCATATAAAAAGATACATGCCCTGGTGTCATAATCCCCATGTATTTATTTTTATGAAAGGCCAAGTTAAAAAACAGATAATGTATTGTACACCTAGATATTGAGCCACTTTCCAATAGTTTCTATACTCACTGACAGCGCACTCACATAACCAGTTGGTTGTGAATTGCATAAATGAATAGTATTGCATTCTGCACTTCTCTTGCCAAAATGCACCCAGAACTCATGTTGTTTGCGTCAAACCCTAGACCCTCTTTCAAATCACTTTGAGTTGGATTAGTATTATTTTGGCATTAGAAATACTCTCACCTCTGTGTCAATCCTGCAATATCCATGTACTTAACCTCAGACACCAATACCAATAACTCTTTGAGCCTCTTTGAGATATGACAACTGTGACAACTAACCTGAATCATCCGAGTGGTCTCGAGTGTGTAGCGCATACTATCACTGTCACTTGCTCTGTGACAAAATGCTAATAGAATGCCATTTGCCAAACAAAACCATGAGAATATTTTTTTTTTTTGTTTTTTTACAATCACTCTGTCATCTGGATGTGTGTTGTTTCAATGTCACTCTGAGACAGTAACATCTGTCCAGGATGAATACAAAGCACAATAGCCTTGACAGTGGCATCCCAACACTCATGCTCGAAGCTACCAGTTAAGATGGATGATAAAAAGAATCTTGTCTCAGTTTCTTGCAGTCTGCCATTTCTCCTCCAACACCTAAACCTTTTGTTCTGTGCCAATGAATGGCGCCCATGTATTATAGATCATTAAACTGCTTTCATCTTGCCTCTTTGAGATGCATGCTGTTTCCCTTTGAATGCGATAAGCACGTTGCACCAAGAATGAGGCACGACTGCATAAAAAGGAAGATGGGAGCTTTCAGTCGGCGTGTGTGAGCGTTCAAGAGTGAGCTGCTCGGAGAATGCCACCAGTGAAGAGACGCACCAGTAAGTGATCAGTCACAGCCCCTAGCCAAACAATAGTGTCCCAAACACACATGTATAACAGTATGCATGCATGGAAAGTGCAACAACATACAGAGGTAATGCTGTAACATATTCATACACACACCTCAAGGGCAGGTAACTTACACATCTGTTCCCAAAGCTGTTTCTGAGATGACATGGTTTGGAGCAGTGTTTTGATCATTAGTTTGAACTCGTGGAGTGCAGTGAAAAATGAGACTGTCCTCCTGTTCCTTTAATAAGACTAAGAAAGAACAATGCTTCATCACAGACTAGACTGGCTCTGCAGGCTGAAGGGAAACTGTGTGTGCTCCTCTGGCAGTGTTTTTTTTTTATTCATACCTGCTTTTGTTTTACTAAGCTTGTCGCACAATTGAATCTGCCAATTTATATTTGGCAGTCAGGCTCTTTTCTGAGATGTACCATATGAAGAAAGCCTAAGGCAACAATAGCGGCAACAAAGATCCCTATTGGGAATAGAAGTGTTAATGGAAACTGATATGACTTTGTGTGAAGAAATGCAATACAAGTAGATGTGGCCCAACATAACCAAAATTTACTAGAGGGAGAACTTTCAAACTCTGGCTCTCTCTGACTATAAAGGAATTAGCTTTTCAAAAAAAAAAATTGTAACTTGTGGACTTTCACTGGAGACCAAATGGAGATAAGCCTTGGCTACTACAGGAGGTAACCATGGTTTAGAAAAGAGAGGTCCAAGATAACTGCCTTTGAGCAAAATAGAAGCCCAGATTAATGCAACCCAGACTAAACTAAACTAAAATTTGTAAAATTAATTCTAGTTTGTGTCTTTGAAATCTTAGATGCCTTTGGTGAAGTTATACATTTATAACCTACATAGACCTATGCATTTATGCACTTATACATTACATTCAACATGTGTTAAATAAAATACATTGCCTCAAAGCGCTTCACAAACACAAAAGACAGTAAATATGCAACAGGTTGAACAGGACAGCATCACCTGTCCTTAGACCCTCTATCAGGGTCAGAGAAAAAACTTAAAAAACCCAGCCGGGAATAAAGAGAAACCCCCGGGAGAGCCACAGAAGGAGGGGTTGACTCTATTGATGGACAGGCCATGCAATAGATGTGGACAGTCAGACAATACCACATAACTAAATGTGGTTTGAATGATCATTAGAAATCTGCAGCAATAAGCCACCATTACACAAGCTAGAATTAAAGTTGTGCTTCCAATGCTAAACTTGCTAAAATATTTAAAGTGCTGGTTAAATTTTTGATGATCATTGTTGCCTCAGCACAAGACAGGAAACACATTTGTTTTATAAATCTATTATGGCCTCCGTCTTTATAATAACTGTATTAAATGTTCCCTTCATTTTTTCATGTCTACTACTGTGCAGCCATACCCTAGCCCATGTTCTATCCTCTTTAATGCATGTGTGTTATTGGATTTGTGTATATGTGTGTACAAAGAGCAGCGTGCTACCTGGTAAAGGCGCTGTGCTGCTCCTTGGTTTGGGGATCCAATTGTCATGCCAGAACAGCAGGAGGCACATTAGCCGAGCAGTGATGCTGAGATGAAAGCGGAGACGGGAGCAGTCGTCCTGGTTTTCTTGCTGCTCTGCACTGAGCAGACAAACAGCCCTCCACCAGATTTCTGTTTGGATTTGTCAGAGATAATACTCAGGTGCTTCTAAGCTTGCAACCACGTTAAACCACCTTAAATCACGTTGAATGGAATCTTATGGAGCTGAGAAACATTTTGTCCATATCACTTGTCCATCTGCTGTTTACTTGGCATTAGTTGTTGGCTTATCTTTTATACAGGACATACTATTTAGTTAGGGATTGGTTACTTATTGTAGGTAATGGTCAGCACAAATACAGTTTGGAGAAGCAGACAGGAGCAAAACCTACTTGTGTCTGTTTAAATATGTATGTGGCTCACAGAAGCTGCTGCTGAAATTTACGAAACCTTGATAGTTGTTGTAAAAGTGTTTTGACTGGCCCATTAGAGGCCATACAATGCACAAAGCCTGTCATTACTCCTGTCTGCTTCTCCAGCCTAAAGGTGTTCACAATTACCTTATAGACCCCCCTTTTTCCTAAATGTTAAAAGTAAAAAAAATATATATCCAACCAGGAATATTACATTTTTCTATGCTGATTTATTTGGATGGTGACTTTGAAACTTTAATCTTAGGTGCCCCTATCTAAGTTCCTAAATGTTTTAGTCATATCTCAGTAATGGTTTTGGTTTAGCTTACATAGATAACATAGATCTTTTGTTCATTTTGCTGCCATCTTCACATGAAGATTAAAGTCAAGCTCAAAACTTAGAAGGCTCTCTTTCTCTCTCTGTCTTGTCTCTTATCTCAATAGAGCTATTAAACTTTAATAGCATTCGCCGTGTTCAGTGAGCATTACAAATAAAAACCCATAACTGCCATAGTGTTGGGATGGCAGAAGAGATTTAAGACAATAGGTTGGGCACAGCTGCATGACTGAGCACCGCCAGAGACTATACACTTTTCTTTATCTTCCCATACATTGTATTAACAAGAGCATGTATAGCTGAGAAACAAGACATATATTTTTCCCCATGAAGATTTTTCTTTATTCATGGTTTATGACTTTACTCGGTTTAAGTACTCTATACATACATCAAATACAAGTTTTGTTATTAGTTCCAGGTGAGTAACACATTAAAACAAACATAGCTTTGAATTACATTGAAACCCAAAGAAAAATGTTTTTGAATGATGCCAAATGAAGGCATCAAGGTAACAGACTGTCATTAGTAAAACAAACATAAACAGCAGCCAGACACACACTCACTCTGCAGCCTACTTATCGGAGAAATACAAACACCGAGTTCCTTTTTTTAAAATGCTAATGTAGTATGTTGTTGCTGTTGGTTTTCAGCAGTAGAATTAATAAGACTGCAGCCCATTATATGGAAACCAATGCTCTATAACACAACAAATTGATTGAAGAATTAGAGAGTGTTCTTGGATGAGTGAAAGCAATAACTCTGGAAACTTTAATCACTGGTTGAGGTTTCCTTTAAATATATATACACACAATATACACAGAAAATGAAAAGAGAAAAGCAATTGGAATACGGTGTCAGCAGCATTAACCCATTTGAACCTTCTCCAAACAGGAGACGGATAATTACTGGTTATATTTGGGGCTGATGAGTCACACAGTGGCTCGCTTTATTCTTACACAACCTCAGGCTTTACGTGGGGCTGCTGCCTAGAAGAGCACAGATTGTGTGGATAAAAGAAGCGGAGTCTGGCACATCTTCATTGATTTCTCCCTCTCGCTGGTGTTTGTGTAGGCTCCAGCGCTGCGAGATACAAAAAAAGGGCGCGTGAAGGGGAAAAAAATTGGACATGTCATCTGTTCTAGAGCCATTTTGGACACCCACGTTGCATTCAGAACCACGGTCATGATGCCTATATGTGGAAAGTAAACCCACATGTTTCTGCCTCACCAAATGCTCAGTTGAGAAGAGCTGTTGGAAATAAGCCAGCCTGGGAAGTAGTATCAGTGCCGTGGAAAACACCAGGTGGCAGTAGCAGTCTGTACGGCCCTTGTATGGACCTGAAAGCCTGCTGTGTGTGTGTGACAGAGCAAAGATCCTTTCACAGCATCTTCTCCTGCACAATCCTCACTCCTAAAAAGCTCCTTTAAAAGGCTGTATGGAAATTCATCGTGCTTTCAAACTGACCTATTTTGGGAGATTGGTTGTTTGGCTTCTCTGAAAGGTTCATGCCCATTTTCCCTCTTATCGTCATCAGGATTTGGAGACGAAGGAGGAAATGTTGGCAAACTGCTGGAGCAGATTTAAACACATGGCATGACTGGAGATGGAATTGGTATGTCAGGGCTAAAAATAGAGTCGTAATACCCAATATGTTTTAATTCTCTATAAATTACTTGAAAACATATGGCAGCTTAGCACTCAGTTTCATACAAAAGTAAGTCTATGCATGTCACTAAAAGAGAGTAAAACATCTTATGAAGAAAGTGTCACTCAATATATACGGTGTCCAAGCCTTTGTGGAAGTTTGACATCCCTCAATATTGCAAGTACATTTACTCAATGCAATGACTTTCTACTACCCTTTTCTCTATATACTGTTGTGCTTTTGTTGGAAAAGAATATTTTAAAAGTAGGTTGTACATAATGCTCTCCCAAAGCATGAAGAGCTGAAAAAGTCACATTAAAATCCACATGGCACTGAAATCTGTTTAGGGTTCATATATATTAGGTAGAACTGAAATCTGTATAAACTAGTACTCATTTTAGGTACTCATATTCATTTTGGAAAAAGGGTTATTATGACACTCCTAACTAATTTTCACCAAAAAATATATCTATTTTTATACTATTATAAAAATATCAAAGTTGCAACATACATATTACAAAGAAAGACTTGAATTGCATTTGTAGTGTCCCATGTTTCCTGTTTCACTTTGCATGTCTAAATGATTGCTAAAGTGAGGTTTAAATCTGGGATCCAACCCAAAGTAAAAGTTCCTAGGACCAGGAACGTTACTCTTTCAATATTAGAAAACACATTCACTTTTTAAAATGGCAAATGGAACATTTGAAAAAGCAGTATTACAACATTCAACAATTTGTGTTTTCCTGGTATTCCCGTTTGTTATTTTCTGTTAACTGCACACAGTAAGTGTGCTCTCTTGAGTAAGGAGAATTGCAGCGCACTGCTCACTTGCTGCACTCGTTATGATTGTGTGCACTGATATCCTCTCTACACACTTAACAGCTGCCATGTCAGATTAAAAAAAATGGCACATACTGTATTTTAACTGTAGCTGCAACACTATAATGTGTTATACAGTACAAAACTGAGTCCAGATGCTTTGGCTTTAACCTTTTCTTTGTTATACAGTAAGTTATTCATGGCATTTTATACACTTTTAACAAGACACTGCAAAAACAAGCTGGTTCTATAAATTAACTGTTAAATGTCAAGACAGTTGTGAGCGTTATTACTGTAAACACAATTCTTCTTACACACTTCCCAGATCGGTAAAATACCAACACAGTTATGCAATTTGAAACATACACAGTTATTGTCTGTACACGAGTCTGTTTATATTCATAATTACAAAGAAAGCTTATCCAATGTTCAAAACCTGCTGTCATCACCGAATAAGAACCCTGCATTTCCCAATCAGCACTGTAGTAAACACAGTAATCCCCTCCTCCATGTTTTACGGATTAATATCATCTTTATTCATAAGCAGAGGAGACTGCTGTCGTGCTTCAGAAGGGACACTTAGGCTACGCAATAAGAGCCCTGTGCACAAACTTGCACACACATAAGCACTAAGTGTCATGTCGGCCGGTTCAAGCACACGTATCCCTGTCCTGTCTGCGGTGGCATGATCTGTGGGTGGCAGATTGATTTGGTCCAGCGTGAGCGAGAAAACAATCAGATCAAAGAGGAAGTGGAAGTACAAAAATGAGCAAGAGGCGGAGGAAGGGGAGGGGGGAGGCGGCTCTTTCACTTTGACTTGATGGATTTAACTCTCATTCAGAGGGAGAGACTTATGGCACATGGGAGTGAGATGCTTTTTCTCTTCCTTTTATCTGTGGAAACGCTGTCGCTTCCACATAGGGTTGGAAAAACACTCCATTGTCCTCCATACATGCTACAACAACAGTAATAATTCATATGCTGATCATGCCTTAGGTGACACTTTTTAGTATCACCGATCGCAGTTCAAGTTATAGATAAGATGAAAACCTACAGTTTAGTCTGCATGGTCAGTTTTGGATTTGAATAAGACTGCTACATTAAGTAATAGAACTTCATGACCAGTCAACAAAGAGGCAAAAAAGCTTTGTGGTGCAGTCAGAAATGCACAAAAAGGCCACATGTACAAGCAAGAAGCATTCTAAGTCCACTTTTAAGAGTCAAAATGGCAGCAAGTAAATCCTCATTGGTATGCTCTAAAATGAGGTGAAGATGCAAGTGAGACAAATGAAGATTGATTATGACAAAAGATTAAGGACCAAAGACTGTTTGTAGGATCTGGTATTTTTTGCACAGTGGTGAGTGGACAAAGGCTGTGTTAGAGCTATTAATGATTTTCTACAATTTAACTGTTATTATTTTTAGCTTTAGTTTATCCCCTTATTAACTGCCATATTAACAAGTCCGCCAGAGCATTTCTTACATTTTTACATGCTGTTGGGCCATTTTTTGGAGTATTCTAACAATCTATACATCAATACAATCACTAAATTACGTATTTTAAGAATATATGGGCAGTATGTTTATATTAACTAAAGAAATTGATAAAAAGTGCAATAAACCAGACAAAAAAATAAAAATTTTTTTTCACATTTTCCCCCAAAAAATGAAATTTGCTAGCTATATCCTTCAAAATTCTGAGTATAAAAAATGTGCAGAAGATTATTTCAAACTCCATACATTTTATTTGAAGTGTCTACCCAATTCAGTTTTTGAGATAGACATATTTTTATAAACTGTGAAAAAATGAAAACATAATTTATATTTTTCCACAATTTGCAAAAAAGACAGCATGTACAACAAAAAAACTATTTACAATACTACAATCAAATTTCTAAGTGTAACAGAAACATAGGAGCACACTTAACTTTGTAAAGACAATGTTCATTCATAAAAGTACAATAAACAACCAAAAAGATAAATTGTTTCAGCGGATGGAGAAAGTCAACTCCTTCATGAACTGGTTGTTGTCCTTCACAGCTTATGGCACCGGTCCCTCCACTGGTGTGCACTTCCCCCCAACCTCACCCAAAATGCCCAGATACAGCATGAGCCCAGTGTACTGCTATAGCTCATCTTCTCTGAGCTCTACCCATTTGATTTTTTTACCTGCCACAGAAATATTTTTGCTGGATTTTTACTGATGTTTTCACACAGTGTTTTATCAAAGAACATCTTGAAGAGTTCTGATGGATATTTAATGTCCACACATTGTGACAGGTGGCTGCACACCTGGCTGTCTTTTAGGAAGGGAATGTAGCATGGGGTGTGGTAAGCTATCAGGCTCCTCTTGGCTCTTCCAGCTCCAGGAAGTGCATCTGAATGAGTGCTGCTTCTGTGTGCCTGCTGCAGACTCCCTCCTCTGCCTGTCCTCAGTGAAGTGGGTGGGGCAGGGGAGCAGAAGACCCCCTCTCCTCCTCAATATCACTGCAGGCTAATTAGAATGTCTCCAGGATAGCTAAGAGTTAAGACAAACGAATGGCAATTTTTACTTGTGCTTATTACGACAATAAACCAAAACCATACAAAACCAGGTCTCCACAGCTTTAATTCTTAGTAGCAAAGTTTAGTCTGTATTACTTATGCCACTCGTTACAACTCTTAACAGCACTGAAAACAGGGTGTCAAGACTTTCATCAGCTTTTGTCCAATCACAGTAGACTCAGGTTAACCAGTCCCCCTGCAGCTTGTCAATTGATTAAATCCAACTAAAAGTGTCAATGTCAGCGCTGGCTATGTCTTACCAGAGACACTATATTAAAATATACAGAAGTAAAAGTAAAGCAAAGCAAAAGAATCTGTCAATAAATAAAATAAAACATGCATAAATATTAACATTGCGTTCACAAGACAGAAATAATAGCATGATTGTCCTGTTCCAACGCTAGACTCAAAGCAGTTTGTAGTGTAGGGGGGGCAAAGTGGGCATTCTGAAGATTTCTGAAAGGTCTGAGTCAAACAATTAGGCAACAATTAAAACAAAATAGAGCGGAGCATTTCTTTCAATCACATGCAAAAAAATATTGTGCTTGGCCCATTAATACATTTCTGTTTTGGCCCCTCCAAAGGGAAAACGTTTGGGCACCCCATGCTCTAGTGCTTGTTGGGTGTTACATTACTTATGTCAAACATGTTAAATGAGATTCTTGTCCAAATCTGTAAAATCCAGCTACATTCTTCACATTTTATAAATAGTGACAAGCAGGAACACTGTTAAATCTGAAGTATTGTTTGTGAGAAAGTTGGCAACTCTAGTACACCCCCCTCCAACACTCCCCATCACTGCCCTATCTCTCCTTGTCTTTCAGAAATGGCTGCCACAAACCAGCCCAGGGGTCATGGGTTGCATTAGCCAGATTTTGAGCCGACACTCCCCAGAAAAGTTTCAGAGGACTGCTATCTAGCCGATTGGTTGTGCGATAAAAGAATATAGCTGTTAAGAGATGCAGAAGAGGAGGGTGGGTGGGTATCATCATAACAACCTTTGGGGAAGTGGGACAGGCACAAGTTTGCTCCGGAGGCCAAGATTGTGAGCCGCTGATTTTGTGTAGCCAGACTGATAAGACACAGCAAAGTGAGGGGGCTTCAGGATGTGCTGGTTGTCTGTGATGCATCATGTTGGCATTTTGTTCACGGCCGTGTGTGTTTTTGCCGGGTGTGTTTGTGCATGGTCCCAGGCGAGGATTACCTTAGCACTCATTATCACTCGCGGTGAAGATCATCATTATAGGCCAGTCTGTCCCACATGACTCTGCCTCCAGTAAGTCACTGCTAATACCCACACAGCTCTGAGACACACTGCGGTAAAGGCTAGATATTATACCAGAATAAAAACAGACAAAAGACAGGACCAATAAATTGGATGTTACTCATAATATAAACGTACACTGGGCTATTAAGACATAAAAGTTGGCAGATCTTTCATATCATGGCAAATTCTGTCATGGCAAAAGGTTTATGTTTTAGGGGATAAATGTAATAAATAAGAGATACATGTAAAAAACTTGAACATGCATTTCATGCAGAGGGCTCTTGCTATTGTTTTATCTGAGTGAAAGCTGCTTACAAGCCGCTCCAGCAGTTTACAAATCTGTCTCTTGGAAACAAGTCAGCCAGTCTGACTTGTTTCTTGATCTTGCCTTCTCCAGTGCATACACTGTTCGTCCATGGAAGCTACAAAGGCATACACTTCCTTTGTTCTGTGATGGAAAGACTGCATGGGCCAAAGGGCTTTCTCACATATTACTAGTATAAGCGACGAGATTACCTTGTAATCTTAAAGTGTGAAGGGAGAATTACAGATGTACCCGGTGTTAATTAGGACATGTACTGTACGTAGCCTTCTGTTGTGACTCACTGTGCATAAGCCATCCAGAAGAAATCAAACATTGATGAACATCTGGGTTTCTGGGCATTTAGAAGAAGACCCCAGGGAGCAGCAGTAAAGGTTTGGATATGTCATCATACAATGTCCAGACGTTGTGTCATATGTATGTATTATGAGATTCTTTAACTGAACTATTTCTGAAGCCAGTGTGTTAATTTGTCACAGTATAGACCGCATTTGATCAATGTCAAATTCAATGTCTAAGCATCTGTCACATGACTGTTCTGATGTGAGGTATAAAGCTGAGGAGTTAGTCAGTTTGAAGACTAGCTCATCAAGAATTAGGGGGATAGATGCTAACTTTTGCTTCTGTGTTGAGTTGTTCTAGTAACTTTCAATTTCAATTTCAACCCTCAATTTACAAACTTGGCTATTGCAGCTCCTCCAGTTGATCAAGTGATAAGTCTAGAGTCACTCTTGTCAGTATTTCCAAAAATGAGCTTTGATCAACACCTGTCATTCATATCTGGTCTAAGTGCTGTGCTGTATGCCACTATAAGTCATCAGTCACACAGTGGGGAGTATGTTCCTCTTTTAAACTGCACTGAGAATTTCTACTTCTGTTCTGTTTCCCATTTGGATAGGTAACTTTTACATCAGAGGCGTGGAAGAGGGAAAATACTGTGAAATATTCTGCCACAGAGACCCATCGAGCCTGTCGTCACACCCAGTAAAGTCAATGTTTTCACAGCTTTTGTCAGAAAGTAATCTTGAAAGGCGGAAGGTTGTCTTCTACTTTTTGTGTGATGAAACAAAGTGTTTAAAAATATAACCATATTCTTCATAAATGACATCACATTTTACCTACATTTTAATGTTGATGGAGGGAAAGTGGTGGGTTGTGAGCAGTGTCATCTCAAACAGTTTCTGAGGTTCTGATCATCTTGCGGCACACACTGAGAATGATAAGACCACCTGCCCTCACATGCAAGCCAGAGAAATTCTACAAATACTTTTCATGTGCTTTCAAACGCTAATGAGAACTTGAGTTGTTAAAACATACCGTTTTTACAGAGTGGCGCGTAGCCACTCATACATCTAGACCTCCTTCTGGTGGATTGAACTGAACTGATGGATGAATTTCACTTAAGAAGACGTGCTCAAGGGGATACCATGTTGGAGATGATCCCACTGCGTTTAAGTGCAGAAAAAAATGACATTAGTTGGTCTATAACAGTTGATTTGAAACCCAAGGGGCACTTAGAGTCGGGTAACAGTGGGTTTTATTTGAATTCACTGGACAATATCATATAGACAGACTAACAGGGAAAACACTTAGGCTGTTTGTTTTGCTTCTTTTGTAAGTTACACTTTTCAAAAAAGCTGTGCTGGAGAATTTCTCCCGATGCTGGCCCGGCTCCAGTGGGAAGAAGCAATGAGGTGTAGCTGAGGTGCTGAAGACTATTTCTGACTGTAAACAGAAGCATTCAGCAGCATTGACTCACATCTGTCTCTGTCTGCTGATCTGCTCTCGACAAACACTTTGCCCCAAAATATTCTCCGGCACGCTCGCTCACACATAAATTTATCACCATCTCTATCCCATCATCCCAATTCACGCTCCCTTTCAGTTGTTTAATCACTGTGGGGGATTGTGGGACACAGAGCACAACACAAAGCCGGGCTGATATTGCTTGGGCAGTTGTGGACGCATCTACGTCTCGGTAGCCCTGACCTCAGTTGACCTTGAGGTGTTGTTAGAGGGAGATATAGAGCAACGTCTGGCTGTCTGGCTCAACAAGAATCCTGTTTTTTCTCCCCACACACTTCCACTGGGAAACACAGACTGCTTGTTTTTAATTTCCCTCTTTATACCTGGCTCTTCTCTAATCCTACCAGCTCGTATTTTGTCTCTCTCCATCACTAACACTGCAGATTAATCTTATGAACTTAAACACCTAGAGGAAATGAGTCTCAGTCTGCCATTACCAGCTGCCACTTTTGCAAAAATCTATTACACCTACTCAATACTGGATGTTACGTGAGCATTTTTCTGCTTCTGTTGACAATTAATAAAGCATAAAAGTAATTCAACCTGTGCTCTATTCCAGCTTTGACATTTTTTTGCTCAGTACACCAGGGACCTATTCTAATGAGTTTGGGAACCTGGCTAAGCAAAGTTAGGGGCTAGACATATTTGATCGCAGCCTGCAGTTTCTATGTATATCACAGCATTATTCTGAGTATGACACAGAGATTTTAATGTGACACAAAGTTCAAATGAGTCTCATGTATAATGCAAGTATTTCTTTATTCACTTTTCTAAAGTCAATACATGCAGCATCTTTTTCACATTTGACAGAACTGTGTTTATTTTAATTGTTTGTTTAAATAAATACATTTATAGTGTATGACATCAGATTATTTTTCTGGCATTGCAATGGAAACACTGTTAGGAGTTTCAGGTGGGTTTTAAATGCAGAGGCAGAGCCCAGAATCAAGTTCAAAAAACAATTTATTATAACAAAAAATTCAAGTAGGCAGAGAAGGCAGGGAGCTGGGCGGCTGGCAGGAGGACCCCAGGAGAATCTGGAAACAGTGGAGAAAACAACGGGTAAGGACTAGCAGATCCAAAACATTTAAAAAATATTCCAGAGGCTAAGTTTGACAGAGGCACAAGCAACTGTACCAAACCAGATGGAATCATCCGACAGCGTGGAGGTGAGGAGAGCAGGCCTAAATAACACATGGGTGATGAGGAGAGTGGGAACAGGTGTGTCTCGTCTGCCGTCCTGGGATGAGCCCGCAACGCCCCCGGCCCCACACGTGCTCTGCTGAACAAGAAAAAAACAAAGGAGGAAAGCACAGAAAATGCTGTGTTGCATGTAGTACGCTTTCACTGAAATTTTCTTTGGTACAGCTATACATCTGTGTATGCCACTGTGTTACTAATATGCCACAGAGATTAGTGGCTTGTATTGTAGAAAGATCCAAGGAAGGAACAAGGAAGACCAGCAAAACTTCCTGTTTGCCACAGGCCCGTCTTTGCATTTCTGCGAAAGACCAGTGGACTGTGATAAAGTGTAAGAGATTAAAGGTTTTCTTGCATTTTAAAATTGTTTAACATTCTTAGTGTAGATCTTTCTGTAATACTTTACAAAACCATCCGGTAAAGTTGTACTGTGTAACTTTCAGCCCAAAAATACTTCTCAAAATCATTTAAAAGGTTCTTATTCATGAGCTTACTGTATATCAGTCACATCAAACTGTGACAGCGTTCTTTGTCATTAACCACATCAGTGACCCTGTGCAGCATGTAGTAACAAAACAACTCAGTCCCTAGTATCTGAAATATTTATCATACTATTTACACAAGTACAGTCTTTGTAGATCATGACTTGGATGTCAGTGTGATACATGCAGAAATATGCTCTCAAAATAACTAGAGGCAATTATTTGAACTGAGCCCTATATGACAAAGGAGAAAACTCAGATGCAGACACTATAATATTTATTTGACACATTGATGTCAACTTGGAATTTCAAATAACTGCCAATTTCATGCAGAGTTGTGTTACATAAAGCTACAGATAAGGACAATAAACTGTTTATAAAACTAGAAGAAAAAACGGAGGAAAAGACAACGCAACAATTTTTGAAACGATTGGACATGTTAGCATGTTGGTGCCGAAAGTGCCGTAAGTTAAGTCAGGGGTCTCCAACATGTCACTCACGAGTACTTTCCAAGTAGCTCGCCAAAGACTTAATAAATTAGTGATGGGTCCGGTTGGGAACAGGCCGGTTCAAAGAAGCTTTGTTCTTTTAAGTGAATGATGGGAGCCGGCTCCCGCCCGTAAGCTGTTTTATTTATTTATCTATTTTTGTAAAGTAGGGATGGAACAATAACTGGCTTTACGGTATACTGCGGGAATTAAACTGCTTACAATATCAATACAGTTAAAAAACACTTCATGGTATTTAATTAATTAATGTAATATGAGCTGATGAGGCACAAATGGAAAATTTTACATTTAATAAAGAGCCTCTGTATTTAACATTATTCTTCAAATGCAGACAGAGCTTGGACTCTGGGATCAGATAAAGAGCTTTTGGAAAGTCTATAACAGAAAATGGAGCAGTCTCTGCAGCTCTGTGAGGTCCAACTGTTCTGCTCTGTGATATGGAAGCGCAGTGACGCTGTCTTTTTCCTTCGCTCTTTTTTTTGATAAATTTTACATGGATTAAACCTACAGTACATTAGTTTGGACTTTGTTTCGAGTGGATAATTGCTTCACAGACTTTTTATGAGGTGAGGAATAGGACACTTTTAAAGACTCCTCTCTTGTTGACTGCATGCAGGGCCAGTCATCTGACTCAATACACAAGTATCTGTGCATTTGCAATTGCATTGTTTGGTTTTGACAGCATTTATGTTATCATTTATAGTGTGAGATACACAGGAACAAAATGCATATACATATACAAAATGCACATGCAGAGGAACTAATTGTTTTTTTTTTTTATTGCAAAAAGTGAAGTTGTGGACACTAACATTTTGCTAAAGGTCTGGGTTAATGTTCTGGCAAAACTTGAATTAGTTTTGTTTGCGTTGAAATAAGCTATGAGAATAAACGTTACAGAAAAAGCATCCGCTAAATGAATAAATGTAGATATGAGTAGCTCTCTGACATTTTTATTTTGTAATAGTAAAGTTGGAGACCCCTGAGCTGAGTACTTCACAGCTTTCAGATTTGTCCAGTATCCTCTATCAAAGGATTTCCATTCTGTCAAAATATCTTTGCTTATTGAAGAATTGTAGAGGCTGTAGATTGTTAATGATCACAGATCTTTGCAGATCATAAAAACTGAATGGGAACTAGTTTATTGCCTCATCATGCAAAAAAGTATATTTAATAATGCCAGAATATCTGTTTGTTATTTTGAGGACTTAGCATTAAAGCATATAAAAATAATTATGGTCTGAATAAATGAGGTAGAGAAAACACCTAATTCCCCTATTAACGATTCACAGTGGAATCCACTCAGACTTTAAAAGACCAAAACAGAAGCTGAGCAATAAGTTTCTACCTAATTAAAAAGAGTCCTTGTAAATATGCAGGAAGCCCGGGGCATGGATAAAATTCTGGTTTAGTGAAATGTAAAACAATGGGTCTAAAATGGATAACTAAGCTGTGCCATGTAAGAAAAAGCCTGACCAAAAACGAATGTGTCTTAAAAGGTCAACTATTGCCTCGTTTTTGAATGGAGTAGAAGCAGTGGCGGTAAGAAGTGGAATGCAGCCGGAAGAGAAGAAAAGATTAACCTTCTCCACCAGGACAGCTGGATACTGTACATGTGTCCGTGTGTTTGGCCAAGGATGATCTGTATTCCTCTCTCTGGCTCTGTGCATGTGGGATTCAGCCGGTGGAAGGTGGTCTGGCATTTAAACATTTGACACTGTCAGTGGTGTGTGGGGAGTGTGTGGGCGTACGTGTGTGGGAGGGGGAGTGGATAAAGGAGGTGGGGGCTGGGGGGATTTCCACTGCGCTACAGAGCAGATGGTGCAGATGTGAGTGGGTGTTCTCCGTCTCGGCAAGGCCAGGTTTATCCAGCAGCCATGTACGAGTCCAGGGATTGATGTAGCGCTCCATTGAGAATCCTACTGCTTACTGGCTCATTACCAGGACAGGGCTAACTCTGAATATGTGTATGTATAGACCACAAGTCGCACATTACCAGTTATCTGCAACAGTGCAGACTTTAAGTGTCATAATGAACACTGCAGGAGAGGGCTTAGGTGTAAGATGAAAAAAGGTTTGTCAGAATGCTGCTATTTCTGGAAAAGGTGTTAAGCATTGAGGTGCGATGACAACCTGTTCTCATCCTAAGGTGTAATGTAGCATCGTTTGCTCACTGGCCCTTCTCGTCCTCAAGTGATGTACCCCGTAGTGTCATGTGGCAATACATCTGCAATGCCATAAACCCGAGTTTGTTTTCACTGGATATATTTGGAATGATGGGTGAAACATAAATCACCGGTGAAAGAAATCTTCACAAATCTAGAAGGATAGTCTTGTGTTTTGTAATAGGGTATCAAAAAGTTACTTAGGGATACGTAACATATCACCAACAGACAATGAAACAGGCTTTGTGTCATGTATGGCTTCTAATGAGGCCAGTGAAAATACACTTTTATAATAACTAGACAGTGTCAACATCAACTTGCGTGTTGTTAAAAAAAACAAAAAAACAATAGAGTTTGGAAAAAGAGGACAGTGGGGTTCAGTGTTGCAATAAGAGCTTGGGGTAGGTTGTTGGCATATATTTGTTTACATGGCCATTTAGCCAAACGCTTATAGCAACATTCTCCTCTACATTTTCTTATTTTCTGACATGTTTATTGAATCAAAATGTGATCCAAATAAAGTGATGAGGTGATGGAGGATGAGGGATGATAATGGTTTTAGAAATGATGAGACGGTATGGGGGTTCCGTCTCTGCCCCCTCCTGGGGTCTAGTTATGGGAGAGAGGGCGGTGAAAGAAAGGAAGGTAGGGAGAAAAGGAAAGGGGACAGGGAGGGTGTGGTTGAGAGAACAGCGACACGCAGTGTTGAATGAAACTGCCGGGTATAAATTGGGCTTCTGGGAAAACTAGAGGTGTAGCTGAAGGTGAAGCTAAACAGATATAGTTGAGACGTGGCC
The DNA here is from genome assembly GCA_024416835.2 of Perccottus glenii. Taxonomy (NCBI): domain Eukaryota; kingdom Metazoa; phylum Chordata; class Actinopteri; order Gobiiformes; family Odontobutidae; genus Perccottus; species Perccottus glenii. Next base: position 24,291,095 of record CM044556.2, on the reverse strand, counting down.
TTGCCAAACCTAAGTTAACACATTAGCTTCATTTGTCAGTCTCTGGCCATACGAGTGTGTGATCAGTCTTTTTTAATCCTGTCATCCTTCGACCACATATGTGACGTGTGTTTTTGCTCCTTTTTATTAATATATAGAGTGTGACACTTGACTTTGCATAGAATGTATTAACATTTGTTCTTGTCATATGACTGCTTTTAATTTCCTTATTATCATATAGTTGTAATGTAATTTCATTCATGCTTGTTAAATAAAGATAAAAATGTAGATTACTTGGTATCAACATAGGACTCTATAGGGTGCCCTCAGCATTGGGAATATGACCATTTGGGGAGCGCATACATTGTATAAACATTGCCATATGCTCTTATTTACTATTATAGCCCTCATTATTCCTCATCGAGCATTTGTTGTAAACTATATAGTGGCAGAAAAAAAACACTTCTTTAATAAATGTATGAACCAATTACTACACAAATCAATTATTAATTTCCTCATGAATTTACCATCCAAGCAATCAGCCACATACAAGTCAGTCACTGCTGATCCAAGTGGAGCATCCAACACATCCTCCTGACACCATTCTGCCCTTCTCCATCCCCACAGCTAATCGAGATGGGAGGAACACTTGAGACACTGCGTCTGATGTAGCTGCCTACAGGGTAGCTCAGGGCTAGTTTTCATCATTACTTCCATGTTTTTCAACTACTCTTCTGTGGCCTGTTCTTGACACATTGGTGGCGTTCTGAGTGTGTCACGTATGAGCCTGTAATCAGCTGCAGCAGTAAGAGGTAATGTAGCATCAAGAGATCCATATGCACACACCAATCGGCCCTGGATTAGCTCTAGTGTGGGAGACTCTGGCTTCAAATTATGGACTTTTTTCATTAAAGTATTTTAGGAAGCATGGTGTACTCTGGGACTTCATAAGAATTTATTGACCAGAAAGATCTGTACATAACAGCAGGTTCTTAAGGGATTCTGGAGGAATATCATTTCTGTTTAATTATAGACATGCAACTAATACACTGCAAAAGGTAATTGGAATTTAACAATAACACGGTGGATTGGGTAATTCTTAACGAATACTTTTATTTTTAATCAGAAAGGCAAATATCCACTTCCACAATATCCACACAGTCAATTAGATTTATCACAATGATTTGTTTTTTAGTGATTGGTATGACAAATGTTGCCACATAAGGGGGTTAGGGAAGTATGCTAAAAAGATATTGACAGGGTATTAACAAAAGTTACTCATATGAATTTGATCTGGTCATTTAATCCACTAACCAAGGAGCATTTGATTTTTCCACTGAAATTACACTAGCATACATTCTCACTGGATAAGAATGTACTTTGCTCTTGGAATAACACTCATATTTATTCCAGCTAATTAGTAATCAGGCCTGTGTGCATGAATGGACTTAGACACAATGAGGCGACTGTAATTCACATTTTACCTCCTCTGGTGTCAATAAATGGCACAATACAAGGGAAACTGAGAATAAGAAGTATTTAGAAAATAATAAAATACAAAATTAACAATGTTGGTTTTAGGATAATCTCAATAATCTGCCTCATTATTGTGTTCACTCTTGCTTTGGAGAGGGAAACTTGTACCATCCTTACAACTGACCCTCTCTTTGAAATCAAATCTAATGTAATGACATTATTACGACATTATGGAATTATGACCTCACTGATTAACAGCATCAAATAGGTTTTCACTGAGATCTGCTATGCATTGATGGGTGTGCTATTGTGTGGGCGCTGGTGGAATATTCCCCTTGATCTATGAAAACTTCACCGCCCCGTGGTCATTCCTCGTTTTGCTCTCTTTCATCATCTCACTCTCATTATAAAAGCCATCTTGCTTCCTCCTGAGTTTCTCATGTCTCACTTTTTTCCTATCCTCACTTTTCCCCCATGAAACATTTCTGCTTTTCCCATTTCAAACAATCTCCCTCCGACCCCTGTATCTAATGAGAGCACTGTGTGTGGCAGAGAGCCTTTGGCCACTCTCTAGTTCATTTCACATTGATTAACACACAGTGCCTCACTTTCCAGCAGCCACTAGTGACCTGCCAAGAATCTGATTGACAAATGAAGTGTTAATTGACAACATCCCACAAACAACAACGAAAAACACTCCTCATACTCGCAAACTTAATAGCAGTCGATCCAATCACTGCTTCCATCCTCGAAATCCTCCCAGACTAAAGATTCTGGGGTTTGGTTTGATGTGCGTGGCATTTTAACAAGTTTCACACACAAGTTCTGTGACCTTTTACCAATCTGTGCACAATACAAGGCTTTAACTGTGTTAAACCAAAATATGACACATCAATAGTCTGGAAGGTTCAGTTGCCTTTTTTTTCTTTCCAGTTTACAATCTCGGGCAGGGCCAGGGGAAGGGACATTTACATCTTGTATGGATCTCCTATAATAGTAATCTGATGTATTATTTATAAATGCATTCAAGTGAAGACTTACTAACCACTCTTCATCCTGATATTAATACATTGATATATTATTTACATATAAAAGCAAAACCTCTTGGAGTTATTTTCAAAATGTGTCAATATTTTGTATAGATTTTCTTGTTGTGTTATGGAAAAAAACACATATCTACACCATCCTCCACTCCATCTCTCAGCCTTTCACATTTCTGAAAGTAGCACTTTGAGGTTATAGATGGGATATGAGGGATATTACGATTATACCAAATTATCTCCAGCATATAGCAGCCTACAAAAACCAGCCAGAACGGAGTTACTAAAGGAAAGGATGGTCTGTGGACGTTTTTAGACCTACTTACTTTGCCATAAGTAAGATCTGAACATTTTCATCTCTTCACTGGCTCACTAACTTGTAAACTGCAATTAACTGATGCTCAACAGAGGTTGGATGGATCTAATGTAACTGATACCATCAAAGATAGTAAAAAAGAAAGAAAGTTATAAGCCTTTGTTATCATTGAAGTAATAATAAAAAGATCATCTTAAAGGAAAAAAAGAGTAACTATGGATAACAAATGTGATGTCTTTTGTTCTCAAGTGGCTTCTATCAACAAAAAGAACAGCGTCTGTCAAATTCTGACATCCTAAATACCATTAAAGAGCTAACCTGCTGCTTCACGGTGCTTGAACAGAGGATTTCTAAAGATTCATTCCAAATAATAAACATAAAGAAAACAATGGTAGGTCTGGACTTTCAGGTGCAGTCTACAGAGAATAATCTGAAAAAATTAAATGACCACTTTTGAAAATTATAACCTGGCAGTGGGTTAAAATGCAATGAATTTTTACTTTTGTTTAATGTTTAATGTGAGTTGTTTCGTACATTCATTAAAGTCACTTGGATATGGGTGGAGGTAAATTTGACTTATTGAATCTTGTCTTATTGAATCTTTAAAGGAATTGTAGTTAAAAGAAAAGCAATTTTCATTTATAGCAAAAAAAAGTAACGCAGACCACATTTTTCATCTTTTTCAGTTCTAGCTTTACCAGTTAATGACGCTACTTGCAAAGAAATAAACAAAACATTCACAGATTTTCTCTTGCAATAGAAAAGGTGAAGGGGGGTTTAGAAATGTTAGATTGTTAATCTTCTAAACAATGTAAAAAACATTTAGAAACTCCTGAATACATTTGATCTTTTATACCCCATATCTTTTTTTAACAAGTAGGAGGATTACAATTTGTTTTATCTTGTAAATGTAGCATTACAAAGTTACCTCTAAAACTGTCTACATTTCACCAACAGACCCACGAAGCATAACATATTTTCTCTCCACAAAAAAAAACAATAATTCAGAATAACAAATGCACTCCATAAAAAAAAAAAAAAACTATCTACTCTCAAACTTGGATTGACAATGGCATTATCATCATGGAACATCTTTTTGATAACAGTGGTAATATCTTACAAAGGTAAAATAGACTTAATTAATTTCCGATTCCTGATAAAGCATATAATGTGGTTTGTAGAGCTATACCTTCAGGTCTCCAACAACTCATGAAAGCTCAAACGTCTAAAGAAAATAGAAAACTGGAATTATTTCTGGATAGAATCTCATTACAAAGCCGTAAATGTAATAACCAAATTATTAGAGAAAGTTTTCAAAGTAAAAATATAATTACACTAAGAGGAAGGTTTGTTTGGACGCTGTTTTCTCAGAGGGTGAAATGGATTGCATTTTTATCTGTCTGTCTGTCTGAAAATGAAATTGACAGTAATAATTTTTGTTTTTTCATAAAAAATGTGGAACAATTTGGAAAAATTTATATTGTCAAAAACAAAACAAAAAGTAAAAATAGAATGCAAAAATATAATATTAGGTTTTCAAAGATGATTTAATAAATACAGAATTGTAAAATGCAGTTTCCTTTCCGACAATACCATCTGTACACAACATAAAACACTTTCTGGTAATCTAGCACTTTTTATGGCAACCATATTGGCAGGCCACCATTCTTGGGCAACAACAGATGTGAACATCTGGCTATTATTCAGAACCTGTGAGTAGACTCTGCCTCAGATGAGCTCATTACCAGGTACTTTTGACTGAGAGCTGTTTATTTCACTATTGATGAACCAAATCAATTTCTGCTTCTTCAACTTGTTAGCTAAACATGTCCACATCCCGTTGTTACCACATCTGATTAGATATCAGCCACATTTGAAAGCTGTTGTGACATCACAGTGGTAACTGGATACACGCTTTAAAGCATTACATTATCAAGCAGATGGTTTCTTGACTGAGAGAAGTTTAACAAGCATGCTAAAACTTTTACAACAATGATAAGCACTTGCATGAAAGGGCTGATGTGTTTAATTACCTGTAACTCAAAAAACCCATGTGTCAATTTCATTGAATTTATTATGTGATAGTATGGAGGCTATGGTGTTGGCAGCAATTAAAAATATGAAACAACATGTAGAAGAAAATCTGCCAAAGTGATAATGAATTTCAAATGTAGAAGCTGCACACATTTTTACATTCAAAAAACTGTTATACTAATCTGCTCTGTAACATGTCCCTTTTTACTTGCATATTCTTTTTATGATCATTGTCTCTTGTGTCTGTAAAATAAATAGATTTTTTGTATTGTACCTTAAATAAAGCAAAATGCGGTGCCTCTTTCATAAAAGCAAATAGATGAATTCTTCATGGCTGGATACATCTATAGCAGAGAAAATTAAAAATCCAATTCAATGCTTTTGATGACTCAACCTATTTTACAACTACTGCTGGAAGACTACATTTAGCAACTTCATATTTGCTTATTGAAAGGTGGAGAAAATCGATGATACACTCATTTCATGGCTAAATTGTTAAAAATGTGTTTTATACAAATCAGTAGAAGGCCAAATCCTTTACTGTGTTTTCTTTCCCCCAATCATTATATTTCTCTTCTTTCCAAATTTAATATATTTTTACTGGCCATGTTATAAAAATAAAAGGGGTGTCAAATCAAATAGCTGCATGCGTATGTGCACTAAAACCTCCTGGCTCTTGCAGGCAGTTAACAATTTAGATTATGCTCACGAGCAGGTGGGGGCTTGTTGGCATGCAATAAGCTTTTATTCTGTATGGATGGCTGGAAGCTACATAGTCTGCAGCAGATGAACTAGATTCTTCTAAACACTGTGGCAGGAAAGCTGTGACATGTTTGCGTGCACAAATGTCCTAAACTGTTCATATGACATCACGCGTAATTGCCCAAGCTGTATGGGTGCAGTGAAAGATGGAGGATGCGTGGGCAAGTAGCACGCCAGGAGAGTGGACAGATTGCTGGAGATGAACAATGAAGATGCAAGAGGTCCATCTGCTGAGAGCATAAGTTGAAATTCAATTTGTCGAGCAAAAAAATAATTTACAATTTGCAATTTTTGGCACTAGCCGCGCCAATAATTACATGGCCATAAGCTTGCCAAATGTGTAAGTGAGTGACACTGAGAGAGAGTGTGACTAAGTGCACTGCCAGTTATTTTCGTATATAAAGGCAGCTGATAAGTCATTCCAGAGGGACAATCTAATTCCTCAAATAAATATTCCACTTTTAAATGGCCAAGTCATTTGAGGTGAACACTTTCTGAAGAGTCGTGGATATGCTTTAATAGAAAGGTGGACACATAGTACTTGCATGTGCCATGTGCATCTTATGTGTGTGATACGTGTGTAATATATGTAAAGTGATGATTAATGAAGCTTACATTATTCCAAGCTGGTGGTAACAATTTGGCAGAGGTTAGCGCAATTTAACCTCTCCTCTGTCTCTCCCCCTCTGGACCAGATCCAGCCTCCGTGAGACAGATTACACTCTGAAACATGCATAAATCACACTTTGTCAAATGTTTGGCCAAGATGGTATTGAACTCTGTTAGTATAGCAATTATTATCAATTCCCAAAGTATGAACAATGCACAATGAGTCTGTTCACAATCACCTGTGCAGGTATGGTCATTTCCTGGTTGGTGGTTTGCTTATTGTTTGAGTCATGTCAGGGACCTTAATGTCAAAATGGGAAAATCCAGCACATAAGTGCAAGGTGTGCAGGAAAAGCATACATGGAACCAAGTAACCAAGTGGTTGGCATAGTGTACAGGAACATCTGTGAAGAGTATGGATTGGAAGCCCAAAGGTTAAAGTGGGAAACACCTCCGAAGGTGGTAGAGGAAGACCAAGCCAAGATCTTGTGGGACTTCCAGATAAAATGGTAATGGCGAACTGACCGAACATTGTGGTGGTAGTCAAACAGCAGAGGAAAGACGTTGTGGTTGTCATAGCAATACCAAGTAATGTCAACATCAAAAAAAAGAAACTTGAGAAATTAGAGAAATACCAAGGCCTTAAAGAAGAGCTTGAGAAGACCTGTAAAGTGAAGGCGACAGTGGTGCCCGTGGTCATCGGAACACTCAGGACAGTAACCCCCAAACTAGAGGAGTAGCTACAGCAGATCCAATGTCAGCTTGAAGTCTTTTGTGTTAGTTGTGGATGAGGCTCTTTATTTTGTCAGATGGTAAAGCTAACCATTCTTCTTGGCAAAAAGCCTCCAGTTCCTGTAAATTCTTGGGCTGTGTGGTTTGAACTGCATGTTTGAGATCTCCCCAGAGTGGCTCAATGATATTGAGGTCAGGAGACTGAGATGGTCAGTCCAGAACCTTCAGTATGAGATATGATATGATATGGGTTTTCATTCATATTCTCTTAAAAATGGACAAAAAAAAATCACAAATCATGCCATTGTATGTAAACTTATTAGCACAACTGTATATATATATATATATACTTTGTCCTTCATCCGGGTGGTCTCATCCTTCGAGCTCGGGTCCTCTACCAGAGGCCTGGGAGCTTGAGGGTTCTGCGCAGTATCTTTGCTGTTCCTAGTACTGCACTTTTCTGGACCGAGATGTCTGGTGTTCTTCCAGGGATCTGCTGTAGCCACTCTTCCAGTTTGGGGGTTACTGCTCCGAGTGCTCCAATGACCACAGGCACCACTGTCGCCTTCACCTTCCAAGCCTTTTCCAGCTCTTCTCTGAGCCCTTGGTATTTCTCTAGTTTCTGATGTTCCTTTTTCCTGATGTTGCAATCACTTGGTATTGCCACATCAACCACAACAGCCTTCTTCTGCTGTTTGTCCACCACCACAATGTCTGGTTGGTACGCCATTACCATTCTGTCAGTCTGAATCTGGAAGTCCCACAGGATCTAATTAAGTTAGGTGCTTGGATGCAATGTCAAACATTTAGGTAATAAGTTAATGGTCAGTGTTCTCACAGGATTAGTGAAGCCAGATCAACAGTGTTTCTGTATTTGTCTTTGTACACAGCACAATCACATTCTATAATTAATAATGGTCAGTGTTCTCACAGGATTAGTGAAGCCAGATCAACAGTGTTTCTGTATTTGTCTTTGTACACAGCAGAGGGAGCAAACGTTCACATTCTATTATTAAGTAACTGTTAGATGTACAGATAACCTACCTGTAATAGAAATGACTCTGACTGAGACCCGAACAGCCAGGTCCAATCAGAGTCAAACACCTCCCACGAGACATACAGGAGCCACTGCTCAGTGGTAGCGGTCGTTCTATAACCCGAAGGTTGACGATTCGATTCCCGCTCTCCCCACAGTTCATACTGTCGCTGTGTCCTTGGGCAAGACACCTAACCCACCTTGCCTCCAACTGTATGTGCATGTGTGCAAATCCCTGTATGGGGATGGTTGGGTCAAGGGATTATCTATATGTCAATGTTCTTAGACCTGCATTCCTGTGTTTGTGTGGGTTTCTAGCTCTAAAGACCATTTTGCAGCCCACGTCACATTAATGTCACCCGCCACCTCCCCTCTCCCGCACTCCCCCTTCTCAGGAGAGGACCAACAAGAGCGGAGATTCCACATTGAGCCAATTAAGCTGATGGGTAGCTGCTACACTGGCATGAGCATATGTTTACAATCTCATTATAAACACACTTCCTTGTGGAGATAGGGGCCGCCTCATCATTATTCCGTACCATGAGTAATTCCCAAGTCCTTAATTTGGCAATACACTAAAAACAGCTTGCATGCGAGAAATAAAAAAGGTAAATGGAGACTGTCAGTATCTATGATTCAGAGGTGGTGGTATAGCTGCTGCGGGTGGAAAAAAGGTGTCCAGGTGGGTAGGCGTTAGGGGAGTGAAGTGAAGCAGGCATTGATTGGCCCTCACTAACAAAGAAGCTTTAAAGTGAGAAATACGTGGGTTTTCAAAAAGCAAAGTGCTGTTTCCTGGAAGGATACTGGAAAGTAATTACATAAAGAATTTAATAATGCCAGTGTTATTAAGAGATTTTCTTTTAGTTTAATTGCTCTGGTGGCAATACACTTAATAACTAATTTGATAACTGAACAATTAATGTAACTGGTGAGACAACTCCAATACCAAACCGAAATATGTTTAACACATACAAGAATGGCGTTTATTATATTTATTCACTGTCTAGACTCAATTAATCGTGCAATGAAACAAAACTTTTATAAAGTTTTGCAATAAGTCTAAAAATTCTGTGTCAAATCACAAAACACAGTCAAGAAATGTCTAGAATGTAAGTTAATGTAAGATCATTTGTTCTAAGGTTTTTACCATGGCTATGAGGATGCTCATTTTATTAAACCAGGGGTTCCCAAACTTTTCAGACCCCCCCTCCCCCGGGGTATGACTGACTTTTCATTTCTTTGTTCCTCTTTTCTTCTTCTAAATGTCTAAATGCATGTAGCCTACATGCAAATTATTATTATTTAGCCTATTGTATTTATTTTTTGAATGTATTTATTTATCTATTATTATTTAATTTATGATTATAAAGGGGTGCACTTAAGACAGTATGTTTATCATAAAATAATTAATGAATGTTTGATTTAAAAAAATAAAGAAAGAAAGACAGTTTTTACAGTTTTAGAAATGTTTGTGTACTATTCATTCTTAACATGAAGACTTGTTTTGGTGATTTTATTATACTATGCTTTTTGCCCAAAATGGACTTTTTAAAAGATCAAAATAATGACTAAATAGCAAATCTCTCTCTCTCTCGCTCTTTCTCTCTCTCTCTCTCTCTCTCTCTCTCTCTCTCTCTCTCTCTCTCTCTCACATAAAAAACAGCCCGCGGCAACTGTGTTAAAGTAGCCTGCGGACTTGGCAACACGCCGTCACTTAACTGTCATAATTAATCGGAGCAAACAAAGTTTTAATAAGTTTTACAAAGTTTTACTTTCAGTTTATTTTAATTATCCTAATTTTTTACTCCCATCATTACAAACTTTTTAAAATATATATAAAAATAATAATCATAAAAAAAAAAAATTATAAAAAAAAAAATTATAAAAAAAATTAAAAAATCTGTAAATCATCTCGCGACGCCCCGCCCACCACCCCACTTTGGGAACCACTGTATTAAACAACAACATGCATGAAATAAGTTGAGCTGTACATACAAAGAGCTCCAAAACACTGTGTGCATGTTTACAAGGCAAAAAGCCTTTAAAGATAAAGCTGCTTTTTGTGTGGACAGGTCATTACTTTGTCATTAATAACACTAGCGGACTTTATTTTGAGTAGAAATGCATCTTGAGAAACTGTATAAACTGAATCTAAAAGATTCCACCTCAACATAATGTGATGAAGTCCTAAATAACAGAATCTAGTGATGTTAAAAAATAAAACAATTAATGTATGCAACATACTGTGTGCAGTGCTGCTTGTATGCAGAGAGCTGATCGCAATTGGAAGCAACAGTCATCCACACATACCACGGCGGCCTCTCACCTCTGAGGAGAACTCACAGCGGGTTGTTCCTGTGAACCAAGCATAACTTTCACTGGTAAACGCCAAGACGCTCTGGTGCACATGCTTTGTATGTCACATGCTTTGTTCACACTAATTTTACTCTAATAGTTTGAATAGAACAAACATATACTGGAGTTACCAAAAGTCAAGTTGCTTACTTGGTTGCAGTGATAATGGTAAGAACAAGTGAAACTTAACAGCACTGACTACACATGTAACAGGGTTAATAAAGATAAAAAAAATAGAAGGATCTATGAATATTTATGACAATGCAGCACAGTGAATCCTGTGAAGCTTGAGCGTAACACAGACCAGAGAAGGCACAAGAAGGAACTTCTGTACATTGACATGATTGATGCACATATATACTATCCATGTTTAAAAAACAGAAAATTCCATTTTGAAAATATAAAAAAAACTGTATATATGCTTTTATTTTAAACAGGCTAAACTAGTTTTATGCAGTTTTATCAGCTGATTAATAATTATTATTATTATAAATTAATTTATTTGATTGGGACAGTGCATGTTGATGAACACAGCCACATGAATGTGAACATGCCAGCCTTAGGTCCGGGCATTCTCACATATTAATATACCAGAGCAACATTCTCACACATTCATACACCAGAGCAACATTCTCACACATTCATACACCGGAGCAACATTCTCACACATTCATACACCAGAGCAACATTTACACACATTCATACACCAGAGCAACATTCTCACTCATTCATACACCAGAGCAACATTTACACACATTCATACACCAGAGCAACATTTCTCACACATTCATACACCAGAGCAACATTCTCACACATTCATACACCAGAGCAACATTCTCACACATTCATACACCAGAGCAACATTCTCACACATTCATACACCAGAGCAACATTCTCACACATTCATACACCAGAGCAACATTCTCACACATTCATACACCAGAGCAACATTCTCACACATTCATACACCAGAGCAACATTCTCACACATTCATACACCAGAGCAACATTCTCACACATTCATACACCAGAGCAACATTCTCACACATTCATACACCAGAGCAACATTCTCACACATTCATACACCAGAGCAACAATCTCACACATTCATACACCAGAGCAACATTCTCACACATTCATACACCAGAGCAACATTTCACACATTCATACACAGAGCAACATTCTCACACATTCATACACCAGAGCAACATTCTCACACATTCATACACCAGAGCAACATTCTCACACATTCATACACCAGAGCAACATTTACACACATTCATACACCAGAGCAACATTCTCACACATTCACAGAGCAACATTCTCACACATTCATACACCAGAGCAACATTTACACACATTCATACACCAGAGCAACATTCTCACTCATTCATACACCAGAGCAACATTCTCACACATTCATACACCAGAGCAACAATCTCACACATTCATACACCAGAGCAACATTCTCACACATTCATACACCAGAGCAACATTCTCACACATTCATACACCAGAGCAACATTCTCACACATTCATACACCAGAGCAACATTTACACACATTCATACACCGGAGCAACATTCTCACACATTCATACACCAGAGCAACATTTACACACATTCATACACCAGAGCAACATTCTCACACATTCATACACCAGAGCAACAATCTCACACATTCATACACCAGAGCAACATTCTCACACATTCATACACCAGAGCAACATTTACACACATTCATACACCAGAGCAACATTCTCACACATTCATACACCAGAGCAACATTCTCACACATTCATACACCAGAGCAACATTCTCACACATTCATACACCAGAGCAACAATCTCACACATTCATACACCAGAGCAACATTCTCACACATTCATACACCAGAGCAACATTCTCACATTCATACACCAGAGCAACATTCTCACACATTCATACACCAGAGCAACATTCTCACACATTCATACACCAGAGCAACATTCTCACACATTCATACACCAGAGAAACATTCTCACACATTCATACACCAGAGCAACATTCTCACACATTCATACACCAGAGCAACATTCTCACACATTCATACACCAGAGCAACATTTCTCACACATTCATACACAGAGCAACATTCTCACACATTCATACACCAGAGCAACATTCTCACACATTCATACACCAGAGCAACATTCTCACACATTCATACACCAGAGCAACATTTACACACATTCATACACCAGAGCAACATTCTCACATTCATACACCAGAGCAACATTCTCACACATTCATACACCAGAGCAACATTCTCACACATTCATACACCAGAGCAACAATCTCACACATTCATACACCAGAGTAACATTCTCACACATTCATACACCAGAGCAACATTCTCACACATTCATACACCAGAGCAACATTCTCACACATTCATACCAGAGCAACATTCTCACACATTCATACACCAGAGCAACATTCTCACACATTCATACACCAGAGAAACATTCTCACACATTCATACACCAGAGCAACATTCTCACACATTCATACACCAGAGCAACATTCTCACTCATTCATACACCAGAGCAACATTCTCACACATTCATACACCAGAGCAACAATCTCACACATTCATACACCAGAGTAACATTCTCACACATTCATACACCAGAGCAACATTCTCACACATTCATACACCAGAGAAACATTCTCACACATTCATACACCAGAGCAACAATCTCACACATTCATACACCAGAGCAACATTCTCACACATTCATACACCAGAGCAACATTCTCACTCATTCATACACCAGAGCAACATTCTCACACATTCATACACCAGAGCAACATTCTCACACATTCATACACCAGAGCAACATTCATACACCATTCTCACACATTCATACAGAGCAACATTCTCACACATTCATACACCATTTACACACATTCATACACCAGAGCAACATTCTCACACATTCATACACCAGAGCAACATTCTCACACATTCATACACCAGAGCAACATTTACACACATTCATACACCAGAGCAACATTCTCACTCATTCATACACCAGAGCAACAATCTCACACATTCATACACCAGTGCAACATTCTCACTCATTCATACACCAGAGCAACATTCTCACACATTCATACACCAGAGCAACAATCTCACACATTCATACACCAGAGCAACATTCTCACACATTCATACACCAGAGCAACATTTACACACATTCATACACCAGAGCAACATTCTCACTCATTCATACACCAGAGCAACAATCTTACACATTCATACACCAGTGCAACATTCTCACACATTCATACACCAGAGCAACATTCTCACACATTCATACACCAGAGCAACATTCTCACACATTCATACACCAGAGCAACATTCTCACTCATTCATACACCAGAGCAACATTCTCACACATTCATACACCAGAGCAACATTCTCACACATTCATACACCAGAGCAACAGTCTCACACATTCATACACCAGAGCAACATTCTCACTCATTCATACACCAGAGCAACAATCTCACACATTCATACACCAGTGCAACATTCTCACACATTCATACACCAGAGCAACATTCTCACACATTCATACACCAGAGCAACATTTACACACATTCATACACCGGAGCAACATTCTCACACATTCATACACCAGAGCAACATTCTCACTCATTCATACACCAGAGCATCATTCTCACTCATTCATACACCAGAGCAACATTCTCACACATTCATACACCAGTGCAACAATCTCACACATTCATACACCAGAGTAACATTCTCACACATTAACACCGGAGCAACATTCTCACTCATTCATACACCAGAGCAACAATCTCACACATTCATACACCAGTGCTGTGTAGCTCAGGGTGCAGTAGCTCAGTGGTAGAGCAGTCGCCCTTCAACTGGAAGGTAGGTGGTTCGATTCCCGCTCTCCCCAAAGTTCATACTGCCGTTGTGTCCTTGGGCAAGACACTTAACCCACCTTGCCTACAGTGGTGTTCCAGCTGTAACACTGGTGAATGGAACCTTAATGTAAGTCGCTTTGGATAAAAGTGTCAGCTAAATGACTAAATGTAAATGCTGTGTCACTGGATGCAAGATGGGTTAAAAAATACTCTTAAAACTGTGGATTACCAGCAGTTCTCAGAGTTCAAACTATTATTATTTGTATTATGTGTATTTTAGATCTGACGCCATCCAAATGAGAAACTCTAGCTGTGTTTCCTTAAAAAGCAAATTTGCTGTTTACGGATTGCCATTTAGAAATGCCACTGGGTTGGACTAATTATGAATAAGGCATTTACTTTTTTATTTATTCACTACTGTTCTTTCTCTGCTATATAAGTCAAATAAATAAACAAGCACTTGCACATTCAGTATTTCGCCTTTGCTCTTGTTTTATAACATTGCCAGTTTTCCTGGGTTTGTGTTTGCACTGTAAAAGGTCAGTGGCGTTGCATTGACTTTACCCAGTTCCCCATTACTCCCAAATTCAGCTGATCACATATAATTTGGTTTAATGTGGCTACATATATTAGCCCTTAAACAATGACCTACAATGTGCCAGATATGTCTCGGTGTCAGTTGCCCTTCTTCTTTAGGCCCCTGAAGTCTCTAGAAGCTCCTCTGACGAAGGTGCTATAAATAAAGTTGCATTAAAACTTCTTCCACAATAGCAGCCCCTCAAAATGAACCTAAAATGAGCCATGTCCGGAGCTGTGACAGTCTGCCACTTCACCCTGGAGTGCTTTAATGCAGATATGACAGAGAGTTTAATCTTGACACTCTCCCCAAACCCTTTGCTTTGAAGTGAGGGGGATATGAGCTCAGTGGAACTAGACCAAATTTTACCGAAGACTCCACAAAGGTCTCAGCTGCAGCCGACAGCAGG
The DNA here is from genome assembly GCA_024416835.2 of Perccottus glenii. Lineage (NCBI taxonomy): Eukaryota > Metazoa > Chordata > Actinopteri > Gobiiformes > Odontobutidae > Perccottus > Perccottus glenii. The sequence goes on along the minus strand of CM044556.2, from coordinate 24,275,829 downwards.
CTTTCACACTGTCACCTTGATTGGCTCAACAGGCTGTGAAAAGCAGCCAATAGCAGCTCACATACAGTCCTCTCATTCTAAGCATGATTGGAGAAGCAGCCATTGGTTGCTAAGTGAAAGTGAATCTCCATCAATAATCATTAGACAGTGGCGAGCACTCTGTCTTACCTTTTCTCTCCTGTTGTATGGATATAGATGGTTGTTTCTTTTCCACCAATATACAACACAATTACTCCTTGTGAACTGCTCACTGCACAAAAGAGTGTTCAGCTTTAACCTACTTTACTGCAGCCCTGGGTAAAAGTTCCGGCACACACTCTTGATCTTGTATTAAGTCGCATAGTTTCTGGAGTGAACAAAATCTCTGCTAATTAGCGGTAGCTGCGTTTCATTAGCCTCTGCCCTTCATGCAAAATGCAGCTTTTTATTTTTGCAGCATGTTTTTGTCACGCTGTCCTGCCAAATTTTCACAACTTCAGGGAATACAATTGTTGTTCTTGTGAGTCTTTGCCGAAATTAAATCTCACCTTCTCCAACCTCCCGGGGATGCAATTCCCGTTGGTAGAGCAGATATAACCCTGAACAGTCTATACATGCCTCTTAGCATGGAAACAGCAAATAACCCTCCTGTATGTTGTTTACTCTTATGCTGAAGTGGAAGGACGGGCAAAAAATGTACTCTCTATTTACATTTATAAACTCTTCCTCAGGTCATATGCGTTAATCTGAGAAAGGAGGAGAGGCAATTTTGAGAGCATATTAAATATTTCACTGGCACTTCTGGCACTATTTTTCTCATTTGTCTACAGACATGGTACAACATGACTTTTTGTCACCCACTTAAGTTTGCACAAATTATATTTATGTTGTTCCATACGTTCACATGTACAGTCATTTATTTGGAAGAAAAAAACATTTTCCTACTACACTGTAACTTAAAGTGTTTGAAAGAAACAGAAAATAGATTGCATTAATCTGCAGAGCACAATGTGTGGCAGAAGGGATATTGAATCATTCCTGTAGTCCCCCACGAACAAAGAAAGAAAAAATGAGAGCAGTCAAGAAGTAAGTACAGTGGCCCTCACAACTATTTCAACAGCTCACATGTGTAACTCCTGTGTATTCTCATCTTCAGATATATTAGAGCACCTATAGTCAATTGACCATAACGTCCTCTGTTGACCAGAGTGTTAATGGTGTGTCACAATCAGACAAAATTGGTCAGACACGCTAACCTTGAAGTTCCTAACCAGCATTGAGTTCCAAGGGACAAGTGTCTCATGCAGTTGATAGAAAGCCAATTAAGTCGATCAGATTATTTTCACTGGACGCTGGTGAGCCTGTCTATATTTTACAGACACCACATTAAGCAACACAGCGCAGTTTGGACAAACAGAAAGCAGATACCAAAAATAAAATGTATATTTGGTGGATGACATAAACATGGTTTTAAATCCACAGCAGTAGAGGGAAACAAAGTGGAGCTGACTTGATTGGCTGCACATGCATTTAATGTAAATATGAAAATCATTAAGTTGATATATTGTCACCAAAAGGGGCCAGGGATCAAATGTTTGCTTACAGTTTTTTGTAATTTTTAAAGCCCGCTTTCTGAAACTTGGAGCCAGTGTGGCATATGTTTACACACAGACTCCAAAACTGTAAACTCAAGTGACAGAACATCTCAGAACACGTTCAAAATGAAGCACTTTGAGAAAACTTTAAATATAACACTATCTTGTCTAAATGTGACACACTGTCACCATGTTTATAAATCTGTCCATCAGCACACTGCTGGGAAAAATCAATGGCATTTTTTACATTCCCACTAAAGAACATGAACATTTGCATTTGTGGTAAATATTGCTGAAATGCAATGATATAAAGAAAATGTTTATTTACAGTGCCTCACACAAAGTAACCTTTACGTAAAAAACTGAAAAACATGGTTTTGACATTACTGTTTCCACTCCTCGACGTGGGTCAGACACAGGCTTTGTCAACATCTCAACAAATGTCTTCTCGGAACAAGCATCAAGGGTAGTATGACCAAAAGTGTCTGAATGTCAGAATTTATGGAAGAACCATAAAACAGGGAGGATTTTGAAACCAGTTTTGGACCAGCCCATTCAAAACTGACATTGTATTTAGAGTAATCAGGTGCTGATTTCTGTGTGTCCAGATGTGAATGAAAATTAAAATGATGTTTTGTTGGCAGCAAAAATAGTCTTAGAGTTTTGATTGATGTGTCTAACACAGAAAATTGTACTGTAAAATCTATTGGTCAGCAGTGAAGCCTAGTGACCCTCTGAAGGTGTGAATGTGAATGATATGAGGTCCACCAGTACAAGCACACAGCACTATCTTTGTGAGCTTTATGGCATCAGGGGTTAGGAGTCCTTCAAGAAAATAACATCCTTTTATTCCCCCCAAACAAATAGATGGTGGTACAGCCAAAGTTCCTCTGTGGTGGCAGACGACCAACTACACACAGCTGCCTGGCAGGCTGTGTCCAATGGGCATCCAAGACTTGCTCCCGGGAAAGGAGATCAGAGAGAAACTGTAGAAAGAAACAGACAGAGAGAATTGGTGTAAGAACACTGTCGACGCAAGAGGGAGGGGGTGTATGGAAAAAAAAAAGTACATTAAGCATAGCAGTACTGAGAATAGCAAGCAAAGCTGAAGGACACAAGGAAAATGTTGCAAGGTGTGTTTCTGAGAGACAGCTGTAGATATGTATATGCCTCTACTGGCTTCTAAAAAAATTAAATTCATCCTGGGTGAAATATAAATCATATTCATCATATTCCTATTCCCAATGGTTGCAAAAAGAGACGGGACTTAGATAAATAAACCTACTTTTCATCATATAAAAGTCCAAATGCATTTCCCCTCCTAATACCTCCCATAATCATGGCCTCATTTTTCCTCAGTGCATATTTGACTTCCCTGGCCACATTTCAATCCATTTACCGTCTCAGCTCTTACCTAATCCTCTGAGGGGGAAAATAGACTCAACTATTGACAGTATTAGACTAGAACGGTGCACCAGTGATGAATATTTGGTTTTACTTTGGAGTTATTAAGAACAAACCAGAAACTGATACCAATAATATAAAACTGAGACTGTGTTATGACAATATAATATAATTGAGTATAATGGAAGATGTGGCTGAAGTGATGCACCCATGCTTAGTGTTTAAAACTCCCCCATCACTATACTTGCTATTGCAACTTTGACAGAAATTCATGTTATGAAATTCCAGGTGCTTTATTACCCCTACCATTAAAGCTCCACTACCTGATTTTCTTTTTGCCGTTCCTGTCTCAGATTCCACTTTTCCCCAAAAGCAGCCAAGGGACCTTTCCTGTTTCTCTTTTATAAAAAAATAAATAAAACCGGATTGCTTTTTCCTCTACAAAATAATAATACAATTCACCAAACTGAGGTTTAGAGCTAGCTTTAGCTTAGCAGGGACTTTAGCATCCGGATGGCAATATCTCCACCTCCTTAAACATTACGTGATTGAATTTTGACTGCAAATATTCAGCGGTAAAAATACACTTAATCGACAGATATTACACTTCCTGTAACGTTATATGACAAGCCAGTGTAGACCAATGGGAACGTTCCTTTGCGAGCATGTGATTTGCCAAATTTTCTTTTTCTGAGTAACTTATAATTTTTTCCGCTGCCTATATGTAAAATTGGATTAACCTGATATTGTGGAGCTAAATGTGCACTGTACAAAATTGCTGCAGTCAATTTCAACACAAATCTACTAACACCTCTTAGAAAGTATTATTTACTATTCATAGTTAGTTGCCTAGGATATAATTTGAGGCAAGTGTACTACAACTCACGTCAAAGTCAACAGTAATCCAGTAAATTATATTAGACCATTCAGAATTTTTACTGACAACTTTCCCCACAATGCAGCCGCAATACATTTTCATCAAAGAAAAGAGATGCATATGAAAGCTTGGTAGCATTTAGCCCAATCCAAAATTACACTGTAGGTGGTAAAAATGCTGATGCAAATTACAATTAGTCTAATTTATTTGCTAACCACATCGTGCTGGGATAATGCCTCTCTGCAGGACGTAGCTGAAAACAGTTGAATGTGATATTATTCTCTGTATGTTGCTGGGTTGTCATAGACCACAGTTTTAGCCACGCGTTAACAGATGGGCCCAGTGTCTCTGCGCATCTCAACGGGTAGGTCACCGAGCTCACCGAAAACAGCTTTAATTAACCTAGATCTCTGTCGGACCAGTCCTTCCTAATCCTTACACTCCCAGCTGGACACAACCACCCACTTGTGCTTCTGTTATGCAACTCCCGCAGATACACACCTCATTTGCCCTCCACTCAGGAGATCGAAAGGAACAGTACACTGCAAAATATTTCAGCATGCATTTTAAGTTCGTTTTGTAATGCAGTGTTTTCTTGTTATTTTTCAAAGTCACATCAAAACCATATTTGCATAATGAGATGTTAATAGAAAACTACATTTCCAATTGTCTGCACAATCAGAGGTGACTGTCAAACCTAGATCTCATTCCCACAAATCTGTCCTGACAGTCACACAAAGTCTGAGATGGATTTCTTTATACCTTTTACATCCATTATTTTCCATTAAAGATACAGTCCAGAATTCAATCAAGTCTTCAGTGAGATCCTATATTAGTATATATTTTTTTATATAGCACTTTTTCCACCTACTGTAGTAGGCACTCAAAGCGCTTTACATACATTAAGCTATTCACCAGTGTTACAGCTGGAACACCACTGGAGGAGAGGTAGGTTAAGTGTCTTGCCCAAGGACACAACGACAGTATGTGGGGGAGAGCAGGATGTTATGGGATCGAACCGCCCACCCGCCGGTCGAATGACGGACGCTCTACCAACTGAGCGACTGCCGCCCCTACTTCTAAGCCAATGCTTTTCTTTCACATAGTGAAGCCACATAAGTTCAATTTCCATTAAAAATAAAATAAATCTGTTACTCTGAAAACACTTTCTCCTGTGAGTGTTGGAGCTAAGACTACGAGAATAAAAACTATAAAACTATAAAAGTTTGTCTGTTTAATTCCACTCAGAAAAAGGTATAAGTACAACATGTTACACAACTCTGCAGTTAACATGAGGTCAGCCCACATGTTGTGCGAAAAGTCATAACCTTTGGCCAGACCTCGCAGGAGGGGGCACTTTCTGCCCCAGTATCAGTAGTTTTCCAAAATGTGTCCAGCCAGGGGTGACCAACTGGTTCTAACTGGTTTCAACATTTAGTGTTATTTAGTGTCCTAATCTAGGGTGCAGTGTAGCATACAAAGTGTACAAATAACATACAGAAGTTATAAGAGTGTTTCTTATTATAAAACACTAACAAATTCTAGAGTTCAAATCCCTCCTATTCTACACTTATACCCCTCTTGAACAATGTGTAGGTGACTGCAGCACATGCACTTCACTTCTTCTCACGTCTCATCATGAACATGTTTTCAAAATCCCAAACATATATACATTATAAGATTTGAAAGTAATAACATACATAATTTTATAAAATATTCACACAGCAGATGTAGAAACAACAGCAAATCATCGGAAGGAAGAGTCAGACATTATTGTAGAATTTCACTTTACTTATTTGGGTGCATTTGTGACTAAATATATGTATGTCTTTATTTCTTTATTTCAATACAAGCACAGTGAATGGTTTAAACAGCATCAGGCGTTGACATTGGCAACACTCCTCCTTTCCAGTTGCTTGAACAGCAAAAGGAAGTTATGAAATTAAAATGGTTCCTCATTATACTCTATATTGAAAACAGTACAGCAGCAACAGCAAGCAATGGCTTAAAATAAAATGTAGAGAAACGTTAATTTTGGGCAGTTCTAGTAAAAAGAGCCGAAGCATTTAACACTTGTTTGCACTAAAAAGGCTTTGGGTTTTTGGTGTAATTTTCAGCCTATTGCTGAGGATTATTGACCCACTCACCTTGGCACCAAGAACAGCAAAGCACACACTGGTTTTATCAATGTGAGACTGTCATGCCAGCTATGCTGCAAGGATAATTAACAGCATGCTTACAAAGAGCTACAATCCAGTTATTATGAAAGTTAATATGATTTTTGGTTCCACATGAAAATACTCATAGTTTAGATAACTTTAGATACTGGCAGAATTCAAGGACGATGCAACACTAAAATTAAAAAAAGCTGTCTCAATTACCTTTTATTGTGTGTGTGATAATGATTGCTTGATGTGTATTTCATGTTGTATTTCTGACCCATTCTATAGGTAGACCTGAGCATTTTATGACCTTGCTACATCTGTCAAATAAAACATGCACTTGTCTTGCTCATGTGTGAGACTCATAGATTGGGACTACATCATAGAAAGGAGCGGCTCAACACCACATCCCTTTGTGGGGTTTCCATGGAGTCAAATACACAAAACTGAAACAAAACTGTGAAGATGTGCTTTTAATCAATGAAAATACAATACTATTTTTCTCACTGTCATCTCACTAAGTAGCCTTTTGGGATTATTTCTTTTTTTCCTTTGGTTTTCCAATTGCATTAAGGTGGCACTTGTTTTCCAACACAAAGAGGAGATGAAGAGTTGTTTACATTCAAAGTACTTACAGGTGCTGAGCTGATGTACTGTATACACCCTCCAGTACATCAGATCAGCACCTGCAGGTTCAGCAGCAGGACAGATGGGCTGGTGATCAGCATCAATTGTCAGCCATTGACTGATTATGATCTTCTTTTGAAACATAAAACAAAAGGAACGCTAAGAATTTGATGGATATTGAAAGTTGACAAATGTGTTTGTGGCAACTGAGTTGAACTTAACTTCAGCAGAGGACATACAGTAGGTCTCCAAATATGTCCACCCAATTAGGGCCTGGTGTCATTGAAAAGGGTAGATATGTTAAACTAGAAAAGTGTTGCTGTCCGCTGAAAGGCTAAATCCCAATGACAATGAACACAATTCTTACATTTATAAATTTTAATGCTGTTTTTTGAAATTCAGAAAAATGTTTTCTCTATCCTTATTTTCAAAGCCTCATTTACCATATGACGTGCTGCTGAGCTCAATTCAGTCTCACTTCTCATAAGGCCCCTTGGGAAAATGTGATGCCATTCTTGGTCTAAGTGATGCAGGCTCAACAGAACAAGGTCAGAGGCAGCAGGACGAAGCACGGTGTCTGTTGGATGGTATCAGTGAGGCAGGGCAGATGATAGGAATCAGCAAAGCTGCTCTGACATCAGACTGTGCACAGTGGATGATCTTATTATCAATGCATGGATACAAATCCCCTGCAGTTAAATTTTTAACAAATCCATTCCTTTAATTAAACACGTGTGGCATATAGAGTATAAGATCTTTTCCCTTTAAACACAGTTACCCTCTCCCTAACGTTGGAGGCCAGCTGCCACTGAACATTCTGGATTTCAACCCTCTTCCAGCAATGTATTGGAGTGTTTTTGGATTTTGCAGCTACATTAAATGGTGAGTTTTACTACTTGGCTAAGGTTCAGTGACAAGACAAGACATTTATTTTTGTATAGCCCAATATCACAACAACCACCGCCTCAAAGGGCTTAACAGACTGCATCCCCTGGCCTAAGACACTCCATCAGGGTAAGGAAAAACTCCAAAAAAATAGCTGGGAAAAAAGAGAAACTTTAGGAGAACCACAGAAGGAGGGATCCACTCCCAGGACGGACAGGCCGTGCAGGAATGTGTCCAGGACAGTTGAAAAATACATATACATATTCACAAAAAAAACATTTATATTGGCAGTGTCCAGTGTCCACTCTCTGTGTGTGTGTAAGGGTGGATGGGACGCAGCCAACATCAAGGTAGATGACAGATGGGCTGGGGGTCCTCATACTGTAGCACAGTCCGGGGTACACATCACCCAGCAGGTCAGAGGTTTGCTTCCACCCTAGGAGGAGATAGAAAAGAAAAAAAAAGTGCTAAATACTACTGCAAAATAGGCAGGTTTAATAGTAATATGAGAGGTTGAGTGTGAACCTACAGCTACAACCAGTGTAAACATATACCTATGATCAATCAGTCTCCATACGTTTGGTGAAATAAGTATGTTTTGAGTTTGCTTTTGAAAACTTCAACAGAGTCAGCTCGCCGCACTTCCACCGGGAGCCCATTCCATAAAAATGGGGCTCTATAAGAAAAGGCTCTGTAGCCAGCAGACTTCTTCTTTACTCAAGGAAGTTGAAGGAGGCCAGCGTCCTGAGAGCAAAGGGTACGAGCTGGAGTATACCGGGTGATGAGGTCAGATAGGTAAGAGGGCGCGCGTCCACAAAGGATTTTATATGTTAACAGGAGAACTTTGAAATCACCTCTAACATGAATAGGTCTTTGTTAAAAGTCTGGCGGCTGTACTTTGGACCATTTGTAGTCTCTGAGTACTTTTCCTCGGCAGTCCAGAGAATAACACATTGCACTAGTCAAGCCTGGATGTGACAAATTTTTTGAGATATTCCTCAAGTGAAAAAAGCCCAGTTTAGTGACCTCACTAATGTGCTGCTGCTAATCACTGATCAATCGTATCAAATGCAGTCCTGAACTCTAGCAATAACAGTAGAGCCTTGTCCATCTGAAGGAGGAGATCATTAGTCACTTTAACAAAGTTCAGTGCTCATCCACAGCCACAGAGGACCATGTTGAAGCTTTGAGGAACCCTTTAAGGCGTGATACAGCAGCTTAATTCCGAGCTGCATTCAGTATGTCTCACTGCGTTTGAGCACAACAGGGGAAGTGATTTCCAAAACCCCTGTGAGTGTTCAACACTGACAACCACTGTGAGCACTTCATGGGCTTAGCAAAACAGCAAACAAACTATAGAGGACCACCTGGGTCGCTCCTTCAAGGAAGCCATTTTAGTTAAGCCTTGATCTATGATTATTGCCCCATCCATTTGATTTTCTCTAGAAATCTCTCAAATCTGTAATCTCAGTAAAGCATGGATCTAAAGGCAAGACAGGAGTTTGAAATGTATCACTCTGTCACTTTAGAAAAAGCTGAGACTGAGCTATAGCTACGATGTCTTTTAATCTGGAGTTGCTTCTTTAATCTGCCTCACATATGGTCTTGTGGATAAATCAGAGAAGCTGCACTCTGCTCCAATGGAATTATCAACATGTCTTTGCTTCTGCAGTGAAGCTACAGCTGCAATGAGCTAGTTCTTACACTCTTTCAGTCTTGCAATTACTGTCTTAACACTATAATAATTTCTGTTCCCTTTTGTTTTACTATAAAGAACTGTCTTTAAACTTGTTTCTCTTTAATATAACCAGACTAGGCCAGTGTGTCTCATAATGCTGTGTGAGAACGGTTCTAAATGGATATGACATTTGTTCTTTTACGCTGCCAGAATAGTTCATTCCAGTTAACACCTTGACTTCACAAGCTCAGCATTAACTTCATACAGTGTCAACACAACTCAACTCCTTTCTGATGGGTTTGTCATGTCAGCATTTGGATATGTTGTAAAGCAAATGGGACAAACATACGTATATCCATGTTCACTTTATTATCAGTGTATTGATAGCAAGCTGACAGGGGGCTTTAGTCTATACCCAGCTGCAGAGGACACCCATCGACCAGTTCATTGCATGGTAACCTTTAAAAATACAACTTTAAGCGCATGGTTTGTGTCATGCGTAGATGTACTAAATGATGCTGACATTATCTAGCAGACCTTCTACATTTGAAATGAAAAGAACCACCAAGATTTGACAAAATATTTGATTGATTTATTGCTCGGTGCCACTTCCAATATTTTGCTTGCATTTTCAGCCCTACTTTCTAGACTAAAAAGTCAAAATTCATCTGATAAAGTCCAGCAAAGGCCAATGAGATGAAACAAAGCAGCAGCCTGTGTCAATAGGGCAACCCAGGTGAAAGGCCCTGCTTTTATAAGGTAAGGCATAAACCGCACTTGACCCACTGAACTAATATGTAGTTCTTCCAAGAGATATTATATAAATGTGATTTGTTAATTTATATTTCCAAGGGACAAACAGCAACTGAGACAGATAAAGGCCCCAGCCATTATGAAGTAGCCTATATGTTATTGGGACAAAGTATTGGTGCCACTAGAAGAAACTGGAGATGTACTGTAGCATTAACTGAGACAGTTAAAATGATACAGTATTTTACTCAGGTTTAAAACTGAACTGCTTTGGGTGGTATCCAGATCTTGCTTTCTGTAGAGGTTATAATACCCTTTTGATGTAAATATAGCAGTTTATTTTCTTTTCAGGAGCAGTTACAATGAATGATTATTTTTAAAAAAAGATCTTAATTAAGTGTACCTAAATTGAATATCAGCTGTGTTGTTTTATCTCGTAGCATGCAATTCTCTGCACAGCTGACTCCATTTGCCATGTGCAAGTCAGAATCATTAATTCAAATATTTCCCCCAAAAGAGGTCTTCATTTCCCAAGACACTGCGGGGAAAACACATCAATCACCTAATCCCGTTGAGCTCCACTGGTTTGACTTGCCGTATTGTTAGTGTGAACATTCATTTAAAAGCTCCCCTCTGAGATCATTATAGTGGGGTCTTCACTGGTGTCCTCGGCCATTTATAAACTGGGAGATGGCATTTATTTAGACACCCAAATGCCACCATAATTACCCAAAAATGCTTCTAGTAAAATAGTGGAGTAAACACCGTTACAGTGGCGTTATTTATTGCTTCGATACAGTCTGTTACATATTACAAAGATGGTGGTTTTATTAAATTGTTTGCTGTCATTCTAATCAGCACACAGTGATGTTGTTTCGACACACAGCTGAAGTCTCAAACTGGATTTCATTAGGATTAAGCAGCAGGATGAGGGGTTATGTTAAAAAGGTAGGCTGGATATCCGCTGTGCTGGCACATGTATTTGGACATGATACATGCAGAAAGTGAGAGGGCACCATGGAATTTAGATTTTTTTTCCCCCTCAAACGCAGGGATTAAGCTTCATTGGTTGTAATTAGACAGAGCTGTCACTTTCACTGCAGTGGATCTGTGTCCTGCTGGCTCTAGCAATCAAATTTCTCCATTTCCCCTCATTCTTTTTGTCTCAAGGAGGCACGGGAAACAAACACTCATCTCCCACTACAGCACTCTAATACACAATATATAACCACTTAATAGTACACAACATATAGCATGGGTGTTTCAATTCTTTCTGCTGGAGACAGATGTATGTCACATAAAACTTTAATAAACATGTAGTCAGTAGTCTGTGTTTATGCTGTTATCAAATGACTTATCTTAATTTAACAAAGACAACAGCTGGAGTACTATTAAAAAAGATCCTGAACTCTTTACTCTGGACCGAGTCTTCAGTCAACTATGTCTAACCAAGCATATAATATAGAACTTGGTTGGTACTGCTTTTGCCAAGTAATTACAGTTTTTGTATTTTTGAAGACAAAAAAAAAAAAAAACACTGTGGTTTCATGAATTCTGCAAAACCCTGCTATAAAATTAAACAAAGGTCCAAGTCACAGTTTTTGTTTATTTCTCTAAATGGGCGGGAAAGTTCATTGCATTACAAATGTGTTAACACGTGGGTGATTCAGTTCTGATTGTGCTGTGTCAATATCAGAAGAAGACGAGATGGGCCAGTGAGAATGTCTTATTTAAATAAATTTTCGTAATCTTTTACAGCGGCAGAATATATGAACCATGAAAAGGTTATCTGCCAAAGCTGTATTGTTGACTTTGACTTGTATTATCTTGTGACTAGTTCTGCTTCACTGGTTCCCACACAGAACCTTTGCATACCTGCGTTCAAAGAGTGTTCTTCACTCAACTGGAATCAGGCTTGAATATTTATCACATTTTGAAGCATGAAGCACAAAGCACTGTATGACCTCCATCACGTCTAACGAAAAGGTGTTGATAGATGTCTGGAACAGCTTCCTCTCAAATGAAGGCATGGATGAAACCTGACTTGTTCTAATTAAATACAGTATGCCAGGCCAATAAAATGGTTCTGTTTACCAACAACATTAACATTCTGCCGCTCTATTTCACTCCAATTCATCTGTCATTTGTCTATGCTGAGCCCTTGGACAAAAAGCTGAAGGAGGTAATTGAGTTCTGTTCCAGGGAGCTCAGATTTTGGCAGTAATGAGTCATTAGACCTAGTTTGCACCCAAACTGACACGCCTTCACTCCTTTACTGAAGGCATGTCTCTCTGTATGCAGATGGTATATTCCCTTTTTGAAAGCAAGATGCCAAATTTCTTACAGATTGTTGAATGATGACTCAGTTCTGCACCATGAACCTTTCACTAGCCTGACATATTAGTCTGCTCATACTCATATTTCACTGATTTTAGGTACAAGGCAGCTAATGCATGGAATGTTCTGAAGGTTTACTGGCAAAAGTAATTCCCAAAAAAAGATTGACAATTAGGACAACCATTACAGTCAGAACACACACATTTCTATAATGTTGCATTCTCAACATTTGGAGATTACACATCACATTTACACATCACATTTTAACAATTTTGGTATTTAAAGGGAAACTCTTAAAGAGTTCACACTTAAAGATCCTAGATTTAACAGTTTGGCTTGTGTAGTGTAGGATGTGCAGCGATGAGAAACCACACACAAGCCAGTTCCCTTCCAGAGGTGGGAAATCTCACTAAATCTCTCACAACCAAACAAGACTTTAGAGCCCCAGAAGAAAGAAAGACGTGACTTTAGAGTAAACAAACATGGTGGACTACAGTACAACTGTTTTTAAAGCTTTTTATGGGGAAAAGAATGCAACTGTGAACACTTTGTCCTTTGTTTACACTGAAAGTATAAAGCAGCTTGTGTATTATTATTGCTAGCAGTGGTGTGTTTGCAGCTTTCTTTCGTAAGTAATAATATCATTAATTCTGTGTGTCAGTGCCCAGTGAATAAATAGTTGAATTTTAGAAATATATGACTAAATTAATGCAGCTCAATCATATTTGATTAGTGGTAACAGACCACACACTGCAGGATAATCTTAGGAGATATTTGGTGAAACTCTCATGAAAATGAGCCTCAGCCTGGTCAGTTGTATTTATTTGTTTTATACACTAACTTAGTCTGGTCCCTCTCAATTTGAGTTTCATTTCCAGGGGACTGAACAAATGACACAAATTAAACTACCTGTGGATGCAATCTGATGAAGATACAACCAATAAGAAACATAAAAAAAGGGATTCTATTAAGCCCGCCTTATTTTAAATAAACAGTTAGGATTGACTGGTCGTATTGAGCTTGGTGAAAGCTGTGGTCAATGGGAGGGGCCCCAGTCCCACTTCATTTTACCAGGAAAGTGGATCGATCTGGCTGGCCAGGCAAGATGAGAAGTCAAATGCTGATAAAAGGAATGGCCATATTTATACTCAAGTATCAATCAAAGCGTACCATAAATGGTATCGCATCATAAGGAAAAATGTTGGTACCGCCCATCCCCAGCTGATATTGCTGGACCTGTAACCTGTCTTTTCAAGAAATAAATCCACTGGATATTTTGTACTTGTGACATAACAATAGTTTCTGTGCACTGAAAGGTTGGCAGTTGAAAGGTTGGCTGTTGTGAGGATCAGCTGTAATATTACAAAAGAACTTTCAATGAGGAAACCCTTCAAACCCTATTACCAGTCTGTAAATGAATCAGACCATCAGCTATTGAGGCTGAAGACAAAACTTAACAGCATCACAGTCCATAGCTCCATTGGCAATAAAAAAAGAACAACATAGAGGATTATCCTTAGAGCAAATTAGGCCAAAGAAAGAAAGCTAATGTGTAAAATGAGAGAGAAAAGGGAGAATTTATGGGAATATTTATGGGTGTAAGAAGATACTTATAATCTACTTTTAACAAGATGAGTGATTATGGCTCTTTACCTGTACATTAAAGCAGTCATAAATAAATGGTGGTGATTTCCTTCTTTATCAGGGTTGTAAGAGTCAGTCTCAAGAACTTAAATCTTTGCTGCACAAATGTAAAAAATCTTGTATAGCCTACAGGTGAACAAAATAGTACACATCAGTCAAAATATTGTTCATAAATGTCCCATAGCTATGTTGTAAAATCAAAAGGAAAAATGTTAAACTACTGTGCTGTTTTGCATCCATTATTATGTTTTTTTTTATGAACACAGCTAACTGTGTTCATAACTAATTCAGATTAGCCATGTTGTTCGAATGATTTTTTCTTCTTAAAAAAAACAAACTCTAAACTGCTTACTTTGCTTGCTGCTGCTTTGCAGTAGCTGTTTTGTATTGGTATTGAGCATAAAAAAATGTCTGTGGAGGTTCTCTGTCATCCTGAAACTAATGAAGAAACGTTTTCAACAAGGCATCTGGACGTAAGTTTGAAGGTGAAGACATTTCATCCCTTGTCCAAAAGACTTTGTCAATTCTGAGTTCAACTGATACGAGAGCTGAGCTTTACCTCTAGAGGGAGGGGTTTGACTTGAAAGTGACTGATTGGACCAGGCTGTTCTGGTCTCAGTGTTGTTACGAGTTGAAAGGGCAGTGTAACTCCTGATTGGAGTTGTTATGCTCCTGTGTACCATTAGCATAACTGCAACCTCCAGGTGGTAATGTCCTGGCGTGAAACTGTTTAGATTTAGGTTCCAAAACACTGTTGTAAATTAGCTGGCAACTGGTATCTGAGGCCTCCTCCTCTGTTCAGTGAGGGCTTTTCCATTTTATTAAAGCAAATGCCCATTCAACTCTTAACGACAAAACCTACGTCCAGCTGCCTTGCAGAGTCCTACTTTAAAACACAATCTAAAACTACATGAATATTCCAATAACATAAGCATTAAAAATGGACTATACAAGGAATAACTCAAAATAAACCTGAAAATTGCTTGGTGTGTGCCCACTTGCCGCAGACATAGTGACACTGGAAAGGGGAGAAGAGTTTAAGAGAAGGCTGAGAGAAAGGCGATAGGGGCAATAGGTGCAGTCAGGAAAAACAAAGAGGACAAGAGGGAGGAGGCAACATGAGAGATGGAAATTCAAAGAGAGACGGAGGTTGTATTCATTGACGGCCACGCTGTCAGGTAAATGCCATCTTGGTGCTTTACAGATGGAACTGTAGCTGCTGGCATTTCGAACGCACCTCCTACACTTTTCCGTCTCTCCTTTATTTATTCCCTTCATCTTGTCTCCAAACACACTGGTTCCGCGACCCACAAATTTACATCATCTAAATCCGGTGTATGACAGTGTATGCTCACAAATGCCAGTAGGAATTACTGATGGAAATATGAGTGTGTGAAATAAAAGGCCATGTTTAAAATGGCACTGAAGGTATTTATAAAATAATTTGTTAAAAACCAAGACATTTAAACCCAGAGAAACTAACCCAATCTCAAATTAAATGTATATACGTAATGTAACACATCTATAATTAATCCACAGACTGGTTAATTAATAAAACATCCCAACCACAAACTGTAACAGAAGATTCCAGGGGACTTTAATTTGAAATAAGACCAAAGAAGATTACCAGGAGAATCCTCAACACAGCCAAATAAAGAGCCTTCAGGCTTTAGTGGATCTTAGACAAAACATTACACCTGGGCCTTATTTTGAAGCCGACTGTTGACCTAACCCAAAATATGTTCATTCAGTGTCTCTGTGGTCTGGATAAATGGTATTGCAAAGCTGTTTACCAACTCAATCACTGAGTGAACCATTAACCTGACTCTGCCAGATAGAACTGCTCACAGAACCATCTGGGAAGGCTCCCGTTGAAAGCGAGGAAAAGGGAGGCACCTTCTGTCTGAAACGTGTTAGGTGATTGGCTGAAGCACCGGCTATTATCCGCCTACCATGAGATTTTTTTAGCCAATCACAGCAACGATTAATATTGTAACCAGAGTGAGGCTGAAATAAAGAAACCACTAACTGCTGTAACAGTTATTGCAAAGTGAATCTGCGAATAAAAGGATAATTTACTAACACTTTTTTTATTCATTCATTTTCTACCGCTTTGTCCTGTTAGGGGTCGCGGGTGACTGGAGCCTATCCCACCAGCTTTGGGCCTGAGGTGGGGTACACCCTGGACAGTGGCCAGTTAATTGCAGGGCTGACATTTTAGAGACAGACAGTGACAGACAACCATTCACTCTCACATTCATTCACTAGGGACACTTTAGAGTTGCCAATTAACCTATACATGCATGTCTTTGGACGGTGGGAGGAAGCCGGAGTACCCGAAGAGAACCCACAGTAAAGCGTGGTAATTTACTAACACTAAATTGGTAAATGAAACAAGGACATCGGCCAATGAAAACGCTAACATCTTTCAGCGTAGCCATGTTGATAACAAAGAAGTGAAGAGAAAACGTTTGTTACGTTTCAAATTAAAAACCTGCCTCTTCCTGTTCGAACCCCCTGTTTGTACCAAGCCTCTCCCATGGAACCTCTTAAATGGTCCTCGTGTAAGGGCGCCGCCATACATTTACAGCGAAATACAGCGATATACCGCCGTCCACCAGAAGGCAAACTCCAAAAGCGGAAATATAAGGAGAAACCAAATGGCGACTTTACAAGTGTAAAAATCATGTTTACAGCCTGGTACAAAAGATGGCTCCGGTCTCTAGAGCTAAGTTTTTTACTACGTGACAACTCTGGGGGGGGGGTGAATTTTAGATTAATATGTCCGTTTATGCTATCTGAAAACTATTGTTTGACTGATAGGTCACAAGAGGCCGGTGAGCCCATGGTTAGACTCAAGCAGTTGGCTTGGCGTGATACAAGATGGATTTACCCGAGTTTGAAAATTTCCAAAACTTGCGAGAATCCAGCTGCGGCGCAAGGTTAGCGAAACATGGCAGCATGGTAATTGTTGTTGGTTGTTCAGTGGGCTGTGTTTCTATTCTCTATCTGGAACTTATTCAGCTGCTACAGAGATCTACCTCTAAGCTTTGTGATACCAAAACCACAGGATAATACCAAAGTTATTACTTAGATATACTAATTATGTGTCATACAGACCACGGTATGTATCATCAGTAGCACACGGACTATTCAAGATACTGTAACTGTTCTTACTCCATTCCTCTTCACGTTATACACAACAGATTTAAATCATAACTCTGAGTCCTGCTACATTTACATTTAGTCATTTACAGCAATAGTATCAAAGATGGACTTACAAGTGAGGATAACAATGGAAGCAACTTTAGCAACACAAGGTACAAAAAGCATAAGTGCACAAAAACTAGTCAGTTTAAACCCAGCGCAGTATACGATGCTAAGGATAAGAGAATTTTTTTTTTTTTTTTTGAAAGGAATCGATAGAAAGGAAGTAGGGCTCAGTGTTTGTCAGTCAGGTGTTGACGGAAGAGATGTGTTTTCAGGTGTTTTTAAAGATGGCTACAGAGTCTGCTGATCTTGTAGCAGCGGGTAGATCATTCCACCAATGTGGAACAGATCCAGAAGAAGTGCGTGAGAGTGATTTTGTACCTTTTGGGGCGGTACCACCAGGCGTTGTTCATTTGCAGGCGCAGGGATCTGGTAGGAACGTAGGTCTGTATTAGTGAGTGGGGGTATGGGGTGCAGAACCAGAGGTGGTTTTGTAGGCCAAGAGCATAGCTTTGAACTTGATGCGGGCGTCAACCGGGAGCCAGTGTAACCTAATGAATAGAGGAGATACGTGCGCTCTCTTTGGTTCATTAAAGACCAGTCTTGCTGCTGCATTCTGGATCAGCTGCAGAGGTTTGGTTGTGCAGGCGGGGAGTCCAGCCAGTAGGGCATTGCAATAGTCCAGTTTGGACAAGACAAGAGCCTGGACTAGAATTTGCGTGGAGTGCTCTGATAGGAAAGGTCTAATTTTTCTAATGTTTTGTAATGTTGTATCATAACTCTGAGTCCTGCTACATTCAGAAATACTCTGACAATACAGCAATAGTATCAAAGATGGACCGGAAAAGGGAGGCAGGAGCCCCATCGAGAGCTTTTATAGATAAAGCCAAGAAAACGGTTTCATTCTAAACACCTCCCACATCCACAATTCCAACTGTGACATGTAACGGCAACACACAACAGGACGGATGCTAAACTGAACACTTGGCTCATCCCCTGCATTTGGCTTTTGAACAACAGAAAACAGCTAGTGGACGTCTGAGATCAGTGAGCTGCAGGACGGAACACCACAAGAGAATCAGTTTTTTATGGAAGATGAAGTCAGAAATAACTTATTTAAAGAGACCTAACAGGTGAATTTCCTCTTGAGGATGAATACAATTATAACACTACCTACTATTTGACATCTCATGCATTTATGGCTTGTGTTAAAAAAAAAAAAAAACACTCTTCCCTGGCATAGTCTTTAGTCTCACATTTCTCTCACATAGTAAGAAAAATGCCTATACTGGACTTGAAGGTCATGTCATAACAACAAAACACAACAATTATAATTTTGCTCTGGTAGCAAAGTTGGCTTATAGGAGTGTCATGCTAATTGATCAAGATATGTCCAATGTGTTAAACTGTCATTTTACATTTAAGTGCATGCCATACAATTGCACTACTGCACTTGATATCTTGGTAAATACTACTACTAGCCTTGTATACGTAAATATTCAGCCTGAAAATCAAAAGCATGACAAATAAAAAGGATAGTTTCACAATAACACTCAAAGGTGTTACTGAAATTATTGGTCTAAACAAACAGTCACTTAAACCTTGAAGACATCGGGGTTAAGCAATGTACTGTCTGTCTATGTACTGTCAAGGCTATAGAGTTATTCTTGCCTGTAGCATCTCCCACTGCATACATTGTTAAATATAACCACATTATAATTCCCAGTGCAGTCTGTTAGACATACGTATGCTCGTTATAAGACAGAGAAAACCAAGAGGGCAAAAGCTCAGACTTGTTTGATTTGATTAGGTTTGCAGTGGCCATTAATCAAACAAGACCACATATAGAGGCTACAATATATAATCTGTGAAATATTATTAGATTTCTTTTTGCACCTTTAGAGTCAAGAAAAAGCATAGGTACATGTGTTTGGAAGTGTGTTTTACTTGCAAAAAAACTCTCTGCCCATTTAGCTGTAACATTCTAGGATATAGCTCTTTCCTGAGCAATTTCAGTTTTACCCTGGGGCTCCCAAAATATTTCTGAACATTTGCGTCCTAAAACGAAAACTACCTCCAGTGCAATTTTCTTTTAAGGCCACGATGCTCATGAAAAATAGATTTTGATTTTTTTTTTCTTAGTCTCCAAACCTCTTTGCTGACAGAATACCTCAGATGACAATGGATGTAGTATTGAGATGGAAAAGCTTTACAAAAATCATCCTTTTGCCAGCAGTAATACAAATAATTGTCTGGGAGATTCGGATAAACTGTGAGCGGGGGCGTTGGGGGTAAAATAACCCTGCATGCTCTAATTCTACAATTTTCTCCCTGTCGCTGTTGAGTCTGAGAATATAGGTCATACTGAGGCTGTTGACGATGTGCTGGGAGGTACAGACTTACACTGCTGTCCGACCTGAACAGTCCGGCTTAAGCTTTCATCTCGAAACATAAATATCAGTCCTTCTTTTGGTCTCTTCTTGTTTAAACAAATGGGGAACTCTCAGCTACTGCTGCATTAAATTACAGACCAAAGCAGGCTCTTATTTTTTTCTGTTCTAGACAAAAATCTGAAGAGCTCATAATTTTATTTTCTAAGCTGTCTAAAAAATGGCATGTCTGGAAATTCCATTTTCCTTCAATATAGAGCATCTTACAATAAAAAAAATGCTGAAAAACTTGGCTCTTCATTGACAGAATTGAAGCACATTATTGTGACCAGCTGCAGGAAAAAGCACATCACACATCAATAGTCTCTTGCCACCATGATCATTCAGCTCCCATCAGGTGTTTGCCTACAAAACAGCACAGACCTGTCTCTGCCCACATTTGGTCAAATTATTGAAAAGTACATTTTAATAAATGTCTTGGCTTGTATATATATTTAATTGCTCATTCTCTATTTTTTTCAGCATGTCCTTGTATTTTATTGATTGGTATTTATTGCACCTTTTAGGATGTTGACAGTGGGCCAGAACATTTTTGCACATTGTAGTTTTTTTATGCATGTAACAAATACACTTGAACCTGCCATTTCAATGGGAGTTTGCTGACTGGTTGTGTTCTGATTTGTTGTGCCTTGAGAAACACAATATGTTATTAATGATGAATATTTCATTTTAATTGTGAACAGTTTTAGCAAAATATATTGCGCTTGATATATTTAATTGTTTGCAAACTGTAACAGTTTAATGGAAATGCAGAGATGTCTTTAGGGCAATTATAATTCTCCCTTTAACCCATCCATTTTTCAGTGCCTCAAGGGGCATCCTAAGGGAAGCCACAGCACATTGCCCGGGCACCAACACCATTTCACAACCAATATAAAGTTGTAGGCACTGACTGGAGGATTCTCCTTTTATAGTGATGAAAAGGAAACCTGCATAGACAGGGAAAGAATTTACACAATGTGAAGGTACAGTGTAAAACCACAGTGGCACAATGGACCTGATAAGAAATAAAAGACAAAATGTTATGTGCACTAAATTGTTGCTTCAGTTATGCCTTTTAGGCGGTTAAATATCCTGCTCTTTTTAGTCATCAGAGCAATAAATATTTGAGACAAGAGCTGTTAGGAGAATTATAGTCATGCAGATGTGGACTCAAAGGCACAGGCCGTGAAATACAATCTTTAGTGCTATGCATGCATAAGAGGAGCAGCCCACTTTTTTCTTTTCTCTTTTTGCAGAAAGTGGAGGCACAGTTATGATCTAACATGGCCAATGATGTTTAGAAGTATTTGTATGTTGTTGAGAAAATCTTAATGTGTTGCATAGGAGTTATTAAGTGGCAACAAAGTATTGATCTGTATTAGTCCAGCCTGTACCTGTACCATGCCTGACATTTCAAATATGCAACTATTTCAATAAAATGGTAATTCAGCCTTAACGCAAGGCTACTATTCTATTGCTACAGCAAAATGTCAATGGCTAATTACTAATGGTTGCTGTACTGTGGTTTCCAAGGTCTTACCTAATTGGCTATTTAGACCAAGGAAAATGGCAGTGCCTCAAGGCCAGTAACCCGTGGATACCTGGGAATGAGCAAACAGTCTCTCACAATTGGGAGACAGAACAAGATTAATCAGTCAAGTACACGTAGGCAACAAGGTAATGGGTATGAAGACTCCTTGCAACATGTTAGACACAAGGCATTTAACCCGTGCACAAAGGGTTAATGGACAAAGGGTCCAATAAAATGTGGTAAAACGTCAGTGCAGTGTTAGAAGAAAACAATTCCCTGTTTTAATTTTGACCTACATTTAACCCTTAAAAGGATTGGTGCAGACTGGATTAGAATTTAGCCTGACAATTAAACAGTGCCGGCGGAAGTAAAGTGATTGGTTGGAGGTGGGAGAGGCCCAATTTCTGTCCCAGGTAATTTATGACCTTAAGCCAGACCACTTCTAACCCCAACATTGATTAATATCCCTGACATTGAGCCAAGTCTAGACTAATTATAGTTCTTAAGCCTGATAATGACAAAAGGAATGCTTAATTTCCACTTTCACTGCTGCTTTCCTTTTTTTTTTTTTTACAAGCACTGTCATAAAAAGATATACACTGACTGTGACAACAAAAGCGATAAAATCTTCCAGTCATTTAAATGAGCGTGCCAACTTGGGTCTAAATCTAGAAACCTCAAAAAAGGTGCTGTCACACGTATGTATATTCTTGAGGGACTCAAAATGTTTACCATTTGCAGATGGAGCAAGGACACTAACAAGCTCTGTGTGTTACATTTCCTGCTATACATATAAATATCTATTGTTAGCCATGTGTATTTTATCTTAAGTAGCTATAGATCTGAATGAGGACGCACAAGTCCTAAAACAATTGGTGTATAGCTTTGGGCTCTCCATGTGGTGTTATTTGGTGTCCTACAAGTCCAGCATTGCATTGTTCTTAGGATATAGTGACTAAACATCAAAGACCTTGCTAATGTTCTTTACTAACTCACTGACACCACGTGCATGTATTCAGTTGGCTACCATCCTCCAAAATTCAATTGTTTAAGCAGAATTTGCTTAACCCCTGTTGCCACAATGTGCAGTAAAAAGATCAATGCTTTAATTTTACTCACAGTAGACAGTATAGTGACCATCAAATACTGCAGATAAACACTGTTTGGCTGTGACATAAGAACTTCCTGCTTGTTGGGGTGATTATGAGTCACTCTGTGATTAAATATTGGATTTAGCCGGTTTCCTGTATTTCCTTTTGTGTTTATTGTCAATATTGTGTTTGTGTGTTTTAATCCAGATTCTATTTGATTGTCACCTTTGATTTTGAAAGAAAAGGGTATTATTGCATTTGGGAAGTGAATAATCTCCCCCCTCTAATCCCAAATCCATGCCAGATATAATAAAAGGCAGAAATATCATGGCTAAATTTAGATATAGATTTGCAGATTTAAAGAGGCAGTGGTGTCAAACCTCCCCTAAAGTAAACTCTTTAACTTGTTGACTCCTTCATCATATACAGTATATTGTGACATATATTTTCATAATGACAATGGACAACAAATGGACAGAAAACATGATGATTAATATGGCTCATTTACTCATACGGCTCATTTACCCATTTTAAAAAAGGATACAGGTAAGGTGTCTCTGATAAGATAAGCTGAGTTTGCGCTCCCTTTGTACTTGCTTTCCCCTTTAGGAGTAACTCAGTTATCATAACTGTGGACACAAAAACACTTCAAAAATCGATCAAAGGGTAGAGACTATACTGGTTTACACCGGCTCGGATTTAAGAGAGTAGACTGTAAGCTATGAACTTGAAAACACGTGAAAATCTATGCTATTATAGTCACCGCAGCTCCTATGGACCTGCAATGACATGGAAGTCAACATACTCAGTTTATAGCCAGATTCTGTTAGAATTTTTGCAAAATGTTTTGCGCAAAGTAGAAGATTCTAGGATTGGAATTTGTTTTAAAATCTTGTTAATCTTGTTTTACCAAATTATGGGGCACATACATTGGCATTCACTTAGGAATTTTCTGAGATGGCCCAAGTTTTACTATCACCAAATATCCCCCCAAAAAATCCTAAAATGGACACTGCATTGGACAATGCATCTTTGGAAGAATGGGAAGAAAATGAAGTGGCAGCCATTTGGACACAGTGTGTTTGTTTACAACAGCAGCAGTGACCCTCATCTGACCACTTTCAGGACAAGGCATTACACACTGTTAAACCTGTAATCAAACCACTGAATAAATTCTCACTGGTGTGTGTGAGCGTGTGTCATGTACTATTCAGTTCACTACAATGGGGTTTAACACCAGCCCCTAAACTATTTGCAGTCCGGACGGCGATGACAAATCTTTGTGTCGAATTGAACCAAGAAGAGGTCAGGGCGCCGACAAAAGCAATTTCCCTCTTAGAAATGCATTCCACTCACACACACACTTTGTACTTCACCGGAAATCCTGCCAATGCACTTAGCTCATGTATTATAGTGCTACCAGATTTATCTTAGCTATTATTAGAACAGCAAGTGTTGGAGCGTCAGAAGGGAGTCAGAATATTTCAGTCAGCCTTCATTTATTTGTGAGTGGAAACATGAATATTTCAAAGATACTGTCCACTTCTGTCTTTTCAGGACTTTCCAACACAAAGGCCGGCTCTTACCGCCACTTCCCATTCTTCCACTCCACTTACCAGAAAAATGTATTGACATGGCATTATTGGAACAGCTACATTTTACTGTGAGGAACCTCTGACTTTTCCTCTTGGTGAAGTGTGTCAGTAATTGTTTTTGGACTCCTGCTAGATCAGACAAATCTTTACTGTAATAACACTTGGACTGACATCTGTACATAGACCCTTCCAAACAAAAACATAGTGTAAAAAAAACAAAACAGAAGAAAAAAATCTCTGTATTTCCTATTCCTTTAAGTTTGCAAAGGTAAATGTGAGTTACAGTCACTAAATTAGACACTTTAGAGGCGATGAAGACAGTGTGTTGGCTGCTGCATGGTTTAGTTTCAGCAGATGTTGCCCTGAAGCTGTAGGTGTGTGTTACTTTACCTTACTGTATATGCATTTGTGTAATGGTGACATAGATTTTCTGTTAATGTAGTTCGGTAATCCTATCAGAAAGATCTTGTCAAAAAGACCTCCATGCCATGTATAAAATGTTTGTATAAAAAAGCAGCTAAATATCCAGTCACTCGCTAATGTTCTGTACCAACTCACTGATGGATGAAATTTGCCAAAAAGAATCGTTGTTATGCAGGATTTGTTTTATTTTTTGATGGTTTATGCTCTTTTGCACATTTGAGATCTGTTGAGGTCTGCTAAGCTTCTCTTCAAAATGTGCATACAGCTCATGTTGTTGTCAATTCTCAAGACTGACCCTACTTGCATTTTTTTATTACATTGTAGCGTTACATATTCACTGCTTTCACAGTCGTTCTATTTTTACAGACATCTGAGCTTAGCACCCGTGTAATTTCTAAGCATGCTTCTCAGAGCAATCTAAACCAGTGCAGATAAGAAAATAGGCTCAATGTTGTATTTGTAGAGTAGTAATGTCATGGCAATATTCTGTCGAAATGAAGCCTTCTAAATCAGCTTTTACTGGTGTGTCCTTGTCTGCCCTCATTCATCTCCACATCTTTATCATTTAATGGCGCTCCAGTAAGTCTCATAACCCCAAATAGGCAATAATGGTGACATGTCATAATTACAGCTACTTACATTCAGGTGAGTCACCAAATGGTCAAAAGCACAATACATTAGCACATTCTGAGATAAAAATGAATCTTCTGATGGCTTCAGACCCAGACATAAGTAATAAGTCTGATACAACAGCTTCATCTTTAATAAAGATTTGCCTTGGCTATTTTTGTGTGGCTTTTCATACAGAATAGTTAGACATACTTTATCACCCTCAATGTAATTATGGCTCTTTTCTTGAGCATAATTGTTCCAGACCGTAAGTACATAATTATGACCATTCGGGGTACACTTGCAGAACATAATTTATTAATAATGATCAATGATTAAGATCAAGCTTTGTGTGGTTAACTGTTCATGCAGCAACATATTCGTCTATTACAAAGTCTGTAGCACAAGTTCCACATATTACTTCTCCTGTCACAACAGTGGGCAACAGTCTGGATGTGAATTATATATAATAGCTCTTTCATTTTTTTTAACAATTGAATGTTATTCGTTTTTATGCCTCACTTGAGAACCAGCTAATGATTTATCTATCTACATTGTGCTCAGTTTACTGAAGGTTGCTGCTTGTGATCATAAAATTCACTTTTCACCTTTAACACTGAGGTTCCTTGACTATGAAATGTTAAACTGAAAAGAGTAAAAAAGTATTTTTTTTTATCATGCCTAGAGAAGTAGTAAAATGTGCTGTCATATTAAAAAAAATATATATATATATTTGTGTGTTGAATAAAGCAGCGAGCCTCCAATTGTAGAGATTGTCAAGAGATAAAAAAACGGGCATCTTGTTGTCCAAAGCTTTATTTGGACTGAATTTATTTCTCAAGGGGAGTTTGGGTGATTCTAATTTTCATATTATTTGCCCTGGTCAGTAATTTTAATCCAAACCATGTGCATGTGAGCCGTCACATCATTTCCATCTAGAGAATTGCAGCTCAACTCTGTACTGTTCCTCTAATTTAAAAAATCCATCTGGACCCATGCTCCCTAATAGGTTAAAGAGATCTACTTCTTTTTTCTGCTATTTTCATTTTTTTCCAGTCATATGATTTTAGCCCATTCAGTCTGTTCTACAAGTGGCCACTTAAGGTACTGCAATGATAAAAGCACATAGCAAAAAAGGGATTTTGCCAACAGAAAAAAATAAAACTAATTTCACATGGGGTATGTATAATTACTGCACTAAGAACATGGTCTTGGCTTCTTGACACAGAAATAATGACTTGTGGTTCGATGAGTGACATTTTGCTGAAGGAATTGGCAACCTTGTTTGCATGTTTTAACAATGACGACAGATAAAATATAGTATTAATCTAAAGAATTTGGTCCACAACTGACAAATAGTTAGGGGTAAAGGTGTACAGGAGTTGTTTGAACCTGCGTGCCTTCTAAAACTTGTGTAAAAGTGTTTCACGAACCAATTGTGAACCAAATTTAATTGCAGTGCACATGGACAAAATAAAAAAATCTGTTTGCAACACCTAGTGAAGCTTTCCTGGTGCTTTTTTTTTTTTTTTTATATATATATAGCACTTTTCCACCAAGGACACAACAACAATATGAACTGTAGGGAGAGCGGAATGTTATGTTTTGGGATGTCCTCGCTCGAAACAATGAAACATCGAAACAACAGTCCTTCAAATAGAAGGACGGCTGCTCTACCACTGAGCTACTGCCGCCTCCATTTGAATGAAGTATACCACTTGTAACAAAAGAACCGCTCTAAAAGGTCTGGAACTGTTAAAGAAAGATCCAGAGAAATGTCTCCATCAAACTTAAAAGTGATCCTATAGCTTTCTACATAATATTCCTTTTTGTTCAAACTGATTATGACACCCATTATGGTCATCCAACTATGTGTTTCTGAAATCTGTGTTTTCAGGAGAAAACACAGACATTATTTAAACAGGAAATCAACAGAATGTGCAACCTATACATTAACACTCATTTAAGCTATTCTTTTTCACCAGACCCATTTCAATTGGCTGTCCTGCATCCCAGGCAAGGATCATCTCATACTACACTGACACACAACACGGCGCCAGGATGAACACCATAGCCCAGTCAGAAGCCAGAGAGATGAGAGACCTGAGCGTCTAAGCAGAACACGAGCCCTGGAATCTAGTGGAGCCCGGTGTGGGGAAGAGTGACAATGGGTCGATAGCTGTGATTAATTAACTTCTAATGAGTTCATCTGAGCCAGAAAGTTGGACACGTCCCAGGGTCTGACCTATCCTGTCTGCCAGCCCTCTACTACTGCCACTATTGATCTGATCTGTTAACCAATGAAATTCATCTTTTTGTTTATATTTGTTACAATTTTATCTTCGGGAACATTTTATTGAACAGTTATTATTTAACATTTAAAAATGAAACTGATTATTGGTTTCCATTCTGAGGCCAATAGCAGAATAGAAGTCTTTGGTCAAAGCACAAAGCGAGACCTCATTGTTAACCATTTTTATCATTGTGTATCATTAACACAAAGCAGAGTGGAGATCAAACTTTATTGAGCTGACCTGATTTCTTGGAGCTAAAGTTATCACTGGGGGTGTTGTTGTAAAGCTGCTGCAGCTTTGGTAGACAGAGGTTCCAGCTCTTGATTACCCCAACCATCATTATGATCCTTGAGAGAATGAGAGTGAAAGCTTGGAGTGCCGAAACAATGGAGATGAATGGTCATGTGAATAAGGAAGTAGATTGGGGAACCGAAGGTCTCTGTGTAGCTCTGTCTGCCATTTTCTCTCTCCATTTCTCAGCTCTGAGGGCCAAGCGTGGAGTTATTTGTCTTGCAGTGAAATTAGTAATCGCGCCACCATCCATCATTGGCTGACCTGCTATTGATCGCTAGTGCACCTTCTCTTTTCAACTAAATTATATTACAAAAAAAGAATAACAAACGTCTTCACACTCTGAGTGGTCCACACTTTTGCTCGCCTCAGCAAAAGACTTTTTGTGCAACACCAATGAGACATGTCTAGCCATCCTATTCAAAAAGATTAGAGTTGTTGTTTGGAGGGTGACAAGTGTGGCTTAAACTAACATAGAACGTGAAGTGAGGGGGATTTTAGCTGGCAAGGCTTGTTAGGCATTGGTGACAACTTAGTGACAAATGCTGTTCCCTTGTCCTAAACAATATACACACTGGAACATGCTGATACAAGCATCAACTCATGAGCATAGAGGTGAGCTCTATATACTTGCAGGACAAAAAAAAGGATTTTCCAAAGCATTCTGTATCTAAATATAAACCTTCAGTTTCAACAAAAGCTATCAAAATATTCTGCAGTGCACTAACAACAGATCAAGAGTGACTTTTTTTTGTCTAGACTTTTTTATTACGCAGTCAATAACTAAGATGGCCTTGGTGTTGGCTATTGATCATGATGCTACACAGCTATCAACTACTATCCAAAGGTCGCTTGTCCCCAAACATCACCCGAGCATTTACTACAATAGGGTTGCAGCTATAAATTACATTACTATTATTCAAATACTGTATGTTGAGTTGAAGCAATGCAATGTGACAAGCAGCAACTAGAGATGGGAAGTGGAACTATGCATTCTCTCTCCAAGTTACCGAAATTACCGAAAGGTTTCTACATGTTTTGGTCAATGCTCTGACAATGACTGTGATTTTGTCAACAGGCTTTCTGACTATTAATAACATCAATATCAGATCACTAAATCATTAAATAAATTTAATGGATTTTTTTTTATTTAACCGCTGTGCGACTGTCTTCTGGCTAATGTTGCTGCTTGTGATAGAGCCGCATAATGACCATAATGAAGACAGTAACAATCACCAGAAAGGAGTCATAATACCTCAGTGATGCCTCGGTTTAGAACATTTCTCGTTAGTTGCTTAGAAGAATGGCTCAAAGTTGAATATAACTTGTGACATGCTCAATGTAGTTCGTTATTCAACACAAGTAAATTCAGTCACACAATGAAATATGTTATTAAGCCTTAATCAAGCAGTCTTTCTTTGAAATTTATTCAGAGTAACAACACAGGTCTGAACAAAAATGCATCAGTGTGACAGAGAGTCACAATATGAGTATCATTTCAACAGAGAGCTAGTGGAAACATTAGTGCATTTGAAATCAACAAAAAGCCAGATTAGGTCAACTGAGATTAGTGTCAGAGAAATGTGGTGCAGGACTCATGTCTGCATTAACTGAGTGTGTGCCTGTACAAGTGACAAGATGATGGGATGGTTCCTGTTTGAAATCCCCTTAAGGAGCGATCACACCCGGTCAAAGCACTGAGGTACTTTTACACTAAACCAGCTGTTTCACTACTAACCAACCAGTTCACTCCTATTAACCCTATGTACAAATCCCTAATCCCTACCCCCAAAAGTGGGACACTGGTGGAATTCTCAGCCATATAATCACAACACAGTGAAGTGTAATCCCCCAGGCTTTAT
This sequence comes from Perccottus glenii, assembly GCA_024416835.2. Taxonomy (NCBI): domain Eukaryota; kingdom Metazoa; phylum Chordata; class Actinopteri; order Gobiiformes; family Odontobutidae; genus Perccottus; species Perccottus glenii. Next base: position 24,246,553 of record CM044556.2, on the reverse strand, counting down.
GCTCTCTTAAGTGTATAGCACATGCTGTCTAAAAGCAATGTTTATCACACAACTTTTCATAAATCCTGATGAAGACATGCCACAAAATCTCAGCAACTTTCCAGTGGACTCTCTAACAGACACCCTTCCCAAAAAAAAAAAAAAATAAAAACTTCAAATCCTTATCTCCATCCGTCCATTTGAGCTGAAATCTCAAAGCCCATATCTCCATGGATTCTTTCAAACACATTAGGTAGCTTCTCAGTCATCCAGCGTTGTATTTTTCTCAAATGTCTGTGTGCTGTGGACTTTGAACTGTGGATGCCCCAGGCACCCAGCAGAGACCTGAGAGGGCCTGCGGTTTGGCCTCCAATCTGTCATATCTCGCCTGCAGCCATGGACAGACACACTTACTGTACACTAACACACATCATAAGTATTGATCCCATCAACGGGCCACTGAAGCCCAGTCCTTCTCAGATTGCAGTCCAATTGAGCTTATGTGTGGAAAAAAGATATATGACACCACTTCAAAATAGACAGTTTAGCTACACAACAAATCTGAGCTGGCATTTATCAATGCTGCAACAGATTGCCATCCTTACTTCTTTGCCAAGTTTGTAAAGGTTCAGAATTGGCAGCTCAGCACTATAATTACCAAAGTCTTTGTCACCTCTCTTTTCTGGGACAAAGAGTTCATTAAGGGCTGTACCATATGAGCATTGTAGTGTCCTGGTCCCGGATGGTAGAGAGCTTAAGCAGATTGACTTATGTCTTTAACATGACATTATGAATGGAAAACATGGCACTGTGGATTAATCCCAGTGTCTTAATCCTAGCATTGTATTTTATGCCCTAACCTCTCTGAATCTGTTATGTCCTGACTTCTCTGAATGTTGTATCTATTGTGAAGCTAAAGAATAAAAAAAATATATATTATGTATTCTAAATATATATATATATATATATATATATATATATATATATATATATATATATATATATACATATATATAAAAATATTATGGTATTGTCACGGCCCCTCCTCTGCCTGGCTGGGGTGGTTCCTCCTGCAGGCAGAGGAGGGTCGTGAGTAATTGGAGCCACCTGGGCTCTGCTATTTAAACACCTGCTAATTCTTCTTTAAGAAGGCTCTCTCAGCTCCTACAGGTATGGTTTGGTTGGTTATGTTGTTTTGTGGTCTTCTTTAGGTCTGCACTCAGTCATTTCACACATACAGATTCACACATCCATGCACCCTACATACACCTCCTATTTTGACATACTCACACCCCATTCCTTCTTCTTAAAGTTAATGGTTCTTAGTTTAATTAATACTTTTGTTTGGCCTACCCTTGTTGTCTGTGTCCCTCATTCTTTGCCACAGGCTATGAGCCGACCTGTGACAGTATGAACACTACTACCAAACAATTGCTTCGTATAGATTCTGGTGCAACAATGTAAATGCCTTCTATATGTTAATCAAGCATTTTCATAACTTGAAGTGAAGTGTAGTTTCCCAGTGTGATCTATCTAAGCTACTGTAAAAATGATCCTTTCAGTCATAACATAGCTCTGTCTAGGAGTCCCTTGTTGATGAAACTAAAGCTGAAACAACCAAGACCAAAACAATGTGTCTTGAATGTCTTGTTATCTTTGCTAAAGTTAGGGATCCTTACAAAAAGATGTGGTACGCACATATAGTCCTGAAATACACAACTGCCATTACAGCATACAGTATACTATTTTCTTCTGTATACACCAAATGGCACATTTTTAGAAGACACTTACATGGCAAAATGAGTACATAAAGCATTCTTAGAGCTCTGTCTTAAAGCTTTTGAACATTCAGATATTGCTTTTAAGACACTCTCAAACAACATAAATCCTTTTTTCTTAAAGCTATTCCTGACTGCACACTGTGTTCTGTTTTATTTATCAGCCGGATAACAAGTTGGGTGTATTCCTAGTCAGACTTCCATTGCAACAACACACCTGTCTGCATAGAATTACGATATGAGTGCACTGCGGTTCAATGTACCAGCTCTAGTCCAATATTTGTGCAAAATCATGATTCACACAAACCTTGAGATAGAAATCGGCCAATAGAAACATGTTTAAGACCATTATTGTTCACCAATATTGGAATCAATTACAGATAGACAAACTCACTTAGGCTGTACATATTTTATTATTCAAACACAACTCTAAAACATAATTGATCTATAAGGGGTCTAGAATATAGACCCCTTATAGATCAATTAATGATGGTCCATTCCAATATAGATGTCTTGGAGTCTATGAACTTCTTTTTTTTTATTGAGATGGTACTGACAGACAGTAAAGATGTCTACCGTAGTGTACTTTATACTTTAAAAGTCTGGCTTATTGTCTATAGTTCATGAGGTTAACATGCACTCTATTTCAGCATTGAGACCATTCCTAATTCTCATTTACTAAGGAATACCATTTCTAAGGAAAGCAAAGACCACTGAAAGGCAATATTTTCTTGTGTTAAATTGGAAACATTTTGGTCCATTTTGTTTTTTTGTTGTCTGAGTATTTTTGAAAGAAGAAAACCCCAGAGGTGTCTTTGAATTCTTTAGAGAATAATGAAAACAGAAATGGAACAAAAAAATATTTATTTTAAAGACACACTTTGCAGGGTTTGAGTGTTAAGAAATCTGGCCATGTGCAACACTCTTTTCATAAAAATACAGGGTTTTTATTTAAAATACAGATTTGTAGTTTTGCTATATTTTTTTATTCTTTTTTTTCTGAGAACTACACTTCCATGTAAACAAAGAAGTAAAATGGGAGATGCTTTACAAATACACTGCACTTTATTCTAGAAGGACAAGGCACATTTTTACTGTGTGAGGATTGATTTTACTTTTATGCACAACTTACTTTTAACCCAAATTATATCATCATTCATTTTACTTTCCATGAAAACACATGCATTATGATTTAGCATGTTTTACAAAACTGGGAAAAAAATTAACTGTGTTAGTTCATCTCAGCCAATTAAAAATGGTACTTTGCCTCATAATGAAAATGAAAGTCAGCCTGACAAACCCTGAAAACTCTACTTTCAGGATCATCTGTTGTGGAAGCAGAGCTGGGTATTTCACGATTCTTTGGCTGTAAACCTTCCTGACAGCACAATGAAGACATATTTCCCTGGTCTGTCCATGTCTCCCTGGTGATTGTCTGGGAGGATGAGAACATCATCAATAAAGTAACATTGAAAAGCAAGTGGGTTGGCTGTAGAAACAGCAACACCTCCCTCCCACTGACACCTCCACTGGATTTTGTGAAATTAAATTGAATCCAAAGAAATGACTTTGCCCCTAAGCACACACACCGTCTCACACATACAGTCATATTTTAATCGAAATATACAAAATGCATCTAAAACTTTGCATGTGCCTTTTCACTGTTCAGTCAGTTGGCTTAATATGGGATTTCACACCACATAAGGAGCACTTACTTGTCTCAAGTAACAATACATGGCCAAGTGTACATTTACCTTTTGAAGGCATCCTCCAAGTCAATGCTGGCAAATTACCAAGAAAGAGAGGCAGCGATTGAAGGCTCAAACCATTAATTTCCCTGGAGAAAGTGTGCACTCTGCTTGGAGGGCCAGAGTGACCTTTCACTGACAAGACGGCAGCAGTACAGACAGCCGCAGTGGACAAATGAGATATTAAAATACACAGCAGGAAAAGATGGAGGAGAATACAGCCAGCAGCACACATACAGTGTATGCACTGCATGTCATTGTGACTCTTTCGGAACAATGGATGACCACAATCCTTAATGGCATGTTCTTTTCCTGGTGCTCAGTCCTGACGTAGTATACTGCTCTTTAGATTAAATTGTGAATTTGTATTAGCTTTCAAGACAACGCAGAGCGGGAAAGAAATATCACTTTCTAATAATAATTTATAATTTCCAGGCTGTCTGGGCCTGCGACTTGTTTCAAGGTCAAGGCTGTTCTCAAATACTACAGCACTAACTTATCAAACAGTACTTCCCAACGTCACTACACCAAACACTACACTTTTAAAAATACATGCAAAGGAATGTCTTGTGTCTTGCAGTTTTTTCACCTGTCCTGATGCCTTGACACTTAGCCAGATGCTAATGAAGCACAAGTTCAAGTCATCAAGTCTTACTCAAAGTGTCAACATTAATTAAAAGGCAAAGTTTAGTTACCCAAAGCTAGTTACCCTTTTAAAACAATAAAAGAAAGAGCTAGCATATTATAATTTAAACAGTCAGCAACAATTATAGTAAAAGAGAATAATAGCAAGACTGGGATCATACTCTCATTGTCTGTTCTGTGTCATTTTGATGGACAGAGTTACTTCAACACACTACAATTCTGTGGTACACTTTCATTGGTTCTCTTGTGACATCTATGTTCATTGTTTGCTGTGAGACTAAGCTGGCCCGCTGCATGAGGCCACAAAAAGTAATAAAGCAAAGAGACAAAAGGGCTGGAAAGTTATTACTAAGCAAGTTGAAGATAGAAAACCACTTGCTCCTACAGTAAGTTATTATCATCATCAAAACATGGTTTCTAGAATACTGTTCCATCTTTAAGAATAAGTATCATATCTTATCTTATTGGGTTTGGCATATGTTGTTGGTTTTGACAGTGGCTCTGACTCGAACTGTGCCAGGTAACAAGAATGAATTCTGACGGTTGTAAAAAAAATATTGTGGTCATGACACAAAATATAATGTTATTTAGTCTGGTGCAACAGATTAACTACCAGTACTTAAACTGTATGACAGCTTTGCATTTCATTAAATTAACAGAGACTGTGTAAGTCCTAATCAGCAATAATGTACAGTGCCATGACCCTTCTTGTCAATGTAATCATGCTTTACTGAACACAACAAGGACACAAGGCCACCATCTCACAGCCAGGCCTGGTGAAGAGGCTTGTCAGAGAGTGGCTGATGGTCAGGCCATTGCATGCAGAAAACACCATATCCATAGCATGAACGTGAGATATAAAGTACTATTATGTTTTAGTGTAGTTAGTGCACAACGTTGGATACTGTTTGTGGCTCAGAGAGTATAGATTTGTTCCTGTTTTTGAGTAACTATGCAACTATAGTTAAACAACTTGGTTTAGTAGCCTAAACATGTTGAGAAAAAAGCTGTAATGTTTATCCTGCAGAAAGAGAGAGAAGCAGTTTATTTCTTAAGGACAGCGTACAATGTACATTAAGCCGGAGCAGAGATGCTTGTACCAGAGTAGTCCTATTTTGTACATGTTTGAAACCTATGCAGACACAGGGAGAACATGCAAACTCAAACAAACAAATGGGAATTGAATCCAGGACCTTCTTGCTGTGAGGCCAGAGTGCTAACCAGTCTGCCACCGTGCCACTACGTTGTTGCTTTTTATATAGAAAATCAACTAAAAGTGTTTTAGAACCTTGTTGAAGGGCACATTATAACGTAACTTTCAGCCAGCGAATAGCTTTGTATTAATTATAACTGCATGGATGTGGATCAGTGTGGTAATCGCAGAATGTGCATCTTCTTCCCACACAAAGAGAAATCAACAGCAGCCCCAGCAGTGACTAATGACTAACACCCACATGTTGGCCTAAACAGCAGAGTAGCCACTTAATTCAATGGAAAGGTTGCACTAATAGACAACACTGTTGCTTATAAAGAATATGACGATGGACAGTTCAGAGACTTTATAAAAATATCAAGAGATGAATTATGATGAAGTTAATTAGTGCCATTGACTGTCAAGTTTTTTGGTGAATACTTTTGGTTTATTCCACAGACTCTAGGTTATAGACAAATATATGATTGGAAAGCTGAACCTCTAAGGCTAAAGCTTCTATATTTGTTAAATGATTTTCTGTGTTTTAAACCGAACCCTACTCTCTGTATCCCAAAAATAAATAAATACATTTTGTAATCTGCATAATGACAATAAAGTTGAATCTAATCTAATCTAATCACTTAACATATGAACCTTCATATTCCCACATGTTGTACAGAAACTGCTTACTGGATGTGATGTATTTGACACCAACCAAGCGTATGTTTAGAAAGGAGGTTTAATTGGTTGTGAAATATTGACTGCTGGCTGTGTTACTGGTGATCAATACACAGAGGCTGGTGGTCAGAGTGGAAAAGCTGCCCTCTTGCCTACATGCTCTGCCTTGAGGTCATAAGAGAGTCCGTATATCAGTGAACATCCAGGAAGCTGTCCAGACTGCTCCTGGCCTTACCTTTAGGCACTGGTCGAGATGAGCAGGTTACACTGAGCAGCTCCAAAGGCCCAAATGGAACATCCTTGAACACCTTATCTTTATGCCTTACAATAACTCAATAAACAACAAATATTTTATGTTAAGAACTTGTGAAAAATACATCAAAATAAATTAATTTACTGTGAACAATATTAATACAATTAATATATGTTAATATACATTAATGTAGATTTTTTAAACAAATAAATAAATAATTTAAATAAACAGGTTTGGATATTGGCTACTGGATATTCTTTGTGTTGGTCATTTTATGTTTGTATCAAAATTGTGCGGTCCGTTAATGGACACCTGAGGAATGCCACATCTCAAAATAGCGGTTAAGAGGGCAGAGCAGCGCAGAAAGATACAACAGAAAGTAAGTTGGGCAAGGGTGTAAAAGGTAGAGGGTTGAGGATACAATAACTACTGTCTCAAAGGTGCTGTATTAAAATGTATTGTACCTTTTAATTGTTAATTTTAGTCTAATTAACTTTCCTTTACTTTGATGTAATGTATACGACTCCACAAGTTATATTTGACATGAAACAAGACAGTTTGTACAAATTAATTATGTTGATTTTTTACTTTTCTTTGACATATTGCTGTAAAATCCTTGAAACATATGAGCTCTTGTTTACATATCTGAAGCTTTGATGTCATAGAAATAGATCACTAGTCTCACAATGAGATGGAAATGTACAATCTGTCTTACAATTGCTTTTTGCATATCACATAAAACACATACTATTCATGTAACTACAAATCCATTAAAAACCTTCCAGCAGCCAAACTAAAATTATGCAAACACATCGATAGATTTTAATCTGGTGGTGATTTTAAGATGATTATAAAGCATGGTTTTGACATGGTGCAAACAGGCAGGATTTATGCAAGATTCTGTGTGTTTTGCAGAAGTTATATTTTTACAGTTACTTTTAAAAATATACGTGTGAACCTCCCCTGAAATAACCTGTTTCATTATCACAGTGTAATTGCAGTCATCAACTTGACATGATTAATCAAAGTGCTTTTTTCCAAACTGCCTGGAATTGCCTCTTTCCTATTTACCCATTTAGAAGAGCCCATCCAATCATGACATCACAATAAATTAGTTGGGGTGCTTTCCTACTAATGATGTTTATCACTTGATGTGTAGATGTAGGAGCTTAATCACATTGCATTCAGTTGGTGTAAGACTAAGTGTTTATCCTTGAGACAGGCTAACACGTTTGTGTTTAGTGTTGCTGTAAGTGCATCATGACTGGAAGGTTATCTACAGAGAATGTTCAATTACAATGTTCCTGACAAGAGGGGAGGTGTTTCAACAGAAAAGTTTTTTTTTTCTCCTTTTAGCCAATTGAGATCTTTTGACAAAAACACTTTCATTATTTATTATCAAGCATGTCTGAGTTGTCAATTACAGCTGCTCTCACTCAGATCTAAGTGCTGCTAAACACAACATCATTGTATAGTGAGGCATGTCAGACCAGCAGTGCCCTGAGCCCCTGTCTGTGTTTGTGTTTACACCAGCCCCTGCCTAAGAATTAGGAATTGTGAATATGGCCTGTCGTGCTGACAGTAATTAAAGTCTATGTTTCCATTGATCTCATTCGTCTCTTCCTATATCCTCCCTGCCTTCTCTCCCTCATTCACATTCCCATCCTAAAGAGGGATCTTGAATAAATAATGCACATTTCTGAGTGTGGCTGTGTTAATTGTCCTGTCTTTATGAGCCCAGAGGGTTTACTCTGACCTTTAGTGGAGATAGCCAGTAGCCCCGGGCCAGACTCCTGCAGAGAGACAAAGTGAGAGCTGTTAGCCGTGGGATTACACAGAGCCAGTTGCCAGATCTTTTGCTCGGGCAGCAATAAAATCTGAGCTTTAACCTCATCATTTCTTTTTTAATTTCACCTTACCTGTGATCATTAAAACTGCACTTGCAAGCGGATTTGTGCCCTTGTTTTGGTAAAATACATTTTTGACCATTACCATAGATATGCAGCATCCACTTCCAGTCCAGACGGCTGTCCATATGGGCTCACAGCAATAAAATCTGAGCTTTAACCTCATCATTTCTTTTAATTTCACCTTACCTGTGATCATTAAATGCCACTGATCTGCCATATGTAATTTGTGCCCATGTTTTGGCAGATTATTAAATTATGTTGTAGAATGTCAAGTAGTATTTTGAATTACCATAGAAAATGTGTATCCACTTCCAGTCCAGACGGCTGTCCATATGGACTGGAACATGTAAAACACATGCAAAAGACTGGAAGGGCACTCCCACCCACCACTCTCCCTAAGAGGCCCTTTGAACCAGCATCACCACAATAGGCTACTTTGAACACTACTAATGCTTCCTGGGAGATACTGCATTAATAGAGCGATGGTGACTGATCTGTCCATATGTAATAAAGTTTCAATTCTCAATAATGGACCACCCTCATGCATTTTCGAAGGCAGATTATTAAATAATGTTGTAGAATGTATTTGATCTCCATTTCTAGTAGTATTTTAGAATATGTAGAAAAGGTGCTGGGATAGCAGCAGTGGCAGAGTGGCTTTGTCACTCCTGCCTCACAGCAAGAAGGTCGTGAGTGAAAATGAATGAATGACTCAAAAAGGTGTATTTGGCTGACTCCGGTCTTTCTGTGAGGAGTCTGCATGTCCGCCACGTGTTACCGTGCTGGGCGCCCCTTGGGGATGACTGCCAATGATTATTTTTCCCACGGGGATAAGAAAGGGATAGAAAATAAAATAAAATAAAAACAGACACTTGCTGCTGGGAAAACAATATGGTAACCTTGGTCACCAGTTAAATTGAATTGACTGAACTTTAGCTGTATTAAAATGTACTGTCATCAAGTAATAGAGAACTAATGAAGCAACAGGTTAAAAGACAAAATAAATAGAATTGTGTTTATTTGCAATCTTAACAAATAAAGCTAGGCCTCTTTTGTACCCCCGTACTACAAAAACAGTTGAAGCTATCCCGGATATATCTCGTCTCCCCAAAACCTAAAAATCGCAGCACAAAGCTAATAATACTTTTGCATTGGCTTGATTATTCCACAATTACATTTGTAATTCTACATTATTTTAAATAAGTTACAAAATGTCTTTAAAAAAACTTTTTTTCACAGGGTATAAAACCTATCCAGCCCAACAAGTACCCTCACTGAGTTTGTGCTTTCTGATATGCTGTATCACTAAATACTTTTAAATGCCTTTATCAAGTTAGTTACTGACTTCATTTTATTCAACCCTGGAGGTAAAAAAAAATTACATTAAAATACATTAAAAATGGTTCATCAGCAGATACTATTTAAATCTGTGTCCTGGTATATATCCATTGGATATATTCAAGCAGTAGTGCAGCTCCACAGTAAGGAAAGTGAAATCTGCAAGTCTAATGTAGCACCAGTCGGGAATGACCTACTGCATTCACTTTCACTCTAGGATTGAATAAGGAAGCCACCAAATAGGCTCTTAAACATAACTAACATTTTGTGAAGGGGCTGGGAGGCACTAGCTTGAATTACTAGTATTTCTTCAGAACAGTCATTGTAAAAGAACAGATTTTTATGAAAGTGGGACTTGAGTCTAGGCACAAAGTAAACCAGTGCAGGCAATTCTGGTAAATGAGTTCAGCGTTGGTGAACCAATCCAGTCTATTGATTTCTGAAATCCACCATTATTTCCTCTGTCTTGTCCACATTCAGCTGCAGTCAGACAGTTTTCCACACCCTACTGAACACTGAACAATGGCAATTCTCCACTCAGTTAAGCTTGAGCTACAAAGGCTAACAAATGGTTCTTCCCTGAGGAGCCTGCTTTTGCAAATGGCCAGTGCCCTGGCCAGGTTTGTTCAGCTCTGCATGACATGAACAGTGTCACAAATTCAAATGTCACATTCAATCAATAACATAAAACGGTTCACCTAATAAATAAATTCAAGATGTTGAGGTGTTATGCAATGGTTAAATGAGTTTATCACATATGTTGGGACAGATGCTTGTTTATCCATTATACAAATCCTTTGAAAGATTTGGAAGACTGCAGAAGAGAGTTTTTCTGTCCTTGACTGAGTATTGTGTAGTATTTACATGCAGTGTTGTGCAGTGGAATTAATTTTTTACTGCAGCTTTAGGGTAAATTCCTGTTAGAAAATAAGAATTGTCTTCTAAAAACAATCTGATTAAAACATTTACCTAATATCATATATTGCAGAAACTTAAATATTTCTTCTTACCATTGCTCATTCACCCATTTATCCAAGTGTTTTGACATGGCAGCAAAAAAAAGCTGTCATTATTTTAAAGCACTGTGACAGAGACAGCTGGCTTTTTATAACTAATTAAATAGAATCAAAGCAAATGCTCTAGTGAGAAATATCTCGTGCTCACCTGGTATATTCCCATGTTGTCAATGATGACAGTGTGGGTATGACATAATTTCACAAAGGCCATCAGTGTAAACAGTGACACTGACACATACCCAGTGGGAAAGTAAGTCGCTGTCTTTTGTCACATGCAAACTATAGCGTTAGCACCATTAGTGAGACCTTTGATTTAGCATCTTCCTGCTTGTTGCAAATCTAAGAAGAATTAAAATCAGCTTTAAAGGCAAAGCTGCCATCGCAAGGAGATGCTACCTGGGAGGCACACAGTTAGATCAGCTCCCTCTCTGTTTCCTGCTTACGGCTACACTGAGCCTCCTGTTCAAGGCTGCCTCATTTGTGATTCACAGAGTAGAGTTTACTTTTCAGCACCTGTGAAATTGATGACAGAGATACGCGCCATTTTTGAAGGAAGCAATGTATATTAATATTTCTGTAAGAGGCTTGGTCAGGGAGGATTGTGAAAGCAAATGAACAGTGCGATGTGAGCCAGATTGCCAGATTAGCGACAGTCTGAGAAATATTGCATGTTTTATGGTTAATCATTGTGCATGGGTCATTCTTTGTATGGCGGCTGGAATTCAATCTTGATACTTGTGTCTTATCGTGTTTTGTAAGCTCTGGGAAAAAGATTGAGATAGAATGATTGTGTATTTTCATTGAATGTTAATATCTTAAAGAAAACTATATTATTCTGAAAGACTGTGTGTGGGAACATGTCTAAAATCAACTATGGAGATGCCGTTAATCTAGTGAAAAACATGTTTGCCACATAGTATGATAGCATCTGCATTTCCAGGGTGTAACAAGATCTCATTATATGATCTCACATCTTAAACTTGTAACTGCGGCCATGGATTACATTTGAATTTTTAATATTTGACTGCAGTGAATGTTAAGATCACCAACTGATAAAACTCTGCGGAATAACTTTGTGCCGTATCGCGTTACATGAACTCAAAAGGAATGACTTTAGACAGTAATTGTCTTGAGAAACACAACAAATCAGATTTTGCTCGGAAAAGGTACCATTGCACTTTGTGTGCTGCTGTCCCAAACACTAACACAATAAAAGCACAGAAAAACACACTAAGCTTATAATCCAATCTGATTCACAACTACAATGAGAATTCCTTTCACTCAGCCCGGGAACAACACAAGCGCTAAATCCTAGAATCCTTAATGATTTCAAAAGAAAAGTTAAGCTCTCATTTTCTTGAACCACCAACTTTTATATTATATATCCAAGTGTAACACTCTTCTCCATTTTGAGTGACTCAGTAAGAGTAAATAGTAACACTCAAGTTGACAAGGTGCAGGTGAATTAATGTTGGCAGCACAGATTACACTGACTGAAGTAAGCCAAATTACCTAATTCCATTCAGACACAGTGTGTAATCGGCTTTATCTGCTTTGGAAATGGTATTAGACCGCAAATCTGAAATAAGAAGGTGAGAAACAGTGTACGAACAGTGTTAGGGAAATACTGAGTTTGACTGCTCACTTTGTAAGTTTTTTGTGTCAAGCTGAGTGCAATAAAGCTTTTTATAAGCAATGGAGCTCACTTATTATTCACTTCAAATTCAGGGCAACTTGTGTTATGAAAAGTGACCTAAATGCTTTATTCATAACATTGAATTTAACTGAATGTGGCAAGAGCAAAACCATAGAATAGGAGTTATATAATTATTTCATCTTAGCTCTCAGAGGGTTCATGGAGCCAGCTGTAGTTACACAAACACCTGTTCAAGTGGATTTAGTGAAAAAAACTCTGCAGCATCTAAATGTATTTGAGTTTTTTATGCTAATGCTCAGTGCTAATGCGTATTATTTATTAGTAAATGTATGAAAACCTGCTATAATAAGAGGTTGCATTGTTAAAATTTCAACAGTATCTCATTCTAGGCACTGTGCTGTCCTTCCATGCTATTGAAATGATCACACAAATTCAAAATCATAATCCATAAATGTGATTTTTGTTCCCATTCGTCCACAATCTACTCAAGAATCTTTGGTGGTAATATCAACATCTAACAATTGCACATAAATTAGTTCAAAGTTTCGCTCTGGCTTGGTGTTAGTATAGTGTTCAGTAGTGTTAACTCTAACCATACTCTACGTCAAAGTGGGTCAGATGATGAGTTTACATAAAAATATGTTGAATCTCAGTTTGTTTACAGCATTTACTTGTCTTAACCCCTCATGTAAGGTGGTGTATTCAAATTAAAATGTGCAAGAGCACGTTTGAAGTAATGAAACGTCAACTGGGTACATGGAGCTTTAAAAGCCTATTTTCTAAGATAGGCAAGAGTGTTGATTTGTAAAATGCAAATATGTATATAAGAGTAAAATATTCTCCTGTATAATCACTTAAATGACATATTAGTAACAATATGGTAAAATGGTAATGGTAAAATGTTTTACTTACTTTACTTACCACAAGAGACTATTTTCTGTTTTTTGGGGTAAAAAGTTTGGAATCAACTGGTCTTGTCCATTTGGACTATATATGGATATTGTTACATAAATGCATATTCATTAATGTGAGGTGTGTTGTTACACTGGACCAAAAAGGCCAGCAGGAAGATTTTATGACTGACACGTGCTCTGACGCAGTGGGCAAAGCCTAAATCCACATGAGACAGATGCACAAAGCCTGTGTTCATCCGAGCATCCCTCCTCCTCTCGGTGTCTTTTTCCAGTCTTTTCTGCTCTCCAGCTACATCTCAAGAAGACAGGGAGGGAAAAATCAAGGTCAGGTCAGCGAGCATGTGAAGTTGCAGGAGAATAAATTTCCACACACTTGTCGTCCCCAACGCGCTGACAGTCTCAGAGAATGTAGCCTTGTCAAGCCAGGTAATGTATGACGGGGAAGACGTATGCCGCGTTTGTATGGGGCTCTCAGTCTTCGCTGATATCCCCTTTCACTCACGGTGCCCTTATCTCACTCATGGCCCACATACTTTAGAGGAATAGCCCTGTATGGTTTGTAAAGTATGGGTATTGGGCAGGTGCTTAATTTACGTGTCAAATTTGTCCACAGTGTCAGTGTTTGAATAGACACATTTCTAATTAAAAAGGCAAATGGGAAGAGAAGCAAGAGGAAAAAAAAAAAAGGAGTGAATCAGCATAATTACAGCCTAATGCAAACAAGTCTACATTGTCTTTATTCCAATGAGTTAATGAGGTTACAGACTGATGAAAAAACAACTCCATCACTTCTATTGTCTTCTGCAGTCCACCAAAGAAAATGAGCTGTCACCCGATCTTAATGGCGACAGGAGGTTCACTCGGGCCAGACTTAATATATGAATCTCAGGCCTAATGAGCGCGAGCCAGAAGCACAGCATGAACTCCCTGTCCCACAACTTGGTGGGGGAGTTGAAAATATAAATAAGCAGTAAATGAGTAATAACATCAGTAATAACACAAAGATGAGATGTTTTGTGATTGTACACCATTTCTTCAGAACAATTTCAAGCAAAGCCACTCTGAAGCATCACACTAGACCGCACCACATCGTTCACAGACGTAGAATATTGCTGCAGTTTCTGTCTGTTCTCCAGACAGATGCTGGTCATAAATTAAACCGGTAATAGGCTATGTTTTTTTTTAATGCTCAACAAAGGCTATCTTGAAGAAAAAAAATGTTTTTTTGATATGTAAACAATTATAGTGTGTGGCACAGAATGGGATTCATAAATGTATAACTGGAAAACTAACTGGAGTGTCTGAGGTCTGGCCTTACAAGATGTTTCTCTTAAAAATATTGTCAACATGTTTCAATATAGATTAATATATTAAATAATATAGCACACTGGGTTTAATTCTGACTTTTATACACAATGCAGCTCCAGGAGATGTGTTGAATGTGGTAATGTAGTGACATAATAGGCATTAAAGCTGTAAAGAAAATGCAGTTGTCTTGTTTCAACTCTCTACATGGTATACATATTGTGAATATTGTACAAATGTGAAAGAGAATTCATTTTTTTGCCTTCTATTTCAAATGTATATTTCAGGGATCATTAAATGTGCATGAGGTTGTTTTCCAAGGCCAGTAAAATCGCTTAACAATTATGTAAAAATGATTCTTACACTTGTGCTGCTCTCAAATGTGAAGTGTAGCGCCGAGCTCAGGGATTCCCTCTCAGTATTTGCATTTCCCTCCTTTTTATATTTCTGGTCCTTTTATTAAATTCAATCCATATTTTATCCTAGTCACCACATGCTGTGGAGCTGGCTAGAAAGTTGTAGAAAGTGTTGCACAGCCTGAAGTGAAAAATGTACTTTTCAAGTCGGGCTGTTGAGTAGCAGTAGAGAGGTGAATCCTGCATGTCCTATAGCCATGTTGGATATTTGCATATTTTGGAAGAGTTTAATATTGAATACGTTGCCGCTGTTCAAACAATGGAAAGGACATCTGACATGCGGCAGCCGAGATAAACCCAATAAAGTACCAGGGAATAGGTTTATCTAGCCTCCATGTTGTAATTAACCCTGACCTGACTGTAGCTCTGTCGGCAATGGGACACAAGTTAGTTTGCCATTACCATTACCAAAGGAAGTCATTTCTTCTTGCATTTCCCTTTTGATCTGCTAGACTCTTGATGAAAAGAAAAGTAGCGTCTCAGCCTTGGGATGTGCCGCCTTTGAGACTCAACAGCTTGACTCATTTCATTACTGTCATGAATTAAAGATCCTCAATCTCCTTTTTCCATTCGCATGGCAATGATCCACCTTAGTTAATTTACAGTCACTCGTTGTGCGAGGCCTCCAGCCTCAAAGCTCCCGTGACAATTTACCTGTGTCCTTTTCACTAGCAGGCACATATCATTGTGATATAGTATAATGGAATGAGCAGCAGAGTCCGCAGTGAGTGGGCATGTTGTATAATGAGCTGGAAGAGGGATCGTAATCAGTTACAGTACACCCTTAGCTTCCTGGCACAAGGCGACATCTTAACCGCTAAGCCAAACGAGTGTTTTTCCTGCGGAAGATATATTTAGGACGAAAGGCTTCTACCGGGAATGACTTGGTGCAAGTTCTGACATTGTCAAAATTGTACTGTGACTTCATGCTTCATGCTTCATGCTTTTAGTATGCAACCTATGTTTCTGTAATGCTTTTTTATTGGACTCTTGGTCATGGTAATTTTCAAGCTGCAGGGGTAACCCAAAATTATTATCAAAAGCAGTACTGTTGTAGAAATCCTTCCTCCCATAGAAGTGTCATAATTGTGGTATATTTTTGCTGTAAAAAAGAAAAAGAACTGTATATATATATATAAAAGACCACTGCAAATTTTGCTAGCAATCAGCATCTCTACAAGTATGGAAGCCATTCCATTCCAATGTCTGTTAAATCCCAACACAGGCACAGCTCATTCTACTGAATGAGGTGCTGATTAGGTGATCACCTTAACCAAATTTTATTTAATAAAGAAAAGTATTAAAAACACTTCTGTGGTCATCACTATCCTCTTGCAAATACATGCTTTAAATTATAATATTTTTATTTGGAATTTGGAAAAAATGTTGTCAGTAGTTTATAGAATAAAACAAAAATGTTACCAAACACTTACCTATAAAAAGTAAAACCAGAGAAACTGATAATTTTGCAGTGGTCTCTTAATTTTTTCCAGAGCTGTATATATTCACAGTATATACAGTATATGTTACTGTAAAACATCTCTGAGAGAAGGGCCCCACCGATTTTCCATTAAAGACTAGACTAGAGTACCTTCAGTCTGCTAGATGTACCTTCTGGTTTGTGGCATTTTATGTGTAAAAAAAATATTAAAATAATAGGTTTAATTAGCTCGCTGACATTAAACAGGGAGAATAACCCAACTTTTAATGCAAAGTGTGCCTGTTTTGACAAATATTCCAAATAACTCTGAGGATTACTGAGAGCAGACTCATGAAGGGTTTTAAATTAAATGTGTGACTTTTTTTTGGGCCAATCACAATCTTACATACAATGAGTCTTTTTTCATTCGAAAAAGTGACGATTGCATAGTCTGTTAGTCAACGCAGCTTGTTAATATTGAATCAATGGCGGCGGAAAAACCTATTCCGAATGTAGCTTTTCAAGCGCTGGCCACAACTCCTCACAGCTAAACAGCCCACACAAGAAAAACACAATTAGAGAAAAGCAAATTGGAGTGTGCATTATTATTGGCAAACTTTTATATGATAAGTAGCCATGTCTGACAGTCTTTTTTTACAGTGTACCTTGCTTTTTAAAGTCCTCTTTGAGCCATACAGTTGAAATGCATGAGTGCATTATGCACACTGGCTCTAGCCTCTGTGAAGAGAATCAGATGTATGAGGGACACAGACAGCCGTGAAAGGTGACAGCGTTCCTTCTACTCGCAGGGTGACCTCGCTCTCAGCGGGTCAGCAGGCATGCAGCTTTGGACCGCGTCTCTGCTGACCATCTGGCCTCGCCGCTCTGCACACTGAGCATACACAACACCAGTAGCAAGGTTTGATTCAATATTGGTGCTATTGTACACATGGGATTAGCTCACATGTGCCTTACCTCTTCTTTATACACCACCCACCTGTCTATTGTTTGTTTATTATAGTCTCTTTGCTTTTCCTAGTCTCACGCTATACAACATGCAAGCATGTGATCCTGTGCCAGTGCAAACACAGAAAAAAAGCATGGAATGCCTTTATGCTTTCTAAAAAATTGGAAAATGTCCTTTTCTTTTTAAAGTGTGCAGCCAGTAGCAAGAATTATCTTAAATAATACACTGTCTGTTGTACAGATTTTACAGTCTATCACTTTAGAATATTGCATGTGCTGTACAGTAGTAAACAGCAACACAATTCTTGCCTACAAAGAAAAGTTTTTGAAAAAATAAAACAAAGATTCTGTCTGAGGTGCCAGGACATCCCCCCGTGTTTCGGCCCTGAGAAGCGGTTCCAGAACTTTCAAACAGCTTCTTTCAGCTGTGGCTCATTTGTGGGTCATTCTGCCCTCAGTTTCCCCTTCAATAACCAACTTCATGGCCTTTGAAGAGTGTCTCATTTTTCCAAGAAACTCTTAATTGGCTTTTGCAGTTTGGAGCCATTGCCCATCTGCACGGACACGCTGTGCTGTTTTGAATCAGCGCATCATTCAATCACATGATCAATAAACACAAGCTACTCATTAGTTGATTTCTTTTTAATATCATCTGCTTTGATACATCCTTTAGCATTATACTGACACTCCTACTTACTTTGTCATCTCTAAATATCTTTAATTAGTGCAAGTGAGCATTAGCTAGATTGACATGCTTTTTTATCATATGCCTTTTAACAAGCTCCTCTTTCATACAACTCCATTTGTCCAAGCACTTCACTTTGGTCAATGTAACCAATTTTCAGAAACATATATTGCGTAAATCACCACTGTGGATCACACAATGTAACAGACTGAATGTGTCTAATAGAACACACATTTACAAAATACTGGACTTTCCTTCTTAAGTTTAAGTCAAACATTTTATTTGATTGTCTTATTTAAAAAATAAGAATAATCTGTCTAAAACTCAATAATATTAAAACATGTAAAACAATCTTATAGATTATCATATCCGTGGTGCTGATATATTTTAACATTTGCCGGTAGGGGGCGTGTGGTACCTAAAGATAAGAGGGTGATGCTCTGTACTCCTTCCTCCAGGGCTTCGCTACAGACCAGAGAGGGCTGTTACAATCCACCGAGAGACTACTGCTCAGTATTATCAGCACATCATCGACATGGTTAGAGAATGCAGCTATTGTAGCCTTAACAGACGTGGCAATTTGTCTTCATCTTTAAGTATAGTCTCATGTTTGACTTTTCATTTTTTTTTTACTCAGTCTGCCCGGATACCAGCTGAAGTTTTCTCTATATATGCGTTGTCCGTGCTCAATTCAAATAGATTCCCCTCACGTCACCTCCCCCCTCAACCCGGCTCCCCAGCGAATAAAACATTCATTAGAGCGCTCTGCAAGAGACGTCTCAGCGAACCAACCCTTACAGCCCGCTTTGGGTCTATAGCAAAAGAAGTTATTCATCATTTTGTATCAGTGTGTAGGCTTTGTGTGAATTACTGTATAGATAAACATCCGACAGGAAACGAAACACAGAACACCCCCCTTTTCTTTTTTCTCAGATTAACGCCGCTTGTTTGGTTTTGATTGATCAGAAAATCCACTTTGAGACTGAGGAGAAAGGGAGATTTTTGCAGCGTGATACAGAGCCATAAAACATTCACATCTCGAATATCCCCCTCCTCTCCCCTCCCCTCACCTTCTCTCCTTATCTGTCTCTATCTATCTCTCTCTTCCCAACGCACCTCTGCGCCCCGCCCTCGCCTCCCACCTCCCCGCGGTCAATGCACACTAACGCGCGCCAGAGCTGAGTGGCCGACATCCGAGCGGACACTTTTTCTCGTTCTTTTTGGGGAAATACACATTCAGGACAAGTGTAACCCGGGCTGGACTGGATATGTGCACCATGGATCCCGTGATGGTTTTGTTCCTCGCGTGTCGTTGATTGTGTGACTTTGTTGGCGCGTCCTAGTTTTTCTTTTTGGGGAGGCGACTCTTGGATGTTTATTTATTGCTGGTTTTGAAGCCTCTCGCCCGAATGACTGGACTCGGGTGCCATCGGAGACGTGGCTCTCCACTCGGGAAGACCTACGGTAAAGTTTGACGGTCTACAGAGGAGCTGTTCGTCTCCCTACCTTGGATTCACATTCAGAATTCCTATCTAGGATTCCTTCTACTTGGATTTAAACAGCAACCCACCCCCATCTACACTATGAAGACCGCCAGTATGGATGGTGAGTACACTATGCTATAGAAGCTCTTGATAAAGTTAACGCAGAGTGACTGACGGAGTGGAGGAGACGCCTGTGTTACTGCGCACGGCTTAAATCCACATGGGCCAGCGTCTCTTTCTTCTGTGCGCTGAGAGCACAACACACATAACACATGTTCTGATTGGAGTTCACTCTGCAGAAAACATCGTGCGTAAAACATAATGTATCTAATTAATTCGCATGTTTGATCACTTAACGACCTTGCCTCCTAATTGTGCCATATTTATGAGCAGTTCTATCTCTGGATCAAGTGTCCGAGTCTTAATGTGGGAGACTGTTTGTGGTCAGTTTTTTGCTCTGCGTGATATTGCAACTTAACCCTCTAGACGCTTTTGATGAAGTCTGCAGATGGTCCGTTTGGCTTGGCTGGTGTTGTTGTGGCTTGGCTGCCCGATAATGCCAACCTACCCCACTCTAGCCTCCAGCTCCTTGGCGGATATAATTGGTGCTTCTATTATATGGCATCGTCCCACTCAGGGCGCAGCCAAAGTGACAGGCAATAGCGCCTCGCAGTTTTCGCCGACTATTCAAATGAGGAGAGTAGACGGGCTCAATAAAATGCTTGGTGTATGTGCGTGTGTGACTCGCGCGTGCTTGTATAGGTGGGGTGAATGGGGAGAGGGGAAGCACCTGGCGTCAGTGCGCGTGCTCTCACACGCCTGCAAACACGCAACTGTAGCCGAGAAGATGGCGTGCTGGGTGATCAGATTGTGCGCAACCAATTTGTTCCGTGAAGAAAAGCTGGTGGGAAAGACTCATCTCCGCCCCGACACACCCTGCAAGCTCACGCACGCGCGCACTCACGTGTTTCCATGTGTATACAGGACCATATGGTCCAATCATTGGGGCGGATGTAGCAGTGAGGCCCTGTTGTCAATGTATTAATTCTGTAACTAATCTTTGACAGAACATATTTTTAACTCAAATGTTACAGGAATGCGCTCAAAGACACACATTTAAAGGCAACTCAACCCACCTATTGGGAAAAAGCTGAAGCAGACTTTTTTATCCTCTCATTTATCCTTGTATTGTGAGCATGTTTTTACAATACATTGTAGAAATAGTTTATGATGTTTTAAATATTAATTGTACCTAAACTTTATATAAATCTTTCATTAATATATTTCAAGATAGGACTATAAACCATGCACTTTGTCTGCAGAATGCATCACATTCAAACTGCATGCCATGCCATTTCCTGCAAACTGGAAATGGCAGTGTTTTCCTGAGACTTTTAATCCGGATTCCTTGAGACGTCTTCTGAGACCATAACTCTTCCGTTCTTGATGTACTTTATGGAGAGCTGCACTGTGTTCCCATTAGGAAGCTGTGTCTGTACATCCTTTCATACATGGCCACACTGCCAGAAAGACAGATAGGGGAGAGGGAGGTTATGCAACATTCTTTCCACTGGCTCTTCCTCCGCGTTCATTACTTTGCTAAAACTGTAGGATTATGAGAAGAAATCCGCAGATTACTTTGGCTCTACCAAGAAACTGCATTTCACAAGTAGAAAAATCAAAGCAGCACATCTACGTGCATTCTCTTTGATTTGTCACACGTTCATGCAAATTCAAGTGCACACCCCTTCATTGGCACAGAATGGCTGCAGGTCACTTGCGCCCTTAAGGCAGGTTTTGATCATAGCTCCTGACCTATGTTTGTGGGTTTGGGCTGCAACTTTTGTATTTGCTGGAGTGTCTGCTTGAACTCAGGTGTAGCTGTATGGGACAAATTGTGTCACGCACATTCACATACAATAAACATATTAAAACACAACACCCTGTGGACTCCAAATGTGGTATTTGAATGTAGGTGCCAACAAGATTGCTTGACCCTTGAGTATTTCTGTATTTCCTGGTATATTCTATTCTTAAACAGATTGTACAGAAGTCCCTACTTGCTGTTACTTGAGAAGCTTCCATAAATCTAAGATTTTATGTCCCAATGAATGACTGACTAAGGACCACTAACTCTGAGTGATCTGACTGCATGAGATAAAAAAGTTAAATTCTGCAGCAAAAGGAACATGTGAAGAAACTAGATACTGGAAACTACAGTAGATTTTCATAGTACTAAGAATTTATTTTTTTACTTGAGTACATTCTGACACTTACAGTGATAGATGTTGTTAAAACAAACAAAAACAAAAAGATGTAAGCTAAAACTATTAAAGTACTTAGTAGTGGCTGAGACTCTAGAACCTGCCACAGGCTTTTAGTGTAGTGCAATAGCTTTTCTTTCTGGACACTTCCTCCCAGCTTCCAAAAACATGGATGAATTGAAGATCCATTATGGATGTACGAGAGTGAATTTATAAAAACACCACGTTTCATTAAGACAGAAATAAGATACCAATCTAATAAATGTATTTATGCCGTTTCTCCTATATCTGCATTGTTGGTTTTAGCCACGTTATATCAGTGAATGTAAATAGCCACATTAGCAGCTTGTACATTGGTGTGAATATAGCGCTGTTTTGTAATGACCCGCTGGTGTGAACAGCAACTACTATTTCATAATCTCATCTTGTAGTGATTTAGCCTCAGGTCACACACCTTTGTTTGTGTTTTTGTGCTGGCGCCATTTTAATTGCGATCCATCTCCGAGACTCCTGATTCAGCCGAGGAAATATGGGCTGTCGTGTTCTGTGTTTAAAGTGTCAGTGTGAGGAGGGACTTTAATTTACAGGCCTTTTCACCCAGTCAGCATATGATCAAATGCCTCTGTGGGAAAGCTGTTGCTCCGGGGTGCCATTGCTCCCCGTCTACTGCCAAGCAAAGCCAATAAAGCCCAAATGAATGGATAAAACCATTATGGTGGAACTAAAAAGCCTCTCTTCAGGAGTTAAAGCACCACACACACACACATACAGGAGCATTTTTTCAATTAGTTAACTTAGCTATTGTTTTGGCAGTGCCTTGCCAGAAACTCTGTCCCATTTTCAGAAAATAGGCCGCACAATGCAGCATCTGACGTGGCAAGATAGTTGCTGGGAATGCATCAAGACTTAAAGATGCAGGAAAAAAAATCTCAGTGGCTTATTTGCATAGAGGCATTAGGTGGGATCAGACATCATGCCATAAAATGACAATGAGACACAGCATCTTCCACCTTAGGAAAGAGAACTCGGAATTGATCCATCATTGTCTCTGTGGGAGTGTATACAGTATAAGATTGTGGGATAATGTTTGTAGGGGTGTCGTTTTTTTCCATGGTTTGGGGCAAGTCTAAAGCATAGACTGGAAAGAAAAAGTGTATATACAGAGGAAGGAATTCACAATCTTTCATTATATGTACATAAATCCGGGAAATGTTTGCACCTTGCAGCCATAAAGCGTCTTTCATCACATGGCTCTGTGTCAGCTGCCTTGATGCCGCAGCAGAGCAAAATAAAATGAATAAAAAGTTCATTTTTTTCTCAGCGACATGGCCCCAACTTAGCTTAATCTCATACATATGGAATATAGTTTGAGATCCTGTGAGTTATGGTTGGGTTTTTGTATTATTCAAATGAAGGTCAGCACATAAATGCAATCAAATCATACTCATTTTCAAGGAGAAATATGCAGGATTTTCACATTTTTATAATGCACAGTGACCATAATTTATGTGTAGCTGATAAGAGTGTTGATCAATACAGCTGTCTCATTGATTCCTCTGCCAGCCACTGAGAGAGATTTCTTGTTTTCATATCCAGCGTTTCGAGACACTCTTAGTCTCTTTGGTCTCATTTGTTCACTTTCCCCTAAAAATCTTTAACAATTGAAGTTGGTGCTGTGAGAGATGGCTTTCAGGTATGAAAAAATAATAAGCCTCATTACTGGTGCTGGAGATCTGCAGAGTAACAGGGAGAGTCATACAGATGGGACACAAATGAAAGGGAAAATAGTTTACTTGTCAGGTGCTGGGTTACAATTTGCATTAAGTGTCCACAGCTGTTGATTTTGGTAATGAACTGGGGTTGGAACTCTGTTGTGAAAAGATATGCCATTAGTTGGAGGCTTACTGATGGAATATATCAATGCTTTGTTCCATTGGTGTGAGAGCTGATGTTTACTTTTAAGGATAAAGGTAAAAACGAAGTTTAGCAGCATTTATTCATTCATTCATTTTCCACTGTTTGGTCACGTCAGGGGTCACGGGTGACTGGAGCCTATCCCAGCAACCTTGGGCCTTAGGCGGGGTACACCCTGGACAATGGCCAGTTGGTGGGAGGACTGCATATTCTAACCAAATATTGAGCTACAATATGGTTAATAATTGGTTGTCTGTTCAATATTACAGTGCATTCAGTCTTTAAATCTTTCCTGTCACTGTCTTGTGAAAGAATATTTCAGTGAAATTTAATTTTGGATAGATGCTGTTGGTCATTTTGCCAGTATTCCTACTTAAAAACAGGACTGTCAGTTTACCAAGAATTCATTAGTCATTTTTATGATAGAGAAGGGAAGCTTTTTCAGTG
Source organism: Perccottus glenii (assembly GCA_024416835.2). Lineage (NCBI taxonomy): Eukaryota > Metazoa > Chordata > Actinopteri > Gobiiformes > Odontobutidae > Perccottus > Perccottus glenii. The sequence goes on along the minus strand of CM044556.2, from coordinate 24,222,544 downwards.
AAGAGTCAGACTTTTTATCTGCTTTTATCTGAGATAAACAAAACAAAAAAACAATCCATCTAGTTTGGCTAGTTAGTAGAAAAACTAGGTCCACCTAGCGTTCATAAAAACGCTAAAAACCAAACAAAAAAAAAAGTAAAAGTGAAAAAAAGATTTTACAATTACATCTTGTCACCCTCTTCCTGTTTTTGGTTTGTTTAGAAATATGTGTAGGGGTTCTTTTTCCACAGGTCATTTAAAAGCAACTTGAGGGACACATTTTTGAGGGGTCTTGTTGCATCTGGATGTTTAGTGCAAACCAAGGTTTTATGGCAGCATTCACACTTGTGTCAGTGAACCACACTAATTTTGTTTGACTGCACCAAACATGACAAGTTTGAACACATTGTTTGTGAAATTGTTAGCCCTTTTTGAAACCATCTTTCTCGCCCAAACATAAATCAATCCAATCCCTCAGTCTGCCTCCTGTGGCACATCTTCTGTGTGTTATCAGTGGTCGCCAGTAGGTGTATTGTCACTGATTGTTTATTGGCACCTCATGATCCAGCAAACCAGATCGATGCATGTTTTTTCAAGATGCTTTACACTGATCCTTCCAGGTCACTGGCTCATAAACAACCTGAATAATAACCTTCTAACAAAAGCCATCAGTCACAGTTATAATTCTTCAAATCCTTTGTATTGGTGCAGATAAAATTTTGTCTTAAGAGAAGAAAAAAGGGCCTTTGCAACATGTAATAATTGTACCTTTATGCCACTTGAGATAAAAAAGCTAAATGTCATGTATTTGTAAAATGGTTTAAAAACTTTTCATTATATTAAAAGTCAAGACAACACTAGACTTTTAAGGAGTGAGAACAAGAATAAGTGCAGACCAGGTACCAGTACAGCCTTATCACTGATGGCAAACACATGAACCTGTTGCTAGTGCTTGGAAGAGGTTATCAGTCATTAAAGATATACAATACTCAATACAACCAGAAATCCGTACTCCCACCTGGGCTTGAAAATAAATCTTGACTCTCTATTTTAAAGGTCAGGATAAAAAGAAGTAAAATAGATATAATTCTGTGGTGAGACCTTTAAAAAACAGTTTCAAGAATGTAGGTATTAAAACCAAGAACCTCACAAGACTGCCACTGTTAAAAATGTCTATAATATTAACTGTGAAGTACTGTCAAATACCAAAAGGAAAATATACTATATTACCTTTAGGAAAAAACAAAGAAACAGAAACACAAAAACACTAAAATGCACAATCTACCTGTTAAAATGTACATTGCAGTAATTGTAATATCACATATTAATTACTGTAATTTTAGTATTTGCTCCAGTATTACAGTATTACAGATTTATATTTTGTTTTAAAGGTGGGAGTATCCTGTCTTTTAAAGTATCTTTATATTTTTACAGTCAAAAACAGTAACTATTGCAAGAATAAATATAACAGGGTTTTTTGATGAACCAGTATACATTTCTGATTGTGCCATCCATTGTACAGTATTTCTTATCAACAACTCTAAAGGATGAACATGTCAGTATTGAGTGCTGCTTAGCCCAAGGTGTTATTATTGCCTTTGTTACAGTGGCGGACAGAAGCGGCTATCTGAGAGTGGATCTGCACTGTTCACTGCATCCTGATGAGCGCACTCCTTCAGGGGCTGCCTTTAATTGGCCTCGCCCTTCAAGTATATCTCCGCATTTGTTTATAGAATGTACACACACACACACACACAAAAGCACCCACCCACTTTCTGCTTGCACATACACGCTTCCAGGCCTCACATATCCTTGGAAATATCCACTCTAGGTTATCCCAGTCTCCCAGCCTTTCACTACTAATCAGCACAGCAGAGCAACTAAGTGGATAAACAGGCAAAATTCTGTTTATTTATTCAAAAGAAACTGAAGGCAGTGCAGTAAAGATGGAACCCATTTTCCTCTCACTCAAAGTGTGTTATCTTCTCTGCATGTCTCTGAGAATATTGTTACTGGTGCCAATGCATAACATTTCCAGTCCATTTGTACATTATGGTAAGAGAAATGTCGTGGTTTTGTCATGACTATAAAAGTATTTAGATACCTGTACTGCAAACATGAATAAACTCGTACAGATTGTATTTTTCTAATACACATTTTTGTTTTGCTTATTTGAGCTTCAGCTGTCTTTTGCAATGACCTCAAGGCAAAAACATACTGTAGACACGAACCTCTAACATGCCTCTACAGCCCCAGACTTATATAAATAAGATAAAAACAATAAGCGTTTGTCTCGAGGATGGTGTGCTGGCAGCTGGAGGAGAGCGTGTGTTATGTAACCTTGGAGTGGTGGGGCGGTTGGTGTCATTATGGAAGGATTTATTTATGCCTCTTTACCAAAATCCACTCTGACAGTGTATCATAATCCTTTAAAGACGTCGGCACAGATCAAACCCACCACTGTTCCAAAGCCCTTAAAATATTGTTTTGTGAAATTTGCATACAATGTACAGTTACATCAGAGCTGCGTTCACACCAGAGCTACAATACAAAGCAACCGGCTGAGCCAACACAAGAGCCGACCTCCCGGGGGAGCTGAATACGCATCAGCTGATTCCTTTTACACGGCAATAACATTATACCGTTGCAGATCCTACCATGAACAGAACTGGCCTAATTTGCCACACATTGTCCATCACACTTCATAGTGTCATTTTTCAATCTGGGGTTTCACACTTGTTCTCAGAGAACCTTCTCTACTCTTTGTGCCCGCATTTTTTTTTTATTGTTGTGTGTCCATGAAAGTTGTATGGTTGTTCTAATCCTATTGCAGATGTGGAAGCGTGCCGAGCAGCCTGAACGCCGGTGACGCTGATTATACCACAATGGGGAGGCTGACTGATGGCCTAGTAAATTGTTAATTAGACAGAGCAGCAGCCGCTCTTAAATTAGACGCATGAATGGAGCCGTTGTCAGCCTTATAAGTCAACCTTGCTCTGCCCACCCTTCTTGCAGGCCCCAGTGCCAGTCACAGAGATAAAATGAGTGTAATTACATTGTCATTCACTGATCAATGCCAAAACAAGGCATGCACGTGTTATGTGAAACAACTAATAGGAGTAAATTTAAGTTAACTTTAAGATTACTCTTTGCTTTCCTTATAGGGAGCAGCTTTTAGCTGACATCCAGTAACCATCACAGCCAGTACCATGGTCATGAACACTTACTTGGTTGGGTTATTGGGTTGTGGCATACTTTCAACCACAAATATCTAAAATACTACACATAAGCACTTCATTATAAAACAGTCACAACACTGGCTCATCTTGAAAATTGAAGAAAAGAAAATGACTGATATCATTAGTACATAAAATTTTTACTGGTGTCTTTTGCAACCCTACCAATGTGCTTTATCTGCATATATACAGTTGTAGCGAAAAAGGAATATCAGGTTGTTTTATGCTTTGTCAGACTTTCCAAATGCAGTATGTCTTTGATACAGCAGAAACCTTAAAGGTGGCCAAGAGAGAGTCGCATCAATACTTGGCTTTGTGGTGGTTTTGATATAATTAGCCACATTTTGCTGACATATGGCCTGAAGTAAAATAGTCAATAAGGGCTGCAGCACTTTCTCCATGAGAACTGTCAAACGTGGAGCTAAATATTTTAAAGGGAGGGCATCCTGAGATATTCACTCTAGTATTTTTAGCAGCCTAGATACCATTAGTGATGCAAAATGGCCTCCCTCTCTGCCTTGTACATCCTTCTTCTACTTCCTACTGTGAGTCTGTAGTGATTAATTAGCAAACTGGGCGGATGATATTTCCTTTTTTGACATATCATCGCTGCCAGATCTTTCTAATGCACACTGCACTGGAGCACTTCAGAAGGACTGGTGGACAGGAGTAGCGTGCACTATTGTGTTAGTGTTTTGTGTGAAGGACAATACTGCATGCTGATTTCTGCATATTTAAGCATGGCTAAAGCTGAAAAATCACTTCTGCACTGTAAGGTGAAAAGAAAAGCGCCTTTACAGAGATAAAAAGATCCCACTGAGATGGATAGAGAAATAGCTTGAAAATGTCAGTAGAAACTAATATTTTGTGAGAATTAAGCACTTTTTTACTTGGATGGTTTTGTCATTGGGTTTTAAATCAAGACAGGTTAAGACCACTATTAATTATTTGTCCTTGTGATTGTTGATTGAAAAAGTAATCTTTAAGTGCATACGTTTATTTTGTCTTTTGGGACATAAACTTCAACAGATTGCCTTGGTACAGAAGACCTCCAATAGGTGGGAATTATTATTATTATTTTATTATTGGAACCAAAGTGTGCATTTAAACCTCTTTTTCAAATCATTCTTTTGGAAAAAAGTCATTAAAATGGTTTGCAAGGCTATATTATTGTTTATAAGTACTGTATTTTTGAATACCCTTCATTGGTTCATAGATTAAAGCCCTAGAACTGACAAAAGAGTGGTCTTGTCTAAATCTTTGCTTTAATCTTGACTTGGTCAGGCACGGTTCTTCAGGGAAGCAGAAGGTTGCATTATATTCGATCCATCCTCAATCACATATATATATATATATATATATATATATATATATATATATATATATATATATATATATATAAATATATATATATAACAAGACGTAGATGGGCGAGATGCGATAACAAGGCTCTGTTGGAATGCTACTACTCCAGTAACCCTAGTCAGAGGGGTTACATGAAGAGAATGTGGGATGAATGGTTACTACGAAACCCACAATCCAGGCTTACATCGAAGCAACTAGTAGCTCAGTGTTCCAACATCCACAAGCGGCAGCTGCTATCACAACTTGAGATTGACGAGATACAACACAAAAAATGCTACGGCAAGGGGGAGCCAGGACGAGAGGTCAGAGGGGAGCCAACGGGCGCTCCCCAACCGGAGATTGGGTAAGAAGCCCCAACAAGTGAAATAACGCTGAACGAGGCAGCGACTGACCTGAAAGTCAAGATCATGGCGAGAATGAATGCAAGGCAACCCCGACGCCAATTATAACAGCTAAGTGAAGTACCATCAGAAAGTCTCCTAGAAGATGTGAATGCAGCATTGAGTGCGATCCCTACCACATCCATCACTGAAACCAATGAGCTGCTATACACCTCTGCAGCAGTGATCCTCGAGATGCTTGGCTATAAGAGCAACCATGGGAGCCATGAGAAACGGTACCCACCATGGAAACGAAGGCTGGAGGCTAAGATCAAGCAGACACGTACTGGCTGCACAGGAGCAGGCCCTGAACACCAGAGCAATAGAGGCCCAAATCTACCACACCAGACAAGACCCAAGGTGTAGGCTGTGCAAACAGGCCCCTGAGACAATCCAACACTTAACTGCAGGGTGTAAGATGCTGGCAGGGAAAGCATACATGGAGCGCCATAACCAAGTGGCTGGCATAGTGTACAGGAACATCTGTACGGAGTATGGACTGGAAACCCCGAGGTCAAAGTGGGAAACACCTCCAAAGGTGGTAGAGAATGACCGAGCCAAGATCCTGTGGGACTTCCAGATTCAGACTGACAGAATGGTAAAGGCGAACCAACCAGACATTGTGGTGGTGGACAAACAGCAGAGGAAGGCCGTTGTGGTTGCCGTTGCAATACCAAGTGATTTCAACATCAGGAAAAAGGAACATGAGAAACTAGAGAAATACCAAGGGCTCAGAGAAGAGCTGGAAAAGGCTTGAGAGGTGAAGGCGACCGTGGTGCCTGTGGTCATCGGAGCACTCGGGGCAGTAACCCCCAAACTGGAAGAGTGGCTACAGCAGATCCCTGGAAGAACACCAGACATCTCGGTCCAGAAAAGTGCAGTACTAGGAACAGCAAAGATATTGCGCAGAACCTTCAAGCTCCCAGGCCTCTGGTAGAGGACCCGAGCTCGAAGGATGAGACCACCCGCGGAGGGTGAAGGACAAAGTTTATATATATATATGTCTGTGGCCTATCCTGTATGTTAATTTTATTGAGTTTATGACACAAATGAATTATCCATGAATGCTTAAGGTACTATCTGTTTCCGTTTGACATTAAGCTGTAAATATTGAGCAAAACATGCCTCTCAACTTCACCCTTGCATCTTAAATCATTTTGTCCTGGAACCAGGCCTTGATTTGGTCTCGGTGCACAAAGGCCAGTTAATTTGAACATTTCTGTTGCAGCACATCCCCAGCAGGAATGGGTCTCACTGTCTGCTTAGTAGCTGGTTCACGTTGCAAAAGAATGTATGGGAGCCCTTCAAAGGAAATAGGACGTCAGTTTTCTCCTTGGGGGAAATTGATCTGTTATAGATGCAAAAGCCTTTTCTGCAGCGGCGAAACATATTTCATATATACCTGTTCTGCAGTTTTTATACACGCATTCCACACATTTAAGGTAGGAGATAACCCTATTTCATACACAAATCAGTGTCCCCAGTGGCAGGTGCAGGTAAAAAGGATTTGTAGAGTGAGAAAAGCATAATCCTCCAAGTGCTGCACGAGCAAAGTAAGACTTTCTAAACATGCTCACAAGCAGGAAAGTGGAATCAATACAGATCCCACTCGGCTGCTCTACAGACGTCCTATAACCCTTCAGTATGAATCAAGTACACCAGTATTTACAGTTGTGGATTGTAACTTTTTCTTAACCTTATACTTATTATACCTTGATAAATGCCACAAGTAAGAATTAACTTAAGAATAATAATAAGTAATCATTTAGAATACATACAACTAGATGTGGTAAAGGAAATGCATGTAAATAAAAAAAAAAGAAAATGCCTTTGAATTTTTAGACTGTATGTAAAAAAAATCAAATAAATAAAATGAATTGCAGGAGATTAATTACTGTTATTGGCCATTTAACAGTTACTTGCAAAGTGGAATTTTGTCACTTTCTGTCATTGATTTTGTTGATTTAATCTGACCACAAAAGAAAAGGTAGATAGATGTTTTCTTTTAATCTGTGCATTCACACTTACCGTAATGAAAATAAAAAGTGTATTAAAGTAGTATAGAACATTAACTGTTGCATTACATGACCGTAAGTACAAACAATTACCATTTCAATACATGATAAATGTCCAATTTACACTTTCACTACATTTCACTCTTATTGCTTAAGTACAGATTTTACTCTATCCACCACTACATTTTTATAACAGTGTGTAATTGGATGGGCCTGTCCTTGCAAAAAAATGTGAAAGAACTAGAGGAGAGTCCAACGGAATCAGGTCTCAGTCATCCCAGGGACCAAAAAGTAGGCTATTCTTATTAAAATGCAAATATGACAAGTGTGCTTCATTGCTCCTTTGTCCCAGTAGATAGTGTTCTGAATACATATTTCTTCCTTAAAAAAAAACTTAATTCTCATTCTCTTTTTCGTCTCACATTGTGTTGGTCATTCTTCTTCCGCTCTAATTCTATTAACGTCTCTCTCCTTCGACCGCATACACTCTGTCGCTCATCTTTCTGTCTTCACTCTCAGGTGTAAATGCTGATTATCTTGTGTAGATATCAGGCCATGGCAAATTAAATGTGACCGCGGCTGGCCTGCCAGGACGTCCATTATAATGATATCTGTAATCTGCTGTTGGACTCAGGGGAAGAAGGGCGGGGGGATGGCCGGGGAGGAGAGCCACGATGGGGGGAGGTGTCTGGTGGCTGCCAGTAGACAAGCTAGACAAGGATTTTTATCATTAATGAGGTTTGAGTGGACTACTGCACCATATGGACATGGATTTAACTCCCACAAACCAGAATACTGTCCAACAATGAGGCAACGTCCAAAGCTGAGGTCACTTACTCATATGTTGGATAAGCCAGTGAAAGCATTCTGAGTCATAATACATCTGTATTTGGTCAATAAGCCATGTTGTCCTATAATGACAAGGAGGAGGAAGGGTCATAGTCAACTGTATCAACACTGTGCACGTTAGGTTAGGCGCAGGGTACAATTACATTTTTACTGGACTGAAGATAAATCCTGGAAATTCCTGAATGTGTTTAATAAAGAAAACTATTTTGTCTTAAAAGTCCATTTTCTATACGGAGTTGAAGATAGAAACCCTGCATCCTCAAAGTGGATTACAGAAGCATCATGCTAATTGGTCCACTCAGAAATCTGCAGCAAACGATGGTGCTTAGCCTACTCCAAATTTAAGATGTGTGTGTTGGTTTTGGACATTTAAAATAAAATATAATTTAAACATTATGAACTATGTTAGAAAACCCTGTGCAACAAGGGGTTGGTTGCATGGTGTGCACTCCTTCCTCATTGCAGGAAGGTCAATGGACTATTTGCTGTGGACATCCTCCAGACCTGGTGCATGAGCTGATTCTTTATACATTCTCCAGGTGTTAGCTCTACGATTAACTGCTGGGTGTACCCAACCTCAGGCCCAAAGCAGCTGGGATAGGCCCCTGCAAACATAAAGGATATACTGTAGGTGGTAGAAGATAATTCAATGAATGAATCAATAATAAATTAATGAATCAAGGTAGGATGCCATAAAAGATGATGGCCTTTAGCTCATAAGTAACTATGCTTTTGGTAATGAGAAAAGCTAGACCCGAAAGGCATATTCTGGTTTTACATCTTAATCATTGTCTTCCTTGTTCTACGTATCACTTTTGGCCATGTACATGATGGTTGTGTCTGTTCAGCCATATGGCAGCAGTCAGTGATCATACTAAGTGGCATTTTTTTATATTTATTCCACCACACTGCTGCTGCTGTAATTGCTAAATAGATCACATCCCGTGTCCCAGAGGATTTTTCTTTGAAGACACAGCTCCATGCTATAAACAGGAAATAAAGGTGCCTGTTTGCTCTCCTAATATGTGATCGGGCAGTTGAAATGCATCCATCTGAAAGTGCAATTGCATCAGAGGGTCATCACAGTTCACATAACACATCAATTACGACCTGCAGTGCAACGTTTTGACATGACTTTCACTGCATTAGACAACCAGCCAGACCTGTGTAAAAAAAAATTCCATGAAATCCTTTTGACATTCCCTTTGACATTCCGGATCAGAGAGCACAAAGGGAGAATTGATCTGATCAGTGGAAAGATTGTAGCGGGGCTGTGTCGTTGTCGCAGTTGTGTCAGCTTGGCACGGCTTCCACAAGTTCTAAAATAAGCGCTTGTTTTCACATGCCTGTACGTGTTCCCAGCTAAGCCTATCATCACAACAATTATTCCAGTGAGGCAGACGAACACTGCCAACACTCCATCTCCGAGCTGTAAACAAATTAGACTGAGGGGTCTTGATGATGCCTGTGTGAGAAGTTGGAAAAGTGGGAAACCAGTTCTGATGGTCCCACTGCGGCGACTGGGGTCCCTCAGCCAGCAGAGGCTCACGGGCAAGGCCTGAGCAAAACTGTGCTGTCAGTGGAAAGAGCTCAGTTCTACATGTCTCTGTGGCTATGTTCAGATTGAAAGCTTAAATATTTACTTTTAAATTGTGCTTGAATGTTTTTGTTCAAACTTTAAATCCAACTTCCTGCATGAACTACATGAATGTGACAGTGGATGACAGCAATAAATTTAATCTGTAAAGCTCAGATTCACAATAAATTAGTTTTTGTATAAAAACTCTGGATGAATTGACTTTGTAGTTTACTGAATCAATAATGTGAAACATATTGGTCAAAATAAAATTTCCAATAACGTTTTACAATGCCTCAAAATAACTCAAACATGAAAACACATTTAAAGTGTCACAGAACCCAGCAGAAGGAGTCTTTGATTCCATTACTTCCTGTTTCTACCACTGCCCAGGGTGGACAAATTGCACACTGCTAAAGGTGCATTTGTTTTATTTTTGAACATACAATCTTGCATAAAGGCAGTAAACATTCATGAACTGAACTAAGACATCTTCTAAAAGTTTCTTTCTTTGAGCGAGAGTGCAGGTAGACAGGTGAGAGAATGGACCCGAGCCAGAATTGAACCTGAGTTGCTTTCATAGAGCTGAACCAGGTGAGACACCAAGGTGTCCATTTTTTATTTTAATAAAGTTAAATAAAGTAAGCGTAAATAGTTTGTATATAGACAGTGGCTCAGGTGGTAGAGCGGTTGTACTATAACTGGAAGGTTGGTGGTTCAATTCCTGCTCTCCCCAGTTCATACTGTTGTTTTGTCCTTGGGCAAGACACTTAACACACCTTGCCTGATGTGAGAATGTTTAATAGTGACTGTAAAATGGCTGGCACATCTCTGTCAGTAATAGACAAACTTTAGAAATGAGAGATGTTAAGTGTGGAAATGCAATCTGCAATTTCACCACCAGATGCTGCCCAAAGTACACACTGCTCCTTTAATGCACTTTAATTAAAATAATATATAAGAATACTGTATAATGATCATGTATGATGTATAGCTTTGTAATATTAATGGTGGCACACATCTGTGTAGGTTGGTTGTTAAACAGACCTGATTCACCTGTGGGAAACCAACACAAAATACTGTTGCCATAAGAAGCTGCAATCTTCATGCTTCAATTGTTGGATAATGATTTTGGACAGATCTGGCTTCTGTGTTAACATAAATCACTTGCCCAAAGTTCCACCTGGCATTCTCATGTTCATTACTAAATGAAGACGCAATTGCCTCCATCTGCTGTGGCTAACTTAAATGTAATGTGATTCTACATTCTGCCATTAACACAGTGAAGTTTAATTTTACTGACGTGATTTTGTAATTAGTACAACAACTGCTGCCTTCTATTTTGATCCATTGCATGCAAAACTCACTGGTTCTTAATAAATCTTGCAGCACTTTTGCCGTGGGTAATTGACAGGTTATGTTTTCTCCCCTCCATTGCTCCCTTGGAAGGCATTAACATATTGAGTTTGGCGCCTGACGGTGAAACAATTCCCACCATTCTTTTAAAAGGCATTGCATGAATAGGCCGTACATTACACCCCAAAGGCTATGAGAGAGCTTTGTGTTGTCACCGTCCTGCAGCTCATACACATTTGGAATCATCATACACACACACACACACACACACACACACATGCATTCACAGACTGCCCGAGCCGCCCTGCTGTTTGCTGACTCATACACGCTCAGGTGGAAGGGCTGCGCTGTGATTTGGGAAAGGGTGACGGGAACAAACAGTATCCCAATTTCCCACGCTGGAAAAACAGCCGTGAAATAGGAACACACTCCCCTCCAAGTTAAACACACCTGCACTTCAACACATTTAGCTGTTTATTGCTGCCTACTCTTCCATGACTAGGGAATAAAAGCTGAATCCGAACAAGCGTTCAAAATGACACAAAGACACTCTGCAACTAGAGCGCTGACAAAACAAATCAAGTCGCTAATGCAATTTTCTTCAGATGTCTGCAGCCCAAATGAATCTTGTCTGTCAGTATTTTACATTTCGTCTAATGATTTGCAGGGGTTTTAATCAAGAAAACACACCCTGGACATTCATTTCTGCACTGTTAAACACTTGTCTTTGTAAAAGTATATTATGAAATTAAACATGGGCATGTTTTTCTAGGATACTTTTGATAATGATGCTCACCTGGCAGATCTTACACAGCACCCCTCATATTGTAAATACCCCCTAGCTGTATCTTAAATGGCAATGTCCCTTTACTTAGTCAACCATCAGAGGGCTACTGAATGTACCCACACATAGGAGGATGATTAGTGTTGTAAATCTGCTGAGAGGTATTCCTCTTTGGGAATATAACTAGATGATATACAGGTCATTGTGGTATTGTGGTAACCAGTGAATACAGTAAAAACGGTCCCAGAATGAAGTGCATCAGAGATAAGGATTAAATACAACCCTTATACAGTTATGTTTAACAGTGTAGATTATAAGAGGCTCAACCTTTTAGTTTAAGTAAAGGTTAAAACATTTTACCATAAATTTGTCTTAAGAACATGCTCATACAGTAAGCTACCTAATATGATCTTTCAGGCTGTATCCCATCTCAGAAGAAACCAGATAATTCAAATCAATGCATCCTGTAAACTGTAAAACATCCAGACCATATTCTAGTAAAACAGTACATGGCAATTTTGCATAAATCATAAAAAACAACATATTTCTGTGATGTAGCTTTTTGAGATCTGGGCACACCTCTGTACATTCTTTCACTTAATGCTCAGCAGGCCTTCTTTTAAGTGAACTGTTTTGTATTACCCTGCCTTTAACACCTCCTTCCATTGGCAATTAACAACATCACACCCCCTTTAACAGAGCAGTGTGTTTTCCATGAAATCAAGTTGTTAGAGACAAATATATCCTGCGTAATGGTGAAGGATCTGGGTTTCTGATCAACGTTCGAATTTTTAGCATTGTAAAACTTCTCGAGATTCAATTTATTTGCTGTATATAGTGCTCAAAGTATACATTAAAATTTACCCAGTCCATTTTGAGGAGTCTGGCTATTCTCTTATAGTTAAATCAGATGTCCATGTTTGGTTCCATTGGCACAGGTGTGCAGATCTAAATGTGTGCCACTAAAATGATCATATAAACAACTGGATCCATTTAGAAATTCTAGGAGCTCACTCGTAGTGCGTTTCCCATCAATGTCGCCGAGAGCTTGCAGTGTTGTAATAGAGACCTGTTATTTCAAACTGCTAGGCCTCGTGCATTAGGAACCATAAACAGCCATTAGCTTCATCCCGCTCACATTGTCCAACGCATGTATTACTCAGCAAATGGAGCCAATGGAAAGTTAGTGCAATGAAAGGAGATACGCTTTGCTGGCGTGGATTTTATGAGGTTCCTTTCCTCATATCACACTCATTGTGCACCATTTTGTTCTTTATTAGGTAAATATTGTCACCTAAAGCTAGAAAAGCATTGATTTGTTTCGGATGGTTCATAACAGCTTCACACAGTCTCCCAGCTTTTGTTATGTCTCCTCTTTTTTTAATTTGTGTTCCCAGATTCTTCCCACTCTCTCCAAAGATACACTTTATTATGCTTTATTATGACAGAGAGATGACTTTGTTTCCTTCAGCTGACAATAGGCCCCTTTGATATTTCATCTGCTCTAGTCAAAACCTCTTTTCCCGACAGTAGACTTGACATTGAAACAGCTCCTCCTCAAGGATTCCTTTGTTAAAACAGCACGCTCTAATTATGCTCCTTTTCAAACTGTGGTGTGACTGAGATACGTCTGCAGCAAGACTCCTCTATTCCTGACTGCCTTTCGACTGTGGCCTCCGTCCTCCACCTTCTTCTCCGCAGAGTCCGACAGTATCGACTTCTCATCCACTTAACAGGAGAATCAGCTCTGTTTCCGACTAATTAAAGCCATTAAAGAGGGGAACACTCTAATGCATTTGGGGGCAGATAACAGAAACAGGAGCGGCGGTGGCTCATTTTAGCGGCAGGTCAAGATGAGAGTAATTAACTGGGTATTAACAGCGCAGCGTGACATGTTGAGCAGCTTTCAGACAAGACATAGAGGTTATGGGTGCTGATACGGCTGTCATAGACTTAGAGTACTCAACACTTTGGAGTATAAGAGGACCACACTAGGATTAGAGCTATTATATCTTCTATGCTGGTTATTTTATATTTGTTGTAGATGAGAAAAAAAAAATATCACATTGGTGGAACTTAAATCTGAGATTGACAAGAATTAGATGGGTATAATGTTCATACTTATTCGAGTTTGTATACTATTATTAATAATTGGTAGACATTATCAGGGCCTCTCGCACATGTACTCATTTTATCTCTTGTGATACTGCTAAACAAGTTCTTTTTTTTTATCTATTGTTAAAAATATATATCTGGAAGAAATTACACTGACCTGTTTATGGTTCATAATTAATAAGTACTCATATCTGAACTTGGCACTGGGAACTATTTAATTTGATGTACTTGTAACCTTTCTAAGATAAAAAAAAGTCCCCAGACAGTTATGCTTGGATTTGTGCATAAACGTCTTGAATGTGAATATGGTTAATAAGACTTACATTTTTGGAGCAGTTTCTAACTGGACCTTTGTTGCCTCCATTGTCTCTTTATTGTTGGTAACATTTATTATTTTATAAAAACGAGAGACAAAGTTATAATTAAGTGATTTTTTGAAGTGTCATGAAATAGTTACCATGAAAATCCTTCCAAAGCAACAGGAATAATAACCTGATCTAGTTTCTTAATGACTATAGCTCTAGCACAGTTCATTACATATGAGCTTTTTAGAGGAGGTTGTTTTGTAATTTGTTTTGAGGCTGAATCACTGGCCACTTGTTTTGAGTTAGGGTTAGGCCAATGTTACTCATTCAGCCTGATATTTTTTCTGCCTATAGTTGTAACAATGTTCAGTAACCATTCCCTTCATTGGTAATTGTGTGAATTGTAAATTGCCACAGTTCAGTCTTTCATCTGTGCTATTTTGTGTCCGCAGATAATGTATTCTGTTGCACTGTGACAGAATGGTAGCAAGGTCGCCTCACAGCAAGAAGGTCATGGGTTTGTGAGTTTATAACACTGATCATCCTCCTCTGTGCTACCGTTGCACTCCAGCTTCGTCCCACTGTTCAAAGACATGTGTGTATGGATGAAATGGTGAATTCATGTGTCAATGTTGTCTCCCTTTGGATGTCTATGTGTTTGATCTGTAACTGACTGTGAGATCATCCAGGGTTAGGCTCTAGCCCCCTGTGACCTCCAACAGATTAAGTGAATGAAAAGAATGAATATTATTGTTTATACAGTATATTATATTATGATCATCTTATTGTTTATTGCTACCAACTCATCAAAGTACCTTCTTCTGGTACTGTACAGCTTTTATCCAATAAAATGTAACATAAAAAGTAAAACAAAATTGGAAGAAACTGAACAAAGCTACAATCTAGTTGCAATAAATTCAAGCCCACTTTTCACTGAAGCACTAGCAATACAATATAGACCATCAATACAAACACACTGCTGGGTGAAATCCTTTAGCAGCAAGAATAACTCTTGGGGAAACGTTTGTGTTGCATCATGGAATTTTACATAACATTGCCTGGTGAGGAATTGAATGCTGCATATTTATCATTATTAGTGTTAAAATAAAGTGTCACGTGTTTTCTTCCTTTATATTAAGTATACAATTATATTAGGGCATCAGGGCATTATGCATGAAAGCCATGTGTAATGAGTGAGTGCTATTCATCTGCCCAGCGCCCAGCCAATCAGGCTTTTCCTAACTGTGTTGTTCACTTTGACTGCCATTATACTGTGTGGGATGAAAGTAAATGCACATGTCGGTTGCCTGTTGGGAATAATCACATAAATTAAATAAATATAGTATCCACATGTAGATGTAAACAACAAAACAAAGGAGGTTGTGTGCTACGAGGAACGAGATAAAAGCACGGCAGTTCCTGCAGCTCTGAGCTGAATGTGCACTATCCATCCACTGAACTCAGGAAGAGGAAGGGCACTCTGGTGCTACATTGACTTCATCTTCAAAGAGATATTAACATAATGCCAGTTCCCTTTTATCTTCCTTTAATTTCAATAATGCCAGCCTAAATTAAAAAGCTCTGTGATAGAATCTTAAATATCAAACACACAAAGGAAAGAAACAGGTTAGAAATAATCAAACAGTTGTATCACTGAACTGAGTGAGTGGATTCATTTAATATTGCGTGTAGGTGCCTTCACATGCCTTCACATAAAGCTATGTTATGTAGAGCTACGTTTTCCCCCTAAAATATAGGCTTGAAACAATTTTAATTGATCACTGACAGAGTGAATAATCTCTCTGGAGAGCACAACCAGATACTTAACTCTGGGGGGCGAGCAGTTAGCCATCCCATCACAATTTGTCTTGCTCTTACAGGGTAACAATGCATAATGAGAGCAATGTAATATAACAAAGCAGTGTTGTCCAGCTAATATTCCTGATAATGAAACTTACAGCTGATAAAAAAGTCAATTCTGTGTGTGTAACTTCAAATTGCAACATACTAGTTTATTTCAAACTTTCTTGTTTAAAGCACTCCATTTAACAACAGGCTGTTGTTCTCATTAATATTGGCCTGGCGCTGAAAGAAAACTAAAACTTGCTAAACAGGACACTTGATTGTATTGCTGTTTTCATGCTTGTTTGGAGAAATAATTATTTGAATGTTTAGCAATGGCGTCAGGCAGTAAACCCATTAACACTCTAATAACAAAGAATTTCAATATTTACTGGGGCGAGCTGGCTTCTGAATTCAATGCATTCCCAGGTGACAGTGCCAATTCATTGGTACACAAAACAGGCTTCGCAAACACTCCAAGTAACTGCTTTAATGACTGCTTTCTATGCTGGGAAACAAAAAGTCCAACCTGCAGCTGTTCCCCACTCACTTAGTGAAAAGATGAGCTTCTGATGAGGCAGCGCTCACTTCCAAATCTATCGTGAAAATTAAACAGAATTAAGCCAACTTGTTGTGAATACAAAGAAAGACTTCTCCTTATTCACAAACACAGGCTTTGGACCTGCAGCTTAA
Organism: Perccottus glenii; assembly: GCA_024416835.2. Classification (NCBI taxonomy): domain Eukaryota; kingdom Metazoa; phylum Chordata; class Actinopteri; order Gobiiformes; family Odontobutidae; genus Perccottus; species Perccottus glenii. The sequence continues at coordinate 24,206,049 of CM044556.2, read as the reverse complement.
TAGAAACACCCTATTGTAGACCACATTGTATTCGCCAGTGTTTTTGAAGGCATTGCATGAGCAAAATAGTCAACTAAAATAATTATTTATAAATGTCTTAACTCTGACACAATCAAGAACCAAGCCCAGTACAATTTCAGGACTGAACCGTTAATAAACCATAAGGGTAAAAATTTATTTGACACTACACTTGATACCTCATTAAGTACAATGTAACACACTGTGTAACAAACTGTAATAACATGTAACTACATGGTACACACATACCCTACCCTACCTACAATATGTAAGTACACATAATTCCATTATGTATGTACTTTGTAGTTACATGTTGGTGGTGTAAAATAAATTGTTCCCACCATAAGTAAATCAAGACTAAAGATACCCTAACCCTAATACTAAACAAGAAATTATCCTGATCTACAGCTAAACCAGGGCATAGATCAAATTAAAGCAGAACTAAACATGGTCTAAACCCACAGTTATCCAGAATTGAACTAGGACTTACGTTGGAGTAAACACCGGCTAAACAATAAGCTGCATTTGAACATCCAATCGCCCCCCACATTGTCCCCTCCCACAATAAGCACTGCTGGAGTTGTGCCAGAAATTGGTATCTCTGTCAAAACATGTGACCCGTTGCAGAGTTTTATTACTATCTAAAAGTAGAATAAGTTCTGGGTATATACGGCTTCAAATATTTATTTACCTGTAAAAGTATTCAAAGAAAGCCACTCTTATCTCTTCTAGTGCTTCCTTGTAAAGCCAGCTATACTGTTCCACTAGTTGAGACTTTGCATTTTTCATTGATTTTTGCCGGACTTATGTTTAAGCTACCGCCTGACAATGCCCAAAAGAGATGTAAACTGTAAAATACACAAGGTCTCCAAACACATTCAGAGCCAAAGGTTTGGAATAAGAGAGTCGTCCAAACATTCCTTTTCATTTTAATGATAATCTTCTTATTGTATCTTAAAAGACTAAACATATAACTAAACAAATGCAGGAGTAAAAAGCGGAAGAAGGACTACATTTGGGAGTTAACAAAGGACAAACCGGGACTCTAGCAAAACTGAACAAGATTAAAACCAGGAATAGACACAATACTAAACCAGTGACCACAAGGGAGCCCAAGGCAAAAGCAGAACTACAAAATATGAACACTCATGAGTTAAATGATTTAGATGCATTCACAATGAGACACAGCAGTGTAAATGCAAATGTCATATTGTGTGTCTGCAGGCTCACATATTTCACATGTACATGCATGCCTGACAAATAAAAACAGCTCTCTCTGACACTCTAGCTGCATGAATATTTTATTGTGCCCTCAACTTTTCTTTAAAAGTTTTTGTTTGTATCACCAAGTCAATTTCCAACCATGTCCACTTTGCAGGAGCACACCTCCTTCCTTCTTTCTCTAGAGATCAAGTGTCACAACACTCTGCTCAGCTCCTAGAAAAAAAGAAACTGTGTCTAGAGCTCCTCTTTCACGTGTGACGTTGCTGTCACCGACACAGCGTCTTTAAGATGAAACAGGGAATAAAGGATCTCGGAAGATGATGTAGCGCTGGCTGGTGATGGCACAGAACATCAGACAACAGAGGAGAACTCTGCAAACTGAGAAAGACAGAGAGGAGTAAGAAGAAGCTTGCATACTAATGTCACTCATCGTATTGAAACCATTTTCATTTGTTTCCTTTATACCTTTTTTTCAAGCATATACATGCACTTATAATAAAATATGACTGCATTCCACATCTTTATGTACATATGACTAATCACTGCATTACTTTGATAATAAATGTAGGGGGACAGAGTTGCGTTCCTATACTAAACATTTTACTTCAACTTTAAAACTCTCTGCTTTGATGCAATGATGCCTCCGACACTATATTCCCATTCAAATATAAGCACAAGAACATTGGATTACATGTAACTCTGCCACATTTCTCACATACTATGTCTAAGTGCTTAGCATCGACCTGCGGAGGAGTCTGCTCTGTATAGAAGTCATTTACCTATAGGATAATGTGTGTAATAACTGGTGCTGTACATTAGACTAGGCTAATTAACGTAGAAATGATGGCAGCAAAGATGTTAGTGGGAAGATAAATGGCGGGGAGAGTGAGGTATTTTTCTGTCATTAACGGCATACTGTATCAGCATGAATACCTGTGTGTGACTTTAAATGGCTAATCTATCACAGGGGAGGTGATGAAAACACATGAAAGTGACTGATGCAGGCATCCTCTCACAGGAGGAGATATAAAGGGCATGCTTCAAGCACCCATATGTCCATATACCCCAGTTTATATTGAGCTGTGCTTAAAACAGAAATGATTGAAAGAGTTGTGGCCACATGGTGTGCTGGCACAATATTACAAGTATCATGGCGAAAAACTAGGGATGAGAAAGATGTAGCTTAATTCAATGTGCTGATGTTTACTGCTGCCATCTTAGGACACAAAAATGTAAAATAAAACTCAACAAAACAGCACACCTCAACTATCACATCTACCTATTTATTGTTTTATAATTTTATTCTACACTCAATGGTCAACCTGCAAATGAAAATTGCAGTTATTTTTTCGTCAGTGTTGCATGAACTGGTAAATAATGTAGTATAATATTTTAGTATTAAAGCAAAAAGTATATGATGTATATTATATATATGTATATTATATTATATACGTATATAATGTTTATAAAATTTTGATGTAACTCACCAAACGAAGTGAGTGCCAAACAAAGCACGGAAACGGAACAAAACGGAATGGTGCAAAAAAACAGATTTGACCTGACTTGTGTAAAATACCAAATGGCAATGGTTAACTGCAGGCCTCAATGTTGGACAGAAAATGTCAAAATAGAGCGAGAAGAAGATGAACACAAGTTGACATAAGACTTCTGTCTAAGCGCATACTACCACCAACGCAGGCTTCAAAACAAGTTTAGGGATGTGTGATAATATACTGAAGGCAAAGTGCTCTTAAGAAAGCCACAGAAACAGGTCACATGTTGCATCTGGGGTGACATCGGATTCAACAGGTGCCAGAAGTCGACAGATGCTACGGCTGTGACTCAATGCTTTGACGTCGCCCTTGGGAGACGATGCCACACTTACTTTGGCTTCAGCACACAGGCTGCTTTGTATCTCTGCAAAGTCTGTGGCAGAAATCAAAAGGCTGTGGCGTGAAGCAACGCCTTCTGATCCCAATGTGTAATGCACAAATGTTTGGTCTGTGGCCAACTGTCCTCTACTGACATTTATTGAGCACTATGGCCCTTTCTGTTAACAAACTAAGTTTGCCATATCAAACCATATCGGTGTCAAGTCAGCAATTTTATTGGGCACTGGGTCACATGGGTCACAGAATAGTCTGTGTTAGTCTTTTTTTTTTTTTCCAGTCAATAGCCATAGGCAGTTTAGAGGTGCAGCTGTGATATAAAACATAGGACTAGGACACAGTTTGAGACTTGATTCCAAAGTCTCCTTTTAATTTTGAGTTTGTCATGTTCAGACATTAAATATTAGTCAGGTTTAATTGTTGCATTTTCTTATACTCACTCATAATATAGAGTGATGAATTGTTTTTACAGTAAGCCTTTCCTGTACTCATCATCTTCCGTTTATCGTGGGCCGGGTCGCAGGGGCTAAGCAGAGATGCTCATGCTTCCACCCTCCAGACACTTCCTCCAGCTCATCCGGGGGAATGCCAAGGTGTTCCCAGGCAAGCCCCAAGGCCCCCCCGTCGTGCCCCAGGTCTTCCCCTGGGCCTCTATCCGGTGGGACATGCCCGGAACACGTCCCTTATGAAGGCATCCAAACAGATGCCCAAGTCTCTACAGCTGGCTCCACTTGATGTGGAGGAGAAGCAGCTCTACACTGAGCTTCACCCGGTTGACAGAGCTCCTCACCCTATCTCTAATGGAGCAGCCAATGCAGAGGAAACTCATTTCGGACCCTGCATCTAAGACCTTGTCCTTTGGGTCATGACCCAGAGCTCATGACCATAGGTGAAAGTAGGAACATACTGTAGATCAACCAGTAAATTGAGAGCTTTTTCTTTCCTTTACTTTTTGTGGAAATGTTTCTCGGCCCTGGTAAAGAGAATGTGGCTGCTGAACTGAACTCATATTCATAAATGAATTGAGAAAAAAAATAGCACACGGTATTGCAAATCTTACATTTTGAAATAACAGGCGGCGCTTGTAAGTAGAATGTAGAAAGTGTCTGGTTCTTCCCCACCACTACAGTGATGCCCCTCCATCATTGAAGCGGTTAATGACCTCTTGACCTCTGTCCAGATAAGTGTAATGGAGAGACTCCTTTGGTGTCTATTTAAGGAGCTGCCAGTCTCCGTACCCTATTCTATCCAAGCTACAAAATGGCTATTGGAGTGGGCATGATTGATGTGGTGCCATCTCTCAGGCTGTAACGCTCTCATGATGAGCGGATACTTTATTGACTACTTTTTTTGGAAAGTGACTTGCGTCTTAGCTTGTGAAACAGTGTTTGAGGAAATGGAGTCCAAATGGTGACCTTGTTGTTCAAAGTGTCAATGTAAGTGGAAGGTGGCATCAGATAAGGTGATAAATGAGTATGGTGTTGAGTACTACTGTTCTAAATCCCATGTGGAAAATTTACAACGTATTTGGACTAGGCACTCAGCTCTAATAAGCCATCTAACTAGACTTCTTATTTGTTAAGAAGAAAAAGGAGCTCATCTGGATCTGTAGTTTTAAGTGCTTCTTCACTAATCACCCAATACCAGCCCTTGCCAAGTTGAAAGCATGAATGCATGAATGCATGCTATGTTGGCAAGACCACATTTCATTTGACCTTGACATTTTCGTCCACATGGTCAGTAAGCTTAAAAACCCTTTGCATATATGCACAATTGTAAATGCCAAGTCTGAACCTATTTCTAACACATGCAGCCTGGATGGTATACATTTGAAAGTACAAGCGGATTTGGTGCCGTTGTTTGCTAATCCGCCTGCTTATTCTGTGATATTCATTTTAGGAAGAAATATATTAAAAAAATTGTAATCCACAGACTCTCTTTGCTACAAATAATGTGATGGCTTTGCATTTTCCTTGCTAAGCCCCACAGGCTGAATGAGAGGGCAGCCTTCACACAAGAGGCGATGTTACAATCCTGTGTAATAGGCTTCTTCAGCTACAAAGGCCAGGTGGTTAGCTTGTCCATACAGGATCTTTTGACCAGACTGATGGGCTATGGAGTCATTAGGTCATAACCTACATGTCCTGTTCCATGTCCAGTGAAAATGTCTAGCGGGGAAACAAGCTCTGTAGTGTAAAAGCTCAGGAAACGCTGTAGAAATATCCAATATAAGCCCTGTCGCTCTATAAGAAACAGGTGCTTTCTTCTCCAGCACCTTTCCCCTTTTGTATCTTGCACTGTGTAAGGAAGTTGCGCAACCAATTTGTTCCGCCAAGACTAGCTGTATGCCTAGATAATAGGACTAAATATGAGAGGGTTGTCTTGTGTTGTTTTTCTATGGCTTGTTAAAATGTTATGTGACCAAAAGTTAAAGAGACTGCAATTGCAATGACTTATCAACTCCTGAATGGAAGTCAGTGTAGTGTTGAATGGGATCAATGCAACACTCACGTTTTGCATTTACAGATTCCCATTCAATTTAATCAAAAATCATATAAACACACATTCTGAAAATAAAATGTGAGAATCTGAGAAACTGATTTTGAGCCCGGTGTTGATTGTAGGATTTGATTTTGCTTTTGTAAATGTTTGATTGATAAAAGAATGAGAGTAAGCTGCTGCAGAGGTATGAGCTGTCAGACTGTGATGCTTTACTTCCCATACAAACAGATGGAAGAGACAAAACAGTTGAGCACATCCTTCCATTACAAGATATGAACACATGGGCATCACTTGACTTGGCTTGACGTGAATCTTCTCTTCTTACGTAGACACAAACACAGATGTTGCCTTGGCAGATGAAAACAAGAAAAGGAATTTGAATAAAGACTAAAAGCACCGTAAAGGGACAAGCTTACGTTTATTATACAGTAATGTGTTTGGAAAGGTGTCAAATGTTGTTTCGTTTGTCTGTTTAAAGCAGTGGTGTCAAACTCAAAGTGGGGAGGAGCCTTAATAGAAAATAAGAATATTTTCAGGGGCGCGTGACACATGGGAAACTTTTAATATATATTTTTACAGAGTTTAAACGTAAGGTTCAATCTTCATTTAAGTCTTTCTGACATCTCACATCTTCACATCTGTTGCAATGTACACTGGGATTGTGCTAGCAAGCATTAAATTTAATTATGGATAAGTGCCTTAAACTTACTTCAAAATTACTTAAAAGAAAACCAGATAAAACCTCTGACACATTGAAAAAGTGCAGATACTGGAGGCAAATCCAAGTATTTCAATTAGCATCGCTGTCGAGTCCCAGGAGTCCAATTAGAGACGTCATCAAAAGAGACCCCCTCGCAAAGTTGTGAAACAAAACTACCAATGCGACTACATAGAGTTTTCTGGGGATGAGGACAATCCCAAACCACACTGTGTTTTGTGCTATGAAACGTTGGCTAAGTGACACCTGGAATCTAAACACAAGGAATATAAAAGGAGACCTCAAAGTTTATTGCCCTTGTGGAAAAAATGAAGGCAATCTTTTTTGATTGCTAAAACAGGAAAACCTCTTTCGATAGGTGAGACTTAGCAGACCAGCTGCTAAGGTGATGGCTATTGTTCGGGGAGAAAGCCAGCGACGTGATTAACAGGATTCCTCTCTCCAATGACAACGTCCAGCGGTGCATAAAATCTATGGCTGAAAGTGTCAAAGATCAGTCGGTGAAACATTTACGCCAAAGCCAGTTTTTCTCACTACATTTGAATGAGCCTACCGATAATGGGAATGATGCAAATCTGCTGTGTTTTGTGAGATACATTTATGCTGGTGGAGTGCATGATGACTTGATCTTTTGTTGTTCCTGCCGACCAACACCACGTGAGAAGCAATTTTTTACTCACTCAATAATTGTATTATTAAAAATAACCTGGACTGGTCAAGATGTGTTTGCATTTGCACTGACGGTGATGAATGATTGGAAAACAGAAAGGACTAGTAGCACTGTCTGCAGCAGCAAGACATTGTTGCATCCACAAAAAAAAACCCTAAAAATGGCTGTGAAAAAAAATGCCATAGTGCCTAAAATACTGGACGAGTCTGTTAAGATGGTCAACAAGATCAAAGGTAAAGCATGTCTTTTTAAAGCTCTGTGTGAAGAAAGGGGAAGTGAAGACACAAAACTTCTTTTTCATGCTAAAGTTTGCTGGTTGTCGCGTGATTCTTACACATCCATTTGAACTGTGAGACGAGGTAATTATATTTCTATACCATAGGGATGAACTGTACAAAAGAATGCATGATTTCCAGTGGATAACAAAGTTGGCATACATTTGTATGTGTGCTTACATATTTTCAGCACTCTCAACAATTTAAATGTGGCACTGCAAGGGAACACAGTCACCATCTTCAATGTTCAGGAAAATAAAATAAAGCCACACACACCTCAAGATGAATGTGGTGTGGCCATCTCGATTACAGAGAATTTGACAGTTTTCCAACACTCACTGACTTTGTCTTAGCTGCTGGACAGGATGTGGATGGGAGCACAGTTACATCATTCAAGCAACAACTACAAGCCCCCCAGTTCACAAGACAATGTTTACACAGCTAAAAACAATTTACAACTGAAAACAATCAACAAATACAGATGCATGGTTGAAAATACTCTCTACTCTTTTAAGTCTCCACCCCCTCAACACCACTCATTACCAAACATCTCCATACATGAGATCAGTACAATAATCCTTACAACATACAACAAGACATGTATGTATGTTGACTGGGAGAGAGTTTTGTGATGCCCTAAACATAATTTGAGCCGTTTTATAGTTTACCAAATTTGATCATTTAAACAAGATTTAAAAAGTAGGTCTGTATGGTCATTGTACTGTATTTAACTTTGTGAACAAATAGCTCTTTTTTGCAGGGTGACAGGAGGTAACAAATTTGGCTTTTTTCTTCATACTTCTACACAGTAACTTAAATATGACATAATAAATGCATGATATAATATAAGTAGAGCATTTTCGTCGAGTACATGACTTTCTCTCTTCATTACACCAACACACTTTTGGTCGTAAATAATTGATATGGGGTTTCCAAGAAATCTTCTCGTCATTTACAGCTCCCACAAAATACATTCAATAATGTATAAAATACACAACTCTTTCAATAATTGTGTTGTCCATAATTATTTGTACTGTCATGTCCTTTTTGTGTTTTCCAAATATGCAATGTATTATGTTAAATCAAACCGGTGTGTTTGTTTGTTAGTTGCTTTGTCTGAGATGTTAGGTTTCTAGTTCAGTGGTCCGTTGACATTCCTCATACAAGGTCTCCATCCAATTTAATTTCCCACAGCTGAGTGCAATGTTGAATGTAAATTTCTCTCTTTTTTTTTTTTCTTTTACACCAGCTGCTGTTTCACTGTCAAATCATTGCACATGATTAAATCAAACCTGCTGCAGGCGATACAAAATGGAGAATTTCCAGTGTTGAACGGAAGAAGGTCTCGTTAATGGTTCATGTTGTTTTTTTAATCTTTCAAATAATGAATCCTTCCGTGAGTGTAGTGCACACTTTGATGTTGTGATCCGCGGGCGTAGCTACCATTAGTCATAAAGCTGTCTCCTCCTCACTGAGCTGGCTCTTTGTTGCACCACTGTGGCACACGTGTATCATGGCTTTTGATGCTAGACAGACTTCTGCTTTATAATGTAGCTCACTCCCTTGATCTTTTAAATTAAACATCCTTTTAAACATATAGAACACATACAGGTGACTTGATACTGTCCACGAGTAGTCCGATTAATAATATCCCCACAGTAATGTTGTTCTGTCTACAGGTGATGTGGTTGAACCATTTTAAACAATGATAGAACTGCCTTTTGTCGGGAGCTACTTTCAGGGACTGTGTTGAACACTAGGGGGCAAGCTTATGCCTTTGTCACTTGTCCAAAGCATATTTAGGCAATTATAGCCTGTTTGCACTTTACCACTGGTGTGTGTTCCCTGCGCCCGGTGACAGACTGTGAACTCACACGTCTGGTAGTTTGTGTTTGGGGGTGGGCATGTCAGTAGTGGGCTGCACTCATGCCTTCTAATCCACATGCAACCATTTTGGGGGCTGTTTAGCATTCTAATTGAGGCAAGTTGTTGGACCTCTGGCATTTTAGATTAAAAATGTATGTATTCCTGAATGTTTCCCACTTTCTTTCTCTCCCTCTCTTCTCTTCCGACACCCCTGCACCGTCTGTCACAACTCTGTCATTATGAGCTGTCTCTTTAGATACAGCAGCTCTGCATTGTCTCTCTATTCACTTTTACTCTCTCAGTCGAGGCTCTTTCAATGAACGGAGGCTAAATTCTTCTGTTTCTTTCCTTCTCTTCCTTGTGCCTGCTCATTACTGAGAGTCTCTCTTATTGCACAGCGGCTTCTTTGCAGTGTCGGGTTCAATTTGCATCATTCCTGGGTGCGCAGTGTCAGCTCAGGCCTCTTGATCAAATCCTAGCAGCTGATGAGAGCTTTCATCCTACATTTAGCAGGCTTGCATCCCTGTAGCTGCCTCCCTGTTTCCCACAAGCCCTTGCTGGTGCAGGAGTAGTGTGTGCCTGTGTCTGCAGATCTGTCTGCTGTGTACGTCTGTCTGGTGTTAGTTGCTGGGGATCCGGGAACAGATGGTGTGCTACGTTTACCCCTGCAGAGGGTTAGTGCTGCTCAGTGCAGGATCATGCAAGATGGCTTTTTTCGGCATAAACAACCTAAGTAGACGACCAATACTCTGTGTGTTTCATGAATATTAGAGGATTCATTTCTATATTAAGATTAAAGCACGTAATAAGGATATAGAATTAAAGAACTGCTGTGGAATCAACATGATGTATGCATATTTCTTTCCTATTAAAATATTTGTAAGGTCTCTTCACAAACAGATGATTATACTAAAGTTAAATTAAAAATGGTAAATGTCAGAAGGAAACCATAGTTTAGACATTACCAAGGTACTTATAATCAGGGTTGGTAGCAATTTGTTCTCATGTAAAATGTGGAACAATAAACTTTTGGCAGTGGCCCATCTATTAAAATTAAATGGGGTGTATAAAAAATAACAAACTCTGGTCTTCGATGAGAAAGTGTTTCTTTTTTTTTTTGGTCAGAAACACAGCAGGTTTACGTAAAATTTATATAAAACAGAATAGAGGAACAATTGGGCCAGTGACCTAGCAGTAGGGATTACAATTTGTGGTTAATATGTTATGTTTTTATTATCAAAGTGTAAAAGTGGTGGCACACACATGTCTGATAAAGACGAATAATGAATAAAACTTCTTACTGCTGCTCAAATAGTGACACTGCCACAATTATTCAGCTGCTCTTCCATCTTGAAAGACTTGACCTCAAATATTTTTATAATTCTTTTGAACAATAAATACAATAAGACTAAAATGCTCGCTATTGAATGTTGTCAAATACTAATAACTGGTGGATTGTGAAGGGCCTCCTTGTGGGACCTTCATGTGCGATCGTTCCCCAAAACACAAAGCACTTGGCAGTTCCTGAATTGTGTGGAGAGATGGGGCCTTAGTTCCTTCCAGCTAGAGTTCTATCTGAACATAGGCAGAACGACTCATGAGAGGAGTAGACTCAGAGCTTACTATAACTCTCAAAAGGAACCGCCAGCCAAAATACTAACAAGGTGCACTAATTCACTTCACTAAAAGACTCCATTTAATTCCCTGTCAGTGAGAGCTGCCAGTTATATCGCCAAAGCATACAAATGTCTGAGATTGGTTTATGAAGTGAAAGGATCATCACAGCAGCCTGTATCTTGCAGCAGTAAATAGTGGCGCTCACAGATGAAGTGCATTTTAACTGCTAATGAATCAGTTGTGCTTGGGCCAAAGCCAGACACTCAGAAGCCAAGATTAAAACTCTTCTCTTGCTAATCATAACAAAAGCTGTGGGATTAGTCATTGGAGCTAGAGTCAAGGTCCTTGCCCACACAGCTAATTGAGCTCTTATCTTGGCCCAGCCAGTAATGCCATTAATCATAAATGGCATGTCATATACACAAGGAAGAAGTTTGTTTCAGATGAGTTCAGAAAGCGAGGTTCAAAGAGTCATCTCAAGTCTTGTGAAAACAGTGTGGAGATGGGCCTATACGCTCTTTCCCTTAGGTTAAACTCAAATAAAAAGGCAAGAAAAAATAAAATGTGTGTGAAATGTTTCTTTTCAAACTCAGTCTTGACAATTTCTGTTAAAATGTTAAGTTTCTTATAATTCCAGACATTTTTAACCAAGGAACGAAGTGATCTTTTACACGCAAGTTGGTAAAACTAGGGCATTATATTAGGAGATATAAATATGCAAAACAGCATATTTAGCTCTCTGGTTCTTCTCATTCTAATTGACATGTTGGATAATATGATACTTTGCTATTTATGTTGACATTTTTTGAAAGCTCCACTCGAGTCTTGTGAAAACAGTATGGAGATGAGCCTAATAAGCAGTTCCTTCAGTTAAGTAGGACTCCAAAAAGCCAATACAAGCCCCTGCAAAATGTTGTTTTTCGAACCCAGTCTCTGGAAATATATTTCCTGAGATGCAAAACCAAGGAACAGACTGACATGGCTCTTGGTTAAACGCAATATACCTAACTTGAGAGCCATTTTAAATTGTTACATACTTTTTTTGTCACTGTCATTGCTCATTGTTGTCATTGTTCCCTGCACAGACATGCAAACCCAGTAGAAAAAAAGGTCTGATGCTGAGAAATGTTACTACTTTTATTCTACTGTCCTTTCTGGGCACCTGTAGCAATGGGAACAGAAAGTAATGGAACTTCTGGCTCCATTTCCTTATTTTCTCCACCTATCTGGAGGCGGTTTACCATAAAGATCACCAAAGAAACTGAAAGAGCAAACATTATCTATTGTTAACCACTGCGGTTTGCACACAGCTGGTGCCCTTTGGACCTGCAGCGTTACCTGTGAAGCTTCATGTAGCTCTCCGTGCTGCATGCCACAGAGCCATTAGCACCATCGGAGCACACGCTGTATGGTAGTGACCTTGCACTGTAGTTGCATGACCTTTGATAGAGATGATTAGTTTTCTCTGGAGAGGCCACAACAGCATCTTCTACTTTAGTTTCACATCATGTACGACTTTATTGGTACGACTCTCTGCTTTACTAAATTAGCATGACAGAGGCATGTTGGGAAATAAAGAGCGGACATCTACGAGTTCAGCAGAATTCCTAAAATCCCTGCTTTCAGTTGACAGCTCTCAGGTGATGCAGGAGAAAACTATTACTGCTCTTGAAGCTAAATGCACACAGGCAGTAAAAGATGGATTTCCCATGAGAACGGATCAAGAGGGATTTGGTCCTATTGCTCTGTTCTTTGTGTTTCACACCGGGGCGCCATGTCAAATGAAGCCAGCAAACATGTGCATAATGTGAAGAGTCACGCTCAGAAACAACAAGCAAATCCAAATGCATAGCACGGACACAGGAGCACACCTCCAGCGCTATATGTTACCACAACCAATCAATTCAAGGACGCTAAGTCGAAAAGTGGATTAACTGGTGGTTTCTTACATGTTTCTTGTGCCAGGTTCACAGTGACTTCTACACTGATTATACAAATCTTAAAAAGGGGCAAAATGGTTTAAAGTTTAGGGGGCGGCAGTAGCTCAGTGGTAGAGCGGCCGTCCTTCGACCAACAGGTGGGCGGTTCGATCACCGCTCGAAACATCCCAAAAACATCATAACATCCCGCTCTCCCCCACATACTGTCATTGTGTCCTTGGGCAAGACACTTAACCCACCTTGCCTCCAGTGGTCAGCTACTAGGTGGAAAAGTGCTATATAAATACAAAGAAAAATAAAATAAATAAAAACTTAAATATCTTTTCCTTACACACAGACTACCATTTAGTGAAGTATTCCGCTTTCAATTCAATACTACATTTCACATCCATTGCCTCTGGTTGACATGCATTTAGTTAATAAATGGACTAAACTGATTCAACTAGTCCTTTTTACCAGGTTATAATATCTCCATATAACTGGTCGGTCCCAAAAAACATAAAACTTCATACGCCTTTAACGCCTTGTTTTGTTGAACTTTATTGTGACTGAGGCTTATTATTGTTTAATTGCACTAATTGTAAAAGTCATTAACTTTTTATCAACATAGTATCTGATGTGCTGTAACAAGAGTAATAGTTTCAGCAATTTCTCAGCTTTTAAAACACTTAACCGGAGAGCCCCCCAATAGTCATCAGCCCTGGTTAGTTGTTAACCTCACACATTACTGGTGTTTGGTTGCATTGCACAGAGCATTAAGCCTCAATCAGTGGGCCACGGATGGATCAGCGCGCCCCTTAAAAGCACTGTAATGTTTGTATTACTGCAACATTCTGCATCGGCCCCATTAGCACAAGCACTAGAAATGGCATCCATATTACAAGCCACCAGGAGCTTACAAGCTGGAGCTCCAGGGAGAAAGGAACAGCTGAAGGATGCAGTTTAAAAATACCAGATTGTTTTTCTCCAGGGCTGGAATGACTCATTACCCGGGCAGCAAAGCAGGAAGTCTTGTCAGTTGGGTCGTCCCACAGTACAGTGACACGCAAATTGTGCCAGCGCATCACTTACAGTGCAGCAGCAGTTTGGAACAACTTAGCACAAGCAGTGTAAATTATGTAATAATAATAAAGTTGATTAGTAAAGCGCTTCTCAAAACAAAGTTACAACGTGTTTTACGAGACAATCCGATTAAGAGGCATGAGGAATAAAACATAAAAACATAAAACATAACCACTTAGAACATATGGGAACAAAGCAAATTGATATCAAATAAAATGCATTGAGCAAGACATAGGACTATGAAGTTTTGACATTCAAAAATTAGATCCAGTCAATCTACAGCAGGGGGACTAGCCAAGAAAAAAAGGAACAGAATAAAATGCTTTTCACAAGCAGCCATTACTCTTATAATGTAGAAGACTGCAGTCATCTGCAGTAGCAAATCCCAGATTGTGTACATTCATTGGTACAAATTGAAAAGTTAAAGCCTTGGTTTAAAGCCTTAAAAGCTTGTGTGATCATATCAAGTGTTTATATTTCAAGGTAAAAAGAAAATTGAAGAATCAAAGATTTTGCAGGTTGTTCCAAACCCAGGGTACTGGTGCTCCTCCTTTTCTATTTTTAAACCGTAAACTGTACACTGGTTGATATGGGCACAGTAGCTCTATTGTGTCCCCAAAATGAGGATAGAGATGTTAGGAGAACAGATTGCGGGGAGATATTTTATTGGATATGGTCGAGTGAAGTCTGAAGAGGCTACCATCTGCTGATGTGTTTATCCATTCTTTTCATCTCATGGCTGGCTTGTTCAGAATCAAAGGTGTTAGGAGATAACCTGAACAAACCCTCAGATACTTTCCGCTCGTGGATCTGCTCTTATCAGATAGCTCTGATGTGAAAGTGCTGCATCCACATTTTTCAGCTCTTCGTTGCATTTTTCTTGACAAAACCCAAGGTTAAAGGTCACACTGGGCCCAACTGTTGTGACACTCGGATCATTTCTCATCGGGAAGATAAAGTGCAAGAATGATTACTTCCCACATGATGTGAACTTTGGGCAGTGTCTGACCTTTCCAGTGAAAAAGGTGTCTGATTTATGGAGGCTTGTGATGTAAAGAGCTGCCCTTATCAGACCGACAGTGAGGAAGAGCAGGAGATAGCAGAAAGGCCTGACATGACTGTATGTAACTGATTGTGAGCTGGTCTGTGTGCAAATGTTCCTAATAGCTTTAATTCTACCAAGGGTAACTGCATGGTTTGGAAGAGCTCATTTTTCCAGAGCATGGATAATGGCATCGTTAATGTACAGTACAACTGTATTGTTACACAAATTTTCTGTAAATGATCACAAAGCCAGGGCCATTCGATTGCCCTCTACATAATGTGTTTCTTCGTTTCCTTCTTGGTGACATTCAACTGTTATTCACAAAAAGACATGCATTGTGTGACAAAATGTTGCTGTTACATGTTTTTCCATTTGATTCCCTTTTGACCTATGTACTGCAGCCTGACGCCAAACTTTGGTAGTGGGTAACCAAATGGAATGGTCCCAAATGTGGAACAATTTGGTAAAAACACGGCTAAAGTCTGTTTTTAGCCACTGCTGTTTTTCTCTCCCATTTCTTCTTCCAATCTGCAGAAAAATCCATTTTCCTGCAGCAGGCCGCAGTGGTACCAAGGCAGGTGGTAAATAATTCACAAGTCTTCCTGCTTTCATTCTTTTAAAGGGGGAAGCATTTCCTATAAGACCCTCTCTAAAGTGGCCTTATTAAAGCTACTAGGCTGGAGCTGCATCTCTGCCTCCCTTTAGGGGGACATTGAGGTTGTCCCTAAAACAAACCCACAGCATGTTACCGCAGTGTACCATTCTTACAGACGTTGACATTGGAGATGCACAGAGCCCCCAGAGTCACTAAGTGGGCTTTCAGAGTGGTGCGCTGCAGAGATGCTGCACACCTTCGCTCTGGTTCCCACGGAAAATGGCTGACTACCTGCAGCTCCTCACTATTTCTAGAGAAGTAGCCCTAGTTATCATGGCTTGACACAGTACTGCTGCTTGTATACCGTGGTCACGCTGAATAGACAATAAATGTTTTACATCAATGGTGTCCATGCTTTTTTAGAAAGTGTTGGATTTAGTCATCCAACAAATCTCCAGACGTTTTTGAGCCAAAAATATGAATGTACTATTCTGACATGATTCTAGGCCTGTGACAAATGTGGATAGCCAGCTAAAAGTGTGGAGGAATGATCTTATACGTAGAGTCATAATACAGTTCTATTTGTTAAAAGGAAGGTTTAGCGATTAAGTATAAGGGGCGCAGTGGCTCAGTGGTAGAGCGGTCGTCCTTCAACCGGAAGGTAGGTGGTTCGAATCCCACTCTCCCCACAGTTCATACTGACGTTGTGTCCTTGGGCAAGACACTTAACCCACCTTGCCTACAGTGGTGTTCCAGCTGGTGAATGGAACTTTAATGTAAGTCGCTTTGGATAAAAGCGTCAGCTAAAAATGTAAATGTAAGTATTATAAAGCATTATAAGCTTGATCATAATCTATCATGATGCATTACAGAAATTAATTGCAGTTTAATTTATTAAGACTATTCTAAGGCTTCAGATAATACATTTTCAAACCAGGTAAACTGCAAGGAAATAGAGATTGTATTTCTAACACTGTATTAAATGACAAAAAAAAACAACATTCTTTTCTTGATCTGACGTAGCAAATGTTGCATCCAAGAGTTCACAGCTATGGCAACAAAGTTTGGTGCTTTGTTTTGCGACACCTAATCAATCATGACCTTATAAAGTGAACATTTTAGATGCTTCTGAGTCATTCCAATAAAGCTGTGCTACTTGCAGAGGTTTTCTCTATTGGATACACTGTACATAATGCAGACCGATATAAATGTACACATTATTTCCCTCTTTGTGTTTTGATGTTTCTATGCAGCATATTAATGGTTTTCTTTAAAGCACAGAACAGGCTGTTGACCTTTGTGTGTGCTTAGATTAGAGCTAAATCCTCCACTAAACATGAATGTAAGCACAAATAGCATTTAAGTCAACAGAAAGGAGATCTACAAAAGAGAATAAATCAGATGCGCTGTACGCGGAGGCAGATACAGTAGAGATCCTATACCCCATCAATGTCTGATATCCACCTACACAAGAGTACCAAATGAAACTCAGCCTACACAAATATTTACTGGCGTTTCAGTGGTATCCCTTTGATAAAAGTACTGAGGAAGAAAGGCCTGTAAGAAAGGCTATTGTGATGGGCGCAAAAGAGTGCTGAAGCAGAAGTAGGCCTCCTCTTACTGGCCCTAATACGTTCACTTGCAGGAACTGACTCAAAAGATGAAAGGAAGAGGTTTGTCTTTTTCAGGTCAACATATCTCCAGGGCTGCTTTCACATCCAAAATAGATAGATCTACAAGAAAACTAGCCAGAATTAGTTAACGCCTGCACAATTATCTACCTAATGAATGTATTTATTTTATTCCCTTCATTTTCAGCTAGTCTCAAGGTGACTGTGTTCCTTTGTTGATTTCTTACACATGCTCAAGGCCACAGAACGACTTCACAGTTTCCTCTGCTGCATGTCTGATGAGTCATGCGCCAGAACCGGAGAGGAATTAAATAGTTATTGTTTGAGATAATGGATAACTAATGGCAAAGAGATGGCGCGTGAGAGCATGTATCAATTTTCGGTGTGGTAATTGAAAATGTCTTAAATATGAGGTGAGAAATGAAAGGTGTCACTTGTAGCTAAGGCTGAACCTCCAAATTAGTATTCTCTTCAGCTTATTGTTCTTTCATTTGAAAAACAAAAACAGATCTAAAAAGAAAAGAGAAGGCGAGATTCACACTTTTTCTCTGCAGTGTGAAGGTTGTACAGTTGTCTTTCTGAGGTTTCAGGTTGGTCTCTGTCAGTGTCATATTTTTACTCCACATATGCATTATGATTCTCTTTTTGTCTTATGTCACAATGTAGTTGCAGATGTACATTGCAGATATCCATTTGGTGAGTGCAGCACTTTGCTCAATGGGATATAATGGGGGGCTGTGTCATTCTGTCTGTCTGCATTCTGAGTGTGAAAAATGATTCTTACACTCAAACTGACTTGGAGCATGTGCATTTTGTCAGCTACAGTATTTTGACACATGGTGTTTAACAGAGAAGGAAAAATAGCAATTTACAGAATATAACTAGTACGGGGCGCAGTGGCTAAGTGGTAGAGCAGTTGTCCTTCAACTGGAAGGTAGGGGGTTCAATTCCCGCTCTCCCCACAGTTCATACTGTCGTTGTGTCCTTGGGCAAGACACTTAACCCACCTTGCCTCCAGTGATGTTCCAGCTGTAACACTGGTGAATGTAAGTCGCTTTGGATACAACAACCGTCAGATAAAATGACTAAAATGTAGTTCTGTAGAAAAATTTCTGTAGAATAGGCAAGATCTCACATTATCAGAACGTGACAAGATATGATGAAGTGTGAGGGTGACGTTAGTATTTAATGCCAATGTTTTCCGGTGGAAATAATAAACGGTGAAAGAGTGATAGACATGACAAACACAATGTGTGAAGATTGTTAGAAAACAAAGCCATACACTGCAAATAACACAGTACAGCAGTATGCAAATATGCGCACAGAACAACCACACGCTTATAAACCAGTCACGCCTGGAAATAGTGTAAAAATGTCATGGGATTTTTTTCTCCTCACACCCCTACTGTTTACCATGTTTACAAGTAAAGTAAAGTAGGTAAAACACATTTTTCTAAGCTTGGTGACATCTTAATCTGTGCTCCTTGTTTTGTTTCAGGAGCAGTGCACATACAAGTTAAGGACATAAATAATACTTGTGATCATGGCACAGGTCTTTAGAACAAATGATGAATGAAAAACAGTTACACCTTATTGTCTGTCCATACAAATAAATAACTTAAATAAAACATGTTGTTTACTGGTAATGGAGTGTTGTACTCACCTGGTGGTTTTGCAGAGAGAATTCACAGTTGTGTTAAACCCATTAAAGAAATATTTGTAAAACCTTTTTTTTAAATACCTGTGGATGTGTGCACTTGACCTGAGAGAGAAGAGGATTTTTTTCTCCTACACTCCAATACCTCTGTTCTGCTTAGGAAAGGTGATGTTAAATTAACAGTCAACAAATAACCACTGTTTTAACAGAATTTTTTGATGTCATACAAACATAGTTATCCGTAGAGCTATAGACTGAATCTCCCTGTATTTTATTGGAAGACTATCTTTTGCAGCCTGCCACTTATCCTACTGCATTTAAGAAGTATAAACCCGTCCGTGACACCACTATGACTGTGGATTTGTCATTTATGCATTACAGGCACATACTGCAGATAGCTTTGTCTATGCATATGGAAATTTAAATGAAAAATCATCAAATGTATGCAAAGCCGCATTTTATTTAATGTTCACATTTCTGCCACACCATATAACATTGCTTTTTTTGTTTTTTGAGAGGATTCTTGGAAGTTACATTTTTTACATGCATTCTGAAAGGAAATGCTGAATGTTTTAACAGTACAGTAATAAAGCTTAAGCTGCAATTTGCCAAATGAAGAAGATAAAACTAATCTGTATATGTCCTCAACATAGAAGATGCTGAACAATACTGCTTTCTTTTGCAATGGAACCATGTTTGACAGTCATTGGTGCATATATTTGTCCATGATTGGATCCCAGTCAAGGTCTTTGTTTGTTGCATTTCATAAAGTGAAAATAAGAGGCTTCAGATTTTCTATGGCAAACCAAAGGTATCAATTGGACTAACTGTATAAAATAAGCAACTGACCACTGACAGTTGGTATTTTGTATCTTGGAAATGACATGGGTTGAATCACTCAGTTACATTGTATTAGCCATGTGTGTGGGATTATTGCACTTCTGTATTGTGGTCGAGATGAACTGTAGAAGGTTTAACTCCCACCCTATAAAAACATGAATCACCATTACCAACACTGAGTCACGGTTGGTTATGCAGCTGGGGTCTTTAAAGTCAACAATTTCAAATCTGAAATGTGAAGAAAATGGGGCCTATTAGTATATAAGATAGTTATAGATAATGCTGTTTCTCTGGAGGAGTAGCTGAAATGGGAGCAATAGATGGTGTTGTGTGTAAATTGGGCACAATACACAGTGTAATGAGTGGGTACACCATTTGTTGTAATTCTCGTCTGTCTCTTCTGAAGACATGTTTAAGCTCCAAATGTGGTCTGTTTTGTTTTACACTCAACACCTGCACAGAAAACTTTTGTGTTTGGCAGTGCCCCTGACTGGCACTTGTAAAAAAGAAACAAGACCTGGGTCTAGCAACTCTTTGATCATTCTAGACAAAAGCAAATTTATTTTCTGTGCATTCTTGATGACTGAAAGTTGCTGTGTTAAGTCTGACAATTTGTCTCATTTCTCTCTAGTCATACCCATATCAGCCATGTTTCCTCTTTATCGTTCATAACCCAATGCAGCATGGCTATAGTTAAATCTATCATGAACAATCCACCCAATGAGAAAACAACAACAGAAATTGTTACAGTAGATGGTTTCTAAATTTAAAATACACATGCATGCCAATCAAAACCACATGAAACTTGGTTGCTGCTTAGAAAGTTGCCAGGTTCGACAGAAGTTTTGAGCTTCTGGAGTCTGCCGCATGTCGGTCAAAATTTCTTAGGTATTACTGACATCAAGGAAAAATCTGATTTTACCTGGTCACACTTAGCTAAAAGATGTTGTAATAAAAAAAATTAAAACATGAGCACCACTCCTGCAGTGTTATTGATATGAAAACTTAACCTTGCAAAGTCCTTGGGCCACAGATAGAAACAACTTACCGAGCACACATTAGTCATTCCAGGTTCTGTTCAGGTACAGTGGTATTTTGAGGAGAGCAATTCCTCATTCATGTGAAAGCGCACTGAATGACACAGCTAGATGTGCTGCCTGAGGGAATGAAGCGCTGAAATTGAGCTTCAGAATACTTCACAAGACAAACCATTATTGACACCCTTTTTACTGCCATAATGTGTCATCTAACCCTCCTTAGTCGTCTCCACTTTCGCAATAGTGCACTCTGCTAGAATGTCCAGCTGACTATGCAGACATAATGCTGTTTCTATGGAGGAGTAGAAAGTTGCCAGAGCATATGTGTCATGGTATGCTCACACAAACACAAACACAAACAGATCCATATGGTTTGGCATTTGAGCATGCATTAGCATCTAGAATTCCATTTTTCTCCAAGGACTAATGTGACGTGTAAGTCCACACATATATGGATTAAAACAAGATTTTTCCAAGAGCAGGTGACAAAATTTCTCCAGACCACTGTAGACTCTTCAACAAGGAGGATAACTGAGTACTAAATAGTGACTCATTTGAATGATACAAATATCAATTGTTAAGATTACTTTATTAAAGCTCTGAATTAAACATTTGTTAGGCATTGTTATATGATTAGAGATTGGGCTCAAAAAATTTACTGAAAAAAGTCCCAACCCAGTCTTGTACAAGACACTTTAAAAAGCACACAGGAAAAGCAGCCATTACACATGTCAGACAGGTACAAGCCTAGCGCATTAACCTTTTTACCTAGTTATTTATTAATAGCAGTTATTTATTTAGAAGATTTTTTAATATTTAGTTGAGCCCTCAAAAAACCTGCCAGGTTTTTTTGTATGACTTTAATCTCTCCTTTCTCCCTCCTCTTCTTGTTTTTTTTTTTTTCTCTGAAAATATTGAAAAGTACTTGAAAAGGATGCTCTGTTTTAAACAAAAGAAGTATGCCTCTTCAAAATTTAACACCTGTGCTAATGCCTGCCTGGAAGCTAAGCATCACCTAGACACATGAGGCATGTGCTGCAGCAGCTACCCCCATTTATTTCCTCTCCAGTCATGTGGAGATAAGATAAAGCCTTATACACTCTGTTAAGCAAACCGCTTGGCTGAACTATGGCATTCGGCATGAGAAAAAAAAATGAGGGCATTCCAAATGTTTTGATTCTCTGTGGCTTCAGCAGTGCATGTCCCCTGAATGCCTGCATTATCTTCGGCTTACACTACATGAATTATGCATTTTACATGCTTCACATGCACAAATTGCCCATGTCTGTAACATGTGGAGGTGGGAAAGGGCTAGGCCTGAACCATTCTGTAAAAGCTCATGGGTATATTTGACTCCTAACGCCCTTCTTGGAACATTACACTGTGAGCCACAGCAGCACCCACAGTTGGCCTGTTGCCCAGTTTACAATAGACGAATGAGGAAGAAGACATTTTTGCCCCTGATCCAGTGGCACCATGCCACCACAATACATTTAATCCATGTAGTGTCATTTCTTTTAGGGACACATTTAAAAAGGGTCTCTCATAATAAGTTTTATGTTTATAGTTAGAGTCAGGGACAACAAAGATTCAAACAATTATATAATAACTGAGGTACTAAAAAAGTTAAATGCTATAATAATTTCTTAAAATAGGACAGACTATGTAAATATTGTGAAAGGTGCATTATGTCCAACCACAGAGTGCTGCAAAACAAAAATGTGTGGGGACCAAGGCATAATGTCCCTATTATTGATGAAGCATTGAGTTATTCTACAAATGACATTCTACAGATTCTACAGTAAAGCAGCTTTTTTGTTAGTCACAGATCTTAGCAGAAGTCTCTTTTCTTTTCTGTAAACGTTAAAAGCACAATAACCATTACAACAAAGTGCAGTAAGTAATGTTCTATACATAAGTAATTTCTAAATATTGAGTGCTGCCCTGAATGATATTGCAGTGAAGAGGACTGGAGCAGTGGAAGTCCAGTCACTCATGAGGTCGATGGTAATTCAATGGCAGCTGTTAAAATGGAGAAAACCTCACTTTCACTTTCTCATCCAATTGATTGCAACAGGCGCGGGGATTCGATCAGACAGCCCTCCGATTGCGAGCTTATTCTCTCACTGTCAGGATATTGCTAGCTAGGGCTGTTTCGAATGCCATTTTTTGAGCTTCGAAGCTTAGGTGGCAATCAATATCGAATATTCGAAGCTTCGGTGGGTGGGGCTAAATATATAATAATAGTGTCGGTTTGCATTTGTATCATCTTTCACGACTTCACGTTTCACTCTTCGGCATGTGTAGCGGCAGACCCAGTGGAGTGCAGTGTTGCATTTGGTGCAATATGATCAGGTGGCACACATTCTTTAAATATTAATAAACATTTAATAATCTTTTAAATAGAACAGTTTCCGCACGCATTACGGGCAGGTTTATGCTCCGAAAACGGACAGTGCATAAGTGATATAAAACATGTATTTGCAATTAGCCTATTTATCATAGCAAATTAAGCGCATAAAAGCAGTTTTTTTTTTTTTTGCCGCGTGCTACTTACAGAACTCAGGTGATTTTTCAAACTTGTGGTGCTGTTGTGGTAGGCCAGTTTCAAATCGCATATTTGACACACTGCCTTTGTCTTGTCATCCTCACTTAATTTAAAGTGCTCCCAAACAGCTGAGGTCTTGGGCATTTTGTACCTATTCAGTATGAGATTCAAGCATGAGTGAGAATGAGTCCGCGAGCAGAAGTCACGTGTTGAAAAAAAGAACCTCACTTTCACTTTCTCAAAACTGAAAATCGAATGCCACCCCACCGAACGAATATTCGATTATTCTAGTACAGCCCTATAGCTAGCCCAATCTTTATTGTTACTGTTGTCACTTCCAATTGTCTCCCCACTGCAGTCAAGATGTGCTTTACAGACGCAACACAGCTTTTGTCCACAGACATTTGACCTGCTTGTATTTATTTTTTACATATGTTCATTTAACACAAGTGATGATGAGAACTGATGTACTTAAAAAGTTTATCCTTTTTGTCACATACTTAGACTACTAGTGTGTAGAAAGTGTGTGCATTTAGAGAAAATGTCAGGACAGGACAACCACCTATGGGTAGTTATACAGTTTATCTATATTGGCTTTTTGTTTTCTAGCATGCACACTGTAGTTTGGTAGTGTCCGCCGACCTCCGCTTCCTTCAGTTATTAATGAGCCATCTGCTGGGCCAAGTGCTGTGTCAGATGGGTGTCAAACAGGACCTCATCTGTCCCCCTGTTCGCCTTCTAATTGTGTCCTCGTCTGCATGCTGAAACCCCCGCTGCTGGCCCTGCATCACTCCATGGACAGCCAGCAGACTGCAGCTCAGCTCAGTGGTCCATCATGTCCTAAATATCCTGTTTGATCTGATGTGTGCATCTTTATTTAAGATCACAGCATCTGGCTCATAAATATTGTAGGGCCCTGCACAAGTCTGTCTGGCTGTTGGTTTGTTCTGTGCTTGTCAGAACTCTTCCAGGCAGTGACTTCAAACACAACAAGACAAATCCAAAGATAAACTTAACTAGATTTTGTTGTACAACTGGTGATGGGTCACTTATAAAATAATATTTTATATCCAAACCAGCCAGGAAGGCAGATCTACTTCTCAACACCATTATTCTGATTCCATGGAAAAATCTATTTAATCCTGTACTTTCTTGCCCTCTACATTTTCAAACTGGCCATTGTTTTGTCAGGTCTCGGTCTTGTTACCATGTCCATTGGCCATTAATTGTGAGAATTAACTCTATTGATAGTAAAATGTCACTGTAGCTGAACTATTACTGAGAATGTGCAAATGTTCCTAATATAATGTTATTTGTAAGCTGTAAGAAAAAGCTCCTTTGAGCAGGACTCTCAAGGACATGTGAACGTGGCAGCCATGAAGGGGCCAAAATGGCTTTCTGATCATTGCCTTTTCCTTGACAGTAACTGCCACAAACCAATCATCTGCAATTCACACATGCTCTTGAAAGTCAAGAACATCTCTTCCTCATAATAAAACTTTTTGCCAAGGTAAAGGAGCTTCAAAGCAAACTTAAAAAAGAAAAATGCCCCATGACAGTATAACTGCAGGCAACTCTCTTCTGTAATATCTGCCTCTCCAAAAGTAGCACTTTACCAAAAACTCTAAATGGGTGAACTCAACTGGTTCTCTACTGGCCATTGAGGTCCTCACATTTGTAATGAGAAGGTTATAGCTTTTTCTGCATCTTAGTCTGAAAACTATTAATTATAGTATAATAATTGCTCCAGGTATATATACATAGAGCATTTTGTATAATTAGCCAGTGTTAATAAACAAATAATTAACAAAAAATGTAAGAAATACAAACTATGGCACTAGTGTAGTCCAGGTGTTTCTCATGATGTCTGTACTAAGGAGTGTAGTACAGACTTCACACCAAATCTTGTCAAAGAGAGAGTAAGTAGGCCATACATTTTCTGAAATTCTCACGTCAGAATAATAAGATCAAATTGACATTTGTTTTTTAAAGCAAAATAATATTATAGAATCTTCCTAAAAGTCTAGATCTTGTTTTATGAAGCATTCATTAGTATAAACTTTAGTCTCTCTGCATACATATACTGGCTTGATCATTTATACATCACAAATCTTCTCCAGACACTGTCTGAGCAAACACTAGGCTCCCAGGTCACCATAATAAAACAATGAATATATGCATACAGCATTGATGCATTTATGCACAATATGGGCCCTAACAGGGCTCATGATTATATTAAATGTGGACCTTCTAAGCCACACGATAATGTATAATTTGAGAAAGAGGGCAGGAGGTCTCTGCGGAGGGTCACTGTGATTCATCTCTGACAGAGACATCACTTCAACTCTGGGCCGAGGGGATAACACTGTCATATTAGCCGTTCTACCCCAATCCCCAACCCTTCATAGTAAAGCCACCATGATAAATCAGAGGCCCTTGCTACCAGCTGCCCCGATGTGCACTAGAGCGGCTTTCCGAACACCAACAACACTGTAAATGATGTGGAATGTTCTCAATAAGATCAAAGTCTAAGTTTGTTTGAGAAGCAGTATTATGAGTATTATTTTAAGTTCTACATGTGTACAGTCTATACCTCTGCCAGTCCACAATTCACTGAAGGTTGGCAGTCCCAAATTTGGTGCAGAGACATAAAACAGTACATTCCAAATGTAAATAAAAAATTGCATGCTTAAAAAGAAAGGTTTACTCAAAGCTGTAGGGGCGGCAGTGTCATTCAAGATGAAAATAAAAGCATTGTCTGCTCTTTAACTGGGTGATAATTGTATAAGGAAATGACTCTCAGAAAAATGCCAGGTGTTGACACTAGTAAGGGGTGCTCAGTTCTATCTGTTTTGACCTAGCAAATAGGAACAGATTAAGTGTGGAAATCAAAACTGGCAGAAGATGATAAGAAAGGGATTTTATTCCAGCTAAAGCCAGGATTTTGTATTGACACTGAAGTTAGTGTCAACAGCTCAGTGGCATTTGTGAAAGCATTAGGTCCATTTTATGTAATCAGTGACTGGCTGAAAAGGTTAAGGCAAGACAAGAAGTGATGAATGACAAGAAAACACTGGCAATGTTTGCAGGAGATCGATTCTGTGAACACAAATTTTACATCAGCTGTGTCTCGGGTGTAGGAGGTGTCTGGCAAGAAGTCATGCAGAGGTTGTTCAGATGCACTGTAAGCAATGAGCACAACAATAGAACCATGCCGTGACATCCACATAGATCTATGTTTGCAACATATGGTAATACAATTAGTGCCATGCAGATGTGAAAATGTTGTTAGTAAAGAAAATATAATAGAGACAGAGTTGATGAGATTGTACCCCGTATGCTGTCATTCAACAGATGCTAGAAAAGATAAGACATATTATGCAGATAGTTGAGGAACCCAGCTATGACATGCAACGCATGGGTGGAAATAGCCTGTTAATGAATAGAGAGCAGAAGGTTGAAAAATGAAGACGGCAAAGAAGATACATGAAGCGTAGTGTGCGATAAAATATTGCTATTGTTAGGCAGAGCTGAGGGAAAAGTGCTGCGATGCAGAAAGAGTGGAAAGTCTTGACAGCTTTCCGGTGGCAGTCTGACGGCTGAGCAGGAAGATTGGAAGGAAAGTGCAGCAGAGGGCTGCTGTCAGGCCACACCAGAGCTCCGTTTAACAAGGTCCAGAGATGAGGCGCACCACAACACATTGCAGCAGAATGAGAATGGGAACAGGATAGAGAGGAGGGGTTTGGAGGGGGCTGAGTAAGGCACATGCATTTTACTGGAGCGCTGCTACCTGTCATGCCTGCAAGTTTGGAATTCCTCACATGCGCATGAAAGATTGGAAATCCGTGGCAATATTAAAGGCCAAAGACATTTCAGAAATGTGAAGTAGTACCTGTGATTAGATTCCCATACTAGATCTGCCTGTGACATTTTAACACCTTCAGCTATGCATGGAGCAAGGTCAAGCCCCAATAGATGAACTTTCTGTGTCCAAATTGATGTACCAATTGGAAATGATTACTGCCTACTACTATTGTAAATTATGTTCAGGCAAAACATTACTAGCAATATGCTATCCTGATATAGAGCAATGAATAACTATACCTTTCACTGAAGCTCTAACAACCATCTATCTGATTCCTCATTTGCAATGTTGTCAAGATGGATGCCAATGAATCTCTAAAGCTGCCATTGTTTAAGAAATATTATGATTACACCATTTGAATATGGGTACTGAATTTGTTTTGTCATAATTACAAAAAAAAGGAAATGTATAAATAGGAAGCAAATTAAGACTTTATTTCTTATTTTGTATGCCTATTTTATTCATTACATTAAGGTGTAATATGTTGATCTAAAGAGTTATGGTGAACTATACCAGCAATAATTAATGTGTGGAAATGCAAATTATATTTTACTTTAAACATGGGCTTAGATATTATGTTTAAAAGCCTGGCGATATCACACCTCTTCATACTTCATTTTTACACTGTTTTTAAAAACTGCACAGTGGAAACTCTGTAGTGCTTTATAGCCATCTTTCCACCTCAGCCCTTAGGCATCAATCTCTTAGCCTGGCATGAAAGCTTATCTCCCAGCGTCAGGCTAAATGTCAACCTCAGGAACGCTGAAACACCATTAGTTATGTCTGGGCTATTAGAGTAAGCTAATTCCACATAAAAGCCACCCACCCGATTTCAAATGAGTTTGGTTTCATATGGCTCGCCTCAGTTGTTTAGGGCTTCACATCTGCTAAAGCAGCGTGGAGGTGGAAATATGCAATGTAGAGCACAGTTCCAATGCAACATCACTGCAATCACACATAATCCTCTCTGTAGTCCAGTGAATGGGATTATGATGTTTAATCATTGTGGTTTTGTGCTTTTGCCACTATGGATTGAATTATTGTGACTTCTAATTGCATCTATTTCAATGGTGACTAACAATTGCTCTTTTCTGTCGTTGTAGGGGGGCGACTCCTGATTCTTGTGATGTGGCTCAACCTCGTGCCTCAAACAGACAGCTGCCCTGCCAAGTGTGTGTGCTACAGTGAGCCCAAACCCACTGTGGCCTGCCAACAACAAGGACTGTTTTCCGTCCCAACTGAGATCCCAGTGAGGAGCCAGCGGATATTCCTCCAGAGCAACAAGCTGACAGTGGTGAGATCTACCAGTTTCAGTTCTTGCCATAATCTCACCGTACTCTGGCTGTACTCAAATAACATAAGCTACATTGAAGCTGGAGCCTTTTATGGCTTGGAAAACCTTGAGGAACTGGACATTGGGGACAATGGCAACCTCCGCACCATAAGCCCCACAGCATTCCGAGGGTTAACTAAGCTTCATACACTTCACTTGCATAGGTGCGGTTTGTCAGAGCTCCCCGTAGGAGTTTTCCGAGGAATGTGTTCCCTACAATACCTTTACCTGCAGGACAACATTCTCACCCTGCATGACGATACTTTTCTGGACCTTGCCAACCTCACCTATCTCTACCTACACAATAACAAGATAAAGATAGTAACAGACAACATGTTCCGAGGCTTAATCAATCTGGATCGACTGCTGCTACACCAGAATCGAGTTATTTATGTCCAACCAAGGGCTTTTAGTAGTCTTGGTAACCTGAAAACTCTGTACCTGTTCTTCAACAATCTTACTGTGTTGACAGGAGAGACTATGGAACCCCTAAAATCCCTCCAGTACTTACGATTAAATGGAAACCAGTGGATCTGTGACTGCCGTGCAAGGACCTTGTGGGAATGGTTCAAGCGATTCAAAGGTTCTAGCTCAGAGTTGGAGTGCTATGTTCCAGAGTATCTGGCTCAAGAGGACCTGAAAACTTTAAAGAGTGAAGACTTAGAGGGTTGTGTGAAAAACTTTCAAATTCAGACCGATCTCTTCAGCACCAAGGTGCAGTCTGGAAAATTTCCCTCCAGTGAAATTCCTCTTGATGATGCCATTCCACGGTGTTGTCTTGGCGATAATGACAAGTCCTCCATCCTGTCTGGAAAATCTCACCATAATAACCCTGTCAAGGATAAAGGGAACATGTCCAAGCCTAAAATTACTGAGCCAGAACGAACAAAAAACGAGACCCAGCACAAACAGAATGATGGCCCGCTTGGAACCTTGTCCAACACTCTCGAAAACTCATCCAATCTCAACCCTGAGTTTATAGACAATCCAGAGTCGTCTACAGCATCTAATAAAAAGAAAAAGAAGTGTCTCAAAAAGCCCAAATCCGATGCCCAGTGCATCAAAGGTCAGGGTTCCACTTTGCAAGTGCTGCGTTTTCTGTTCATTCCCATCATCTGGATATCTCTAGCCATGTCTTAGGACTCCTGATCTCATTGTGAACACTGGACTAAGATTGTTGATGCTCATGACAATGATACAGAAGATGCAGTGACATCTCCAACAGGCAGTGACTGAGAAGTCAGGAGTCATGTCGACCCAACATGGCCGATGAAGACAAACAACAATAAGGACAATAAAGTACATTTAATAAAATGGATGCCTTTACAGAACACTACAGAACTAATGTATATAATGATTGGTGCCCAAATTGTTTGTTCTCTATGTACTTTATTGTACTGTGTCTAAGCTACTCTTTGGAGACTCCACCCTTTTTCCTTCTCAAAAGCTTTTACTGCTTAGACAGACCACTGGGTGAGTAAAAAAAGATAAAAATAAAACAAACAAAAAATGAATAAAGATATAAAAAATAAATACAGGAAATATAAGACAGAAAGCACACAAAGAATGTTGGGTCCATTTGATGATAATATACAATCTCCCCCATTATTTAAAAGTGATGCATTTGTTGGGTGATGTTATGTTTTTTATGTTTTTAAAAGCAAATGTTTTACCTCCCCAAATTTAGTTCTAATTTCATGACTGAAAGGGTATAAGGGTAGCATTTCCTGAAAAAAATGCTGTCAATTTGTTTATGGAGATTGCAATGGAACCATAGATATGCATTTTATTTTACTTGTGTACAAGTATGAATATATTATGAATAAAAGTTCTTATTTCGTACTTGTGTGATTTATTTGTGTATTAATGAGTTTAAGATGCAAGAAAATATTTTCTCTAATTGAGGACATGCTATATTGTTATCAATCATATTATATACAGCATGTTTCATGGATTTTAGAGACTGACTTTTCAATTGGGCCTCATCCAAAAGTTGTCAAAGAGTTTATTTTCACATGCACCATCCTCATGTAGGACATGCAGAGTTCAGAAAAATACGATAAGCATTTCATACTTTTGATGCAACTGTTTCATCTTGTACTGGTTCAGAAAATCTGAACTGATCTGAACTTAGAATAACCTATCTAGGCCTCTTTTTGATTACAAATAATTACATACAGTTTTTATAATATTGTGCTCTGGGGATTTCTGAAAGACCAAATCATTGATTATGTTTCAACATTCTATGGTCAACATCACTGTCAACACACATATGACACATATTTACTAGTCTAATGTTCTAAACAATGAACAAACACTGATACATTTGAGTGAATTATTAAGCAATGGATAGAAAACCTTGGGAAACATTCAAAAACTGTTTTCTCGCATCATAACCTTGGCTTTGTGAGCAAAACAAACCCTCAAGGCAACATAATAAGTACTGTTTTGCTTTCTTGATATTGCATATACACTATAAAATTTAAATACAAAGTAATCTGCACTTTCAAATGTCACTCTGTCATGCAATATTGCTTTTTGAATGGTAGACCCAACAGTGGCATGGCCTAAGGATAATGTAGACACATTTGCAAAGATGCAGTCAACATACTGACAACTACCCTTGCATTATCGTACACCAAGTGAAAGGATCACAGTGAATGGTCTCAAAACCTTAGAGCTTTCCTTTGTTGTCGCTTAAGTCTGGAAAGTGTATGGACTGAAGGAAAGTGAAGAAGATATTGATCTGGAGTTAAAATCTACCATGAAAATCAGAAAACAACTACCTGCAACTCTCAAATATGACACAAGCACCTGAAGGCTTCAAGGAAGTGAATGATTGGCTTTTGCAACACAAAACAGGATTATTTATTTGAACATAAAAAAGTGGAAAGTAAAATATAAACAAACAGCAGAAAGTTGGAGGCTTCTTGCTCTGTGCAGCAACAGCTATCCTGCCTACACGTCCTCTGCTTGATACATATATGCACGATTTTACTGGGACGGTAAAGTCTCGGTTCGGGTCGGTTCTTGCATGTTGCCATCACCAAAAGTGTCCCCAAAGAGTGTGCCGTACCGTCCCACTTTAGGGACCCTTCGGCTAGGGGTCACAAACGGGTACAGCTTGTGGTACACTTTGAGAGGAGCATAGTACAACACTGAAATCAGCCGACTGGACAATAATAAAAAAAATGAGAAGCAAAAGTAAATACATTAAATGGAAATAGACTACCCCTTGTTTTTGTGAAAAACAGTCAAATACCAAGAGGTAACGGTTGTATTTTTTTTCTCCCACAACATAGCTAGATAGCATTATCCACAGTTGTTTCCGGTCTTAATGAGACAGAGCAATGTACGGCTCTCGCTTCATAGATATAAAAGTTGTATTTATCACAAGCGGAATGGAAAGGTGTGTTTCAAAATTTGTTTTGTATCCAAAATATAGACACGACTTTTGCTGCCCTTTGATTACGTCATTGCTTACAGGCACCGCTCTCTTGGACCCAAACTGACCTGTACTGACCCGACATGTACTGTACCCATAGTGGCAACATGCCTAATGGTGCTCAAGAAATGATGTGGAAGGTAAAAGCATTTTAATATTGTGTTATATGGCTGTGTTGTATAACCTTTATGCATGCCGCATGAAACAAAAACATTACATAAACATAACGTGCGTAGCTTTAAATTGAAAACACTGTTTATAATTAAAATTAGTCAGGAATGATGCTATTTTCAAGTGTATGGAACTGGGTCGCTTGTTGTGTTTCCATATTCAAATCAACATTTTTGTAACTATTCGATGTCTCTGAATAACTATTGCGGCTGCTAAAAGCCAAGTGCACAAGAGGGACTCTCCACTGTAGTTTGAGAGAAGTTTGTGTCCTGAATAATTGCTTATAAGACACTTTTCTAATAAAAATATAAAGTGTCTTGACTTAAACATGTTTACATTAGCTTGATCATCAGAAGTATGGAGGACCAAAACTGCTAAATTAAAAAATAAATACATTTGTGGGCTCATTGTCAAATAAATATTTAAATAGGACAAGAAATGCTAAAATAAATACATTTTTAATAAATATTTAAAATTTGTTTCAAACTAAATAATTAAATCCCTTTATTAATTGAATGCTTTTATTTCCTCTTTTATTTTATTTATGCATTAATTTATTGATGTGAGTCCTAATGGTCTTGTTACAGTCATTGGTGTCAGTCAAAGTGAAATCTGCACAAGGAAAATAAATATAGGGAGGTATTTATTTATTTTTAACCAAAACTTACATATTTATTAAAAAATATATATATTTTATTTCAGCATTTCTTGTCCTATTTAAATAATTATTTGACAATGAGCACATTCAATTATTTATTTTTTGATTTGGCAGTTTTGGTCCTCAATACTTAAGCATTTCCAGTATGACAAAAACAAGACTCGTAGATGTAGCCATTGAAAGAATTTCATGCTGAGAGGAAACCAGAGTTCCTCGTAGCATAAATAACATTTGGAGCATTTGGCAGGATACAAAGATCCACCCTCACACCACATTCATTTACAAGTTAGTGTTTATATTTTACAATAATTCACACATACTAAGCGATCATTTTTATTGCACTATTCTCAAAATGAAAACATAGACTGGTAATAATTAAACATAATACTTTTTTGAAAAGATGCAATGTCACCACATGGGCACAACTTAAAAGTTGCTCTTTTGCATAATTACGTCCTTAATTAAAGGGGAGTCCAATTAAACAAAAATATGAGAAAAAAAGATGATTCTGACTATCACAATTCCTGCTTTCCATAATTGTTCTCCGTAATTAATTATTTGAATTTGATGAAACTGTTCATTAGCCTGCACACTGGAGTAAACATTTCATCATTACATTTGTATAAAGATTGAGAAACTATGCCTTGGGAGGCACTACTACAGAGCTGTATCAGGTGAAAATGAAAGCGTTTGTCTTTTATAACAAATGCCACTCCACTGTTGGTTTCACATGAGAATCTGGGGCTAAAGAGGTGGAAGTTTCCAACCATTAAGCCAACCGCTTGAGTCGAACCATGGGCTCACCGGCCTCTTGTGACCAATGATGTGGCAGCACGTCCTCTTCTACTCTTTGTTATCAACATGGCTACACTGAAAAATGTTAGTGTTAATGATAACATCTTTCGCTAAGGATGAAAAATATGGCACTACGGGATTTTTCTGGAAGGAAAAGATGTTAGTGTTCTTCTTCCTACTGACGTTGGCACATCCTAAATCTCGTTTTATTTCATACACGCTCTTTTCATCGGCTATTGTCCTTGTTTACCAATTAAGTGTTAGTTAATGTTATCTTTATTTGCAGATTCACTTTCCAATAACTGTTACTGTTACAGTGGTTTGTTGTTTCTTCAGCCGCACTTTGCTAATGTCAAATGAATCGTTGCTATGATTGGCTAAAAGAAATCTCATGGTAGGCAGATACTAATCACCTAACAAGTTTTCGACAGAAGGCGCCTCCCTTTTGCAAAGGCTTTCAACGGGAGCCTTCCCAGATGGTTCTGTGAAACAGACTATGTTCTGTGAGCAGTTCTATCTGGCAGAGTCAGGTTAGAATTGTCTAACATTTGTGTATTATATTTTAAGGTCTGTGCTTTTAAGCATTGTCCTAAATGACAAAATGGCTCCTACTTTCAACCATCTGCTTGTTTCTTTTTCAAGCCAAAATTTTCCTTCCGTTTAGTAGACCCAACAAGCCTGACCTGAGCCCTGGCCTTCTGCTGGATGTCCACTACTTTCTCTTCAGCTTGACAGCCCCAACCTTACCCCACCCAGGGAGCGCACGACAGTCTTCTCCCACGCCTGCACCAGCTCAGAAAACTAAAGCTAATTATACAGCCTCCATCTGCACTGAGGGTCTGGATGCAACACGGATTAGCATCTTGGCAGATAATCAAAATATCTACAGGCTACGGAAGAGAAGGGTGGAGAAGAAACAAACACTCAGTTCCCAGTAAATTCTAAAATGTTGCATTTAGCTTCTATTTTGAATGTCAAATCTATCAGATATTAGAGACACACAGTCACTAGACTGCGTCACACGCGATAATAGATGCCATTTCCATCCAACACTGGTATAAGTAATAAAGACATAGCAGCTTCTCATAGGAATGAACTGAATTTAAGTATAAGTAAATATTGAATACATAAATAAAACATCAGAACTGCTATCATATTAATTCAGAAACATATTTAAAAATTAAGCAGTGCAGTCTAAAATAATTGAATACATTATTAATCATTGGATGAAAGTACTTGAAAGTAATATGTTGGAGGTGATAACAAGGGCAAGAAGTGATCCCTATGCTAATGTTATTTACTGCAGGCCACATAATAGTGTACAAACATACTACTTTGTATATTTTTCAAGATTGAACACACATGATGAAGCGGTACAGCATCCAGCCTTCATCAGGAATCAAACACATCTAAAAGAGCACAAAATTTAATTTACATTCTAATCATCAAGCATACATAATATATCACAAACACGCACATTCAGTCTAGCCACACATTCAGACATAATCAATAATAAAATAAAAATGTACACTGGAACAATAAAGTGTGGTGTCTTATTTTTAGTGAATTTTAAGGTTCATTGTTCATTTTGGTAATGGTTCTGGGATTAAAACTATTTATAGGATGTTTTGTGTTTTCTTCAGACAGTGGGAGGTAAAGATGTCATCTTGATAATTCTCTGCAGAATCTTTTAATCAGCAACAGAGCTGCTCCAATACCACACCAGGATTCCACTCTCAACCTGTTTGGACAGGTTGATCTTCTCAGGAAGTATCAACGCCTTTATAGCTTTTTTACCAGCATTTTGGTGTTGCCAGTCCATGAGAGGTTCTCTGCAATGTGGGTACCCAGGAATTTGAAGCTTGAAACCCTCTCCACTTCCTCAAATTTGATGAATGCATTTGTGTTATGTGATGGGGTGCAGTCCTGGGTACACAGAAAATAATGAAAAAGGCTCAGCACACAACCTTGGGGGGCACCTGTGCTCAGGGTCAGAATTGAGGAGTGATGAGGCCCCATCGTGACCTACTGTGGTCTGTTTGATAAAAAGTCCCTAACCCACAGACAGAGGCTGTGCTGTATGCCCAGGTTGGACATTTTGATAAACAGCTTGTTGGGTATGATGGCATTAAAAGCAGAACTGAAGTCCACAAACAGCAGTTGCGCATATGCCTCCTGTTTCTACAGTACAGTGTGGCGGGTGAAGGAAATGTCATCATTAGTTGACAGGTTGTTCCTGTATGTGCTAATGGGGGTCCAGGGTGTGTAGCAGGCCAGCCTTGATGTAACTTAGCACCAGTCTCTCGAAGCACTTTTATTATTATTATTATTATTATTATTATTACAGGTGTTAATGCCACTGGTCTGTGATCATCAATCTCCTGCCATCTTGGGAACTAGCAAAATGGTGGATGTCTTCAAACAGCTGGAAACAGAGTAGCGCAACAGAGATAAGTTGAAAATGTTTGAAAATACCTCAGCTAACTCTGAAGCGAGGTCTCTGAAAGCTCAACCAGTCCAGGTGTTGATGTTCTGGAAGGTGCATCTCACATCAGCAGGCTGCTGGATGAGTGGCTCACTGTCAATGACTGGAGATGGAGTGATTGTCTATATCTCCACCTCAAAGCGGCTAAAGAAAATATTACCTTCTACTGCCTTGGAGTCACTGCTGCTGACCAGGCTGTTGTTTCTCGGTTTTGCCAAGTGATTTGTCACAGGTCTTGCCATGCCCGACGCAGATCTTGGAGTCAAATTGATGTTTGACCCTCTCTCTTTTCTCAGGTCCGCTCTCGTCATTGTCATTAAAGCAAAAAGCAGCATTTTTAACAGAAAGGGCACTTTTTTGGTGACCAAGGGCTTGTTTTTAGGATTTGCCCATATTTGTCTGCTGGTGGTCTCTATGCAGCCCTTACTGTAAAACAGTAGCCTACAGTAGAAGTATAGGTGTCAATGTCAATGTTGTCCTTGTCAAGCAATGTCCATTCAGTGTGCCTGAAGCAGTGCTTATGTGGTGGAGTCAGGAACAGGGATATTTGATATGATTACCCTATATGAGGCAGAGGTGTAGCTCTGTAACCATGCTTGATGTTACTGTATACATGGTCCAGAGTGTTACTTCCTCTTTTGGGACAATGGACGTGCTGGTAAAATTTGGGAAGGATAGTTTTTAAGTTAGCCCGGTTAAAATCAACTGCTAATACAAACACTTAGTTAGGATGGGTTTGTTGTTGGTCGCTAATGGCAGTTAGCAAGTAGCTCAGAGCCATAACGATGTTAGCATCAGGGGGTATGTACACAGCAGTGATTATGACAACAGTGAATTCACAAGGGCACATTACTGCTAAATACTCAAAGTCAGAACAGCAATTATTGTAGTATTTGTGCACCAGCTGTTATTTGTGTACACACAGAGCCCTCTTCCTCTGCTGGCCATTTAGAGTCCCACATCAGCTGACTTTAGTGGAGCAAATTATTATTGTAATTGTCTTGTTCAAATTTGACGTATCTCTGTTTACCTTCAGTTGTGCTCATAAGTTTACAAAGATTTGATTTATGGAAAGATTTGTTATTATTTGGCCATTTTGAATATGAGAATATAAATGGTGAGATGTCCTGGATGACTGAGAACCTTCAAAGATGAGAATATGAATGATAACATAAAAACTTTTCTTAGTGTGGTTTCGTGAAGCCATTTATTGACAAACATTTGTGTTTACTCTTTTTAAATCATAATGACAACAGAAACTACCCAAATGACCCTGATCTAACGTTTACATATCCTGGTGATTTTGGCCTGATAACACACACAAGTTGACACAAACGGGTTTGAATGACTACTAACCATCCTCACCTGTGATCTGTTTGCTTGTAATCATGGAAATTAAGGGATTCAGTTGAAACCAAACAAAGAAACAAAAATTCAACTGCCAGCTGAAATACAAGATCACTGAAACAAACTGGAGTGGCTGTTTCAAGATGCACAATAAGGAGGCACTTGAAGAAAAATGGGCTGCATGGTTAATAAACTACTACTCAAATGCCACACAGCATCCCGCTTACAAAACACCCAACAACACAGAGACAAGCCTCAAAACTTCTGGAACAAAGTTATTTGGCGTGATGAGACCAAAAATGGACTTTTTGTCCACAATCATAAACGTTACATTTGGAAAGGAGTCAACTGGATGGCCTATGATGAAAGGTACACCATTCCTTCTGTGAAACATGGAGGTGGATCGCTGATGTTTTGGGGATGTGTGAGCTACAACGGCACATTAGTCAAAATTGATGGCAAGATTAATGCAGCATGTTATCAGAAAATACTGGAGGAAAGGTTGCCCGGTCGCTGCGCATGGGACGTTGGAGGTTTCAACATGACAACGATCCAAAGCACAAGGCCAAGTTCACCTGTCCTTGGCTATAGCAGCAAGTGAAGGTTCTGGACTGACCACCTCAGTCTCCTGACCTCAATATCATTGAGCCAATCTGTGGAGATCTCAAATGTGCAGTTCATGCGAGACAGCGCAAAACATTTTTGCCAAGAAGAATGGGCAACTTTACCATCTGAGAAAATAAAGAGCCTCATCCACAACTTCCACAAAAGACTGTCATTGATGTTAAAGCTCTGGGCTCTGGGCTCTAGAGCTGATAAAACAATGATTACCGCCTGTATCTGGATGTCTCAGTGTTCACTAAAAATGACCCGCCTTCAACTCCTAATGCAAAATTCCAGCAGTCTCCTCTAGAAAACACCAACCTTTGATCATATGTAATAAGGCATTTTTTCTTAGCTTCAGCAAATAAGACTAAAATATTTGAGTTCATTGCTCGAGGCAAAGGCTTATAAGAGAAAGTTGAGACTGTGCGCTACAGTGGAGTCCCAGACTCCGGCAGAAGCCTAAAAGTGTTTGCCTTCTGCTCTGCATACTAAACACACCGGCTCTAGCACGCCCAACCCCTCTGTCTATTTATTTTTATCACTTGGTTAATATCCCACTCTCACTCACCTTTCTTCACCAGAACAAATGCTGCAAGATAATTTATGCTTCAGCAATCTTCAAACACCAATGACTCAAATAAAAGTGTTTGAGGCTGTTAAACATAATCCATGTTTGCAATCACTGCATGCATGAAAATAACCCATGAGATTAGAAAAACCCATTGAATTTAAAATAATGATTCTGATATCTTGCCTTGATTTTAAGTAATATTTGCAAATCTTACCTGCAAAGGTTTTCTCTAAAAGTGGGTAGCATCAATCACTTACTGCTGATGAGATATGGGAGCGTGCCCACTCATGTCCACGCACCAGTGGACCCTCTCCATTATGTCAAGACCATCCTTCACTCCTTTACAGGTGTTGTCTCTGGATATTTCCTTTGAGTCATGCCCAAAATTAACTCATAATGCTGTGCGTTTGGTGTGGACCTTATGCTTGTGTAGCAACTACTGTACTTCTAGACATTTTTTTTTCCAACTTAAACAAAAAATAAGGGAACAAAAATCACACCACTGAGATTTGACCTTATATATACTATCTATGGATTTGACATATAAATAACTATTACAAGCGTATTGGTCCCAATTTCATAGATTACACTTTACAAAGGCGCTATTTGATCATTAATCAACACATATTCCCAAAATGGTGTGCAATTTTTCACTTTTCTATCAAAAGATGAAAATGTTTGTTTATATGTTTGACACAAACTAAAAAATAAATCTATATCATTGTGACCACTCAGGTCTGCTCAGAAGAATAACATATTATCATTTTATTCTCACGGCCCCTGTACTGTGTTTTAAGTTAAAACAATTAGTTATTTAAATTAATTTGTTAGTTTGTTGCATTGATTTCTTTCTTTATAATTAGCAAGCATTATGGTGAGCAGCTATCAAGAGTGGGCAGAGCTCAATGGATCAGAGCTGTTTGGTGATAAAAGAGGGACATACACATTTGTGACCAACATTCTCGCAACACTTTTTGCTAGTTATTGTAATGAGCATTATTTAATGAATAATAATTATAATGGACTGGATTTATATAGCGTTTTATAAGGCTCTCAAAGCGCTTTACAGAGTCCATTATTCATTCACTCCACAGTCACACACTGGTGGTGGAGACGTGGCAGCCATTTTGCGCCTACGGACTTTCCAACCTCTAAACATTCTCACACATTCATACACCAGAGCTGTGGCAGCTGTGATAAAGAAAAATATCCTTTACATACAGCATTACAAGACAATACTACAGTACTTTTGATCCAATTTTTACTGGATTACTTTAATCAGTACTAGAACATTGGTTTAAAAATACTTTGAGTTGATGTGGTAGTACAAAGAATGATGAAGCTGTACAAAGTATCACAAACATCAAATAATGGCTCTATTGGCTTTAGCTCCCTAGAGCCTATGCTTACATATCAACAACATCTTTTTTCCTGATCCTCTTTTAAGAGATGAGGATCATAGCTGTATTGCAACCAGTGCAAGCAATGCTTCTAAGGGATAATCTTTGAGCATTTTAGATGGGAGTGGGCAGAGTATGAAGCTTTTACTCTGCGGAGGATAAAAAGTGTCTAGAGGGGTTATCATTTTCTGTTAGTATCATAATATTTACATACTAAAATGAAAGTGTCCACAAAGGACTGTGGGAGTGAAATCAATACTGAGTGAAAGTGTTAGTGGGTCACAACAGCCTTGTTTTCCCCTTGTTATGTTATCGAAATGTTCACATTATGGCTGGCATACAGGTGAGCTGTATAATTCACCCGGGGATAATCTCATGAACCATTTATGTGGGCTGAGCTACACAGTATTTCCCAGTCATGCTTGGATTTAGGAATGTAGAGTGGCAATTTGTTGTCAATCCTAATTCAACCAAATTAATGCAATATACGTATGTTCCTAGTCAGGGCTCTGTGGGACACACAGTCCCCACCAAAGCCACAACTGCAAGCTGCAGCGCTTTTGTAGTAGATTAGGCCGATATCCAGTAGGATTTGGTCGTATATATCTCATTAAAGCCCCGTGTAAATGGGTCCATATAATAATCCAGCTTAATATGATTAAAAAGTAATGCTCTTCATATATGTATGTTCTCCTTCCCGTCACACAGCAGCAGGGTTGTTCTCTTCAGTTTTTCTGTGCCAGCTGATCAGTGATCAGTGTAGTTATCCTCATCAGGCCTCTGCTCTATAATCTGGCCAAATGTCCTCAATAAAATACACCTCTTTCAGCAGCTAATGTCATGAAACACACATGTTCATAATATGATTGGTTTCTTTTAGCAATAAAAAAATAAAATAAATATATATATATATATATAATATATACATATATAACATGTGTATATATATATATAATATATACATATATAACATGTGTGTGTATATATATATATATATATATATATATATATATATATATATATATATATACGCATACATATATATATAGGTCTTTTTGGTGTTTTTGTTTATTTCTGTGCTTTTAAAGACTTGAAAGTACATCCAGATCTGTGACGTATGTTCCGTAAAGTGTGTGTTAATTCCATTTCCTGGAAGTGATGCTGCTTCTGTGATGCGTCACAAATTAAAGCCCGAGCTACCGGCGATGTAGTAATCTTATCTGTTGCAAGAGGTACGCTACAGCCCAAAGAGTGTGCTCACATAAGAACTGATCATTAATCTGCCTCTCCTCAGTGAAAGACCAGATTATAGACTGGCCCAGAGGAAGCACTAGTTTTTGTATCCAAAAACTGTATTTGCTCTGCAGGAAAATATTTTAGTAATAGTGAGCACCCCCTGATTCATTAACCAATTCCTTGTGATTAGCAGCACCTGATCGCACCCTATATACAGTAGTTAAA
This sequence comes from Perccottus glenii, assembly GCA_024416835.2. Lineage (NCBI taxonomy): Eukaryota > Metazoa > Chordata > Actinopteri > Gobiiformes > Odontobutidae > Perccottus > Perccottus glenii. The sequence continues at coordinate 24,164,778 of CM044556.2, read as the reverse complement.
TCCATAAATCCTTTAAGGGTACTTATTCTTTCTTTCTTTTTTATGATTGAAATCCATCCAGTTTTGACCGTACAAGTGTCATCATCAGGACCAGTCTGCGTCCACAGCAGGAGGTGAAATCTAGCCGCAGGACTAAGCTGTCATGTAACATGTTGCATTAATGGTTTCTACAAGCCATCTTAACACGCTGAACATGCTCTTAACAGTGGATGCCTGGCAAGATGATGCTTACTGATGTACCTCAGGGGCTTATGGGGGATGTTGTCCAATTCTTTACACGTCCATGGATCCAATTTCCACACTTTCTAATGGAGTGTTTCTGTACTCAGGAGGGGTTCGATGCATCTGTCCCCCATGCACTGTGCTCTGAGGCTGCAATGGGAACTCAAGGATCTGCTTTTATTTGATTTACTATGAAATATTTGATGATGGAATGCATTTTTAAAGCCATTTGACTTGATGTGAGAAGGATCATGATAGCATAAAATATCTGTGATTGCACGAGGCATATTGGCAAAGAAGTAAATGATGTTGATGCCTGAATGCTTTTAGTTCAGAGTCGGCATATGTTTTGTGTTGGTCAATTTAAATTTAGGGATTATTTTGTGATTGTGATGTAATGTTGAGATAATGTTGACCACATCCACATCCCACCACCAGGGTGGGTTAAATTAAGGCAATACAAGCATCTCCTTGTTTTATTTATTATCATTGTTTTATTTTACTCTAAATAGCATTTATTATTGTGTGGCATAATCCTGTGGTGTTCAGCCTCCTTGTTTATAGTTTTCACTGTCATTTATTGTCAGATTTATTTTCCTGGTTGTTCATTTTCTAGAAGATGATCTGAAAATCTACTTATGTTTAGCAAGAAACAAGTACAAGTTTAAATCATTTGAAGGAAGGGTCTTCATTCAGCTCTGTTGCAGTAACCTGCTGCTTCCTCACCACAGGAAGAATCCCCCTGCTGTTCTCTCCTGTAAATATGACTGATTCCTTTTAATCCACATCATTGTGTACTAATTTGTCGGTGTCACAGAAAGTGAAAAGAGAAACAGGAAAAGGAGGGAGGAGGTGAGTCATGACAATGGCGGGAGGGGTTGTGACTCGTGATGCTGTTTACTGCTGAAGTGACATCCAGTCCAACCTATCTCATTAGTCTGTTTGTGATTAAAAACTACTCTGAAGCAGATATCATTAACCTGCCCACACAACCATGCACTCTCAATGGGGCCTTACAAAATACTGAGGAGAAATGAGCTTGCACTTTATTCGCAGTGGCACTGGCGTAATCAGGAAATGTGTTTGCTATGGATGCCCTTAAATATAATACACACACTTAGCAGCTAGGGTGAAAAGAGGACATTTGTCATCTATCAGTGATTATGGTAGAATCTATAGTCTTTACCCACTGTCACCATTCAGAATCCCCTCCTATGTTCCCGTATCTGATTGCGTCCTAGTCACAAGCTCCTCGGGTGTGAGATTTCAAACATCTGGCTGGTCATATCCTCTCAAGCTGTTACGCATAGCAGCGGGTTGCGTGGGCAGCTACAGGAAAATGTAGTGCTGGAATATCCCATGCAACACATGACCTAATGTAACGCTTGGTCATTGCAATGAGATCCAGCACCTAATGCCCCTCTGGTGCAAAGATGTGATTAAAAAGCGTAATGTGAGCGCTTTGTATAGACTGATATGCAGTATATCACTTCAGAGCCAGACTCTGTCCTCTCAGCCGCACTCTCTCCTCTCGCTGTGTTATCTGCCATGGCCTGAGTATCTAAACTTTCATGAAGATGATACACCTTCAGTCAGTGTAAAATCACTCAATATGCTTTCATAAGATACAAGTAATCAAAAGATACAAGTAATCAAAAAGGAAACTTCCATGATCATACTACGTGTGTTTGTCAAAAAATACAAATAGTATATAATAATAATAATAGTAATAATCAGTGATGGGACTAACGGCATTATAAATAAACAGCGTTACTTTTACCAGTAACGAGTAATGTAACAAATGACTCTTTCCCCGTTACTATTATTGAGCTATTATTGATTATATATTAAAAATTAATATATAAAATAAAACGTCTAGCTGAGCCGTTTGATTGTATTTATTTATTTTTGTAAAGTATAGCCTAATACGAGGCAGAATGATATGATCTTTGCACTTCTGGTGCTTCCTGCAGTGAGTCGACTGAATGTCACGAGCTGCTGTGTAAATAGAGCCAGCTTGCCCATTAGTCAATATAGGCAAAAGCTAAGGACACCGTTAGGTTGACCTGAAACTAACTCTGATTGGACCAGGTTGTTCTGGTCTCATAGTCGTTTGCTATGAAAGGGCAGTGTGACTCCTGATGGGAGAGTCGTTAAAGGCTCAGGTGAGTCGTTAGTGTCACGAGTACTGACACGAGTGCACGCTCGTCAGGACTGGAAGAAGGACTCACTTTGCAGACCCCACGAAGGTAGATGTTTTAAAAGGGTTTATTAACAAAAAGGCAGATGTGCAAAATCCAAAACGTTTAGTCAAAAACAAGGATAAGGTCAAAACACAAAAACTCTGGATTTGAAAACACCAGCAATGTCACTATAAACTAAATACTACAAGATAAAGGTAGTCTTCAAAACATAAGCTCCACTCCAGACTTCAAACCTGCTGGTTCAGACATAAGGTGACAATCCAGCAAAGGACAGTGGAAAACACACAGAACTCATAGGGAACACAATGAGGCACAGGTGGAACACATTAGGGCGAAGCAGGTAATCACAACGGAGGGAAAAGACACGAGGACAGAAAGTCAGTCTAACAAACAAACAAAAGTAAGACACTCAACAATAATACACAGGAAATTAAATACATAACATCAAAGGACTAGTTTGGGACATGACAGTTAGTGTCACTGTTCCTGTGTCATTGTTCTTCTAGAGTGAAACTGTTTTAATTTAGGTTTCAAAACAGTGTTGTTAACTGTGAGACCAGAAAAGCCTGAGCCAATCAGAGTTAGTTTCAGGTCAAACCCCTTCCTCCAGAGATATAAGTGCAGCTCTCTTACCAGTTTAACTCAGAATTGAAAAAGTCTCTTGGGATAAGAGACAAAACGTCTTCCCCCCTGAAAACCTAGTCCAGAGGCCTTTGCATTAACCTTTTCAACCTCTTAAGCTCAACTGGTGAAGTGTTGCACCTGTGTGCAGATGCCCTGGGTACAAATCCTGGCTTTGTACTTTACTTGTTAGTCATTTTTTATTACTGTTTTTAAAACAAAAATAACATAAGTGGTATTGTTCACAATGCAAGGGGCACCACAAAATCTATCCTAGGGCACCACATAGGCCACAATTGCAGCATTTGGATGCATTTTAATAACTGTGAAAACACAAAGGCAAAAGGTAGAATTTGTAATACTTGGGTACAAATGATTATTGAATTGTTTAGTGTGTAAATTTCTGTGTACATATACAAATTATTAAGTCAAAGCAGCACTTAAAAGTGTCACATTGTCTTAGTGAACAAATGCAAGCAGATGTTTCACAAACAAACAAACAAACAAACAAACATTAATGTGTTTTACTTTACATTCCACCAAACAAAATTAACTCTAAACATTTCAGAGAGAAATGCTCTAAAACTGCCATTGGCCAAAAATTCAATAATCTTTTGTTTGTGATTTTGATTAAATGCAACACTGAGCAGATGTTTGGCTTTAAACAAATAATCACTTGACAAAAGCTGGATCTGATCCCTTTAAACTTGTTTTAACCTTCATCAATGCTTCAAAGAAGAAACCATCCTTAAACTTGGCTTTTGTGGTGAAACTATTACAGCTGAGATGCACTTCAATATAAGATAGAAATGATAGATTTGTGCTATGAACTCACACTGCTCAGTCACCTGCAGCAACTGCACACATTCAGAGACGGAATTTCACAAACACTGAATATGACTCGAGTGGAGTGTGGAGACAGACTAGAGCGAGAAAACTTTGAAATGAACCTGACTCTACCTACTCCGGCTCCCTGCGAGGTCTCTATCAAATTTTCACTGTTCCCACACAGTTAGCAGGTGCGGCAGTGCAGATGCAAAGATTTTTCAGGAAGTGTGGTGATAAGGGCTGAGAGGGAAAGAGACACTAATAAACAAATCTCCACATCTCTGTCTACCTCTCTCTTTTTGCTCTCCTCACCCAAACAGCTGGTGGCACAAAAAGCCAGAGTTTGTTTTGATGTTTGTGCAGAGTGGAGGCAATTTATTGGACAGGGATTTAGCAAATCTGAATTCATTGCAGAAACTTTCTGATCCGGGAGGTTCAAGGGCTCTGGATAAACAAGACTGATTGTTTCAGAGGCATGCATATATTAGCCTCTCTGAGATGGAGCTATTATACACAGACGGCTATGGGGATATAAGCCAGACTCATATTGGAGGGATTTCAGAGAAAAAATATAGTGAGATCAATGGATTTCTTTATGAAAGTAAAGAAGATATGAGAAACATTTCTTACAAAAACAGCAAGACGGACAAGATGGTAAATGTCTTGAGTCCTTCTCAGTACAATGTACACGACAGAATAGTTCATCAGAGGCCAAGATAAAAAGAAGAGCTGTCATGTTCACTTTTCAATCTCACTGACAATAGCCAACATCAAAATACAGCAAAAACATAAAGAACAGGCTCAGAATATCACAGTTCACAGAAAATAACGTCTCTCATAGCATCATGAAGAAACTGTCAGGTCAAGTATCAACATATTCACCAAACTATCTTTAGCAGGACTAATTTAGCTTAAAAACATAAAAGCAATTGCTGTTTGACAGACAAATCCACATATGAGTAAAATGTTCCAGTTCTGCAACAATTTATGATGTATCAAGGCTGCATCATTTGGTAAATCCTCAGCACTGAAAGACATGCACACTTTCAGTTTTCACATTTTCATAATCAGCAGTACACACATTTTGATGGTTGTTGATGTTGTGCTCTAGTAATAGTCTTTGTTTCTTTGTCTTTTTTTTCTTTCAGTTTTCTGCAGTGGGATGTATAAAAAGTGTGGCTGAAGGTGGGCCACAGAAAGGATGACCTGTGTGGACGGCACCATGTGTATGGAAGCAAATATGTTTCATCAAATTTTGAATTATAATTATTGCTGGAAAACAGTGGCTACATTTTTGCCTCTGGAATTAAGTCTCTGAAGTTTTAGCATCTAATTTTCAATTTATTTTTCAGTTATTAAAATTTTTGAATAGAAAATTCACCTTTTAGAAATTTTTATTTTCGAGTTCTACATTTTTTTTTAGACAATTTCCAATTTTTGTTGATTTTTCTGTCTTGCTAACCTTAAAAAGTTCAAATGTAGTTATAATAATTTTTTTGCCAAAACAAAACAACAAGAGCAAAGCAGCAGCAGTGTACTACCCTTAGAGTGAAAATAAGCAGTTTAGGTTAGTTTAGGTTTTAGTTTTGGCCCTCTCTGTCTCCAAATAACAAGTCTAAAATAATTTCTACTGCACACAAAGCCTTGTAAAATAACGTTAAAAGCCTCTAACTGCGCGGTTAATTTGCATAAATCAACAAAAGAATCCTGTGTTACAGAGACACTACACTGTTCCCGTTTCCTGTCACTTCACTAAACTCAGGCATCACTGAAGCAATAAGACGACTTTCTCATTACTAGTGTCTTTAGCGTCTGCAGAGTCACCACTGACATTATTGGAGCAGCATTAGCCACAACCGCATGCAGCCCAGCATTAGAAGAAACTTTTTTTTTCTCTTTAATCTTGTTTTAGCAATATGGCTATTTTTCACACCGTCCAAAATTAGAAATTCAAATTAATTTGATTTATCGCCCAGCCTTAGTTACCCATATATTAGCAAGAAAAATTAACAAAAAAGCATTGTCTGAGTGTGTTTGCAGGAGAATGATATTATAATGCAGATGACACTTACTCTGGCCTTTATTGTCCCTCTGCTGGCACTGCTTAATTAGTTTAAAACATTTCCTCAGATTGAGACAGCAACAGGGACCCATATATTTTTTTTTTGAGAACATAATCTCAGTGATTTATTTAATTTGCAGATTAATTTGGTCCAACTACGTTTTCAGATGAACTCCTTTGAGTGGTAATGAGTGTGATTTTTACAGCCACATTGCACCAAATGTTATGCATTGTATCATGAAGGGGACACAATAATGGTTTGTTGATCAATAACAATGACTTTAAGATAACCAGGAGCGGGGATTTGCTAAACTGAATGCAAAGCTTGTGCCAATGGGATTTTGAGGTATTGATTCTCACACAATGCACTCCCAAATCTTCCATATAACACACACTTTTGTGCCTCCATATCTTTCAGGGACATTACACTGGATGTGCCTCTTAACCACAATATATCAAGCGCTAACCTTAAGTCTGTAAATCTACCACAGCACATCTACTCTGTTTCAATAAGGCAGCTGAATTGTAAAACTGAAAACAGATTTATGCCCACATAAATTAAGACCCATCCAAACACTCGCTGTAACTGTACAGCTTACAATTAATAATTGTAATATGTTGTGGATCAGCACTATCCTTTCTCTTCCCTGTTTATTGCTGCAATGTGGTTTTTATATTTAGGAAAATTATTGTGTAATTGGACATGTACAGTGTCAGACATTTGTATTCAACACTGTTCCAGGGAACATTTAAATCACAATACATTTTCAAGAAAAATGTTCTGTTTACAAGAATCTTGTCGGTTTTTCAAGAGTTTAAGAGTTTAAGAGTGGTGAGTTTCAGAAATGTTTGTATCATTAATGGGTCAGCATTTGCACACACAAACACACATACAGTAGATGTATTTCAAGGAACATTTTAAAATACAAAAAAATCCTTCTTTTCACAAAACAGTGAAAGGAACAATAATTTGTGGACAAGTAGAATGACAAAAAGGTTGATATTGAGAAATAAAACAGTTGCATAGTGTCTATATTTTCAGGTGGTAATAAATAATCATCAATCATCAATAAAATAATCAAAGTTGTAAGCTTTGTAAATGCTTTCTCTGTTATAAATTCTCCTCCACATGGAATTGTATGATGGCTCACAGACACACACAGAAAAACTTAAAACAAGGAATAGTATTTGAGATAAGTTTTTTTATATATATATATATCCTCAAGTCCAATGACAGTTGTTAAAATCCCTTGTCTTTTGTATATATATTCATTTCAAGACTATCTATTATAAGAAACGCTGCAGTCTGTATATTGTTATGTAAGCTGTGACACCTCCACGCACCATAATGCTTTTCCTATTGGGCTTATACATTTCTGTGTCCTGATTGTAGATTTCCAACAATAGCGCTGTGGGATTTCTCCAGCCTTCTTGTGTCTCCTACTCATGTGTACTAAGAGTTCTGTATTGCATTTAGTGCATTGTGCAACATAAGCAACTCTACTCCTCCCCTGTTCCAGTAGGTACATCTATTTTCAGCAGCAGCTGCTAATTAATTGGCTTGAGCATACAATGTCATTATTAACAGAATGGGACACATCTGAACCCCTGGGACCAAGGGTACAGTGGGAGTTCCGTTACACTCTGCCAAGCTCCATCTACAACCTTGGTGCAGTGAGAGAAACAGGCCATCTGTATGCACATGCCACTTTAGCCCCATGCATGCCATATTAGCTTTTTTCTCCCTGAATGACCTACTGTAGTGTGTTCACACCTCCACAAGCTTCCAGCAAAACAATGTCACTTTTTAGATTAATATGCACCTCCAAAGTCAGCTCTGATGGATGTCTGGCATCCACATAACATTGCTTCCACAGACGCAGTGCAGTTACCAGTGACATAAACTCACTTTATACTGTATATTGGTTCCTTATTAAAAAGACGGTGCTATGTAATAATGCATAGTTTCACTGCTACATGTCCTACAGGTATTTTAAAGAGGCACATGGCTAATCCCCGATCCTGCAGCTATTGTTATTTATGGAAATTCTTTATTATGGTATGTTGCTTTATTGGTCCTGCAATTACAAGTCTGTTATACAAATAAAAAAAATACAGTAAAATGCTGTCAGCTCTGTAAGTGTAACTCTATATGTATGTTATGTAATAAATGAATGCATTAAAGATATGGTGGTATGCATGGTATGCACACTCCAAAATGATGGATAAATCTTACATTGTGTTATCTTCTATAGCATCAAACCTTAAGAAGTCTGCTTCAAGACATACAAGTTTAGTACATCCATAAGCTTAATGTAGTACTGATCTTTTCACTTTTTTAATCAAATTCTAATAAACAGTTCTAAAAGAGATGTGAACCTAACTTGGTTCAGATAGAACATGACATTTCAGTAAGAGTACTGGGCGTTCTTTAGTGTGGGCAATCATCATGCTGAAGGTCAGTTACAAGCCATGCGCTCTACAAGCCTTTTATTTTCTTTAAAAAGAAACTAATTTACTTACACATTCAAGCCAACTCACAACACTCACAGATTTGATTATTTTCAGTGCTAGGCTTTAATATATGGCAGCAAAATGTGATCTGTCCCTTTTTTCCAGAGGTGACTAAAGTTATCATTGAAACATGACTAATATGACTTTGTGGTAAACAAAGTCATATTAGTCATATTAGTGGAATTAGATTTTGAAAAATAAATCTGTTTGGGTTAATTGGATTGATTAATATGACAAATCATCTTTTTAAAGAATAATTTTAGTCACTATTATCATAAAAAAATTATGTAATACATGAATCGTTAAAAGAAACAAAATGCCATTTGTGAAGCAGTGCCTCGTCAAATGAATCATGTCAGTTCTGTTCCTTTGGCATTTTCTACCTCTGCCAACTGGTTGTTACCGTTTCACACATTCTCCCACTTATTCTTCACATACAGTAGTATGCATATTACATTTCAGGAACACAAATGCATTTTTAGGCATCCTCCAACAGGGTCCCAGCGAGGACAGGTGCAGTACTGAGTCTGGCTCAGACTCACACATTTAGTACACTCACCTGGAAAAGGCCTGGTACAGAATTGGACAAATAACCTTGGGTTTGTTTTGGCACATTCAGGAATAAAGTGTGAAGCCAAAAGTGCCACCTGCGACAAAGACCTGTGTACAATTATAGAGAAGGCTGCTAGATACTGTACCCTCTGTATAATCTTCACTGTGAAGTCTTACCATAGAGTGGACATTAACATACTATTGTGGTTTTCGAGCAGTGTCTTGTTTATTCCAAATTCTCATATCAGCAACAAAAGAACTTCTTATAACTGATTATTCTAATCATCTTAACAGCAGCAAATTCGTGAGAGTTGCTTATTACCACACATATCTCTGACCTCTCCTGTGCTGTATGACTTAACTTAGCCAAGAGTATAGCCCATTCCCCTGCAGATATGTTTTACTCACCAGTCCTTTTGTGTCAGAGATGCTCCAGCAACTATATGATATGACACTTTCAAAAGAAGAGTGCCCCTCAGAGAAGCAGAGGTCTAAAGGAGAAGAGATAACAGTGTACAGCCAACCTTTCCAAAGAATATTGAATAAAACACCTGTGTGTGCAGCAGGATAACCTCTGTGCTCTTCAGACACTACATTATTCGAGCACTGCTCTCTTGTACTGTAGACACACACACAGATGGGAATTTTTCTACATTTAGATTTAATAACAACAAAAAGTTAGAAGTTTTGGAACAATCAACATTCAAATTGTTCAAGGACTTCAATAACATTTTATGATAATCATTTTCAATGGCATTTAAAACAACACTGATACACAGCAATATATTACATGATCAAACACAAGCACAATTCTTTCATCCAGATCCACAACCTTTAAAACACAAAAGGGAAACGATTCCTTTTTAGAATGTGGCACGTAATTGGACTGTGTTCAAACATACTAAATACAGTATATCACCAATCCAATCCTGCCAACACATTTATGGGTTTAAATCAAGTTAGGACACATGGTTCTCTTGTGAAATGCTCCAATTTTCAGCGAGACTCGGTTGAGATAACCTCAGTCAGGTTGTAACTGTGTGTTGCTTCCTCTGCGAGACACGGGCCGAGTCCTCACGATGAGTTTGCTGCTCATCCCTCACCTGGTTGCCACTGGCACTAGGCCTTTCCAGTAAGCCTGCCAAGAGCATCGACCAAATGTGTTTCTCTGACTTGTGAGAATGACCAGGGTATTTGATTTTAGCCACAGCGACTGAGGTAATCAGAGGGTGGCGAGGAGTGCACAGTGGCAATTTCCGGAAAGGTCACCCCTCTAATGAGGAGCATTAGCCCACTCACAAGCCACAGTGGAGCGGAGAAGCATTTTGTGGTGCACAAGCGAGTGGGTGCTGGCAGCTGAGGAGGAACCGGAAGAAGCTTTTGGTGATTTCTACTGTGGGTTAACCTTAGTCTGAACCTCAAAAGCAGCATGATGAACACAAAACTGGAACATTTAAGATTTTGAAAAACAGCAAGTGCTTTGGACAAAAGTGCTCTTTGTCCAATGTTAAAAAAAGATAATCACTTGTTTGCTTGTGCGTTTGCTTGTTTGCTTAGCGCCCACCCACAACAACTCTTGACCGTTTTTTATGAAACTCTGAAATGTTTCAAACCGAACAGACAAATAAAGCCCTACAGTGCCAATCATTATAAGCTTTGGCAGCTGAGTTGACTGTGTTCTGGAATTGGTTGTGAATAGAACCCTGTTTTTCTATCTCATCCAGTCGCGACAGTAAAATATAAAACGGGGTACTTACTCAAAGCTGGAAACAGCAATGATTCCCAGCTAAAAAAAAAACATAATGGGCCAGATATTCATGATCAATGCTGAAAGGCGGCTGGTGTAGGGCGCACTAATTTTTAGGGCGTGTCCAGAGCTGGCACATTGAGCCAAGCCTGGGAGGTGAAAGCACAGAGTCAGTTTTGGTTTTATTGGCTAATTTTATCTATGAACTCAAAGGGCATATATTTCAAAGACACCAAATAACATGAATAACAGCGGGCATGAATATATACATATTGTTTTAAACAAGTCTCAAAAATGTCTCATGTGCATTGTGCCTGAACAATGAACAATGTAAACGCACCTTAAATATAAATGGAGGACATAAAGACTAATTTAGAGACCTAACCTAACATAAGAAGCAGCATTTGATATTTAATATTTATAAAATTCACATCTCAGATTTACCAGGGCTTAGTTTTGGCCCAGTGCTCTCTAGCTTTATGTGCCAGACAATTAACAGTTAATTGCAATGGGTAATTGACAGAGACCCATTCACACTCGCATGTCATTGGATGGTAGCAATGGGAGCACATGCAGACACCACACAGAAAGGCTGTTCAATTAATCCCATGGAGGCAGGAATGCTTGCCATCAATCAAAGTATAAATCAAAGATTGTCCTATTTAGAATTTGAGCTTGCATAAAAATGTAATGGAGAATGTGGCTAAAACAAAAATGGCTTTTGATCCTTTACCCAAATAAATACATGTGCTATCCAAAGCAGCAATGCTTAAATGGTTGATGTTGGTTGTGATATTTACTTGATAGCTGACATGTACCTTTAGTGTATTAAGTGAATGTAAAACATGAACAGTCGTTAGCATGTCCTTTTATCTCAGTGGTTCATTTGCTGTTTCCAATGACAGGTCCAGTGGTCAGTGCAGACATGTACCACTTTATCTGGCCACTGCTTCACTATTTGCTGTTGTAACAACCCCTACCCGAGCCCTCCTTGTGTGGCACTTTATGTTGTTGATAATTATGATTTAATGGCAATGAATGTGTTTATTCCGAACGTCCCTTAAAATCTGTGTTGCCACTCGATTTGAGAAAGCTCCTGATCCCTCCAGTAAGGAAGTCCATTTCTGCAACTTATAAAATAACAAAGAAATTATTAAAATGTAAACTCATAACTAAAATTGTTTTATCTCATATCTAAAGCTCAGAATTATGTCTTTAAAGTTGTAATTTTGACAATTTTTAGCTTGCTAGCTTGCTTTAGCTCTTGCACCATACAAGTGAGGGTTATCCTCTAAAAGGTTGGGGTCTTCATCTGTAGCGGCAATTTTCTTGTTCTGAAGTTTTGTATGTATGATTTTTTAAAAACATGAGATAAAAGATCTCATAATTTATTTATGAGATTAAAAAGTCATAATTATGAGTTTTAAAGTCATAATTATTAGATAAGTGGCTCTTTTTTAAGTGGCAGAAATGGGCATCCCTACTTCAGAGATGGCAACATTACATAGACTAGGGTGTAAGCGTATGTGAATATATGCTGTTAACCACAAAAGACTCCACTTTGAAATGCACAAGAATCAAAGGGCAATATTCAGAGAAGCTACTAATAGTAACTAGGAGTGTCTTTTTGGGAAGAATCTGTGACAGTCTACAGAAAGGTGAGCCATTTGGACTGGCATCATTACCGTCAAAAGAGACTAAAGCCGTGGATTCAGTGCCTCCAACTTGAGTGGCAATCGGCAGTGTAAACATTGCAGCTGTCAGCTCATTACTGGGGCTTCAGTGTGGCAGCAAGATGGACAGCGCTCGCCTTGTAGCCAGGGTAAATACCTTGCCCTTCTGTGATATTCCCAGGATTCATTATACTGAGGGTGAACACACAGGAGGAGCTGTCAGGGGTTACTACTTCCATTACCCACTAAATCCTTTAACAGGAGCTATAACTTGCTGAATGAGACTGCTATTGATTTAAGGCGGGGGCTGATGATCGGTAGGAGTAGATGAGTTGAGTCAAACCGCTTAAGCACTTAAAACAGAGTACTGCAGACAGATTCCACTAAATGACCACCTCATCCACTAACAAAGTAAACTCTGCATTGCAATGACAACTGGATAACGTTTCATCAAAAGTCTTAAATAATGTGTCCTGTGGAGTAAAATCTTTTTAATTATGCATCAGATTAACATCTAGCCTTGTGAGAGTAGCATCTACAATACTCTCATTTTGAGCTAACAGTTGAATGCGAGATAATTAGCTAATATCTAATATTGTCATTAGCTAAAATATCTTCAGCATTTTTTTTCTCCAAAGATACTTAGTCTAAAGTCTATTACAGGTTAGCTCTTAGTCATGGATGGAGAAAACGCCTTTGCACGAAATGAAAAGTATAATCTGAAGGTTGTATAGTGCTTCAAGAAATTCCAAATAGCACTGATGCTGAAATAGAAAGGCATTTCTATAATATTGTACTTGGGTCATTTGTCTGAATGCCCTTCATGGCTTAACAACAAGAAGAACACTGTAAAATATAGTTGGCCTGAGTGTGTGTTTTCTTTACGAGGAGTAAAAAGCACATCTGCTGTGACAAAGGACTCTTTAAACGTTTTATATATCAATTTATATTCACATAAATGTTATATAAATCTCATATCCATCTGTGAGTAAAAGTGCACAGTAACTTGTGTCCCTTAATGCATGTCTTATGTCATTGAGGAATCATCCATTTTAAGTGCCACTCTCCCCAGGGAATAAGATATATGTGATTTATGATACTTGATGTCTGGCCTTAAAGGAAACCTGACAAATATCTGCAGTAATTGTAGTAAATGATGTTGTGTAATTTAATGATATTTTTTACCCACAGTTCTATAAATATGCTTTGAGAATGTGAACAGGGCGCGCCACAGGAAGCTTTGTTTGTTGCTGATGCGTATAAACTGTCCAGTGATATTAAGACCACAGTTTAATATAATTGCAAATTAGGATTATGCATATGCAATTATCCTGGGGAAACGTAATTATTTATAAAAATAACTATAGAAAAGGACAGCATCTCTGACCTTGTGTCAAGCCCTTGCTCAAGTTTAGTGGGTTTGACTCTTTTTGCACAAGACATTACCAGCCTAATACAAACCCTCCACCTCTGTTAGTGCAATCTTATTTCTTAATATTATTTTAACTGTGCTGAGCTGATGTAGGTGCTTAGGTGTTTACATGTTACATCAACATCTGTGAGTTTATTATTGTAACATGTCAAATGTTTACTTTCATTTCAAATGAACTCTATAATAGTCTGATTTTACCTGCAGCTAAAATCTTTCCTATACAGCACCAAAAAGACCTCAGCTGGCTCCGCAGGTGAGCATCATTCACCCTTGACATCCCCGCTAGCACTTGACATCCAGTTAACAATGCTCCCTTAAGGGCCCTGAATCTGATTAGTAAATTATCATTGCTATAAGAGAAACTGTCCATATGTCACACATCCAGCACAGCTAGCACTCCCTGAGCACATGAATGTGCCAGGATGTTAAAATCCATCACTAAGATGTTTCTAAATGTTGCCTCTCAGGTTTGTGGAGTTTTCTCGCCCTATGGTCTTAGTGTAGAAACACATCAAGTCACTGGAGGCGTGACAGAGCTCATAGGATACACTCACAATGCACCAGCTTATTCCTTTATCAAACCAACAAACATTATTATACCTCTGACAGTCATATTGAGTGCTCGCGGCTGGATGCGTGTCACACTTAAGACCACAATACCTTCCTCTGTCAAGTAACTGCATCAAAATGATAAACACGCTTCATCTGTTGGTAGCATTCACACTAGATAAATGTTATACAGATTTTGCCAGGGGGAGGGAGATTTAACATTCAGAGACGTTGCCAGAACTGTGCGTTTTAAGGCCAGGGCAGCACATATTGTGCAAATTAAAGATGAGTTTTACAGCTCACCTGCTGCTATAGAAGAGCAGGGTCATATTCAGTTCAAACATGCAAAGTAGCTGTGTGTACAAATGTTCAGAAACTGTCAACTGTGACATCCCATATGTGGCAATGTAGGGTGTTTTCCCCAAATGTACCAACAGCGGGCACCAGTTGTAATGCTGCATATCATATTTATTGCTAATCGTGCCTCTGGGAAGGGGAAATGTCCCAGATTCAGAAGGCCTCTGGCTGACAGATCAATCTGACATTATATTAGTAGGGGTCTTACAGGATTTGGAAAGCAGTCTTTAATCCAATGTGCCAGAAGGAGGAGAAGGGTAATGAGAAGTACTATGTTACAATAAAAAGGATATAGGCAGTCAAAAAAAAGGCAAGTCCCTCTATTGGATACTCTAGGACAGGGGTGCCCAAAGTAGGGCCCGGGGGCCGGAGTTAGCCCACCAAGGGGTTTGATTTGGCCCGCCAGACGTTGTCATGTTTTGTGATTGAAATTGCACTGACTACTGTTTTAATCTGCCTACGGCGTTTAAGCATACTGTACAAAGGCAATGGTATTGGCTGCTTTCAGAGGAGCCAATGGTGCTCAATGTAACAGAAGATTATAGAAAGAAAAGACAGTTAACTAAAAGACAATTCGGGAAGGTTTGTGCATGTGTGCACATTTGAACACTTTATTCAAAGTCAACAGCTAGTCCTAGTGATGGATTTTTGAAAGGTGTGAGTCAAAGAGCTTAACGTAGGGTCAATGCCAGGCATCTGGGTGTTAAGTGAGTGGGATTCAAATTGGTCCAACTTGTTCAGAACAAACCTTGACATTCTTAGAACCATCAAAATCATTTTGAAGGTTCTTACACATGAGATCAGTAGAATCATGTCTAGCTATGTCACTGACACCCTTAGCTAGACAGAAACCTCCATTATAACTTTCCTGTTTCAGAAGACACGTTCTTTCTTTCCAACTTGCTATCTTAAACATCTCTACTTGCAAATAAAGATTGCAACTGCTATCCATGGATTGCACATAAAATAAATTGCGCTTTCTGCTGGCTAAAAGTTACGCAGGGTTGCTTTAAGTATCACCCATGTGCTTTTGTTGTTCATGTTGTTCAGAAACAAACAGAATTTGCTTTCCTGTCTGAAGGAAACATTTGACATAATTATAGATGTAAGATACATTAGCATGGCGAAGTTATAACTCCACAGACTGAGGGGCACAGTCCAGGTGATGGGGTCCAGTGACTGGCTAGAGCGAGCTTCACTTCAATGACAAAAAGGATCACTCTCTGACTCCAGGGGCACAACTACCCAGTGCTGGAGGGGTATGCAAAAAAAAAAAATGTTAGCTACCAAAGTTTGCTACCAAAAAATCTAGAGCGGTCTTTAGTTCATACCAGCCTGTATCATGAGCCATGTGTATATTGAATACCAGCGTATACAGCAGCATAGCTCAATTGGTAAGGACAAGGTATTACATTTAGGGTACCCACGTTTGAATCTCCCTCGGGAGGCTATGTGGATTAGTTGTTTTCCACGTTTTTGTAATTTATTGATCATGGCATGCTGTCTTATATTTTCTAGTTTTCAGCTCAGTAACCTCAGTTTTGCATCTAAAGCTAGACTTAATTTAAACCCCATTTGGCTGCTGCATTCCCAGTGTTAGCAAACGCTAACGCTAAGTCTGTTAACATGAATATTGCAAGCCTCCAAGCACAGAGGTCTCACTTTAAGTCCTACCTGTTGCTTTTCACTATCCACTTGTTTATCAGCTGTCCCATACCTTGACACGCCATCTCATTTTCCCTCTTTCTTTCTTTTTTTGTTTTATCCATCTTTTAAAGACAACTGTGTGCGTACTGTGACAACTAATATAACGTTACCTGCTCGCTCAGCACGCTCACGGCGCCCCCGCCAGCCACGCCCACTTGAGATATTCCGTTTATTCTATTTATGCGGAATATTGCGGAAATACTGAAATGATTTAGAAACGCACAACAGCTAAGCTAAATTTAGGAAATACAAAAAATGTGCGCATATGCCGCATACCCCCTTTTTGCGCCACTGTCTGACTCCATACATAAACTAAATTTAACTTGCCTCGCTTCTGATCTGGTCTAAAGTAACTGAAGTAGAACTTTATATTATAAACATATATATTTTTTATTTATAGATGGATGAATCCGATTAGAAATTTCAACTTCAATATTACTAATAGAATGGAAGGAATGAAAAGACACCGAGTGTGTAGAGTTTCAGTTTATATGAGAATTTTTACTATTTTGAAAGAAAATGGCACATTGTAGGTTTGGTTTCATGATACACTCTGAGGGACTGAGACGTCTTTTTGATTTCCAACAATCCCACAAAACTGTGACAAACATATGACAAGCACAGTAGCATGCATCATTCCCCAACACACCTGAGAAATGTGACAAAGCAGTTTTAAAATGCAACTTATTCAGCTCAACATGAATACATTTGGGGCATATTTTAACTTGTTTTTTAAGCTTTTAAAAACAAGTCTACATCTAAAACAACTGCATTTTAACTCTGAGAGTGTTATTAAATATATACATATGCCTCCGATTAAATCAGACATTTTGATCAAAACATGTAACTTACACTTGACTGGGAGCACAAAGAACTGCGTTATTAATTGAAAACGAGGCATTCAATGTCTCCTTTAATGGGAATGAAGCTATAATGCAATAATTAGACACATGTCAACATGTGCATACTAAGCCCACAAAAAAAAAAAAAACAGTGCTCACACCTTGTTAGAGGCATCAGCATGTACATGGCTACTTGTCATAATTAATTGAACTGGATTCTTTCCAAATGATGCCTGTTCCTTCATCAAATCATAGAGTATGTACTAAACAGTAGCTCGGCTCAACATGTATATTCAGACTGAAAACTCATCTGTTTCTTTTTGCACACAGTATTCATGTTTGACATGGTTTACACATCCTTCTAGTGGAATGTAGTAGGCTTCGCAAATTCCCTGGGGTTTTATAAATAGAGGTTAGAAAAGAAACACATGTCAGTGAAAAGCTGTCCACTGCCATTTATGTCAGTGTTAGTCTAATCCAGTGCTGTTTAAATCACTTGCCGTAATGTTTAATATTCTATCATTATATAAGAAATTGGATCTACCAAAATATAGTATTTTCATAACTTCATGGACCAATGTGTTCCTTTATTTGAAATAAACACTGGTGCTGCATGAATCATTTGTGAACTGGTCAAAATCGATTATTTTCCACTTCGACAATATGCTATAAAATGATGGTGAACATTAAAGCGGTGTGTTATAATAGTGCTGTGTATAGCGCAGAGGCTACCTCCTCCTTATCCCCGGAGGAAGCAGAAGGCACTTAAAACAGTCTAGAATAGCATGATCTCCTACATGTTACATCTACTGTATACACTTCTGTTGTGACTCAATGTACAGTATTATGAAATGGACATTTATGGTAGAATCTTTTCTTGTTTAACCCCTTTTGCGTAATATATAATGTGTGTAAGGGTATAATTATATTTAGGAAACATTAGGCAACTGAAGACCTTGAAGATACAGTTGCTTAAAGATTTATATTCAAGCAATGCCATTGACCAAGATGCAAAGTGATTTATTTACTAAATGGCATATAAATTAGACACTGGTGGGAAACCACATAAAAAAGTCACCATCCAGCCATTTGTAGTTGAACACATAAATACTTTGAGTTATACTTGCATCATTCACGTGTCAAAGTAGGCAGCTTTCTGCCATATTCCAATTTAGCTTTACTCCTTGATTAGCTAAAGGCAACAAGTCTACAGCCTCTACTGCAAAAGGTCTAGTTGGAATTGAGTGAGAGACAAATGTTTTCTAACCAGACATATATTTCATTTTCCTCCAAGTTAAATCCTTCCTTTCCTGCTGGACAAATATTTATGTTAGATCTGTACATTGACCTTACATGTAATTGTGTAACTGGCTCCAGACTTAGAATTAGAATCTCACATTTTGTGCATAATTTCCACCAGTTCACTATTGTGCGTGGTGTCGGAGAGGTGGTTACATTCATACATTATTCAGTGTCTGATGCATTTCTCCAGTGAAGTCATAGAGATCTTCAATGCCTAACATTTTTTTATTTACAAACTTCTATAGACGTAGATGAAAAGGCTTAAATGCAGTCTGATCTTTCAACCTTTTCCTGGGTGCAGTTGGTGTGAGTTTATCAAAGCTTTCATAAAAAGAACACACCGTCTGCATTCCTCCTATGGAACTTGAAAGTGTTGGTGTTTGTGTAACTGTAGAGGTGCCGTAAATGCTCCTGATGTGCATGCCCTGTCTCACCTGCCGCTCCACTCCACTTGTCAGGCCACTGCGTCCTCCTGGCTGCTGCCTCCCCACTGCTAATCTCACTCAGCGCCTCCACACACCTGCTCCCCATTACACAACCAGCCGCAGCTCCGAAAACACTCATTCTGCCCTCAGATTGTTTTGTGCCGATGTGTTCATCTTCCCAGCTTTTTTTCTCAGATCACTGCCCAAGCTTTGACCTGCTTTGGCCTTCAGATCTTTGTCTGTTCCCTTCTTCTCTTCCCATCTTCTTTCCTTGTTGCCCCTTTTGTATGATTTTTCCAACGCAGTATACAAGAACTAAGTTACTGTTTAATGTTTCCTGTAATTGAAGTTCATTAAAAAGTATGTCATTTGCAGAACTCTCTATTGTTCTTTGACCACATGGACTGGTTCTTGTCTTTCAAGCTGTAAAAATGACACAAACCATGGAATACATGTGCCACATATTTTTTTTGTCTTGACTTTTAAAATGGCCAAAGGACACAGAAGGGTCACTGCCTGGCAGACATTTTACAGAGTTCTCAAAAGCTGAGTGAGTGACTAAGTACTACTGTCCAGTGTTTGTGTTTTTGTGTCAAGAAATCAGCCGCTCAATAAAATGAAGGTATATTTGTGTAGGTGTTGTGTGTAGGGAGATACATGCATGGCATTTATATTTGTAGTACAGTACATATTAGAACTGTATTTTCAGTGGTTGTAATTGTAATTTATAGTGGATGAGCAACAATAAAGTCATACATTAGTTGTTATAAGAATTCTATATCCTTATGTTATCCAGAGAGACACGTAGACAGACTATATTTAAAAAGCAAATGGCCAGGTTTAATTCTTGCAAGAAGAAGCAAAGCAGACAAGCATATATCAACGGTACAGAGTGAGGTTTGCTTAAGGAAGTAAACTTTAGAACAAAGAGATTTTATATTTAATGTATCAATTGTACTAACTGTGTTTTATCTGTGTGTTTCATCAGTTTTCACAGTTTTTATGAGCTCCATGCAGAAGCGGATGCTAATAAATTCATCAGTTAGAGTAACCACTCCATGTCTAAAGTACTTGAATTACATTCTTTTTTTTTCAACATGACCTGTAGAGAACTATGAGCACCCAGTAACTATAAACAATATAAACAATATAATAATAAAACATATTATAACATTTCATCTCATACTGATGATAACCATTAGCATAAATGCCCAAGACCTCAGCTGTTTGGGAGCACTTTAAATTAAGTGAGGATGACAAGACAAAGGCAGGGGCTGTTGACCTAGCCTGAGACCATCTGAAACACACCACAAGTTTGAAAAATCATGTCAGTATCTTTTCCAGATATCTTTAACAATATCACACAATGATGCAAATTTACCAGGTTCCACATATTTTTGTTATCAATTCTCCTTGTACTGAGCACTGCTTGATTTTGATGTCACCTTTTTCTATACTTACATCACTCATTACATCTGAGTTTTAGAAGTCATCCAACGCAAACTGACGCAAATATTAAGAATGGTTCATGATTCTCAGCCACTCCCTCTGGAAGCTGTTTGGTCAACTGAAAAGAACCAGGTGGAAAGCAGTCTAAGAATACACAGCAATCAACGTAGTACTAATACAGTAAGTATGAAAAATGTTGGGAAAATACTATCATTCCAACTAAATATTACTCTTTCTATACAGCCTATGGTTTGCTTCACTTGCAGAAGTCGTGAAAGATGATACAAATCTGCAAACCACACTATTGTATATGTGTGTCCTCCAGGGCTGCAGACCTGTTCGATATTGATTACCTGTCTTCATTCTGGCTCAAAATGGCCTCCTCCTCAGCAGCTTCTGTTATGTATCTTCACATACACACTCTCAAGGCCCCAGCTGAATGCAGAAGTCCTGACTCAAACCAACTCTCCAATGGGCATTCTAAACATGCTGAGTAGCATGAAGACATGACATGAAACATGACCTGTAGTAATACAAAAATCCTTTTCCTCCTTGTGTCAATATAAACAATATAATAATAAAACATATTATAACATTTACAGCAGCATCAATTTGAGTTGGTTAACTATTCCTCTACAGTGGCCATAGGTGAAGAACATTATGATATGACAGAAGCAAAAAATCAATCTATTATTTTGTCCATCTAAACAGCTAATTGAACACACCACAACATGATTTGTTTTACTGTAAGTGAAGATTTATAGAGTCAGTATCTTTTCCAGATATCTTTAACAATATCACACAATGATGCAAATTTACCTTCCACATATTTTGTTATCAATTCTCAAGGACTGAGCACTGCTTGATTTTGATGTCACCTTTTTCTATAAAAGGATATGTACATCTGAGTTTTAGAAGTCACAGAAGCATGGCAAATATTAAGAATGGTTCATGATTTATCGTGGCTTACTTACAGGAAACCTATCAACCAACAACTATCCATCCAGACTACTAGTTAGTAATGTCTTCTATGGGATGGGATATTAATTTTCCAATAGGCCACTTGGCAACCTGGGTCCGTCATTCCAACTAAATATTACTCTTTCTATAAAGTAGTTAATCCAATTTGAAAGAGGAGCTGTAAATAAAAAGCATCTCTGCACTTACTCATCACTGCAGACCTGTTCCAAATTTCTTCATACAAAATTATTCTGCTGGCCTCCTAGTTATATTGCTATACTTGTTTGAGTTGCCATTTACCAGTCTCACTGTTCTTTCCTGAATGTGCCCTCCAGTCATCCAACTCTCCAATGGAAATATAAACATGTCTGTTACCTCAGTGACCAGCCAAAAATTTTGAAATGTTGTAAAGTTATATTCCTCCTTGTGTCATTGTCTCGGTGTTTATTGATAAAACTTTACAGCAGCATCAATTTGAGTTGGTTAACTATTCCTCTACAAACTGGTCATTGAGGTGAAGAACATTTAGTTAACTGTTAACATATAAAATCAATCTATTATTTTGTCCATTGCTAAAGTAATTCCTGCCTTGTTTTAGATAAACAATTATAATTTATTGAAAAGTCGATTTGAGGTTTGTTTTGTTTGATATGATAATCCTTTATTTATCCTGGGCTTAACATGAGCCTGACCAGCCAGACCCACTGAACATTTTTAGTGATTTGAAAGTGGGTCTGGCTGGTCAGGCTGTTGTTGTCAACAATAAAGGAATTATATAGTCCAGTAGATAACTTGGAATTCACATTACAGTTGTGCTCACCAGTATATCCTTGCAGACTACTAGTTGTTGCCATTTCTATGAGAATATGAATGATTAACACCCAAAAACATTTCTTGGCATACCTGTTAGTCCGTTGTGAGGACCATTTATTGTCAGACAATTGTTTTATTCTTTTTAATCATAATTTGACAACGCTGTAAAACTACACAATTGACCCTGATCAAAAGTTTACATACTCCAGTTCTTAATACATTTCTGTAATGCCACCTTTAACATCAATGACAACCCTAGTTATATTGCTTGTGTTAGTTTATTTTCTGATTCCTTGAAAGCTGCCCATTCTTCTTGGCAAAAGCCTCCAGTTTCTTAAAATGTTTGACGACAGGAAATATGAACTGCACATTTGAGATTACAGTGGCATCAGTCTAAATTGAGGTCAGAAGACTGTGTAAAGTTCAGAACCTTCACTTTACGGATGCTGCTGTAGCCAATGACTTGACCTTGTGCTTTATCATTGTCAGGTTGGAAAGAAGACATCCCAGGCAAACAGCTTCTGGTCATTGAGCCAAGTTTTTTAGTTTAGTTAACTGTTAACCTGAAATAAACAATGTGTTACTTATTTATGGGCCATTGCATAAAGCCTGCCTTGTTTTAGATAAACAATTATAATTATTGAAAAAGTCGATGGTGTTGAGGTCATTTGAAAGACAGGCGCAACGGGTGGGCTTCCTGAGCCTGACCAGCCAGACCCACTGAATTTTTTAGTGATGTCAAGTGGGTCTGGCTGGTCAGGCTTTGTTGTCACTCACTTTAGTCCAGTAGCATAACTTGCCGTCACATACAGTTGTGCTCACCAGTATATCCTTGCAGAATTTGTGATTTTTGCCATTTTTCAGAGAATATGAATGATAACACAAAAACATTTCTTTCACTCATAGTTAGTGGTTGCGTGAAGCCATTTATTGTCAGACAATTGTGTTTATTCTTTTTAAATCATAATTACAACAGAAACTACACAATTGACCCTGATCAAAAGTTTACATACTCCAGTTCTTAATACCGTGTAATGCCACCTTTAACATCAATGACAGCTTCAAGTCTTTTGTGGTAGTTTATTTTCTCAGATAGTAAAGCTGCCCATTCTTCTTGGCAAAAAGCCTCCAGTTTCTTAAAATACTTGGCCTGTCTTGCATGAACTGCACATTTGAGATCTCCCCAGAGTGGCTCAATGATATTGAGGTCAGAAGACTGAGATGGCCAGTTCAGAACCTTCACTTTATGCTGCTGTAGCCAATGACTTGACCTTGTGCTTTGGATCATTGTCAGGTTGGAAAGTACAAGTACGTCCCAGGCACAGCTTCTGGGCTGATGAGTGCAAATTTTCCTCCAGTATTTTCTTATGACAAGCTGCATTCATCTTTTCCTGTGCCTTTGTAGCTCACACATCCCCAAAACATCAGTGATCCACCTCCATGTTTCACAGAAGGAATGTGTACCTTTCATCATAGGCCTTGTTGACTCTTCTCCAAATGTAACGTTTATGGTTGTGGACAAAATGTTCAATTTTGGTCTAATCACTCTAACTTTGTTCCAGAAGATCTGAGGCTTGTCTCTGTGCTGTTAGCCGTATTGTAAGCGGGATGTTTTGTGGTAATGGTTTTCTTCTGGTGACAAAGTGCCTCTTGAAACAGCCACACCACCTTTTTTAAGAGAATCCTATATTTCAGCTGAAGTGACTTTTTGTTGTTATTTTGTGGTTAATTTATGTGTTATTTGTGGGGTTTTTTCTTTGCATACCAAAACAATTTCCTGGCAGTTGTGGCTGTCTACCTGACCTTGATTTGCTTTCAACAGATTCCTTCATTTTAAACACTGCTGATTGGAATTCTCAATTCCTTGGATATCTTCCCAGGACTCAGAATACAGAAACGTCAGTGCAGCACTTGATGAGGGTTGAAAGGGTCTGTCAGGAGCCCAGAAACTCACTGACCTTTTACACACACACACACACACACACACACACACTGATTACTTTAAACAGATCACAGGTGAGGATGGTTAGTAGTCATTCAAACCCGTTTGTGTCAACTTGTGTGCATGTTATCAGGCCAAAATCACCAGGATATGTAAAGGTTAGATCAGGGTCATTTGGGTATTTTCTGTTGTCATTATGATTTAAAAAGAGTTAACAGTTGTTTGTCAATAAATGGTTTTACCCAACCACTAACTATGAGTGAAAGAAAAGTTTTTGTGTTATCATTCATATTCTCTGAAAAAATGGCCAAGTATGTAAACTGCAAAACTGTTTATTACCAAATAATATACAGTATAACATAGGTGGAGTTTCTATATATAGAGCCCTGGCTGACTTTCATATATTTAAGCATCTGCTTATTTGAATACACTCTGTGCATTACTCCAAGAAATCAGGCAAAAGTAGCTGACATAAACAGATGGTTCATTTTACTATTTATACTAAAACGGTTCAGATGGTTGATTGTTTGTAATTATAGCTTCAATATTCTATCCTATAATTCTATAAGCCATTCAGCTTGATTTATTTGTTTTGTATTGTCCACCTCATTTAGTAAATTATTGTTTAATGGAATGCATCAAACATGAATTTGACAAACCTGCTCCTGGAATTAAACTACAGAACGTTTATGTCAATGAAGAAGATCTCTAGAGACTCACTATTGTTTCTTCGCTGCTGCTTCCTTTAGTATTATGCATTACACCTGGAGATTAACACTAAGTTGCATTAAAAACTACTGCTACAAAATTCAACAGCATCCATTCAAAAGCCATTAAAGTCAACATTTTGTGGGGAATGACTGATGGGATAATAAGTGTAGGAACAAGGCAGTCCATTTAGTGACCAGGTGTCTGATAACATCTGGGGCCTGAGGACAATATACTGTTATTCTATGGCTGACCTTGGGAAGGCAATGTGTGTCAAAGCAGATTCAAGCGGATGCACTACCTCAGCTGTTTGCTTTGAACACTTTCCCATACACTACACACTAACATCAATTTTCTGTGTATTTCACCCATGGGATCAAATATTGATCTTTGAACATTATATCAAACTCTGTCTCAAGGTTAAAGGGATTAGCCCTATTAGCTACTGTGCATGATAATAGCATTGTTTTTTGTTGACTAACTCCATTCGTCATAACCTCATTCTGAACTTTTGTTCCATGTTGCAGCCCCAGAGTCATGTGTTGCAGGATTTATGAATAAAATATACAATTCTTTTTCATTTTGCCCAACTTTGTCCCAAACCAGTGATTATTTTTAATGACAGAGGTGCAGTTTTGTCCCAGGAAATCCAGAGATCAAATCACATGACCAGAAGTGAGCTAATGCAACCCCATATAAATGTGCTTTCCAGCAAATTCCCATAAAAACCTTCACTGAGTGCAATTAGATTGCGACCATACATCAAAGTGTGCAGGCCAGATCAATAAAAGTGACATACACGTATATAGCGATAGCCGAGATGGCAACACCTTTTATATTGAGATTCATTAAGCCATTAATGAGGCATTTTACGACACGTCAGCTCAGTGATGATTGACGAGCTTTTATTTACTCAGGTGCTAGTATTACCTACCAGATTGCACTGTGAACCAGGTTCATCACAACTGTGTACAGAATCCACTGTGGATAGGCCAATGTGCTTTTGGTGAGCCTGCAGCCCAATCCATTATTTGCTCATTCCATAGTCGAGAAGATCGTAATCTTTCTCTTTAATCACAGAATCTAAAATATCGATTTAAATAATTATGAGGTAGCCTACCATCGAACTAAAAGAAAAACAAATATTGCTTGTATCAGGAAGAAATTCACTTACTCATATCCCATTGACCTTATGTGGCATAGTCACAAAAAAAGCCAAATGGGGCACATGTGTTCACACAGGTGGTGAGCTGCTAACAGCATATAAAGCCATAGTTTGAATAGTCATACTAAACATTGGCTCTGAGCTGCAAATTATTGCTTGCAGTCTGAATGTAGCCTTTTTAGGACAGAAATATCCCAGTGCAGCAATCAAAATGAATAAGACTAATCTCTGTGAAATTGGACACATTTGTTCAAAGGTATCAGATATAAACTCAGCCTCAAGTAATTTTGATAATTCATAAAAGGGGCTAAAGGATTTAATATACCATTGTGTTTAACTGATAATGAATATAAGGGATAATGTAATAAGGGGTTTTATGCTGTGATTAAGTCTTTGGATAGATTGGCATGTAATAGCTACCATTTGTGTGATTTCTATTCATTTGGATTGCACAGTATAAAAGGTACAGCCATAATCAGCACATGGAAGCCGCGCTGAGAGATAATGTAAGAATGGACCAAGAGCTGGACTGGCTGCTGTTCATCAGGGGGCATGAGTCGAGCTGTCTGACAGGGCTGACATTTGATCTTGGCGCACCTGATAGGGCAAAACCCATCAGGCACAGTGCACACTTAGTGTAGCCAAGTCAAACTATCGAGTCAAGAGCGCAGGTAGTTGCAGGGGATTAGAAACCAGAGACAAGAAGGTGAAATTGATTGTTCATTTGCAGAGACGAGGCAGGGCTAAACCACGGCAAATGCCAAGAAATCTCTGCGCTGAGCCGGGGTTAGTGTATCAGCATGTGAGCGTTCTTCAGTTGATGGGGGAAAAAGATATGGCATTGAATGGTGCTGTGATTGTAGAACATCAGGCTGTGGCAGGAGATGTTATTCGTTACACAAATTGCCTGTAGTTATCCACATTTGGATCAATACGGCAACACAGCCTCATCCCTGGGAAATGTCGGCCTCAGTGCTTGTTTCAGAAAAAGAGGAATTTCTCAGGATTTTACTCTCATGAATATTGCAGCTTACTAGACTTTCTTAGAAGCTGTGATGAATCCACATTGTGCTCTCATCTAATTATATGTTCATTTCCAAATATAGATCCAGTGTAGGACAGCAGGGTGTTAGCCAGTGATTTATGTGTTGTCTCATAGGTAGAATAACCAGTGGGTTTTGGGGGTTTAGCCAGCTGTTAGCAGTGCACCAACCTTTTTGGCAACATGCATTATATATTCTACTTTTATGTTTTCATCAGTACATGTATGCAGGCTGTGCATCTACGCTTTACAAGACTTAACAAATATCATATATCTTCAGTTGGTCTAGAAGACAACATACAGTACCTAAACAACGCAGTGGCTCAGTGGTAGAGCAGTCGTCCTATAACCAGAAGGTTGGCGGCCCTGTTCATACTGTCATTGTGTCCTTGGGCAAGACACTTAACCCACCCTGCCTCCAGTGTCCGTAGCACAGGTGTATGAAGGTGTGTTTGGTGGTGGTCGGAGAAGGCTGTGAGCACCCTTTGTATGGCAGCCCCCCTCTCTGTCTGCCCCAGGTGTGAATGTGTGTGAATGGAGTGAATGGAAGCACAATGTAAAGCGTTTTGGGTGACCGAGATGGGTGCAAAAAAGCGATGCATAAATGCATGCCATTTACCATTTTACCATAACATGCAGTCTGTCAAAATGGTTTTACAGTCACCATATGTGCATGCACAGCTTAGTTGGACTATTCTCATGGCTCAATTTGTCTGTTTTCTTGCATAGAAGGGAATATCCGCAATGTCCCACTGAGGCTAATGCTGCTTTTGTGTTGTATTGGTGTTCAAAAGCATTCAAGCCCTTTTTTTTTTAAAGAAAAGTAGCAAATATCAAAACTTCTTTGTAGAGTTAAGTGGCTACACTTTACTATGTCATTATTTATATGTAAATTTAATAGCAGTGTTAATGCCCTGAATTTAAAAGTTTATAACAAAGGAATGCAATGAAGTTGGAAAAACACATTCCTAACTGAGGAACTGTTCTTTCCAAAGAAAACATCAATCACTCCAGGTGTGTCAGTGCATTGAGGAGACATTCCAGACATTTACATGTGTTTTAAAACTGCTATTATAGTTAGATTAAGGAAAGTCTTTTTCTACTTGCGTTTAACCGCACTGAAAAAAATTGTTTTACGCCTATGAACAATGTTGGTAGCACAGTTATTTTTAGTCTAGTCTGTTGTAAATGTCACATCTGTAAGCCCTTAGGACAAACTGTGATGTAAATAAATGTGCTGTAATGTGCTGTTTCCTTATTTCATTAAACCTTCGACAAACAAAATGGATGACTGCTAACTATGCATTTGCTGGCTGACAGTGTAATTGGAAAATGCATGTGCTGTATCAGACACAGTCAAAATGAATGCACCAATTGACTCAGAAAACGCAACATGTCTCAGGCTGTGTATAGTCGGTTCCGTGATGTAATTTTCTGAAAGTCCACTCACTAAAACAGAATTCTGTTTTTCAAGGACAATATTTGACTGTCTTGATCACAAAGTTTTAACATGACAGGGCTAGAAGATCTGCAGAGGCCTGACTCTGTGAAGAACTAGAACAGTGTTTGATCACAATGATTTCCAAAATCAAAAGAGTCATTGGTAAAACTTTTTAGAAATCGTTTATGTATTTATCCTTGGCAGACCCAAAACTAATATGAAATTGTGTATGGAGCACTGCAGCTCAATTCTTTTAGGTACAGGATTGCAGAACAAATACTCATTTATTTTACTTGTTCTTAAAAAAAAGGCGCTAATTACTACATTTCAATATATTTAGCAGCTTTGAGATTGCTTTTATTACAGTATGATAATTATTTAATTATAAAAGAAAAAACTAAACTAATTGGCAGAGGCACAAATAGACAGCATAATTGAAGCCTTTATTTAGTCAGATACAAAACTTTTTAAAGATAAATGGATAGAATTGTCTTATGCAGAAATAGGATTTGTTACATTATTGTGATTCAGGTAAAAACAACATCATGTGACATTTTTGCCATAAAATACACAACTTCAAAATCATAAAATCAATAATTTGCATAATAAGTGAAAGGGAAAGAATAGACTCTCTTTTAAAGACACACTGCACCGAGCTAACAAGATGTACTTATGTACCTCTGAGTGAAGGGCTACGCTATCATTTCATCAGAAACATCTCACTTGATCAACACAACTTTCCAGATATCAAGGTACATTTTGAGACGGAACAGTCCCATCTACATTTGCAGCAGTATAGTTGCAGAAAGAGTCTAGTAGAGCATGCATATCCCCAAAACATATGCAATGTTGCTTTAAAAGAAAACTTGTCTAACATTTGCTTGTTGGGGCGAGGAGTATTAAACCATCCAAACAGATTAATGGATTTACACTTTACAGTCATGTAGATGGACAAATTGCACTCAGCTTGATTGTTAAAGTTTGCAGCTATCATAGAGTTATGACTAAATCCCGTCTCGAGCCTGGAGGGTGGACCCCTATAATCCGGCCAGTCGATACCAAGGATCAGGCCTGCAGCTTGCTCTTTTCTTCTCTGGCCTTTTGACGGGGCATGATTGATCAGCCCAGTCTTGCCATTTGCCAAAATGGATGACGGCAAAAAGAGCTGGAGTCAGGGTTATCTGATGCCTTTGAGAAGCTGACCTTCAAGGCTTAGAGTTTGCCACAGGCCAGACAACACCAACTCCATAGAACTGCCTCTGCCTTTTAGCCCGAGCAAACACACACCTGCATTTACTGGGCATAATAATAAAACCTGTTTGTTGGTTGTGACAGCCATATGGTATCTTTAATTTGTATCTTTGAACTTGTCCATGTTTCAGAAATGAAACATGTTTCATGTGAAGATTCAGAAAAATATACTATGAATAAGATAAGACTGAAAAAAAATCTGAAAACGTTTTCCCGCTCTGGCTTATCTATGTACATAACAAACATTCTTTTTGCCCGACTAGAAGGTCTTTGGGCTGATGTAACTAGAGTCCATCAATAGAGTAAACCCTGTGTCTTCTGCCGTGCTGATATTTTATTCACACATTGTGTCTGTTTCATGAAGCGACTTAAGGGCAAACATTCAGAATAATTGGTCCTCCAGGGACAGGTGACAGTACACCTCACACGGACTGACTCACATTTTTCTCACAGGTCCAAGGTGCACTGCAGCTGGGAATATCTCCAATGATGCATTAGCTGTGTTGTGTTCAGAGCTGTGTGATGTAACTGGCCTTCATGTGGAAGAGTCAGAAGATAAAGGAGTAAAAAGATCAATTCCTTCTTCCTTCATCAGCTGTATATATTAAAGCCACTGCTCTCCACAAAGTCACGGGAATGTTTCTCTGGATGCACACAAGAGGAAGACCTTTTTTATTGGCAACACCCACTCACATTGGGGGATGGATAATAAATGTGTGTGATGTTCATTAATTCATTCATTTGATTAACTTTGGGCCTTAGGTACACCCTGGACAGTGGCCAGTCAGACATTTAGGGACAGACAGTGACAGACAATCATTCACTCTCACATTCATTCACTAGGGACACTTTAGATTTGCCAATTAACCTATGTCTTTGGACGGTGGGAGGAAGCCAGAGTACTTGGAGAGAACCCACGGTTACCCAGGAAGGACGTGCAGACTCCTCATAGAAAGGCTGGAGTTGGCCGAGGATGTGTGGGATATTAATCACTATCTATCAGAAGTAATATCAAGCCTGTTATAATAATTCTAGATAGGCCACCCATAACAGAATACCTGATGTGAGTGATGCAGGTTCATTCTTTTTTAGAATCAATGATACTTTTATGCAGGACCCTTTCTGTCACTCTCTTCAGGTAAATCCCATTCTGTTTTTTCCAACATGATTGTAATACATAACATAAAAGACTTTTAGGATAGAGAGTTGATGACATTATCCAAGATTTTTGTGGTAAAAGATAAAACTATTTCTCAATTTCAGTATGAGGGAAAAAAAAAGTGATTTAATGTCAGTGAAATAATGTAAGTTATTGTTTGGAAGTGGTTTTGGTCTTGTTGTGAGTCATTTTAATCAAACTTAATAATTCAAAAATGTCTGATGGCTAATCAAAGTAGTCTTTTTGTTTGTGTGCTCTACTCCGTTAGCAAAATTAAACAATGTTAAACTGCTCTGATATTTGAAATAAAAAAATCCAATAATGAAGTAAAATATGCTGTTGTACATCTAAGTCCTATCTTAAATTCCACAATAAGAGACCAAAGAGATTTTTAATCATTTTAAAAATAGGCTATTGATTTGGTTTGTTCCACACTGTGCTTCTGTAATTGCCTCACTAAGGTTTTTCAACTTGGTCAAAATGTTCTTTCTGGTTGCATCTCTGCCCTGAGGCTTAATTGTGTAAATGCCTGCTCAATATTTAAGTAACTAAATCCCAGATTGGCTCCAATATATCAAGGATCTCCTGCTCTACAGTGTGGGCTTAATAAAACTAAATTCATTCCTTGGCAATTAAGCACAAAGACAGTAGTAGTTTGCTAATTGAACCATTAATTACAAGTGAGTACAGTAATAATGGCAGCTCCAATACAAAAGCACATGTTGAGAAACAACAGGGTGCACTTTTTTCAATCAAAGCAGCTCCTGCACCTGTTTGTACTGCCCCAGTAAGACATGTTGATGTGCCAGGGAATGTTCCACACCAGCTCTGTCAATTCACACAATTATCTCTGTGACAGAAAAACAATAATTAAACTAGGAGTGATGCCTACGGGCAGGCGACGCCAGAGGTAGCCTTTTGTTGTAATGTCTTTCCAATTCCCATTCACCAAAACCTTTTCTCAATTTCAAGCTGACACTCATGTTTAGTCTCGAAGTGTAAAGTCGATGGCTGTTATAAAACATTGCACAGGAAAATTTGTTTTGCTCCACGAGTTAATGTCAGAAAGGTGTAGGTCCTTGCTTTGTGAGCTTTCACCGGTGTTCACCTACACCTCTTGCCACACAGTTGTCAGAGCTGTCGGCTAAAATGGTGTGTTTGGTTTCCCACTGAGAAGGGATAAGCAGAGGGCTCCTGACATCTGCCGCTGCCCTTTTCTAAACTCTCAAACGCACCACCATCAGACAGGAGGGACGTCATTTTTGGAGCATGCTGTGGTGGATGTTTGGACCTTTTGGATTTGTCTTTAAACCGCGACACAGTGGCTCGGCAATGATGAGGACACTGCTCCAATCACTTCGTCAAGGCAATGCTCAGCCCAGACACACACACTATCACTGAAAATCCCTCCAGAAAGACCTCATATCCCAAGTATAGAGACAATTTATTGCTATTGAACATTTACAAAAATCCCTGGTTACATGGAATAATGCAAAAACAAATATATATGTAGAGCTACATTTGAACATAAGGCCAATGCCCAGTTTCTCTCAACACAGGAAAGCAACCTGAGTCTGAATTAAGAGTGGCTTACACCAGATAACACCAGATCAGACTCATACTGACACAAAATGGACATACTCTGCAGTAACCTTTCTCTAAAACACTAGATAAAATTCAGCCTAAATGGCGCACTGGATACAATAAACATTAATTTGTCAAAATATGCAAGCAGGATTTCATCGGAGCTCTTGGTTTCTCACTTGTGAGTTTACCATATTAGCATAACAAGTTCCTGCCTTGTAGCAGAGAAATAGTGCTGTCAACTCATGAAGCTAAATGGGTTTCATCTCACTCTGGTGTCAGTGCTCAGGAGCTTTTGCATGTCAGTTTTTCGCTTTAGATTGTTAAAAGAAATTAAACAAAAATGCTTATAATGGCTTGTATCTAGATTAATCTATTGTTGCACTGATGACTCGTCTCGCTCGTTCACTTCTGTGGTCTTTTAATCTTGCATCTGTCTGAATGGGATCAGGACTAGTGTTGGAACACATCATATATATATTTTTGGTACATGATTGATGCTTAAATCTCCAATGAAGGTCATTTACAGAACTCAGAAAAATACATTTTCAGTGATCTCCAATATTTTCAATTGTATTACATAATATTTAACAGTTGCTGTTTTTGTGCTCATAACATTTATTTTATGGTTTTATTCAAGGTCTAATCTGTGGAGAACTTTTTTTTTTTTTATGAAAACTAAGACATTCTATTTAAACACAAGTCAGGTCAACAAAAACAACTCTCCTTGGAAAGCACAATGTTTGTCCATTTATTTAAGAGTTACTTTAACAAAAGTGTATTTTGTAGTTTGTATTTTTTTTAAAAAGGTATTTTACTAAAATGTAGACTGAGGACATGTTGTCCTTGTTTTGGGGTTATCTGTTACTTTTTCAATCAAATGTGTTCACAAAGCATTTAAAAGGAACAGTGCAAAGCAAATAGCACATGCAAACACTGGTTACAGGCTCAAATGTTGTGGCTCAGCTTTAGACTAATCTGCCCACGGCTGACAACCTTTCCCCAAAGGAGCCCTTTATAATTAGAGCTTTGTGTGATGTGAGCTGTGATTTGAGCATAAAAAGAAAAAAACACATTCTCTGAGAGAATAGCACTTGCTATGATATCCCTTTCACGCACTGACACCAGCTTCTGCGAATGGCAAACCCCTATCAGTGAAGACTTGTGATTTTTACATACAGGAAGCTTTAAGTGGGCGAGGCAGTCTAAATGGTGAATATGATGTGGGCTCACTTCACATGACCTTGTTGGGAGAATGAATATGCCTGTGATTGACTGTATTTCTGACCATGAAAGACATATGGATGGCTTTATGTTACAAAATAGACCAACCACTGTTACACAAATTTCATCAAGTCATTTATTAGGAGCTATTTGATGTTTGTTGTTTATGAGTTGTTGACATGCTCTTCAAAAGCACTGAATGTAGACAGACTTTGCTGCTCCTCTCTTGCACTTTGTATAACCTTCGCTGCATGGCCTGTTTGGCCCAGCTGGTGATGGTTTTGAGGCACACAGCTGTGTGGGAGCGGGCCTAGAAGGCACTTGTTCAGGGACCTGAATACGATTAGTCCATCAGCCGCTGAGTTCCCTAAAATGGGCTGCCAAGGCCAAAGAGCTTCCTGTCTGTGCTGGTGCAGCGCTCCATGGCCATGTAAGGGAATAGGCAAGATACTGTGCTTATTTTAAACAAGGAGGGAATACTTCAAAGGACTACTGATGCCCCCAGCTCCATTTCCACTACTTGTTTACTGTCAGTAAAGCATCCCTGGAAGCGCAGTTCTGTAATTACTTTTTATCTATTGAATAGGATTTATTTCCCCTTTTCACTCATTAAACTTTCTATATTGAAGATTACATTTTCATGACTGTCCTTTAATTTCCATGCACTTGAAATAAAAACAAATATGGATTATCATGTGCAGTCTAGGGCAAAAAACACAGAGCAGAGCTAGTGCTAATTTGCTAAAAAGAACAATGCTGTTTATCATCCATCTATTGGTGCCCAAAAACTACATTTTTGTTCAATAGCAGTGAATCTTAACAAGCTCAATAACTACTATGATGTATATATATACATAGATCATTTTTAGATTGTATTAAATGTTGTTAAGCTTTAGTAGTTTTCAAATGTGGTGCTGATTTTTGGCCTTTTTAGTGGCATCTAGTAGAGACATTGCAGATTGCAATTTCACATCAAACACTCCTGTTTATGTGGAAAGCAATGGCACCTTAGGGACATGCTAAACAAACCCACTAAAAAAAGGTCTGATTGTGATTTCACTTAATAAATATGAAAAATAAGTGTTCTCTTATGTTTAACCGTATGCTACAACAGTTGACACAATGCACCTTTAGAACCATTTTAAGAAAAAGTCAAATGATAGCAATGTGCTTTGACTGTTATCGTTACGTTTAGATATTAGGTGAGTAAAGGCAACAAACATAAGTGAGTACAATGAGTCAGTTTAACTAACTCGACAGTGTAATATCGCATTGTCTGGGTGACATCACTCATTAAACATTTACACCATTTATTAATGATACACATCATAAAGATGACTTTAAAATGAGTAATTGGCATAAAAAATAAAAGCATGGAACTTCATGGCACCCTTTTTTTTACAACTAAAACGTTTTTTCCCTTTGAAAATAGAAAGACTGACACCTCAAGCAGTAAAAATATATATATATATATATATCTAATTGAATGCTATCAAAAGTGCTGTCAATATTGTTCACTGTATATTCTGCAAAGTGGAAGAAATTGCTGTCAGTGTCCAAGAGCACAGAAAAAAGTATCTTTCTCTCATCTCATCCAATGTGAGCCACTCAGTCATTCAGACAGGGGAGGGGGGAAGCAAAAAGTCTCCTCTAATGAGTATCTGGTGGCTGCTCTCCCGTAGTCGTGACTTGTTTGTTCTTCTATTATTCCCCGAATCGTCTCTCCTTCCATTGCTGCACCAGTTAGGACCCGGCTCAGAGAATAAGATGTGGCTGCCGTGTGAGGCTTGTCGTAGCCTTCTGTCATGGAGAGCTAATTGGATCCAGTCGGATTGACCTCAGATCCTTCTCCCATTTCAACTGTGACCTAATCCTTCCCAGAGCTCCCTTTGACATGTATTTAAATGCAGCGCGTCCATATATAACACTAAAAATGACTTGTTAAAGTTCAGTTTCAAATCGGCTGCTGTGATGTAAGACAAGGTTGTTCGTGCAGTATACTTTCCACAAAAGTAAAAAAAAAAAAAAGATGTGAATGCATTATCAAGGACACTTTGTTTGTGTTGATACAAAGTATAATCACTGTGAAAATCTCTTCTTGTTAAACTTGCAAATCAAATGTACAGAATTTAGTACTGTATATGTTATATTCAGGCATTATGGTTGAAGGAACAAAACAAAGTACCTTCCTTAACCGAAGATATAACAAGTGTCTATGACTGTAATTGTACATCAGCAGTCAAAAGCAAACTCTATTTTGCTTAATTAATAAAAAAGAAAAAAGGTGCTTTATTTGCTAAAATGCAAATGTCCAAAGAGAGAAAAGGGCCACATTGTCCATTGCCCAAAATGAATAACAAAGTCACCAAAAGGATCAGTTTCATTGCGTAGCTGCATAATGTCATATGGTGTTTGCAGGAGATGTTGATACAAAAGAGTGAATTTAAAGCTTTGTTCAAAAACAATCACAAAACCAAAAAAAAAGCTTCAATGCAATTGCACAAAATCAAATGAACCATATGCTGTCCCTATCTCGAACCATAAAACCTCTCCTACATGCTGATACACTTACTCAATTGAACTCCAACATGATTCCTTATGTCCACACAAGTGTATTTCAAATCAAGGTTGCATTTAGAGCTCCAAGAAAACAAAAAAATAAGGGAAGAGAATGTAGTGAGAGCATAGTGTCATCTCACCTAATTAGCAGGCAGTAGATAAAAGGCTGTCATTCATAATTGAAGCTGGCGAAGGAACCCTCTCATCCCTGAATTCGTAAGTGAGAATGTTGAAGCTGCGTGATTCCTGCCCTGCTTTCATCTGCACCAGCACAAAGAAGGAAGTCTAAAGTGTCAGTTTTCCAGAGCTGGAGTGAAGGGAAATTGAGCCATTGTGCATTATATTGAAAATAAATCCTCTCCATATTCCAAAACATAGAGCATCTCTGACTCTCTTCTCACATAAAGTTGTTGTTTTCTGTCTCATTGTTTTGTTGCCGAGGGGCAGTAAACATGAAACGTCTCTGGTGAGTTGGCTTGGTGCAGAGCAGGTGAACTTGCTCTGAGGAGTTACGCACTGTGTCAACACTTTGTAGAAACATGATCAATATACCGTTCAGGCAAAGCCGCTCCCCTGCTTCCCACAACTCTGTGCTGCTGCAACACCTTTTCAACATTTTCAGTCTGGATTGTGACAAGACTTGTGCGATCCTTTCTTTTCAGTAAAATGAGGATACTGCAGTGTGGTCTCAAACTGTGCTTGATAAAACGTTAATGTGACAAACACTTTTTTCTATGTTATCTTAATTCCTATCCTCTTATGTCTATCCTGTCCTACTGATGATAATTTAGAGCCTAAATCATTGATTAGCTCACTGACCCAGCTGTGTGTTGATTACTAGTATCAATCAATCAGTGGCGTAATGATGACACGGCTTGATCCAGCATTTCACTGGCCTACTCGTTCTGTATTATAACTCGTCGATCAATTTTTGTTATACCACTTTTTGATTGATTCAATATATTCCAAGTCACACACAGTTATGAGCATGAATAATACATGCACCAAAATGTGAAAAATACAAAGTATGTTGAAGAAAAATGGTGCAGAACCAAAACATTTCTGCTTTACATAAAAGGCATTGTTCACTCAAGCGTTCACTCAAATGGACCTCATTAACAAAGGTGACTGTGTAATTTAATTTGGCTGCACCAGATTAAATTTTCAGTCCATAATATCAGCCTTACAGGCTTTGACCTGAAAATCAGACAGAACAGTACCAGAGCCAGTGATTAAGCTGTTGTTGCTCAATCATTCACGTTTTCTGCCTCCTGGCTCAATTTGTCTCTGGAGCACAGTAGAGAAAATTGCCACACTCAGTTTAAAGATTTATTTGGAAAGACACGTGGACTTTAGCTACCCCTTGATAATGAAAATGAATGCTGAATAAAGTCAGACTACATGGTCTAAAAGTATTGTCATTTTATGAAGTGCGTAATTACTTCCAAAATAAAGCTTTAAAATAATAATAAAAAAGATAAATACCGCAGATAAGAGTCAGTGCACTTTTCTGTACTTAAGTCAAGCAGAAAAGAGAAAACACTTATGTTTGTGGGGTAATTCAATTCAGTATTTTACATTTATAACTAATTGTTGATGTTTGATATTATTATAATATATTCAGATTTGGTTTGAGCATAGGGAGGTATACATAGTTTACATCGTGCATTGACTTTAATTAGATACATTTAAGTCCCTAATCGCCAAGCCTGGATAATGTTTACTGTCAGGTCCTTTTACATTGTACGCATTTAAAACTTAAAAAACTACCCAATTTTATTCTTTCGGTCAAAGGTTCTACCCCACCACCCAACAGCAGCCAAAGTCTTGTGCACATTCAGAGATACAGTATACAAACCATAGATTTTAAAATTACATAATACGTAATATTGTAAAAGATACAAACTCGAGAATAAGCAATAAACAAATTCACAGCTGGACAGTGAACTGCAATAAATCATTTTAATAACAGCCTCCCGTGTTTGTGGTTAAAAGAAAAAAGAAGAGACCATAAAAACCAGCATGGTCGGTATTTGTGCTGTTAGGTGATCACACCATCTGAATATAGGTTTGTTTCGAGCCAGATCGAGACAGCAGCACCTGCACGCAGGGCTTTTTAAACAGTGGAAGCAAAGGATATCAGCAAACACCCTGAAGAGCCAGGGGTCTGGGATATATGCCAATGTGTCTCGTTTCTTCTTCGACATGGCCAATCTATTCTCTGGCCCCATCAGGCAGCAGCACACCAAGCTAAGGCCGATGATAAAGACGGGGCGTCGTGTGCAGGTGGAAGACAACAGCTGTGGGGCCAGCGAGTGGTGGAGCAGTTTTGAAAAAGACATAGTTGGGCAGACGCAATTGATAGACTCAGGTAGTCCGTGCATATTTACTGTATATGTATGGTTTGACATCTGCTCCGGCTCTCCAGATTGATAACTTTAGACTTTAGCATGGCATTAACACACCTCTGGGTCTTTGAATAGTTGGCTTGGGTCTCCCAAGGCAGGCTTGAGAGACAAAACACACTCAGCATGTTCCTCCATAGTACTACTTGGTCCAGTTTGGCCTTGATAGAAGAAAACGATTAGTGAATTTGGCAATAAGCTTCTCAGATTGCTGCTCCAATAGGGCCGCAATGGCGCAGTCTTATTCCCTCTGGATGACATTTTTTGTCTAGGTGGTCAACTGAGAATTTGATGACTAATGAAGGTTGGGAAAATTTGAGACTCCCCCAAACTCAAATAAAATACGTATTGAGTCAAGGCCAGCTGGAAACG
Source organism: Perccottus glenii (assembly GCA_024416835.2). Taxonomy (NCBI): domain Eukaryota; kingdom Metazoa; phylum Chordata; class Actinopteri; order Gobiiformes; family Odontobutidae; genus Perccottus; species Perccottus glenii. The sequence goes on along the minus strand of CM044556.2, from coordinate 24,125,667 downwards.
GTTGTCAGAGTACACTGCTATGTTGGGCAAAGAAAAGGCAAGAAAAGGTACAAGGTATGGAATAACATATACAATACATAACAACTTGACTTTTCTAAACTGTACAGCAATTTTAGATTTTTGGGCTATCTGCTGGCTTCGATGAGAAGAAAAACAACACGCTCCAGATAACTGTCACAATGTGCAGTGGGCACTAAGATGGACAGTTTCTGACCTGAACAGAATCCTAAATATGGACTGGACACAAGTTCAGTGACACCATTTAACAGACTTCAAACTTCTGCCCTCTGGGTGGAGGTTTTTAAATAGTCCTACATCACCAGTTTTTGTTTGTGGCTTTGTGTATTCAGCACTGACTTTTACTTTTAGTTTTTCCTGTAAGTCGCCTAATGATTTGAACACCTGCCCGTGTTAATTGTATTTATATAATAAAACTAATACATCTAAATAAACTACTTTGTAAGGAAGAACTAATGTATTTTGTGCTACTTTTTGCTCAAGTTTTTCCAAAGTCTTGCCACAGCCACTAACTGTCTCATTCCTTGCTCCCCACCAGTTTGGAGCATTTAACTCATTGATACCAGAGTGGGCTTGTGCACTCCCATCTAAGTGCGGATCCTAAATCTGTTTGCTCAGATTGCCCTTGAATGGTCCCACGTGGCCAACTGTGGTGTAATGGTTGCCTCCCTGTGGGATAAACAGCCTCTCAGGAAAGCAGGAAGGACAATTACTAATCAATGTGTTCAGCTCCCAGATGACACCTAAACGAGTGGTGTTGAGGCTGCGTCTTATTTCACCCCAAAGGCTTTTCTTCCTTCAGCATGGATCCTTGTTTTTTAATTGATTAGCTCTTGACCACAACATTTCAGGTTGTGGTGGTGCACAGACAAGAACATGGAATTTTATTTATTCATTTTTTCCTGTTTGCTTTCCAAAGGCTTAAACATTTTACCGCACTAATCATCCTTGAACATCTCATGGTTTCAGGCACAGTATTGAACTGTTGCTATTTATTGATAACCATATTAAGTAAACTGAAAGCTGAGACAGTAACTGACTACACACACACTTAACTAATAAGCTGTCATTTGCAAAATTAAATAAATTAATTTATGTTTTGTAGTTGGATTTTGAATACATTTTTACTTAGTTAATCATCAATTTGAATTATATCAATAAATTAAAAAAAGAAATTTAAATAGAAATGATATATTGAGTATCATACCAGTATAGATCAATGCTCACTTCCAGTGCTTGTTGCAGAGCACATAGCTAGTTAAATGTGGCCTTAATGCTTGGAAAATCAGGCGATGGGCCTATAAATAACCCAATTAGGAATTGGTGCTGTTGTGGTTTGTAAAAAAAATATTCAGATGAATATATTTTAATGACACCCATGAACATATAATACAACAGTTGAAAACCATATCCTACTTCTGTCTGTCGGCTCCTGCTCTCAGTCAAGAGCTTGTGTTCAAAACAACAGGGATGTACAAATGTATAAATGGGATTATCTTGCTGCGTGGGCGAGTAAAGCATATCGTCTACAGCTGATTACATCATTCTGTTAGCTCACCTGTGCCTGACATTTATAACTCCACCTCCTGCACTGAAGAGACAAACTGCTGGAAGCATGATCACATTCACACATCGTGCCACTGCCACTGCAATCTGGTGACAACTGCTTTCACTCGGGGATCTTGCAGACTGACAGCAGCAGTTGCAGTGTCTCCCTGCTTGTCTCAGTTTATGTCTCAAGTGTCAAAAGCTATATTAGTTGCTTGGACACTATATACTGTATTAAGATAACCAAAAGGAAGTGTTTGGTGATAATGTTTGTCAATACCTAATACTGCAATGAGAACATGAGATAAATAAAATGAATTTAAACTCCAACTTAGTCTAAAAATAAATGTGTCCGAGCAATTAGCACTATTCATAAAAGCATTTAGGTAATGGAGAATAATGTTGGAAAAACTGAACGCATACGCATTTTGGTTTGATGCTAGGATTCACCAGGCAGCGGGCCATCTGATCATGTGCCGAACACCTTCCACTCTCGCCTGTAGAACACTTTGCTGGAAGCGGCACTCCTCTTCAGAACCAGGTTCTGGCTCATGAATCTGACAATGTTTTATAAAATGTTAAGTAACTGTGCCTCCCTTGCACATTTGTTTGGCTGTCAGCGATGCATGCCTCAAATGTGATAGCAGATTAAATTGTTGTACCGCCCTCAGGAGGTGTAAAACTTTTCTCAGCCAAAAAGTCCCCATGGAAAAAGCATCCATTCACGGGTGTTTGTGGCAACACAAAACAGGCCTGTTACAAACTGGAGAGGAAAGCAGTGAAAACTACACTTAAGTGATACAATGCTTTCATTGAAAGCACATTTATAGTGTGATTAGGATTTTGCACTCATTTCATTGGCAAAGCACGGGGCATACTGATCATTCATGTCATGCACAGTCAAAAGAGCACATACCAAACACAAAGGAGTCCCGGGTTTAAAAAAAAAAAAAACAGACAAAAAAAAGAATTATGTATTGTTGATGTGGATATGAGGTTTATAAATGGAAACACCGTTGCATTTGTTATGTTTTTCTTAAAATAATTTCTTGTTCAGATCAATGAGTGAGACAGCCGGTATTATGGGAATGAATGATCAGGGTTAATTCTTGCAAGAACAAAACAGTTCATACACATACATGAGATTTTATAGCTTGCTGTATGTCCAGTGGTAGGGGGCGTAGACAGTAGTTTGTCATGTCTATGTCTATGTCTAGTTTGGATTAGCATGAAGGACATGATCTGAGCAGGACTAAGAGCCATCAGTAATTACTAAAAACAGGAAATATACAATTCCCTTAACATTAAGTGTATGAAAATAATTTCCCTTTTTGTTTTTTAAACGTACAATGAGCAATGGTACGTATGGATTTTACCTTGATAAGTGGATTATAACACAGCTACAGCCAGTGATTGTTATAAAGGATTGTCTGACTGGAGTTCCAAAATCCTGCAGCAGCCCCGGTCCCCATTTTAAGACAGTCTCGTGCAAAGGTATGACTGAATTATCCTGCAACAGTAGAAGATCTCAGCTTAAAGTTTCCAAAAATGTAGTCAAGTAATCACATTTGAGAAAAAAAGTGTTATTCTGAGTGCATAACATTGAATATTTTGATGCAGTGTGCCTGAAGAGTTGCATTGTGAGGTGTTCTGTGGATGAGGCTGTGCTTGTCAAGGACCATCTGCACATTTTATCTAGTCTGGGATTTCAGTTTTAATACTAATATTGAGCAATAGAGCAGTGAATGAGGTGCAAATACCACATTTTATGACTTTGGGGCAGCCATTGGCATACTGAGAATGTGTATTGCAGACCATGAAGCAATTTTTATTTCACTCTATCCTTCAATAAAAGTAAATAGGCCTAATGGCACTTCAATTCTTTGTGGCACTTTCCAGCAGATGGCAGCTCCATGTGAGGCTTAACTAATCATAAACATGTAAATAATGCAAGGACCTCTAGCTGAGAGGGCTTGTAGCAGGAAAGCAGTGAGAGAAGCACAATAGGGGCTTAAGGCTCTGCTGAACAGGCACGGCCTTTTAGCCTCAACATCACATAACTACCATTTCAATCTTTCACTCCGATGACTTGCATATTAATGAAGGCCATTGTTGCAATGGAGTAATCAAGACCTCATGTTTGTTCATGCGCTCATGAATATTTACACAAATTTAGATGAAGACTTTGGCCTACAGCACTGATGACAAGTGCTTTTAAATACAGCTTTTAATTTGAGTAACTTTTGTTCTTCACTCAAGTCTGCCTTTCTAAAAAGTGAAGCAATATCAGAGACTACAGTGAAAATATGTTCTCCTTGACACCAATCATTATCTTCAGATGGTTCTTGAAGCTCATTCACTTTTATCTTCATGCTTTTTTAAGTAATTTGTTCCCCTATTAGTCCATTTTAAGATATCTACGGTTGGTGTCGGGGTGGGACCAGTGACCAATACCCAAATGTAAACAGCAGTCTATTTCTGTTTCTTTTTATCTTGATTTCAATGGCTTATTAACCTTTACATCCTAAAGACACATAAAACACAAAAATACATGGGGCAGTCACAGCTGTTAAAGCATAATAGGAAACATCCTTTTGAATGTGTGCACTGTATGTTCTTCATTGACACACTTGTAAGCTGCACATACTGACTTAAAAATCTGTTTTATCAATGTGTGTATTTAAAAAACTGAATGTGTAAAGTTCATGAAACATGGGGAGATATGAGAAAGAATGGCTATGACCTCTGAGGGTAAACACCTTTTGAGGAATGATGTTTTGGTTCAAGGACGACACACTGACGGAGGGCAAACAACAACTTCTTTCAAAATGAAGCACTTTCCAACCCCTTGAAGAAAATAGCACAGCACCTTTCTTGACAGAGACTAGTGGAGAAGTGGATAAGACTGTTTCTGTAAGTGAAGAGGTGAAACATTTTTAAATGAAAAGCCTTATACAATGCAGATGGCAAGATTTGTGTTACCCAACCCTTTCATTAACAACCACATACAAGAAAGACATTTACTGTAGGTGTACCTCCTGTTGGCCTAATCTGGTTCACCAATAAGCCATAGAAAAGTCACTTTGTCAATCAAGAAAAAAATTATAAAAATGAAGGAAACTGGTCAAATTCTATCACTACTGACCAGCAACTGCAACGATTTGATAAATGATGTAAAATAAATTGTACAGAGCCACCTCATTTCTACTGGTTCCGGAGTTACGGTACTAACTTGCCACATACTGACCCAACCCATACTGCACTACTCAGTGAAAAAGTGCCTTAAGTTATCCACCAGTTTGCAGACTCACTAATGCTGACTCATATCTAGAAAACCTCAGGATTAGCTGAAACATCTTTACTTAAGTATAGGCACTTTTTTAGGTCATATTTAGTCTGTGATGATTATGCTGAATCTTACCAAAACTTCCCTACATGGTTGAAAATAACTTGCTTTAGCAAATAGGCCACTTCTTTTTCCTTAATTTAAACAAAATTATCCTTTGGTTTGTTATATAGATTTTGTTTTGTTCATTAATGTAGCACTTTTTAAGGTAAGAGTCAATTTATACAGCCGCTTTACATATAAGAAGTTAACTTACCCAGTCAACACTATGCAGTCTGTCTACTTCTGTCTGGTTTTTCTCTTTTGGTTTAAAGTGGGTAATGATGTATTTTCAGTTTGAGGTTAAAGCTGCCTGCAGAAAGAACAACTCTGATCTTGCTGGGTAAAAGTAGTTGTTACGTATAGAGACAGCCTGTCAGAAATACTCCTTGCTATTCTGTTAGCATGTTCACTGCTAAACAGATAGTGGCTATTAAAGTAATTTATAGTTAAAGGCAATACATAAGAGATGCAAAAGAGTTAACATTGTTTAACAGTTTAGCTGAATGGGGAAGTAAGGGGGCCACAAAAGTTTAGCTCTAAGAATGTGTTTTCCAAAATCACTTCTGAAATCCAACAAAAGCAACAAACATTTTGTATGTGTTTACAGAACTGACCCAAAAGTTTCTCTGGTACAAAAACATTAATAATGCATAAAATGTGTAAACTTTCATAAAACCTGTCTAAACTCAGAACCCTGCGAGTAACCTGCTTGTTTTTCAGATGTCTAGAGTTGCTGACTGCAGCAATACATTACAACAATGCTCTCTGCATAGTAACAGTGGTCGTCTGGAGTGTGTACAGAATATACGGGAGCCTGATTGTTTTGACTAAACTCAAACACCATCTATAGCATCTGGAAAAGACATGGTTTAGCCCAACAATGGGGATGATATTAATATAAGCAATAATTTAAATCAACTGACTGCCTTTTGTAAGAAGAAATGTGCATGTTTTGTGTGTTAGTCCAGTGGGGATAGAGGGAAAAGCACAAATACTCAGAATCAAATATTGTTTATTGATTTGTCTAAAAATACACCATTCATGAATTAAGTGGTGCCATGTATTATTCTATTTCTTACTCACAGTAAGTCTATTTGCTGTGTCAATAGCCAATAAAAGAGATTTGTAATATCAGTGGGACTTTCCTGGATAGATAAAGGTTAAATAAAAAATAACAATTCAAAAGAATACTATAAAATGTGCAGACATCTAGAGGATTACAGTCACATGACTAATTATGATCAAACCACTGACACAATGACAAGTTCAGGCAGGTTTATATAAAGTGTTAAATCTAATCAAGCATGGTTGCACTTGTCAATCAAAACTACTCTCTGTCACAGCTACCAATGAACCCGAAGCTAAGCCCAACATACACTCAATATCGTAATATGTCTGCCATTAACAGTCCTTTTTTTGTCTTTGGCAGTGCTCTATTTAAAATGCACACAAAACTGTATGAGCCTTAAGCAAAAAAGCCTTGGGCTAAAGGAGGCTTTCATTTGAACAGATTTTTAGATTCAACACTGGAGTAGGTTAAGAGTTGAAGTCTCCAGAATCAGCTTAAATATAGGGAAACTAGACTGCATTGTAACACCTTTCCCTTGGTTCTACCAAGCTGACCTAGATTGAGCCAGCAGAAAAGTTTAGTTTTTTATGTTTTAACATTGTTTAGAGTTGTTGTTGTGGTAGTGCAAGCATATCATGTTCCACTTATCTCTTAAAGCCAATTGAGCAGCTTGAGTATTGAGCAAAAAGGCACATGCCAGTTCCCCAGGACCTAGTCTGCAAGTAAAACAAATTACTTAATACAAAAAATGTTCTAGGTTTAAAATGTTTAAAAAACTGTTTTGCTACTGCACAGACTTTTCTCAAAATCAACACATAGAAAATAAAAGGCAAAACAATGTCTGTGATTGTTTTCTTAAAATGGTAAATAGCTGCATAGTTGCAAAAGTTATTTTAACCAAGGGCACATATTCATTTGTTAGCCTTTCCTTGTATGTCTAGAGATGAGAAGAGTACATGGAAGACTACTGATAATGAAGGTTGGCTGGGGAGGTGGAGGAGATGTTTAATTCAGACTATCTGAAGTGTAGACAGAAAAGTCAGATGATTGGTTGAGCAGACCAACTTATCAATGCCTGCGTAAACTAACATAATCAATGGAACATTATTGAAAATGGTAGGTGTTGGCTCAGGAGGTGTTTAAAGTATATGTTTGAAGTTTATGCGTTTTCCGATCAGTGAAGCGTGCCTGTTAAGTGGCTTGTGTGGACTATAAAAGAAAAAGGAAATGCCTAAAATACAAATGAATTGGACAGACAAGTCACATATAATTGGATGAGTGGACTAGCTGATTTACGCCCATCCAAATGATTTTTGCAAAGGTACTGCAGATGCTTCAATGTTTTAAAATATTACCAGTGATAGAACCAAATGTCATCAAGGTGTATCCAATCTCCTTCTGCCAAACATGCAGCTGCTCACTGTGGCCACCCTCAAGGCTTCTCTTTGAATTGCCTCTTCCCACTCCCGGAGTAATGGCCCTGAGGCTGCAACACAGTGAAACCAAACAAGAAAACAGTGTGGATGCATCAGCAGCAGGTCAGAAGGGCTGTTTGCCCCCCAGCCATTCCACGTGCTAATTTACATACTGACCACATCAAACTGTGGCCCTGGTTACATTTGCATTTCACAAGTTAAAATTACAGCATCCTCAAGCACGTCAATACTTTGTACTGCCAGGTGAATAAACCACTATTCTGTCTAATTGAGAAACAGGGGTCTTTGCTGTGTAAAACACACTAATGAAAGACTTTAGCTCTGTGCAGTTGGACTGTTTGACTATAACAAGCAACTCATTTTCAAACAATAACCTATAGAAATGCTCATTTTCTTGTTTAATCTGCAGTGGGATTGTACACTCACATCTGATTAAGCGGTTAGGAGAGGTCATTGATTAATAAAGACAACAATCAAAGCGACAGTTACTGCAGTAACAGTAGGATGTTTAGTGTTAATGGCTCCTAATTACAGCGAGAATTCTGACACATGCAGCATACTGTGCTGTAGCTCCCGGATAATTATCTTAGGGTCATTATTTAAACTGCTTATGATCTTTCACTGTGTCTTTTGGGTCCTGGATGCATCCTCGATGAAAAAAGAACTAATGCTTTACAAAATTGTCCTATTATCAGAGGGAAATGTGGCACTAGTGCTTTCTTTCTATTAGAATATAAGTAATTGTCAATCAGCACTGAAACACTGTAAGCTTCTCTAAGGTCCTTTCTGTGGTGTTTGTTGTAATAACAATTTTGTATCTCAGCCTGCCTGTGCCACAGTTATTCAAGAGAGAGTAAAAGGCTGTTTACACAAAATATCCCTATATATATATATATATATATATATATATATATATATATATATATATATATATTGCCCAAAACAGAAAGATCCTGTTGTATTTTAGCTGTTGATTGACACGGGGAGGAAGATCTTACTCCACAAATCTTTTATTCCTCCACCGGCATGTATCAGCTGGATCTAGCTATTGGCTTCTGGCTACACTGATCAGGGATAAAAACAAAATGCTAAATTCTTCTAAAACTTGTTCTGATTATTATTACATGTATACATCCATACTGAGGCTTTAGGCCAGGGGTCACCAACGCGGTGCCCGCAAGTCATGTTCTAAAAAAATAGCACTGGTCAAAATAGAGCTCCATATTAAAAAAAATGTTTTTGAATAAAAAACGCTTGCAATAATGTAATGTCATTTTAAAAACAAATGTGTTTTAATGAACTCTGGCCTTTTCTGAAGTCAAATGTCAATATTGCGCGCACATGTCCAACTCCTGACACAAGGAAGCGAACATACCATTTTAACAGCGTTTGGGAGGAAGAGTTCTTTTTTACGTTAGTCAAAGAAAAGTGTGTGTGTCTCATTTGCGGGACGACTTTTGCAAAGGCAAAGCTGCACAATGTGGCAAGACACTTTAGTACGTGTCAAGAAAGTTTCAATGCTAACTAGCCCCCCGGCAACGCATTAAAGACAGAAAAAGCCCATGGGTTGAAAGCAGCTTTGGCCAAACACGAGGCCGCTGACAGTCATCTCTGCCCTCTCCAATGTTCAACTTGGAGCAAGTACGATTGCTAGAAGAGTGTCATCTATGTCCGAGAACTTAACAGAGCAACTGGACCGGGATCTTGCATTACAGTACACTGGTGAGCAGAATGTTGTGCCAGGCTTCCCACTAACAGACATTTACAGACAAAAAGAGATAACATTTGTTCATTGTAAACATCTTAACATTAAACTAAAAATGGTGCACAGGAAAATTGTTCAAAAAAGACTAGATAACTTGTTGTGACTTGATTAATAATTTCCCTGGCATTACTTTCTGACTTTCAAATGTTGGAACAGATAAACATAAATTCATGTTGCATGTTTAAATATTCCTACCATCATTGTTGTATAAATACTTGTTTATTTGTGGGGAATAATTAACATTGGCATGTGAGCAGTCTCGTCACATTATATTATTATTATTATTATTATTATTATTATTATTATTATTAAGAAGTGATCTGTGCAATTTTGCTATTAAGGAAGTTTGTATCAAACAGGTAGCTCTTCGTACTACTCAGTTATCTTGAAGTAGCCCTCAGTCTTATAAAGGTTGGTGACCCCTGCTTTAGGGTATAGCACTGTTCAACGTTTAAAATGTGGGCTTTTAGGTTTGCTCTTCTCTCCTAGTGTGTACTGATGGTAGCAATGGGGTTTGCGTCACTCCAACTGGCCACATACTGTATACCTCCGTGCGAGGAAGATATGCACCACAAAAGGTTTTTTTTTATCATAACAGGGTAAAAACAGACAATGTGCAAAACTGCTCTGTGACACTGAGCCTTAGCTTCACACTTAGCTTTTTATCTACATGATATGTACATGTTATGTATTTTTCACCAAGAAGATCCTTGATGCACCCACTTGTCTTTGTCACCTCTTTTCACTGCCTCCATTGGTGAAAGAAATGTTGAACTACATCAAATTGTAGCTGAGTCTCAGTAATGTAGGCCAGAAGACTTGAAGACAGTGTTTCATATATTATTGTATTAAGAGGATTATCAGCAGAGAAGATAAACAAGACAAGGCTAGAGGGATGAACTAAGCTTATCTATAACAACATATTCAATCCATGGACTTCAGAACCTGTCTTTTAAAAGCATATTTTTACTTTGAATATAAAATGGGCTGGTCGTTTCTAATTGAAATGCATGGGCTAACCTCCAAAAGGGTAATTGCACTGGGTAGGATCATGGTCCTGACTGGAGAATGTAATCCTCTCAAGTCGTTTAATCTTTGGAGAGAACTTGCCTTTCCTTTTTGATGTGAACTCTAATAATGCAGCACGCACCAACAGTATAGTCACCATATGGATTTCTGCAGCTTACAAGTTAACTTGCGTGCTAAGTCAGGAAGATGTGGTCAGTGAGCGTTGTGGAAGATTATGGCCTCGCCCTCCACTGTGCGTGACCTCATCTTGTAAATGCGAATCTCAGGGCACACAATGGCTTTATGCAGCAGTGCGGCTTTCCGTCACGTCAGCACATCAGTTCATCTTTAAATTCACACCACATACGATGTGAATTTCACTCAGGATTTCCCCCATATGAGGTGCGGCAGTGAGCATAACAGAAGATGTATGGGAATAATCCAGCTCTTTTGACCCTGTTTGAAGCCTTATATGTCTTTTTATTCTCACAGGAGAATTGCTTGAACTGTTGCTTGAAGAGGGTCAGCATATGTGCATCCGGACCGAAAAGCACAGCCAACTGCAGATATGTGATCAGCAATGGATTTTTCCATCTTGCTCAGATTGAAGATTTTGACAAGGCGACCATGTCATTGCCTTGTGTAATGGGCTGGAGAGCTGTGAATTTTTTAGGCGACTGTCTGAGGTGTGAAATTGAGCTTCATGTTGACCTTTTATGGTTTGAAACTGAATTCTAATAGCTGAGGCATCATTTGAAAAAGGAATATTAACAGGGCTAGACTCTCTGACCTAGTCAAAAAGAGAAGTACAAACTAAAATTTAACTAATAACTGACTAAAATGTAAATCAGGAAAGACATACAAATATACTTGCATGACTTATGATTTACATTTTTGTTTTCTCCTGTAATGATTTACTTTGTGTGATTATTGATTATTGAGTCTGCCTCTTCACATTAGAATGACCCAGACCCAGACAGAATCATGTCTATCTCACTGACACAGTACACTCAGCTGGACCGAAACCTCTAATGTAACTTTCCTGTCCCCCTGACAGGGACTCATCGCAAAAGATTACATGAGTGACGTGCTTTATAGCACTCAAATAGAGGAAGCAGAAATATGACTGGAGCCTAGTCATATTTGTACAAAATATGCTAAAATTACCCTACAATTTTAGAAGACATGTTTCGTTCTTCTAATCTTGCAGGCTTGGACAGTCTCCACTTGTAAACAGATGACATTCATTAATATGGCACTGCTGTTGTGACCACAAAGTGTCTGTAGAGGGATCTGCGGCCTCTGCAATTGTTGTTTAAAATGTGCTATATTAATAAACACCTAATTTGATTTGACCTCACTCAATTTTAGCCAGAAATGGCACCTACCAAGGATTACATAATGTAATTTCACAAAGACTGTTGACATTACTCTGTTCAAGTCTTGTTTTACTGTATACAGTGTCTTGCGAACGTATTCGTCCCCCTTGAACTTTGCGACCTTTTGCCACATTTCAGGCTTCAAACATAAAGATATGAAACTGTAATTTTTTGTGAAGAATCAAAAACAAGTGGGACACAATCATGAAGTGGAACGAAATTTATTGGATATTTAAAACTTTTTTAACAAATAAAAACTGAAAAATTGGGCGTGCAAAATTATTCAGCCCCTTTACTTTCAGTGCAGCAAAACTCTCTCCAGAGGTTCAGTGAGGATCTCTGAATGATCCAATGTTGACCTAAATAACTAATGATGATAAATGGAATCCACCTGTGTGTAATCAAGTCTCCGTATAAATACACCTGCGCTGTGATAGTCTCAGAGGTCCATTTAAAAGCACAGAGAGCATGAAGAACAAGGAACACACCAGGTCCGAGATACTGTTGTGGAGAAGTTTAAAGCCGGATTTGGATACAGGAGCACTGTGCAAGCAATAATACTAAACTTTCAGCTCATACAAGGAGAAAACTGATCAGAGATGCAGCCAAGAGGCCCATGATCACTCTGGATGAACTGCAGAGATCTACAGCTGAGGTGGGAGACTCTGTCCATAGGACAACAATCAGTCGTATACTGCACAAATCTGGCCTTTATGGAAGAGTGGCAAGAAGAAAGCCATTTCTTAAAGATGTCCATACAAAGTGTTGTTTAAAGTTTGCCACAAGCCACCTGGAAGACACACCAAACATGTGGAAGAAGGTGCTCTGGTCAGATGAAACCAAAATCAAACTTTTTGGCAACAATGCAAAACGTTATGTTTGGGGTAAAAGCAACACAGCTGATCACCTGAACACACCATCCCCACTGTCAAACATGGTGGTGGCAGCATCATGGTTTGGGCCTGCTTTTCTTCAGCAGGGACAGGGAAGATGGTTCAAATTGATGGGAAGATGGATGGAGCCAAATACAGGACCATTCTGGAAGAAAACCTGATGGAGTCTTCAAAAGACCTGAGACTGGGACGGAGATGTGTCTTCCAATAAGACAATGATTCAAAACATAAAGCAAAATCTACAATGGAATGGTTCACAAATAAACATATCCAGGTGTTAGAATGGCCAAGTCAAAGTCCAGACCTGAATCGCAAACTGATAGAGACATACCCCAAGCGACTTACAGCTGTAATCACTGCAAAAGGTGGCGCTACAAAGTATTAAGTTAAGGGGGCTGAATAATTTTGCACGCCCAAATTTTCAGTTTTTTATTTGTTAAAAAAAATTAATATATCCAATAAATTTCGTTCCACTTCATGATTGTGTCCTACTTGTTGTTGATTCTTCACAAAAAATTACAGTTTCATATCTTTATGTTTGAAGCCTGAAATGTGGCAAAAGGTCGCAAAGTTCAAGGGGGCCGAATACTTTCGCAAGGCACTGTAGATACCACTTGGATTTGTGAGTGGAATATTAGGTTTATACCATGACATAATCATATTTGTAGACAAGTAGATCAATGTCGCTGATGAGGCAAGGGAATACTTGGATCTCAAAACTAACATAACAAAGTACTAATTTAAGTAATTTAAGTCTAACACGTTAGTTTGTGATGTGTTACCCCCAACATTGCACATGCATGTCTGTTCTCTGATGAATTCATTGATATCTATGTAGTGTATGAGCTATAATATAATTTAATAAGAAATATTAATTTATTAATTTGGGTAAATTATTAATTAATATTTTATTATCAAATTTGTCTCGTTAAAAGGGGGCACCACCAGATGATTCTGGAAAACTGATTATATTGATTAAGTCTCAATTAATCTGAAGGAAGAGAATTCTAAACCTGTTTTCGGATATAATTCTGAAATAATCAAAGAAAACCAAATCAAATCTTTAACATTTTATGGGGTTTATTGAAATTACACAAAATTAAAATGATGGAAAGGACACAAAGGACAAATTATTGACATACAATAAGAATAATGATTAAAAACAAAAAGAGGAATAACAAAATTATTGACTAGAGCTTTGTGGATAATGATATTTTGTCTGATTAAAACTCGGCTAAGCAGTTTTAATCACGGGTTATTTGAGCGGATGGGGGTAGGAGATAGATGAATGAACATGGCTCATTGGATACAGTTTAACGCCAAACTCTTGCTGTGTCAAGGTGCGGCTTACTTTGGGTAGCGGGCACTGGTTCCGATGGGCTCGATAGGAGGTCCAAAGTTTTGCTTCGGTCCTGAAACGGGCCGTCGGAGATAGGAAGATGCCGCTGATGCAGAGTCACCGTCACTGACTGACCGGAAGCCGCTGGCTGGTCGCGCGGGGGCTGCCGTGGAATGCAATTGTGGAAGGCGTCAACTTTTACCGAGCCGTGACAGTCTCTTTGCTATTAGGCAAGCACAGAGTAAAGTCTTTGAAAAATATCACTGGGTCCGACTGAAAAAGGTTTTCTCAGAAGTCGTTTTCTCTGGCGTAAAACAACGGTGATGTTTTTTTTGTAGATCTGTGTGCTTGCAGAACTACAAAATTTTGTGCGTCTCCGGAGATGACGTCGAACAAAAGGCAATGTGCAGTTTCAAAAATAAAATCACGTTTTAACCAGCCGGTTAAAACGGTACAAACTTGAAGACGAGAGGCGTCTATGGAGAGAGTCCGCAAGTAGCCAAAATTACTTGAGACGAAGGCAAAGATGAGGCTTTTAGGCCTCAAAGAAGAAAAAGCTTCAGAAGCGGAAAGTTGCTTCTACAGAGTTGCGAAGATAGCTCAAGAGAGCGTTTCCGGCGTGTGCCAGAGTTTTGTTTGGCTTAAAGGGGGTGTGTCTGTGGGGCGTTTCTGTTGCTGGGGGAAGCGCCTAGTCGTAATTCAACCAAAATCTCATTTTGACATTTAAGATTTTAAACACAAATATAAGCGTACACATATATTTGATAATGCAGGTTATAACGATAGAATGCCTTGTACACATGTTGTTAACACATATAAATTCATTCAACCATTTATTGACTGTAAACTTGTAAAGCTGAGAAAGAAAGGATTCTCCGTCGTGACTCGAAATCCTGTGGGAAAAGCATTCATTCAACATTTAAACATTTCCTTTTTATTAAACACAAATGTTTTATTCCTGAAATGTCCGATTCCTTTGTAAACATTTCGTTTACAAAGAAGTTAACAGTCAGTTTTGATTGAAAAAGAATTCAGCAGAGTTCCTCTCTGCTGTCGCTAGAGGGCAGTGTTGTCACATTCATACTGTCTCAGGCCTTCGTCTTTTCCAATACACAAGTCGTAATTCAGAGCTGAGGAGGCGTCATTTCTGGCTCCGGCCCGTCTGCTAACGCCTTTGATCCTGCTCTGCGATGAAGAAGGTTATTGTCATTGAGTGGGTTATCTCTGAGTTTTACGTCCTTGAAAAACAAAGAGAACATCTGGGGATCATTAGCACAGAGCTGTTAAACGTTGGTTTGAGGCAAAGTAAACACTTTCTCGTGTCTGGTAGAGGATTTGGCGGCATAAATTGTCAGGGCTTTGACATCTATGCGCTGTAAACCTCCCGTTGAACTGTGAAGGGAATACAGTTTATGGCTGTCTGTGTCCTGGTCACTGTGACCTGCAAATGGTCACTACATCTAAATGTTAAACAGTGTGCCTGAGCACACAGAGTGCCTGAGCACACAGCCCATAATCTGCTTGCTGCCTCTATTGAAGGCTCTAAAACAACCATAAAGAAGACTGTAAAACAACTGCCAGTCTCCATGTCCTCCTGCTGGAGACAGTTCACAGGCCTGACTCTCACACCTAGTGCCCAGGGCTACTTTATCGCTGCAGGCAACCTTGAAAAAAATGAAACACGAAGAGTGTGGATGTAGCAGGATGTTTTGGAAGGGAACGAAGGGAAGACAGAAGGAGACACAGAGTGAAATGGGGAGTGAGCATAGCATAGCAAAAGGCAAAGGGAAGAAAATGACTTGGCAGTCACCCAAGTGGATCATTACCTTGTGCTCCACAAATGTGATGTAGTGGAGAAGGTGAAACTGATAGTTTGAAAATGAGAGTAGTGCGCTGGACTGATACTTAATCATTAGCAGCACTGCGCCATGGCAGATAGCGGCTCTGGGCCTCAAGGTGTTCTCCCCTGATGTTCACTGGAACAGATCGACATGCTTGTTCTCCGCCTCCAACGGGAGTGTGGCATGAAGCGATTAAAAACACACTGCCCACTTTGTAACTGTCCGGTAAGCGCTTAGGCCCTGCAAAAAAGTGTTTGTGCTGTTTTCTAAGCATTGATTTATTGACACTAGTGTAAAAGCCACATGTGGACTGTTCCATTTTTGGTAACTAAATATAGACCCAATACATTTAACAAATTACTAATTCACTATTATAAATTGCAACAGGAATTACCAGTGCATATTGATTATAGTTTATGCTTTTGAACAATGTAAACACATTTGCATTTCCAATGTTAAACAAATATGTACATAGAAATAATGAATAATTGCAGCAACTATATAATGCTATATATATATTAGGGGCAAAAGCCATAATTAGAAACAGTCTTCCAGTCAAATCTAAACTAAAAATGGATTCTAGGAAGTTTTGCTTAATGTACAAGGCCTTGTCTATTTTTCAGTGATTCCACTACGAAACTCGGACTCTATTGGGATGCTTTTTGAAGTAAACATTCTTGGATTACCTTTCCAAGAAGATGTCAATGATAAAATGAGAGTAGACACCATCAGTGGTCCCCATGTGGAGAAACAGATACCTTTGGACTGCTCCGTAATGGCTTTCTCAAAGAGGGCCTTGCTCTTAGCACAAGGTTGCCTCAATGTGAATAACAGGCAACTGACTCACGCAATAGACACTTTGAAACAGGAGCTCAGTCAATGGAAGGATTTCACTAATGTTCAGAAAGATATTGAAGATATGGAGAAGAAATATATCCCAAAACTACGTATACCCCTTTTTATCAAGATAAGTTAATGTGAATGGTGAATTTAGATGGTGCTGGATGGATTTAATTAGTGATGTCCTTTTTATTAACCACATCATTGCAATGTTACTGTTAAAATAATTGTTTGGTTCAGATCACAAATGAGACGACAAAGACCACACATGGTAAATTTAGAAATAGAAGACCGGTTTTAATTCTTGCAAGAATGAAACAAATCAGACACAACAATGGTCCATGGTGATTTGCTTTAGAAGTTTACCGCACATGAAGTTTTTATAGGTGTACATTATGCCCGCCTCTCACTTCCAGGGTTGTGGATTGTTGTGTAATGAGCTGCCGTGTCAGTCATAGATGTGATTGAATATACAGTACTTGTATGCCACTAAGTGTACTGAACAGAGCGCCCCAGAACAGTGATGTAGTGCAAATGGATGTCTTTGTCTTGTTTGGACTAGCATGGCACCAATAGGAGACACAGCTGAGTGTATGTAGGTAAGCATATGAACTATGCGTGAGAGCATTGAGCAATAATATAGAATTTCCTTGACAGTTACTACTTTATTCTGCTGGTGAGCTTTGAGCTTCTCTGCAACCATCTAGCCAACCCTCAAGCCGACAGCCAGACGGAGAAGTCGAATCAGCAGCTTAAGAGTGTGTTGTGTTTGCTGTCATGTCAAAACCTGGCCACCTGGTCTCAGCAGCTGCTCTGGGTTGGGTTTGTCCAATTAGGTTGAGTTTGAACAGTCAGTGATATGAATATTGAAGCTTGTTTATCCAAAACTTTTGACCTCTTACCTGGTTCTGGTTCTAAACGTGTGTATGAATTGTTCCAGAATAATTAATGGCTGGCGTTGATTTGACCCCAACAAGGTTTTTGGCTACAGGGTTATTTTACATTAAGTGGCCCATAGAGCAAGTGCACTTGTGTTTAACCCATTGTAACACTGGTTCTGACCAATGAGCTAGAAGGTGGGACAGAGGGGTGATGTCATTAAAAACAATAATAGCCCATTTATGGTACTTTTGATGAGTACTTTTTGGTGAGAACTTTTGATTTTGGTTATATTCTGGTCTTATACTGGAAAAGGGTGTGAAGGGACTAGGCCCACTTTACAGAGTAAAGGTTTTGTGAAGTGAATGTTTTTGGCTGATGCTAGTTTGCAATCAAAACACATCACAATGTTTACAGTGTGCTAGAGGTATTAAAGACTATAACTTTAATGATTTTTTTTATTTTTTAACTACAGTCTACCTCTGTTGTGAATTGTTGAAAAGCAAACTTCTTGGCTCCTAAAAGGCCCCAGTCTGCCTTCAGGGAAAATGGAATACAGTATGTGTCCTCTTCCTCAGACCAAGCTCTTCATTTTACCCGCCTGCTCATTTTTACTCATAGTCCTCCTGTCCACCAGCTGTTTTCATCTTTACAGACAGTGTCCTCCCAGTGCCTCTTCTGACAGCCTTTTCACCAGCCCCCTCACCTGATCTGTCCACTGTCTGTCCCTGACTTGACCCAGCTTGTCCACAGAACCACTCCGCAGCTAGGTGATCTATGTGTTTCTTTTCCCTTCTGTCATAGCAATAGCATCATCACCGGATAGGTTACTTGCTGATTTGTTGAAATCATTGTAATAAGAGATGCTGATATGATTAAGTCTGTGGATTTAATGTATTGATCAGACAAATAATAAGAAATGTGGATGTAGATGGTGAGGAGAAATAGACTATAGAGTTAAATTAGTAGCTTTAGGGTTGCCTCATTGAGGGAAGTGGGTTTGTTACCTGTCTGGTGGTTCTTGTGCAGTTTAATGTGAATCTTCTTTTGGGCAGAAGGGTGAACAGGCGGTGTGCGGGAAGTGACGGGTCCCATTGGATGTTGTATAATCTGCACAGGCAGTGGGAGGCAGAGATTCCTGGTAGGCAGGCCCTTAATGATTTTTCGAGCCTCTGGAAAATACCCTCTTCAGTGTCTGTCCCTCAGCCTCAGAGCAGTGGGTAGACATCTTCTGCACATATAGGTTTATAAAGATGACATATTTTAAAGCATATACTTCATGTAAATAATAGCAAAGGGACACAAAGTACCCCCGCTTTTTTTAATAGAATTTTATTTTAAATATTGTTTACATTTTGCTTTGATTAAGTAGGTGTGAAGGCTTTCATCTGGTTCCTTTGAAGAAGTGAGCTGATGATGCAAACGCTGCAGTGCTTTATGTGAGCACAGAAAGGCTTTCCTGCTGAGGTCACACAGTAGATACCCTGATGCTCCAAAGAAACGCTCGATTCTCAGACTTAACTTCAAAGCCGTATCGGTACACCGCCTAATTCAGATAATTGAGTGCTGTGTGTTACAAATGAATGCAAGCAGCAGAACAGCGCATAGTCAGTTTCCAGAGTCCTTGGCCTTTGATTCTTTGAGAGGACAGTGGCGCACCATTTTTCTTCAAATTTCTTTCATCTGGAACTTGATCGATGCTATTTTACTAATAATGACAAGAAAGATGACAAAAAGTGCACTATGGCTGTATTATGCTAATGCCTGCATGGGCACCCTCACAAACAAGAATCAATATGGTATAGACACTTCACAAAATGACCCTGGCATTATCCTATTTTACTCAGGTCTGTATTTGTAACCTAGAGTTTAATAACGCAGAACAATATTCCTTTCAGAGAAACTTCAGCTGACATTGCAGAGAATACTGAATTATAATACCCTGCATATTTTGAGATGGTATGTGAAAAAGAAAGCACTGGCACTGGCTGTCCTAATCTGCCAGTACTCCTCTGCTGCTTGCAAAAATGAAAGAGAAGAAAAGGGCACTTTGCACTTTAGATCCTCTCACATGCTGTATTTTACTGCACGTAATGCCATTTCTTAGCCACTTCTTTTCTTACAGCCTGCAAAGCCACTTGAAAACAAAATAGCACAAACCAATTTGACAAGGCGATATACAAGAAGCCATTCACACAGCCATATGTCATACAGGGATGGCATCTGTTGGCTTTTTTCTTAAGTTAACCGTGATGTAACCAATGACAGAGTTGTATTGAAGTTTTTTTTTCAGTTCACTTTGATAATCTTTTAGGTCCATCTATCTTTCTTTTCTTGCTGTGACCCAAAGAGAGGTCAGACCTGCCACTAACAGATAAATAAATTGTATATGTTCTTGTCTGACCTTTACAGCACATCTTTAAAAAATACAAAGATGAAAATAAAGTTCAGCACTTTTTTCTTCAGAACAATTTGGTCAGGTGGGTTCCTAATAACACAGAGATACTGTATAAGGATCCTGGGCTATCTAACACACATGTCTTTACTGTACATTAACTAGGGTTGCAGTTACAGTAAAATAATTTGATAAACTAAGCCCTAAGTAACTATAATGCTCTAGTGTGGCAGGACTCTATGAGAACATCTTACCTTTACATGAACAAAACTCTCCTTACATCTTACCTGTTGGATTTGCACTGTAAGTGGTAACAGTATGAGTTGCTTTAATTGGAATAAGAATGTAATGGGAATAACATGGCAGACTGAGTGCTAGGTTTTAAGCCGTATGTTTTGTTTTTATGTCTGATCCTGTATTTGTCTATATCACTGTATTTTCTGTATTTTAAAAGGTATAAAAGGTTAATGAGTTCTGATCAACATTAAATGATCTAATACATCTGTTGACGTCCTTTGAATAAATAATGGCACAGGTTATTAGTTTGAATATGTATGTTTTGCAAGCACATCTGATTTAAATGTCAACTCTAATAAACGAATACAGACTAATCCCCTGCAGCTGAAAGGAAGAAAAAAAACATCTCTCCAAGAGTGACGTGTGGCAGACATGACCACAGACAATTTCCTCACATCAGTGTCAGCCAGCATTAAAAAGTGCAAGGTAATAGTTTCTTTACCTGTTTTTATTTCAATATCAGTGACAACCATTGAAAAAAAATGTGCTTTGTGATTGTAACAAAGGATCAAACATGAAGCATCCAAACATCTATTAATCTCTAATGTTGCTGTTCTTGTTGTGATCATTCAAAACATTATTTTTTATATATACTGTACATATATATATATATATATAGTATACAATATAATAAAAAAAGGTTGTACTGAAAGTAAATGAATAAAGATGAGCGATATGCAAACAAAATGAGAAAATGATATGCAGGACACAAATGATTCAGTTAATCAAGACAGTGTTTGTGCGGAAAATGCAACTTAAAGATGTAATAAGGAAAACTATTACCTCAGCGATCTAAAGCATTAATATTTCTCTCTAGCTGTGAGACGGAGTGAAATAGACTCAATTAATGTGCGCAGTCACACATGCATGAAGACCTCTGATGGGATACGTAAACGTCTTGTGAGATAAGATTGGCAGATGAGATGGATGGATCTGAGCCCCCTTAATGAAACAGATGTGCACTTTAATTGGTTCAGTGATATTTGTCAGCTATTCGGAGAGTCTGGCACTTTCAAATATTAGATTTTAAAAGCAATTTTCTCTTTTCACATGTCTTTTCCCTTAAAGTGAAATGGTGCAGCATATCAGTATGAGTGCAATGTCTCACATCTGTCAAAGAGTTTCAATCAAGAATGATTACAACATGAGGGAAATGGTGTGAAAGTTGTGTTATGAGTCTTACAATTGCAGGTTTAAAATGAGAAGAAGGAAGAATCATGACATAAGGTGACTTGACACATTGTTAAAGGTAATGCACTCTTTTAAAACTTTGCGTGTCGTGTCTGTGTCTTTGGCCTCTCCCCATTTAGGGTGACTTATCTTTGCATACCAAGCTTCTAAACATTTTCCATCAACATTGAAGAAAAACCTCCTAGATTAGTCCATTGTGCCTAAGATTTTGTGGATACTGTATATTTAAATTTTTGGGGGGCTACAGTATCAGATGTTTTCAGGAAGTTCTAATTTCAGGATATTGTCAAATATTTTCTCATTGAACTGTAGTAATCATGGGTTGGTTCACACTCTTTTCTTTTCCAAGGCAATGTCTATCGAAGGGCCAGTCGTATTGTCTAGTAACATTATGATTCCTTCCTATGAGAATGCATGGACCTGCCACACCACAGAATCCAATCTACAAAAAAGAGTTAGCCCCTAACTTAAGGGAATAAGTCATTGTCTTTTGTCAGTGTAGTGCTAATTACAGTATTATCTTTAGATTCTCGTGGGTGCTGGGGCAGTGTATAGTAGTAGATTGTGTATAGTAGTGGCAGATTGTGAACAAGCTACTTTAGCACAATAAAAACAACACTTTGGCTTTTGTGGATTTAGGGTTAGAGTATAGCAAGAACATTTCTACATACGTCTATGGAAATCTTAGGCTGCCTGAACAGATAGCATAAATACTGGCATGTGTAGCACATACAGAAAATAAACTACACCTACGCATCGTCTATCCACCTTCTGTCAAGCATACATGATACCAGAGGCTTCATCTGTAATGGATCTGTGACAACGCACTGGTTATTGCAATGCTGATAAACACGCATGAGGTTGTCTTGCACATTAGACTAAAAACACAACACATTAGATTAAAAGCCCAGCAATCCAGATCAATTTTATGTCCAAACAAACACGTGTTCTCTTCTGTTCTGTCATGATGTTGAGATCAATACATTATTACTCCTCAAGAGTCTAGAGGCCTCAAAAGGCCACTATTAAAGCACTTTATGGACTCTGCAAACAAATATATCTTATAAATATCTCTTCTTTCTGTTCAGGTCAAATACATGATCTATTTTGTATTGTCCATGTAAAGAAAATATATATTTTTAATTTTTTTTAGTTTTTATGTATGCAGACAATTGATGAGTTTGTGTCTGTTTAGGCCTTTTTCCGTTGTTCTTTCATTAGAATATTATTCAGTACAGATACAAAGGCCTTTGCGCTCGCAGCACTAGACATTTATTTGAATAGTCAACCTGGCACTGGGAGGACAGATTTCACTGCGTTCTACAAAGTGGACCATGAAAGAGGTGCTTGTTTGTCTTTGGATCGTTGTATAAACTCTGGGTACCACCTAAAACTGTGCTGCTTGACCCAAGTGTCCTTTTATGAATGGAAGTCACTCAAGGTAATCGAGGAAGATGGATGAGTAGATCCCCTAAAGGTACATTTTACAGAGGATTTGCATGGCACACAGTAAGACAGTGTTTAATAAAAAACATCTTAAATTAGCTCAATTGTTTAGTCAATTTTCAATGGGAACCTACTAAAATACATGCACTGTATCTGCCAATTTAATAACAAATAGAAATAAAAAATTTCCACGACTAAACAAAAATATTGAACCTATCTCAGTAGCAAATTGTAACTTCTGCTTACACTTAACACCGCAGCCCCATTTTAGTTTTATAAATTGCTAACGTTGCCATGTCAGCCAAAATAGGGTGGCTATGCTACATTTGTTAGTATGGTTGCATTGGCTTGTCCTACTTTAACATCTTGTTCTGACTCTATCCCTCACTCAAAACACTTGTGAAATACATAGTTTTGACTTACATTTCCACACTTAAAGCCACATTGGTTTTAATAGCCAGTGTGAAATGAGTTATATTCTGTGGCAGAAAACTCACCATGTCAAAAGACACCCTTTTCTACAAAGGAGAATGAAATGGTCCATTTACCAAACATTACTATCCCAACAAAGAGATAAAAATGTGTTGAATCAATCATGTAGTTAGAATCAATGAAAGTTGTAAAAGTATAGTTGGGTATGTTTTCCATTCATTTGAAGATACACCAGATGCACCACAGGTAAAAAAAAACACACAAAGGTGTCAACAGTAAAAATAAATAATTGCACACGCCTGATTGTACAGTATTGTTCAAAATAATAGCAGTACAATGTGACTAACCAGTATAATCCAGGTTTTTAGTATATTTTTTATTGCTAAATGGCAAACAAGTCACTCTAAAAGATGCCTCTGGTGTTGTGGTGTTAAGTGTTGTGGTGACACAGAGACATGAAAGGTTTATAAGCAAAGCAGTTTCGAGATCCTGTGGTTGGAGTCAAACATTGCAGTCAAACGTAGAGTATGATGGGATAACCCTGTTCACATGGTCCACACCTGTACAGATCTGATGGAGTGGAAGAGGGATCACAATGATTGTTTTTGTCATTGGTGTGGTGGAATGTTTTTTTTATATACTTTTGTACACCTTTGAGTTGGTCTATGTAGGAAACCGCACTTGTCTGTCACCTAGCTGTTTTTGTTTTTGTGTTGCTACTGTGTAAATATCCTCACCCTGCGTGTTAGATCCTCCTCAGCTGTTCTGGGATTTGATGCCACATTATTGTTCCATGTGCACCCTACTTTTACAGTATACTTTAATAATAAAATGCCTCAACCACAGGAATATAAATAAATATACACGTTTCTGCAGAAAAGTCACTTTAATGAATTTGCATATGCCTTGGAAAACAAACAAATATATCAATATAAAGCATAAAATGAAGTGCACTGCAATGCATTGTATTGTAAAAATGTGTAAAGAACCTCACAAATGATCTTTTGGGGAAAGTATTCAAAGCATATTTGGCTGGTTCATACTGTTTGCCTGGTCAAGACACTGAACTAAGCTGAGCTAATTTCCCCACCTTTCAAAGTATGTGAATAGGATGTTGACTGTAAACTGTAGAAAAGCCATACACGTAGATTGTTAACCAGATTATAATAAGATTACAAATAAAAGAAAATTCTCCCCAAGCTGACAGGGATAGAGAGATTCAAGTGGGTATTTTAAGAGCTCTTCACATTTGAAAAGTTCACAGCAATAATCAAAGGACAAAATCTTGTTGCAAGCGGACAAAATTAGTTTTCTCTGCAGAGTGTCTGTTTGCTCCCTAGAGATAGGTTAAGGAGCTCAGTTACTTAGGGGAGGCTTGTAAAGAGCCAGTGTTTTTTCATGTTAAAGGAGTCAACTGAGGTAGACCTTCCAGTATGTGCCAAGCAGCCCCACACCTTGGGAAGGCCCAGACCACAAAGGAGAAACTGTGTCCCTTGGATGGCCTAGGAACCACTTGGTACTACTCCTCTGGAAAATCTAAAGGAAGTGTCTAGAAAAGGGGAAGTCTCAAAAAGTCTACTTAGTTTCCCAATGCGATGGATAGATCAATAGAAAAGACATGATATTTTTAGTGTAGTTTTGAAATAAGCTAATATAAAACATAAAGCAATATAGCCACTAGCTTCAAAACACACTGAAAACCAAATGGATAACGGTTCTTTTATAAATAAAATAAAAATAAATAAAAAAGTCATTTATGAAGGTGCTCTCTCTTTTTAGTCATTTGGTTCTAGACCTGGACCTGTGTAAATCTAATAATGGAGCCTTGTTTTTAACTCCCTTCAGACATTAATGCTATTTTTATAAAGGAGCCCACTTTATCATGATGGTGGTCTTTAGCTCTGCACTTGTCCCTAATGGGATTCAGGTCACATCCCTTTAATCCAAACCTGCTTGTTTACATGCTGCAATTATATCTAGTTCATAAGTGATTAACTCCTTAAGGGCCTTATCTCCAATGTCGCTGCACTTTCCCCCTCTTTCCTTGTGTCTAATAGCTCTGTTGCATTGGTATTGTTCCAGTGCTGTCTGAACAACATTAAGAGTCTGGGGATGGAGCATCAATGGACAGTGCACGATGGTTTCTCTCTGCATGCATCCTAAATAATTGATGCCTTGATTGCCTTGGTATTCATGGACACAAAAAGGCTTTTCCTATTCTTTGTGTAACACACTGCTCGAATCTTAAATAGTCTTTCCCAGTGGCAGAAAGGGAAGCAAGTTATGTGGTATACAGTCTGTACTGTACCACCAGAGTCCTGTCACGGCTGAATCACCGCAAGCTGCTGTGATGACGTGAAACAATGTGGCAAATTTATTTCATTCAGTCAGTTCTACTTACATTATATTAGTTTTATAATCCCTGCTCCATCCTAGCTCCATCTAAAGTGCATATGTTTTATTAATTAAACAGCAAACTTGCCACTGTAAAGGACACTCACTACACTTAACTGCCACAGGAGGACATATTTTGTTCAACTTGAGAGGCATGTCATAAAGTGTGCGTCTTATCTGTGGTGACCTTGGTATGCTCCACAAAAGCATTAACTGGCTGTGTTTGCCTCTGCTGCTCTATAGTTATTTATTCATGTTTGCTCTCTGCCGCTGTATAAATCCCATAATTAAAGGGGATTTGTGTATAAAGAGCAGCAATGTGTTGGAGGCTCTTAATGGAGAGAATTAGTGGTGAGGAGTGCCATGCTGCATGAGGCACTTCACAGCGTGATGCAGAGACACATGCTTTATGTGACAAGCAGCTCTGACGCGATAACAATCTCACCACCGCTCTATTGTTGTGTTGTAATAGACTGAATTGTCTCTGTGAGATATGGGCATGTTAGAGGCCTCAGTGATCAACCATTAAACAATTAAAGTGTCAATCTTTGTGTCCTTAAAGGTCAATTACCTTGGCTAACACTGGATGATAAGTAATGGCTTTCTTGTCAAACTCCTGATACAATTCAGCTGGAAATGCACTATTGTGGTTGACAGTAAAGGCACTATTCTGTCCCCATGTATTATCATGTTTGTGGCACATTTGTCCAACATGTTACAACGTGCATAATAATGAGGGAGGAAAAACTGTTTTGGCTCTAGAATCAAAAAATTCATGATCTGAATCACACTTTGTACCTCTAAACCCATGACTCATGCTAGTGTAAAATAATGAGATATCTACACAAGCAGTAATAATAACATGAAGTAAAAATATAGAAAAGTGGGTTAGCTCTCTGGAGAATAACCATATCAGTCTTTTGCAATGTAACACACAATAAGTTTTTATTTTAAACTTTTTAATTAATTCAGCATTTTAAAACATTTTGATATTAAATATGATTTATAGTTCATATAGAAACAACACAGTGCTTGTGACATATTGTTTGATAATGTGAACCTTGTAAATAGCTTACTGTACTATCCTGCAATTTCAGGAGTTACCAAACCAGGAGTTAACAAAGTTACTAGTGTGAGGATGCCACAAACTGGCCAAATACACATATATGTTGGCTTTGCTTGAGTCAACATAGGATATCTACAGCCAAAACTGCACTTTTGTGTGCAGATTTATGTGAATGCACCTGAACGGATTCCAAGCATAATGCGCTGAACATTTGTTGAAATTCTTTCAAGAATTGTTGTACTGCACAAAAGCATAGTGTATCCATCGGTCTAAGGGAGGATATAGCAAAGAGGTAAATTACAATATTTCCGCACAGCTTTTCTTCAATTACTTGTAAGTAGCCTGAAGCTAGAAGGATTGTTGAAATAAAAGCAAATCTCCAGTGTGTTTTAATGTTGTTGAAAAAGCAGATAAATGTTATTTAGGTGTCTCTGCATGATCCAACTGTTTAAACACTTCTGCGTTAATGACACCTAATCAGCGTCTGTGGTGTGCATGTAGGCAGAGCTGTGACCACACGTTGGGAGGTACTGCTCATATGGGTGAGGAGAAATGGTACTTTCACTCATCAAGCCTTGTTTTGGCCCGGGGGCAACGGTGCCACTGTGACTCCCCAGTCAGACAGCTAAGGCTAGAAAGGCAGGCACACAAACAGAACGCTGCAGCGCTAAGTGGGAGGCGGGATGAGAGGCAAGGCTTCATCCCAGAATGACTCACAGCTCTTTGCATAGTGAGCTGTAGCAGGCTGTGGGGAATGGAGCTGGTGGTACGGGTGTTTCCCTGCCTGCTTCGTGACTGAAGGCAGACAGCACAGACACTCATTTCCAGCCCCCAAATTCAGAGCTGGGGTCTGAAACAAGTTCATAAATATATTACACTATATACATTTGGTTGGGTTCATTCAGTTTTTCACCAAGACTATGTTAGTGTTCTAAGTATAACATCAGATTGCTTTGTGACATTTCTGTGTCTAATGGCTTTGGTGAGAAATATAGCCCACGGCATTTTAACTAAGAAAACACACGTGAACTATTATTATGAAATTATTACCAGGAGAGACATCTTGGATTCAAAGTTAAAAAGGTAGATTTTGTAAATGTGTAATTGCCTTCTATGTAACACACACTTGTAAGCACAATATTTGAAGTACAAGAAGCTTCTGTTATAAATGTAAGTTCTCACTGGCCTCATTAGAAACTTTTAAAAGACATTAAACAAAGCCTGTGTCATTGCTCCTTCCTGCTTCTCCAGACTGGGGGTGTGCTAGTCCTTTTCCAATTTACTAGACCAAACCTTAATATTCATGGTTTATTTGGCCAATTTAAGCGTAATTAATCCAAACTACTGCTACAAAATATAATGTATAACAGTATCATTAAAATATATAAATTAAAAAAAAAGTGTGTACGTGGCAGAGTGGTTAGCACTCCTGCCTCACAGCAAGAAGGTCGTGAGTTCAAAACCCGGCCCAATCATTCTCAGCCGACTCCGGTCTTTCTGTGAGGAGTCTGCATGTCCTCCACGTGTTGCTGTGGGTTCTCTCCGGGTACTCCGGCTTCCTCCCACCGTCCAAACACATGCATGTACAGGTCAATTGGCAACTCTAAAGTGTCCCTAGTGAATGAATGTGAGAGCGAATGGTTGTCTGTCACTGTCTATGTCTAAATGTCAGCCCTGCGACTAACTGGCCACGGTCCAGGGTGTACCCCGCCTCAGGCCCAAAGCTGCTGGGATAGGCTCCAGTCACCCGCGACCCCTAACGGGACCAAGCGGTAGAAAATGAATGAATGAATGAAAGAATAAAAAAAAAAAAAAAAAAAAAGTAATCTCAGATTGGCTTTGATATGAATGATGCAAACCTTGTCTCTTTTAAAATGTGGTTGGGTCTCACTATGCTATTGGACAAACTCGTGAGGGTCTGGTTTGGATCAAAGTGGAAAGCATGCACAGGTGAAGGTGCCATCATGTACATTATGCTAGAGGACAGGTGCTAAAAACAATCATCAACAATCAATCATGGTGAAGACGTTTTGTCTCTTCCCTAAGAGACTTTGTCAATTCTGAAGTCAACTACCAAGAGAGCTGAGCTTTTTTCTCTAGAGGAAGGGGTTTGACCTGAAACTGACTCTGATTGGACCCGTTCAGTGAAGAGTGCAGTGACAGTTATGTCTGACCGACAGATGGTTTGAGAGAGATGTGAATGAAGCCATTTTTGTTCAAATGGAAAAGCCCTCACTGAACAGAGGAGGTGGCCTCAGATTCATGTTGCCTGGTATTTATAACAGTGTTCTAAAAACTTAACCAACAGTTTCACTCCAGAAGAACAATAGCAACACCTGAACTTGGACAGATTTTTAAAAGGCTTTAATTAACAAAAAAGGATATAAGTTTTATAGTTTACTTTTTCTGAAAATCTAAAACTAGTGTAAATTCAGCTTATTAAATTATTTAGGCAATTCTTCATTTATTTATTTTAGGCAAAAATAAATTTAGCAATAGACTCTCTGTGTCAGCCTCATTCATTTAGAGAAATCTTAATTTCATTTTTAGTTCAGAAAATAATTAAAGCAATAAACATATTGCAACTAAAACATGTTCTGTGGTTGGCCTAAACAAATATGTCCAAATGGCAAGGTGGAAAAAAATAAAAATAACGGCTGCTGAACGATTATACAGATGATAGAAAAAATTCCACGGTCAATTAATCTTTTCTGTTTTTATTGCGATGAGTAATATAACCGTATGTTGTCCCGCCCGTTTTAAGAACATCTGCGTTATTACTGTTTGGCCGTGCTTTCTTCCTGCACCCACTCGTCTTAAGATGACTCTTTCTTGGAGCCCTGCAATATTATTTTCAGCATCATGACCAAACTCTGCTGCAACAGTTTTCTAAACTTAGAGCACTTTGACAGCAGTGATGTGGCTAATGCTAATGCTAGTAACAACAACCCTCCACTTACCACTTAGACTGTACCAGCACAGTCCTGTAATGACCGCTGCCTTGATGTTGCAATTTATAGATTTATATTACAGCAGTGCTTTGCAATAGTTTGCCTTTCATATCACTTTTATATTATGCTTTATTATTATTTTGTTTCTTAAAAAAAAAATACATTTAACTAAAATATTTTCTACATTTTCACTGACTGTGCTTTTTATTGGTCTGGAAATAAAAAGACTTCAATAGATCCATACTAAATAGTACAAAGGCTCATAATTGTTTCCTTCCTTAAATTCCACAGACACAAGATACTGTAAATCACTAAACTCTTCTTCATCATGCCAGCCATCTTTATGGACCTTTAATGGGCCCATTATGTGTGCATTAGGCCTGGGCATCCTGTATCTGTGACTGTGGGTTTCATACAGAAGCCACAGTTGTTTGTGGCGTGTAACATAAAGTTTACAGTATAATGCAGGTTCTGCTGTTGCCCCAAAAGACAAATTTAAAGTGGGTTGTACATTTGCAGATTGGTCGACATACTGTGTGTGCAATGGCCTGGTTAACTGATGTGCGTGTTTGTGAGGTGAGGAGCATCATCTGCTGGGAGTTGTGCACCACAGACAGTTGAGACATGGCTGCATGTGAGAGGCAGCGTGCTGTGGTTAAACTAATGAGCCTCTGCGTACAGGATGGCCGATGAGTGACAGAGTTGATTTATGCCAGCAGGATGGACAGTCAGCTGGGCGGAAGCATCCGTCTTACCGCTGAGCTCACTGTCACAGATACCTTTGTAAATGCACCCACACAGAGGCAGACACATGTGCAGCACACTATGTTTTGAGTCCGCAGGCATATACTGGGAGTGGACTCTGAAAGCACCCAGACCACTCTGATGGTTAGTTGCGTGATTAAAGGGTTTTAGCATAAGTGATGGTGCATTATCAGAGAGACCTAAATGAGTCTAAGTCTATATCCTTTACTGAGCTCATGCCTCAAACCCAGCAAGAATATGATGTGTTACATTACAGCAGTGAAGAAGTCTGGATTTCAGAATTCTGAGTTTCTTCTATTTCCTGTAAGAAAATGTCATAAAGTAAATTAAAATTTGAAGAAAAAGTGCTCCATCACATAAGCTTTTGAAACACAGTTACATTATCCCACATGGGAGATGACTGACAGCTGGTTCTTCTGCTAGTTTAAAATATATACACTCAAAACTAAGTTTGCCCTCCTTAACAGCTGCCGGGACTAATGTGAGTTTACAGAAGTGACCTCACAGTCTATTGGTTGAGCTTTCTTCAACTGTCTGTTATGTTGTAATAATCCAATTTCTGGTTATCAGAAAAATACACAAACATTTGAGAATACGTATCACTCGAGTCTCATTCTAAAAAAAAATCCAGGAACTTCAGGTGGAGCACGGATATTACGTGGTAAGAAAAATAAATATATTTTGTTTAAAATCAAACAATGAAACACTAAAAAGTCACTTTATGTAAATTTCTACTATTATATCATTCATATATACCAAGAGTGATTTTTGAGTGACGTAAATGTGTAATCATTTGAATCAGACAAACAATATCAAATATTAAGATAAACTTCACTGGCAATAGTTTCTCCTTAACCAACAAGCTAAGCCTAAAAATATAAAAAGCTTATAAAAGCTTTTGATACAGTTATACTGCTGGAATAACTGTTTTGTCTGTTCTGTCTACTTTCTGACGCCTCACTTCTGTGTAGTCTTATACCATCCACATGTACTGTATCTCTATTATCCAATTCCTTGTTTTGCCCTGCTCTCCGGCTCCATATCCAGCCCGGCTTGTTCATTTCTCCACTTCAGCAGTATATTGGGCTGCCTCTCTGTTGTGTGTGTCTCCTGTTCCCTGCAGGACAGATGAGGTGAGCCAGACTACTCTTCTTTCAGCCCAAGACGGCTCCCTTCCCACCAAGGCCATGGTTGTGTGTGAATAATGTCTGAAGCCAGAAGTAAATATCTTTCTATGACAAGTTGTTTGGATTGGTGCTCATGTGCAATCTGATGCTTTATGTATCAACACAGGTCTCTGGCCTTGCCAAAGTGGGGCTGCCCTGGAACATTGAGATGCCAAAGGACCTTCAGGGGCACGCTTAGACATGCTACACTGCCCAAAATGTCACTTTGACTCTGAATGATAAAGAGATTCATATGATATGGGGCACATTATGGGCATTTAGGGACATGGATCAATTTTGGGTTGAATTACAGTAAGATTAAAGGCAGGAGATTGGTATCATATTAATCCGGTAACATTGCATGCTCCAAATAACCCATCAGCTGAGGTCAAACTCTCTAAATCAATTACAGATTAACTTCAAAACACTTTAAAAGCCACTTTAACACATACTTCTTGCACCTTTTGTGGAAAATGTAATTTCCAGTCCTTTCCAGTTATTTACACTCCTTTAAAAATAAGAAAGACATGGAAAAGCATGATTAGTAATAGTAGAGAAATAAAATATTTCTCTGCTTAATATACTTTACCTTTCTTTGGGTCCAACCTTTTTAAAGTTGGGCTCAAAAGAATGGCAAAAGCGCAAAAAATAATAAATGTGTGCATTAAAAAGATGCATTTTTATTATTAATAAATTATTAGTAAATGGCAGGCCAGATTTAACAGTCAAATGGCCCATATGTGGCCCCCGGGGCCCAGGTAATAAAGCCTAAAAAAGTTTTATATATAGGTATGTAATAGTTTTGCAAGTTGTAACTTTTTTGAATAAACACAGCCTTAAAGTTGTTTAGATAGTATATGAAAAGTAAGAATAATCCCTCTGTCATAGACACCCAGCTGAGATGAATACACATCTGAGTGATGGAGTATGTCACCGTCTTGTGAAGAAAGAAAATATCTTGCCAAATCAACACAACGTTATATTTACAAGATCTTCATACATCTCCAACAAAAAACAAACAAACACATCAACCGAAATGGCAGAGGTTGAAGTGAAAAAAATGTATGGAATATGGAACAAGCGTGTTTTAAATAAAAATGTATTAGTGTGGCTATAGCCTTACACCCTTATGTGTATATGAGACATAGACAGAAATACTATATATGACATATTGGAGCTCACAGTATAGTCACATTCTCTAACTAGGAGTGTCTAATGTAACACACTGACCTTAGTTGTTTGAGTTCATGCAGATTATGAAAATCACCTCTTAGCTCATGCTCCTAATTCTTACCACTGTAATCCATGCCTTGTTTGCCTTGATACTCTGCACAATCCCTATGTATTTATCATTCCATTCTCCTATATTTATCTAACACTAAAGCAATCCCACTGATCAGCAGGGGTAATCAAGAGTGAAATCACATCACTCAATTTGCTGGGATATAGATAAGCATTCAGTCAGAAAACTATTTGCTAAAGAGGTTTTAACTTAGGGCATCTGAGAGGGCGCCATGCGACACACGTCTCATATCCTGCCTCAATCTCCCATTGTCATAAACATTCAAACAGCAGCTCACTTTATACGAGTTCTGCTTAATAGGAGACATCCGCCGCTGCAGCCCAGTTGTGCTTTTATAAAACAGCATGCGTTTAAGGTGTTAGTGGCAAGCCAGAGCACTTAATTCCTTCCTCTGGGCACAGTGTTTTGCTTGTTACTGCACAGGGCTGAATAAGAAAACACCTACACACAAAAGTTTTTAAATGCTCTCTATGATTACCTTCCATGTATTTGTGAGTCTACGTGAAGCAGGTGTTAAATCAAGATGGAACATGGTACTTCTGGAGATTTTGAGTTAGCTGTCCACTAGTCCACTACATGAATGCAATCACTTCAGGGGATACAAATCTAAGAACATTATTTATCCTCATTTTGATATGAAGAATAGACTTTAATTTCCCCTAAATAATCCCAACTAGGCGAATAAAACACAAGATCAAACAACTGCTTCTGCAGGATTTCTTGCATCAACTTTTCTCTTTTATGTTAGAATTCAAAGCTGTGAGAGAACTCCCACGTATGTCTGATTCTTAATGTCACCATCCGCCTAGACGTTCATAAAACTTAACTCCACATGTAACACCTGAAGCACGCTCTCTATCCTTTATCCACTGATCACTAATCAAACCACAGTTTTGTTTTTCAGCAAGATTCACAGAACATATTTACATTTCATTTTGTTAAATTGTGTTATTTATTTTAATACTATAATGACACAGGTGCATCTAGTGCATGTGACTAACATGTATACAAGGACATGCTTTTACTGCATAATACTATCATTTCCAACATGTCCAGTTCAAACATGGCATTACATTGTGTCTTTTGGGCAAACTGTAATAAGATGACTATGGAAGAGGATCACACCCTGATTGAAGAACAGTCAGATGCTGTGCAGATGGACTGGATTACATGTTATGGTCAGATCTGTCAGAATGACTTGTTGGCCAGTTCTCACCAAAAATACATAAACCTTAAAGAAGGTTCTGTACAGGGCTCCATACCACATGGACAAAAAATACCAATTGTTGTTAATGCAAATTTGATCAGCAGGTATAAAAAAAAATAACCCCTGAAATAATCCCCTGAAAGTTATTTTTGAACTATCTCTAGCACTTGATGTTTAGAATTACCAATTTTGGTTGAGAGTGACTTTCAATAAAATAAATGATCAAAGATTGAGTTAATCAATACCTGGAACTTTAAATGATAAAAATTATAAGGTCATAGAAAACTTTGCTTCAGGTCAAATGTCATGCTGTGCATCACAGGAAGAGTGACTGCTCTACTTGTTAACAAATTCAAACAGGATGCAGTCTGGCTGCTTTCACAAACAGACTCACTGAAGTGAAGCCTTTTAAAGATTTCGCTTTAGTGATGGGTAACAGAGCACTCTCAAAAGTCCAGAACCTTCCTGACAATGTAGCGTGCTGCCAAGAAAAACACATTTCTATTCAAGGTCCAGTTAAAGAGGGAAGGGTTACAGATAGTAATCACCCTAGTAGTGCAGGCTGTCTCCAATCCTCCATCTAATATGCAACCATGATGACTGCGGATACATTATTGATGCTCCATCTTGGCTGATCTTGAAAGGCCAGGTCTATGACTCTCCATCTCATGGATATTTTAGTACCATTTCTTCCAGAAAATGACCAGTGCACTGACAAAACCAAATACTGAGCAAATAAAGCTGAGACAGAAAGCAGTCCATGCTTTTGTTTAAAAAAGATAACTAGCACCCAAATACTAAATAAATTTAAAACGTTTTTATGTAAATGCTCATTATATTGTCATTTTATTGTAGTTATAGCTTTTTCCCACCCTTTTATTTTATACACAGATATGATCAGTTGTCAACTTGCGTGATACATACTCTGTGCTGCAGCAGCTCACCGGTCCATCTAGATGTACAAAGTGAGAGGGCGTTTGGTTTAGTGCTTTCTGAGGATAATACCTCACATGAATAATAATGTAATACTGCTTTTCATTTTGTTTGTCTGCTTTTGTTTGTTAGTTCTTTTAAAATTTTCATATATATTGATGAATATAAAATGTATCATGAAATCAAAACAGCACATTTTGTTTGTAGTCTGTACAAATGATACAATGCCATCTGTGATTGTTTCATATCTGTCTACAAAACACAGTGTATGCTTTAAACTTGTCCTGGAAATGTCAAGCTGTCTGAAATGCAAAGGGCCTGCCTTGCTTCTGGCAGCAGAATTGTGAACATTTGTTTGAATGCGGGCTGAACGGTTTGAGAGCGCCACACTGAAACATTTCATGGCTGCAAATCACTTGTAATCCCATTGAAGCACATTACAGTCCTGGTGGATGTGAAATAAATTTCTGACTTTTCACATGCTGCTGGAGAAACTCACACTCTTCCTCTTTGAATATAAATTCTCCAACATGCTATAGAGATGAGAACATTCAATATAATCAGGTCACTGGTACATGAATGTAGACTCACAAACTGTCACTTTTTACAGCAGACCCACTGTTCTTCTCTCATGTGCTTATTTTGTATGTGGGATGACTTGACTGACTTGTTTCGAGACCAGACCTGTGTCCTTCCTTACTCAATAGAAACAACCTCATTTTACAGCAGATAATGTAAAAAGATGTCTGGAGGCTGTTTATAAAAAATAAAAAAACCTGATCATGTAAGAGTCTGCTGCAAGTCTCCTGCCATTGTTTCCAACTCAAATTCCCGGCACCCTGTCTCCCCATTGAGACTGGTTATAAGACAGATTTTTAAAGGAGAATTTCAAAATCGAACACATTTTCACACAGTCTGATTGTAGGCATAGCAGACAATAGATGTTAAAGTGCTTAATGTTTTTCTCCGTAAGGGAATTTTTCTGACAGAATAAGTCTGCAGTCTGGCCAGTGAGGTAATTATTTAAGGTATGACTTTGCATTTAGGTGTCTTTCTCTATGTACATGCACAATCTTATCTTAGTGTTTTCAGTAGTGCAAAATGACTAAAAGACTTGTTATTCCCTGTTTCTGTTGTTACAGATATGGACTTGTTTAATTATTATTGTTTTTTTGTTTTTTTGTAAATTCACCATAAGACCCCTTTTCAACAGCCTGTCCCTGCAGGATGAAATAACTGTTCACATTCTCTAAAAATGAGGAGTGTGAGCTGTGGAATCTGCACTTTTGCTAACTCATGTCACCAGAAAAATAAATAAATAAACAACCATAGTGTGTTAAATTAAAAGAAAATGCCTCTTTAAACTTTAAAAACAACATGGTTTATAAAGTTTAATCAAACAATGTCCATGTAGTTTCTGACCTTAATGAAGATGTGGATTATTTTAGTGTGAGAATAAGTGACCTGGCACGCTGATTTCATGCACTACTGAACCAGCGTCTCTGCGCATTCATTTGTTTATCCCGGGCCTATCTCACAAAGTGCCTGGAGACCACAAAAAAATCAGCCATTACCACCACATCTCTCCCTTTGGTCTTGTCCTCTGTTTGTTGCAGCCTAACCCTCCATCTGTCACTCCGGTGAAAGTAGTGCCAGAACACTAGCAAGATTCAGACTGACATTATTTGTTTGAGGTTGTATTTGTTGTTGTAGAAATGCAATAAAAGAAAAAAACAGTCATAACAGAGAAAAAATGAGTGCTAAAACGCCTCTTCACAACAACATACTGCCGCAAGGCTTAACTTTCAATGTTTTAGCATTTCCTACTACTGTAGTTTGTTGATAAATATTTACAATTAAAGACCAATTGGTAAGACATTAAAATACATTATTATTCTTAAAAGAATTAATAAAATACACCCTATTGTCTATCCCCTGAGGCCCCCCTAAGCAGTGGGTGTAAAGTCTATAGTCACTTGGAACCCACAAAGAGGAAGTGGATGGTTTGTATGTAAATATTAATGACTGAGTCCCAATGTGTCGTCTACATTGCTTTGACTTGAGTCCAACAGCTTTGAGTGATGTCACCTCAGCCAAATGCTTCATTTTAAAACCCATATCCACTTCCTTCTTGACTCAAACTAACATTTCCTAAACATAAGGACCAGGTGTAACTCTGGTTACTCTAGTCTTCCACAACATAGTTCAAACAATCTCACTTACTGTAAGTTGACCCAAAACATCCACCAACAGAACAGGTTAATTTACTTTCTGTTGCAAACTCAGCTCTCAAATGTTGCTGTGTAATCTTGTGATGAGACCAAATGAGTGTTTTTTACTTTTAACAGAATTCCCAGCAGTTGTCAATCAGTAAAACACCTCTCATTCCATTTCCCACCAATTCTGCATATTCTGCTTATTGACCAAGACATTTCCTGTTGTTATCTATTGCATGCTAATTGTCTGCCTTATTTATAATACATTACACAGACACAGTGACTGTTGTGCCATCCATCAAGTAAGTATGCTGCTCTGCTCTCAAGTCTATTTTCAACATTGCATCTTCAACAAGCTGTTTACGTCTTCATGTCAAACAGGCCTTGTGTAACTCATCTATGACTTGCCTGAGACAAAGTGCTCCCCATTCCCAAATGAATGATTGCACTTGTGTTTTTCTCACGTCCTCACTCCATCTAGGTCTGATTAAAACTAATTCCACCTCCCGCT
The DNA here is from genome assembly GCA_024416835.2 of Perccottus glenii. Lineage (NCBI taxonomy): Eukaryota > Metazoa > Chordata > Actinopteri > Gobiiformes > Odontobutidae > Perccottus > Perccottus glenii. The sequence continues at coordinate 24,087,991 of CM044556.2, read as the reverse complement.
GTGATGTATCGCGGCTCTGCTTCAGCGACTGATGTTGCCTTGCTTTTTCCTACCCCGAGACCTAATCATGTTCTAATTTTTCAACAGCGTTGCTTGGCAAGTTCTGTTTTTAATGATGCTCCCTACCTGTTTCAATGTGCGTTTGATAGAGTTGCCGATGCCACCCTTTTGGCTCAGACATCACAGAGCTCATCAGGATAATTTATGGGCGCCGCTGGAAATGTTCTTTAAACTGTGATCGACCTTTGAGGACTGCAGATGTGCTTGAACATTGCTCCTCGATGGCAGATGTTCTCAGAAAGCACACGTCTTCATTTCTGATTGATATGTGTTGAAAAGAGCCATTAAAACTGCCCTGTCTGTCCATTGAACTTGTACTTGTGTGGCATGCACCAAAGCTTGAAAAAGAAGAATGAGTGATTGCATTTAGTGAAATATATAAAACAACAAGGAGCACTATTATTAATTGGGTATTTGAGAAATAAATGAAGTCTGCAGCCACACAAATGAATATCTTAAAGGATGACATTGTATTCAAAACTCATTTCATTGCTAAATGCTAGATTTTGCTGTCTCATTTGTATATTTGTAATAAACCTTATCTAGTTGCATGTACTTTTAACGGGTGTTGGAAGCTATTCAACACATTTTCTGTCATTAACTCATAAACATCTACTCCTTAAACTATGTTTTTAAATTCATGAAGAAAATACAACTGCATCTTTAAAATGTTGAGGAGTATGAGAGGTCTTCAATAAACATCCAGTGTGCATCTTTTTTTTAATAGTTTTAATTTAAAGTTTCTATTTTAACACTGCTACATCTGTTTACACAAAGAAACGGTGCAAAACAATACATTGAAAATATAACTATATAACACTTCTGTGTGCTAATTTACCTAAACACGTATTGGAAAAGCTTAATCTTTCTTTAATAGCAACATTTAGTTCAGTTGAAGAGTTTTGGAGTATCTGACAATTGTTTGGAGTGCTTTTGGAAAGAGAAAGGGTCATTTAAAAGATTATATTTCCATCACATGCCTTCTCAGTTGCTTTTACAAAGAACTACTTAGTCTGTAAAAGAACAGTGCACATGAACATTCAAAAAAAAACTTTTACTGGACCCCCATGACACAGTCTCAAACTGATTGTGGCTTTTGTTTCATGGTTCCTGCTTGGAGACTTAGTATTGATCTCCTCCAGGTGCTCCTTCCACAAGTAATATAGAGCTTTAATCTAATTGATGTGCAGGAACTTTGGAGGAGTGATGTCTACTGAGACGTGTGTTATGTATTATTGCTACCTTCATACTCTCATTCACAATGACCTGGTGTCAGCTGTCTGTACTGCTGACAAAGCACCTTTGAACACCTGGGAATAATGTTACAGAGAAGCTCTGCAAACAGCAAACGGAGGATTCAAATAAAGCTAAGGATTTAACTTGCTTTTCACGGTTGATCAATCAAATATTTATTTTGTGAGCACCCTAGTATTTTCTTTATTGATTAGCAAAAATGTATTTTATAAACAATTGCTATACAGTTTGAAAGCTTTAAAGATAAAGCAGTGCTTTGTGTGTCACAAAAGAATGCTACAGTGGAATTAAAAGCTGTACATAAATGTTGCCCTCCCAAAGATCTAGGTGTGCAATATTTATAGTACATAATGGTTCCAGAATGAAGCAGGAAGGTAAATGCCATGCATTTATATAGCGCTTTTATATATACCATCATGGCCACCCAAAGTGCTTTACATCATGCTTCATTCCCCCATTTACACACACATATTCACATGACATGACAAACAGAAGACCTCTACCACCACCAAACACCAGTGCTGTGGCACACACAACAACAGCATGAACTGGAGGGAGCGGGAATCAAACCACCAACCTTCTGGTTCCTGAGCTCTACTGTTAGGGTTTTATTATACTTCCTCAATATAACATAAATCAAAAACTAAATACTAACTTCACAGACATTCCCACAAAATCTTAAAGATTATTAACAAAAAAGAGGTCCTTCACTATGAAGGAAATGTGTCTTTTTCTCACAGGAAAAATTTTAACATTTTTGACACAGCAACGGAGCGCTGACCAAGAAACAGGTCGCCTACATTGTGTTTTCAGCTCTGGGACAGACAAATGCATCAAATGCCAGGTTCACCCAGGGGCCACTGTCTGCCAGACAGATATTCTTCATCCAAGGGCAGTGTGACATCAACTATGTTCTGCTTTGCTATTTACATCTCCATAGCCGTGGGTTTTCAGAAAACTATATAAATGTGGCTCTTTCAAAGGGCAGCATCGCTTCTTAAAGTGAAACGCTGGACGAGTTCAGTGCACATTTTCCCTAAAAATTGAGTCATTTCAAAAACGTCGCCTCCCTGTGTCATGAGGAAAAAGTCAACCTTGATAAAAGGCAAACATCTTCCAGATTACTTGGGTCTTGCCTCAAGACAATTTCTGTGGGTATCACTACCATTTTCAATCTCACGCTCTTGTACCCCTTGAATCCAAGTGTTTTTGATGTTCACTGTAGACATATGAAGAGAAGCTGGTGGGATTCTGTTTGACTATACACTCCACGATTCATTCAGGCCTGTAATCATCTCTCATAACGTTGCATTGACCATAGAAACATGGCTTTAAGGGGCGACAGAAACTTTTTAGCACTGCCTTTAGGGGCTGGACTATGATGTGGCTGTGCTGTTCATACCAGCATTATCAAAGGGCTCTTCATTGTTCATTCATCCAACAGATGCTTGTGCGGCTGTGAAATGTTATCACTCGGCCTCTCTCTTCATCAGAGGGAATGATGCCAGGAGGATCGATGCACAACTACTGGATCGCTTTACCCCGCCGGGTGCATTATGGCTGAAGGGGTGTTCCTTAGAGCTTCCAGTGTGCTGTGAGCAGTAATAAACCCTCACACTCAAAATCAATACAATAAAAAGTCAAATTTGCAACGTGTTATAACTATTAGCATCCTTAAAAATATTGTGAGTTTATTAAATTCCTCATTAAAATTTGTTTGGACACACAAATAATAAGATTTAAATGTCAATATATTTGTAGTGATTTGATCATGAGCTACTCATAAAGTCATTGACTTTAAAGTTCAAGTTAATCCTTTGAACCAACATTCACATCATGGATCCAAAGACACACAGCATCAGGAATAGGAACGGCTCTCCAAAAGACCATTATTTACAGTGGTGCCTGCGCCATATCCCTCTTTAATTAACACCAGGAAGTAGTGCAGCGAGGGAGAAAGGCCGCTGACAGGTAGATGGGTGTCGGCAGCTTGCGGCTGATGACAATGCTTCACACATCCCAAAGGGGTCTGCACCACAGATATAAAGCGGTAAATGCTCTGCTCTGACTGCTCTGTAGCCTCCATGTTGTCCAGAAAGCGCAAAACAGAGTATGTTATGTAGAAAGTTGAATGAACACATAATTACACACAGTCTACTTTGTTAAAAGAAAAAAAGATATTCAAGATAGCCCTCAAGATGACAACAAAGTTTACTTAGATAAATGCAACCTCTCCCTCATCTTAGCAAAATGTTTAAACGTACCACACCAATTTCCTTCTGTACACAAAATTTTTTAAACGTCCCAACAATGTCATCAAAACACAAGTTTGCTGAGACTTAAAATAAACTGACAGACCAAACTAAATAAACAAACATGGTATTTCCCCTCATTTCAATTAATGTTCATCCAGAGAATTATCATCATGAAATTTCTCTGAGACTATGGTGAGGCAGAAAAGCTTCTTCCACCACCCAACATGAGCCGGGAACACGTGAGAGAAAGTGCTTATCTGCACTAGGGACGGAGACAGAGCGCTAGATGGAAAGAGAGATAGGGAGATAAGTGGAAAAGATAAAAAAAAAGAAGTGGTTGCAATGGAAAGCTCTTAGAACGATGTACCTTTAAGAGGAGTAGAGGAATCTAGTCGAAGCTGCTTTTATATCTTTGCAAACTCCTCACTTGAGTCATTACAGCTGTGTGTATTGTCCCAATGTCTGCCTCTTGAAAGAAGATTCTGAAATATCCTTGACCGGATTTTTTTTCTTTCTAAAAGGTGTTAAAAAGGGCTTTGTAGTCACAAGAGGATGCCCACCAGCCCCACCGCCATCACTCTCCCACCACCAGCTCTACTACCCCCTGCTTGTTAGTGTGATCACTGTCCCTTTGGTGGCTTTGCACATTATATATCTTCACGCTGCAATTAACTGCTGCAGGGGCCTGTGTAGGAACTTGGAGGGATGTCCTCTCCGCAGAACCGCTACCCTGGGGACTTGATGTAAGGGATCGGGAGAGGAAATAAGAATGCAAGCGATGGAGAGGGGAGGAGGGAGCGGGAATGCATCGTGCCAAAGTTTCCCACCCACCGCTTCTGTGTGTGTGTAATCTACCAGGAAAGATATGAGGGAAAGAGTTGTGTTGTGAGGAGTGCTGACAGCTTCGTCTCTTCTGCCCCCTACTGCAGAAGAAGTGTTGATGAAGGAAGATTTCAAAGAGCGAGGAAAACGAGTGGGCTGAATGTCTGAATGTGTCTGGGCTGTTTCTGGAAGGCAATCGTTTTCTTAGCACTTACTTTGTGATGGCTTTATTAAAAGGTAAAATATATCTGTTCATTCCCAGTGCATTAAAGAGCTTGATCACCAGACCATTTCATTCCCTACTCATGCTGAAAGAGGCCTATGGCTCCTTTTGCTGATGGACCACTTAACAATGGTTCTTAGGCAACACTACAGACACTGAAAGGAAAATATATGCCATGACTTTGCTGACAGATACATAAGCTTGTGTCTTGAGATCCCAAACCCTGACAAAGAATAATTTTGGATTAAGATAAAGGGATACCAATATGAAAATAATACTTTGAATTACTTCAATTGAACTTGTGTTGTAAAAGTCATATCTTTTCAGGTTTTCAGCAACTCTATGTCATGTAAATAAAAAATCTAAACAACTGCATCAATATTGGACACAACAGGAAGCCTTCAGCATCAGTAGGACACAATGGGCCTGAACGTGGTGGGGTGGAATATGTGGAGGTTAAAACTGCACGATTTAACTGCCCTGACCAAGTTCAATCTTACAAAACCACACACAAGTTGTCAATCAATACTTTGCCAGTGTAAGAATCCAAGAGCAATAAATATTGGGTTTCACTTTGAGTTTTTAAAAGTATATATCAAGCTAAACAACCAGTTAATGTACACTAATAAAATTGCAGTAGCAGTTTATTTCAGTCTGCAGACTCCCACTTCTTGAAAACTAATAAAGGTAAATGAAATGAGGCGTACTTGCTAACAAAGTGCTGTTTGTTCTAACAGAGAATTAACAAGACAACACAAAGTGCCTAATATAGATGTTATCCACAAGCTCAAACCTCAGTAGGGATTTTTTCTGACATATGCTTCTCACCAGCTGTTGTCTCAATCCCCTTGGGCAGCGTGTCCTGAAACAGAACCTTTAATTGTCTTGTAATTACCCTGACAAAATAAAATGTCTTAATATTACCATTACACTCCATACACTTCCCTTTCATTTAAACATGGGGCTTTACTATCCATTATGCAGAACCAATCTTTACTGAAAGTCACTGTGGGATACATTGTTGCAAATTAGAACAACATACCAGCTCTGTTCTAACCCACATGGGGTCATTTAACAATAATACAGCTTGACTTTGAGAAGGTTAAAATGCCCGTTTGCCCCTCTGTCTCCGATTCAGCAGCCACTAGTGAACATTTATATCGTAGGATTGAGCGGGGTGTACCGTCCTCCTCACAGTCCTACAGAATATTGGCTGTCAAGAAAAAGACATGCAATCAATCATGAGCAAAGTCACAGTCAATGTGAAGGATAGCCGTCCACTTTAGGCCTCTTGGCTGTGACAAGTTGGTGGTTTCATAACGTTTGACATGGCAGTGCTGTAGGTCTAGATTAATGGGCACTGAGTATATGTACTTTAAAGGGCACCGGATAAAAAGCGGCTGACCTCCGGTGGGGTAAAACAGATCTCAGAGTGCAGGAAAGAGGGTTCTCGATCAGGCGCACCTCTGCAGAGGTTTTAACTATAGAGCACAATTTCAAGTGCTGAGGCAGGATGCTTGCAAAGTTTCTGCCTAATGGGCTCTGCTTTTTGGCATTTTTTCAGGACAGTGCCTCACATTTTATCTCACTATTTTCTTTCCCCTTGAGGATATAGCATTGTCCAAAGTATAATATGAAAACTAGCTGCCCGCAGATTCTGTTGTGTATGTTTGTTTTTTGAGATGAAGTCCACATACAAAATCTAATATGAATTCCATTGGTGGGCTTTTTTTTCTCTCTCAACTTCGACAAACCAATTCTCTTATTTGAAATTCTCTTAAAGTCAGAGTGAGGGATCTTAGGCCTTGATGTTTAAGTCTTTGCAGAAACGCTCTGTTCTCTGACTGAGGCAGTCACTTGATGTTATTTTGCTCTGGGATATTTCAGCTCTAAAATAATGGCTCTGACATTGTGTTCAAAAACTTCAGTAGCACAAAATACTCCAGTGGGTCACAACTTCTCAAACATTTAAAATCCTCTCATTTTATTTCCAACTGCTGCCCATTTAGTGTCCAGCCAAAATATGTGTAAATGCGTCACTGCTAGCATTAAATTCTATCCAGACCATGTGCCGTGTGTAAGCAAATGCATTTTGCAATTTCAAGAGCTTCCAGTACACCCACATATTCTGCCTTGATCCTTGCTGGGACTAGCAATAGATTGCTCTGGATTTAGATGTGATCGGATACTTACAGGATTTATCATGCGGTTGCAAGCTGCTCAGTGCAAACACAGCCATGGTTCAAATCATGGCTCTATGTTTGCAGCTCTGACAAAGAACATCATGTAATGCACATCACTGCCAAATCCATGGACATTGTCAGTTGGCACATCTTGCTCACTGAACTCTAATCTGCACCAAAAGCTGCTCTGTATTTTTAGAGGGAACACCGTAAAGTTGTTCATCACATGAGTCTGAATACATCTTAAGACAGAAAACAATCTAAAGGTGAGTCACCATATATTGACAGATGGCAAACATTACTGCGTCATACATATTTATTACATATTGTATTATTTCCAGACTTTTTTACAGAGCAGTAAGCTCCTCTGTGGTGAAGTACATGTAGTTAGTGCACGCACCTTCAGTGTGGGAGATTGGGGGTTTGAATCTTGATACCATAGCTTGAACAATCAGTTTGGCAGATGAAGTCTGAATCTATTCATTTTGAAGTAACCTAAAAACTCATATTATCAAGTTGAGTTCAGTTGCACTGATGGTATTGCACTTGGGTCATTGTGTTTCTGTTTGCAAGCTGAGAGAGATGCAAATGAGAGAGGCCCATGATGACTTGCCTATCCCTATGTTCACATTTCCTAATGCTCAGCCCTCATAGCCTAGAACAAGTGGAATTCTTCCACCACTGTTATTTAACAGCAAAGCTTATAGGTAATAATTGAAGTGCCAGCTGCATTGTTCCAACTTGTTGGTGAGGAACAGATGCCATGTTGGCTCTGTGCAGTGTAATTACCAATGTCGGGCCCATTGGGAAAAAAGATCAATCTTGGGTGAAGCTAGCGGTGGAAACCTGTTTTTGTATCCTTGGGTATTGGTTCTCCATGGCAGGGAAGTTTATCATCACAGATAGAGAGGCTCCGCCATGACTACTGGCTGAACTGCGCTTCTGCTTGTCCATTTGTAACCCAACAACACTTTCTCTAGATCACAGTCATTACTTCTGCCACTCACATTGCAAAGAAAACAGAGCGGATCCCGAATTTATGACGGCTGCCCTCTAAACACTATGCTATTTGATGGACTCCAAAACAGTTGAGGGAATTCAATTAGGAAAGAAATAGAGTTTTGAAAATGTGGCACTGTGCCTGCCAGTTACTCATGGGACGTGATTGATGTCCATGAGTGGCATTTAGCACAGATGACCCTCATTCCGATTACCATCTCATTTGCATCAATCGACGGAGACACACAAAAGAGGGGGGCACGTTGTCTAAAAGCATCTCCTGGAGACCAGCCTCAGGGAAATTCCAGCTGCAAAATACTTTAATTTCATAGTTATACTGTGACATTAGGGCAGTGGAGTGCAGCTGAATACTAATCAGATACAAAACCCTTACAATGTCAAAAATTCTGCCCTATAGCCCAGATTATTTAAAATATGTGTCAAGCAGACTGTATGTTGTTTTAATTATGACAGCATGTGCATAGTGGAAGCAGAAGTTGAATTTGGAAAACATTAAACTAAACTGGAAATACTTACAATAATTTGACTGCAAGTTCCGTGTCATTAAATAGGGAATAGACATTACATTTATGGCAATGGATCAGGTACTTATGGATGAATATAACTTCTACTGGATGAGAGTTAATGTATATCTGAGCCCAAAGAAAGTCACAGTAACGGCCAACTCACAAGATACTGCATTCTGTAACTCTACAAGCTACAATCTAGAGTATATTTTAAAACACTTGGTTTTCAGTTTTTTAGCCTTTCTAGCCCTTTGCACTTGTCTTAAATAGAAAATGTTCTTTATTACATTAGAGATGGCATTATGTTAAAAACTGGGGTGCACAGTGGTAGTAGTGAACAGGATAGCACTGTGGCTTCTTGGGAAGAAAGTTTTGGGGTTGATTCCAGCAATAACCAGCAATGACCTTTAAGTTTGAAGTTGGTGCGTACGCCCCATGTAGGTTCTCTGTGGATAATCTGGCTTTATGACCGAACTGGTGTTTCTAAGCTGCCTATCGAAAATGTATGTATGGTTGCCTGTTAGTGTCTCCAAGTGTAAGTCCTGAGATTTACTTGCAATTGTCCAGGGCATCCCCCTCCTCACACTAAGCAGTTGGGACAAACATTTTGCCACTTTCAAGCCCCTTCAAGAAATGCATCTGTTAAGCTGGCTGAATAAAAAGCTCCAAAGGAGAACAAGAGTCTTGAACTTGAAATAAACAGCGTCTATTTAATAGTAATCCAGGACAGAAGTATAGAATTAATATATAAAGACAAGGTCTAAAAACAGGAAAACAGTCAAATCCACAACGACAGTCCAAGAAACCACTGGGATGCTGCTGGAAGGCTCACACAGCAGTAAAAACAATCAGGATCACACAGACTATATAGGGGAGACAATGAGACACAGGTGCAGCCCATTGGGGCGGGGTTGTAATCACAAAGGTGGGAAACACAAGAGGACAGGAAGTAAAAAATAAGACATCGAGACAAGGTGGAAAATAAAAAAGAACGACAGCATGGAACAGGTCTTCAAATACAGCAATAAAATTTAGACAATTTTAGAAAACACTATTTTTGGTATAGGAATAAAATGTACAAAAATGCTTTTACAGTAAAATAATACTTTGACAGTTTGAACATGAACACATTTGCTCAGGTTAGACATTGTTATTTGGTGCACTTAAAAAGCACCCTAGCAGAATAGTCTGCTTCCTTAACTAACAATGGAGACCTTTAAATCAATCAATATCAGTCTCACTTTCATTAAACTAACAAAATATTTTATCAATTTTTGAAGCCTTCACAACAACAACAACAAAGCCAGCAATAAGAAAAACAGTCTGTACATTCCTCTTCAATCATTGATGTGTTTTTGTCGTGGCAGCGTGTTACATGAGAACAGGCTATCTTTCTTCTTTCGTTTGTAAAGCTGCTGCAGGCCCAAATCTGGCCTACTTTTACCTTTTCCACTACCCCCTGGTGGCACAGATGTTGTAAGACTAGGTTTAATTATAGTCTGTGCAGATGTTTGTGATTTTGTGCAATGAAGGTATGCATTTTGAGTCATCTGTGATTCAGTCCAAATGAGAAAAAAAACATGTGGCGTTGAACTTGGTGTAAAAAGGTAGATGAGTGTGCAGTGAAGGAAAGATGAAGAGAGAAAAGACAGATGGAGAACACCAAGACTGACAGTAAAGAGAATATGTGATGAGTGTGTTTTTGCGTAGATATTATGTAAAAGGCAAGGACAAAAACACTTTTAAAAGGAGAGTGGTATGATGATAACACATAGGGTGTCTTGTGCAATTTGTTCACCTATTTTTTGTCTCAAGTTGCGTGACATGCAGACTTATGTGTATAACCTATACGCTATAGTTTTAGACCTAAATGCTTTTGCTTTAACTGTAGATTAGACCATTAGGGTTGCATTTGCAACTCGCAAAAAACCTCATTATCTGGCCAGTGAGAATGTAAAGTTATCATGTGGTATCTTCTAGGTTTATACACATGGATTATTGAATGGCATTTCTGTTCCAAATGGCTTTAATTTTCTCTAATATAATAAGATTCACTGATTTAAAGAGGAAGCACACATTTTAAAACTGTGTATATCTCTGATTCCTATAAAAAAACATAAATCACACATTATTAAATACAGTGAATCATTATGGGACGCTAAAGGGCACCTTCAGCATCAATAGAGGATGAAACAGGCAACAAATGTCGCTATTTTTCTTGGAATGAGAAGGAGCTTAAAAGGGGTGGGACTAAAAACTGTGCACTCCCCAACTGCCTTCAGAAGCCTCTTCTGACTGTCTGTGATCAATAATTGTTGTTACTGAGTGTTGGCTCCAACCTTCCTGTTCACAATGAAACCCCAGCCAGCCTTGCCAAGGGCTTTATTATTCATGTGGACCAAATACAAGAGCAGAAAGTAGGATGAGCATGCGTTTGAGCTGGACACACTGTCAGGTCTGCCCCGACTGTGCAAGCTACAGGAACCCATGTCTGGGACAGATACCCCACAGTGTCTGTTGCATCCAAAACACTGCTCAGGACACAAGGCAAGGGGATATTGCTGTAGGGATACACATAAAAACAGTATTCACAAGAACTCTGAATCTTTAAAGCAAGGTCCATAAAGCTTCTCAGCATAAACTGAACTGATGTCAGAGTAAGGAACACTATTTGTTTAGTCAATCAAATGCCAATCCCACAGATGTTGTTAGCTGCTATTGTGAGAATGGAATAAAGATGGCCACTTTATGCAGCATCAAAATGAAGGTGGAAGCTATCAGAAGAGTAGTAGTAGAAGGAGGGCAATCTTTATTGGATTTTTTTTTCTTCATTAAAGGTCAGACAGAAAACATTTGTTTTAATCAAAAAGTCCACCAGAGGCATATTTGTTTCATTATAAATTTTAATGATACTCTAGTGCCGGGAGTATTGTTGTCCTCAGTCTACATCAAATGAGAAATATTTTTTGTTTAATTGCATTATTGCTGTACACTTGAACATTTATTCCAACCCGTTTATCCAATTGTTGATTTTTACAGTGGTCTAGATCATAGAATCAAGAATCTGAGTATGAACCCCTCCTTTGTGACCACATCCATCCATTGTTAATAATCTAAATAACAGGCATTTCAGAGCCACCTGCGGAATTTAATCTCTAGCCTGTCTTGGGTTTGTCCTCAGGGCTTTTTTTTCCTGGACACAGCCCCAAGCATGTCATGTGGGAGACACCAGAGGCGTAGAGCCAGGGCCTTGGCCACCTTGACTGGCTGTATTTGATGTGGAAAGTTTTTTGTAACACCATAATGTGATGAATTGCCCACATAAATGATAATTCGTCTTGTTTCTGTAAGTTGGATTACCAGGGGGCAGTACCAGTAGGCAAACACTAAAACTGAACTTGAAACGCAGGTGGATATACAGCCAATCAGAGGGGGCAGTATCGACATACGCCGAAAACTGCCCTGGCAATGACACATTTGACAATAGACCATAAACCCGTCTCATTTTAAATAATCTGTTATTATCAGGCTGGATTTTACCAACTGGACATTTTTGAGACCCTTTTCATTTTAAAAAGTGGTCTTACTTGGAAGGTAATAACATGTGAAAATTAGAAAATGATCTGTAGGCACAGAAGAAAGAGCTATAGGTGGCCCTTTGCCACCATAACTGCTCAACAGAACTGGGTTGAAATACATTCCAGAAAAAAACAACCAATATAATAAATGTAACCCAACATTTTAGTACAGATTGAACAGTAAATCACCATCTTTACTTTGGTTTCAGCAAACCATCAAACACATCAATTCTCTTACTCCATTATTCTCTCACTCAACAACAAGACACTTGAAACAATCTACTTGAGACCACAACCCCTCCCTAAGCCATCCCGATGTGACTGAAAAGGGTAGTGTTGGATTTAGAAGTGCTAATGTGTGTCTGGTGAAGTGCCCCAAGCTGGAGGTCACAAATAGCAAAGATTTGATGCTAGTGTCATCAGACCTTCCTTCAAGTTGTCATTCCTAAAATAATTCCTATAGAATTTACAGACACTATACTGTAGTTTTAGAACCTTTGTGGTAGATCTTTTTGCATTGTCTGTTGTAGTCTTGCACATACAGTATATTATAGTAGTATAGTATAGTATATAGTAGTATATTTTGCTGTGGCTTACAATGCATGTAAATAAGTAGAGGCTAAAGAACACAGTCCTTTTAATTTAGCTATAGGTGGAAATGAAAAGCGAGACTGCTGTGCTGTGTTACTTGACCCATGTTTTGCAAAAGAGTATGAGACAGAACAAAGCACGATGTGGATGACTTTTTCTCCTGCTGTGGTGACTCATACATCTTAATGAATCAAAACCAAGACACCATTATTGATTTCAGATATTGAACTGTTGGGAGGATCCAAACACCCAGGAGTTGTTAGGAAGATAAATATTTTCAATGTTTTTTACATTTTGAGATTATGATATTGTTTTATAGAAACCTAGTGAATCTATTTAAACCTTTTGTACAGAACAAAGACTCATACTCTTATGCAGAATTCTAATGAAGACTACTACATATTTTGACTAGGCTTCTATCTTGTGTTTACATAAAATTTGCTGCATCTCAAAGGCAAATGTTCATCCATTCACAGTTACCTCTAGCTATTTAGCTTACTTTAACTTTAACTTTACTTCTAACAGAACAAATTCTCCTGATAGGCATGCATTATACATAATAGGGAGTGTTTTTCTTTTTAAAATAACACTCCCGACACTGGCCATTTATGACCAAACATTTTCAAATGACTAAATGCAAATGACAAATCGGTCATGTCTATCTAAACCACACACACGCTGCACATCTGCTTGTTGTTATTTCTTGAATGGTAAAGGTTAGCCAGTGAACCATAGCTTCTGTCTATGTTTGCAGACTGCTAATTCACTCGCAACCTCCTCCAGCCTTTTGTGGGGTGAGAGTACATCTATGGGGAGATCAGGAAAGGTCATGTGTGCTTTGTTTCTACAGTACAGGTATATTCTGACATATTTCTTATTCCTTTTGGCTGTAATTGCCCCGCTGCATGTGATTTAGAATAAACATGCTGAATTGCACAACACATTTTTCCAATTTCTTTGTTTCTCATGAGAATATAATTTTCACTGCAGATTTGAAAATGAACAGGCAATTCTCAAACTGTCTGTGTTTTGCTAACTGCCACAATCACATTGGTAAAATAGTCCCCTGCAGCCCCACGAGGGCAGATCCGTGTCTAAGAGCTCAGATTTCTGGTACATGGCTCCTTCCAGCATTGACTCACCCTCTTCCCAGGAGGAAACAGGAAATGAAAAAAGAACATGGCAGCCTGGAGGAGACAGGAAGGAAACAGCTGCCCAGGGACTATGAAGCCCATCCATATTTCAGAGCAGGTATAATAAGATGAGTTTTGCTGTTTGTCGTTTGCTGTAATTGTGATGAAAGTCAGCCCAAAGAGGCTGGCGCGTGTGCAATAATAATGAAGACATATTTTCCCCTCATCAGTAGAGTAAGGCTGGCTTCTTGATTAAATATTGACTCACAATAGTCTTTGTTCTTGTCTCTGACTGATCAATAATTCATATGGGGTAAACAGGATCGTTAGAACCCATGCTGTATGTTCCACTAGTCACCTGCTATGTTTGTTTCAATGCACAATTGGTTCGGAGCAGCAGCTGACAGTCAATGCTGCCACCAGACTTGATTAGTAACAGGCTATCAACACATTCAACATTATTTGGGGCAAATAAATTTAGCATTTCCAGAGAATTTCTCCAAAATGGTTTCATTAACGTTTGTCTACAAATCACTGATGTCAAACCTCATCTGCATTAGTATTCGTTTAGGAATTATAGATTACTCACTGTTTATAAAAGAACATAAAAAATACTGATTGAGTGCATAAAATTTTATATTTTTAAAATGATTATTGACATTTCCATATCACTCTTATAATTCTCTTGTCCCGCTCTTGTCACTCTTGTCCCGCCTCCATGTTTTAGCCCATGAGATTTTGCAAAAACTGAAAAACTTACAGATCAATAAAATCACAAAAATATTTGCTAGAATAAGCATAAAACAAAATACGTGAAGGATTGCAGAGTTTGCACACAACATTGATAATATTCCTATTTGAATTAAATTCATGAAATGGCAGTTAATTGTTATAAAATAAAGGTCAATGCTTCCATTGTCAAACAGGGGCCAGGGCTAACATGTAATGTTTTCACGGGTAATTATTTAAGCCATTTGTTATTTAATTGGAAGGAAATTGATCTTTAGTAAATGTTAGTCCCATGTCTAGAGCTTTTCTTCATTTAGCGTAATCTATTATTTAAAAATAGCAGTCCTATTTGTATTATTCAGGCCACCATTTGCCTCTCAGTGGTTGCTCATCTGCAGCTCTGACTCCTGTTGCGTTGCCACAGCAAAACAAGCAGCGCCATGAATCTTTTATAAGTGTGAAAAGGTTGATGATGAGCGCAGTCCCTAAAGCCTCTTTTATAATGTGTTCCCAATAGATTGGGAATAACATCTACCACATGACGAAGTGTGCAGTGCCAAACAGCACAGCACTGAGGGCTTGATGATTGCAGGGTCATGGATAAACTGGCTCAGACAGAGAATTAAAAGTCACATTTGTTTTTGTTACAACATTAGACAGGGGAAAAAAGTGTGTCTCTGATAGCCATATTCAGAATTAACTATTTTCACCTTTCCTCCCTTATGTCAAATGGATATCCATGGAGAGTTTCCAGGAAGCTCCAGCACACACCTGCTCACTATCCTTAACAGAGATACTGACAGCTGGGCTTATTCTCCACTTTTTCCTCATGTCAGGACTTATTTCTAGGTCTCTGACACTCACATATTGGATTTTACAACCATGGAAATACAATCGTAATGACACTGTAAGACTCTGGAGCCAAGTAACGCCTGACCACAAGAAATGCAGTGATTTTACCTGTTTTTATAAGAACAGATATGGTAAGAGAAGCTGAACACACAATAATACAGGGGAAGTCTGTACAAGACAATATTTTAGGTAAGAATGTGTTCCAATGCAATTAAATTGTTCTCCAAAGTAGAAATACTGCACGTTACATTGTGCACAGTGTGTTCATTCAATTGTATCTCCTATTGACTTTTTGGCTTTTAGAATGAGCCCAAAGTGACCTTTTAGGGCTGATTAAGTCAAATGCTGGATGGGGTTTTGAGAGACAGCATTAATAGGGTACTAGAGATCAGTAAGGCAAAGACAGATAGAGTGAGAAAAATGAATGAATTTAAGAAGGTCACGGAATGTCAACCGATTCAAAACAACTCATCTATTTCTCCTAAAATAAGCCAATATCAAATTATTGAGTGTCCCACACCCCCACTGCACCATTTTATGTATATCAGCTATAACTCTTTATTTAGATGCCCCTCCCTGAAAGTGCTGTCATGAGCACCTCTGGTGGAGTACCATGTCCCTTCAAATACTTTTATACTGCTGCTGATGGTGCTGTGGTTTCCTTTAAGGACTTAATTGTTTTGTGAACGCAAGGGAATAATGGGGGTTGTGTAGATAGAGGGTTTAGTTTTGCTTTGACAACGTCAAACAACAGCTCTCACTTATCACTCCAAGCAAGATGTCCTCACTGCCTGAAAGGCACTAAGCCTCACTATTCATGCTTGAAGTTAATTCTCTCCCCTTTTTACTCAGTGTGCCAAGCTATAAAGATTACTATACATTTGCAAAGGCGACCAGTGAGATTGTCGTTGAATGTATCTTTACTTCTTTAATACTGTATCTTTAAGATATTTATGCTCTCACTTTAATGTCACTGCTATCTTTGTATTGCTTTACATTAAGGGGAACTTGCACTAGCTGACTTAGATTTTGAACAAAAGTAGGCCAATTGTATTCTTCTAACTTCAGTGGTGAAGCTTTAGAGCAAGCTGGTCAGCCATAACACTGCAGGCCTCCCTAATGGTCTCTCAGTGGCTGTGCAGGAGCAAACCAGGAAATGGATGTGTGCTACCCCAGAAGCATCACAGCTGTGCGCTAATTAGGGAGCATAGCTCAGAATGGAATCACGCGGCCTGCCACTGTTACCTGCTGTGCCCCAGCCTTCCCACTGATCTCCTCTGAAAAGAATCTAACCTTCACCCTGGAGCAAAAAGTGCTTGCACAGTGTTCACAACACCTCACATCCAACACACTGTCAGCCTCATTTAGCTTTTTGACAACCTATAATAACTTCCACAATGTTGATGAAATAAATGCTCAAAAGCGGCAGGTCAGTCAGTATTTGCACATTTCAGATCAGAAATTAAATTTACCTGGGAAAAAAATTTCAGTAAGGTTATTTTTAGAATGATGCTGATTCATGCACACAATTTGCCAGTATACTGTAGCACATATATAACACCTCACAATGAGTTGGCAATAATGTAGAATAAACTTGATATATTCTGAACATGTCTATTGATTGGAAATGTCAGGTCACCCAAAATGTTTTCTCTCTGCTTTTATGGAGTTTTCATTTTGGAAACAAACACAGCAAAACAGTATTTAAATGCAGTGGTAGTTGAAAATATGTATTTTCAGTGATATAAGTAGAAGGACATGTCAACTATGGCCTGACAGTGAAGTAAGTAAGCTCTGTCTCTTATGTTAAACTGAAAAAAACAATGTACAGACTTTTATTATATTCCTGGTTCAGTTTCTCATGAACAAAATCTAAGAACACACTAGCACCTTGAGTTCTTTACTATGCAGATGTGGTTTTAAAGTATCCAACCCACTCGTGTTTAACATTTACAATTACAATTCAAATGTACATGATTTTGGATGAGGCCTTGCTTAGATTTTTTGGGTTTTTATGCTTCCTCAGTTTTGTGTTACAGTGTTACAAAAGGACAGGTTTTACATAATGTGTCAACATAATTAGCATAATGTTGTATGGAATAAACACATTGTGCAGCACTATATTGGAATAAACTTAATGACTAGCTTGACTGCATTTGAATCATAACAAGAAAGTCACTGCACAAACACCATATGACTCCTGAACTTAATCTAAAAACAAATCAGGGCCTTTGTGATTATGCTGCAGGTCTGGCTTTGCATTTCAATTACAGGAGCACAAGTAAAGAAGCTTCTCACCACTGCCAGTGGAGAGGTATAGATAGCTGCCAAACACTGGCTTGTGAGGGAAGGTTAATTTTAGAGTGAATCCATGAAATATTACAGTAAATCAATTAAGAAATGAGCAAAGAACACTTCCAAAATGCAGTCTCATGGAACAGTCTCATGCTTTAGATGCATGGCAACACATTATTTTACTGCATGGCTATCTTCGCTAATTGCCTTCAGTAGTGTTTAAATGGGCCAATGTTATATTAAATAATGTTTACACTAACGTTATGTATGAGTGAACCAGACATGGCAATTGAAGATCATATAAGAATCCAGTAAATGGCCTAAAATATTACTGCAGACCATTAACCTTGAAAGTGTTTAGGAAAAGACATGACTGGACTTAATATAGTTTCAATCAACATGTGTGAACACTCTGTACAAAAGTCATATCTTAAGAAGTGCATTAAGGTTAAAATGATGCTGCATAGTTGTACCATCTTTGCATTAGTAAGTGTATAGGACTAATCTTGTAAATTCCACCCACAGCATTAAGCTTTGGGACATTATTCAAGACCAAGGCTGTCGAAATAATGAAGGGTCTTTTCTGAGAGCTGGCAATTTAAATTTCAATGTTATCAAATATGTTTTCCCCCACAGACAGCAGCATAAATTCTGATACAGTATTACACAAGCAAAAGGAGACACACAGCAAACATAATGTTGCATAATGGGCCCCTGATGCATTGTAACATCCACACACGTCACTTTAGAAATCGGTTAAACTAAACCATAGGCCTCACATCGAAACCCAAGAGAAAATCTTCTGTATACAGTGGCAGGACATGACTTTAGTAAGGGTGTAAATCTTTTCGGTGCAGCACGTATGGTTCAGAACATGTGTGTACCATTTCGGTTCAATAAATAGTTCATTTCTTAATAATTTAATCTGGTCTTTCACGCAAAATCATTCACACGCAACTTTCCACACGGACGTTATTAAGCAGCGCACAACTTCTAGCTTTTACTTTTACACTGCTACATTTAGTCTGAGTTAAAAAGCGCTGCACAGCCACAGGTCCGGTCGTCTTCCCGCTCTGACTGACACACTCGCAGCAGAGCAGCTCCGGGGAGATACACTCCCATGACAAGCTGCGCGCTCACAGCCAGGGCAGAGTGGACATGGAGAGGTGACAGCTGAAGCTAAGGTAGGAGATGGTGAAACACTGTTTATTTAGCTCCATTTCCAGGGTAACACAAACTCCTTTCTATCAGTTTAATAATCTATTAATCTAATCATCAGATTACTGACTGCTGCTGCTGTAAACATGCTCTTGTTGCACTTAAATCAACATTAAAGCTACAGAGCCTATAGTATTCAAAATATAATAACTACATAATTTAAAATCTATAGATCATGAGACAGATCTTAGCACATTTAACTTCTGTCTGGTTTGCTCTCTCTTTAAATTTCTCTCTGGATCACAGTGAAAAGACCAATCACAAGAAAAGATTTGAAAAAAAATCTCTTGTTTATTGAATCAAATGCCAGTACATGAATTCAAATATGATGGACTACATGCAAGAAGGTACTATGCATTATTATTTTTTATTCTTTCAAAAACTCTACAGTATGTGCTCAACATGAAGCCAGACCCTCCCACATCATTACGGTCTTCTGTATGGGAACATTTTGCTTTCCCCATCTGTTATAATAATTTCAAATGTCCTATGGTTAGTAAGTATTGGTTGCTCCTAGTTCTCTTCAGGTCAATTCTGCAACTGGGAGCTTGTCATGGGGAGAAAGATCCTACAGCTTTTTCTGCATGATATAAAATCTCATGTATTATAAATGTTACTTTTGTGTACTGTGTAATAATACATTTAAAAAAGGAAAACAATCATAGCCGAGTTTATTTATTGATCACTATATGACAGTTTTGGTCAATACAGAGTTAAATTAGCTGTGTTAGCAACATGTTAGTAGATGAATGAAACAGAGTGAGTGTTTTTTCTACAGCAGCAACTTTGCATTGCTATCAATCCACCTCTGTATTCATTGGAACTAATGCTTGGGCTTTCCTGGTGAACATGACCAGCACATAAGCCAAACCATCCATCTCTCTGTGGGAATCCGACTCAGAACTGTCACCTTAAGAATGCATTATAAAACAGAATTCATAAATAATGTGTGAAAGAAAATGCTATACAGCAAGCCACAAGATGACTGAGGAGAATAAAGGCTGAAAGCCAAAAGGGAAGATCACATTCTCACAGGTATTGTGCTAAATAAAATTCCTCCCAAAATTTAAAACAGAGTATTCAGAGAGAGCTAATTCTAGCTGCAGCCACTCTCATTTGGAGTACTTGTTTGGTGATTTAACAGTAAACAATGCATATGAAATGGAGGGATATGGTAAATGCTTCATACAGCTACAGTATTCCTGGTGGATAGCAGACTGCTAATGTCTCCCTACAGAATAACACTATTGGTATCAGACAACAGCCCTCTTGTAAACAGTGGCATGATGCATCCGCCCCTCCATATGCTGAAGGAGTTCACGGCTGAAGCGCAGACTGAACACTGATGGATGTGTTGAACATTCAGGTCAGGTGCATTGCAAGTGCATTCAGGGCCAGAATGGAGTGCCGTTTCTGCCCTCAGCCCTGGCAGAATATATTAGTCTAATGAAAAAGCAAGACATACGCTGGCACCGGCTATATTTTCAGCTGCAGTGCCCACCAGCCGTGATAAAGTGGCTTCTCACTGCCAGTATGAGGGTCACATAAAAGGGTCTCAGTTTGTGTAATCGACATCATATATCCAACCTCACACTTCTAGGACACAGACCCGAAATTACTCACTGAAGCCCTTCTCTACTATTTGTTGTCTATCCCCTGCTAAAGATAATCATAAAAGGGTAAAGCACTTATCCACTGCAGCTGATTCCTTCATTCACAATCATTTTGCGTTAATGGAGGAACACACTGCAAAAGCCTTGGGCAAATGGTTCTAAAATGTTAAGTAAGTGTCTGCAGTTAGGAAGGTTTTAAAATGAGAAAGCAAGCTAAACTTTCCTTGAACCTCCATTTCATGTCAGCTATATGCTCTATTTATTCTTAAAACATAATACAGAGGAAAGAAGCACAGACCATACAAAGAAAAGAACCAATATTTGTTGATGTAACACAATACACCTTTAATAGAGTCTATTTTAGTGTCACTGGTGTCTCAAAACATCCATTTCTTCTCCAGTAATCCTTTCAGAGAAAAGTGTGTGACATTTATATATTTGAGAGCCATGGCTTTGAGAAAAGTGACAGTATAATGCATTGCTCGGCCAATACAGCTTGACATTGCAATCCTCTTGCCGTCGAGTCCTAAATTTAACCTGCAAAGTTTTACCAAACTGAGAAGTAGCAAGGTTTCTATTAGATAACATATGTTGTGCACTTTGATCCTCCAAACTTACAGGGTTGAAAAGATGCATAATAGATGCTAGAATTCTTTTTGATGGTGAACATTTTCTGATAGGTAACATTTGGCATCTTAATTTGTATTTGGGATGTCTTCAGAAAGCAAACCAATCTAACAAATGGAATCTTCCAAAAGATATCCACCATACTGTACTATACTACTTCCAAAAGGTGAAACCAACAGCTGTTTCCAGATTTTATATACAGTAGTTGTACAGCCATGCTTCACAAATTAAAATATTGCATTCATTGTCTACATCGCATTAAACACGAGTAAATAAAGAGTAAAGAATATGTAGGAAAATTGGCACAGCTCTCTGAATTTAGAATAAGCTGTGAATAAACCAGAAACAGTCAACTAATGTTTATTGCAACAGCATACAGCTATAACTCCAGTCTCACACATTGCAACACACACTCTCTTCCTTATATAAAGTTGATTTATATATTTATAGGATTTAAACTTAGCAGATACTGTTCTCAATCTTCTCAGAAATAATATTTAGTGTAAAATACTTCAAAATACTTATTATGCAGATTACTGGAAGTATTATATTGAAAGTATTGAAATAAGGCTTCTTTTTATGGTTGAAACAGAAGTAATCCAAGGGGGGAAAAAAGGTTTGAACTGCTTTGAAGTGCTGCACAAGCTTGCACTTTCAAATGAATGCTTTTTGCCATGTGATTACAAATCTCCTACTCAAACACACTGTTCCAGCCCTTCGCCCTTATACTCAACTCAAGTGTGTTTTATTTCTCGGCTGACACTGTCCTTGACTGTTGAAATGTTTGCCATGCTGTGATGCAGAGGGCAGCGATCAATAGCTCTGCACAATTGCATGCTATTTACAAATGCTTGCTCTGGCACCAGTTCATTTTCATAATGAGCATCAGAATTTGTAACTGTGGTGCTCATTAAGGAAAGCATCCCAACAATTAACCCCAGGGTCATCATTAGAGAAATGCATTTAAACCTTTGCGTGTTGTGCGTATGTGTGTTGAGCGGGACAAGTGGGTTGGGTTGTTCACAGCCACAGGTCAAAGTCAGGCGTCAGAATGACCTAAAAAGTCTAAATATTATAAAAACATTTATTATTCTTAAGTACCAAATAAATATGTCCATTTATAACATTTATTGATATACAGTATTATGATACATGTTAAAATATGTTATGGCCATTTCCTTTCCTTGACAGGTCATTGTGTAGATATTTGTTAAAGGCAAATAAATGTTTACCTTGTGGCATAGATGTAAGTACTTGTGTTGATGCTATAGCTAAAGCATCATTTGAAGTTTGCTTATTAACATTTCAAGTAAAATACTCCCAAACAATGAGATAAAGATTAAATGCAATCTGCACTGACGTTAGTACATGTAGGGCAGTACTGGAGAAAGTTAAACTATTATAAATACAACCACTTGAGAGTGATTCTCGAAAATATACCAGCTCCCTATCAACAAAAAGAAGGAATCTTTGGTTAAATGTCTTCAGAAGAAGATTTTCAAAGAATGTTCTTTTTGTTTTGTTTTTTGTGTTACTGTTGTGGCGGTATCTTTGTGAATATTTCCTTAGCCTCATTGTTATTGTTAAAGTAAGCTATTGACATGTCATACTTTTAATGTTTATGTGATTAGGACCTCAGGAAGAATAGCCCTTACTTATAATTTTATTTATACAGCACAATTCATACACTGGGTCATTAAAAGTGTTTTACAGAAATAAAAGACATTTTTCAAATACATAGACAAGATTTGGAATAAGAAAATAAAAAAAAATTAAAGACAAAGTGCAGATAAAACACTTTCAGTTTTTATTACTGAATGTAGGCGGAGCTAAAGAGGAAGGTTTTTAACTTCCTCTTGAACATTGTTAAAGTTGAGGTTGTTTCAGGTTTTTGCTGCATGAAACCTAAACGCTGCTTCACCAGGTTTAATTGTAACACTGGGCACGAGCAGAAGGTCTGTCCCAGATGTTCTCAGAGTCCGAGGAGGTCATAAGGAACTAGGATGTCAGAAATATGTTTTGGTGCTAAACCAATAAAGCAGAATTAAGTAAGATTTGCGAAGCTCTTTCTACAGCTTCCTTCACTGAAAAACACTTTTGTAAATACTTGTAGCGGAGCTCTGGACTACAATGCTCATCAGAGCAGAGTTCGATGCAGTGATTACAAATACCCTCCTCAAACGCACTGTTCCAGCCCTTCACCCTTATACTCAACATAAGTGTTTCATTTCTCGGCTGACACTGTCCTTGACTGTTGAAATGTTTGCCATGCTGTGAAGCAGGGGGCTGCGATCAATTGCTCTGCACAATTGCATGCTATTTACGAATGCTTGCTCACTTTTGTAAATACTTGTAGCACAGCTCTGGACTACAATGCTCATCATCTTCAGACAAAGGTCTTTTTTGTGGTTCCACCATGACTGATGATGAAATAAAGTGTATGCCGTTTTGGTCTGATCTTAGCAATCACTATGGTCGCTATGTGTATATTTTATTATCGTAAAGCAATTTCTCACTCTCGTGTGAACATGAACATAACCAGCAGCTCAACTTGCAAGTGCTGTTTTTGGCGCTCACTTACAGCCCAGAGGGGGGAAGTGAGCACATCAAACACACCACTATAACTTAATTAACCATTGTTAAAGACTTACAAAGATATTTATGAAGGTAAAAATGTAACTTAGTTATACTTTAAGAGACTTGTAAACCAGCAGTGCTGTTTTAAAGTCAATTATCTGGAAGCCAGTGCAGAGACTGGACTGATGTAGTTGTACTCTGTTCAGTTGGAGTAAATTATTTAGCATTCACAAATCAATCTGTTTGATGCAGTGACACAGTGAATGGATTGGTCCATTGATAAAGACTAATGGGGATCCTTAAATAAACAAATAAAGAAAGAAGACCCAAAAACATGTTTGTTAGCTTGTTTGAGGTAACTGAGCCCCCGTTGTCTTTGTGATTTGGTTATAAAAAGCAATGCTGCAAAATCTGACAGTTGGAGTCACTTAATGTGTGAATGTTCACTGGGACAAAAAGAGGGACATGGCAAGCTTTAAAGGTAGCTGTCAGCTCAAAACATATTGGTCCCGACATGTAAAGACTTTTCAAGATGATACATGCTCTCAAAACTAAAAATGAGCCAACTGAAAAACAACTGTCTCACCACATCCTCATAATTAGCAGACAAAAACCCAGCCAAGATAATCAGAGTCAAATATTGCTAATTGTCATTTGTGTTCACCTGAAGCTAAAATGATAAATTAAGATGGCTGCCATGATTTGTGGTGAGACAGCTGTTTTTATGTAGAGCTACTGTAATTCTTTTAGTTTTCCCTGTGGTCTAAACACAGATTCCTCTTATTCAGCAGGGAGCATGTCCTTCACTGGGCTGCAAGTCTCTAATGATCTCTCAGTGGAGCCGGCAGTCACACTTCTCATAACATTGCAGGGCCTATACAGTAGGCTACCCACTGCTGCATGCCTTTCTACACATCTTCAAATTCTCATCCATAAGACCTAAATACAGTGGATTTTAGCTAATCAAGCGTTTGTTTGAATTAACAGCACACAGTATAATATATATTCTATTTTTGGAGTACTCACTGTTCTGGTTTAAGGGACAGTAAAGTTGGCTGGGATTGTACGGCTATATTCATTGTTTAGAGAGAAGTACAGAATCTCCTCCACTTTAAAGAATCTTGGAGCTTTACAGCATTGTGGATTCTGTCAATGTATTGTGACCCCAATTCACACCGAAAGCATCTCGCGAGTGTCACATTTTACTTGCGTCTGTTTTAAAAGCGTCAATTAATACCAGGGGCATCAACATTGCTGCTATTACTCTACGTGTGTGGATCTCCCTCTCTTTGGCGACTGTTTTGAGATTTCCACCAGTGGCCTCCCATGGTGGGGTCACTTTCACTCTTTCAGAACACTTCACTCACTCATTGTCCCAGCATCCTATACAAATGGATGCATCCCATGTCTTTTCTGTGTGTTTTTATTATGAGTTGTTAAAATAAGATTAAAAGAGGTTACTATAAATAGCAGATATATAGCAATATTTGTTGATTTTCTACCTTTGCATTAAAGGCCAGCTTGAGTAACACATAAAATACACATGTTTACACAGAACTTTGCTACAGCGTGTGAATTAGTCATATTTTTGTCAAAGAAGCATTGCCTTCTGTGTTTTCACTGAGGCCTGTTAGCCTTGACATGCATTTTAAACGCTTTTGAGAGCAGAGTGCCCGTTCAAACTGGACCCCATCCTTGAGCAAAACAACTTAATGGTCTATTCACAGGCTGAGCTGTGACCTTGTGTTGTGTGCCCTCAGAAATTCTAAATACAGCTGGAGTAACTTGGAAAACCAAAGGGATTGCTTTTCCATTAAAAAGCGGCGTGACACTGGTTTTATGCTTTCCTTTTGTTACAACCTCAGCAAGGGCACTGTGTATTTCTTGAGTTGTTCATGAATGTTACAAGTGGAGTTATAAAAATATATTTTTGTACACATTCCACTACTCACTCACTTGTGTCACTGCACAATTCCGCACAGAAATTGCTTTTTGATTTCAATCCATCTGGCTTAAATGTGATGGATGCTTTGCTTTGAGAAACATCTCTGACTTCTTTGTGGTTTAAGTTGTGAGATACATTCGTGTTGTGATATTTTCTGATCAGGCAGCCTCTCAATGAACTGCAAATTGAATGTCTGTGTAGAAATATCAAAACGTTGTCATGTAATTTCAGTTGCTCATGCATGTTATCTGGTGTCCAGAGTTATGAAGCTCCCTAGAGTCCACAATAATGCCCCTAGGAGCCAGCTCTCTAGCATCTGCTCTCTAGTACTGCTGCATCAGAACTGTCAGTCACTCTACTCAATATTCATACACACTCCCTGGGTTCTGCTCATAGTGCTTTAATGTAGGTATTTGCTGCAGTGAGCTTGCATATACAAATGTCAAGCCATGCATTATAGTGTACAAAAATGCCTAGGGACATAGATGCAGATGTTCTATTAGAAGTACAGTAGCAGCACTATATGCAGGTAGAGTGCAGGGAGAAGATCTAGTGTGTGTTCAAAGCTAAAGGCATCCTCTGTGTGTGAAAAAAACAAACCAGTATAAAACTACCACTGTAACCTAAAGTGGACTGTGGGCATGGATATTCATTTTTTATTTGTTGGTTATACACTGTGGGTTTCAGGAGGATTCTATATTGTGCAGTACGTTTCAGGTGATGTACAGTGATGTATTAGTGTAGTAATTTACTTCCCAGTGCATTCAATTTGTGCTTCATCGTTGTGTCTTTATGTCTTCTGACAACACTGTGGCTGGAAACTTGTTGCATCCAATGTGCATGCCACCAAAAAAAAACAACAGCAAAGACAAAAGGTTCTCAGTGGCAAAACTATATTCTGAAATACAGGGGAAAAGGTTGGACCACTAATGTTTAACTTTCCAGACAATAAACTGACAGTAGTGTTTTAACAAATGACCCAATGGAAGATTATTGAGACTGTAAGCAAAGACAAAGAAAGTTCAGACATCTAAAACAGCTATTTACTGTGCAAGCAACAGATTACAATAAAATGAATTACTAAGATTTTTAAAAATGCATAAGAAGTACAGTACATTAGACAAAACGTCAGAAAGTGTGCTTGTACACAATTACAGCAAGAATTCCAAAAAATGTAAACTTGGGCTAAAAATAGCCCAAGATTTTGGAGGAGAAGCAAAAACTATATTTACGTTAAGTGCCTCTATAAAACACTGAACTATTCAGTTTCTATTGTTTATCATTTTTGAGTCACATGGTGCTGCAGCTTATCCCAGTTCCTTAAGGCCTAGGGCCATGGATAGGTAGGTACAGTAGGTAGGTGGGTAGGTGCATATTCCAAGGTTTTTTATGTATTACATACTACATTGTTAAAATAAATTATGATGAACCTCTGTATGGGAACAGTCATCATATAATAATGTAATTTGGGCTTGTATTCATGGTTAATTTAAAAAAATCTTAACTAACAAACTTAACAAACAATATTCAGTTACTCATTGAGATCTAAATCTCAACTGGCTGATGAATTTTTGGCATGACTTTGCATTTACAGATTCCTGAGCAGTACTCCAGATCTGCAGTGCAGTTTGAGTCAAATTTAAGTTTCAAGGTGATCATTAGCCTGCTGTGTTGTGTTGCTATGAGGCTGTGTGTTGCATTATTGAGGGGACAGTTGTTATTCCTGACACTTTAATGTGTTTGTGCTGATATGCGCTGCTAAAGAGGACATAGGAAAAGGCTGTTGACAAGTGCAGGTGATGGGGCTTTTTGTGAATAACCTAATTGTAATTGATGATGAAAAGGTCACAGTGTAAGTGCCGACAGAGCAGCTGGGTTTATCATAGCATGTTACCCATTTCTATCTATGAAAATTGTTTAAATTAGCCACTTAACTTGTGAGTGAACCCAGTCAGAAGGGAACACACCCCTACCATTAGCCTCCATTTAACAAATTACAGCTTTGGCTCTTTGCACCAATTATTAATTTGAGTCTCAAACGCTGGGGCGCACAATTTGTTTGAATTGTAAGTGTTTGTGAAGAGACAGCAAGTGCTTATTAACTATACATCATGAGCATCACTCATAGCTTTTTGAGCATCAAGGATGGCTCGAGTATCTGGCCGGAGGTTCCGTTCATAAGCTGCCGAAGACCGTCTTCCCATAGCTTTAACGGTAGAAACAGAGTAGAAGAAGCTGCAGTTGTAGCAGCCCCTATGCGCAGTGAATGAGCCGAATAACTCAGGGGGGAGCCCGCAGTATTGACAAAGCAAGCGGAGACGGAATGCAAACCAGGTTCTGGACATAGGATTTCCCTCCTCCGTTATAAATAATGGGTCCTCCCGACGAGCTTGTGGACGGCTCCTCAGATAAGCCCACATAGACGACAGAGACAAAAACAGAGTTAGTTTCAAAAATGTATACAACAGAACCTTCCCTGTCCTGTCAGTTTGTAAGTGCTTTAGCAATATGGTGAAGTGGTGAGAAAAATTAAAACGTCTGATATGGTTAAGTCATGTGACCCATTGTTTGCTCCACAGAATACCAGCTATCACTATGGGATATATTTCCAACAGAGCGGTGGACATGTTATCATCAGACACAGATAGCAGCTCCTTTGGCTATTTACTAGCAAACCACTGACCATTAAAAACCCCCAAAACCGACAGAAGCGCGGCGTCTGTAACAAATTAAGCTGCAGAAAACTCCATATCATAGTGAAAAGGAAATGCCATTCCAATTTTTCAATGAGCAAAGACCAGAACTTGAATCTGATCTGCAGCCTGGATCTCGGCAACTATGTCCTAAAGATCTTTAACTTTTGGGCATAGATTGAGAGTGTGATAATGAGAGCCACAGATCAAGCATACAAAGCTTGATGACCAGTGAAATGTCTACTTATGAGGGTCAAGTCAACAACTGACCAGTCCAATCTCTGATTGAACGTTGAATAAACATATCAGGTTTTTTTTTTTTTTTTTTTTTTTTTTTTGGACAGCCGATCGCTGTCTTTAAGCATAACAGATACATTGCCGCAGTCAACGACCCGTTTCTCACTCATTTCGGAGCACAGCAATATTTTTACAAGATTAACATCATCACCTGCAACGATTTGGCTTCTCAACTGATGAGAAATCGGAGCAGCCGCTTTCTATAGCAGCAACAGCAGTAGTAGCAGCATTAGCACCAGCAGTAGTCGCAGCAGTAGCAGTAGTATTAGCAGCACCAGCAGCAGCCGAAGCTGTAGTAGCAGCACCAGCAGCAGTAGCAGCACCAGCACCAGCAGCAGCAAAAGCTGTAGTAGCAGCAGCAGTAGCAGCACCAGCAGCAGCTGCACCAGCATCCCCAGCAGTAGTAGTAGCAGCACCAGCAGTAGCAGCACCAGCAGCACCAACAGCAGTTGCAGCACCAACAGCAGTTGCAGCACCAACAGCAGTTGCAGCACCAGCACCGGCACCAGCAGTAGCAGCACCGGCAGCACCGGCATCAGTAGCAGCAATAGTAGTAGCAGCAACAACAGCAGCAACAGCAGCAGTAGTAGCAGCAAAAGCAGCAACTTCGTCACATACAAAATTATATACAGCATATATAACCGGCAGTGAAATGTGAGTCAGGTCCGCTCCATGGACAGTGCAATTATTAAGGAAAACACACAGATGAAAAATATGCATGAATATAGCTATGCAAGAATGAAATAAAAAGTAAACAATAAAAAAAATATAAGAATAGATTATAAAAAAAAATGTGTATTGTGTGATTAAATCTAGATTGCAATATAATGTACATGAATGTAAACTGTAGACTTAAATATTAAAATGTACAGGGATGTACAGTGTGCATATATGCATTTCACTGTGGTCTTAAATATTAAGATACACAGGAAGGTGCAAGAAGCAAATGTGCAAAACAGGGTGACACTGTCAGTGTGTCAATGTGAGGTAGTGTATAAAGTAGAGATAAGGTGAACATAAAGTAGAGGCATGAGGATGTTAAGAAGCTGGTTGAGAGATCCAACTAAAACCTGTTCAAATCCAACTCTTACCTGTTCAAATCCAACTCTTACCTGTTCAGCAGCAACAGTAGTAGCAGCAACAGTAGTAGCAGCAACAGTAGCAGTAGCAACAGTAGCAGTAGCAACAGTAGCAGTAGTAGCAGCAGCAGCAACAGTAGCAGCAGTAGCAGTAGCAGCAACAGTAGCAGCAACAGTAGTAGTAGCAGCAACAGTAGCAGTAGCAACAGTAGCAGTAGTAGCAACAGTAGCAACAGTAGCAGCAACAGTAGTAGTGGCAGCAACAGTAGTAGCAGCAACAGTAGTAGTAACAGCAACAGTAGTAGCAGCAGCAGCAACAGTAGTAGCAGCAGCAGCAACAGTAGCAGCAGTAGCAGTAGCAGCAACAGTAGCAGCAACAGTAGTAGTAGCAGCAACAGTAGCAACAGTAGCAGCACAGTAGCAACAGTAGCAGCACAGTAGTAGTAGCAGTAGTAGCAGGAACAGCAGTAGCAGCAGCAGCAGCAATGGTAGCAGTAGTAGCAGGAACAGTAGTAGTAGCGTAGTAGCAACAGTGGCAGCAACAGTGGTAGTAGCAATAGTAGCAGGAACAGTGGCAACAGCAGTGGCAGCGGCAGTGTAGCAGGAACAGCAGTAGTAGCAGCAGTAGCAATGGTAGCAGCAGTGGTAGCGGGAACAGCAGTAGCAGCAGTGGTAGCAACAGTAGTAGTAGCAGTAGCAGCAACAGTGGCAGCAACAGCAACAGCAACAATAGCAGCAACAGTGGCAGCAACAGTAGCAGCAACAGTAGTAGTAACAGCGTAGCAATGGTAGCAGCAGCAGCAGGAACAGCAGTGGCAGCAGCAAACAGCAGTAGTGGCAATGGTAGCAGCAGTAGCAGGAACAGTAGTGGCAGCAGTGGTAGCAACAGCAGCAGCAACAGCAGCAGTAGTAGCAGCGGTGGTAGCAATGGTAGCAGCAGTAGCAGCAGCAGCAGGAACAGCAGTAGTAGCAGCAGTAGCAGCAACAGCAGCAGCAGCAGTGGCAGCAACAGTAGTAGCAGCAGCAGTGCAGCAATGGTAGCGGTAGTAGCAGGAACAGCAGTAGTAGTAGCAGTAGTAGCAACAGTAGTAGTAGCAGTAGCAGCAACAGTAGCAGCAACAGTAGTAGTAGCAGTAGTAGCAATAGTAGCAGTAGTAGCAGGAACAGTAGTAGTAGCAGCAGCAACAGTAGTAGTAGCAGTAGTAGCAATAGTAGCAGTAGTAGCAGGAACAGTAGCAGGAACAGTAGTAGTAGTAGTAGTAGTAGTAGTAGTAGTAGTAGTAGCAGTAGCAGTAGCAGTAGCAGCAACAGCCTTGCAAGCAATGCAGTGGAAGCAGCCAAGCAGCAGACTGAAAATGCACTTAAATAGGGCGCCCTGTTTGAACGGACCAATTGAGTGCTATAGCAATCAGATCAGCTGATCTGGGTGTCAGCTGACAGCAGAGCTTGACTACGTGGCCTGCCTGAACTGACGCTGAAACGCTATATTTAAATAAACCGCCTCCTTTTATGTATATGTCCTTTATTAGGTTTAGTAGCTGAGACAAAACATGTCAACTCTTTCAAATCTCAAACATATGTACACAGCAGGGAGCACAATCACACAGCAATCTTAACTCAAGATGTTAGACTTGGCATAGGAAACCTTACAATATTTGCAATGATAATTAGGAAAATGTGTTCTGAGTATAGTTTATGCAAGAGAACATTGCCAGTGATTATGTGTGTCTTCCAATTATTATAAACAGGTTATTAGAGTGCAATAAAATGTATAAAATAAGTACTCAGAACTATTCAGTCATGATCAGTCCAAGAGCTTTTAGTGAAGCAGAAGAGTACAAACAGATGGCATATGCACACCTGCATGAATAACCACACACCTATAGGCACCCATCACCCACACAATTACTTACACAGAGATACAGGGTATGGGGGTGTAAACAAATTAGAATAATTCAAACATAATGTGAAGTTCACAAGAAAACCAAGTATGAATGTTCTGGATGTGGATTTGTGTGTGTTATTATTATTATTATTATTATTATTATTATTATTATTATTATTATTATTATTATTATTATTAATTGCCCAGCCCTTTGGTGAACTAATATTTGGTCAAATGTAACATCACTAGTGACCCAAGAAGAGTTGCAAAATGCTTAATTGACCATTGTTATTCATTAATTATCCTTGGTGTCCTTCACATTTCAATGAACTACGTGACTGCAATAACATTCTTGTAATGATATAGGCTTGAAAGTTCCCAGCTCAACTTTCTGCTCATAAAGTCTGCATCACAAAAACAAGCTCAGTGTCAAACTGTGAGAGTGCTATTGTGTTTAGCTCGTTGATGTAGTCTCATTAAGAACATCTGGATAAGGAAAACTCCAGGGAACCGAGTGAATCTATTTTTCTTTAAAAGTTAGTGGCTTAAAGACAATCTGCAAAACCATTAAGAGAGCTGCTAACAAGCACAACGTCGGGTCAAGGCAGCCACAGCGACTGAAGCTTTCTAATCGTTTTGTCTGTGTGTTCAAAGAGGAAAGTCCTTAATGTGGATGAGATGCAAGAAGACTTTTGGAGATAAGCTAACAATCATCTTTTCTGTGAAGACAAGATTCTCTAAGATCTTATGCTTCGGAAATACAGTAATGAGCTACAGTTAAATGATCATTTACCCTTTCTTAAATACAATTATAGATTTAATTGCTACATTATTATACATACTTATTTAATTACCACAATAAAAAAAAATACCATGATTATGTTGTATTTTGAACTGTATTTCCTCAGAATAACAACTGTAACAAGTAGACCTACACGACCTTTGGGTTGTGACATGGGCTGTGCAACAATGTCACTATCTCTACTTCTCATTTAGTCTCACTGCTCATGTGGGATAAGTGTGTGTTTGTGCATTCAGCAGGCAGCTCTCCGCCATGTTCTGCTCCCCTGAAGAAGAAGCAAGTCTGTCCCAAAACCGCTCAGGCGGATTAGTTTGTTCTCTCTCCTTTCCCTTCAAAACATATGAAGCAACAACAAGCTTATAGGGTTGCCAAGAAAGGATGGAGAGAGCATATAATAAAAAATATAGTGAGGAGTGACATTATTAATAACATGCACGCGCACAATGACAACAAAAGCAGATAATCATTTCTTTTTATAATTTTCATTTATATGACCACTAAAACACTAAATCAGACACTTAAGAGAAGGCAAAAATGCTGTTACATGTCAATAGTCTACTTACTGATGGACTCAATTTTGACGCAAGTTTGTTGGCTGCTGTGTTGTTTGCAAATTGTGCAAGAATGCTAGAAAGCAAGTCTTAAGAAATGTGTATGTGAATCTAGTCAGGTGAATTGTTTTATCAGATTGTTTGAGCAGGTCTGAAAATTTTGATTGGTGGTGTTATTTGGTGTTGTACCTATGCACACAGAACATTAAGCATCTATCTGTATCCTGCTCACCGTTTGCCAAACTCATCATGTTTATTCAGAATTAGCAGTTTTGTGCCTTATGCCTTAGTTAGTCTTGCACATGTTTTACAGTCTGCTTAACTGCCTTTGCCAAACCATGCACGCAATTCATGTTCTTTTCAAGCAATAAAAGTGTCTATATCAATCATATTTCACTTTAATGCCATGTGGTTTTAAAAAAGACACTTCTTACTCTTTAATATGTTATTATTCATTCTTTTGTGACAACTACAATAGCCGGAGTGACAGCTGAACAAACAGGTGACAGATAACTATGGGAACAATATGCAAGTCATCACCCTAAGGACAATACTTTTCCCCTGATGCAACCCCATTCTGATCAAGTGAGTGACACATACTGTGCATATTTTATTTGACAAAAGATAAGAATAGTTTATTCCTCTGAACTTATTTCTTTTTCATTTTTTCTGCAGGACTGATATAAGAGCTGAGGAAAGATGCATTTTTGGGTACACATTTTCCAGCAGAGATGAATTCAGGAGGGTAGCTTTTAATGTCGAGTGGAGATAAATGGAGAGGCAGAGAAGATCTTGTAGGAATAGGGTGGTCACCAGTTGGGTGAGGAGATGAGCTGTTGCAAAGTTTTTTGATTCACTGAAATGTATTGAGTGTTTTGGAGAATGAAATATACAGGAAGCTATTGTAGGATTTGGTCAGGAGGTTAAGGAGGTGGGTGAAGGGGTTGAATGATTGTGAAGGCAATGGATGGACACAGGCTGGCAATGCTTCTGAGGTGAAAGAAGGTGATATAAGTGAAATCTTTGGAGGCTCTGGAGTCAATAATTCTTATGTATTTGTCACTGCTGAGTTTCAGGAAGTTACTCTGGAGTGAGTGATAAGAATGATCACTTTGATGAAAGGGTAAAACTAAATATCCCTAATGACCCAGTGGAGCAGAAGATAACATATTTTTATTGAGTGTGAAAAGTTTGCTGACATTTTCAAGTTAAACCAGCTTGGCACCAGCAGAAATATTAACTTAGGCTTATTTTTTATTATTTTTTACATTATGTCTTTAGTTTCTTTACAGAAGCAACAGAGGATAAACTGACAAGTGTGAAGAGCAAACAAAGTGATTATTTTTATTATTTTATACTGTCTTACATGTAAACAGTTTCTGGAACGTGTAATTGTCAGGATACTTCACAATATCAGTAATATTGTGTAAGAAACGATTGTTTGGATGCCAAGGAAAAATAGGGATTATATCCAACAAAGCTGGTCTCAATGGAGCACAAAAACACATTTGTCAGCATCTTATCCCCTCACATCTCTTCTTCAAACCAAGCACTGACACAGGAAGAAACAAAGTCATGATAGCAAACAGGCAGCTAACACACCCTCCTGCTGTAGGCAATAAAAAAGAACAGCTTCAAGACACAGACGGGCTATCTCAGTGTCACTCACTTTGCTTTTTTTGGGTCTCCCTCCTCATAGAGAAGAGCTGCACTGTGCACTTCCTGCTTTAAACCCGGACAACAGTCTTTGGTCAGACAAATGGTAAAGACTAATCTGAAAACAGGATACAGTAATGCATGTACAAGGCCATCTCAAAATAGTGTATGGGTAAACAGGTTAAAGCATTAAAATTAAAGGACATTTATTCTCATATTGAGCTCATTTGTTAATAGAGGCCTTCAGTGTATAGTCCTACATCCATTGTGAATGTAATATTACTAGATAAAATGTTTCACTGCTCTGTACATCAATTGTGTTAACCTCAAGCCCCTGTGACTGGCCTCAAGTTGGACAGAATGCAAATCTGCGCTGGTGGAGCTCAACATTTCAACCTCAGTGTTCATTATCAGTGGCCAGTTGAAAACGGTGTGGCATCACCAGCCAGCGCATCCATAATTAATGACAAGGACGCTATGCAAGAGCACACAGTGCCAATCTGCAGTGTTCTTCAGACAGCGCTGCTAATGAAGACACTAAGTTGTCTTGTCTGTGTACATGGCTTCACAAAGTGCTCGTCAGTTATTCATATGCCTCCAATTTGATTTAATTTACAATTTTTATTTGAAGAGATGGACAGAGCGCTGAAATCTATCTATCCTCTAACAAATCATGTGGATTGCCACCAATCACCTAAATTGGTCGGCAAAAAGTTTCATTTTTGTCCTTGTGAAGTTAATCAACCCATCGGAGCACCCATAACCCAGAAAGCAGCACATTCATTGTCTTCAAATGGTAGATTTTTCTTCCCTTGGCCTCCATGGCAAATGGGCGGAATTGCACATTCGTTTTCTCACTGGGTGGACTGCCCGTTTTCTTGTGGACTGGAGCCTGGAGTGATTGAATAGCTCCCCGAGGAAAAGGCAATTTCACAATACTGGCTCTCACTGCTGTGAAAACCACAGTGCAGGAAGAGGTTGGCAACAGAAGAGCTTGTGTCAGGAGGTGACAGGTGTGTCATTGTTTTTGCGTTTGGTTACATTGGTGTTGTTATGTAACTAAAGAAACCGATCAAATGAAAAGGTAAATAATGTACAATGTCCTTGAAGCTGGAGGATTTCATTTTAGAGCTTGGTTTAGACGTGACATGTTCTACCAAATCAACATAAACCCATGTAGTCTCTCTTTGTTCCTTAATTAAATGTGATATATTTTACTTTTTTATAAACATAAAATACATGTGTTATGAAAGATACACTGGCATACATGAGTAGTAATATATTATTGTAGGAAATGTACAAAAATATTATTCAAGCATCTGTGAATGTATGCAGCTCTATGCTTATAATTTACAGTGCATTAATAATAGTACCTCCCATAGTGTACTATTATATTTAAAAATAAAAATGGGGTTTCTTTAACAGAATAAAGAACAGAATAATTTACTTGTTACTTTTAGATTAGAAGGTGCAATATGAGGCTTTGTCTGACTGATGTGAAAGTCTATGTGGCAAATTAAAGCAAAACGACCACTATGTCACTGTGAGTGTGCATTACGTGAAGATATCTCAGTGCCGAGAGTGGGGTCTAACAAGTGTTATGACAGCTCTCTAATGCAGTTTAAGTATGTTTGGGGTACAATGGCAGCTTGTCCTACCCCTTTTTCAAAACGGACTCATTTTGAACTTTTATTCTTTTCTTCACTTCAGAGAACGTTGCTACAGATGTGGACAGACAGCTCTTTGTGGATTGTAGCTTTTATTCCCTGCAGGAGCACAGTTCTCAACAATATCCATGGATTATGTGTTCTTTTAAAGGTCTCAGTAACACAATGAATTATGTTCTGTTTAAGGAAGTCACATTGCTAATAGGAAACATTTAAGCAGGAGAATGCAATGGATCCAACTGAGAGACTAAAACCTTTGAGAGGAGAATAAAATCTCTCTGTATTTTCTCCTTTTCCCTCTAGCGTTAGTGCTATTTACACTTCAAGAGTCCTGCTGTGGACTTGAGCTAAACTACCAGAAAACTCAAATACACAATCAAACTTATATAGAGTAAAAGAAAAGAAGGATGCAATGATCTAATGGTTGCTTGATCTTTTGAACATGTAATAGACAGAAAACAATGCTCTGTGCCTGTGCTCCTAAGCATTGCCTTTGCAGTAATACTTTTTTATTTTGTTCTTACAGCCAAAATTGGATGTTGTTTTGTTGTGCCTAAAGCCTAAAGCTAAAACCAAAGACCTATTGTGCTTTAATATTATTTGACCAGGTTGTCAAACGTATGCTGGAATTACATAAATACGGATTCTGAATGTTTCACAAAGTAAAGAACTTACAGCATTGCCTTTTCTTGTTGGACAATTTGGAGCCAAGAGTTCTATTGGTAATTTGAAGCAGCCTTAATTTATTATCCTAATGGGGCTTTCTCTGTAACTCGTGGCAGCACAGACAGAGCTGAGCAGCAGCTGAGTTATGGTTTCCTGTAATGACCTAAGCATTAAAGCCACATTTTTCAGCCGACATTACCAGGAAACAGTCACAAATAAGCAGGCTAATTAGAAAAGAACCAAGAAGAATGCCATCAATGTCTAATGAAGAGGTAATAATAATGTTTCTCTACTGTTTCAGCTTCACTCAAACACAGACACATGCTTCATAGATGCCTCGAATAGGAAGGCAATAAAACACATCAAAAGTCATTAGTTAAGTTTCACTATAACCCAAACAAATGGAAGAAACTTAAATTAAAAATAGTATGAATCTTTGTGCATCAGTGACTGGACGTTGGAATATCTGACAATTAAATTTACTTTTCAGGAGATGTTTCTTAATGAAGTCACTATTTGCAAGCAGTAAAGGGCCATACACACAACAGAAGGACTCTAGGAGCAATCATGTAGGGATGCATATGGCTTTGACCAGTTGTTGCAGTTATGGTTCTGATTTAGCAGAGGAATATTGGTGTCTAACGCCTGCCTGTAATTATTTAAACAGATGGGGTTTACTTGAATTTTCCTCAAACAAACCCAAGTGCAATACTGTAAAATGTAAACACAATCTGTTTATGGGCATGTGAGTATTGTGTATGTAGATCAAGACGGCAATTAAAACCCTGTATTATTATTTGTTTGTGGACTTGACCCCTTGGTGTTTCTGAATGACAAACAGGACATACAATTCTATTACAGCTTTGCAAATATCAGAGGACAATTTATTGGCCCGTCTGCCTCCCTATAGTGTGTAAATGTCACTTTCCATGCCACAGCGATTGTTTACAAAGCTCAAATTCATATCTAAATCTGAAAGCTGTTACTCTTCACCTCTTTTTACCCGTTTGCCCCTGCTGAGAGCAGAGCTACATTCACCGAAGGGTTCGACAGTAAGTGAAAGCATACCACTTTGTGTCGCTGCTGTGGTTTAGCCACTCAGCCTCTGTGGAAGCGAAAAGGCTTAGGCAGAGAATGAGAGAATACAAAGCAACACATCAGCTGCTCTCAAAACAGACAATGATGCAATTGATTCAAACTTTCTTTCTTGCTTGGCAATTTGCATAGCAATAGCACTGGAGCTGGTGAATGTACTAGGAACCAGGTCTGACTATTTGTCAGGTACATACTCTTAGTCTGTTGGCTTTTTTTACAGAGAATATGAGCGAAATGAAGACACACACAATGTTTGCACAGTCAGTAATGGCAAAGCAAGCTGTAATACTTGAGCAATCTGAGCTGGGGCACATTTTCCTCAATGCACCGGAAAGAGATATTTGATCTTGGATTTTAGTCTAATTTGCTCTATAGAAGTTCAAACTATGATTGTATCCTGTTTAATAAGAAAGTGTGGAGAGTGCCTTTGAAGTCATAATTACGAGGCAGTGTTTCAATGTACATCAGACAATAATCTGCACTCAGATCAAGTCAGTTAATAGAGACTCAAATCTGAATTGCATTCAATTGTAGCACAAATGCTCCGTTGCCTTTGCTCAATAAATGAACCTATCTCTTCATTTGCTGAATTCAAAACACAAACAAATGTCTCTGCTGTTATTGTGTTGTGCTTGCTTTAGATTCTATGCATGAAATTGAATAAGGCTGACACTCAGAGGTCATTTGAACAGTTAGGTCAATGAGCTCATGACTGACCAAAGTCTCATTGGTGGGACACACTGAGAGACAAGCTCCAATTGGCTCAGAACAGCTTTGAACACCCACTACACTTGTTCCTGACTGTGTGTGAATTTAGCTCCATGCAACACATAGTTTTGTGTTACAAAAAAAATGACTAAATATGCATTTATGAAAATAGCTTGTAGACAGGACCTTAGTTATGAGTAGCTCTGTGGAAGATAAATCCAACTGCACAGAATAATTTGTTGACGTGTCCACACACTGACAGGGAATCCATAGCACATTTCCTTCAGAGACAGCACTTGAATATTGGATACCTTTTATTCACTACTTTTAACTACTATATCACTCAAAATATTCAATAGATATGAGTCTCTTTGTCTGCTGTAAAACTGAATCATTAGTAGGGATGCACCGAATCCAGATTTTATGGGTTCGGCCGAATACCGAATCCACTGCTTAAGATTCGGCCGAATCCGAAACCGAATACCGAATCCTACTCGCAACCTTATTCCATTAAAAAAGTAAAACACATTAATGAAGTAAACAACGTCCACAGCAGTGTATTTTTCATTTTACTTTCTTGAAACTGTAAAAAAAAATAAGAATAATAAATAAAAAATAAGAATAGCCAACATTATGCCAGGATGACAAAAAACTAAACCAAAACCTTTTTAATAAAAGTGCAACAATGCAAAGAAAGTTTTTTTTTTTGTTTTTTTAGGCTACGATTAGAACAGTAGCCAAAAACTACGAGATCAAACACATCTCCTGCAGATTAATTAAATTAACTTAAAACCTCTAACCTTTCACATGAAATGAGAGTTGCCTTTCTAAAAAACAAGACGCTCTGCGTTAACAGGTGACAGCCGGTTGCGAGCGTGGGAACGAATGTCCCCAGCAGTGCTGAAAAGTCTTTCACTGGGCACAGAGGTTGGTGGCGCACAGAGGTAGATCTTTGCCGTTTTTGCCAGCAGTGGAAATCAATGCTGGTTTGTCTTCCACCACTGAAGAGGATCTTCTCTAAGAGGAATCAAAGGCTCACCGAAAAAAACACTTATCTCCGTGTCAACACCCGATGTGACTGGCTCTGTATTTCTACGGTACTGATCGTCCCAGCCGCTCCAGATTCCTGAACAGTGTCGTTTAGTGGGAACTGTCGGGCCGTGTTTCTCCTCAGGCTGTTCACAGCCTAATACATTCAACGGTCCACATGTAAACTACTTCACGTAATCAACAGCCGCGTGACGTCGACCAGCGTAGCGCAAGCCTAGGGTTCGGTTCGGTGGGAAAAAAAATCTAAGGTTCGGCTTCGTCAAAAAGCCCAGTATTCGGCCGAATCCGAATCCGAATCCTGGATTCGGTGCATCCCTAATCATTAGTGATCCAGCTTGTAATTTAGGAACCCCAAAGCCACTTATTTGCAGATTATTCAGACCATTCTTAAGTTGAGTGTTGTGAACACTTTGTCTTTTGATTCCTCTGTCTGCAATTGGGAGCTCTAAATGAATGTCTGAATCAGTCATCAGTGGAAATTGCAGACCTCTTAGATCAAGTGGGACTTGATGACAGCAACAGTAAGAGCTTGCAGCTTGGCATGCTGCATGACTTTTTAAAGATGTATTATGGTATTATTATTTTAGTGAAAGGATAGAGAAGACACATGCAGGAGAACATTCACCATGTAACACCCAGAAGCTTGTGGAAGAAACTTAGCGGGGCATTAACATAGAGCTTACGTCAATAGAGAGAACTGAATAAAGGAGATATATCACCGGGCGGAGCAAGACATTTCATGGAAAAACAACAATGTAATGTGCTGCTGGACCAATTCAACCATAAAACTTTGAGTCAACAAGTGATTTTCTCCACTCTTTGTGTTACTGTTGTGTAAATATGGAATAATAATAGGATTGTTATTAACTAGATCAGAGAAGCCTCTTACTTTCCATAGGGCATTTATCCCTTTGTGCTATGGTGCATAAATGTCATTCAGCTGCACTTTGATTCATAGTTTCAATTAACTGGTACTTTTATGCATCCCAAGATCATGCAGCTGGCTTGCCTTTGTAAACACCAATACAGGCGTTTGCAAAATTCCCCTTAAACAGTTTATGATATGTGATTTACATTTAAATTGAAAATACAATGCTCACATATATTCTATGAACACACGAGTATTAAGGATAGCTCCAGCCAAAGTCATTTGAATTTCAGTGTTGTATATAAATGAGCCAAACTCAAGGGCGTAACATGAGGGTAAACCTAGAACTATACAGACTTACTTTACTCTTGGAACTAAAACTTAAATTTGGGAAAAGAAAAGAAAGTTTTATTACAGGCAAGTAATAATACTCTCAAGATGAGAAAGATTGATCATCAGCCGTTTGTCTTAAATACCAAACTACGTAGTCCATGGGTTAATAACGTTAACCTGATGGGCCAGATGGTCTGTTACACTGACCAATGTGGGAGAGATTCTAAAGAAAGCATTTGCAAAGGGCAAATGTTGCTATTGACTCTTGATATAATTAACAAATATGGTCTGTGGTGTTGGAGAACTTTTCTTCTCCTGTACTTCGATTCTAACTTAATAGTGGCTCAATCCTGACTAAAGGCCTAGATTTAAGTTGTCACAGAAATGTGTTTGTTTCCCCATGCCAAGGTTGTAGCTAAATGCCATTCCCCTACCAAGGCTGTAGCCGAAGCACAGACTCCACAAACCTTCATTATTGTACTGTTCATTCAGTGTACTCCACTTTTACCTCATAGTTGGGTCTAACTGATCATACTTGCATGGATAACTCAACTCCAAGTCTTCTCTCAAGGCTAGCTACGTAGTGTAGCTATTGCATGTTCCATTTGTTGTGATGCTTTATATACCTTTATAGACCTCCCACAATAAAAGCATGGCTTGGATGTTCAATACAACCACACTGAATGTGCCTGTATGGTTCTCCTGCCCAAGACATCTTGAGAATCTCCAGCATATCTTTTCAGTATAAATATTCTCCAACATGTGGTCTAAATGAGTTTAATACCAATTCAAAGCATACAGTCTTACATAGGTCTATAGACAATGTGCGGAACATTTTGATGCTAAAAACATGTTCTCGACGACATTCACCGCTGGAAAAACCTCCTTCTGGATTATATCACCCTGGATCATGTATCCACCTCTACTGTATACAACCCTGTAGAAACCCCCTCAATCTGGTCCCCACTTAATCTTTCTTCAATAACTATTTAGACCTGACCTAATTTATTAATCATAATCAGCTTTTTTATGTTATTGTTTCTGTAATTTGTTTGTAATTAATTTTATTTCTTTTTGTTATAAGAATTCTATATCCTTATATTATCCAGAGAGACACGGAGACAGATTAAATTATAAAAAGCGAAAGGCCAGGTTTTATTCTTGCAAGAATGAAGCAAAGACACGCATATAATCAAAGGTACAGAGTGCAAAACATGAGATTTTATATCACTGCAGTGGGGGCTGTCAGAGGGAGGTGTATCTCTCATACACCCTCCCCAAGGCCCCAGCTCCAGGTGCAGAAGTCCCCTGGCAGAGCTGCCTTTGCCAGCTCTTCCTGCATGATTTCGGAAGTGGCTAAGGAATCTTTTGTCCATTTTATGCCCCTTACCTAAACCTAATGATTAAAATCAAGAAAATATAAAAAGAAAATTGAATAAGTGATGATAGCAAAAGTGAAAAAAAATAATAAGAATAATCTTGAAATACTTATATTGCTGTTTCCCCCATGTTTTTCCCCTCTTTTTTTACTTTATTACTTTCACTGGCCATTTAAACGCTCAAACTCTATCTATCTGCTTAACACCCTACAAAACACTACTTATACAGACACCCACACAAACAGACACACTCACGTTTTTACTGTCTTTGTATGTTTGTGTGTATGAATGTCTCCTCACTAGTTATACTGTTATATGTAATGTTATATGTGTTGCATAATAAGAACATTTAAACAAAATGTTCTTGCTACAGTCTCACCGTGACAGTATTTTCCTTGTTTGATGTGAGAAAAAAACAAATTTCCCACTGAACTATATTATAAATTATATTACCAACAAACAATAATATACACAGATAGAATACATTTAACATACCTAGTGCTAAAACTACACATGTGAGAGCTAAAATGTTCCTCTATTTCATTAAGATTTATTCAATAAAGCAGTGCAGTGGAGATATAGAAATGCAAAAAATGAATGCAGAGCATGTGGAAGTAGTCTATGTCACACTTGCAGTTAAATAGAACCCTAAATCCTTAGCAGCAAGTGTTTATCCATTAAGACTAATAGTGCCTAATGCTTAAGCACTAATTTCACTAAATCCTCTCTTGATGTAACAATGGGTTGCACAGAAGAATACTTAGAGGTGCCAGTCAAGCGGCTGTTTGGTGCTGTTGATGTGAGGGTTTAATGGCTACAACAACAAAATGATGTGGGTGGTGAAAACAGCATGGCGTCACCATACTGTGTGACTAATAAAGTATATCATGGTATATTTACTGTGGCACATAACTATTGGAGGCAATTACACGAGAAAGGCGTTTTTATTGTGGTCTCATTACCCACAGCTTCAGTGGTGCTTTGAGCTCACTGATGTGCAAATACAAGCCTGTGTCAGCCCAGTGACTTTTGGAACTGTTTTCAAATGGAGGAGAGTAGTTTATGAAGAAGGGAAGTGAAATGATAAGCATGCAAAAAATAAATGAGGAGGGAATAGAGTCATGAGCTAATATGGACAAATAAACTGGCATAATAAAAACTACTCAAATATAATAATTGAGTAATAAATAAAAATGTGCACCGAAATAAATGATGCTGGTCTTTATTTAATTTCCTACAGAATGATTTCTTTCATTTATGCTTGAATATACAGTATTTCTCCAGTGACTTATTTAACTATCCATTAATTCTAATTTTGGCAATGTTGAAGGTGTTAATTTATAAACTTTTTCTTGTTTTAATCAGTTTACTTTTTTACTTTTATATTTTATTTCCTCTTAATGGGTAAAATATGTGA
Organism: Perccottus glenii; assembly: GCA_024416835.2. Lineage (NCBI taxonomy): Eukaryota > Metazoa > Chordata > Actinopteri > Gobiiformes > Odontobutidae > Perccottus > Perccottus glenii. The sequence goes on along the minus strand of CM044556.2, from coordinate 24,044,364 downwards.
AAATAAAATTAATGTATTTTTTATATTCATTATATTCATCAACACATTCAATAGTGTAATGTGTGGGCCTTCTTTATTCTTATTTGAGTTAATTTCTTTATGTTTAATTTCCACATCTCTTTCTTTCTTTCTATCCGATTTTAATTATTTACAGTGGAACCATTGAATTATATCTCATTTTACTTTTATTTATCTACCTCAAAGCATTTATTTAAGTGACTAAATGCACCAGGAGGCTCCAGTGTGTGCTTGTAAAGTAAGAGCTGTGATTGAATGACCCGGCGGCTTTTTGCTGATTTGAAGCAAACCGTTAAATGCCGAATTGGGGATACATTGGAAAAGAGAGTACGAAGGAGTGTGAAAGGTGAAAATGAAGTAAGAAAAACAGAATCTGACTCCTGACACCTCTATTCATTGATGAGGTTGATGTTTGATGGGCTTTGATTTGATGTGACTCATCTGACAGTAGCAGGAGACGGCAGGGTGGGAACGAGAAGTCGATATGACACGCTATTAGGACCACGCTGCGGATTCAGTGGGAGATGAGCTGAGGTCGTGACTCTGTGGGAGGATAGTTCTATCTTTTAAATAGTCATCTGGCCATGTTCATAATTTGTTGTGAACAACTGACTTTTCGAGTCTCAATGAAACAGTAGAAGAAACAACAAAGGTTTTGAAAATGGCCTCTTACATGTTGGTTTGCTTCTGCTGTTACTTGTTAGCCCGACTCATCTGGAAGGGCTCCCGTTGAAAGTGTTTGCATTGTTAAAGGTTTTATAGCAACACGTTCAATCTGCAGCAGATGGAGCTTTAAGGCGCGACATCTCACCACAGCAATCAAGCTCACAGCGAGACTACACTGTCAAGCACTTCTGTATTATGATGCATGCTATTCATAATTAAAGACATTATTTCTAGAGCATCGTTTTATCATCAAGCATAATCAGACACTTTATTACTCAACATGTTTCTCATTTCACATACATTCCTCATTTTTGCAAAATTTTCTTTTATTCAGTATTGTTTACTTAACTTATTTACTGACCAGAACATAAGACCCACAGTCATTATTATGATGAAATACTCCAACTGTCAAAGATAAGATTGCAGTTCTCATAACATCCCACAGACATTAAACTCACTGCAGCCCTCAGTGTTACATTCAAGGTATTATCCACATATAGCTTCACAATCATTACAATATATAGGCTCAAAAGCAGTTAATGGTTCCCTGAGATGACATTTACATGTCTCCAGATGGTTAATCATGTAACTCTCTTGTGTGAAGACTACCAATCACATCAGCACAATTGTCCACACATCTTCAGAAACAATAACCCATCCATCCTTATAGTGGTACAGCTGCTCATATTATTTTACAGGCTGAAAAACAGCACAGGCACATGGTGTTATTTAAAAGGTTTGACTAGAAACACTCCAGCTATGTTACAAGCATTTCAAATCACATGGAAACTGTGTGTGGCAGCATTTCAAGAATTTGTATGTAGCTGCTAAAGGACATGGAGAGGTCAGCAGCTGAAGGTGACAGTAAACTATCCACTCTGTCCTAAAAGTACACGCTGTAATTGCACTGTACTTTATGTAGTGTGGATTTAGTCAGTACTTTGGGGTAGTGGGTGGTAGCTCCCCTTGGCGAGTCTCCCAGCCCAATTTAGTTAATTATCTCACGGCTCAGAGTTACCTTACCATTTTAATAACTTCCATTAATAGGTATTCAATCTTGCCACCACTCTCCACAAAGTTTTTATACTAAACTTTATTTTTTTTTTACCTGAATGAACATCATGAACTCTCCTTGCCTGTATTTTGTGGCCAAGGAATTTACGGGTTTTATCCATGTACTACTGTACTACACAATATAATGTAACAATAGCCTTTATCCTTTAAATCCTAACAATTTGGTAACATTAAATGACTTTTCATACAGAGCACCCGGCTCTGTGTATACTTATCTATCAAGAACCAATCACATCAACACAATTTTCCAAACATCTTTTGTGAGACACAACAGGCCATGTGTGTTCCCGGCGGTCCTTAATGGGGATCACATCCTGAAGTGTCAACATTCATCAACACAATTTTCCAAACATCTTTATTTGAGACACAACAGGCCATGTGTGTTCCCGGCGGTCCTTAATGGGGATCACATCCTGAAGTGTCAACATTAGCATCATCCGTTCAAGCATAAAGCTGCTAAAGCTCTTTAGTCTTGACTTTTAGAGCTCTGCATGGACAGCCCTCCCAGTACATCACTGACCTGCTGACCCCTTACCCCTCTTCCCGCGCCCTTCGGTCTTCTGGTCAAAACCTTCTAACGGTCCCCAAAACCCGTTTTAAAACTCGGGGAGAGACCAGTCTTTCCTAGCAGTCGCCCCCAGACTCTGGAACGCCCTGCCCCTGTCACTGCGAGTGGACGTTTCTGTTGATTCTTTTAAAAAGCAGCTGAAGACACTTTTATTTAAACAAGCTTTTAGTTGATTGGGCTTTTTATGTTTATAATATTTTGTGGTTTTAATTTTTATTCTCATAGTTTTATTGTTCTTTTATTGCACTTTGTAAAGCACTTTGTGATTTATATCTGTGAAAGGTGCTATATAAATAAAATTTACTTACTTATTTACTAAAGGGCATGCAGAGGTCACCACCTGTAGGGCATAACTCGGCTGCACTGGAAGGTGGCAGTAAACCCAGTCATTCTGTCCTTGATCTACACATTGTTTTTAAATGTTTACATAAAAGCAGTGGACTGCAGTGGAAACACATGTACTCATTTAACATCATCACACCCACTGTGTGGAAAATGAGAAGCAGCACATGCTGTTTTTGTAAAATGGGCCTTAGGATTGATATATTTTTTCATCACTGCTGTGAATATTTATGAAGCTAAACTGTGCTTAATTCATTTTATACAATGAATACTTCCTGGGAGCAATTTAATGCTCTGTGAATTTGTCAAGCTATAGGCTCAGAATATGTCTCGGGTCTAACTCTTGTCTGAGTCTGAAATGTGGAACAATACTAGTGAAAATTGTTTGCATTTAATGGTGTTTCTTTATTTGTTTGCATCTTTTGAAAACAATTCTGCTGACTGGGCCGATGTTAAATAAAACATCTTGAACTTGAAGTTAAATGAAAAATACAATAGACTAGAGCACGCTTCGTGGCTTGACAACCATTTTTTTATTTATATATATATATATATATATATATATATATATATATTTACATTTAGTCATTTAGCTGACGCTTTTATCCAAAGCAACTTAAATTGCGGTTCCATTCACCAGTGTTACAGCTGGAACACCACTGGAGGCAAGGTGGGTAAGTGTCTTCCCAAGAACACAACAACAGTATGAACTGTTGGGGAGAGCGGGAATCGAACCGCCAACCTACCGGTTGAAGGACGACTGCTCTACCACAGAGCGCCCCATATATATATACACAGTATATATATATATATATATATATATATATATATATATATATATATATATAAAGATTTTTTATATATAAAGCAACTTGATCTCCTTTTTGCTGATGTTTTCAGTTTCCTGCTTTATTGAAACTGATCACTGAAAATCAAAGGTTCCAGCATCACTAGCACCAGACACTTACAGCAAAAAAATCTCATTTACATCTGAAGGATGTGTTATGCTGAGGTACTGCCTGTAGCCACTACAACAAAACAGACAGGACTGTTGAAGTGACAGACTTAAATATATGCATATTTTGTGCCAATTGTCTGCTATGATGATGGCACTTTTTGTAAATAACCTATATGCTTTTAAGGGACATACTTCAACCTAAACAAAAGTTACATGTAGCTTGTCTGTGAAACTTAAAGTAGCTTACAGTATTGATTATGAAAAAGAGTACATGAGAATTGAGTATACTGTATCTACCTACATTTGGGCCAAAGAAAATGAAGTATGGGAAGATATTTGTCAGTTTAAACAAAAATATTCAGGCTCAGCTCCCCTTCAACACAAGTCATGTTGGAATCACAGATTGTAAAAAGTGTTGTCATGATGGCCAATTGAAGTGTGCAAATGGACGAAGCTCCTTTCTGGATCATCTATATACATCACAACTAAATACAAACTCCAGTCACATCCAGTATAGTCATTCCACTGTCCATTTCAGTCCACACGTAAGCCCACTGAATGATATTTTAATGAACATGTTGAGTGCATCACATGTGGTTGTATATCATTGTACAGTATATCATTTCATGCATCTTAAGGCAACATGATGATTACTGTAATGTTAATCTTAAGGCAACATGATGATTACTGTAATGTTAGTTTCTAAAAAATAACACTCATTCTGACAGTATAATATAAATATCATCAACACTGCCATTATTACACATTTCCCTCAGTAAAAACACCTCATTCTAAAGAAAATGAGCTAAGTGATACATATCAGTGAGACATATTTAGATTTTTCTTTCTGACTGCATAGTTTTTATCTACTGTTCACCTCACTGAATCTAAGGACAGAGAAAATGTTTGTGCCAAGAAGAACTCATATTCAAAAATACAGTTATTATAATAACCAAGCACATTCCAATATTTGCTATATTTAGAGATTTTGTATTTTAATGGAAGTTTTTATTTAGCTTTCCTCCCTCTATGTATTTGTCCAAAGTGCATGTCTATGTGCTTGTGCAACCTTTTTCACATGACACATACAAGTTAAACATAACAGACTTATATTAAAAGTGTGACTAAAAATAGAGGCATCACTGGAGCATAGTGTTTAAAGAAGGTCTAGTTAACCATAGTACATACTTAAGGAAAGTTTCAGGACACTGATATATTTTTAACTCTTCTCCAGAGATATAACGGTGGCTATTATCACTCTAATTAGCATGTTCCTACACACCGCCACTGAAACTTGCAATGTCCAAAGAGAAGAACCACTATGAAAGGAGTTACTAGATTCTTTGATCAGCAAAGAGTAGTAAGATTCCCCTAAAGGAGCAAATGTGTCATCCTGAACCTCTTACTTTTTAAAGATCTCTTTAGATCTCAATAGAGATCAGGAACTAAGACTGACTGAGCGAGTCCTGTATGAGTAGTTCAAATGTAAAGTGAACGTAAGCATATTTATAGCCCAGAACATGATATATTCCCATGTTGTTTTAGACATGTGTGTTGTGGGTTATTATGAGATCTAGTGTTTACTGCAACAGGGTGCTGGAAACCAGTTTACTGCAGACAGTTTGATGACCTTCTGATCTAGGGCTGATTTAAAAGACTGGATGTACTTCTGCTTTGGCTGTATATTAAAATACCACTCACACAATAGAGATAGTTAATGTGTTGAGAAATAACAAACATTGACACAAATATAATGTCATTGTGGGTGGGGGCAAAAATGACATGTTACTGTATGCACCCGATGTCACTGGCACAAAAGGATACCAAATAAGTAATTACTGCGCTGGTGTTAAGCAGAAAATTGCTTAGTCTTTGGCCTTTGTAATTAGTTTGCATTGAATTTTCACTAGTTAATGTCTTGTTGACACATCTCAATCTTGCTTCACCCTCAGGTGCCTAAGCGCCCACAAATGACAAACATGATTATATTGTTGCTTATTTAAGTCAGTTCAATTTAATCACTTCCCATTTAAAAGTACTGTTGGTTCCTGCTTCATAGTCTGGAAATGCACAGAGCTTACTGTTTAAAAGGTTTCCAGAGAAAATGTAATATAAGCATTTATAACCATTTATTTCAATACAGAAAGCTGCCTTTCAATGTATTGTTTAATGCCATAATGTTTTATTCAAAGTGTGTTATTCATGCATTCATTTGCCATTTTGTGCACAACATTCAGACTGCAGCCTTTTATGCCAGGTCAATCAAAGTTTTTTATCTCTGATTCTGGGCACAGTGTGGTCTTAGATTGAGGTATGGTTCTTTGCAATGCAAGTTGAATCTAACTACTTGTGCATTGAAGTTATTCTTCATTCATTCATTCATTCATTTTCTACCGCTTTGTCCCGTTAGGGAAAATAACATATTTTATTAGTTTTTTTGTAAGGTTACCCGACGCTTGCGTGATGTCTCCAAACATTTGGCGTCACATGACACAAGCGGCGCGCCAAGCAGCTCCCGCCGCCGCTGTCTGCCAGTCACAACAAAAGCGGAGAAGATGGAAGACGAGGTGCGGGAGAAATTGAGGTCGGGAATGTACATAATAATAAAAAAAAAAGGTCAGGCTGCTAAGTCTAATGTTTGGGACCGGTTCTCAGAAATAGTTGCAGCAGGAGACAACCGCAGTATCGGCTACGTGAAGTGCAACTCGTGTGAAAAAATATACAAACATGAGAGCCACAAAACGGGCACTTCCAGCCAGTTTACAGAGCGATGTTTCCAAACACTTTCAGACTGAAATAAAGGCTGTTTTCATTTACATTACAATGCCTAATAGGCTATGTCTATTTAATGGTCGCGGGTGCGGGGCGGGGCGGGTTATAAAAATAGATACAGTGGTGCGGGGCGGGCTGGGGCGGGCCAATAATTTCATAAAAACGGGACCCGCGGGTTGGAAAGAAAGCCGACCCGCGCATCACTAATGTGCACCCCCTTTTTTTTTTCAGCAAACACACCTCTACAGTCACACACATTCATACACCAGTACTACGGACACTGGAGGTAAGGTGGGTTAAGTGTCTTGCCCCAGGACACAACGAAAGTATGAACAGGGCAGAGCAGGAATCGAACCGCCAACCTTCCGGTTATAAGAAGACTGCTCTACCACTGAGCCACTCCGTCCCTTGAAGTTATTCTTAACCAGTGAATTGTGTAAAATGTTGTAGAATATAGATACATCAGTGGCCCAGAGAGCTCAATGAAATACAAAAGGCAAAACACACTTTACAGAAAGAAACACCCAAACGGAATAACAACAACATAACGGCACATACATTAATAGAAAGTCCGTAGCTGTAGCTGTGCATCAACTACTACCCTCTTCTATAAATATCTGCATAAACCACAGTTTATAAAAGACACTGCTCTAAAACCGCAGCATCTTAAAGGTTACCTTACTTTTTATTGTTCTCTGTTGATGCTCCCTGTTGATGTTTACATTTGTGAGAAACAAAACTTAAGCTGCGTGGCTCATTAGCATACATTCACAACGGCATTGCCATGTGTCATTAATGACCACTAAAAAATGGAAAGGACGTTGCTTTTTTATTTTTATTTTTATTTATTTTATTTTTTTTAATAACCTGACACCACATGAAGAGCCATGAGCTGACTTATCACCGGCTCTAGTTTTTTTAATAGTGCTTGTATGATGCTGCTGCATGGGCTTTAAACTCAGCCAAACTGGGAAAGGGCTGTGTTCAGGTTGATAGCAAAGCGACTCAGCAGGTTGAACTATCAAGCAAAGCCCATGAGGCATTGACAGTGTCGATATGGTGTATGTACCCAAGTATGTGTGTGTTGGTGGCCAGAACGGTGGCAACTGTACTATACAGTACACCTGTGGTGACTGCCAGGCCCTCCCAAGTTACGCTGGGAACACCAATCAATGAAGTTGCTATCAATTGTCAACAGTGGCAAGGATGAGCCTGTACATACTGTATGCAAATGTTTGTTTGTTTTTTCTGTCCTATCATGCATGACCAATTATCTCCCTCTTCTCTGTGTTCTTTCAACCATGGAACACCGCAGGGCTAACGTGAAGAGACCATTACACCCACATTTATTCACTGTGGGTAATTTGCGTTCACCAGTTTACTTATAAGTGTGTGTGCGCAATAAAGAAACACATGGTAGGGGTGTCAAGTAATACAATCTGTTCAATCAGGTGTTTCGACAACATATTTTAATACCTACTGTTACTTGTCAAATATATGCTTTTTGGCATCTAGGAAATGTTGTACATGCCCTTTAAACTAGCCATTATAACATCTAAAATGGCCAAATATACTCTGCACTTCTGCTATAAGCAATTTCACCTGTCAATCTATTGGGGGAGCTCCGCCTGTTTCTGCCATGACCATCCTTTTATTAAACTCTGGACCTAAAAGTGAGTGCGCCACCTGCTAGGTGCCTTGCATTTCAGACCAGGATTATCTGGTCCTGTCTGTAGTTACTACAATGGGAAAAACTGATTTACTGTGTGTGTACCCTTGGAAATACTGGAAATGTAAAATAGTTACAAAATGTCTGAAAAGTAGTTCTTTATCCACTTGCTTCCTGAATCCCTCTTCCTCTCCTCACATGACCATTCTGCTCTGAGTCCTTGTTACTTGCTTATTGATCGCTATTCCATCTTCTTTTGTGCTTGTGTCGATTTTTTATAATGTACAGCAGCCAACGATACTATCGCTTTTCATTTTGGGTAGAAATACTATTCAGGTGCCTCTCTCTTCTTCTTACAAAAATAAAAAGCTAAATATTAAATAGAATAAAGGGCAGATTTTGAGGCATTTGTGTATATCTGCATTGAGGAAACTGTTGCTGCAGATAAGCAGGTGAAAAACAAACAAAAGCAATATTCATCTGTCATACAGCAAAGCGGAGATGCTGTCAGCTCCAATTGTGTCTCACTATGTGCACGCATAGTTGCTCACGACCGAGGCTCAAATCCTTTGGCACATCAATGAAACTCTGGAGCAATACTATAGCCCAGTCTCCCAAATCAAATTCATCTAATGTTTTCAGAAAGCACTGATGCGTGGAATATTGCAGAGAAAAAGCTAGCATATACCAAAGCAGATGTACATTCAAGTTACATTAAACATAAGGAATAATAGCGACACTTAAGTCCACCGGAGGTTAATATCAGGCTTTAGGTTAGGAGCTTTGTTTGAATACAGTTGAACGGACTGTACCTGATTCTTTTGTTTGAGGAAAATAGTTTTAACCCTAAATAGTACAATAAGAATCATTTGTGTAAAAAAAACAGGCTTTATGATGCCATCTACTGTTTATTATAAAGGATTTTAATAGATGGGAATTTCAGGCCTTGTTGGGGGCTTTGGTAAATCACATGCTCGCAAAAGTCACATGGTCAAAAACAGAGTGCTCCCATTGGTCTACAGTGGCTTGTCATTTGACATTCCAAGAACTGTTTTTGACTGCCGATAAAACAGAAAAGTGTATATGCTGCACTGATATGTTTTTTTAACAACCCTAACAGCACAAAAAAAAAAAAAAAACAGGTAGTGGAGCTTTAAGGAAAGATTCAGGGTAAAATCAAGAGAAAAACTGTAGTCCACCTACCAAGTCAGTGAGGGCCAGTGGACATACATTTGTGTATTGAAAATAAAAACAAGCTTAGATGCATATATTTTTGTATTGTAAATGTTATTCCACTACTCACTACTTCTAGGAGACTAGGTTGATAATATGTTGTAAACTATGGTTCTGAAGACCAAAACATAAATCAAACCTGATGGCCTCTCTTCTCCAGTTTACTCCAAATATGAATGTTGTCAAAAAATGTGACAGGGATACAAATCTACAGAGGACCTAAGCCTCTCATTCCATCTAGGACAGAGAGCTGTAGGGAGGTGGGCGTCAGAGAGGGGGCTTTGTGAATTCCTGATAAGTATAACCAAGGAGGTTCAATCAGGAGTAGAAGCAGAGGAATGGGGGAGCCAGGCCTGTCTTGTTCTGAAAGATTTCCACGCTGCCACCTCTCTATTCCTTATTATTTGTTCCTCTTCTTGTATTTTTACAACCTCTCACTCTTTCTGACTGCCTTCTGAATTTCTGTCTTTGCATCCCCCGCTTGGTACAATCCCAAGAGGACCACTTTAGCTAAACAAGGGATTTGGAGATCAGAGGGCAATCTGCTGTGAGAGGTAAACACATAAGACCTTCGCTGGCCTTAGAAGAAATGCCACGACTAAGGATGAGGGTATCGACTGAGTGCATTCAGTCAATTGCATGTTAAAAGGATTACCGCTGATATGAGTCATTGACAGTTCTTAATTGAAAAGCAGCGTGGGGGAAAGTGACAGGGCAATGGCAGCGGGAGTATTCACAGTTCTCTGCACCCACTGAATGTTTGGGTCTTTACTCAGTCAAGTCACGAAACCCAAGACATATAATTGAAAGCCAGCGGGAATGTGGAGGAGTACAAAAAGCAGTAAGCCTTGTGAGCTATACAAGTTTGAGGACAATACATTCTCTTAAAATTCTCTATCCATTGTTGTATCATGATTGTTATGAATGGCATCATAACCATGATCGGTTGAATAGTTATCGATTAGTCAAGGTAAAATGAATAAAAAACTTGTATGCAAACTTTGATGGGTAGTATGTGCAGAAAACTGTACAGTACAGTGCTGTACAGAAAACTTTATTTACATGCAGAGGTAAAATTTACTTTCCATTTTTTTCTATTTTTTTGCTAGTGCTATTTCAAAATTCTGAAGGTCAGCAGAATGAGAGAGGTGTTGGCACTTGGTAGACAAACTTTGGAAATGAAAAATGCAGACATAAGATGTGTGGCAGAGGTAGTACAGAGTGTGAGCAGGTGTTAATTGGAATCATTTGTGTGCCGTTTTACGCCTCTTTTGAGCAACACTGTGTGGACTGTGGCAAGGCATTGATTATGTATTACCTTATTCAGCGAGTAAGGAAGACTATTCAAGAGAAGGATTTACCTGTTCAATGTAGATGTGTGGTGTGGTGCATGTGTGTGTTACATTGCTTTGGATCCAGCATGATGGGCCTCAGGAGTCAGGCAGCTTGGTGAAGACTCATTATCTTTCCATGTAGAGTAGTTTCTCAGAGACATCAGTCCTCCAGCAACAACTTTTTATCCCTTACCTGTCCATCCTCTTAGTTCAAAGTGTAAATACAAAGCAGCTGCCTGTAATGACAGACAGGCAGATTCATAACCATTACCGCAACACAAGCAGCTTCTTCTGCACTGTCGGCTGCGCTGTCAGCAAAAATAATCAAAATCACAACACTTCAAAGAATGGAATCGATAATTCTCACTCTCTTGTAGGGATTCATGCACTTACTCTGTTGTGGTAATCAGTGGGTATTGTGCCACAGACAGAACAAACCATAAACACCGTCAGAGGCCCCAGTTGGCACATGTCATCCTTTGAGCTGCACAGAATGGATGTGCTTCATTTTGCCAGCCATATTATCTGCAGGGGTTACCAGGCGTTTCCCCAGAGCCGAACACCGCTGTATTAAAACTGTCCATCGTTCTCATTGTCATGTCCTTTGTCTCTTAGGTTAACCAAACAGGAGCCTAACAGCAAATCTTATTAGGGCAATCGGAAAGACATAGGGATGCAATTTGACATATCACAATATATATGCATATCAGTCATTTTGGACAAAGTTTGTTCAAGGTTCAAGGGGGTTTACAAAGGTTTGCACAGACATTCAAAAATAATTGGTACACCATAAATGTATTAATAGAAAATTTGCAAACAAACAGAACAGCCACATTTTTAATTCTAGTCAGATGCATATCCAAATAGTTGACTCAAAATAAGCCCTCGTCAGTACAACACATGATTTCATTGCATTTGCCACTGATGCAGTCATTTGTCCAAGAAGCCATACATAAAAATTAAATCTGACATTTCTTTAAAAGGTAAAGTGTGCAGTAGCATGAGGTGGCAAAAGGGCAGCTTGCATTTCGACACTTCCCTAGCCTGGCCAGCCTGACTGCTTTCTAATTGGTCTGGGATTGTACAATCTGCTCTGTATTCTGCTACAGCTCTTTCTTCCCGGGCCAATTGTAGCGAGGGAGGCGGGATTTGTTTTCGTCATATTGAGCGCAACCAAAACAGTCAAGATGTCTGCTGGTTTACTCAGCGAACATTCTGCCCATGGTCCCGCCTTGAAATCCTATTTAAAACCCCCAATCCCAGACTGATATCTCTGTATGTAAAATAATGAGAAAGCAGTCTGGATGGCTGGGCTAACACTTCACACCCTTCTCTTTAAAACACACAAAACAATATCAAATTAGTTTATAAATGTCTAATTCTTCATGTCAGAAAGAAACATGAGTATACTTCTACTTCAGCAGAGATCAGTTTGTCTTATTTGGGAAGTAATGGTTTAATTTTTATTTATAGACTGTGCACTTGAACTAATTTAAAGCATTTTAATGGTGTCTTGGATAAAATGATCATCAAATGACTTCTGTAAGTACAACCACCCATGTAAGTGACATTCTGTGATATATGAGAGATAAGACCCATGGGGAAAGGTTTACCAGTTCAATTCATTTCAGCTGTAAAATGACTTCCTACTTTCTAAATGTCAACAGAGTGAATACGGATTCAGCCTCTTGCTGGATAAAGCCTCTGAAACTGACTAAAATGGCAGGGGATTGGAGTCAAAATATGTCAGAATAAAATGTCAGAATTACATGCTTCTACAGAATCGTGTAGAGTCCTTTGGGCTTTGGACTTTATTGAAGTTCATGTTTGAACATGAATATTACACTGATATTGCTACACTGCATCTCTGTTCTGTTCTGGTGACGGCTGATTTGCTGCAAACAACGGTAAAAATGTTTAAGCTCTGCACAACTTATGTGACACAACATTAGTGCTCAAAGTTTGGTTTGAAAAAATCATGATTTGATCCAAGAGCAGGTTAGTGCATAGAACAAAGACATTAAAAAGGCAAAACCGCTTTCCTATTCCTAAGTAATAAAATAATAACGCGGCTGAAAGCACATTATCAGTTCATGTAACTCAGATGTGAAAAATTCAAAGGGAGATACACTGAAGAGTTTATTAAGGCTTAAAGTGCCTGCAGTACATAAACAAGTCTGTGTGGCTCGGCATTTATTTTGTACTTTTACCAGCGGGGTGCAACAGAAATGTTTGCTCATTCACCTCTATTGTTTATTTATGCAGGAGAGCATGCCCCAGCTTTACTGAAGACCATAAAGACTAGGAATCACAAGACCAAACGAGAAAACGTTCTGTGGTGAATCTACTATTGAAGCTGCGGTTGCAATAAATATTTAATAGTGTTTCCTTGAAGACAAAACTGCACACAAAAAGCTGACTTGTCAAGAGGGTCAAATAATTGGTGAATACTCCTCTATCAAGTTTAGCTACTGTCAGTGGCTACAGTTGAACAGATAGTTGTTTGAAAGGTCAACCCAATAAAATTTGGTGTGGGGTTTGGTTCCCAGGTTAAGTCGTTTGCTCTGTCATCTGTCATGTCATCTGCTGTCCGTTGGAGAAAGAATTGCAAATGAAGTTACATGGCAGTTATGTGGCCAATACCCATTTCAAGCCACACTTTGTAACTTTACATCATAAAATACAAATCATTTAGTGGCTTCCAAGTTTAACCATCTTTACACATTTTTGCAGGACCTTAACAGAGGCATGACTGCAGAACAACCTCTGCTGCAGTCTTAGAAACAAACTGTGAAAAACCCAAGAGCGAGTTCATTAAGCTCATTGCTTTGTTTTCATCCTCAATTAAAATCTGTTTATTACTCCTATTCTATCCTTTGATGTTTTTTTTTTTTTCATCATCACTTTTTTTCCCAGAGAGGAACGGGTAACATCCGATACTCATCTATAACTCTCGCTGTTGCCCTAAAAATGTCATCACAGCACCAGCGCATCTCCCTGAGGGCCAGTATCCTTCCCTGCGCTCCACCAGAGAGAGATCATCCATGCTTGAATATTCCCTGCCTTTCCACATGCTTTCAACTTGTGCTGCAAGCCCAAGCCCTCTAACACTGCTTTTTCCTGCACGAGAAACATGTGCGCAGTGCACATGATCAGACCAATTCTTAAACAAAGCCTTCAAAATGATGTAACTTAGGTCTTCGCTTCGATGCTGCCTTTGTTGTTGACGCAGACTCCACGGTTCTTTGTTTTCCTCTGATGTACACTAGCGCAGTAGAAGTTGTGATCTACATTTCAACAGTAGTGAAGTAACTTTAAAGCACAACCACTCCCTCCAAAGGAAGACTTTTTATAGAAATGTCTACAGCCTACAAGAAGCAGTTTCTTTAAATGGTCTGTCTACACTGTGGACGTTCAAGCTGACCTCCTGGCATGTATCAAGGTCTTCCCCTTTGTTAACAGTCTCCCATCTTAGTGTTGCTCTCAGCCTGCTTGTCCCTGTGCTCTGCTTATGACAACTACTGCCTTATCTGGCTCTGCAGTGCATAGCACCACTTTGTTCACACAGCAGTCAAATCAGATCTGTCCTCACTGCTGTTAGTAAAGTCCAGACAACCTTGAGGTGGTAATGACACATATAACATCAGTGACACTTACTTCCTAAAGTAGAATCAAGACAAATGGGTGTCCATCAGCCTGCCCTCTAAACAAAGGTAAAAACTGGTGTTTAGAGAGTCTACCAATCAGGATATTATGTATCTCTAGATACCTACAAGGTTCAAGGGTTTACGGCTGAATTAGCAGCCATAAACCCTTTGTCATGCTTTTCCTACTTTAGGGTGCCTGGGTGGTGCACACTATGCCAGATCAACTCTAACAGTTGACAGCTTAACAATTAAATGAGAATTGGTCCTACCTGGTTAAATATAGATTAAATCAATTAAAAAAAATGTGTTAATGGCAGGGCTGTAACATGTAACAATAATAGTGTCTATGGGCAATTTAATTTAGAGTAAGAACCCTTTAACTCTTATTTGAGGCTGATTTGGTCTTTGAAAGTAACTATTTTGCATGATGGCGATTATTTTATAATTGTACTCTTTAGTCATAGTGTTAAAAAATAATAACTTCCTTTGTCTACATTTACACTGCCAACACTACTGACATTAAAGAGTCAGATTCATTTCTAAAACCTAAACTTCTCATCATTGTTCTGTTCTGAAAAAAACACTTCTGATGTGTTTATTGCTGCAATACATGAAGCATATTTATACCAGCCTCTCATATAACTCAACATCTGAGCTTTGTCACTCCACTTTGGTTGAGTTAAGGGAATTATTTAACACACTTTATGGTTTGTTCTTTACAGTTATATAAAGCATACGTAGTGTCTGTTATAGTGCTAATGATGCAGTACTTACATCTAAGTTCAGAGACCACATTTTTATGTGGGCATAGCATCAAAAAGATTAACCTGTTTACTCTTGTTGAAGTGAAAATACCACATACAAAGAGAATATTTTTTTAGAATTGCCTTACCTAAACTACTTTTTCCAGAATGGACTTGTGATGGACATAACCTAACAAGATAGCACCCTAGTTGTACGCTTGTGTATTTTTCCAAACAGTATGTGAGCTGATCTCCTGCATGGACCCAGTAGGATTCCAATTTATCTGGCACAGCTTGATGGCATCGTTCGATCAGCTCGAGGAATGCACCAAGACTGCCTGATTCAGCCTTTCATCAGATATGCAGCAATATAAGTTGTGGCACACTTGGGGTTATTGGTGGGTTTTAAATAGTGATTCTGTAAATAAACAAATTATTTTTATTATTTCTGTTCAAAGGCACAGAAGTGTACACCGTCTTAGATGGCTGCAGGAGAAATGGCCGAATAAAGGAGAGGGGAGAGGGTAGAAGAAGTGCAGCTGCAAAATCACCTCCATGGCCCTGATGTGTCTTCCAGCCTGTCTGTGCAGCTCCCTCAGGAGGAGCCAGTACTGCAGTCGCTGTTAGCTACTGCTTTGTTTGCCTTCTCTCCTTCTTCACCGTCTTTCTACTTGTCATCTCTTTCTATTTCTTTTCTTCCTTGCTTCACTTTCTTCTCAAAAAGCACCCCGTCATATAAGTGCATGCTGCTCCGAATCTTTTCTGTGGTCATGGGTTTGCGAACTTAAGTGTGGTGAAATGTTATTAATGAGTTGCAGTATTGATTTGGAGGTCATATTGCTCAGCACTAATTATATCCAAATAGAGATATTGTGGTATAATGCATAGATGCTGGTAAAACAATAGTGCAAGCCCAGCCAGCTCATTTGGTTATGCTTGTGTGTCTTTTTTATGATTAGTCAGTATAACCTTTTGTTTAAAAGGTTTTGTGGCCCTGGACAATAGGAAGTGAAAAGTCAGAAAAAGTATGGCTACTATAAATTTGCATGAATACAGAGATATTAATAATCGTGTTAATCCGAGTGTATGTAAACATCATAACCTGAAAGTGTATGTAAACATCATAACCTGAATATTGTCATAGCGGGATAACGCTCTAAACCAGGATACTCAGGCGCAGGTAAATGTAAACAGTATACATACTATTGTACTTAAGCATGCACGGCGTGAGGTAAGTATGTCTTACCCCTTCTCTGATCCCCGGTGTCAGAGTAGGTCAGAGAAGAAAGGGTGTGGTAAAAAAAACAGCCCCAGAGAGTGAAAGCTGGTGTTTCAGGCAAATACATTGTTCAATCGCTTTCTTTTGAAAGGTGGCCAAATTAAATTTCTAGAAAGAAACAGGAGGAAGTATTGATTTTCAATTACATACCATATGGATTATTAGTCGTCTGATTAGTTGATATTGGATTAGGCTGTAGAAAATGCTGCTATAGACACGAATGCCTGTAGAGGTTACACCCAGAAGGGAATTAACATGTGGTGCCGAGTACTGTGCCTTTCTGAAGCATCAAGAGAAGATCGAGTGCTTTGAAAACTGAAAAACTGATGCTGAGAGTGAGGTGCGTGATTGTTTGTTTATTTGTTTAGGAGTGCATATAGGCTCCAAGATTTATGGTGCCCCATTGTTGGCTGCTTTAAGCACATGATACATTTTTATGTCCTTCTTTGACAGAAGTATAAAGAGCAGATTGGGCTTATCGGCGTGACCTAGATAGATGGACGACAAGTGTTGCAGAGGTCCGTGTTTAATTCCACTGAGTCACGGCCACTAAAGAAAAATGCACACATTGTAAAGAGATACATCAGCCTCACAAGACCTCTAGCTCCCCTGACGATTCATAGATAGCTCACCAGAACCTTTCTAAAACCCTGGCAAATTACAGCTTCAGCTAGCCTCATAAAGTGTACTGTCCTCAATAAGAAATGCTTTTGTTAGCAGTTATCAAGGATAGGGCTGATATGTCATAATACTTCCCACTTGAGGGGACTGAAAAGTGTTTTGACTGTGATGCTAACCTTTCCTAATAGATCTCATTGCAAGGAGCCATCTCAAGTATTCAGCTGAGATGAATGAGGCTTTATGCAAACTTTGCTTAAGGGAAGCAATACTGCGGCAGTTAGGGATGTGGTGTTGTAATCTCAGTAATGTGGAGTGAAGGGATGGTTCTTTTGGGGAAGGAAGTTCTTTTGTGTGACTGCGAGACAAATAACCTTTGACACTGATGATGTGAACACTGCAAAGATATGGGATAAGTGTGGACTGCTCGTGGGTCTTACTTTGGGTTCATAACCACATAGCCAACATTACAGCTGGTAGAGTTGGAGCACTTTGGTTGGATGTTTTCTGTCTACTGTCTGTCACTATCAAATGAAACAAATACTAGCTCAATAATAAACCACCAGAAAACTGCCATCTGTCAGTTTGCAGTGACAATATGTAACACTTTATCAGAAAATAGGCACTTTCAATATTACCCTGAAAGAATGACCCCCTTAATATTTACAGTGCACCCAGTCCATACGATTTTCTGGACACGTTAGTCTCATGAGAACACATAACTCACCAGACACATTGTTTCTGATCTACACAATAGACATAGTAGACACAGTGACATCTAACTGTCCCATGAAGTGTTGCAGCAATCCTTTACTGAGTGGGAAATGTGGAAAAGTCACTTATTGTTTAATTTCTGGCCACTTGACTTATTTAACTGCCCAAGTCACCTGGGAGTTTCGCACTGGGACCACAGTAGGCACAACATTTTCAACCTCAGTACAGTGTAAATGAAGTAATTATGAGCCACTTCCTTCCTTTGAGAATCAAATGTTCCCATTACTGTTGCACAAAATCAGATGTTAAGACCTGTCAGTGGCTGAAACCCGTCAACAACCTGTGTGTGAAAAACAGACCGACCTCCAGAGGAGAGACACCAGATGATGCATTACACTATCTGGTTAGGTTAGAACACTGACTACAGGAGGCAGTTAATTTGAGCAGAACGGCAGCGGGGTCCGCCTCAGCTGCACATTTATTTGAATAAGCCAACACCACTGAGAGGCACGTAAGGCAAATTGGCAAACACTAGTGTTAGAGGTGTGATAATGGAGGTAAAACACAGGAAGTTTATTCTGGTAATTTGTACCTGGTCTGAAACTAGGCTCTCCCACTCATCAGCATTAAAAAATATATTGAGTGACAATGAATACAGCTGTTTATGTGGTTATTCCTGATACTTTCTACTTAATTAGAAAATGAATCCTGCAACAATTCAATAGGAACATATACAAAATGTGTGATGTACTGCTTCCATGCAAAAATAATCTTAAAATTTAAAAAATTGCTCTAATTATACAATAATGGGATGATTGCATCAGAAATAATGCTTTAGAGTAAAAAAAAAAGTATATTTTGATATATGATACTGTATTTATGTTACCATTAACAGCCACTTTCTTTTTCTTTTCTTATTTTATCTGCTTGTTGTTAGGTAAAAGTGAGAAGTTTCCACTGAAGTTCTTTGTGGTGCATCCACAAATCAAGAAATGTCACATAATAACAATCCAGACCAAGTACTATTGCTATAACCTCGCAAGATTTGGGAGTTTCCAAACTTGTTCTGGGCCAAGCCAACTGCTTGTGTCAAACCCATAGATTCAAACCATGGGCTCGCTGGCCTCTTGTGACCAATGATGTGGCAGCACGAACAGAAAGAGGCGGGTTTTTAATTTGACAAATGGATTTTCTGGAAGTAAAATATGTTTTTGCTCTTCTTCCTACTTGCTTTGGGATATCCTAAATATTATATCCTAAGCCTTTTCATCAGCCGATGTCCTTTTTTCATTTACCTAATTAGAGTTAGTTAATGTTCCTTTTATTTGTAGATTCACTTTGCAAAAACTGTTACTGTTACAGCGGTTTGTTGTTTATATCAGCCACACTCTGGTTACAATATGAATTGTTGCTAATTGGCTAAAACAAAGCTCATGGTAGGCGGATACTAGCCGGTGCTTCATCCAATCACATACCAAGTTTCCGACAGAAGGCGCCTCCTTTTTCCTCTCTTTCAACGGGAGTCTTTTCAGATGGTTCTGTGAAACAGACTATGTTCTGTGAGCAGTTCTATCTGGCAGAGTCAAGTTACCAGAGCTACAGGGATATATATATTCAATTCAATTTATTTATTAATCCTTAAGCGGTTATGAGGTCTCTTCAAATTAATTAGACTTTATCTGCCATAGACTGACTGATTGTATGTTATGACAGTCGGGAAGCAGGAGTTCTTGTGGTGTTCCATCCAGCAGCTCACTGATGTCAGACGTCTACTGACTGCTCTCTTGTTCAAACACCGAAGCAGGGGATGGTTCATGTAGTTCAGTATACACTGGTCTGATAAAGAGGGTATAAGGTGCTGGGTCTGGTAGTGGAAACAGTTACACTGACAATGTCACACAGGTTACATGTACAGCTCCTGGATGAAGATAAAATGTTACCATGGCAACATTTGACTCTCTAGATATAGCTCCATATCCTGACGACAGATCCAAGCCCTGGGCAGCACCATCAGTTGCTCAAATACATGTAAATCCATGGCAAAAACATCTTGTGCCTCCACCTACTGTTTGTTTGTTTCCCAGATCTGCAGCCTTTGTATCTCCTCTTTATGTCTTGGTAACCAGCTGACGAACACCATAGACACTTATTCCTCGTAGATTGAGTAGGCTTCCTCTTGTGTAAATGATCTTGATTGTAGTATCCATCAAAAATGGTGAAAAAAATATAGAATCCTCAACAATGGCTCAGTGGTAGAGCGGTCGTCCTTCAACCGGAAGGTAGGTGGTTCGATTTCCGCTCTGTCATTGTGTCCTTGGGCAAGACACTTAACCCCCCTTGCCTACAGTGGTGTTCACTTTGGATAAAAGTGTCAGCTTAAGGCACAGCTTAAAATCAAGTCCAAACCAGTTCATAAACTCCAGTGTCTTGCTGCCTTAGTGATATTGGCTGTCTGACAGCAATTATCGGACATGGTGGTGTTACATCTGAAAGTTGCACTGGCTCAGCACCCAAGGGGTATCTTATTTGGAGACTTGGATGCAGTTTTAAGTTTTTGCACAAGATGGGTCACATAAAAGTGGAAGCGTATTCTTTGAGATTGACACTTAAGTAAAACTCTGTGGTAGTGGGCAATAATAGTTGTATATTAAAGATGTTTTATCAGCATAGGAGTGGATATTTTACTAGATATATGCTTGTGTAATAATCTTGGAAAGACAGCTACAATATGCTCTCTCCATATACTGTGTTTGATACAGTGTGGAAGTCTGTGAGTGTGAAAAAAACGGGGGAGTAAGAAATCACAGGTGTGGACAGAAGGAATGAAAAAGATCCGGTCTGATAATAAGTTGTGAATGACACCTCGATTCCCTGGAGAGCCCGTCAGGCAAGGCAGTTTTATTTTGGAAACCTTTATACACACACTGATGCTTTCATATATTGGACATATCATTAATTTACTGCAGACTTAACCAAAGCAAATTTAACTCTAATGGTCAACTCTGATGCTTGCCCCTTTCACACACAGACACACAGCCTTCTCTGACCACCACCAAAACTCCCTCTACAGTCCCACACATTCATACACCAGTGCTGTGGCCAAGGTGGGTTAAGTGTCTTGCCCAAGGACACAACAACAGTATAAACCAGGGAGACCAGGAATTGAGCTGCTAACCTTCCAGTTATAGGACGACCGCTCTACCACCTGAGCCACTGAAATGGTTCAGTATGTGTATTGTTTAGGAATAACTGTTTTTGGCTGTAGACAGAGAGATGCCTTACAACTGTGGGCTTGTGTTCTGTACATTGCATTTAAGTAACTTGTGACATAAAATACTAAGTCTCTGAATCCTAGCTCTCTAGATTATTTTTTTTAATAGCAATACACCTACACTAAAGATAGTTTGATGGACATCCTTTCCTTTAGAAGGACACTACCTGGTAAAGAAATGCACATCCAAAACAACATGGAGGCAAACAGTAATAGCTGCACTCAAGGACACTGAGCTGATTGAAACAGCACCTTACATGAGAGTACTATAAGTAGATCATTGATGCTTTGTGCCCCACTAGAGGCAAAGACGGGACAAAGAGAAATCTTGAAATAATGGGCTAAACCAGTGGACACCTTGATGTTTGTCACTACAATGACTCAAGTCCCAGGTCGGTATGCATCAACATTAGGGCCCCACTAGGCTAGATTAATGCAACTCACCACACACACACTCCTCACCAAACTAAAAGCCTATATTTTGAGCACTGGGAGGAAGTCATTAAAATGGCAATCAGTGTTTCTTAATTACAAGGCTTTGCAGACAGATACTTGGTCTGAGGGGGCAGGAGACAATTCTTAACCGTTCAGCTTTCTTCCAGTCAATTATGTGGGCCAAGTGTTAAAGACTCACTCCTCCATTTCACAAACAGACTCAATAAGAAAAAGCCTCTCTATCTCAGAACGCGTTCCTTGTTAGTCCAAATACAATCCACCACGGAGCTGACGTTAATTTGTATAAAGCATTGCTTTAATCGCCTTGACCAGAATTGCTGTCGACAATTGTTTAGTGTTGTAAACAGGTTTAGGCATTACGCCAGGCCTGCTTCAAAATGAGCCAAGCTTCCTTCAAAAACTCTTTGGTCTCTTCATGTAATCCCAGGCAGACTATGTGATGTTGAGTTTGGGTCTCTGTAGGGGTCCTACCATTACTTCCAGGACTCTTTGTTCTTATTTACAACAAAGATAGTTGCTATTGACATTGGCTGAATGTCACTAAATTGATAAAAACTACTTGACAGCAGTGCTGCACACCTGCTGTGAAAGAGACACTTTTACCACCATACTGTCAGTGGTGTGTGGTCATTGCTTCTGAACAAGTTTGAGCTGCTGTTCCATATAAAATGCTTGGATAACAGCTAAAACACTTTCCTCATCTTTAAACATAGGTCGAAACATTTATACACACAAACACAATCTTTTCATTGCATCTAAAAAAAACATTGAGTTTTGCAGTAGAGTAGAAATTTCTGACTATACTTGCAATTCAATGCGCCAGTTTGATTGAGTATGGCCTGAGGGATAACTGCATAATTAGCAGTCTGCATTCTCTCTCTCTCTCACTCTCTTGCTTCTGATAAACAGAAATGTTCTTCAAACAAGAAGCATATATGTGCTCTCAGGGACATCCACAGTCAAGGGCACTGTCACATAGGAACTGTCTATATCGCACTCCTACACTCGTCACAGCGGGAAGTGTGCCTGTCCACAAAGTGCTGCTATCCTGATTAGTGGCAGCCTTTAGTGAGAGCTAGAGAAGTCAGCTTGGAAGGCTTGTTTGGAGTAAAAAGTTCTTCACAAACAGAGGTTAAAAACCCACTCAGATAGTCAAACATCCTTAGAGTGAGTGTGATCTCCAGACAGAACAGATTTTGAACACAACTCCACGTCACAAGGGATTGCAAGGGTGACCCCTTTGGTTTAGGAAACATTATTTTTAGGGGCAAATCAAGCAGATCAAAAGCGGCTGTTACTGTATTTGTCACTGGGTTCAACTGGGATACCTTTAGCCCTGTGGATGCAGTGTTAGGCTTTTGATTTATTGAGCTGAAACGGCATACAGTCAGCGGAGAAAAACCTGACCAATGAGACCTCTCAGCTTTCCGCCCTGGTTTATTTCTACAGCCTGTTGTGTTTTGAGGGTATTTTTAAGTAACCTTTGCCTCATTGGGTGGTTTCTGTCAACATGTTTACTCACTTTTAGGGGTTTAGGATTAGAATGAGCACACACAAGCTCTGCCTCTTCCTGGCAGGAAATCATTTTTACACAAAGAAACGTAGCATCTCAGCCTGTGAACTTCTCTCAAGTTGAATACATGAATGTCTATACCTCATGCTTAGAAAATGCTCTGTTTTTTTCTTGCACATTAGGCAAGGTCAAGTTATAGTCTCATGGTAGATAAATCCCCAAACTTTTTCAAAGTCTTCTCTCTGCAATAACGCTAATAAGTCCATAGCACATTCAAGGACACAAGGGCTTCAGGAAAAAAAATAGATAAATGCCTATCAAGAAATTGATGAATTATTTATCACCTCTGCTCTGCGGTCAATTTACTCCTGCCATTGGGTTTTGCTGAAAATGAAATGGATGAAATTCAGTCAAAAGGGGCCAAATATAAGATGAGCAGGATTATATCTTTCTTTTGCCTGACTGGAAGTTTTGTACAACATTACCAAAGCCTCTTGGCAAATACAATCATCTTCCAATGAGCAACTTGCAAACACCACAGGCTTTACAAACTGTAATTATGTCTAATTGTATCTGTTTCAGTGTGGTCCCATCAATCAGTCTGAGCTGGTTTTAGTCTCTTATGCATATTTAACTAGACAGAATCCCAATTCTTTGATAATGATGTAAGAATGGGAGGAGAAAGAAAAGAAGCAATGCTTGTATAAGAGAATCCAGCTTCTACAGACAACATATCAAGGCTGTGCTAGCTTTGGGTGCCATTGATGCTGTTGTGTTTGATCAGCAACTGCCATCGCTGGTCTGATGCAACAGTGGAGAAAGCGCAGAGGTTTCCAGCCTGGCTTAAAGAGTGGCACACCACCAACAGCAAATGTCACGGCATCTGCCCTCCAGACTGTTATCTGCAGA
This sequence comes from Perccottus glenii, assembly GCA_024416835.2. Taxonomy (NCBI): domain Eukaryota; kingdom Metazoa; phylum Chordata; class Actinopteri; order Gobiiformes; family Odontobutidae; genus Perccottus; species Perccottus glenii. Next base: position 24,020,580 of record CM044556.2, on the reverse strand, counting down.
GCTGTCTCGCAGCCGCTGTTTTGTATGCACCTGTGTGTCATCACTGTCTGCCACAGAATGATGTCCCCTCGGACCCTCAGCTTCACGAGCAGCCACCGGATTAGTTCCACCTCCTCACGCTGAATGAGGAACTGCACAAACTGCCCTATCTTCCCTGTGTTTACAAAATCACACTTTATTTTTGTGATAGTTTCAAGTGTGCTGACTTGTTTGTTACTGTTAAATTCTGCACTTGTTGTTTTTTAACAATCAGCAGCATATTGTTATCCTTAGCAACATTTATTAGAGCTTAAGCAGTTCTAATAAATGTAAAATAATGACAAATAAGACTTTTATTGTCAATGATTTTACAGTTTCTTAGAAGCCAGACATGCTGTTTAAAGTAAGACTAAAACTTTTAACTTGATTTAAGCCCACTGAGAACAGTCAGCAGCTGCTGTCAAAGAAAGAAGAGGCAACCTCTGAGGGAAGCTTTAGTCCTCTGAGCCAAGAGTCTTTTGTCTTTACATCAAACTGTGGATTTTTTTTTTACCATCATAGAAGCAACCAAATCTTTAAAATCCAATCTATCTATGTAACATTTTCAGAAAATGGCTAAGAAGATAAATCCTCCTATGTCCAGTTAACAGTTACATATTGTAGACATCCTAGTTACCACATCAACTTTCAATAGAGAAGATTTTCCCACCACCATTTTTCAAAAGTGCAAACACAGAAAACTGATGGCTCCAGTTCTCATTCCAAAATCAGACAAAAAAAAACAAGAAGTATGACAACTATTGCCTTTGGGGAGTTGAGGCTGAAAGACACAAAATATGTTTTTTAAATCTAGCATGGTGTTTTATTGAATGTTGTAGCCAGGACTGCACTAACAGACAAAGCCTAAGCCCAAGCAGAGCCTTAAGTAAAATGTGGTCTGCAGCAGTACAGTCTATTTTATACAGTATGATGCGTTGCTCGGGGTATTCAGGAATCACTGACAGGGAGGCGGGGCCAGGTTTCTTCACTACTATTCTCTTGGAGTTTCTACAGTACACCAGTTAATGAACTCAACACTAGGTCTGTAAATGAATGAACTGTCACATAATTCAAAACATTTTCTCCATTCAAGGCCTCTAGGTAAATGTGCCAGCTCATTGTTCACTTTCTGTCTTCTTAGAAAGTTCACTGCTGTCCCATGTCAGCCTGTCATGTGAAGTGTGGAGGCATATAAAATGAACTACTTTTATTACTTTTTCGCACCGGCACTTGTCATTGGACCCCCAAGCAGCTCTTGCAGTCTAATGATACTGACATACTTATCTTGTCACGTTTCCTGTTACTGACATCACTAAAGGGGACAGCTAAGTCATTTCAGCATCGACTTATGCAGCCATTGCTTTCATGTTTCATGTGTAGCGAGGGAAATGATCTCCAATGGAAACTGATGGCCAGTGTGATATTTCAAAAGGTTACACTGCAACTTGCTCTGGGATTGTTTTCCACAGATTTATATTTGTTTAAAGGGGGTTGTGGTTGTCAGTGATAACAAATGTGCTGACAAATAACTGGGCAGTGTGCCATTTGGAATTCATTTAGCGAGACAGGGTAAAGATAGAGGCACCACCCTAACTGTCTGAGAGCGACCCGCGGTAAATCACAGAACAGTGTGAATGAATAAAACTAGTGAGAAAGTCTCTCTCATGAAGGACAACAGCACTGTGACTGTAGACAAGCAGCTGGTCTTCAGCATTGGTCAGTGTAAGCTCCTCCTCTCTCTCTCTGTCCTTTTAAAAATGTTACATAATGCCAAGATGCAAAGAGAAATAACAACTTTTAGGGGCTTGAAAACCATCAATGTTATCAAATGTTTTATGGCATTGTTTGTTGCTTTCAAACCTTTGAATAATACTACAATCAGTGTGCTAAGTGTCTAGTTTTATTTGTATATTGATCGAATATCCATTGTGGGTTCATAACAACCAGCAACCTTTTTATATAGTTTTCTTTTTTGTGGTGCCTTTTTCTGAGAGACTTTAGTATCGTAAAGGCCAATAACCTAATTCTATCTTCTTTACAATTGGACTGTTTGGCTTTATTAGGCTCAGTTTGCCATTTAATTAGAAAATAGACAAATTATGGTCCCATCTGGACTGAGGAGACGGATCAGCTGTTAGTCTTCAACACACCTGATAATTACAGTTCGCTTTGAAGGATGAAAAAGGGGGGTTGTAATCAAGCTGTAAATGTAAGCTTTTTTTCCTAAATGGGATGGACTAATCAAGACAACAAGAGATGTGACATATCATGGCTTTTATTGCTAATCCTTCATGCTGGCACATAGGACAATGGTTATAAAATTCTACATGACTTGTGATTCTTCTCACCATTGACTCAGTGGGCAGAGAGATGGACATAGCACACATAGCAAAATATATTTTATGGTGATTCTGCAGAGAAACCTTATGGAGGGTATTACATCCACACAATTAAATTGTCTAGTGGGAGATGTATGGCTTAATTAATGAACCACTTTTCTGGTAAGAAAGTGGTTTGACTGTTTTAATAGTTTTGTGCTACGTAGATAAAGAAGGAAGTAAGACAAACAAAAAAAAAATCATCAGACACATAAAGGAATTTTAACTTTATCCGATTGTTCTGCGTTGTGCAGAAAACTGGTGACTTTGAAGGCCACAGCAAATAGTTCCCTTCATTTTCATACTCATCGCACTATGCAGTGACCCATGTGATTTTTGTATGGGGGCATTGGCATCCTGGACAACTCCACTTCCGTCAGAAAATGTGTCATCCCGGGGTAAAGGTGAGGTCTCCGAACAGCTTTGTATTGATTTGCAGTGACCCTATACTCTTATGAGACGTGGCCTAAACTATGCCACAAAAATGTACCCCCAGCAGAACAGTTCCCCTAAGTGTAGGGGTCAACATGCAGCAAGTACTCTTACAGTAAATCTGCACATCTGCACACAGTCATTTCTCTTTGCAATAAGAGGTTGATGCGCCATAGCTTTAGAGCAGCCCTCTGTATGTGGTTGTCAACAGACTGTTAGCCTGACCGTCATTGACAAATCCAGAGACCTGAGGACAACATAGAAAAGAAACATGGTGTTTTTGCATCACTTAAAGGCCGGTCAGTGGAATTTTTTTAACATATTTTTAGTAAATATTTTGTAAATATCCTGGTAAAGACATAAACATTTTGACAAAATAAGCTGTAATCACTCAGATACATTGCACTTATATTGTAGAGGCATAGTGTAATCATTTTCTTGCTGCCAACATATTGACCTTGACTTAAAACAACTCTTGCCCTTTATTATATTGTGGCTAAATGGTGCTTTGTTGTTTATTACATGGTACAGCAAAACAGCTTAAAGAACTGTGGTCCTATGTGGGGCAAATTATGTTAAACATTATTAACTTGTCCCTGTCTACTGGCAGCATCTCTTCCCTTTTTAAACAGGCTGTGGTGGTTTAGGATGCCTAAATAATTTCCGTCCTGTCTCCAATTTACCTTTCCTATACAAAGTCCTTGAAAAAGTCATGTTAAAACAACTTACTCTATATCTATTGGAAAATTATCTCCTCGAGTCGCTTCAGTCTGCATTTAGGGCCTCTTATTCCACTGAAACAACTTTAGTTAAGGTGACTAATGATCTCCTCCTTCAGATGGACGAGGACTCGTCGGCTCTAATGTTATTGCTAGATCTCAGCGCTGCATTTAAATCGATTGATCGCAGTCTGTTGATTGCAGTGCTAATCAACAGACTTAAAGATGTTTCTGGAATCTCTGGCACTGATCTGCCCTGGTTAAAATCTGTGTGATAGGTCACATTTCTTCTATTTTAATAAATCCTTCTCCTCCACGGCACCAGTGAAAATCGGTGTACCACAAGGGTCTGTGCTTGGTCCCATACTATTTTCTCTGTATGTTACTGTCACACTGGCTGTAGCTGTCACACTCACACTGGTTGTATTTACATCAACACTGTGTAGCTGTATGTACTCACACTGATTGATCAAAGGTACACGGTCACACTGGTTGTAGCTGCAGGTACACACTCACACTGGTTGTAGCTGTATGTACACAATCACACTGGCTGTAGCTGTATGTACACACTCACACTGGTTGTAGCTGTAGATACACACTCACACTGGTTGTAGCTGTATGTACACACTCACACTGGTTGTAGCTGTATGTACACACTCACACTGGTTGTAGCTGTATGTACACACTCACACTAGCTGTAGCTGTAGATACACACTCACACTGGTTGTAGCTGTATGTACACACTCACACTAGCTGTAGCTGTAGGTACACACTCACACTGGTTGTACACTGCCAATATAAATGTTTTTGTGTATTTCTATGTATTTTTCAACTGTCCTGGACACATTCCTGCACGGCCTGTCCGTCCTGGGAGTGGATCCCTCCTTCTGTGGTTCTCTCTGAAGTTTCTCTTTTTTCCCAGTTGGGTTTTTTGGGAGTTTTTCCTCCCCCTGATGGAGGGTTTGAGGACAAGGGATGTCATCTAGTGCAGTCTGTTAAGCCCTTTGAGACGGCTGTTGTTGTGATATTGGGCTATACAAAAATAAATGTCTTGTCTTGTCTATTGTTAAGTCAATGTTAACAGTTTTAGAAACATTGGTATAAATGATTGTAAGCATTTATTTAATAAAACAACAAAAAGGTAATGACTTTAGAGATAAATCTTAATAATATTAGACAACATGCATTAATACATCAGCTTACAAATTCTGAGTATTTTATTTTAATTACAGTGAATGCAGAGTAATACCTGTTTGTGTGTCATGTTCATGCCACCTGGCAACAACAGAAAACCTGGTAAACAGAGAAAAGAGGGCTACTCTCAATTTTAGGAATTTATCAAAATGTCTTAGGATCTATAGTGATGCTTTTAATTGCACACAAATGTACAATCTTCAACTGTGCCGTGCCCACCACAGACTGTGAGCATGAACTGATGTTTTCCTCAAAGATGTATGAAGATGCACTTTTGCCCTATTAAAACACAATTTACTTGAACTGTCTTTGTAATGAGACTTTTTTTCACCCGTGCCCCAACACTGAACCCTTTTTCAAAGTGATCCTTCCTTTTACATCTTGATCCAAACGCAGAATTGATTGGGCCTGTCTGTAGTGTCTGTGCCATTGCCACACACAGTGCATGACGATAGGATGTTAATTTATTCGGCTGTACCATGCGGAGCTCTTGTGAGGAAAGATTTGCATAGATGAATTTATTAATTTGCCATCACCTGATAAGAGATACCTAGAAATTCAATCAAGATTTATTAAGCACAACTCTGTAGAAATATGGCACCGTCCCATAATAAAAATTAATAGCAGTAATAACAGTTAGCTAATGCATTGTGTTATTGTTTTACTGCAGTAATATAAATGAATTATGGAGTCATTTATTAAATGACCTCTACGGATGAATTCTAATTTTATTTGAAGGATTGTTTACTGGATAGGATACTGATGTTTATAATGTATTTTAGACCTCGTCATCAATCTGGTTTCAAAAATACAAAATGGATGAAGATAAAAGGCAACATTTTATTATTACACTTCAAATAAACCCCAGCTTTTTTCAAATCACATTAGCAGATTTGTTTTTCTGATAAAAGCCATTTATATGAAAGAAGTTTTATGAATAATACAAGCCACTAAATACAAATTAAATTATATCAAGCTACAACAAACAAACAATGATCAAGGAGAATTATAAACAAAGGAAAGCTCAGTGTACAGATGGACAAATGTGCATTCCTGCCAATATCCTCAAAGATAACATTCACAAATTCATTAACATTGAAGTGAAATTCAATGGTTTAACTTTGGACAATCCACATTTAAGTTTTGAATAAAAATATACTTATTTTATGGACAAATTGAAACAATCAGAGGCTTGAATGAGAAACACGCTGTGCAGTCTCCATGTTAGTCTCAGATGACAATCAATGGTCCATGTTGTACAGTATAATGTCCATCCTTGCTTTTCATCACATTTCTATAGGAGACATGTGGGTTTCCAATTTCTATGTGTTGTTTGCAGGTTGAGTTTGAACTGATGATTCAAGTTATGCACTCACAGAGATGCTTTGTTTTTTCTATTATCAACGTGACATCAAGTATGAAATATTGACAATTTGGTCTTAATAAATATGATTATTATTTTTTATGTTAAATATGTCACACTATGATTCTTAAACACATCTAAAACTGTAAGAATTATCAATCTAATAACTGGAACAAGACTAAAAAGCAGGGACAACAAAAAGCAGTTTCCATGAATAATTTGTGACAGTGTACTGTTGAGGCTGCACTGCACAGCTCCTATCACGTGAAACTAGTCACATGACAGGAGCATGATCCTCTTGCTGTTTACAGCCCTGCCGTAAGTGAAACACATGATGATGTATTTACTACAAGATGCTATCTGTCACTACGTTGATCTGTAATGATTGTTCTGTAAATGCAGGCGTCACTGATGTTGGCTCAGATAAAGTACGTGGCTGATCATGTGGGGATATTTTGCTCCATGGACAGACCATTACTCAGCAGAAACAGCAGTGAAAGAGGGAAAACAGCCCCACATGACTGAATCATATTTCTCCCACTGTATGTATGTATTATGCATTCAAGTCCAATATTTAAGCATGCCAGAAAAAATGTAATGTACTGAGGTATTCAAAAATGCAGTGCTGTTTGTAATATTTGTAGCATGATTTATTTCAAGCACTATCTTTAGCGGAGACACATCAGGAAAAAAATGCGATCTGTAGTCATAAAAATGATAAAGTTGAGAGGATATCCTTATCTTCCACTGTGCGACTTCTCTCCATATCCATCTTGGCCATGGCTGGTGGACAGAGCAAGTGTGATGTATTATTCAGTGCCACCTCACCCTATGCTCCATATAGCTGCTGATCCAGTTTGACAGAGTTGGGCAATTGTTGATTCTAGTTAGTCAATAAATCATTGTAAAGGCCAGTGATTCAAGCCAAGTGACTCAATAGTTGTTTGTGTCTTTGGGGAACCCTGGAAAGATCCCAAAATGAAGTGTACAATTTACTCTGACGACACACCTGCAATTTGTGTTGGAAGTGAATGTGAAATTTTTATTTTTGTTCCATGTAGGAAGCAAACTTAAGCACTGGTAAGTTTACAAAAAGTAGTTATTTGCCATGTGTTTGAAAGTTATTGCATTTTGTCACAATAGCCATATAATGGAAATCTGCAGCATGTGGCATCATTGTAGTTTCTATGGCTACTTTGGCATGTCTTTCTGGAACTAGCATTTCATTTTCATTCTTGTCATTCTAACTTCAAGTACATTGTATAAAACAAAAATGTATAAATAAAAAGCACAAATATCAACCCAGATCCTGAACTTAGTTTGTGACAACAGTCTTTGTGAAGGTTACTGGTGAAGTGGTTCATGTAGGGCAGGCCAGGATGGCTCGCTGAGTGGCAGATACAGTACAACGCTTCATAGCGCTCTGAGCACTTTCCTGTGGGCCCGAGCATGTGGCCTTGATTTAGGTGAACAAGCACATCCCATTTGTATTCAAGCAATCATCAGTTGCTCAAAGACACATGCACAGCGTCGCAGTGAGTTGCTCTTTCTCTCACGCCGGCTCTGTCCTGTGCTCTCTGGATCAGCAGAGCTCATTATACGAGTAGAAGAGGAGCAGCGACGGTCCACACACAGGGGGTCCCAATGCTCACTCTGTGCCAACAGTCAGACAGCCAGCAATCACTCTGCCATGGAGGTCCACTAAAATCAGCAGCCCCAGGATCCCTCGCCCTCTACTCGCGCACTACACACTGACCCTCACTGGAAGGTCACTACAGCAGTGTAAGTGAGGTTAGGTGACTGAAGGACTCTTCCTGGCATCAGAACTGATAGAAACACTGCACATAGATGTTTATTAGCATGTGTGTTGTCATTGTCGTTAACAGTAGAGAACAACATGAGTCAGCATATTTGTAGCAGCAGTATATAAAGAAATCATTCTGAAAGGTAAACAGATTTTGAATGCTAAATACAGAGTGCGCACAATGCATTTTTGCCCCTTTTGTCAGATGTTTATTTTGCCATTAATCAAAGCAGTAATAGAGAGCGGTAACATGGAGTAAGAAGATGGGCAAAAAAGCTCTTCTCTGTTATGGTTAAAAGGATGTGCCACATTTTAGAAGTGGGTTTATATGGCATATTTGTGAATAGATGGTGGTTAGTTTAGGGGAATTATTCACACCTAATGTCCTTAACCCAATTTAAGATCTGTACCTTAATCCTTGACCATCTTTGTTGGAACTGTGAGATCGATAGGCCCGCCGCCCACAGTTCACAGTTCATACTGTGTGTCCTGGGCAAGACACTTAACCCACCTTGCCTCCAGTACCAGTAACTGGTAATGTAATGTAAGTCGCTGGATAAAAGCGTCTGCTAAATGAATAAATGTAAAATGTAAATGTACTTGAACTTGCAATGCCCCAAATGCGGATTGAATGTTTGTGTCTCGAGGCCTGTCTTGTTGGTGAATAAATGCCTCCAGCTCTGAGTCATCCATTGTGTCGTTCTTGTCTCAAATCCAAATGGCTCCACAGAGGTGGTCAGCAGTTTTCCACAACAGTAAAGATGGCTACTATTAGGGATGCAACAATTCTCAATACAGTACTGAACCAGCAATCGTTTTGTCCAGGGGTGATGTTTACTTGACACAACACATGGACCTCATTTACACGAGCCCGGTCAGTAGCTTTATGTAATGCTAGCACTTAGCTGCTCATTTAGCTTCAGGCTAATGACTGTAATTAACTCTGATTGTAGATGCATTGCAGGACTACAATTACAGAGTCCGTAAAATGAAATAATTTCTGCATAAATGCAGGTTGACTAGTTGACTTTGAAAAATAGGTAGACAGAAAACTTCCTGACTTTGATATGCATTTTCAACAATTGTCCCATTTCTTGTTAATCAAGTCCCAAAGAAACGCCTCTACTTTTAATTTCTTCAAATGTTTGCCAAAAACAAATGCCTTTAAGCTAGCTGTGTTTAATTGTACTAAAGCTGCTGCAGTAACATTGTAATAATGGCGCCAACTAGTGGTTAAAGACACAACATACATCCATTCATAGGACTGCATGCAGTCCAAGGCATCTGACACGTGACTGTAAAAAAAATCTTGACTAATTCCCCTGTTAGTTCCTACAGAAACACATTGGTTACCTCCGGGACAGGTCCCCTGCTGGTGCCCGGGGCCAGGACTAAACACGGTAACATGTTCAAGTCCAGGCTGAAAACAGTTTTGTTTAACTGTATTGATTGATAATTGTTGTATTTGTATCTTCTTTTTGTAAACTTGCAATTGCCATGTTGGGGAGGTGGAATCAAGGCTAAGGAGTAACACAAGCTCTTTAGACTTGTGAGGAAGTCCAGCAGTGTAGTTGGTCTGAAACTGGATAATGTGGAAGTTAAAAGGATAATGCACAGAATTTACAGGATTTTGGATAACCCTGCCCACCCTCTTAATGAGAAACCTTGGCTGAGAGCGAGCAAATTCAGCCAGAGACTGACCATTCCCAGGTGTAAGACTGAGCATACTTTTAAATTATGTAGAATGTATTTATTGAGCGGCAGATTTTATGGTTTGCCTTATATTCTTGATATTTTATGCTGTAGCAAAATGTGTTTCCTCTTTTGAGTATTAATAAAGTAATATTCTATTATGTAAAACTACCAAATGTAATATACAAGTGGGTTACACTTGTGTTACAACACACATCCTTGCACCTGTAAAAAAGCTTACTTCCTGTTCTTCGGACAGCAGCCTTCTTTTGTCTTTATAAGGCAGCAACAGTGTACAAACATGCCATAGGTTAGCTTCACATACCCACAAGCTTCCTGCAGTATAGAGCAGACCTGCCAACATTCAGCTTTGTCATTAAATTCTGATCTTTCAGTTCCCCTCAAACCTTAAAGAAAAGATCTCATAATTAATACCCAAGGGAATGTTTTTACACTTCAAAATATTCCTGCCAAAATATCTCAGCATTGTTAACGCAACCTTGATAGGTATTCCCTGTTTTGTGTATGAATTCTGAATACAGTGACCTCATTTAGCTGACATTTCTTGTTTATCATTGAAAACACAGAAACCCTTGCATATCTTTTTCACTCAATGTTCATTATATTCTTATGTGGCTCTTAAACAAGTCAAATCATTGTGTCATTACAGTATTTCTTCACACCTGCCAAAAACCTTTTCACAATAGACCTTCTGATTATCATGTGGCAATTGTTTTTGGATATATTCTGTTATGAACAAGCCTGGAAATAAAATAGCTATTTTTGCAGCTGTCTCTCAAGACATGCACTTCAGTCACATCCATGGGATTATTACAGGGAGCTGTCAGCATGGAGGATTATGCTAACAGCTTAATTAGACTATTGCTTTGCATGCAGTGTTGATAACAGCAATTACTGTGTGTATGTAATTGTAGCCAATGATCAATTAAGTCATCTATTATACTTGCTGAATTGAATTACACTTAACCATCTTTGTTATCAAAAAATTAGTCTCTCAATGATATGAATGCATCCTATCTTTGTGTTACATCAGATAGAGTATAATTGCAAAGAGTAAATTGAGTGTGGAAATGAGGGTATTAGGAGAATGAGGCATCGAGGATAATGGTAGATGGACAGGTGGGACCCAGGATCGCACTCACACACTGAGGCTGTCAAAGGAGCCTCCATTTGCCACAGGGTGTTTTCTTACCCTCACTGTTCGCTTGTCTGCTCTGACAGTCTCATGTCACAACACTACAATACATGACATTGGTGAGCTTAATAATATATAGCATACTACATGAACAATAATTTTAATGTGTATTGCCAAAAATGAGCTTTCTCTGCAGCTCAGGGAATGAGAGCAAGAGCAGGTTGACATAATGAAAACTTTTAGCTGTTCAATTTAAATACTCAAGATGGAGATAGTCAGGTCATTTTGTTGTTGACAAATGAGATGACAATCTGCAGCAGATAACAGTCAATTTCATTGAGCGGGCATGATTGTAATGCTGTCATCAGTCAGATAGCACTCCACATCTACAAATGAAGTAAAAGGACAAATAAGTGTTTGCTCATTAAGCGGCAGAGAGCAGCGCTTTCAGAATGTAACACACACTGTTGTTTTGTGAAAAACACAGGTTATGTTGAAAAGTGTCATGCTGACAGAAGCAAACAAAATGTATGGGAAACACACATCCTCTCTCCACTTTGGTCTCTGTGGTTTTCCTGCTGTGGCTTATTCAGGTATGTTAGAGGAGATTGGACCCCCACAGAGGACAGATGGGAGCAAATGACATTTTCTGTCAGGACTGTAACACATGTCACAGCATTTGTAGAGGGATGTCAATAAAGACGCTACAGTCTCATGGTACACTGATGAGTGTCATAGGAGCTGCAAAATATTTTCTCACTTGCAGTATGCCTTAAGAACCAACCATGCTGTTAACACTGCACAAGCAGATACATGTTAAAAAAAATATTTTTACTTTTCTGTAAAGAAACAGGAACCTTCTTAACTGGTAATGAGGCTCATTCTGAGAATGTATGTGTGTTCTTTTGGCCCTGGAAAGTTCATGCAGGGTTTTGGAAAAACTTTTCACAAAAGCTTCAAGTCTAATCTGCATTGTCACATCGATGTACAGCCTGGAGCTGATACATTAACTATGTTAACAAGAGGGAAACTTTTTTTTTCTTGTTCCTGTGGATTGTAAAGTGCTCACAGTTCACTATACAGGCTCAATTCTCCTAGGGCATTAGAATGACACATTTTAAAGCCCAAAAAACTGGTTCTTCTATTTTTATTCTCATCTCCAAGGGTTTCACATTTACACCATGGAATGTCTGCTTATATTTGAACATTATAGTCTGAGATTCACAGGGACCAAAATACTGGTTAAGGCATACAATTTGGGACTGAGACTTCTTAATGAGCATGATTCAAAGCAAACTCTCCGACCAGAAAATAACATTGCAATAACTCGCTGGGAGCTTTCCCAACAAGTACGTTGTGTCTTATCTTCATTGAAATTCCATGTCCCACTTGTTCCTCAGAGAAAATGACTCAGCAATGCAACCTCTCCCTCAACTCTGTGTTTGAAGTTGCATCCTGATGCTGTCTGTGTATCTCTGTGACTGAGACACATGGTAGCTAAAACTGTACAATCACTTTTCTGGGACATTTGTCTGTTTCAATATTAAATGGAAGAGAATTGGGTACAGCAGCTGTGTGTCTGCTTTTAGAATTCAGGTAGTTAAATGTTTTAGTGAGCATTTATCAATATACCATTTGAGCAAATTGAACTATTAAAACACATTAGACCAGCTTGTTGTGTGCCCTACTCAGTTTATTTTTATTTGCTTCTCCTCCACATAGTTTATGTGCCTATATCTTCCCTTAAATCCCTCTCTTTTTTGGTCTTATGCAAAATTTCTAGCTGCCATCTTATCTCCAGCCTGCATGTTCCCGATGCCAAGCGTGATCAGAAAACACTGAGGACTTCCATTCCCTTGGCTAGTTGCCGTCGTTCCTGCCTCTCTGTTTCCCTGTGGCTTCAGCGAGGTCATGTATCTGCCTGCCAGCAAACAGACCATTGCAGCTGGGAGAAAAAAAAATGTCCGCTGTGCTTTTCCTTGAGTTGGCAGATTAGCACTTTGGCCACCTTATCTCTTCAGGTATTGTGGCAGTTGAGTCAGCTGGCATGAATGTGTCTGTGTTCGCCCTGTTTAAAGATAAGGATAAAAATAGATGTGTTAGTCACATTTTTCTGATGACACTAACAAAAATTAAAAATCATACAAGTGGTATCCATTTATCTAATTAAATATTTACAAGCAGGTTAAGTGTATGTTGTTTTAAAGTCTAATTAATCCAGTTGTCTGGGACCAGAGACATAACAGTATAGAGGGGTGCTGAGATCCGAAACAGGAAGTTTGGACTTTTGCCCACTAGCCATTGCCCTATGACAGAGATTACCAGGGTTTAAAAAGTAAACCTCCATCTGTGTTAAAATAATGAGTATTTTTAAAACAATGTAACTTGATGCAATCTGTAGCTAATACTTTAAAACAAAGTGGTAAGCTTGTGCTCTAAAACTTCGTCTCCGTTCTGTGATGTGTCAGCAGGGATTCAAGTTTTCAGAGGACCAAAAAGTCCCAAAATCCATCAGCTGATCGGTGACACCTGTGCAGACTGCTACTGAGCTTTATAAGCTGATGGATTTGTTCTGTCTGCCTGGACTCTTAGGTTAGGAAGTCTGTTCTTTTGGTTTTACAGTCTACATACACATAAGGTACCATAGTTTTTAAGTGTGTTTTTGCTCATAGAAAGTTATTGCACCTTGTTATCGTATAGTTCAAAGAAAGAAATTATATGACTCTTTAATTATAATACGCCTACACATACACATAAAGCATTTTAAATCATAGTTTTTCAGAAAGTGTTATTCTGGGATTTAGGAACCCTAGAACTGATACATTAAGAAATGTTGTGAACTAGGCGTAAAGTAATAAACCTCGGTTTTTACATTAGCTGTAAATGATTTCTGGAGAACTGTTCAGAATCAGGAAAACAAATTGATGAAATGATGAAATGTTTTTATTTACAAAGCATTTTAGTTACTTGAGTACTTGTCATCTTTGGTAACCATGAAGCCCAGACATCACAGCCTCCGTTCAGCTGATGTTCTGCAGTTTGTTATGCCCAAAGTACGAACTGAACTGGAAACAACAGCTTTTAGGGTTTCTGCTCCCTCTGCATGGGACTATCTTCAAAATTATTTGAAGATTCAGAACATCGTTTCACTGAACAGTTTTAAGTCTTTGGTGAGGTCATTTGAATCCAGATTGTATTTGCGTCAGGGCTTTATGTGATGTTTATGTTGCTGCCTCTTGGCCAGGTCTCTCTTAAAAAAGAGATTTGTGCTCTCAATGGGACCATCTGGGACTCATTGATATATGGACTGTCTACTGTGATACAGACAATGGCCTTGACCTGGTGATGTGCATTTAACTTCAGTCTTTTTCATTCAGCCATTCATTGCCATACATTTCTCCACCACATAAGCCTGTCTTATAGAAAAATAATGTACTTTCTAAAATCTCAATGTAGCTTCCTTCTAAACCGACATGGACATGGCCTGGCTTCAGAAGAAAATATGTACATTTAATGGAAATATCTTCACCTTTTACCAAGGACTGTTTTTAATTTTCTACTGGATGTGTTTGCATGTGCATTGCACTGTACCCTGTTTGGAGTTTATGTGGACAGAACCTCTGCTAATCTGACTTTGAGGTCATTGATAGAGCAACGTTGACTTTCTAATGCTGTTATTTTGGCCGTTCTATACCATACTGTTGTTAGTAAAAGTAGAGGGATTACAAAATAGAGATTAAACGGTTACCTTTGCTAAAGAGAGTCATGTCAGGTTAGAGCTTTGTTTCCGTGGTAACAGCTAGTTAGAGGTGTCTGGGGCCACAGCTGAACAAAAATAAAGACATAGGTCTGCGATAATGGGATGCTGGCCTCGGCGTAGCTATTGTTATAATTTACTTGCAATAACTCAAATTGTCACCAGTTCTTAATGTCTTTCTAGATTTTTCTTTCAAATAAATTAGTTTTATGGATTCATTCTTCTTCTTAATTTAGTCCCTGACAGCAATTGTTTAGCTTCCATGGAAAAGAAGATATTTGTAAAGTGAACAAAGGCAACAGGGGCTAAACTTGTTAGCCATGCTGCTAACAACTAGGAAAGTCTGTCAAATCAAAATATCCATGTGGTCAATCTTTGGCAATAATGCATTGATCCTATTGTTTACAAATCTATTTTCTATTCAGAAATTTTGAAACGTTTTCAGAAGTAGAACCAGCCACACTTCGGAAATCTTTTTGGTTAAAAAAGTAGCACTATCCTTTATCTAGTGGTTCCAAGTGATATAACAGCTTCTACATTTGAGGTCTTTTCGTGATAACTCATCACACTAACATTACTGCATAAACAGTTCCATTTCACACCACAATTTATATTTGTAGATTTTCCCCAAACGTGCATTTATTATTTCATTTAGTTTTCCCCGATAATGTTAATAGCAGTCCCTCTTCATGTTGTGTGTGGAGAGTATAATTAGTGGCTGTGCGTGCTCTGAAGACCAACAGCGGGTAGCAATAATCGATAGAAGTATTTTCCATGCATGCTTTGTGACTCATGAATTTAACATAACTAAAACTCTTTCCTAAGTCAATATGTCATTATAAATAATTCTTTGCATGTGAACCCTATACAGAAAAACACATTAATGGATAAATTATAAAAAAATTCTTTCAGTGGTGGACTGTGGAAGACTGAGAATGATTTATTGGCAGATAAGTATTCCTGGTCAGTGACAGATATCGTATTTGAAAGTTGTGTCTGTGGAATATTGTGAAAATGATGCAGCCTGCAGACAGTGGCTATCAGTGCCAAGACACAAGGCAAACAAATGTGTCTGACTTGGCAGCACAGGGTCCAACAACACTCAGCCAATACCTTTTCTCTGTGCGTTTGAGTCAGAACATAATTATGACACCCACACAGTGACATTATTGCTACACGGCTTTCTATTTTACCCAAACATTGTGAGCCTCAGCATAATAAATAATAAACAAAACTGGTGGGGAAAAAAAGGGAAGACATAGAAAAGCCAAACCATATTTGCACTGGAAATGATGAATAATTGAATCTGGGAGGCATACACACAAATGCAGGCACAGAAGAGCTGCACACACACACATTTACATGCACGCGTGCTCTAGAGGCTTACACGCACATGCATATAGAAAAGAGTCCTCTGGATCTCCACTGCCATCTAGAGTTAACTTGGAGGAAAACATTTAAAAAAAACTAAGATTTCAAATGTTTTATAATGAAGACGAGGGGAAATTTTGGTCAGTTTCAACTGAGATCAAAAGAATACACATGACAAGTACATTTATTTTTGGAATTAAGATATAACTTTATCTGCACAGACTAAATATTAGGACTATTCTCACATTCTAAAAACAGGTACAGTCTTGTGACCCTGAAGAAAAATTAAGCTTGTAACCAGATCCATAAGGATCTTCTATAGACCTGTACTGGAGTCCAGCTTTTTCCAGGAAAATGAAGATTGTGTGTTTCCCAAAGCATGTTTCTTGCTCTCCCTTGGTCCAGCAAAGAGCTCACCCAGAGCCACCAGTGACCCCAGTGTGGAGCAGAGCAGCTGCAAGCTTTCCCATATGCTCCTCGGTAGTATAATGAGGGGGCGTGTCTTTATTACATTTACATTTACATTTAGTCATTTATCAGACGCTGTTATCCAAAGCGACTTACAAGTGAGGATAACAATGGAAGCAATTTTAACAACACAAGGTACAAAAAGCATAAGTGCACAAACAACTAGTCAGTTTAAACACAGCGCAGTATACAAAGCTAAGGATAAGAGTTTTTTTTTTTTTTTATTCCGGGTGGCTGCTCTTAACTCGACCAGAGGCCATGCAAAGAGGGGTTTTATCCAGAGTGATTATCCCACACTGGTGTTGTTTTATTTATTTATCCAGTATTATTAAGATGATGAAAACATAAATGAGAATTGACCTACCTGGTTAAATAAAGAATAAAAAAATGTATTAAAATCAGAAGCAGTTCATTTCGGGACATGAATTACTAATATACATTAAATATATCTACAGGCGTAAATGAATGAGCAAGAAATACATTTGGTCTGAGTTAAAAAGGCCTGCTGTTTCCTTTCTCTGTTATCTCACAGTACACTCACTCGATTTTGTGCCAGTGGTTCAAAGGCACTACACTGCAGCGATAGTTGTCAGATTAGACCTTTACCACTAAATACAAGTCCATCTTTTCTTTTTAGCTTCAACATTATCAAAAATAAATACACATTTGACAAAGCAATTCCACCATGACCACTTTTTAATATTAGGTTATCTTATAAATGGTGACGCTGTGTTGCAGTTACTGGACAATTTCATTCTGCTTGAGTAAGCGTGTAAATGCTTTGGGCAATCATCAAATAATATACCATTTCAAACTAAAAAAGCTCCCTTGTGCAGAAAGGGTTTTCTTTGTAAATTTTGGCATTTCAAGTAAAGCCTTATTTGTTTAATACAAACACCAAATGCAAATTAATTTTATACTTATTCTGTTTTGCAAGTAAAAATGAAGAACTATTTTTGAAAATATGCATGTAACATTAAAAGTAACCACAAATGATTGGACATTTTCAGAAACACACATTATTTGTGACAGTTGTTCCCTATAGGCACTGGCAGTGGAACACACCACATAAGCAGCTGCTGTTCTTTCCAGCACTCTTGACGTTAATGCCGTGTTTCCCATTGGCAGCACTTCAGATGCCATTGGCAGAACCTGTGCTCGGAGCTTGGCACCGTTCCAGAGGCTCTCCATCCATTTCCATTTAGTGTTTGGGTCTGCACTCACAGGTTGGGGTCATTTTTCTTTGCCTGAGATCCACTGCACAGAAGGGTACAAAACCAATACAGAGGGACTTTTTAGGTTGTTAAAAAAAATTACAGGTGTAGAGCTTTGGACACTCTCCTCTGTCTTTGGATCCATTTTTGCACAGAATGGACGAATCTAGAGCCAGTACATAGAAGCAAAAAGGTGGAGGGGAAACTTTTAATTGGCTACTCAGAGCGCAACCGAGTTTTGTTGTTGTCCCACAAATTCCATTTGTCTGAAGTGCAGAGCAGTGTAATAGGGAGGCAGTACCTGAGACTAAAACTGACTGTAAACACTGAGGCAGGATTCACAGAACAGCAGTCACCTTCTGCCACTGCTCATTCCTAGTGTGAGCTAGCTCATAACACAACAGAAGCTACTCAAACAGTCAACTGACATTCTTTTAAAATAGACAAGAAATGCTTCGGACCCAAAATTGTTCTCATGCAGCATTGCTGTGTAACATTTACTTTTGATATGTTTTATTCATTCCTTCTGGCCCCAGAGAAGGAGGAGGGGACATGATGTTGGGAATCTGACGGTGTTCCCAATCACTGACAACATTGCCTCATTTCACTAATCATTATTCAAACGAGATTGATTTGCTTCCCCACCCCTGCGTCTAGTTTGAGTGTAAAACAGTTTAGAGCCGAGCTGACTGTCTGCCTTGGGGAGGGATTTGTAACCCCCCCCCTTGTCTCTGCTGCAGAACTGGAGTAGAATAGTCCCCAAGTTCCTAACAATAAGCTCATGAATACTGAAGTAGTATTTTATTTTTCTGTGCCTGGCTCTATTCTATTCACTGTCACAAAAGGAATGAAACCCACTTGAAAAGGAGGACTTTTGCATCATTTGCATGCAAGCTCGGCCCAGTAATGATATGAAATATGACACACCAATTTAATTACCGCTTCAGAATTGTCTCGCCTCACAGTATAAATATTGATTCAAGCTCCTCTCACAGGATTTCCTATTTTTTTCACTGCTTCCATCTTTCTCATTCTCAGCCCATCTAGAGCTCATCTCGATCCCCTGGCTGCACTGTTCCCACTGTGTCCATCCTTTATTCAGCCTGCATGAGGTGATGCATGTCATGTTGCAGGACCAAAGACTGGCAAAAGAGCCACGGACACGCAATTTTGCCCTGGGTGTTTTTCTGCTCCAAGTGTGATGATAGTTCTGCATGATTGTGCTTTCATTGCCAACCGCCCCTGAAATTGCATACTATTTCCACAGCAATAGGCTTTGTAGAAGGCAAATGTGTCCCTGAGGGAGTGGGCCATGCCTGTACAGTGCAAGACAGAGAGATGTACAAGCGCAGAGCTAAGCTGGAGGAGGGTCTGCTCCCCTAAGCGTCTCACACAAGATCTACACTCCTCACTCTTGTCCAGAGTGTGATGGCTCGGTCTCTTGGCAGACCTCAGTGCTCAGTGGGAAGCTAGCTGCCCAGAGATGTGGCCCTAAAACAGAATGCATTGGCTTTGCTGAGGCTGCCTGCCTGAACACAAGCAACAAGAAGCAGAGAAGAAAGAGAATGATGTTGAAAATAAATAAACCTGAGATCGTAATGAATTAATCACACTGAGCTAAGGATGCCTTTTGAAACATTTAAATGGAGCAGATCAGAGAGCCAGCCTCTTATCTCCTTAGACCTTTTTCCCCAAAGCTTTTTGTGAGTCAAAAAACACCGGAAGGATCCATAAAAGCCCCTGCGCTTTGTAAACAGCAAATCCATTCTCACACGGCCTAAGTGTTTCTCATGTTTTCACAGCACTCGCAACAGCCTGAATGACTAGCAGCGGTGTCCAAACAAGACATGGACCCTCAGTCATGCAGAGCAAACCATCTCCATCCACATCTTGATGTCTTATTTATACAAACTGGATTCTATTTTTGCACTTATGATAAGAACCTCTAATGGGCCAGCCACAAATATGAGGTGGTTAAGGAGATGGATGCTCTGTCTGCTTCTTGTCTTGGGTTATTAGGATGTCTGCCTTTCAGAAAGCTTGCACTTTAAACTCACTCTCTCAGGGCCATGAAAACATGTATTTCCTAATGGCTCACTCAGGTGAATCACAGAGATGCAGCCCAAAGTGCTGTATGTGCTGTAGAAGGAGCCTTATCAAAGAAATCAAAAAGTATTTCACAGTGACAACGGCTGAAGACATTTTCCATTGAGTGATACAACAAAAGGGGAAATTACTCAGCAAATCAATCTATCAAACAATTATGTTGATATGTGCAGCACATTAAAACCTGTAGATAACAGCACAAAGTAAAAGACTTGTACTTTTTACTTAATAGAATTTATGAAAAGTGCAGTAAAAGTAGAACATATTAAAATGAAAAGACATCTGGTAAGAAAAGTCTACATGTTATTAAACAAAATTCACTTTAGCAATATTTGTGTTGTTGCTTATTAATCATGGACCAAGATCTGCTGCAATGTGAGACTAATTCCCCTGAGTCACTTTTCCCGCTTGTGTGAACATAGCCACACAAAACAATAAAAGTTAAATTCACTTGGCTGCAATCAAACAATCCACTCTGGGATTTTAACAACTGCACTATTTGGTGTCACTTCACAAGGTCTTGTTTTTTAATGTGCCACTTCATCCTTCGACTGACTGCAGGCTGGTGTGTTTGTGAGATTTGTGTTTTGTACATAAAAGGAGCTGCATATTTTTAGGGAGAACTCTGATCCGTCTGATTAAATAAAAAAGTTTTTTTGCAGCCCATATGAAAAGGATGTTTATCCTCAGGTTTTAGAAAAGGCCTGAACAAATGCGATCGGTGCTAGTGATGTGGAGATTTTGGGGATGAAAGTCTCAGCTGGCTATGAAACAAACTGACTCATTACAAATCCCAGCTATGCCTTAAAGGGTGCAATAAGAGTGTTTTTACTGCCCCACAGCACAAAATGACCATCATATTTCTGCACCGTGCTGATAGGACCGTGCTTTAAAACTCATTTTGAGGAAATAATATCTCTACTATGGCTTGTATCCAGAGGTTTATTGTCGGGAAAAAGTGCCAGTGCATTGTTTTTGTGACGTCTTAATCACTTTTTCATTGGGATATATTAATTCTTCACATGTGGTTTCTGTGGGACCTCTGTTAATTACCATATCTTATGGGTCTCTAATGAGAAAATGAAACATAATTGTTTATTCCGCCGGCAGTCCCTGTGGGGCCAGAGATGGCACTTAGAGCATGAACGAGTGCCAATGGAGATGTGTCAGTGATGTTGTAATGTTGTTATGTAATAATGATGCACAGTTTATATCATTCAAGCAAAAGAATCACCTTTTAGGTTGAGAGCAGCTTTTATATAATCAGTACAACGCATGGGACAAATAGTGTTTAGAGAAAACTACAGTGCTTTACTGTTTTCTGGCTCTTATGTTAGACACAGCACCATAAGCTAACCTGAAGATGTTGGATAATGTGTATAAAAGCCTCCAAGATGCCACCTGTTTGGATTTGTGTTGTGCAGGCCAATATTTCAACGTGTTTTATTGTTAGGATTTCACTATTCAGTATACAACAGGAGATACTTGTCATTCTAAGTAACAAAGTACAAATGAATCCAAAATGTGTTGCTGTCCTCTGTTTGTCCTGTCCAGACAGTCCTGCAATACAAATATCTTCATCAAACAATATCAGATCAAACAATGCTAGACAATAATACTGACTGTGTTTATCTGTTTAGCCTCAGTTTAGTCTCTTAATAAAACTATAACTAATAACTTAAATATCAATATTGCACATTCTCAACACTGTTATCAAGACCAGAAAAGAAGATGTTCATTCCACTGTGTCATTGTGGGTACAATTTAACAAAACATTAAAGGAAATTGTTAAATTTGACCAACCAAGCCATGAAAAACACCCTGTTTTGTGTGTAATATCCTTTGGGATGAATTAATAAATACAAGAAGCTGTATATGTGATTATTTGGAGAAGAGCATAATTTTGTTGATAATTCAGAAAGAACCAACAGAGCAGGGAGCAAACATTAGGAGGCCTTTCTCTGAAACAAATGAAATTTTCTTGCATTCACACATGCACACTGTGGGCCGTTTTACCTTCATGAATATTTAATACTGATTTTCAGGTTTACTGGCGAACTCATGGCACTCCAGCTTGTCCTTAGATGGTCACAAAATACAGAAACTAAGTTGGATTTTCAAAAGTAAAATGAGCTGCAGAGTGAGAACGAGTTCATTTGTGTGTTTTTTTGAAGGAAAGTCAAGTTTATTTGTATAGCACAATTCATACATTCAGCAATTCAAAGTGCTTTACAAAAAGAAGAGAGATAGGTTAAAAAGGCCATACAGTAGATAATGCATCTTTTAGTAACAGAATAAGGTTGCCCTGCAGATAAGGCTGTTGTATTTTACACAAACAACACTTTCAAGAAAGACTAAACACAGAGCGAGCGACACACTTGGACAGCAAATCCTCAATTTGTGAGACAGAACGTGTCAGTCACCATCTCAGTATAACGTCTAATAAAGCATAGCGCCGAGACCTGCCAGAAAGTATTAAATAGTTGATTAAATGTCACTGTGTTGACTTTGTAGTTTCTCAGCTGGTAACATATTAAATTATTCTTTTTCAATTTTATTTATTTATTATTTTCTTTCGACATGTTATTCCCACATCCTTCACTTTTGGCATTTGAGGAGAAGTTTTCTTTACTCTCCAACTAACCAAAGCTTCATTTAAGACAGGTCCTGGAGAGAGGTGACAGCTGTAGTTTAAGGTCAACATAGGTAGGGACATTTTGCAGGGCTAGCAGCTTTTTCACACATCCTTCTACTTCCATCCCTCAAAATAAGTGTGGGCAGTGGGCAGAAAATACACTTTGGCTGGCAACTGACAGAGTTTGTCTGAGACATAATGAAGGAGGCAACATCCTTAAGCCTTCCAGTTGCCAGTGCACAGCATTTCTCTCCATCAGAGCAGCATGTTGTTCCACGTCGGCTAATGTTAACTCAGCTGTTACATGCACTCAGACTGTCCAAATCTCTCGCTTAATTCCTCCAGCGGGCAGCAGAGATGGACAGCTTCGTGTGCAATTGCAACCCCATCACCCTTTTTTAAAAGGTTGGCCAGTCAAGTGCAAAACAGGTATTTATTTATTTATTTATTTATTTTTGTAATGTTTATTTAGCAGAGTGTGTCTCATGGCCGTTGCAATGGGGTAGGCATACCAGGCAATTGGCTAGGCCCCAGGCTCTAAAGGTGGATGGCCACATGTATTTTTGGAATATTTAAATGTATGTGCCCATAGATATTCACCCTTATAAAATGACTTACTGACAAAATTAAAACATAAGTTGTGTAATGTTGACTGGATTTATAGTTATCATGTCTTGTACAAAGTTGAGTGCCGTTTCTCCCCGGGACCCTTCTGCCTGGGGTCAGAATAGTCTCTGGCTAGTCTGCTTTTTGTTTGCACACAACAGCATTTATAATCAAGGCTAATGTACAAGGACACATATGGGTCAGTTCAAAGTTGCAACAGCATGTGTAATAATGTTAAACAACTGTGCAGACCCAAAAACTATAAGGCTATGTTCCTATTGCTCTCAAATGTGAGAGCCTAGCTACCTAGTTTGTATCAAAACAAGAAGTTACATTAGGTTCACTTTAAGATTGTTTGTTATCTGTATTGTGCAGTGTCCATCAAAATTCTCAAGAGCCATTTATATTTCACAACATTGAAACATTCAGCTTCATTGTCCACATCTTCATCCAAAATATTGGCCAATAATATGAATCATATCTGAATCACAAGTATTGCTAGACAAATGTAAATAAATTTCTCACTTTCCCGTTTCAGAATCTCTCAGTAAACAGATAATAATACATACATGACTGTGGAATTAATTATACATCACTAAAATACCCATTTATAAAATATATAGTAATAATCTCATTGATTAGTATTCTTCTACTTGAGTGAGAGTAACACTACTTTTAGTACAGATTTTGACCACTCGACCTACATCTGGAAAGCTGTTTTACTTATTGAACAGAGAACACTGTGTCCAAATGTCAGATTACACCTTGACAATTTCTGCAGGGCACTGGAGAGATTGAACCAACAGCTCTGAGTAGAGCCACAGAGCACCTGAAGAGTGTGACTTTGTAGTCTGTTTATACATACAGTACATTTCATATGGGAAACCCAATGTCTTGATGTTAACACTATTGCATTCGCTGTGACTCTGCAAAGACCTCACACTGAGCTGAGAAGGTAAGGCTGTAACAGTACTAATCCAGTTGCTGCTATTCCATTAAACTGATTCGCAGAATTTCTCTTTAATAAGGTATTACCACGGGAGGGGTCACAGTGCAGCGAGGTTTCCATGGCTACAGTCAGAAACCCACAGCTAATTGAAATATAGAGTGGAATGTGACACCCACACACCCTAGACAAGCTCTGAGATGTCACTTTCTCCCCTCATCAAGTGTGCGTTATTAGTCAGGCAGAGACTGGTGCAAGCAAAGGATAAGTTAATGTAATAAACATAAGCATGGGGGCATATTTGTCAAGTTTAAGGCAGAAAATGAACAGCCAGATGAAAGATATATTATAGAGGTGTTATATCGGTGAGAGGAGGGGAGATATAAAAAGAGGCACGAGGTGGGAAACTCTGATAAGCCAGATGAGACCATCTGCTGGGAGAAATTATGTTTGTCATGACCTGTGCTATGATGAATGAGACTAAAATCAAGCAGCATTGGACCCAATGGAAATGTACAGACAAACAATATATAGTACAGACAACAAGATATAAGCGAATACTTTTGTAAACCCACAGAGTTGCCTCGATTCAATTCAGCAGCTTGTGGCCAGTGATAATAAATCTACAGTATGAGAACAATTATGACTAGACACGTCGGAAAGATTATGCCAAAATAGTGTTTAATTAGTGGTCCTTTTGGCTAGAAATGACAGACAGTGTTAGTGGTTTAAAACACAAACGTTGACACAAAGTAAACCAATTCACCGGTTGGAATAATACTAATGTTTCATCTTGACATATGGCTAAATTAAATAATAACAGCCCTGTGCTAAAAAAAAAGATTCTTCAGCTGGTGCTTAATAGATTTAATTGAGTGGAAGATAACAGTCATTCATTTTCATTGGGCGCAGTGAAAAGGTGTCACATGGAAACACAAAAGCAAGGAGAAGCCATGTTGCATTCACAGCTGTCAAATCAAATGGAATAAGAGATCCTCACAGCCTTGTTTACCTGTTAGACAAAACCCTCGAGACACCTTGAAGTAAACATCAACTTTGTCCAAAAAGCAAATCAAGCCGAGGTGGCGAGATGTGGAATGACGCCTGCTGAATGAGCTTTTTTTTTTCTTGTTGCAGGTTTGACAAATTATGGTGATGTTTTCTGTTCCTGGCTGAACTTTTGGGAAAGACGCCGCAAGGAACTTTGTTAGCTCGAGAAGTGTCAACAGTTCTGCTTAAGCAGCATGACTGAAGCTGATCTGAGGACACAGTAAGGCTGCGCTCGGCAAACAACAGTCGTACTGCTCCATTACGAGGCTGAAATCCACTGCAACTTCCTGACAAACGCAGTGGATGCAGCGCAAGCAGCAAAAGACATCTGCCATAAAACAGTGATTCATTTGGATCATCACTTTTAGAGCTATGCCTTTATCTGTAGTGTGTCTCTTTTACACAAGCCTAATCAGTGTAAAGTTTGAGGGCCATGGAATTACAGAATCTAAGTCTCATCAATCTGTCACTGTCTCGGAACCCCTGCTCTCCTGGCAGAGATTCAGGCAGTGAATTCATCAAAGGAACCGTTATTGCCAAATTACTGACATGGGTTCAAAGATAAATGTCTCCTGGCTGACGCCGACTGACAGCCCACAAGAGTGATTAATTTCACTCGGCTCCAGTGATTGGCAAGAGACTGAAACCAAGGCTGGCGCATCATTATAGTGCCACGCATCATGGCATGTTACTCATAGCATTTTTCACAATCTGGATTACAGCTCCAATCCCTCTTACTTTGTGATCCAAGCCTGTGGCGGTGTACAAGACGTAATCTGCTGTGATTTGAGCCAAAGAGGCACTGAGTGAAGCCCAAGGGTCATTGGCACTTTCTCTCAAAGGCCACAATTTGAGCCGGTGACAAAATTGAGTTATGTGGTCAGTGTCCTGTCAAATGCAATAACTAAAGCGAAGCAGTGAAAAGCCAGGATTTTTTCTTTCCAGCCAAAGCAAATAAAAAGATCCAATATCTGCTTCGGGCAATAATGCAGCTGTGTTTTATTAAACTAGAGAAGAGCTTTGCATCTGTTTTGTAGAAGACTATCACTTTGCCATTACTGCTGTGTTGTATGTGAGCATTGACAAGTTGGACACATAACAGCTCAGACAAATCTGAACCACAAATCTGACACGCTGATGAGAAATATTCAACTGTGGAAAATTTGTAAGCAGCGCTCAAATATAATCACCTTTTGATCTTTGTGTGTTTGCCAAACAGTCTTATCAGCCTTGATATCAGTCCCACGGAGAGGAGCAAGATCAATCAAATCCATTATCTGCCTTTTGTGTTTATCACCGTATAAAGTTGCAGCAGGGGCTCACGTTGTCATAGAAACAGCTGCAGTAGAAAAAGGTTAGGTTGTTGTTGTTAAACTTGGTAGGATGCATGGAGTAACGCAACTCATCATTATATGTGTGATCCCAGCCACACAAGCAGAAGAGGGAGAAAGGGGTCTACTCTTCTTTTATTTGCTTGAAAAAAGTAAGGTCTTACAAATGCACAGTGGTGACTGCAAAACATCTTCCCCATGTTAGAAAAATGCAGAATATGTGAGGCCATACTGAGCCGTGGCAAATAACAGGAGCAGAGCTTCGGTGGAATTTTTGTGTCCCAATAAAAGCGATTGATACAATTTGTTTTTTAATGCCCCGAATTTGTTTGTAGCTGCACTACAATGCAATCATCCTGTCAGCCATGCCTTCAGAAATGAGCTGTGTCTGAGAACCTGCAGCAAAGCTCAAGCCCACAGTGATGTCTCTTTACTCGAGGATTCAGTCGCAAAGCTCTCTGCTTAACCACTAATACGCTAGCAAAGAGACTGGGAAATAAAGATCAGTACAGTATTCTTGTAAACAAAATATGTGTATCCACTTTAGCCATTTCTTTACTGCTGATTGTTTGTAAAGTAGGCCTAACATTGTAACATCAATTCAAATGGTCAAAAGTACAAAATATTGTGGAAATACATGAAAGTGTTTCTGTCGTGTAAAAAAAACAGATTCAAAAGGTGTATAGTCCCCACTATTTTCTGTAAAGCTAGACTCTTGCACTCTCAGGGGCGATTGTGTTGCATTGTACATAAATGAAAAAGGTGGATACGTCCTAATGGTGTGACTTTCGTGACGGTACCTTTACAGAAAAAAGAAGGACCCATGTGCTTGGTTTGAACTTAGATACCACTGGTCTTACCTCACTGAGGTGGAAATGCAAATTGTTCAAAAAAGCATAAAAAACGGTGTTTATCTCATCCCATCCGAGAAAAGGGCTAGGCTTATTTACTTCAGCTTCAGAAAGTATGCAAATGCACTGTTGTTATTGTGATGTTGTTTGTAGCAGGGAGCCATGAAGAGCACAGTGACAATTTTAAAGATCCAATGCTCTTGTTGCTGTCAATTCTACAGAGCTCCCTTTCAAGGTCATTGTATAAACTTAAAATGTGCTTCTTGTGTTCCTTTGCGAGTTCTCTCTAGTGACCTGAAGGGTGTCACTGCAGACGGATTGTGCATACAGAGAGGTGACACAGTAACAAACTATATAACACACTTTAAGACCCATTATTACAAAGCCTAACCTAACCTAAGACTAACCAACAGACATGTGTGTGTCTGTGTGCGTGCGTGAGTCTAATGCTGAAATGTGAAGTTAAAATCATTATCATAGAGGCTATTCATCAGTGGACAGAATATAATGCAGACAGATTAAAGCTCTTATGAGCAAAAATGCCATTCAGTGTAAACCTATACATTAGCTGATATGATGATTAGTAAGTGGGCAGTGGAGATAAGTACACTACTTCTTTGAGGTAACAATGTCAAATTGTAATGTAATTGTAGATCAGGAAATACAGAAATTGAAAGTCATGTTTAGTCCAGTGTCCAACTCAAAGCTCAAATCAAACAGAATATTCATATGAGACACAAACAGGGCCAATGCGAAGCGTAGACAATGTGATTGGTGCCTGATAAGTGTGTGAGGCATCTGCAGATGAGATAAGGACACAGTCTCATTGGAGGCAAGTGGTTTCCACTCGACTTGTTTGAAAAAGAATGGATGATGCACACACATACTCCTTCTTTAAATCCCCCAGTTGTTCACTATCAAAGACTTTCTGAGCCCAAGAACCACAAAGGAGCTGTTTGAAGGAATATCTCCTGGTGTTTCAATGGGACAGCCAACACTTCCAGATCCAACCACATCCTGCTGTTTGAAACATGTTTAAATAAAACAATGCACTATTTTCTGGATTATTATTATTATCATCAGAGTGCTAATTAACATTTAAGACGTTTGTTATTTTGCATTTCATTGGATTATATAGATGTGTCTGTGGAGGTTCTCAGTCATCCAGGACATAATAAAGAAAAGGTTTAAACCTACAGTACATCCAGATGCCTTTGTATAAACCTTTCTTCATAGATATAGACACCACAAAACTATATTATTTCCCTGTCTGCATGGTTGGTTTGTGTCTTATCTACGAAATAATGCATGGTCTGTCATCCTCTCCACTCGGTCAATTTATTAACGTACGAACAAGTGATAATAGAAGAACAAGAGGGTACTGCATTCTTCCCCTGAGAAAGAGTTTGTTTGGCCAGTCTGGTTTTTCTGTTTGAGCTGTTGTTGAATGGAACCTTACTCCTTTAACCATCAGAAATGTAGGCACTTTAGTTTATTTAAGATTCAACTAAACAAATGGCTCACTTTAAATCAGAATTTTCAGCACTAACTGTAATATGTCTGCTCTGTCTACCACCTGCTACCATCTTGCATCTTTTTTTGCAATTGTTTTTGTCCTGTTCTATGTGCTTCTTTTTTGTGTGTGTTATAGAATTTTAACATAGATACTCTTTTGTAATGTCCTGTAACTGTTTTTAATCATTTTTTAAGGGTGGTTTGAGTTGGCACAATGTCAACTACTACTGAATGTAGTGCATAGCGTACTCCTACTTTAGTGTCACATTATTCTCTTATGTGTTTGCACAGATAGATGTTGTGACAGCTTTTTGCCAATCAAATCAGAAAAAAAAATTAAGCAGTATTTTTTCATGATGATGAAAAAACATATTTTAATTAAGAATTTTGACTTTATCAAAATGTCTTATAAAACTAAGTCAATATTTAAGATGTTTTGAACACCACAACATCTGCTGAATCTCTACAATATATTAGGTTAAAAATAAAATGTTGCAGGAAATCTTCTCTGGACAGTTTTTGAAACAGGAACACTGTGGTCTTTGGAGCTTTAAATTTCTATATTTCACCGATACACATTACTTTGATGTGATTATACTCTACCGAAGACATTGCTTTGAGCGACGTTTCCCAACTATATACTGCATCAGTTTACACAACGCGCTTTAAGACAAGTCAAAGGAATATGTGCTAATGTGTCTGCTCTGTCTGAATGTCTTTGGCTCACATTTGTGAAAAGACCACAGATTCCAGCTGAAATCTCAGAGCAGAGCTTTTATCTGACGCTTAAAGGAATCACTCGGCTGCCACAGTGAGGCTCCCACCATTGGGAATTCTCCCAATGAACAGATAAGAAAAAAGAGGCTTACTGTCAAAGAGGGTTTCCATTTAACATATAATTACATCTAATGAGGAAAACCAAAGAGGGCCTAAAGTGCTTAAGAGAATAACATCAATAGTCAACAGTTTAATCTACTGATTCACCTTCATCAGAGTGAGGGAGGCTATACAAGATGAGCTCAAAGTCAGGATTGTCATTAAGAATTCATGATGGTTTAATTTGTGTTAAAAGAACAAAGCGGACCAAAATGTCTGTTTTGTGCAACCAGCTTTTAGTTCCTGATATGTTCATTATATTGTAGCTTATTTTATATTACATTTGCCAACTTATGTGACTGGGCAGGTTTTCACAGTGTGTGTAAAAAATGCACTGCTTTTTAGCAACAAAATGACACATTCTTGTAGTTATAATTGTCTAGATGTTGCTTGAAGCATTTGACAGAGAGTAAATTGGATCAAACTGAAAAGATACACAGTGCAAGGAAAGTGAAAAATACAAAAGGCGCATTTGAAGATCAAAGGTTTGAACCAGGGCTACAATTCTGGAGGCTTCGTGGAAGGTAAAGATTTGACTTAGTAAAGACACTTACAGAGGAAAAACATGGATTAAGGGCAGGAAGCAAGTGCTGGATTATAATGGCATTACTACCTGGCTGAAATTGTGCGCATGTCAAAGTGTCTGTGGGATGCTGAGATGACTCCAAGCACTGAGTCACACAGAGCTTGAGGACAGGGGCGACCATCATAAAGACGGAAAGAGAAAAGAGCTCAGTGGCCGTGAGTCATCCTTGGCTGTCTCTGACCTGAGTCAATCACATCTTCTATTATCAACTGTGTGTGTGTGCTTCCTCGTTATGAACCACATGGTCTAGAAGAAGACTTTTTCTTTTAAAAGTCTGTCTGCTAGGGTCACTCTGTGTCATACCAACAACTAATGTAATCATGATTAACACAAAGGTCACAAGAGATTACTAAATGTCATGATGCTGGAAATTATTTAGACAACTTAAAGATAAAACTTAACCTCGTACTTCACAAGCACAAATTTTAATGGCTAGCTTCACTGCAGCACTTATGAGAAAGCATACATGTATGCATGTCTTATGTAGCCAGTAAACTCCATTAGAACCTAGAATGTTCAGTTCACAAAAACGTAGTATGCATTTTCCAGCAGTTGCTTATTGTCAAATTAACACAAGCTCTTTTTATTTTTTCAAAGTATATCCACCCGTATTCTGTGTAAAGATTGTAATGAAGCATGAGTTGATTCTATGGGGGTGGCTATTCTAATTTATTGGTGGTTTCTGTAGCTAAGCTTTCCCCATCAAAGTCAATTTTTCAGCCTGGACTACTGAGATTTTTTTCCCCTTCTATCTTATTCAAACTCAATTTCAAAGAGTTCTTGGAAGACAGCGGTGGCCTTGCTGGTGGTCGATCACATTTTCTTGTTCATTTAAAGGCACCGTGGATGCCTTCCGATTACAGCATGAATTATAAATAGGCTCCTATACGTCTCCTTGTGCCAGGAGAAGCCCTGTTTAATTCTCTGTCCATCCTAGTGCATTAGGGAATGTGCATCTTAAAGGTGGAAAACAGAAACACATGACATTGATGTCCCTGGCTTAATAAACAAACAGTCAGAATATGTTACTGTGGACTGCATTGCTTTGAAAGATTTGTGTCTATGTAAACTTATATATACAATATTGGTTTGGTGTGCATTATTACTATGTCACAGATAACAGATATTGTGTGTGATATGTGTTGTGATGCATTGTCTCTCTTTATCCGATTACACAACGGGCCTATATTTGTATCAGTTACTCGGCACAGAACGCATGGATGTGACTTGAGCTCCAATTTGTAAAGTAATTACAGATTTCCCTTTATTTGAACAGCGGAAATCTGAGGAGACCTCCATTCTAATGCACCTATCACTGTGCTGCAGGCAGAGAGAAGTACATAAAGGAGCAAGAACTAACAAGGATTACAGATCTTTGGCTCATCGGGTAATCATCATTCAGTGGGGTCTTCCTTATTATCGCAGCATTAATGCTACGCATGAAGCCAGCATTAATTATTCAACAGGTTGTCTACCTCAATAAATGACTTCCTTCTGGTCCTGCATCCACTTTGTACAATATGTACTGAAAGTGCAGTGCAAAGGTGTTATGTCTCCACCTAAAGGCAAAAAGAAGAACTGAATACCTATGCTGCATGTGTGGGTCCTACATGAAAAAAAAATGCTGAACTGATAGGCAGGATAATCATATAAACACTCAGAGCAGCATTTTAATGAGAGCCTATTACAGATCTCTGTCATATTTTAATGATACAATCGGTACAAATAGATATAATTAGGCTTGCAAAAAGTAGAATTCAGGTGAGAGGAGGTTGGCATCAAATTACAGCTTAGTAATATCGCTGCAAATTTTACCTGGCAGAGAAATAGAATCTATGCCATTGCTTTATATATTATACACTGCACAAAGTTGTATTATTCATTTATAATATCACATTTACATATTCGAAAAATAAGTGTAAACTTCTTGTACAATACATTAAAGAATATAAATAAAAGGTGATACAAAAAGTGAGCATTTACATAAACCTAGATAGTTTCTCTTTGACTTTCTCTTCAATGTTCGCAAAGTATTTCATTTGTGTGAGCAGCGCTTTGGCAGCTTGAAGCTCCCCTGTTACAAAAATAGAAGACACAAGAAAGTTCAATCAGTTACTTGTTCTGTGACTGAAGAGAAGGCAGAGAGTAGATTACAAGACTAAAGAAAACGGAGAAAAGTGCACATTTGTTCGTGGATAATACCTTTATTGAGGGCAGTGTCTGTCTGCTCCGTCAAGTCTGCCAATTTCCCTGCGAGCACAGAGTAGAGGTTCTCAATGTGTGTGAGACTAAGTGAGAAAACTCAAAGGCAAGAGTAACTGCTTGATCTACAAAAAGTAAGTGATGAGAAATACACTAAATGGAGTCAAGAGAAACAAATGTAAGATTGAATGCTTATAGAATCTGTGGCCTTGTAAGACATTTGTTCTAAAAGGTTAGGTGGCATGCCCCATAATTTAACGTTGCATAGTTACATACTATCTCCATTTATCACATCAGAAAGCAATTCACAATGACAGACATGTCTCTTTATATTCTACATTTTCATATGGCTTAAACCACAGTGTACCTAAAGTTGTCTAATGGTGTTTTACACATCTAAAATATTTGTTTTTTTAGTCAAGCCCCCCACTAAGTAGTTGGGTGGTACTTATTCTCAACATTAAAAGGTAGCTAGGATTAGAAAGTTACTAGTTCGATAGCTATGGTGCTTGTTCTCCAATCAATTCTTCATAACATAGATGTCATATCAGATAATTAGCCATGTACTACACCTCCGCCCATGTATGACCATTTGTAGTGAGAGCAAATCCTACTGTTATTGAAGTCAAATCAACTTAAAAGGACAAATCTATATACCTTTTGTGTCTAGGCCGATCTTATTGGCTTCTTGCGGTGTCTGTGCTGCATCAAGGGCTTCATTGATCTGCATCAGATCCATTAGAAACTCAGAATTGGCTCCTGAGTCTGTGCCTTCGTCTATATTCAGCCCCTGCAGCTCCAGCTGAAACATATGGCGAAAGTTCATCAAGCTAACCTGCTTGTAAAAAACGCAGGGCAGTGTCTGCTCTGTGGCAGATGGTGAGGAGAACTCTCAAGTGATGACACAAATACACAATGTCTGCTGCTACGTAAATAAAAGTGAGTTGAGGAAATTTAAACTCACCATATAAATACCTCGACTCAAAGGCTTAAGCAGAGTGTTGTACGCTTTGTTCACCAGAGAAGACTGGCTCTCTGAGTACTCTTGCTCCCTCTGCAAAAGGAATCATTAGTTTTTCTTTGATGCACAGTCACTTTTTATCCAGCAATAAAGGAAATCTCTGCTTTATTACGAGTTGACATAAATGTGCTACATATAATTGGAAAATGATTATTGCCATTAGTGCACAGTCGCTATAAGTGCTTAGGTTTTTTTAAAGTCTAGGCTTACCAATAATTTAACTGTCAAATTGTCAAAACACCAGGTCCTTACTGACAATTAGATGTATGGCATGCAGTTAGTCCTTTATAGTGGAGCAGTGTGGGACCCTTCAAGGGATGCAGGTGTGACATTGACAAGACAGATGTGTGAAAACAAGACAGAGTGGAAAATATCTTGGAAATGGTTGGCAGATCTATGTACACTTTGCCGGGATCAAGTCTGTCAGCTCTGGTGAGAATCAATAATTTCAAGCCCACAGGCCCATCATGTGGAGCCGTTTCTGCAATAACAACTAGTGCAGGAGGTGGCTGCCTTGTAGCCTTGTATAAGTAATGAGTTTTCCATATATGATGAAGACCCCTGAGGCGAGAAGATGTCTAATTAAGAGAAAATGGCCAGAGGTGCTGATAAATAAAACAGCCTCAGTATAATATTGGACAGGTTGTGTGTGAGGAACCATTTAGGCATCCCCTTTTTTATTTTTATTTCTGCTGAATATGAGTTTAGCTTTCATATCATGTCATGACAGTGTTCTGCACTGGGATTTTCCACCTGAGTGTACAAAATAAATTATGAGCCAAGCAACACATCGCCTTCTTGTACTCATAATGCTTATTCTTCTAAACTGCCAGGCAATTACTTTTAATGATCAACACGGGGAAAAAGTAGGAAATGTGGATTTTTTTCTCAACTGTGTACCGATAGAAAATAACCTACATTCAATCTTTGTCAAACATAATAATAATAATAATTATTATTATATTACTCAAACAAAGACAACTCTCATTGCCTAATCTTTGTTTACTATTGATTAAATTGATTCTACAGTGTTGGTAAAAATGTCCTCTTGAAAGTATGTAAGTATGTTTATTATTGATCTATATCCTGAACTTATGGCTGGATTCATCCCATTAATTATATTTGTAAACTTTTTTTGTCAGACTTTGAGCCACACCTTGTTCAACTGTGTTTTAACGCTGCAATATATTTTCAGTTTTCTGGTTACCAACACACCGTGTTTTCTCGTTTTACCCTGCGTCTCCCTGTTTGAACTTGACTTCTGCTCTACAATTTTTCTAAGGCCTATTAAAATGGACCACACTTAAAATGCATACACCAAGTGGCCTAACAGGCAGAAGGAGTCAGATAGAATTTACTTTGTCACATTACTGCTAATAGATTGGATAGTTTTGAGTTGACTCAGGGCTCATGTTACTCAGTTCAGCACAAATAAGAAAGAATGCATATCTATTATTTGCCACTGCCTACCACAGACTTCTGGCTGAAGTTGTCTGGATGGAGCCACCGCTGAAGCTGTAAGTATCTCTTCTGTAGCTTATGTGTATCCAGTGCAAATGTGTAGTCACTGAAAAAAAAGATGTGGCAACATAAGTATATAAAATAAACAGACACACATTAATTAAAGGCAGATATCATTTTACTCACCAGTCCATTATCTTAAAATAGGATGTGCCTTCTTTAGGAGGTTGCACTACTTGACATGATGTACAGAAAAATGCAGGTTTTTGCTCAAGATGCTGTTTACAGTTCCAGCAGTTTATATTGATTTGAGCTGTGCAAAAGCTCCGAATGGCCGCGTCTTGTATGGCATTAAACTTCTTTATGTCAAGCCTTGGTTTGAGGTTCACGAAGCAGCCGCGCGTGTCCTTCTTAGATAAATAATTGGACTTAAATGGAAGTACAAATGTAACATCTCTAAAAGCACAAGTTCCACTCGTAAAAGAAAAGGTTGGCTGCAGTAAAGCACGGTTTCTACCCACAAAACGCAAATAATTCATAGACAACATTGTAATACTTAAAAAACATAAATATAGGCACTTTTCACAATTCACAACATAAAGCTGGTGCCCCTCTGTCTGGGAAAGGCAAGGGAGGAAGAGCTTCTTCTTCTTCTTCTTCTACGCTTAATAAAACCACAGCGCCATCAGTAGGCGTGGTGGGGGAAGGGACCAATAGTGGAACAACAGCTAGCTACAATGCTAGCAAGAGTATAAAATAATTTGTAAGCAACACTAAAATGTCGTTGGAAGTGATACCTCCAAGCCAAACATAGTAAGTCAAAATGAATGTTTCTTTCTCTAGTGATAATATCATAAAAACGCACTGCCCCGATGATTTACAAGAATATAGATTAAATTCTCAGAGAATCCCGGCGGCTGGCGAGCCCGTAGCTAGCATAGCATTTTACGCAAAGCTAAACACAGTTTCCATTGCTCTTGATGCAACAATAATTGTTTTTGTTCAGTCATGCCAGATTGTACATTTATATTTATCATCCATTAGATTAGAGGCAGCTGAGAACAAAGCACTGTGTGTGCACCCACTTACTGAACGCTAACTACCTTCCCAGATGACAAAAGACATCCCGTGCTAACTAACGGTACAGTGAGGTGCCTGGTGCAGAGTCTGCGATAATACTCACATGAAGGAGATATTCGGTTAATAATTGCTTAATTACCCACTGAAACGCTATGTTAAATGTAATTATAAACGAAAATACATTTGACGTTGTCTGGGCTAAATTTTAATGTATTTTCTCGTGTGTGCTGGATAGCCTAGTTACCACCAAGAGGTCTAGTAAACTGTATCAATAATTCTATCACCAAATCTATTTACAGGTCACTTATTAAACCTGATGGCTTTGAGAGAGCTAATGATCAATGACAAATTTTCAATCCACATTGAGTGGCTGGTGCACAAGGCACAGCATCAGGCTCTGGGGCATAGATAACACTTCTAAACGGTAAGTTACATGTTGATGGAGTGTGCTCTTCCAACAGTTTTAATGTCACTAAGTTACTCTGAATTTGGGCCAATAGATAAAAGTGTTGTGATTATCAAGCGTAGGCATGTTGCCTCCTTGTCTTTACAGCTTCCTCACAGAGGACAGGCAAGGCCTGTTGTGTGTATGTGTAGCTTTGTGCTTTTGGTTTTGGCAGGGTGCAAAAGGTGATGGTGGAGTATTCCTGAGAGACGCTGCTGGAGACAGCAGCTTCTGTAAGGTAAACAGGATCTTGTCCTGAAGGTCGAGGGAGGTGCATCTCAAGGCCCCCACAGACAATACTCTGTGTATTATTAACGGAAATGGCTAAGAATAGAGAGCAGGGGAGCTAGGTGGCTCCTCTGGCGGCTGGGTTGTTTGGGTTAAACAAGCCAAAACGGAACGGCATCTTTAGAAGAGTCACTTCTCCAGCTCAATGCATGTTGGGTGTGTCATTGTCACACAGAGCTGGAGGGCGACTTGAAGGGATCAACCTGTGGATCGGTTATCACTCTATTTATGGATTTATTTAACTTTTAAAAGGACATGTACAGTATGTATAACTACTTTATCAAGCATTGGGAAGATTTTATTAGAATCTCAGATATTTAATAATAATTTCAATTGTGTAATAAGTTTGCATTTGAGGAAAGGAAAGTTTACTGTTGCTTCTCTCTGTCTGCGTCAGGTTTTAAAGTCAGACAATAGTAAGTGTGGTTCTATACGACTAACTTTGCTGTTTTAAAAAAAAGTAGTGTATGTTGTAAATGTGTGACTCTTGTAATGGATAAAACATGACTATACAGATTAGTCAGCCCGTAAGTCAGGGTAAAGATTGATTTTATATTAAGCCATTACATTTTCTGTTTATTGTATTTAATCCATTTATACTTATAGGCAGTTGTGTGCAGTTTGTACATCTCTTTTCTTTGTTGTTGTAAAGACAGCACAATCATTCTCACCTAAAAAAGATTAAACTAAAGACTTTTTATAGTATGGATTGAGTTTGCAGCACAATTAAAATGCAGTGTTTTGGTATGACAATAATTTTAAAAGAAGATTCATTGTGCCAGTTTAATGAATGTTAAATTAATGATGTGGCAGTCCATCAGACAGGCCGGTGTCACAACAAAGAGCTGTTTCATTGTTGCTGGCAGCTTTCAGATGTAGAAGCTAAAATGCTCTGATCTATGACCTGCTTTTATTTTCTGTAAAGGAAATAGTAAAATTATTTTTTTCACCATTTCATTAGTTTAGTTACTAAAAGTAAGCTCTGCTCCACATTTTCCTTTTAGTAGCAAAAAGACTAAGCTCAAATAATATAGTTTATAACCTTTATGTATTCCCCTTATTTTGTAGTATTAATAATGTTATTTTCTCATATTTTTTCCCTATTCTGCAGATAAACCATGATCCCAATCACTGAGTTGCGGTACTTTGTGGACACACAGCCTGCGTACCGCATCCTGAAGCCATGGTGGGACGTGTTTACCGACTACATCTCCATCGTTATGCTTATGATCTCTGTATTTGGGGGAACACTGCAGGTCACACAGGACAAAATGATCTGCCTGCCTTGCAAATGGGTGGTCAATCAGACTTGCAAGAGGAACTTTAATTCCTCATTTTCCACTGCAGTATTTCTGGAGCCCAAAGGGATCCAATATGATCTGGATCGCCACCAGTATAACTACGTAGACGCTGTGTGTTATGAGAACAGATTGCATTGGTTTGCTAAATATTTCCCTTACTTGGTATTACTCCATACCCTGATTTTTCTAGCTTGCAGCAACTTTTGGTTCAAGTTCCCAAGAACTAGCTCCAAACTGGAGCACTTTGTATCCATACTGCTCAAATGCTTCGACTCCCCATGGACAACAAGGGCACTTTCTGAGACCGTGGTTGAAGAGAGTGACCCAAAACCTATTAAAATGAATGGCTCAGTTGACCACAAGGAGTCGGTAATCAGCGAGGATGTCGAAGCAAGTGTACCTATGCTGCAAAGGACTAAGACCCGCTTTGAGCAGGGCATTGTAGACCGAACTGAAACTGGTGTTCTAGACAAGAAGGAGGGTGAACAGGCAAAAGCCTTATTTGAAAAGGTGAAGAAGTTTCGTATCCATGTGGAAGAAGGGGATATTGTGTACAGGCTGTACATGCGCCAGACTATTATTAAGGTCATCAAGTTCATTTTTATAATCTGCTATACAGGGTATTATGTGCATGACATCAAATTCAGTGTGGACTGTTTGGTCGACATAGAGAGTCTGACAGGTTACAGGATGTACCGTTGCGCTCATCCGCTGGCTACACTTTTTAAGATATTGGCCTGTTTCTACATTAGCTTGGTAGTGGTGTATGGCTTGATTTGCATGTATACTCTTTGCTGGATGCTCCGGCGTTCACTGAAGAAGTACTCCTTTGAGTCAATCCGCGAAGAGAGCAGCTATAGTGATATACCTGATGTGAAGAATGACTTTGCATTTATGTTGCACATGATCGATCAGTATGATCCTCTGTACTCCAAGCGCTTTGCTGTGTTCCTCTCAGAGGTGAGCGAAAACAAGCTGAGGCAGCTCAATCTCAACAATGAATGGACACTGGACAAGCTAAGGCAGAGGATTACCAAGAACTCCCAGGAGAAGCTGGAGTTGCACCTTTTCATGCTCAGTGGCATTCCTGACACAGTATTTGACTTAATGGAACTGGAGGTCCTCAAACTAGAACTTATTCCAGATGTAACTATCCCTCCGATCATTGCACAGCTCATCAACCTGCGGGAGATGTGGCTCTACCACACACCTGCCAAAATTGAAGCCCCTGCATTAGCTTTTTTGCGAGAGAACTTAAAGTCTTTGCACATTAAGTTCACCGACATTAAAGAAATTCCCTTATGGATCTACAGTTTGAAAAATCTGAGTGAGCTGCACCTGACTGGGAACCTCAGTGCTGAGAACAACCGCTACATTGTCATCGATGGGCTCCGCGAGCTCAAGAGGCTCAAGGTTCTTAGGCTAAAGAGCAATTTGACAAAGCTACCTCAGGTGGTGACAGATGTTGGCCAACACCTCCAAAAGCTTTCCATTAACAATGAAGGCACCAAGCTGATGGTGATGAACAGCCTGAAGAAGATGGTTAACCTCACAGAGCTGGAGCTCATTCGCTGTGACCTTGAACGTATTCCACATTCAATTTTCAGCCTGCACAACTTGCAGGAAATAGACCTGAAAGACAACAACCTGAAGACCATCGAGGAGATTATCAGTTTCCAGCACCTTCACCGGCTGGTCTGCCTTAAACTCTGGTACAACCAGATAGCCTATATTCCCATCCAGATAGGCACACTGACCAACCTGGAGAAACTGTACCTGAATAGAAACAAGATTGAGAAAATTCCCAGCCAGCTATTTTACTGCCGTAAGCTGCGCATCCTGGACCTCAGCCATAACAACTTAACAAATATTCCAACAGACATCGGCTTCCTCCAGAACCTCCAATACCTGGCAGTAACAGCCAACAGAGTGAGTACACAATGCATTTTTTTGCCTTGTATTGTGCCTTGGAATTTGACGTTTATTTGTACAAGATAATGTTGTTAAAACGTTTCTTTCCATCTTTTTCTAAAGATTGAGAGTCTGCCTAATGAGCTGTTTCAATGCAAAAAGCTACGCACTTTGAACCTGGGGAACAATTGCCTGCAGTCTCTACCATCGCGGTTTGGAGAGCTGACCGGGCTCACACAGATTGAGCTGAGAGGCAACCGTCTGGAATGTCTGCCTGTTGAACTGGGTGAGTGCCGACAGCTGAAGAGAACTGGGCTTGTGGTGGAGGAGGACCTCTTCAACACCCTGCCTACAGAGGTTAAGGAGCAGCTATGGAAAGTAGACAAAGAGCAAGCATAAGCAAACCAGTCGATGGGTAAATACAGAACTGGGTCTACATCCCAGGAGGCTTGTTAGATGGACGGTGCAACCAACGCTTGTCTGGCACAACCAAAAAGGGTTTTCAGTCTAGTGGATTTTTTTCTTACACCTCTCAGGCCTTATAGTTCATGATGCTTTTTAGCAGTTATGTAGCAGTGTTTTTTCTTTTTTAAATTAAGGGGATTATGTATGCAAAACATTTTTTGACTTATTATGTTTTTTTAGACTTAGGTTAACCAAACATCATCTTGTTTTTGTCTACTTAGGGTGACATACATTATTAGCACAATGCCTATTGAAAAAGGTGAAAGAGTTTATACTTTTCATTTCTGCTCAATCAAATCCTCACTTTTCCTGAATTGTAAAAAATGTATTAAACATAATAACGAGTGACAAACCTCCAAAATAGATTTCTTACAATTCTTCTAGGTTTGTGTACAAAATCCTGTATGAGATATTGTATTAGAAGATACGCTCTACCTGATCCTTGTATTTTGGATTATGATTAATGCTGAATGGAAGTACATATTCTTTCTTTCTGACACTTGACATTGCATGATCTAAAAAAGAGAGTGCACTGTTTCCAGGCTGAATTGTAGAAATCTTTTATAATTACGGAAGTGAGGAAGAGCAGTTGCTGCTCATTAGAGATGTGCAGTACAATGCTTTGTATGCACATGTACATCCAGTGTTTTAAGTGGAGCAGCTGTTTATAAGCAGTAAGTAAAGGTGGAATTTGATGCCCAGCCTTGAGTGTCATACTGTAAGACTGGCTGCTACACCCACTGGCTGTGTCTGTATCTGTACTACATTTTTACATTAAGGGGAAAAACTGTAAATAGGTTTAAAATGCCATTGTTTGTGTCAGCCCAGTATTAAAACTAAAACAAAGCCTTCTTAGTTCGGTCCAGTTTGGACATAAAAGGTTACCATTAGTCCAAATGGAAAGCAACATGGCACTTTACTTGTTTTTCCACAGTTTTGCAGTGCATAGTCAAAAAGTTAAGATGTAGTGGCACGAAGATAAGCCATACCACTTGCCTTTCTTTTAACTGTCACCTTTTATCTGTTGTAAAAACCGGAGCTTCATA
Source organism: Perccottus glenii (assembly GCA_024416835.2). Classification (NCBI taxonomy): domain Eukaryota; kingdom Metazoa; phylum Chordata; class Actinopteri; order Gobiiformes; family Odontobutidae; genus Perccottus; species Perccottus glenii. The sequence goes on along the minus strand of CM044556.2, from coordinate 23,979,292 downwards.
AATGTTTTTTAAACTGAATCTAGTGAAGAAATCCCAGTATGTCATATTTTGCTAAATCTTTCTATTGTTTGATTATGTACTTGTGCCACAATGTCTATCAGAAGAATAACCTAAAATGACTATGAAGAGATGTTTGAAGGTTATACCGAACAGTAGCAAGAAAGACAGGGGTTTAAATTAAACTGAAAAAAAAAAAAAGACAAATAAATTAGGCCAACTCATTCCTTTTTTATTGTGTTGATTAATGTTTTTTATATGTCAGCAGTTGTCTTCCACATTCTCTTTTGGGTCACATCTTTCAAATAATTTGTTGTAGATTGAATGTGTATTTTTTTTATATGGCTGTTACTTTGTCTGCACTTGGTTTGTGGCCTGATAAGAGGTGCAAATAGTAGACTTATAAATTGAAGATCAATGCACAGCTCTGATGGAGCACAATAAACAAAAAGTTCTTGAAAAATTTATTTGAAAAGTCTTTTTCAGTAAATGTCTTCTGCAAAGTCAAGTTGAACATTATAAAGTATTAGGGACTTAACTCTACAGTTATTTTTCAGTGACATGTTTTAACATGTTTTAATTGTGCAATATTGCCTTCATTTAAGCAATGTAAAAAGTACTATAGTTACATAGTTTGTTCGTGCATGGGCATTTTAGATTGAGGGAAATGCTTTTGCACTGAAGCACGCCCCTTGCATTGCATTTAGACATGTAGACGGTTGTCATGTATTTAATCATTCATACAGTTACATACAGTTTTTTTTCTCATAACATAAGGCTTTAGGACAAGGCAGCCATCTCCGTTGAAGGATTTTAAAATGGAATAAAAACTAAAATTGTCTTAGTCCATCAGCAATACACAACCAAGACAATCAGCTGTTCTTCTGAGTCACATATAGTCATTGTGTTGTAAACATTGTAAAATATCATTACCATAAAAATACACTAGCCTTGGTCAATATTTCATTAAAAAAAATGTTGCTTTCATTTTGTTATTTATGCATTTTGTCATAATTGCATTTCTCAGGAAACAACACACTTGTTTGCATTTATTCACTGTTTTTTATCACCCCTTGTGTTTTTATTAATTTAAACAGCTGTTTAACATTTTATAAGGATTTCTTTATTTTATTTTATAAAATGTAAGCTGGTGAAAACAAGTATTTTTTATTCCACTACTTACATAAACCTCAGTTCTGAGTTTTGTCTACAATGTATAGATTTTGCTGTTTTGTTCTGTGTATTGTCTGTATCATAATATGTATGATGGTTTTGTAAATAATTGCTCATAATGAATATTTGATTGGCCTGTCATTTCTGCATAATTATTCTTCGTTTTGTACTTGGTACATTTTTCTGTTTCTGTCTTTTAAAGGATGCTTTACCATTGATAGACTATGTAAATTTTGACTGAATAAAATGTTTGACAAACATCAGTGAACAAATCAGCGCAGCATCGACAAAGAAATAGTAATCCTTTTAACAAGTGGGAGTCATCCTCTGTACAATCCTACAAATAAATAAATAGTTCACGAAATGTAAATGCTTTTTTTATTTAATAGAATTAATTTAACAGACAGTGCGATATCTATATGTAATGTAGTATTGACTGGGGCTGTCTGGGATTTATAGATCATGATGCAGGCCTTTAAAAGTCTCCATAATGACTTCTATATTATTTAGAATTATATAAATATTAAATGGTCCTATATATAATATTTTACGGTTAATAAATTGAGGATATATTTTCCTTACCTTCTAAATATGTTTACGCTTTACGAACATTTTACTGTAAGGTAAACCATTCAACCTGCGGAACCATTCGATCTGGATAACTTTGTCTACACGGACATTATTTCTGTACACACTCTTAGTTCCATTGCCTTCAGCAGCCTAGACATGGTAGGTTACAATGACAAACCAGATAGTTTGATTATTAATAACTACGTAAAATCACGTAGCTTTTAATAAAAGACAAATAATACATAAAGGTTTTTTTTAGTGGAAAACTCAGAAAGCTACACAGTTCCCGCCAATATGCTGTTTTAACGTGTTCGTGTACAACTTGGGATAGACTAAAAAGCACTGCTAGTAAGCATCAAAATGTAAAAACTGTTGACTGCACTAACTTTTCTTTTTTCAAACGGTTCAGGCTGTTACTCTGCACACAGACCTGGGAGACATAAAAATCGAATTGTTTTGCGAGCGCACCCCGAAAACCAGTGAGGTGAGTTAGTTTAATCATTAATGTCTTCAGTCGTTTGGGAACTAGTATAATCTACTTTAGTAATTTAACAAATTCGAGCCATTACTGGGTCATGATTGAGTGTCTGTGTGCCTTTATGTATATACTAGAGAGACAGTGCTATTTAACATATTGTACCATGTTTTTATTTTTGAACAGAACTTCCTAGCGTTGTGTGCCAGTGGATTTTACAATGGTTGCAGCTTTCACAGAAACATTAAAGGCTTCATGGTCCAAACTGGAGACCCTACAGGTTTGAGAGCAGCTGAACCACAGTGTCTGTGGCTTTCACTGTTATTATTTCCTTCTAACACTTGTTGTCTCTCTCTTTTTTCTCCATCCAGGCACAGGTAAAGGAGGAACAAGTATTTGGGGGCGCAAATATGAAGACGAGTTTAGTGAACATTTGAAAGTAAACAGCCACTTTAATTTTCCCAATCCTAATTTTTTAACTTTGTGTGTTGCTTGGAGCTTCATTTAACAATGTGGGTTTGTTGCTTTCTTTTTATTATTTTAGCACAATGTCAGAGGAGTGGTCTCAATGGCAAACAATGGCCCCAACACCAACGGCTCTCAGTTTTTCTTCACATACGCCAAACAACCTCATCTGGACATGAAGTATACAGCTTTTGGAAAGTATGTCACTAAATAGTAAATGTATTCCCTATAGTATATAGTTGTCAGCACATGGGTAAAGAGGACCTACCCTAGAGACTAAATGGGTCCAGTGAAAGTTTGTGTGCCATTGCTTTTGTCTGTTATGTACTGTAGACAGAGTATCTCAAAGACCCTGTTTTACAAAATACTGGACTACCCCCTTGAAGTAACTTTTTTTTTTGTCTCATAGGATTATTGATGGCTTTGAAACTCTGGACGAACTGGAGAAACTGCCCGTAAATGAAAAAACATTCCGCCCGCTGACTGAAACCCGCATTAAAGACGTGACCATTCATGCTAACCCTTTTGCTGGATAGGCTTGGATCTAAATCGGATAAAATCAATGCTTTTTCTTTTGTGTTTGTACATTGTAAATAGTTTGCCAATTTTGTGTATTAAATGAATTGTTTTTAAATAATGCATTCAAAATGTGTCTAATTTGAGGTAACCTGGAAGCTTTTATATAGAGTAATATCTGGATCCGGAACAATTGTGGTGGCTGTATGTCCGAGGCTAATTTGGTTTCAGGCAAAAAAAAATATTTCAGGTGCAAACTGAGACTAGATACAAAAGAATACACAGCATTTAGTAATTCAATTTTATATTCAATCGGTCAATTAAGAAAGGGATGAAAGAAAACTATACAACGGGTGACATACATAGGGTTTCAAGCCCTGGTCTGTCCAGATATTAGCGCTGTGAGATTTACTTCTAGACACTGGCGATCCTGCCTGTATTTATAATGTACTTGTTTTATTTTTTTCTATTATAATTATCTATATTATGTAGTTTCTATGGACCAAATGCTCTGTGTTCCTAATAAAGTTTGAATTGAATAGAATACATAAAGCAGTCATTACATTTAACATTTTGATGCGGTTTGATGAAGTGCCAGGTGCGTCTACGTCATCATTAGAGGACAGAATGTCGCAGTCGTTGCAACTTAACTTTACAATCATTAAATAGAAAAAAGGCTCAACTCGCCATGGCTACAGAGGATGCATGTAAAGTAAGTTCTAAAGTGTTTGTCAGGTCTATTAAACGAACCGTTGTGTAACATGCTTTTGTGTGTCTTTTAGGTAGCTTCTCTGAAAGGAAAAGTGACTTTAATAACAGGTGCCAGTTCGGGTATCGGAGCAGGTACAAGTATCTTATTCGCCAAACTTGGAGCTTTGTTAGCCTTAAATGGTCGCGACTTGGAAAATCTCAACAAAGTCGCCCAACAGTGCAGAGACTGTGGAGCCGCTGAGGTATGCGTTTAATACACGGTGTCCTCTTAACCTGTGACTTTACCCACACAATTCATTAAGGCTCATAAGTTTAAGCACCGACATTTAATTGGATCTTTCAGTGTAATTTTGTAGATATGTAGCCCAAGAACCCCTTTCTTATGTAAACAAATCTCAACATTGATAGACATGTCTAAATTGTACTAATCTTAACTGACTGTACTTTTTTGTGCAGCCTCTTCTTGTACCTGGAGACCTAACCGATGAGGACACAGTGAGGACGACTGTGGAGAAGACCATTGCTCACTTTGGCCGGTTGGATGTCCTGATCAACAGTGCAGGCATCCTGATCATGGACAGCGTCGAGACGACCGACCTAGCTCAGTATGACAAGTGCATGAACGTCAATGTCAGGTAGGATTCCCAGGCAGTCCCATCATCACGCATCCATTAAATATTCTTAAGGTAAACACAGAGGTTAGAGCTTAGAGCAGAACGACCACCTGAACGAGATGAGGACTGCTGATCGTATGTTTGCTTTGCTCAATGCTAGATCAGTTTACCACCTGACTCATCTGTGTGTACCCCATCTGATCAAGACCAAAGGCTCCATTGTCAACATATCCAGTGTTAATGGGCAAAGATCTGTGGGTGTTCTGCAGCTTTTTATACTACACTTTTCATGAATTTGTTCCATAACACTGACATGACACTGACAGTTTTTTTCTTTAGTTTCCTGGTGTGTTGGCCTACTGCATGTCCAAGTCTGCCATTGACCAGTTCACTCGATGCGTAGCACTTGGTGAGTTGACTTTTCTATTACCTTTATCTACTTTCTTTTAACTTTCTTTTTTTTTTACTGTAACTTATCAAATACCACAATATTGATACTAATAAACACGTTTTGATCTAAAATCTGTTGAAACAGCCTATTAAGGCAGGTGTGTGTTCTGAATGAACATTAGTAGAATAAAAAAGTATTTATACCCCTGATAGTATTTCAAATACATACTTTATAAGAGCATTTATATTTTGTCTCCTTAGAAATAAAAAACTGACTTTATTTTTTTTTTTTTTAAAGAACTAGCACCAAAGGAAGTGAGAGTGAACTCTGTTTGGTAAGTGTAATAAATATAAAGTCAGACATGATTTACATGACAGAATAAGATACTTTTATGCATTTATTTTTATCAGCCCTGGTGTCATAATTACTGAGATTCATAAGAGGGCGGGACTGGATGAGGAGCAATACGCTCAGGTAAAAATTCAGAATACTTTTTATCATTGTCAGCAAAAACATTTATGCCTCAATCTTTTTCTCTATTTTTTCACCAGTTTCTGGCAAAGTGTAAGCAGACACATGCCCTTGGTCGACCTGGTGAGGTGGATGAAGTGGCCCAAACCATCGCCTTCCTGGCATCAGATGCTGCTAGTTTTATTACTGGAGTGAACCTACCGATAGATGGTGGCCGCCATGCCATGTGTCCACGATAATACAGAACCCCCGTTATTGATTTGACCTAATAAGATTTGCAGATACACTGATAATGTTGGGTCATGAAATATGACTATTTAGTGAAATAAATTGGATACCAGAGTAAGAGTCCAAACTTATTTTTGCTCCAAAATGATCAAATATAAAACTGCTACAAACAATTAACCTAAAATAATCACAAAAATATTAAAAAAGCAGTTTTATCATTTTAAATATCAGAACTGAACATTAACATGTATGAACATGTATAATTTAATAAAATGACTCACAATATGTTGTACAATCATCCTTCTAAAACTAAGCACTAATGTAGTTACCATGAGCTGACTAAAACATTTGGTTGAGTTGAACTTTTCAGGTTCTGGTGTATTATCCATGATGCCCTGGGTCAGCTCTGGTAATATACTGTTTGTTGTGAGATGAGAGGTACAGTTCGAGGTAGCATCTTAACACACTATTCTCCATTCATGCTTTGGAGACTCTATTCACTTTAACAGGCAGCACATAAGGGTTGTTTGTGTAGAAATACACAGGCTCTTAAGCACTGGACAGTTATTTGAGGCTCTAAAGACTTACCTGGAGAAAGTAAAAAGAAAAAGTGTCCAAGGCATCCAGTAAACCTGAATGAGTAATGCTCTGATGGCACAGTTTATGCCTGAAGTCTGTGTAACAATACGCATTGCACTTTATATTAGAATTTACAAGACATAATACTTTAAATTCTTTAGTTTCAGATCATATGGGGCATATGATCTTATCTGAACTCCTTCCATTGGAGGAATCCAGGGCTTAATTTTGCAGTTTCTGCAAAATGTTTGTTTCTTTTTGTAGTTTATTTAGTTTCAGTCTTACTACTTTGCATGTTCTAAAGGCTTTATCTCCCCAGTTTCTGCAGTCCGAAATATTTGTCCAGGGGAAACTCAAATGTGTCTCCCCTTTTGCTGTGTCTCCTCTGGGCTGGGCCCTACAAGAAGCACACAGAGCCAACCTCCAAGTGATACAGTGCACCAGGATCTGTTGCTGTAAGGTTGTACACATCAACAATGGGGAGCAGGTTGGGGTCTTGCATTTGGAAGAGGAAGTGTGTCTGGTGCCAGCGGCCATCTTTGATCTGGAATACAAGTTTGCAAAAGTTAGGATGGCTAGAGCTTTTAAGCAATGGAACAGTAATAATCTGAAAGTAAGGGCCTTTACAAGCTCACAAAATGGATATGACATAAAATAAATTAGTGTATTTGATCTTTAATTCTAGTCTTTGTGCTGACTTACAGTTGGTGTCTTTTTAGTTTCTACGCACCGTATTTGTTGTCTGTGGTAAAAAGAGAACATACCCAGCAGTCATCCCTGGATACAAGAGGTTCCAGAAGATCTCCAGCCTGAATCCTCTCCCCAGTCCAGGTTTTGAAACTCACAGTGTGGTTTGAAGGCAGCAGTGAAGGTCCTGTGGCCCACACAGGCATGTTGAGGCAGTGAATTATAATGTGCTGCACAGCCTCAGTGCTCAGGAGGTGGATAAAATTCATCTGGATACGGCCAACTCCCATCTCCAACTACAAAATCAATACTGATACATTAACTTGGTAAACAATGTAAAGCATAGGTATCTATTGGTATCTATTGCATGTAAAAAAAATGAAGCAAAAACAGATAATTTCACAGTATGGAGCTTTAAGAAGGAGAAAGCCAGACCACATTTAAAAACAACTAAACGTTATATCTAGTATAAGACATGTTAAAGTTAGAATCCATTTTATGTCTGAGAATAAATCGGAGTCTGACCTTGGACTCTGTGACAGGTTTCAGGCAGGTCTGTCCACCAGCAGTGAAGTTGCACGTCACCTCAATGGTGTCAGCAGAACAGCCAAGGTTTGGGTCAATCCAGTAAGTACCTAGAAGCACAATTTTTTATTTTCTTTACAGCAAAAATAAATAAATAAAAAGAGTAGATTTACAGAAAGAAAATGCTCTTACCATCCTTCATTCTCTGCTCACAGTTGTAGAGGTCTCTGCAAATTCGAACAGGGTTGTTGTGGGTTCCCACTGGGTGCTTTAGACTTTGGATCAAAGTGCTGAGGTGCTGCAATGCCTTAAATATCTCTGTGCTCTGGTCCAACATAGGAAGATCCATGCTCTGATAGTTCTGACAGTAATTATTATTATTAGTTATTACAGTATTTTATCTTTGTCTTTGATCTAGAATATGTATTTGCAACAAGACATGCTCCAGACCCACTTGAGAGCTGCTAAATGATAAGAATCACTTTCAAAAATGCAGTCTGGCTTATCACTGACCTCTGATTTTAGCACAGCATAGGAGTCCATGATGATTTCAAAAGCAGCACCAAGGGCCTCATTTTTCTACAAAAAAAGAAACTTAGTACAACCAGTGTAAAAGTAGCTATTCTTACCTTTCCATGTAAAAATATTAACAGACTCACCAAAGGCATGAGAGAACTGGGTAGACCCTGAAAAATACCCAAACAGACCTGTTTTAAAAGTACACAGCAAGCCACAAAGTAAAACAAGAACTATAAATTATTTGAAATAGTTCCTCCACTCTTTATAATAGGTTTCCAGTTTAATTTATTTACTATATAGAAGTAATTATATATTTTCAGCTCCTTGGAAGTATAAATTATACATTTTGTGATAATGTGTGTTATGTGTAGTAAAAACTGAAGAAAAAAGTATAACATTTTGAACCGTAGCCAATTGTCAGAAATCCGTAATTGATGCAGAAAAAGCAGTGGTCAAACCCAATTCAGAAATCATAAAATCATAAAACAAAGGACCTACTGGTGGTCCAGGTGGGCCTTGAGGACCAGAAGATCCCTGAAAAATATTAGACATTCAGTTTATGACACAGTTCATGTAATCATACCCACAAACCAGTAAATGAATAAACAGACTGACAGACTGCAACATGACTTACCCTTGGACCTTGCATTCCCTGAGACCAGAAGAAAAAAAAATTGTAAGCGCAAATCAATAATTCTTTAATAGCAGATCACATATTAGTCTTCATGTCCAATATACTGTAGTGTTCATTCATTCATTCATTCATTTTCTACCGCTTAGTCCCGTTAAGGGTTGAGGGTGACTGGAGCCTATCCCAGCATTTTTGGACCTGAGGCGGGGTACACCCTGGACAGTGGCCAGTTAGTCACAGGGCTGACATTTAGAGACAGACAGTCACAGACAACCATTCACTCTCACATTCATTCACTAGGGACACTTTAGATTTGCCGATTAACCTTTACATGCATGTCTTTGGACGGTGGGAGGAAGCCGGAGTACCTGGAGAGAACCCACGGTAACACGTGGAGGACATGTAGACTCCTCACAGAAAGACCGGAGTCAGCCAAGAATGTTTGAGTTGGCCGGGTTTTGAACTCACGACCTTCTTGCTGTGAGGCAGGAATGCTAACCACTCTGCCACGTGCACCCCATATACTGTAGTGTGATGTTGTCTTTCTGCGACTCTTTAAACAAACAGTATCTTCAGTGTTTTCTGAATTGCTTCCTGGCTTCTTTTAAAATCTACACTCCCAAATCTGATTCTCACACAGAAAATCCTATTTTAGCACAGCCGGCAGTTACATGAGTGTTGTTTTTGGAATTAAGCTTCTGGGTTACGACTATGTATGAGAACCAAACAAACCTCTTAAAAGCTCGAGATGAGCATGCAGCCAACATTCATCACCCTGACAGGAATTTCACAGCAGCTAAGTGTCATTGTGAGTGAAACAACAAACAGCAAAGCACAATGGGAAATGAAAATTGCTGAAGGCAAAATAAAGCTGGGTGGTGTGCTGTCTCCATACTAAGTATCCTGTGCTTACAGTTAAGACAGAAAAAGATTCATCAAAGCAGAGCCACGCACCATCTCTCCCTGACTTCCTTTGTCACCCTGGGGTCCCTGAAGGAGAGAAAAAGAAACAGAGGATCATTCTATCAATGCCAGGATGCAGGGACAAGTAACAAGAAGCCTGACAGACAAAAAGAGATATGAGGTACATACAGGATGACCGCTGGGACCAATGATGCCAACAGGGCCCAAAGCCCCCTCCATACCCTGTAAGGCAGTGGCATGCTAGTGACTGAGGACATATATGATGAAGAATCTGATGAAAAACACTCATTTGTCACGAGACGAGTGCAGTTTGTGAGAGCTCAGGCTCTAGTTTAAGTCACTAATGTATCATTCATCATCATCTTACCAGCAGTCCACGTGGTCCCTTTGGTCCTTGTATCCCTGTTTGACCAGTTTCTCCTTGTGGTCCCTGAAAAGATAAGTTTTTGAAAGTATCTTTATATAGTGAGTGTTGTGGACAGCTTAAAAAAGCTGCAATGGTACAACTTAAAGCCACTAAAGTAGTTTAGCCGTCTGTTAAATATATTGTATACAAATAAATGACCCTGTTTTTCTGAAGTGCAATGCTTTTTGGTCATCTTATAGATTAAAGGTTCAAATTCATGGTCCAATTGAGTTTGCTCCACAAGAATGATCTTTTGGCTCCTGCCCCAACAGATGCCAGTATCTTACAAAGGTGAAGTATCCTTATCAAATTATTGATTGACTATAAAACAACATCAAAGGACCTTGACCTTTGCACCAATGTACTCAAGACATTGTTGCCAAATTGTAGCAAAATTCTGTGTATAAATAAAATAAACCATGTCTCTAAATCAAGGAATGATAGTAAAGCTGCCCATGTTTCTTTTACTGTGAAAGATCTACTGAGCATTCTTCTTCAAGCATACCTTGGGGCCAAACAGACCAAGCACACCTGGATATCCTTGTACACCAGTATCCCCCTGGTGCAAAGAGGTGCAAAGTGTAATATATGACGTCTAAAAATAAATTGCTTTTAGATGTGTCAGAATAATTTAAACCAAGAATTATAAATGCAAACTGACTGGTTGTCCTTTAGCTCCCTGATTGCCTTGTCTTCCTGGTAATCCCACTACTCCAACAGAACCTCTCTTTCCTATGGCACCAGATTGTCCTGGGAGACCTTTATCTCCCTGAATAAAAAAAAGTTGATAGTTTTCATTAATAGAGTTACCAATTTTTCTGGCCATTTTTGATATACTTTTTTGGCCAAAACCTTATCAGACCTAAGTCTCACCTTTGGTCCAGGGGCGCCTTGACTTCCAGGAAGCCCTGCAACACCACTTTCACCCCACAGTCCGGGTTTACCTGTTAATCCCAGTTCACCATCTTCTCCTTGCTCACCCTAACCAGAAAAATAATAAAACATTTAACAGACACAGCATATGGTGGATTTTAGCACAAAGTACACAGCTGGCAATGGACGTCACCTTTGCACCTTTACTTCCACTTTTACCAAGGAGTCCATCTATTCCCAGTGAACCCTCAGGTCCTTCTCTACCTACAACGCCCCGAAGACCAGGAGGACCGTCTGAACCCTGAGTAGAAAGGTGGCCATTCATATTGTCTCTATTTCATAGATTGTGAGACAATTTGAGAAGCAATTTGGATAAATCAACAAACTTACCCGTGGTCCTTTAGATCCGGACGCACCTCTCATCCCAGATTTTCCTTTCTGACCCTGGGGCATTAAAAGTTTATGATCCTCAGTTTCAATATTCACATTTATTCAACATAAACTAAACTATATATTTAAGTGGTTTGCATTTTAAATTAACCGATTTTTCTGTTCCTATTATTTATGTCCTTACTTGATCACCTTTGAGTCCTTTCTGTCCTTTTCGACCCTTTGGCCCAGAATCTCCCTTTCAGAAAATTTTAGTTGGTTTAAATTTTAGCACAGTTTGCAACAATTTAATATAATGCATGTGCACATTCTTTGATAAAGTAAGTTCGATCCTTACAGGATTCCCTGGAGGACCTGCAACACCTCTCTCTCCATCAACACCTATTTGACCCTGAAATTGTCCAAATAAAAACATTACTGTACAAATTCTCACCTACTGCTGTATGACATTGAAGCTAAAGTGTTTTACTCACAGTGTATCCGGGGTCACCAGGTGCTCCTCGCTGTCCTCTGTTTCCAGGGCGACCCTGGGAGTTAATAAATGAAATTATAAGCAATAGTCCATCAATAACACAAACTGCAGAGCCAAGTAAGTAACTCACTCTGATACCCTGTAGACCAGGTGGACCTTCGAACTGGCTATCTTCCCCATGTTCACCCTAAAGCAGCGAGAAAGAGAAACACAAATGAATGGAAGAACCAGTGTTACCCTCTAACCCAGTGGGCTGTGTCATATATGTTTAAAAGTATACAGCACTGACCCACTGACACGTATTCATTCATGAAAACTGCTCTTTAGGCCTTCTAAAAGCTGACATGAGATTTTTATTTGTCAAAAGTCATATTTATCTTTACATGTGCCGTTGTATGGCATGAGGGCAATCTGTCTTAAATTACAGCCACACTTTTCCAATGAAGTACAGTCAGTATTCTAGGTGAAGTTGGCAAAGAAAAATAACAAGTATCTATATCCAGATGGCTCCTGCCCATGTAAATTAACTCTGATGGATTTGGTTGGACTGTGTGCCGCTCCAAATAAAACATAATATTGTACTAATATGTTTCCTAATCATAAGCAAAACATTCCAAGTTGAATAATTACTCAGAAGTGAACAGACAGCATTAAACTAAATCATCAATCATAGAGAAACACACAGACAGCTTTTAGAAACATTTGCAGTAGCAATGTAACCTACCTTTATACCTTTTGGCCCAGGAGGTCCCACTGTGCCTTGTGGACCCATATGACCCTGTGGAAGGTAAACAGCATTGTTTAGCATCCGTAATGCCACAACTTCAAATAATGCTGTGTGATAAATATAATATAACAAAAAACTTCCTTACATCCTGCTACAGTTTTGTATTTGTAGGACTTTCATTAATGGCAGAAATCTATGTACAGTATTTTCTATAGGTGACAGTCAGCCATATGTCTGGAGGAAAATATTTACCTATCACACCCACAAGTATTTTTTTTTTTTATAAAAACTGATTGTGTGTTTTCAATATTGGTACTAGTCAAGGCTAAAAGAGAAGTTAATTTGGCCTGACCTTAATGGAAAAAAGAAAGAATGGTGGCTGGCACTGCATTACTCAGAGCAAATCAACCCAAAAAACGAAACATCTGTTTTTAACCAACTGAATCAAATAAGTAATGTGAGTCATTATTCGTGTTATGGAGTTTATTACCATGATTTATTCAATGGCACACTTACCTCATAACCTGGTAAACCAGAATCCCCTAGTTTTCCGATCCCACCGGGTGGACCCTACAGGAATACACGTAAGCCGATTTACTGTAACCTACATCTGCCAATGATCAACTTTTGGTTTTAATAAAAGTCTTACCACAGGCCCAGTGGCTCCCCTGCTCCCCTTCTGTCCAACAACCCCCCTTTCCCCTGGCTCACCAGGATGGCCATTCTCACCCAGGTGACCCTGATGACCCTTGTTTCCCTGGAAAGACGTTCAAAATGAAGTGGACCATTCTTACAGCAATTTCACAAATTTCACATTTTGTTCTTGAATGTCTCTTTGAAAAATCAGGTACATAGTGGCTGCTGCAGACTTTTGAACAGCTTGTAACAGGGAGAACATTGACAGCAAAAGTAATAGCAGGTGTTTTAGAGAACACACAAACCTTTTCTCCTGGTTTTCCACTCTCACCAATTTTACCAGGTTTCCCCTCCTGACCCTTGTAAAACAACATTGACAGAGGTTGTAATTGGACCAAAAAGCTGTCTTTTCATTGGTAAAGAGTTAAATTTGGAGCTAGCCACTTAGACACTCACCCTTATACCCACCAGTCCAGGAGGCCCTGGGGTTCCTTCCTTTCCTTTTAGACCAATTTCACCCCTGCCTCCTGTAGCACCATCTGATCCAGCATATCCTTTTTCACCCTGAATGGAGAAGTCCAAGTAAAAACCAACCACATACAGTACAACAAAAATGTAGGTTTATTATAAGTCTCACCTCTATACATCAAGCAACAATTTAAAGAACAATTCTTAAACATAACAATTAACAGTGCCCACTATTATTCTATATTTTTTACTGTACTATTCCCAGTGTGCAAGTGTGCTCATAGATTAAAATATAGTCTTATAAGGCAATGTATGAGTAATTTACTTTAAAGACTGATGAGGTTAATAAAAATATTTCACTTCATCCTGTGCTGCAATAAGCTTCCGTGTCCAAATACAATTGTTTTAGTGCTTTCTTAAAATTGTTGCAGAGCATATTTAGTTTTTTTTACAATGGGATGGCTTTGACCACCAGTCTATATTCACTTACCTTGAGACCATCTGTCCCTCTTGGTCCCGCCTCCCCATCAATGCCTAGCTCGCCCTATTGGAGAAATTATCAAAATATTTGTATTTTTGTGTTACATGAACAATATAAACCCTGATAACAGGAAGTAGAAAGAGACATATACAGTAGAGCTCCAAGCGACAGCAGACCACTGCAGAATAAAGACTACTTTACCAAATGATTTCGCTGTATTGCAAGTCATAAATTAACAGTATTTTAACTCAATTAGACCTCACAGACAAGACAAAGATGTGTACTCACTCTTTGGCCAGTCACACCCTGATCCCCTATATTTCCTGGTGGACCAGTGTCACCCTTTTAGGAGAGGGAATGCATCTGTAAATTTTGTCTTTTGATGTCATACAGAATAAGAACCGAACACTCACCTGTAAATTACAGAAATAATGAAAACATCACCATTAAAAATGGGATTTTTACCTTCTCTCCAGGTTCACCAGGTAGTCCTCTCTCCCCAACCTTTCCCGGTGGCCCCTGTCAGAAACAGTGACCGCCTTCAGTCCTCAGTGCAAATGAAAGAACCAGTGGGAATTCTCAGATCAGCTCTGTGATCAAACTCACCCTCAATCCCATCTCCCCCAGAGGCCCAATTGTTCCAGCTGGCCCTGCTGCTCCCTGCAGCGATAAAACAGGAGCATCGACAAAAGGTTAAAGTAGTCGCTTGTCTTGAAAAACAAACATCTCTGAAAGTAATAAGGAAGGTGTAAAAATAAAAACTATGGTGCTAACATAATGTAGGCCTTCAAAACTCAAGTCATGTCACTTAACAATAAAGTTATTGTTAAAGTTACAATAAAGAAGTCTTTGACTTAATATATTTTTATGGCATAAAATTGACATAAAAAAACATTTTCCATAAATATTTCCTTGATTACAAAAAAAAGAGTTTAACTTTTTAGAGCCAACATTTTGCTTGAAGTATGTAGCTACGTACTAAGTTACAACTTCAGAGAGAGATGGTTTCTGTCAATATCATATGTATTATTGTAGATGCAGAAACAGTCCATGCATTGAATAACTTTTTCCATAAACATTTCAAAACAGTCATTAAAATGGTTACATTTAAAAAACATAACTCACTGCCTCTCCTGCAATTCCTTTGGCTCCTGGTGGTCCTGAGGGTCCCTGAATACCCTAAATAGAATATATTAATTTGAGAACAAATACTAGTGCCTCTCCCCCCATCGATCAGTCCAAATAACTTACAGGATATCCATTTGGTCCAGGTTCACCTGGCTCACCTAGTTTGCCCTGCATCAATGAAATATATGAGAAAATACATGACAAAGACTAGTTCATACATAGATCAAATCTATGTATTATCATTATTACACCACCATGCTATTACAGAACTGTAATATGAACTCCTACTAATATTTCTTACCATTTCCCCTGGGAGACCAAGTTTTCCTGGTGGACCCATAGGGCCCTGCAAAGAATTAAACCTGAGTTGAGTTTTTTATAATTCTACAGCAAAATATTTTGTAACTTTTAGAAGGCAACATACAGTTTGATTTGAAGGTATTTTTATGAAATCTTTTATTAATCCTCACTCTTTTGTTAAACACTGATGGCCCTTGAGAACAATGGGAAAGTACAAGTACTGTATTTGTAAGCCTACAACTGTCCTCCGCCATTATTTCAGCATATACCTGTTCTTATTGGAGGGCTAATTATGAAGCGGCTCTAGTTCATTCAACAATGAACCTACGTTTGACATTGATTTACTACATTCATTTCACTCTAAAAGAAAGAACAGAGCACTGGACCATGTTTGTTTATAACATTTCAAGTATGAATCCTTTATGTTGTAACTGTAAATTACAACATAAAGAATTGATTTAAACATTAAAAGAATATTAAGTGCACATTTTTTAGCCTTTTATCAAAAGTTCATATACTTTTTTTTTATCTTTGTTTTTCCTACAAATATTTCTCAAAGGCACTTAACAAATAAATCACAAAAAATGCAATGGCTTCTTTTTTCTTCAACCATGTACTTACTTTTTCTCCCATGGGCCCGTTCTCTCCAGCTGCTCCATCAGGACCCCTTGGGCCCTACAAAAAATAATAAGTTATTGAATTCCAAATTTCTCATCCCAATATAGTAACTATAAGAGTATAAAACTCTCTTGTCATACCGATTTCATTCATAGTCTCTTTGCTAAGACTTAAATCATACATTTGTAATAAGAAAAATCTCAATGCACATAGCATCAAAGTTTGTGCATCGAAACATTTACCAAGGTAAAATTGTTGACAGTTTAATGCATGTTTACATTAAATTAACTATTTCACACAAATTAAATTAAATGGTCGAGCAAAATACATATTCTCACCATTCTACCTTTGGGTCCTCTGATGCCTCTGGATCCTTGTGAACCTGGAGGTCCCTGTGTGTAAAAAGGGATACATATATTTGCCCAAGAAGCTAAATCACAAATCATTTTGCACTTCAATGAATTTAAATGACCCATTAAAAAAACTTGGACTTACAGGAATTCCTTGCAGCCCTGGTGTTCCATTTTCCCCAGGAAGCCCATCATGACCCTGATGGATTTGAAATTCTCATCAAAGTCATCAAAGAAATGATGAAAACTACTGATATTTCAAACAAACTGGATCTATGGTAACGTTTGCTTAAATGTCTCAATATTGCCTGGAGATACAGGAACATGAAACAGCATATTCCCTGACAGAAGACCAAGAGTCCAAACTTACTCCTTACCATTGGACCCTCTTCCCCTGGGGGCCCTGGGGCACCCATTTCACCTCGACCACCCTGACAAAACACATGTAGTGTGTCAACAGACTAGTGCCAACTATAAAAGATATAATTAACTAATATGGAGCCAATACTTACAAATAAACTCTTAAAGATACGACTATTAGGGCTATGTGTATTCATTTTAGGGGTATGTGTATAATCTAGCAATAATGATATTATTAATGTGATTTATTTACTGTACCTTATCTCCAGTAATGCCTGTCTCTCCAGGGGGCCCAATGATACCATGCA
The DNA here is from genome assembly GCA_024416835.2 of Perccottus glenii. Taxonomy (NCBI): domain Eukaryota; kingdom Metazoa; phylum Chordata; class Actinopteri; order Gobiiformes; family Odontobutidae; genus Perccottus; species Perccottus glenii. Next base: position 23,962,299 of record CM044556.2, on the reverse strand, counting down.
GTCCCTAAAGAGTCAAAAAATATGCTGTACCTTTACTGTTGTAAAAGTTTTATTTATGTTACATTTCTCATAATATGCTGCAGAGCTCTGGAGGCACAACAATAGACAAACTGAGCATCAAACAGAAAACAGTTTTTACCCTTTCACCAAGTTTTCCGACCTCGCCAGTTATCCCGGACTCGCCCTACAACAAAGCAGCCAATTAGCATATCACAAACTTATTCAAGCCTTTCATTGTTAGTTCAGATCACTAAAACTGTGCTCACAGGCTATTCCCATGTGATGATGGAAAATTAACATCTCATTTACACATATTTTAATGGAATATCAGAAAAACAGTGTCATAGATAAATGTTATTGAGTTTAGGATGACAGTGGTTCAGGGATGGAAGTGTGCCAGTTTTGTCTGTCTGACCTTGGGTCCATCTGGGCCTGTCAGTCCAGAGAAACCCTGCCTCCCAGGTCTACCCTGAACAGAAAGAAAGAAAGCATAACACAAAACTTATCTTACTGGAAAATAAACTGACTATATCTCATGCAGCATGTGCTCTTCTATTAGAGAAAGCAAACAAGACACTGATACCAACCAATAACAGTATATACTATGGACAACTTCCGTCTATTGGTCCCCTTGTCATCATGACAGGGCAATAAAATGGCGGTTACATCCGGGCTTTTCCACTTTTACTGCATAGTAAAATAATAGTTTTCAAATAGCATAAACGGACGTTGTCATATAGCTCTAGAGACCGGAGCCTCAAGAGCTCTAGAGACCGGAGCCATCTTTTGTACCAGGCTGTAAAAATGATTTTTAAACTTGTAAAGTCGCCATTGAATTTCTCCTCATAGTTCCGCTTTTGGAGCCTGCACTCTGGTGGACGGCGGTATATCGCTGTATATCGCTGTATATATCGCTGTATATCGCTGTATGGTGGCGCATTACTCAAGGACCTTTTAAGGGGTTCCATGAGAGAGGCTTGATACCAACAAGAGGTCCCTTTGTGGATGATCCATAAAACAAAGAGCTGTTTGCAGCCTGAAAGACTACATTTCACAAAGTCAGAGGGTATTTTTTATTTCTGTTTACAGTAATTGCTTGTGAGTTATACCTTTGGAGTGAGTTGAGTCAGCTCTAGCATTATGCAGGAAAAGTCATGTCTATGACTTAGCTTAAACAGACTCCAAACACACATTTGTTTTGATTACTTTAATACTTTGTAGACTATAAAATAAGTTGAAGCAACACACAGTAAATAGCTGTCCAATTTTATATTAGTCTTTCATAACAGAACAATTTGAGTGATCTGTCAGCCATGGTTGGTCAAACCTGACAATAGTTGTTTTGTGAAATAAGGGGGGGGGGATTCAATGCAGTAATTTATGTTTTCGTATTTAAAACTAGTCTTTATATGAGATTCTTCTTAAATTTTCACTTACCTCAAGTCCAGTAGGTCCAGTTGGCCCAGTAGGTCCCTCATTCCCCTGATTAGACATGGTAAAAAAACAATAACATTTTTATTTTGCCCATTTTCAAATAGTGTGTGTTCAGTTGTGAATGGAAGGGCAGACAGAGAGAGGGGCTGCGATACACACAGTGCTCACGCCTTCTCCAACCACCACCACAGTCACACACACTCATACACCAGAACTGTGGCACTGGAGGCAAGGTGGGTTGCGGGTCTTGCCCAAGGACACTACAACAGTGCTTTGGCAAGCTACAACAGTATGAACTGGGGAGAGCGGGACTTGAACCGCCAACCCTCCGGTTATAGCACACTCTACCACTGAGCCACCGCGCCAAACAACATGGCTTATGACTAACCTGAAGTCCCGGTCTTCCTTTTGGACCTGGTAAACCTGTACACCCCCGTTGGCCCTGTGGATTACGTTTATAAACAATGAGCTGTTACATAAAAATAATTTAGCACTTGTAAATGAAGATGTTTAGGGAGAGCACAGAGGTCTGGTACACCAACCAGGGAGCTTTTGGTTTATCTTCATTATCTTTTGCCTAAACAGGTTTGAATGATTTATATGGTTTATTAGACCCACCATATCTTTCTCTTAATACAACTGAAATAAAGGGACTCTACTAACCTTAGGTTCCTCAGGGCCATTTAGACCTGGTGGGCCTATGTCCCCTGGAAATCCCTATGACAGAGGGTAATTATAATTTTAATTAATATAACATGGTCACATAAAAATAATGGTCATTTCCATTTCTATTGCCTTTGCATTGCATTATCCATTTTTTTTCTATATTTTCTTTTCTGTCTTGATGCTTGTTAATGTAGCATGTAAACAAAATACTCTAGATGATAAATGCACCACATTTGACCTACCTCTAGTCCAGGTGGACCAGGAAAACCAACAGGGCCCTTTTCACCAGGTTTACCCTAAAGATGTCATACATAATATTTACAAAGCTACTCTCTACAGCAAATGTTTCTAGACACAATTCTGTTATTACTTCTATCACCTTGTATATTTTTGAGCCAAAATATAACATTCACTAACACTTTCTTGTGAACCTAGAACTTTCCATAACAATGCTAAAATGAGGACATTATATAAAAAAGGATGCCAACTACCAGAGGTCCAGGTTTTCCACACGGACCTTTCAGCCCAGGTGAGCCCTGGAGACCCTGTAACAGAATAGTACATTCATTTATAGTGTTTAATAGTAAGACAAAATGAAAATAAAACTAAATACAGTAATATAAACAGAAGAAATATACCTTGTCTCCTTGAAATCCACTTTCTCCTGGCTCCCCTGGTGAGCCAACTTCCCCCTTATCAAAAATAAAATAAATGTAAAACTATAATACAATAAGAATATCTTAACTATTCTATTAAAACAAAGCCTCAAGCTAAATCACTCATCATTATACAGTCTTTTTTTAATTTTTTGCAGAGTCATAGATATGTGAATGCCTCTCTATGATTATGTGAAACAACAAAACAACTTGAGAACGGCAAAGGAGATCACCTTATCACCTTTCAGTCCTTGTTCTCCAGGGTTTCCTGGTACTCCCTTTAGAAGAAAAAGCCAAGAATGAATATGATTCTGTTTTGATGATCAGTTTGGGTTTACCAAAGCAAATGGAGTTGAGAGAAATTTGAGTCCTGTATACACAGATTAGATTAAAGCAGTGTTAACTTTAATCATTATTACTTGAGGGAGTGAAAAATGTAAAACTAATACTTAAAACCATACACAATAAAAACATACCTTGAGCCCTGGAGGTCCTGGTGAGCCCATCATGCCAACAGGACCCATGTCTCCCTGCCAACAGTAACAAGCAGAGTTTATTTACTATCAGTAAAAAAAATATTGTTTGTATACTGTAAAACAAAGGCATCTAGACGTAGCTTTTAAGGTGAAGACGTTTCATTCCTCATCCGAGGAACATTTTTTAATTCTGAGTTTAACTGGTACGAGAGCTGAGCTGATATCTCTGATCAGTTGAACTCAGAATTGAAAATGTTCCTCGGATGAGGAATAAAACGTCTTCACTTTGAAACCTACGTCCAGATGCCTTTGTTTTAACTTTTACTTCATTATGTCCTGGATGACTGAGAACCTCCTCCACGGACTTTTACTGTATACTGTTATCTTAACATGTTTTCTAGGAAACTAAACTGAACCAAATGTTTTCTTATGAATACAAATATAAGGAAGTTAGTTGAACCAGAATTATGAAAAAAATAATTATTAAATATTATGCAATACAAAACTCACAATAACACCAGAAACTCCAGGAGGACCAGCAGCTCCTAGTTCACCCTAAAAGTAACAAGATACAGCTTAAAAACATGGACAGAGAAAACGCAACATAAGGATAGACTAAGACTAAGATCTGAACTTTGTAAAATATTGTCCCACTCTTAGTTTATTCTTTTAAAATTATGCATTTTTGTATGCATTTCCTCAGTTACTTTAACATAGCAACTGAGCACTTGGCACATCCAGTCGATAGATGCAGAACACACAACCCAGTGTAGCCTTCTCATTTTTCTAAACATGAAACAAGATTAATACAGCCAAAGGCTCATCTCTTTATCCCACCAGAGGGGGAAGTAAAGGTTGAGAAGGCACATGGATGTAAGCCATCACTTCTCACAGTGTCCCTGTCAGTCATAAGAAGTAAAGGTCGAACTAAAGAAAGAAGGTAAACTGCTGATCCAATCCTAAGATCAGTAATTATTATGATGAGTGAGTAGCTCCCTTAACAACAGCACATTTCTCAAAGTCAGTGACATTCAGTGGCGAAAGCAGTATTACAGTAAAAACATCAAAAATTTATGCAATGATGCTTGATAAGGTTTATTATTTTTTAATTGAAAATAAATTTACAATTTTGGTGCTGACTTCTGAGATGAAATGATGTTCACTTACTGGGCTCCCATCAAAGCCAGGAGGTCCCCTCACCCCAATGTCACCAGGAAAGCCCTGGGCACACAAAAGCAGGGTAGTTGTTAACCTAAAGAGGGAGCTGTGTGCCTTCATTATATTCACATTTCTTTTGAGGTTTGGCATTTAATTGGTTAAGATAATATAGATAAAAATAAATAAATAAAATAAATAAAGACAATAATCTGTACACAGTGAAAGTCAAGCATATCCCATCAAATGCCTTGGCGCATATAATTCCTAAGCGCCAAGCAGGAGATTCCTCAGATGTGCAGTGAGACTATAAGTTTCATTTGGGCACATAAGGGCAGTGAGCAGCCCACAAACCAAACCCCCTGGATTTGCCTAAATGGTCGTATAAAGCAGCTTGGCCCAGGAAATGCTGACTAGGTCCTTCCTTTGATAGCCATAATTCCATTATGAAAAGCAGACCATGAGGCCACATGCTGAACATTTGTTTGTTGCTATGTCAAGGTCAACAGACAACCCATTGCATCATAGCTCAGCACACATCCCACAGAAGGCAAGCACTACGGTTAGACACATTAGAAATTACACTACACTTGATACATCTACCTCATTAAGTACAACGTACTGTGTAACAAACTGTAATAACATGTAACTACATTGTACATAAATACCATAACCCTAGCCTAACTACAATATGTAAGTACACATAATTCCAGTATGTATGTACTATGTAGTTACATATTATTATAGTTTGTTACACAAGGAGCTAAATACAATATTTTAAGTGTAGTGTAAAATAAAGTGTGACTGAGGATTGTTATGTGGCGGACTAAGAATAAGCTATTACAGATAAAAGTTTAGTATTATAATAGTAGTATAATATTTTTTACTGCAAGAGCTATCAAAGCAAAAATGACACAGCGTGTGGCGATATACTGAGTTTCAAACTCTGTCACATTTCTGTCTAATTTAATTATTGAATCAAAGACAATAGCCAATTTTTATTTGAGAAGTGGCTTATTTAAATGTTTGCCTTGAAACTTAACAATTGTAGTGTTAGTCTCCATCTCAAATAAAAACTATTATTTTAATCAACACTATTCTTGCCTCTCCATGTGGCATGAATACATCAAGGGTATACATCCTAAAACGTTACATTATGTTGTTTTAACATATAGTAACACTTGAGTCGTTACAGTAACAAATAGTAAAAATATCAATAGACATATCGATTGACACAAGAATATTCACAAGGTAATGTGTTGTATGTTGTAAGTATTGTGAAAGAAAACTTTACCGGCCTACCCATCTTGCCCTTCTGCCCATGCACACCAGGAATTCCCTAGAAACACAATATAAAAAAGGTTATCTTCAAGCAAAAATTCAATGTAGGTAAGAAGTTGTATATCAGTTTTTTTCAGAGTCAGGAATCCACATTCTAGCTTTAAGCCCTTCGGATGGGTTGCACTGCAGTATCTTATAAAGGTTGTTTGGCTTTTTTCATTGCGCTTCTCGGACACTTAAAGTATTGTCTAATGTGCACTTAATCTTTAAGCAACTAATACTTACTCTATCGCCATCAGGACCCAGCAGGCCAAATAGCCCAAGAACACCAATGTGACCCTAAGAGGATGGATTAACAATGACAGACATAAGAAATAAATGATTGATATGTAAACGTATTGACATGGTACAGTAAAAGAAAATGAACAGAACTAACAGACATGAGCAAAGTACCACTGTCTCAATAAAAAAAATAACATTTCTAAAATCTCTAATACGTCACACTGATTCGTCTGTAACAGCTTTAAGGACACACGCTCACAGAAGAATGAAATCTTGAAGGGGCAAGCCTTGAGGCAAGTGTATATGCCCATGGACTGCATGGTGCTGGCTTCCACGATGTAGTCCAAGGGCACATACCCTCACGTCAGGGATCTCTGATGAAGTCTCTGCTCGGCTATATTTTAGAAACTAAAATCACAGAGGATTCATTGAATGCATCTTCATGGTATACTAAAAAAAGAATAATAGTTATTGTACATTCATGGTTAGTAATAACATCTGAGTCTGTGAAGAACACCACACAAAGCCATATTAGAGCTTTTTCCTGAATTTACTTACCAGGACTCCTTTCGGTCCCATTTTCCCAACAGGGCCAGGTGAACCCTAAATGTGATGGATAACAAAACATTTACAAACATTTATAGTTTTTGCTCACACAGGCACAGTTGCATCATGATGTATTGCATGACATAAACCGCAGCTCTAGTGATTGCCGGTCTACAAAGGGTAGGGGGTGCTAAAGGCCAGTTCATCACACATCAAGAGTCGATAAAGATTAGGCTTCTGTCACACAAGACAAAGAATAGACTGCTCCTGAACTTGCACAAGATTTTTCTTGGAGTTAAAAACTTATTATTTTACATATGGATATGTAGTGTTAAGTTATAAAGTAGAGTTAAGTCATAAAAAATATTTCATTGCATTTTTCATAAACAATGGTAGTATTTTTTCTTTCTTCTTTCTATCTAGATGATATTGATGTTAAACACTACACTTATTAGACAGAAAAGAATAGCTTATTCCCAGTGAGGCAAGCAAGACATTCGTTTTAACACGTTTTCTTTCATCACAGTTCTATTTATTGTTGAAACCTTGTGACATTTTATATCCGTACTCAACCCAGACATCCATTGCTAAAACTTAATCCTGGCTATTTCCCAACAAGTGTAGCTCCATTTTGCTGGCAATCCAAAAACCTTTTTTTCCTCCCCCAGACAAACATTTAATTTGGGATTTATAAGTTACATTAATTGCCATGCCCCTGCCAATAGCCGAGATGTTACACGCACATTCAATATCTTTAAATCTAATTTTGTGTTTCACTAAAATTCATATTTTATTCATCATTCTGACAGTGAGCAAAAACAACCCCTGAAAATTTGATTTATTCTAAGCCAGAAAAAAATCTTATTGTTTTAAAAAGCACAATTCCCAATAGCAATAATACTACACCTGCACTTATTGTTTTATCTTTATGTGTATAGCTGTGTTTGTGTGGTCCTGCCCAACTTGCATCGTAACACTAGATTTACTGCACCTGCCTGCCAGGATAGCCTTTGGCCCCAGGGCTTCCATCATCTCCCCATTCACCCTGGGCAAAGAAAGAAGGGCTTCAAATCACTGTTACGGGAGATTAAAATAAAAATACAAAGAGCCACAAAAAGAGCAAACAAGATGCAATTTATAGAATGATTAAACTCATTGCCGGGAACAGGAATATTTTTAATGCTGTTAACATATTATTACTCACTTTCCCAGTCTCCACACCAAACAAATTTTAATCCAAATGTTAAACAGGCTTTCAACCACTATCTATAATACTGCACAGATCTCTGCACAAAAAATGTTTACTACAAATGTTTTAAGCATATGGCACAATTCTGATTAAAGACACAAAAGATTAACATGTCTGTGATTGTGACACTACACATTCCTCACAGAAACAGTGCACAGGATTTAGACTCGCCAAGAGAGGGAGCAATAGAGAGACAAAGAGGAATGAACTAGGGTTTTTGAACTTCATTGCCAAAAATTCTATCTTGCCCTTTTCCAGACAGATTATTACATTGCTTTAGATGGCTACCAAAGCTATCATTTAAACTGATCCTCGATGTTGAGAAAGAAAATACTCACAGGTTCCCCAGTGATACCCCATGGACCAGGGTAACCTTTCTGTCCCTGTTGATTGAGACACATCATGTCATTTTTTACAGACAAATAAAAATAAACGTTATCTCATCTTAGGTGAAAAGGACTAACTAATGTCACTGCCAAAAGCTTTCAGGAGATATTAATCTTCCTACTGTCAGCAAGAACAAGTTCAGCTTCTGCAAACCAGAGATGTGGTATTTATTTGGTATTAATGTAAAGCAGAAGCACTTGACTTTAATGTAAGGTAAACAAAGTGGAGAGAGAAAAGTTGTGTCTGTAATGGATAAGCTCTCCCTCCTAATTTTTCTGTTTATGGTGAGCTACAACTGAAAAATACCTTCCAATGGTATGTTTCTATTATGTTTTTGTTATTTTAAAATGGACAGATAATGACCAATCATGGACCACAATCCATATGAAGCAGACCAGATACAGTATATAATAAAATTCTTGGTGTCTCAGTACATCTCAATACAATCTAAATCTAATGAAGACAGTCAACAACAGTTTTAATTAGTGAACCTTACACCAGCCAAGAGGCAAAGTGCTGCAGCAGCTTGGCTCCTTACAAAATAACAGATATTTGCAAGTTTTAATCTACATTGTCTTTTTTATTATAACAAAGCTCTTTTCTGACTAGATTTATACTTCAGCAATTACATTTTTCTATAATGCTGAGGAGAAGGAAAGAAAAGTACTATAAGTTTCAAATTTAGTATTGCAGTGTGACAATCAGTGTTGGTTGCATAAGACAGTGTTTGAGTTTTACATTGTGTTTGAACACTGTACATGCAGTAATGCCTTTTGCCTTTCACGTCTGATGAATGACTCATAGGCAACATTCTCATTACATCTTTACACATTTCCCACAAGGATGAGGTTTGTTTTGGCGATGGTCCAGAGTATGAGCACAGACCCAGCAAAAGTGTTTAAATCTTTTTACTGATTGTTTGGCAAGAACAGATAAAAGAACAAATGTTAAACTTCATCTGTGGAAGATGAGGGAATTCAATGGAATTTAATATAATAATTTGTTGTAAGGAGTTTTGGTTTCCTATGAACAAGTTTATTTACCTTACGTGGCATCTAAATTCTCACTGGGTTTTGTGATTTCTCAAACTCCCAAAAATCCATCTTGTACTGCTCCAGGCAAGATTTGACAACCAGGAAACTATTTTACTGTTACAAATGTAAACACCATGTTGTTGCTCTGATCGGATATAATTGTGTAGCTGACCGGTGGTTTATCCAAACACAGACCAAGTGGAATGGAAGCCCTCACCCAAGGTTCAATGTTGGGTGATTAAGAAAAATTGGAAAGAATGAGGTCTGTGCAGAGTCCGGCTGATTGCATTGCTTTTTTAGCTGCTTTGAAACTGAACTGTTATCAATTGTTTGGGTTTAATAATAACATAGAAATGTTTGATTAATACAGATTTAATCTCAATCAACCCTAAGTTAACACCACTTAAACCGTAACAGGGTGCTACTTGCAAAAAGCTCACGTAGTTATTATCAAAGCAATTAGCATGTTCTCAAGCCACTGATAGACTGAGTCAAGAACAGTCCTATTGAATCACTGATATACCTTTACATACAGTCAAAGACTACAGACTGCAGTTTAAAGCTAGGGAGAATACATTGACACTAAACATCACTCCAAAACATGTCACCCCGTATAGGTTAATATGTGGTAAAGTGCTGTATCGCTAAATCTAAGTGAGTACAACAGTAATGGTCCAACCGATGAGAGCTCAGATCGCCTCTTCTATCTGTCTGAACCCACAGGAGAGCAACAACACAGGTGTGCTCCATAACACCTGTATTTAGTTAGGCTGCTTTCCAAACATCTAAAATATCAATGTTTGGCTCAATGTCCCAAACACTAACCTCTCAGCTCAGTCCAAGCTGCCTTTAATGGTGGTTCAAAGTCTACATTTAGTGATGAGTAATGAGATCATTGTGCATTTATGCTAATTAAAAATGTACATGCATCAAAATAATTATATTTACTTATGTCTTTCAATCTTCAAATATGGTATTTACCACTCATGTTTATAACAATGTATTATTGACTACTCTCACAGGAAGTTGAAACATGTAGATTACCCTGTATTTCTGTATATAAGTGTTAACAATTAATTGAAAAAGAAAAGAAGTTCTTGAAAATCAACAGCAAAAGATAAAAAGGATGGTACTCGTTCGATCAATAAACTGAACTAAAAACTACAGACAGAAAAAAATTTCTCTACCTTTCTTCCCGTTATGCCAGGTATTCCATGGATGGGCATAACACCAGGCTCTCCCTAAAGGAATATAGTAAATACCATTAGAAATGTGTAATCTTCATGTCTGTGTGCAAAAGGAAGTGATAACATGTCATACTTTATGTCCTTTTTGTGCTTGACCGGGAGACAATCCAGGATCTCCCTTCTGTCCCTAGAAGATAAAAGGAGTGCAGTTGATAAGGGCTGACAGCAATGACTACAAACTACAGAGAAGCTTACAGTAAGCACTTCATCCCACTCATTGGTGAGGCAAGCAGATGTAGTGTATTTACACAAGCATACAGGCCATTTATGCCCTCTGTTTCCTCAGTTTACACCAAGCCACGGAGAGGAGCTCGGGAGTGACTGTGTACATTCTTTTCCCTTTTCAGGCAGTGAAAATCTTGTCAGTTCAATCTGGGTCAGCATTTAAAATTGAATCATACTAATGAAAGAGAGAAAATTCAATTCAGGCCAATAAACAACCAGATCATTCACTTTTTAGTTTAAATGTTCAAAGATACGAAAAGGATTATAAAAGGATTAACCTATTGTGTATTGTTTGCACACTAACCGAACTGCAAATACATATTTAATTCTATTTTATTTACACAATGACTCACTGAATTGATATTTCTGGGGATGAATCAGAATGTAATTTGTAAATTAACATTTAGGTACAAAATTATTTTTGTACCTAATGTTCATGTTCATGTTTTCTTACAGCTTTGTAACACTTTTTAATCAATGGCAGAGCAGCCTGCTGTTTGAGGTCTCTGTGTAACTGGGTCAAACTGTTCTCGGCCAAGGTTTTGTAATGCTCCAGCCATGACACACATGTACCAAATAATAGTTGCAGTATTTCCTTGGTCTACAAGGGCCAAAACATGGAGTCTGTTATCTTGTTTAATTTTTAAGAAAGAGTGAAACTCAATTCAATGATTTTAAATGCAATTTTTAATGATTTTTTTTAATCTAGTAAACAAATGCTATTTTAAGAATAGAAATAAACTAGAAAACAAGGTGATTTCAAGCAAATGTATCCAAATGATTAAGTTGCATTTGAATAACTTCACAGGTGATAACAGCCACCTAATATTTAGGCTTTTGTTGATGCTGTACCTTTGGTCCAAAAGGTCCGGGCGGGCCAGGTTTTCCATGTGGGCCAGGAGGGCCCTACAAGAAAAAGAAACATGATAAAGGAAGACACTAAAGACAACCAGCATCAAATGGTCTTTCTAGTAAATATATTGTTTCTTTTGACCTGTCCATGTTATGGAGGACCACTCTCTGTGTAGTATGTGCTCTGTAAGACATCCTGTGTGTCCATGAACAGCCTGTCCAAGTTAGGACATATGGATGTGATTTTTCTCTTCCCTTCACTTTCCTCGTTTCTGGGGGTCCCACAATGTGAAGGCCACTCATCCATCACACAATATTCACCAATAGCGCTGCGCCACACACTTAGGGCATGTGTGATTTATAATGTCGTTAGATATGATTTATTGAGGGCTCTATGCTAAATCTTTTATCAAAATGTAGCATCACCTGCTGCAAGCTTGGCCAGGTGGCTTGTAGGGGGCGCAGAGAATGAGAAGATAATATATTTTTTACAAGCTGACAGCTCCATAAATTTACACAATTTCACTTCAGTTTCACTGAAGTGTACCTGGGAGTTGAGTCAAAATACTGAAAAGGAAAAAAACTTCTGCAGCCAACACTAAAATGATCAAACATACTAAGATGTTCAGAATCAACGGCTACTGTATTTTTGGCCTATTCTTTAACTTTCCATGTGTTTTAAGGAGAGATCTTTCCTCTGAGTTGTCATGGACATGAGGAATAGCATTACTGAGTCCAACAGACGGTGCAGGCTAGAGATCCAAGCGTATGGTTGGAAGATTCAGTCGGTCTCGTTATTAGCTGTACGCTATTAGCAAACTGTGGAGTGGAGTTAAACATCCTGGCAGGTTGTTCCCCTCAAACTGAGACCTGTCCTATAAAGGAGATTCACTGCTGCACATATGGAGACACTTAACAGAAGCACATCTACAAATATCCTTCTCCTGTTTTGACCAATCACAGGATTCTCCCTCTCACTAGCTATTAAAACATGTGGAAGTCATTACCTCCACAAGAGGGGGGTGGTCCTTAGCAAATGTAAGGCAGACAGAAGATTATGAATTGTATTCTCACAGTGTATAAGGTAAGGAGGCGAGGTGGTCGGTGTTATAAGAATAGTGATAAGGAAAATGATGACATATCTTTGAGACGCTGAGCTGTAAATCATATCCTAAGTCTATCCAAAAGCACACAGCGGCACCTGTAGACCTGCAGATGTGGGACACATGTCAGAGCTGTGATCTGCTTTAAATGTGAGCCAGGGATTTTCATAGGAATGTTAGATGGAGGGCTATTGTTTTCATATGCCATTATCTTAGCCATCATAATTTGGTGATGTTTACACAGATTACGTGTTACATCCAAGTAAACTATTGTGTTTGACATTATGCAAAAGCATCTAATTTAACATTTTCCCAGTGTCAAATTGTGACTGCACTTAGGAAAGTAACTTTCCGATTTACAAAGCCCTCTTTGATGCCATTTTAAGCCTCCTCTTCAGGGATAGGTGAACTCTTAGTTCTCTGTGCTCTGTCAGGCTTATAGCTGGATCAAGCAACATGAGCACTCTCACATGTAAATTATGCTTTTCGATGGTGGCAGCACTGAGACTGTCTGCTCAGTCAGACATCAAACCCTGCTGCCAGAGACATACAGCCCAAAAACTGCTGCGCCATTCCGAATTCTGACAGCTTTCATGTTGAGTTTTAGCCAAACACAATATACACTGTATTCTTAGACATTCAATGTTACTTAATGTATTATTTTGAAGTTTTAACAATTACAAACTATATAATTATCAATGCAGTCTCGAAGGGCTCTCAAGAGCTTAATGAAGAATAACCAGAGTAGAGGTCAGTGTACTACAGGTTCAAGCAGCTGAGTTCCAGTGCGGGTCTTAAATGGCAGAAGAATGGCACAAAGCCCTCATTCTTCTTTTATTAAGAGATTCGATTCCCTCAGCCCAGTCCTCTGAGGCCCAACCACAGTGCATTCTCTTAAGGGCAGGTAGTCCTTGGATACAACCATCATAGGCACAAGTGGCTTAACACAGATACATCTGAAGTAACTTATTACTGTTATTGAGGTCAAAAGGCAGGTTAGAAAACATAGAACTAAAACCATCTCAGTGTCCTCCTGTCACAAATAAGGATACTATTTTTATCCTTTAAAAACACTAGCTTATAACATCTGCAATATGTTTATTCCATTGGGAGCTCACAGTTGTAGACTGAGATTTAGCCTGAAATGAAAGACAGCAGCAGAGGACTCAATCCAAAACACAAGATGAACTGACTGACTTTGGACATATGCCTGTTTTATGGGCTGCAGCCAATGTATGAAAGGGCACTTTAAAAAGTTATGTCTAAATCTTGTGGAGCTTATAGTTGTTTGTGTTCCAGTTTTACAAATGGAGCTTGGCAGCAGCATGATCAAACCCAGTGCCAATAAAAACCAAAGTAAGCCAAGAATGTTACTCAGGGCTTGATCAAAACGTCTTCTCTATCAGTCTATCTAATGTACTTACGGGAGTAACAGGATGAAGGCATTTAGAGTATTGATATAATAGACTTGAAAGAAAATAATGAAAAGACAGAAAGAACTTTGCTGGAGTTGAGAAAGACACTTACACGTGGCCCCCTTTTACCCGGTTTTCCTGGCAACCCTTGAAGCCCTTGAAGTCCCTGAAAGAAAAATGTAAAATATGTTAAGTGTGGTAAATAATATAGGGGCAACTGTAGCATGCAATGTGTCAAGTCAAAGCAAAAAAAAACTATGCCAGGATCAATCATAGTAAGTATTTCACCACCAAATCCTATTTCTCAAGCAAACTTTCAAACAAAAGTCCGAACAGCTGAAACATTGGCAGACATGACAATATCTTGTTAGAGGATTTTGTAGCTGTCCCTCTGCACTGGGTATTATTTCAGCCTAAAACCACTACAGTACATTTGGAGTCTGACTCAGTGTCAGGGAGGTCTGAGCGTGTTCCAGCCTCAGCCACTGACATTAATTATGGGCATCAGCTCGCTTTGAAACAATTTCATACATGGATTAGCAAAGCTTTGAAAGGTCAAATCTAATGAGAGGTCAATCTGAGACTTCTGACTTTGCCTCAAAAGTTAACATTGTTATTTTCCCATGACTCAGAACTTACAGAAATAAGAAAACACCACTCAAGAAAGTACCAGCTAAAACTGGGTCATTGTGGTAGTCTGCAGAAAGCACTTTTGTTAGCACAAAAAGCTGCAACACCATCTTTCATACACTCTGTAGGCTCAGAGGGGATTTCTGAAACTGTAGTGGTCAAGCTGTAAACACATATCCAGCTCATGCTTCACACAGCAGTGCGTAAGTGAGGACTAGGATGATGGTGTAGCTTATTCAAATGGTGTATAATGTACATGAGAAATGGGCTGTCAGATTTAGATTTGGGCCAGTCAATTCAGACAATCACACTAGATGTATATGCCATATTATTGTTCAATAGAATCATTTATTCATTGATCACAGGGGGCTGGAGTTTATCCCAGCTGCTTTGGGCCTGAGGCGAGGTACAACTGGACTATGACCAGTTTGTGACATGGTTGACACTTGGACACAGACAGACAACTATTTGAACAATTTAAAGTCACTTCTACATTGTCTGATTGTTTAACTAAAAATAAAACAAAATTACTTTAGATACGATTCAAATCATGAGCTACAAAGTAATACCAAAGAAGCATTTGCCATGAGTTCATAGTGTAGAAACTTATTGCTCTCATTGTCTCCTCAAACCAATTACACACTGTCCATGGTCCTGAAACATTAAACCTCTTTAGCCATTAATTAATTAATAATTAGCAATACCGCTTGAATACTGAGTGAAAAGCATAAGAGTTTGCTGAAGGAGGAAAGGACAATGGCTGAGATAAAAAATTTAAAATAAATAAATAAAAAAACACTGAAGCTGCACATGTGGTAATGAAAAATATATTAAAACAGTATTAATAAAAAAAGTTTTAATAAACGGAGAAATAAACTTTGTTCACGGTATCTAGCCAAAATGGGGCAGAAGCAAAAATAAATGGTTTTAATTTTATTACGAACATTTAAATTAAGACACTGTGCAGAAAGTAAAGGATTCTTCAATAATACACACACTCACCGGTGGTCCAGGATCCCCCTTTAGTCCAGGTGGTCCCACCAAAAGTAAAAACGGAGTTGGTTCCAGGTCAAATGTTAGAAAGCCATCAGAAGCGGGGGGTGTGATTAGAAAAAAGGCAGTGGGTTTGACATCCTGTACACCGGTTGGTTTAGACTCAGGTTTTGATGTAGGTCTCAGGGGAAGGTGTTTTTTCTGAAGCAGGTGGTTGTCTGAAGAAATCTCCTGTGTAGATGATGTTGTGGTTTGAAAGGATAGTTTATTTTCTGATGGCACAGTGGATGGTGGTAAATCCATTGTTTGTTGAGGTTTTTCAAAGTTATTATCTGCTTCCTTCATGTGATGCTGTGATGTTTTAAGAGCCGTAGTAACAGACCGAGTTGGATGTTTAAGTGGGTTTTCCAATACTCGAGAAAGGGGTGAAGAAACAGAAACAGTACCAGGTTTCATTGTGGTTAAATCCTGATATATCATTGATTTATTCAATATCACTAGGCGGCGGGTTGAAGCATGAATTGTAGTCCTTGAGTTTTCTCTAGTAAAAGCAAAAGTAGGTGCCTGGGCCTTGGGAAGCTCTGTAAAAAACAGTGGGGTTATGTGTGTGACAGAAATGTTTGAATCTGTTGATAATAGAGGTAGCAAGGGTGGAAACACAGGCCGATACGTGTCAGCTTCACGGCAGTGTTTCTTAATATAGTCACAATAGTTCTGAGCTGCCTTGGCAGAGGGATAGATGTCAAACTGACAGACAGCACCCTCAAATGGTGCAATGGTAGAGTTGAGTTTTCCCAACAAGAAAGAGCCCTCTGGATCCAGGGCCTCTTCGTTTTTTGAATGCAGATCTAAATACATGCTTTTTTTCCCACAAGAGGTGTGTAAAGAAACCTGGTGACCTTGAATATTTACAGCCATGTTATGCCACTGGCCATCATGAACATCATAGTCAAAACCCACAGAGCTCCTTTGTCCCACATAGACTGAAACCATCCCAGGACTAAACTGAACTCCAAGCTGCAGTTTCCTTTTCTTTGACAGAATGGAGAAAAGAAAAGCGCTGTTGATTCGATGAACCGAGAGGCTGAAGACCAGGGAGAGATTGTTGATATTGAAGGACTCGGGGATAACAGTGTACAGAGGAACCTGGAATCGTGCCCTTGGGGTAAGGATGACTCCAGACCTGAAGGGGATGACACCATTTGGGATGGGCCGGTTGCCTGAAGATGACAGTCCTGCCCTTCTTTCAGAAAGCCCAAGTTGCTGGAGAACATCCACATCTTGAGGGAAAACAACAGAGAAGTAAAAACATGAGGCAAATAAAATAAAGCTCAATCAGCATTACCTCCAAGAATAAACAGATAATGTGATATTAGATGATATGATATTACTTTTACTATCTTTTCTCTCATGCAAAGTTCAAAAGTTTAATGTAGAAATACAAACAGTAAGACCTCTAGTACACATCAACAGAGTTTAGGTGATTACGGCAAATTATGTAATGGTTACATCAGTCTTAATGAAAAGCAATCTCAGGAAACTCAGACAGACTGATGTCTCTGGAGAGTGGAGGAGCTTTAAGAGGTGTGTGTCGGGACAGAAAATATATTTCACTTTGTCACATAATGTCTGCTGATTAGAGGAGATACGTAGCTTTGAGAGTGACTCAAGCACCAGAAAATACACTGCAGTTGTTGACTCCAAGTTTTAATTGCTATGTGTGTCTCATGGGAGAAAAACGTGGGTAATTTTCACACATTGCACGACATGGCATTGCTCCTAATTGTAGCTTTCCTGTTGTGTGTTTGCTTTGTTAAATTCACTTGCATGGTAGCAAGAAAGGGCAATGTCACTATTCTGTATCTAATCTCTAAATGCTTCAATTACCATACAAGAAACAAAACATGCCCTTGTGAAGTGAAGCTCTAGAAGTCTTAAAGGGGTTTTGATGAAGGGATAGGAAACATGAGATTATAGCCTAAAATGCTTATGTCATTATTATTGTGAAAGGTCAAATAAAGGCTCCTTATTTAGTAATATTGGAAGTCTCTGCACTTACATCAACCCATGTGCACAGTAAAACTCACTGATAAATAATTCATTCAGATTTAGCCAAGGAAAAAAAAGAATAAATATAGACACTGGTCTCTTTTGAGGGAGGGAAAGCTGCTCTGAGTCTGTGTGTGCAGACAGTGGGAGGTCACTGAAGAGTAAGCACAAAGAAGAAAAGGAACTTCAAAAGAAACTAAAGGCAGAAAATCTTCTTGAGTTGAATTTCTAATAGGCCATGGATTTGAATTTTTAATAGAGTATGGTGAGAGCAAAATTGTTCTTTCAATTATTTGTGATCTAGCATAGGGCCTTTTTTACAAATTTTAAACTAAGCTGGTAGGCGGGCTGCCCAGGGCTTTTTGACCCCCCCACAAGAAGTAAAGAGAAAATGAAGAACTAACACAGAAGTGTCTTTACTAAAGAGTGGGAACTTTTTTATCAGTCTATTTCTATAGTTAGTATTTCCTGTATTAAAACATAGAGGATCATGCAAGAACTCTGCTGTACTAAGTAGTAGTTGGTTTGGGTTAGAGATCTATTTTCAATATTATTTGAAAATCACTCAAGGCTAATAATTAAAAAAGTTTGATTTATGCATGGATTTCTTGCAAACATCCTTTTTGTCTTAAAATATCCAAACTCCAGCTATTTCTATCACAGAGAACTAAAGCGCTGAGTTGATTTTGTTGTAGTTTCTTATTAAATAAAGGTGTAATTTTCAAATATAATGCATAATAATAAGCAAGTGTCCCTATGTTTGTATAACTATTGGTTTTCTAAGAAAGTGTTGAGTGAAAGAAAGGCTTATTCTCTGAGTTACCTACCTTCCGCTTGAGTCAGTCTTGAAATACAACTATAACAAAGTATAGCCCAAAGAATCACACATTTCCTGGATAGAAAGAAGAAAAAAGGTTTAAAAGAAAAGCAATTATTGTATTTTTTAGAAAATCTTCTTTAGAATGGGATTTATTAGGCAGCAAAAGACACACATGATGAAGAGGGGAAGATGTGTTTTAAATCTCAGAGCAGCAGATGGGTGACTCGTGTTTGATTACTAAAGTCAAATAGTCCTTTGTACCCAATAAAAAGTAATAAGCAACACTGAAAAGAACGAAGTGTGCAAGCTCAGGGCAAAACCACGTAAACATGACAAACAGTTTCCATTCATTTGCCATAAAAAATCAAACCTCCTCTAAAAACCTACTACAATGATTTTGATTGTGATGCTTTGCCAAGACCTCAGCATTTGCGTCAAGAAGCATAATCTAATTTACAGCACGAGCCACATTTTGCACATCATCAAAACTGAACTTAAAATATTAAATTTGAGGTAGTAAAGCCACTTTTTAACCATATCATTATTTGCTAATTAGCTACGGCAATTATTGGTGATGGGTGAGATTCAGAGTAGGACTGCACAATATCAATATCACAAAAATGTCCAAAACAAAGGCTTAAAATCAAACTGTGGTGCAACCAAATGAAAAAGTCTTGGTTTAGACCTGGTTAATTACTACATTTAGTCCTAATTTAGACCTGTTTTATCCTGGTTTAGTCCTATTTAATCCTGGTTTAGTCCTTTTTTAGTCCTAGTTTAAAACTGCAGATCTGTTTAATTTTGGTTTAGTCCTAGTTTAGACTTGTTTAATCCTGGTTTAGTCCTGGTTTAGACCTGTTCAATCCTGGTTTAGTCCAAGTTTAGTCCCGTTTAATCCTGGTTCAGTCCTAGTTTAATCTTTGATAATGATTTAGCTCCTGCATTGACGAGTAGACGTTAGTCCAGGGTATTATCACATGTAATATTGTTATCAAAATTTTTAAATCAGTTATTGTATATTGCACATTTTTTCAATATTATGCATCCCTAATTTAGATATGTTGTATTCAGCCCCTCAAAGACCGCATTTTAAAAGTAGTTTTCATAACAGTTATATTACATAATAATAAGATGCTACCTACTATAACAAATAACTGAGTGTGCCAAAGAATTCACTTTTACTTTTAACTGTAGTCTCGTAAAATATGTTATAGAGCTTTCTCAATGTATTTGTTATTATGAATTATAAGGACTCTAAAGTTGTTCAATTATGAATTATTAAGTTATTAAGTTCTTGAACATGTGCAACAGATGCTGAATCAGGATGTTATGGCTTCTACCATGTGAATAGCCAGGAAACACTCTGCAGTCTGTGGTTTCCCAGTTCTGGTGAAAGCTGCTGGTCAACTGCTGCTGACACATTTACCACTGAAGCTGAAGCTATTAAAGTTTCTTCCTTTCTCTTTCATACCCCACTTCTCTTACATAAGACTGAACAGAGAGGGGGGTCTTCCAAGATTCTTAAATGCAGAGTTGCTATATGTTCCAACATTTTTTTCAGTTTATACTTCCTTCCAATGGGACATCTGGCCAACCAGCTGAGTAAGAGGCTGTGAGGAGGAGAAGAAAGATATGGCTGTCTCCTCCTCTCATACATCCTCCTCAAATCAGTCCCAGGGCAGTTGGCAGCTGTCTCATACAAGGGCAGCAGAGTCTACACAGGCTTCCCCTAAAATGTCTAGAGCAGAGACAACTGTTTCCATAAAACGATATGCAATTGTAAAGTTCCTCAACTGTTTAGTGTTCAGAACTGACTACCTTTTGGCTACTTGACTTCATTTTTTTACAGACGTTTTGTTTTACTTGGTTAGCACTAGCTTTAGACACACCTGATGTTAATGAGCACGACCCAGACGAGCTTGACATTGTAACTCATTAATAATTATCAAACAGCAAATATATCTGTCCTGTTACTGAAATAAACTCACCCCCCGACTCCAGCGCTCTTTTGTGTGGAGTACGGGGCATTGTCCGGCTCCATAGCGGTTACTTCATTCTTTTGGAGAGTTTCTGCTACAGCCCTGACAAAGCACTTTCGCACAAACTTTTTCCATCCCAGATGCGCCTCAAAAGTCGCGCGAGGAGTGACCGCTGCCCGGAAGCGAAAACAAAACAATGAATTCAAACACGGAGGGATAAACCAATGAAACAGCTGCGTTTCCTCACATCTTCTTCTTCGTCTTTCCTCAGAAGTTGTCTCCAAATTTGGAAGAAAAAGAAAGACTCTCCAGTGAACTCAACCTGTGCGCTTCTTGTTAATATCCTTTTTCTTGTAAAGTCTGCTGCAGTAAACGCTGAGTCAAGTCGAGTGCCGCTTTCCCGGGAAAATTTTAACAAGACAGCATGACGGCTGTGTGTGTGCGTGAGTGAATGAGTGTGCGTCCCAAAATGAAAGTTGTATTGAAAGTATTGTGTACTGAGTGGAGTACAGAGAAGCGGAAACACCTCCCTTTGTCGCCCTCAGCTGACATCCCAGGATATGTGTGCATGAGTGTAACGTGTAGCCGAGGCTAAAGTCATTTTTAATCAATATCTCTGCTGGTCATTCAGTCAGTAGGTGAAATATAACATCAAAGGTAAATAATGAAGGATTTGTGATTTAAAGCTTAGAAATCCCTTTTATTATCGCAATTATTATGTACTTTGGTTCTTAGTTAAATTAACTTTGACATTGCTGCCACAGAAGAATCATGCAGATTGTGATGTCAACACTGTGGACAGGGTATTTGCAACAGATTATGGACATTACATGCAGATGTTTGATGTACTTTACATTTATAAATGTTGTTTAAAGTGATAAGAAGGAGCAACTATGAACCTGTGGACTTCACTAACTACCACCACCTGCATTTTGTATCATTCAAAGATGTTGACAGACTCAAAATCAATTTGCCACGTTAAATTAATGCACAAAGCCACCATCTGTCTATTATGAGCAACTTCTTCTGGATGTAATTAGGGAAAAGCATTCAAGATTCTGCAATTGCCTAACATTACATATCACTGAAATATCTCAATGCAGAGACCTTTTTCCTTAGCATATTTTATAATATCAAGTCTATAAAACTATACTAAAGAAAAGGAACCTGACCACAATCAACAGTTAAGCTGACAGCAAAGTTTATTTTAAAAAGAGTTTATAAAATGTATGTGATTAATGGAGAGATGAAGTGTGTGGGGGAATTTTCCATTCCTCAACACAGTGTAAACAGATTACTGTTTGTAGGTGCTACAATCTGTAATAATATATAGGCTATTACATCCAGTTTGAACAGCCTTTCCGCACCTTTTGCCTCACCAACACTGTCCACTTTCGTCCTCAACAGAGCTGCACTGGTGCCAGTAATGCAGCCCTGAATGTATGTGAGTGTGTATGTGCTGTCGTGTGCTGCAAATTTCCTCTGCCAAGGAAAGTCCTCATTGACCCGCCTTCAGCAAAAAGGCAATGACAGTGTCCAGGGGAGAGCCAACAGAGCACTGATTCAGCCGCCTGCAACTGGATCCCTCCTCCTCCTGCACATAGCCCCCTCGCAGTGGGTCAGGACGGAAGAGAACTCACCATCTTGAAAGAGCACTTCCCTTGTACCTGTCTGAGCTACATTGGAAGTGGGCTTTTGTTACTGCAACTTTCAGTTCAGGGACAAGAAAGGCAATGTCCTCGCAGTCTGAGGAAGACTGCGTTCTGGGGTGTTAGGTTTCAGTACTCTCTATAGAAGTCCTCGTGTAGCCCACACTGCCAAAGGGTCTTACTGAGATGCCAAGGTGGTCACAGTAAGAAGAAGAAGAGGCTTGCTGGCAGCTTGCAGCATGTCAGAGAAATGCCATGCTCTTTGCTTTGATGATGTGAGCACTTTGCTGAATAACAGCCTCACAAAAGTGCACAGAATACTAAGTTGCAGTCAAGATTTATTCTTTCACTACTGTAGGCAGTGGGTCGTTAAATAATTGTTATATAAGATATAGCTCCTTGGGACATATAAAGTAGAGGTTTGTGGTCTAATGTGCACAATCACAGTTGTCCATTCATGTTGGAAGAAATAACTGCCTTTACCCAAGAGCCATTTAGACAGAGTTTGGTTACTATCCAAGTAAAACACAATTTACTTTCACTCTTTCATTCCAATCATCAGCCCCTTCTGTAACTATTGTCAGGTGTGAAGGACAATGTGGCTGTATTTTACTTCAGACCAGTGCAGGATAATAAATGTCAGCTGGCCTAAATTCTGACATTACAATAGATATTAGAGTTTCAGGAAATTGGAGCCCTTTCCTGTAGACAGTCAGTGTCAATATAACTAGCATGCCTTGCCGATATGAGTCATCTTCACTCAGTAGTATTTGTAGTTCATACATTAGAGATAATCATTGTATTCTCTAAAACATTCATTTTTAAACTTTGTATACATCTGGAGTGTACTAAAACTGATAAAAAGGGTATTTTTGTCTTAACAAGCTGATGGAAACTGTTGCAAAATAAACACATGTTCTTTTTTCTCTTGTCTCGCTGACACTGGTGGTGTGTTTCCAGATACAGCTGGATTTAATAAGAGCAGGCCCTTGTGCTATGTTTACCCATTCCATACATCACAACAGAAAATTACAGAAAAGACAAATACTATTGTAAATTCACATATAATGATCATGTTTTTCAGATTTTTGTTCTTTGGTATAACACACTAGTCATCACTTCTTTTTTTTTTTTTTTTTTTTTGTGACAGAATTTAGAACAACTCTGTGTATTTCTGTGAATGGCCACTCTGTTGAGTTGCCTAATACCAGCATGTTTTGAGGTTAAGCTGAGGTTAGTAAATATATGTGCTATTTATTTTGTGGCTTTTACAGCATCAGCTACTTGTGGCCTCATGTCATGCTGCAGAGGTTTAAACACTTCCTGAATTAGGATTTATTCAGACTTTAAGCACAAACTGCTGTAGCAGTAAATTAGTGATGTAAGCCACACTTCTTTTGATCACGTCAATAAAAGTGAATAGCATTGTAATAAATTTATTTAACCATAAAAGCCATAAAAACAAAATCAGAGGAGAGAGAAGCCCGGATTAGATGTAATTATTGCCAGTTCCTACCACACAGAGCTGCAGAAGAGACAGGCACTGCTGCCAAGTTTGAAGCATTGTTGTGGTGACATTTGTGTTGAGGATCAAACCACTGATGAATAATCCATATTGAAACGCTGCTTTTTCTGCCAAATGTCAAATAGCAGCAGAGGTTTTTTGCTCAAGACACATGATTTGTATTTACCATTTTGTTGTAATAAATATGGCATGCTGCTCTAAAGGATCAGCTGTTAGACCAATATTACAACTTAGGCAACTTGATCTGCTCAAGTATTATTAGTGTTTTAATTTGAATAACTATAAATCATGCTCATAAGAGGTCTTATGTTCAGCAAAGTTTTATAATTTTTTTCCTGCCCACAGTACCACACCTGAATGAATGAAAGAAAAAGAGGGGGATGTAACACCTCACACAAAATCAATTCAAACAATTACTCTCCAAATCCTGACACAAGCCAAAACACTGTCAGACCAATATGTCATGGTCTTCAAAAAGGTGTTCTCTTCATTCAACATGCGTCATCAGCACAGGACTATTCAATTTATGATGTGCTATTGTTTTGGCAGGATTTTGAGAGTACATCTCAGTGCAGTTTAAAAAATGTAGATCCCCTTACTCTCATCCTTAGCCAGAATTTTGCTTTTTCATCCTCTTTCACACAGCTTGCCATGCGAGCCAACACCAACTTCCTGTTTCCTTCTGATTGTAAAAGACAAGAACCAAAACACTGGGGAAATTTTTCTAAGATCTACCAAATGCATTTTAAGATCATAAAAAGAGTAAGACAATCAACTTGTCAATGTTTCAGGTCATCAATCATTTTAAATTCAAATGACATTTGACCGGCATTAGTTGAGTTACACAGGGGAAAAAAACATTAGCGTGGCTTGGGTTAGCGAGCAGGGAAAAATGTTTTTTTGAGGTTGACCACCCCTCAGGTTTCCGTAAACACAGGCCACCAACGTGGTTTTCAAATTTAAGCCTGAGGCAGTTGTACACAAACACACACTGATGCCTGATCCTTTCATGCTGCAGACTGACTTTTATCAAGCCACAAGTCCCTAAAGTGGAAGCAGTTGTCCCAGAATGCTTCACTGTACACTTTTGAAAGTTAAAGTGCAGTGTGGCGCGGCAAGTCCACATTTACATTGTCAGGTGTGAGATTTCAGTCACCTACATGTATCAAAGGACACATTACACAGTATGTTGTAAGTGGAAAAAAATGGCCTATACTCGAGAGAAGTCTGGATCACTGACTTTCCCATGGGGGCATGTAACTAGTGCTCACTCCATTTGCTCCTATGTTGAAAAACTTTGTTTTGCCCTCCATTTTCTCTACAGCTCACAATCAATAGTCTAAATGTTACTCAATGAGATGTTTAAATGCTACACCTGCTGGGATTATTTTGTGATACAAAATGCGAGTGCTTTGGATATTACCTTATATCAGCAAAATATAAATAAATAAGGATGTCTTAAACCTGAATAAAGGCGCAATGCAATAGTAAATGCTGCACTATACGAGTATCGAGTGACAGAGATACGATACTGTTACCTCCAAAAGCCTGAAAGGGGGACCTGTTCCCAGAGCAAACCTGTAAATTCCTAACAGATTGAGCTGCTGTGATTGAAGGCCTTGTTTCTGGAAAAGTGGTTGAAAGAGGCTTGCAACACTGTAGGATTTGTTTCAAGCCAGGTAAAGATAACATTAGCGGTAAGGACAATGGGGTCACTGATCTGGTTTTTACCCGTAACAGATGCGTGGATGTCTTATCAAAAAGGGTGGCAGAATTACAGTGCGCCTCTTGTTTGCCAGCTTATGCTCAGCCAGGTCCGACTGTGTAGCTCTGTGTTCAGTGCTCTTCAAATGTTGCTGCTGAAATCTAAAAATATGAGCAGTAAGTCTGTAAGAGCATTCGTTTTACAGACTCTCGACACTTTTAGTTGTCTGGTGGAGAGTTTTAAATTGACACTGACAACAGCGCGAGGGATATATAGAAGCTTGAGTGATACAGCAAAACATGATAACTTCTACAGATGTAATCTTCAGGTGCAGCCTCATTTATCTTTCATCCTCTGAGGGCTTCGGAGAGCTTCTTTATTGGGGTTCGACAGAAAGGAATTTGAAAGTCTGCAGATGAAATATGGACGGATTGGTTTCAGCAGAATCATCCTGACAGCTCCGAGAAGAGAAGATAATTACCTTTGACAAGCTTTGATCACAGACAGTTATTTTCAGACTGTTGGTGTTGATAGAAGCTTGATATGACAGAAGTTTTGATAAAAAAAAAATGCCCCAGATTTACTTTTTCATATATTGTGAACAGAAACGCTGAAGCACAAAAAAGACAGGATCTCAAAGTGAGTAATTGACATGGCTGTCCATAAAACCTTTTGGATTTGTACAAGAAGAGGTACTGAAGGATTTCAAAAAGAAAGAAGCTATGGGTAAGTCATCGTGACCTGTAGAAAAGGTGGATAGAATGAATCACTGCGGTTTGTTTTTGTCAGGAGGCAGTAAATTTGTCAATAACATGACACAAGGCTTGGTGGGCCTTTTGCTAAAATTGCAAAGTAGGAGTTGTGGAATTGTAAGAAGAAGAAGAGAGAGAAAAGTCAATGTTAACACATGACCTCGCTGCTAAGAAGAAAAGCCTAATCTCTTTGAAACTGCATCCAAACCAGAGTGTGGCTCTAAAGCAAACATGACTCCTACACTACTAGCCTGGGCAAAACTAAGATGTAACATGTGTGAGCGGGCCACCCACTTAAATGAAGAAAGAAACCTGCATATGTGTGTTTGAAGGTCTAACGAGTCATGCTTTTCCTCTCTGAACCCAAATGTAAACAGAAGATGTTATGAGTTGTCTCACAGCTGGGTTTATTATGTTACAGACATAGAGACACAGAGGTTCTTATTTTTGCCAGCGCATTCATTTACATTTGACTTCCTCCTGTATTCTGCTCATGAGTCCTGAGCTGATGTTGTTTTCCTGGAGGCTCAGATGCTTCAGAGGAAACTGCGTTCTGCAGAGTAGCGCCCCCATAATGTCATTCCCACCCACGTCAGTGATGCTGTTCCCATCTAGATCCACCTCCTGTAAGTTCATGTTCACATTTAGGACCTCAGCCAGCAGCCTCACCCCAGGGTCTCCCAAGTTGTTCTCATCTAGAATGATCTGAGTCAGTGAAATGTTTTCTTTAAGGCTCTCAAAAAGTTCCTTCCATGCAGCCAGGTCAGCACCTCTGGTCTGTGCCAGCCCTAAGTACTGCAAGTATGAGTGATGCCTCATGTAAGATGCTAATATTTTTACCCCTTCACTGCCCAAGCCATTACCCCCAATGTCCAGCTCAACAAGAGCAAAAATCCTAAAAGAGCTCCAACCACAGGGCAGGCTGGCCATGGCCTGCTGCAGAAACGCCTCCTGCTCTGACGAGAAAAGCATGGCCTGTTGGATGGTGGCAGCAGCTGTAGCTGTCTGCTCCTGCAGCTCAGCAACTCCATTCAGTAGGGTTAGCAATCCATGGTCACGCAGTTTGTTTCCAAACAAGCTGAAGAAAGAAGACAGGAATAATATAATAATATAGTAACCATAGTGACAAGTCATGTTCTTCTTTAATTCATCAATTTAAGACAAACAAATACCAGTTTGTTTGGTGACTTGTCAAAAAAGAATTGTTTTTAAAGTTACCACAAAACACAAGAACTAAACTATGATTTTGTAAATTAAGCCTTTAGCCTGAAAGTATTGCAATTAAAAGGACAAACATTTGTTAGCTGCACATTATAGTCTAATAAAAATGTATCAGCATCACACTATTATTTAGTATATATATAGTATGTGTGTTAAAATAACTGGGCAGTTTGCAGGAGTGCTAAAGTTCATCCAGTGCTGATTCTGCAAATTTCTATTGCACAATCCAAATTATCTTATTCAACTTTAATTTAACCAGGGAAACCATTTTTACAATAACATTCTGACAAGAGAAGGGTCTCTTAAAGGAATGAGATTATACAACCCCAGTTACAAAATACTGAACTATTCCTGCAGTCATGTTAAACGGTTGCTGTTATGTTGTTACAAATGTATTTCTTATTCATATAAATAAATAAATAAATAAATAAATAAATAAATAAATAAATAAATAGTGTGACTCTGCAAAAAAGAAAAAGAAAATGGAGCTTTTACACCAATTATTTCTTGTCCTTGGTTTAGTTGTCTTTTTACTAGCTGACCATTTTTTATTAATTTCTGCATTTATTCACAGTCTACTTTTTTCCATCCAACATTTCAGATACAGTACGGCTCTAAGGTTCACTAAGGAATCTGAAACTTACTGTAAGGCCTTGATTTGAGGCTTTACCCTCATGACATCCAGCAGAATGTGTGCTCCGTAGGGGCCAATGAGGTTGAGGTTAAGGTTGAGCTGCGTGACTTCCGACGGGCTGCTCTTCAAGGCTCCAGCCAGGCTCAGCAGAAGGTCATCAGTGAGGTCAGTATTCCTCAGGACCAGTTGCTCCACCTCGTCAGATGTCTTCAGCACTGTAATCATGGCTTCTACCTATAGTGACAACCCAGAGAAAATCATGGAGGACCCAGTGAAGGGGTGTCATTTTAGGGTGTGGTTTGGCTCAAGGCAGACATCAGTAAACAAAGGGAGATCAACTATAGAAGAAAAATGGTGTGCATTTAAAATTCTTTTTGAAAGAATAGAAAAATGTGACACTGAGTGGTTGTGATAAAACACCAAGTCTTTTCACAGACATCAGCTTCTTTCATACTATCAAATACAAAGTACTTAATGCCATCACTCACTCAAAGGCCCATGTGTTGTTTTGCATTAGAGCCTGTAAGATGTACAATATTTATACTTGTGAGTCCAGAATGTGCTGGTGTGAGTGTAGCAGGTGGTGAAGGTTTTCTAAACACTCAGGGTGGGTGTCCAGGGAGACATATGGTCTGGCTGTCAGCCACGTCCACGGTGCCACTTTTTGCTAGACCTAGAGGAATTTTTCAGGTTCAGTAAGAAGCTTTTTCACTGTTATGGTTATAACTGGGGGAAAGACCTGCCTGCTCAGATAACACTGAAGCACCATTTGACTATCACAGCTTAATAAAAACATGGTAATAGTGAAGCAATACTTTAGCTTGGGACTTGGCGGTCTTAAGTTAAGGTTAAACATAAACATTAACCTATTGTGAGGATTAATTTTGTGATTGTGTCTCATTGCAGATGCACAATATACTGAAATTGTATCACTATTACAATATTAGTACTCATAGATTTGGCCAATCAGAGTGAGTCCAAGGCAAAACTGTGAATTTAGTTTAAAAGTCCAAAGAAAATGTAATTTGCCTCAAGTCATATTTTTATTCAAATATTTAACAGTTGCCTTTTGCATTTGTCCTTGTTATTGTACCATTCTATTAATTAGCACAGTAGTTTTGTCACATTGTTCCCTCATTGTTCACTTTATTTTGTGCCAGTGTTAAAGTGAAGTAAAATTAAGTGCAACTTCACCAAAATGCCAACAGTGTAATAAAATGTTTTTGTTAGAGGTCCACACAATTAGTTATTTACTATAAATTACTTCAAGGCAAATGATTTGTTTATTCCATCACTTTTTGCCAGTGAATAAAGGACACCATATTATTGACAGAGTAATGAGTTGTGCACACACCTGTGCTTCCAGGTCTTGTTCTGGAACTTCTTCACTAGCGTCCTCTTCCTCTGCTTCAT
The DNA here is from genome assembly GCA_024416835.2 of Perccottus glenii. Classification (NCBI taxonomy): domain Eukaryota; kingdom Metazoa; phylum Chordata; class Actinopteri; order Gobiiformes; family Odontobutidae; genus Perccottus; species Perccottus glenii. The sequence goes on along the minus strand of CM044556.2, from coordinate 23,932,921 downwards.
CTTCAGGCTGCACTGTGTCGCTCTCTGCACTGAGCTCCACATCAGAACCTGGGCTTTTGGGACCTGACGACAGTCTCTTCTGAAGCCGGCATCTCTCCAAGACTTGGTATAAGAGAAGAAAAAAAAAGAAAAAAACTAAGGTGCACAAAAACTGTCCCTGCTCACTGATACTCTACCTAATATGAATAATAAAACTCTGATTTCAATGCAGATTCTCTGTGAGTAATGTATGCATAACCTCTGACAAGTCTTCCATCTTTCCCCAAGCTGACATTCTTTAATACATGACTCTTGTGTCTAAAGCGTATTATGTAAATCAGTTACAGCCCTGCGGGGGATTCCAGTCCGTCTCTGCTTCACCATGTTTTTTTACTCACGGTTTGCCTTGAACCAGTTGTGTTTGCTTGGGCCCTGCTCCAACGCAGCACTCATTTCCACACATTCTTCATAGTAGTCTCTCCGTCTTTCAGCAGATCTGTTTTTCTCATTTGATCTGTGTTCCTTCTGGTTCTCTGAATTCTGCTTAGTCAGTGCTTCCTCAACCTGCAAGGAAACTTTAAAAACAATGCCTGGTTTACTTTTGGATTTTTTTCTACAAATAATTTAAAATCTGGAGCAAACAATTTCAAGGTCACCTTACTGTGTGAAAAATGTATTTCTCTCACCAAGAACTTTGCTTGACTTGTTTTGTGTCTGCTGTATCTTCTCTATCTTCTGTATCTGCTGGGTCTGCTGTATCTGCTGTGGCGGCTGAGGCAGCTGAGGTTGCCGCGGCTGCGGTTGTGGCTGCTGCTGTGTTGGTGTCGGTTGTGTCGGTTGCATTGGTTGGACATGACTTGATATTTTCTGCTCTTTGAATCTTTTTGTTTTTTGTGCTCCACTCCATTGGAGGCCACTTGGTCTTGGGGTTTATCCGTCACCAGTGATCCCTGTGAGACCTCAGAGCCCTCGCTGTCTTGTCCCTTTTCCACTCTCTTATTAACAGTTGTCTTGGTTTTGCTTTGTTTCTGATTAGACTGGCCTTTGCGCCTCTTCTTTTCTGAAGTCTTTAATCCCAGAGGCAGTTTGTTTGTCATTGTCTGTAGATGCATTCCCACTGTTCTGATCTTGTTTTCTTGTCCTCCTAAATGCTTTCTTTTCTGGTTTTGCTGGGATAAACAGAGGGGATGATGGACATGACTCAATGTCCCCTGGGGTGGAGACACAAAAGACTAAATTAAGTAAGGAAAAGGCTGATATAAATATATTTCTACAGTTTGTATATATAGTCCAATGAAAGGGCATACCAGAAACTGCTGATGAATAAGCTTTAGGAAGCAATGGAAAAATTAGAGGTTCATTTCCATTCTTTGTACCATTGCCAGAGCTCTGCTCTGGTGGGAGAATGAAGTTTTCTTTTGTGCTGTTGTTCAGCTGCTGGCAGGAGCTGTATTTGCTTCGAAGGCTTGTACATCTGAAAAACATAAAATATCAGCTTTCATTGTGACTCCATATGACAGATCACACCTCCAACATAATTCCCCCACGTCATGCAATATACGTCTTATTTCCTGCCAACATATTGAACTTTATCTGCAGAGAGGTGGGTCTTCCCTCCTACTGCTGTCATGAAGCTGCTTTCACCAGAACCGATATGTAATTCTGTGCTAGTGTCTCGATGTGTGGCTCCCTGTGGGTGAAATCTGACCTGTAACAGGGAACTCCGCCAGCCAACCACGCCAGTCTGAAACAGCTTTTCTTGCCCTGCTGGAAGCCTGGGGAGTAGCGGTACTCGCAGCAGGAACTGATTCTTGCCGCCATGAGGCTGTTAACGTAGAAGGTAGCACTGAATGGGTAACCTCTGTGTCTCTGGGAAATAAACTGGAACTGCTCTGCAACACACAACATAGAAATACTGCGTGGTTTCAAAACTGGGTTTGAAATAGCACATAGATTTTTGTTTCTGTTTATCTAACCTCTTATTCTACCATAAGTCATATCTAGTGGTATTTACAGCATATTTACTACATGCTTGTTTTTCTTAGAAGGACATGTGAGTAGACAAAGGAATTGTTTTTTATTGACTCACAAAACCTAGAAGGCAATGGAAAAGTAAAATACATACATGTGTCCCTTCCCATTCCAACCATTGACATCTGTATACATTGTTACATTGTTAAAACAGAATATATGTCAATAATTGTAAATTGAAATTCAAATATAGTGTATAAACCTTTGCTTCCTTGCCAATTCTTGCTAAATATGCAGGTTCAGATAATGTAGCTTAACCTCATAAAGACCTATATAATAATATTATTATTATTATTATTATTATTATTATTAAAGACCTATATACGCTGTACTATGTGATGCTTTGTATTCTGCTGTAAGTGTGCCCTCGGCTAAAGCAATTCTCCACATCCTCATTACAGTGCTGCTTTGAGTAATTAAGCATGAAAACAGGGAGAATATATTTAATTAGCCCTAATATGGGGAAAAACACTATATGTCAAGCACCAATTTACCCAAGCGCCTTTTTCAAATTATAACAAAAAAGCAAGAATTTAGTTTATTGTTGCTTTTGTAAATTTGATACACATCCTGGTGCTTTGTCACATTCCCAGCTCATACCTCCTGGAGTCACCATGCCCTTGAAGACACAGATGTTCTCTCCTCCGTTGACCTGCTGCAGTACTTTAAGTTCATCCTGAGCTGACTCCACCGTCGACCCCCGGCGACCTTGTCCCCGGTAGGTCATTGACACGGTGACATTGGATTTCTTTGCCTCTCTTCGAGTCTTTAGAGTGCTCTGAGATGGGAAGAAAATAAATAAGTTAAAGAATAAGTAGATTTATCTCTAGCACAAGATTGGGAGGTCTCATGTTACCTCTTTTCCGATTTGACTTCCAGTTTTTTGAGATGCGACAGAAGAGAAAGAGCCTCTGCGTTTGTCATAGAGGTAAGGGCAGGACTGACTCATGGGCCCTAACCCTAAGCCTCTAAGAGATGTTAGACTGGATGACTTTGTTTTAATGGTTGGGAGGAAGACGTCATTTTTACCTATTTGAGAATGTGTTGTTGGCTCATCCAGCTACAGATAAGAAAAAAAACAGCAACAATTATTAGACAGCATTGAATTTAAAAAATGTTTATCAATCATTGAAAAGGTAAAACTGAGTAGAAAGTCAACAAGAACTGCATAGATTTCACACCACCCAAAAGATGCAATTATACAAATATCATTTTTCATCACAAATAACTTTAAATACCATACAGGAGAAAAAGCCCACTTTGTTTTCTATAAGTGTGAAAAAATGTGTTGTTTTGATTGCCTGTATAAAGAACAACTGAATTAAACAGGCTAACCTTGTAAATCTCCACAGTGTCTGGGCTCTCTAAAAGGAGCAGTTTACTCTTTGCTCGGATCAGACTTGCAACTGACTGAATCATATTGGCATCTCTTCCAGCCTTAGCAGGAATCTGGTGAAAAATTTAAAACAGAAAAGCACATCAAACATATTCTTAATAACAATAAATGAAAAAGTATATCCTAAGCTTTTTTAGATAAAAACTTACAGGAGTATCACGGCCTCCTCCATGGACCCCTTTATGGATAATATCCTGAAGGGTTCTGCTGTTTCTTCTTATTCTTCTCATTGATTCTCTTTGGTAGGACTCCATTTTATCCAAATCAAGTGATCTGCCAATTAAACATGCATATTTGTTTAGCTGGTGTGTAAAACAGATGATGGTCAATTAAAAAGCTGATTCTGACATAGTAATAGCTATAAAACTATATTGCTCTATTATATATGTAGTGCTATGTTTCCTAACAGCCCTGTGAAGGAAATTTGGGGAAATTAAGTAATGTAGACGAGAAAAATAAAAAATAGGTCTTAAATTGAGCAGAGAAGGTGTGAAATATGCTGTAAATCAGTCTGGCAATGGTAATATAAAGGAGTGAGATGAGAATTTACAGGCGAAAATGGATTCCCTTTTATGATTGAACTTGTAAGGTCGCAGCACTTACAGTGTTCAAGCCACGCACAGAAGTCTTAAGACTAACTCTACCATCCAGCTTCTAAAGGCAATTAAATTGCAAATTTAAGAATTAAAAAAATCTTTACCAAGTTTACCCTCTAATAATCAGAGGATAGAGCATGTTATCTAAAAGGACAGCATGATATTTATGCTTATGCTCAAAAATAAATGACTCATCAAAAGTATAAAAGCCTTTTTAAAAGAGCAAGATGAAAGGTTAGTAACAGTACATATGTGCTTGTAACTGTCAGTGTCACTATTAAATGTTATAGAAACCTAATCTTGAGATGTTCCAATATGGATTAAAATGGTGGAACGACATTGCCACCTATAGAGCTATTGCAGCTACTAACAACAGTAAAGAGTGGATGGGGAAATATGACGATGACACAGATCAGTTGTTTTCTACTGTAAACTATAAAAAGCCTCCTCTGTTTCTGTGTGTCAGTGAACTATAGTAGACCATGTGTACCCTAATCGCAGTTCTGTGACATGTCATCTGCTGGGTTCAGACGAGGAGGAGGAGGAGGAGGAGGAGAGAAGGCAGCAGCTGACAGGCCTGTCCTTAGATTAGGACTCTAGTGCTAAGTGTATGCATGAGTGCACTGTAGCCTCAGATGGTCAGTACAAGGAAACAGCTCTGTGCAGCAGAGTACATGTCCACGTCCTTGGGAGTTTTATTTTCCAGCATCTCTGCATGTGTCCTTCAAATGAATAAAATGCCTTATAATGAATGAGCTCTAATGAACACTGGATAAAAGCACGAAGAGGATTTGAATTTCAAAGACTTTTCTGTTAAAACAAATACCACCAATTTAAAAATGAAAATGTTTCTTTCTAAATGTGCAAAGTGAACATAAAAACATGTTTTATATTTTTAGAAACAAATCCTGTCTTTTTGGTGTCTGCTAATAAGGACTCAAACAAAAACATCCAATCTGGTTAAGAAAGCACATTTTACTTAACTAAGAGAAGACTGAAGAAAGCGTCCTCTATTTGGTTCATCATCAGACCGTGGTCATATTTCTTTTCTCAGAAATAATTTATATAAAGACCAATTTCAGGTCCTAATCCCGGCCTTATTAATCAGTTACTGTTAATCAATCAATTCTCCTTTAAGTAAGTATTTATAATGTTTGTGGTAAATACCTATGTAATGTACTGTAAATGTGGAAATATACAAATTAAACAAATAATAGCTAGATTTTGGAAACTGACCATGAAGGTACACTATATGAAGGAGACATTTTAACCACAAAACAAAACACACTGCCTTACCTGTTGCCTTGATCACGTTTGGAGCTGATTATGTCTTTCCTCCATGTGATGTGATACGTCCACGACTCTTGATCTGTTCTCTGCTCTCCCTTCACACAGCCACTCGGTGACACCTGAGCAGACAACACTTTTGGCACCCGGCCCTGCACCTGCCACCTGCCACTGCGTCCTCATCCAAATTTAATTATTTCAGAGACCTGGCCCAGCGCTGTCAACTTCATCATACAATCATATACAATATATATCATTATATCCTGGCAAAATAATCTCAATCTCTTCCTTCTTGTAAACATTCCCATAGTCACTGCCCAGCAAGTCTTTACTAAGTATATTGTACAATTTGTAATAATATTATCTGAAAAATTATGAAAAACCAGTGGAAAAAGGTGATAATTTGAGACTGTCATGGATTTTTATTGTAGGCTCGTTCATTGTATGGTATTGCCAGATGCTTGTCTTAAAGACCTTATTATTCAGGCTTTGCATTTCCCATTTTGTTTTCTGCACCCCTCAGCTCTTTGTCAAAGACCATGACCTGCTACGCTTACTGGCTCCCTGAAGTTTCTTATGTACTACGGCACTTCCAGAGGGCCTGTGGAGGCCAAAACGCTGTTGGCCCCATTCCATTCATAAACTTATAGGTGGTCTGAGTGTACTTGTCTCGGTTCTCCATTGCCTCCTGCCATGTTCAATGAAGCTGTGCCTCATATTATTATGGGGTTACTTACTTCACACCTCCAGCCCCCCACTCTCCCTCTCACTCACTCATGATGTGACGCATTATGTAAGCAGGCTTTTGCAGAAAAGGGGGTTTGTAATTCTCTTTAGCTCAGCAGCTTTTGAAGGCTGACATTTTTTAAAAGTCATCAATGATCAATGTGAAAAGCTACTGCAGAGAAAAAAGAAAAAGCACAGATAAAACAGTACATGTTAAATCTTATGTATAACTAGAATATCATTGGCTTAATAGACAGCCTGTGTGATAGCTCCTATTTTCTGCAGACAGCTGGGATCAATGGGCATAAACTTTAAGTAAGAAAAATATGTCACTTTTATCTTCTTCTCTACAATGCAATATTTTTTACCCAAGGTCATGTCCAAGCTTTATGGCATCCTAAAGAGAATGGATTTCAGGGCCCTGAGCTTTGGCACTGCCAGTTTTACTGATGATTCTTGATGGTTTTCCACCTACTGGTAACATAGCACAATTTAGGCTTTGATTATTTAATCAGTTAATCACATTGTCTATGTTACTGCTGTTTATATCAAAGGTCACAAAGCACAGACTGACAGGAATGTTACAGTAAAGCTATGTCTGAAAGGCTTAAAGACGATATTGTGGTAAATTTGAGTATATTTAGTTTTCATTGGCTTATCTTTTAGGCTGGTTATGTCTCAAACTAATAAAGACAAGTGTTGGTCTAAATCAACTGGTGTAATCCCAGAGTCCCCTAAATGATTAGAAATGCTGCTTTTAGTTTTATTTGTAATAATGTGTAAGGATAATGGTATTTACGTGGCCATACAGTAGAGACAATAGAGATGCTTAGAAAGATTGAGGATGCCTTATTGCTCTGCATTTCGTAAATAAAATTGCAGAAAATCAATATGTGGTTGTAACTTTAATATCTCTGACTTGTCATAATCATTAAACCTTATAGAGAGTATTTATGAAACAAATTGAGTTTATTGCGTTTACTCCACTGAAGTATTTTATAGCTGTATATTTTAATGAAGAAAATAATAATAAAACTGGGTATAAAATGTTGACCCAACAGCTGCTTCTTTCAATATGTCATTTGCCTGTTCGGCCACTTGAGGGTGCCAGGAGACCAATTACCCAGACATTTTGTCTTACTTGCTGTCATGTTCTGGTCTTACTACTTTATTGCACTTTGGGGACTGTATTGCCTCTGTTTGGGGGATTCTCCAGGTGGTCTCTTGTTCAGATATGACCAATTATCCCTCGACCTGGAAAAGTGCTGCATCGTCAGATTCTGTTGTGGGAAACTCTAGCTTATGTTTGGTTCACTATGACCTCTTATTGAATGTTAGCTACATTGCAACAACACTGTGCCCATTACAGAGGGAATATTTGGGGATGTGCTAGGAATTGGCAATTAACAAACACCCCACACTGCCCTATTTTAGACACAGTGATTGGCTGGTTGTGTTGAGCTTGATGAAGGAGGTACTTGGCCACAAAAGTGAATGGGTCTGGCTGGTCAGTCTACCAAAATGTCTGTAATGGAGTTAAAACCTTTGAAAAAAATCATACATGGAGTCCACTACAAAAGACAATCTAGAAATTAGCTGCGTGTACATGAAAATATTTATGATCAAATGTTGCTGAGCTGTTGAATATAATGAATCCTATATAATAAAAAAGAATGTATAAAATACAAACATAAGCTCTGCATTTCATTTGTCCATAACATGCATTTGCAAGACCTAAACCTGTAGAGTAATTTTAAAACTTAACTTGTCCACTTTAAGATACAACGAGACTGTAAAGAGTCACATGCAGAGTATGGGAGATATAATGCAGAGTATGGGAAATATAAGAAAAAACATCATGTCCACTACAGAGGCCATAAACAAATTGCAGAGACTGAGAAGGATTTATTATGTTTAAAAAACATACACCTGATGTGAATCCAAGCCCAAGGCATAGAGACCTGAGTGTTTTACTAATATAGGTTTACTAATTCAAATTTTAGTACAGTCTAATTAGTTTGGGATAAATGTGAAGATCTCAGAGCGTTACCTTACAACAGGCCTGAAGCTTACTGAGAACAGAAGCACCATGTCCTGAGCTTGGTGGCGGTGGCATGAGTGGCCTGGTCCATCTGTGCCGAGCAGCAGTGCAGCACTTCCTACTGGACACTTTCAGAGCCATGTGGAGCGTTGATTCTACCGTGACTGTGACAAGAAGGTGACAGGACACATGTTAGGGCTTGTGTAGCAGAGAGCATGTAGTGTCTCAGTCCCACTTAACTGTAGTTTCCTGTCATACAATTTTATCATTAGTTCAAGTAGTCTGTAATCTAAGATTTTCAGTTCTGCTCAGTGGTTTGCATGGACACTTGAAAAGGTTTACTCTATAGAGAAACAGTGTTATATTGTTAAGCTGTATCTCTGTGTAATTTGAGCTTCTTTATGTTTATAGATATGCTGAGAAGGGCAAGACACAGCATAGAAGACATCACATAAAAAGGGAAAGGTTTTCCAATACATTCTCACTGCGACTACCGTGACTCTCCATAAATGTACTCAGTGAACAAAAGGCACCATAAAGGTTCCTGTCATACAATAATACACAATATATACTCCTATAGGAAAAACGGCAACACATGTAACCAGTTGAGCTGATACAAACTGTCAAATAGAAATGGAAGTAACACCTTTTTATCTCTTTTTGCTTCCTGCTGAGCTCAGCTTTATTTTCCTGCTGTGCCCCACTGTGATGCTGTTTGAAGTTTGAAATGGCACTTGCCTAAATACAGGTTTGTAGTGGCGTGTGGGCTGGATGTAAAAACCAGTCAGGACGCGATCGTGATTACTTTGGCCCGGTGTTTCAGAATGCACCGATGAACTTGTGTGTCTGGTTTGCAGAGCAGCATCAGAGCTGCCCACACTGCAAACACATGAGGTCTGTAATGACTTTCTTTTAGCCGTGGTTGATTAGAGCAATGATAGTAATACAATTTAATAATCTTACTTATATACAGTATACAGTATAGGTAATGAAAAGGTAGACAGGAATTTGGATGCAAAGGTCTATGAGGTCAAAAGTTGAAGTTTTTGGCTGAAAGCTGGAAAGATACTAAAAGACTGTGTACACTGTTTTATTTTTGATTTATAAAGGGGTGATAATGTAACATTAAAGGTTTAAAGAAAAAATTTAGAACTCCACGCTGTAGATGTATGGCAGAGCACTTTCCTCACCATGAGGGGTCCGGACAATTTAAATAAAATGTTATGTGTTTAAATATAATTCTTTAAAGCCTCCTAAACAATATGGAGATGATTGTAGGTAACCCACTGTTTTCTGTATTTTTTCCTTTGTTTACATGAGGAGGGATGTTTGAGTTTTTAGCATTCACCAACACAACTCACAAACTTATGGAAAATGCTACAAAATCAAAAGAGACCAAAGCTAAGGCTCAAGGCCTGGTTGTTTATTGACAACAGCTTGGAATCCTGCATATTGCTTTAAATGCTTTTACAAAACCATCAATTCAAGCCAAAACATATTTCTTAAACAGAAATGACAAAGATGCAGGCATAATTCTTCTCTTTCTATTGTCATTTCTCTGAAAACAACAGGCACAAAGAAAAATGCACTGAGCATTTCTTTAGCATTAGCTGTTGCCAATAACTAAACCGTTACTGTTTAATTTGCAGGTTCATCTTAAAACATGTTCAAAATCAGAATACAAAGATTTATTTCCTGTAACATTGGGGTAACGTGGGATAACATTTTAATTAAAATGCTTATGATTAGTTCTGTAACAGGATTTAGGATTCACACAAAAACACAACTTAAGGAAGACTTAACCTGTGTCACTCATCTCCAAACCCTATTTTCACACCTTTTCTATTTTTAATCACTCAAATGAACATATGTTAGGTTCAAATGAACGCGATTAGCCTGAGATAATTACTCACATTGTTTATAAATGAGGTCAAATATGTGAAAAAGGAGTCAAGTACCTAACTTACAACAGAATAAAGAAGTTGACAGAAAAATGCACAACTCACCACATTATTAGACGTCCTCACTTCCCTCTGAACTGAGTCTTTTTAATTCTGACGTGATAACTGTCCAGTCCTGGTTTAGTTCTGGATTCATTCTCTGATTATCACAGCAGCCTGTATTTTGAGCTGTATTTTCTGATTGAAATAACGTCCATAATGTCAGTGAATGTAATGTTTTGCCGAGGCTCAACTTTTAGATTTTAGTAGTTTGCTTGTTGAAGAGCCCTGATATAGTCAGTTGTTTTTATCATTTATTGAATTATTTATTCATTAAACAGGGAAAATACAGTCAGACACTAACAAGGTAACTTATGTCTTGTACATAAGGTTTCTAGCCACAAGCTAATTTAAAACACATTGTAAAAGTTAGCACTAGCCTTACAGCAAACCAAAAATCATTCATTCATATTGTAATAGTTTATTGTTAATAGTTTAACATCAGCCTGATGTGATGCTTCTTTCATTGGCAGTTGTGTGGGTTTTTTGACCATCGTAACCATGACGACCGTTCACCTAAAAATGGAGCCTGAAACATACTTTATTCTGACTTGATAAATTTATTATTCTTGTGAGGCCTGTTAATTGTAGTTATTATTTGAAGCATATTGTATTTTTTTTTTCATTTTGTTAGTATGAAGACAAAGTAGTGACAAGAAGCCACATCATTTTGCCACTAACACTATTTTAATTACACTAATAATTGAACACCGAATTACTTTTCTATGATTTATCTTTTTATTTTTATAGAATATGTGGATCAGACGAGTAGATTACATTAGCTAGATCATACATAAAGTCCTCAATGTCATTTTTCAGTGAAAGATCATCCATCGGTCGACTTTTGGACATGATTATGTCTAAAGTTGTTTACACTCACATCCACGAAGCTTTGACTCTGGCTCAATGGTGACAGGATCCAGACATTAACAAACAGACAAAGAAAACTCTTGGGTCGCATTCTGAAAGGCTGCAGGTCTTTGTGTTTCTATTTATGAGCAGATGATACCATTTACAGGAGCCTGTCCATGTCGACAATATCTGCCAATGAAGCCAAATCTGGTTGGCATGAAAAACTAAGGCATCATGCTCGACTTTGAATTGTATCAAGGTACAGATGCACTGATTGCGCTGGTCCAGAAACCAGAGGAACTGGGTTTGGGAGGCTTGGTCATCGATTGTCTGTCTGAAAAGTGTACTGCGATCGGTTCTTTACATCCATTAAAGCTGTGAATTGAATGATGGAGAAGCAGATGTACTGTACTGGTACAGTAATGAAGAATCTACATTGTAAAGTGGTATGACAACAAGTCGGTACTGATGCTGTCTGTTGCTCTAATAGCAACAGTGTCAATGCAATGTTCTGGCAGTGATCAGGCTGAAAGAAAGACATTTGTACTTTGTTATACATGTTGCATCAGGACCGGTATGATGTGACAGTATTTAAGACAATGCTTTTAAAATAGTGCTTTGATATGTTATTATAAAAAGATTTTATACGTGCTTTGTAAATCAGCTATTTTCTTTTCACCCTCAGATCATTACAGATTATGTGTCACCAAAGGTCCCCCAAAATGAAGCCGGACAGCTGGGTATGTTACTGTATGTCGGGATCCTCTTCCTGGATCTGCTTCTGGATCACTTTCATGTCAACTCATTTTTTATGTAGCACATTTTCTTACAACGACAAAAACATGTGACGTCTTTGCACCTTTGAACATCTCACTTGGCATGTGAGGTTGCACCATCGACATTGTATTAATTTCCTTCAAGTTGGTCATACTCTTTTTAAACGCAAAGGCTACTTTTTTATCTTGGCATTATGCAGTGTATTTTAAACTGCACTGCATTTAATCATATTAAAAATCTTGTTAGTAAATTCAAAGTTTTACATGTTCATATCTCACCCAACACAAAAGCTTAGGACTTCATACCTGTTCATCAGCACTCAGACCTACCTAACCTATTTTTATTTTTATTTTTTACTCTACACGGTGCATAAATTAAGGTCAGACTATATTTGACTAATTCTTAACCTAAACATAACAGGTACTCAAATATAATACTATGAAAGACCACACTCAGCAACACAATAATATATAAATAAGTAAATTATGATGATCATTTAGAACACAAATCTTTCTGCTTAATGAACACAGCACTATGAAAAAATAAAACAAATATACAGTACAGAAAATACTGGATAACTGCCATCTCTTTTTCTTACTTTCATCAGTAAACATTTTCCCAGTGACACAAGCAGCATTAGCATTCCCCCGCTCACACATTCCAGCCCACAAGTTGTTGAGGAGATGACGTGTAAAGGGCAGGGATCACATAAAAGAGCACTGTGCCTCGTCTTACTGTTGTTACACCTGTGCGATTGGCAGGGGGTGTCTTACAACAGCTGCATGGAGGCTTGTTGGTCTGTCAGTCTGTCTCAGGAATGTGAGAACATGCGAGACGGGAAGAAGGTGAGGGAACACTCTGCATCTATGTATATCGGTCACATCAAGGAGGGTCACCTTTGTTTGATAACTGTGTTGATGCTATGATTCACATCAACAGTCCAAGAGGATTTCAAAGATTTCCATCAAAAACAACATGCTGGTGACATGTCATGTATTAACACCCTTAAAATAGATCTGAGGCTCATGCTAAAATGGCACAATAGCAGCGTGGTTAGCACTCCTGCCTCACAACAAGAAGGTCCTGTGTTTGAGTCCCATCCAGGACAGGGCCTTTCTGTGTGGAGTTTGCATGTTCTCCCCGTGTTTGCATGGTCCTGGCCCCTTGCCCCTTGGGGCCAGGACTCTTCTGCAAAAGAGATTAGCAATCTCAGTGGGACCTCCCTGAATAAATAACTGATAAATAAATGTTAAAATACAGTCCATGTGTAGGACTCAATTCAGGTTGAACAATGAATCACAGTTTGCAACAATGACTCCATGACATACAGCAATAGACAGTCATCTTTAATTCAGTTTAAATGTATGAGTGGACTCCACTGAGAGTGATGAAATAGCACAACTGTTTTTAAATGGCATTTTTCAGAATGTCATGGCTTTGTTTCTAAGAACGGAAACCCACGCAGGTGTTGGAGGGCACATGGTATTCTGTTCCTGAAACGTGTGTCCCCACATTTATTATGCCCTTCACTGTACTGAACATAGATTTCATTGTTGCAGTACAGGCGCTTGTGGCCTGACAATGGTGAGTAAAGACTGCTGCAATGACCTTTAATATAATATTCTCATCCATAAAACTTACACAACTGGAGGCAATTATCTCATCGCATAATGGCAGAGCAGAATAAAAGTGAGGCCAAATCAGTCTGCCATCTGCTTCTCTAAAAAATACCTATCAACCATACTCTCCACCATGCATCATTTATATCTTAGTTTACCCTTTATCTCTTGGATGCTTTGATGAAAAATACTTTGTTTTAATCAAATAATACCAAACTTTGCAATGTTTACCATCTGCTGAACTTTCATGTGTTTATCTGCTTAAAAGGAAGTCTTTTTAGAGATTTTATGTTAGCAGTCAATAACAAGAAATCTTTGACCTTCTAATTTTTTTTTTTTCTCCAGTCGAAGGGCTCAAACTGCATACGCCAGAGGGAAGTAAAGCGGACTAAAGGACAATACATACTCTGCAAGAACAAGAAATATGTTCTTGCCATCTTTAGAACAAGAACAAATATCTTATTCTTGCGGAGTATGTATTGGCTTTAAGTCAAAAGTGCCCAAATGAAAGTGAATATTCGGTAGTGACTTTGGTTCTTGGCAGATTCAGGGCGTGTACATTGGATTATTTTGACAAGAATTAATCATCTCAGTTGGGGACCTCAGCAACTTTTGTGATAATTCACTGAAGAATTGGGATTCTGCCTTTTGGGAAAGCTCAAAAAGACAAGATTGATGTGTTTAGGCCAGTGCTGATGAATATTGAACACTTCTCTGAACACAAAATGTGAAATACACAACCTTATAATTTCCACTTTACTGAAGAATTATTAACTGAGCACTCTTACTTGTATGCTTTTTTTCAATCTTTTTCCATTTTGTCTGACATGACAAAACATTTGTTTCTGTTTAATTATTATTTTTATGCTAGTTTAGGCATTTATTTTATTTGACTTTTAGGTCTTATCTGGCACAAGCTCTGTCCAACAGTTCCTTTATGAGTGTATCCTCATTATGTCTATGTTGGGTGTTATGATAAATGTTAAAGCTTCCAACATCTAACACTGCATCCAACACAGATGAGTCACTGTTTCAATCCTGTGCAAGGAAATGGAACAGCTCTGCGTGACCCTTAACACGATAAAAATATACTGTAACATCTTACTGGACTACTGGACGTTGGAATATGGGCAAAACGTTCAGAATACAGGTGCAAGTCATAGTAAGGGAAATAAAAAGGTTATATCTAGTACACTTAGGAAATGGGAAAAACCAGCACTAAAAGACCAAGACTAAAGTAATTATTATTATCAAAATATTTACATAAGGAATAAAGCATAAAATAATAGTAAGGATATTTTGCTTTTAATTTTGCAGCCTCACAATAATGATACAGTAACTTTTATGCCACTAGTGAAGTTTATAGCGACTAAAAAGTGAGCTGGGTGCCTGATTCCTTTGGAATGCCAGTTGTCCAGTGGACGCAGAAGCTGGAGAGTGAAAGAGGCGTTTTGGGTTTCAGGCTACAGTGATGGTGAGATGAATCACTGGGGAAGTCGTTAGGGGGTGGGTGGACTGTTGCTAAGAGGTGGAGGTTAAAAGTACAATGTTCTTTCGAGCGAAAAGCTGGTGACGCTCAGTAGATTGAGGACAGACTGCAGGGAACGTGACTTGTGTTGAAGAGGACATTAGGACGGGAGGTTTCCCAAAGTGCAGCTTTGAGTAAGACCTACAGACCAGAGGCCATAAAACATGGGAGTGTACAATGAAAAAGGGTAAGAGTGTTTACTCTACTTTCGAGCATTGAGTGTAAATTTCTATATTTTATATTACGCTAAAAGTGGTACACATGTAAGCAGATATCACATGTAAAAATTGTATTGTTTATTTCACTCTCACTTGTTATTTACATATATATACTGTACAGTATATTTTTTAAATATGTCATCCTAAGTTATTTTATTGCCTGTTTTGTCCCTGTAGGGCTGCCATTCAGGAACCAGAGCCCCGTCATATGGTCATTAAGGACAACATGGAAGAGCCCAAACATCACTGCTCAATGCCATCGCCCTGCACCCAATGTGAGCCCCTCTGTAGTCTCCCTCCCAAAGATATCTTCAATAACGCAATGTTCATGGGTATGTTCAAGTCTGTTTGTAAATGCTTTGTGTACATTTTTCAGCCAACTAAATACACTTGACCCTGAAATGTGCGTACATAATACTAAAAATTAGGATCATATTATACTGAAAAAAACAAAATGCCACAGATTTAGTTTTTAAAGTAATTGATAAAAAGGAAATATATTGTGTTACCAAGGTATGGCCTGTGAAATTGTAAGTAATGGTAATAAAAGCATCTCCTGTTTTGTGTTGACAGTTGGAGGATGGACCAAGGAAGACCCATCATGTTTCGTTGAACAGTTCTGCCCTGAGTACAATGAGTGGAAAAGTGCTGCACATATGGTCAACCGGCGAGGTAATGTGGCAGTGGGCACACTCGGGGGCAGCATCTACACAGCAGGTGGGGAAGATCATATCCGCTGTTACAGTAGTGTGGAGAGGTGAGCACTTTTTCATACTATAATAAAATGTCTCCATTGAGGATTATTACTAAAGCCTGCATTATCTCCTGGGAACAATTAACATTTCAATTTGTCATAGCCTGCTTTTGAATCCAAGTACAGCTAAATCCACAAGAAGAAGCAATTAAAATGTTTCATTTTGGTTTGGGTTGATTTTCTGGTCTATGGTAATGCAAGCTTGGGAATCAACATCTAATTATTGTCTGCCTGGGTGCATGTACACGTTGTTGCTGGGGTGGCAGTTTTGAAATTGTCACAGCTGAGCGGCTCAGACAAATCTTTAGGGGGTGGCCTGCGGAAAGGGGAGCCATGTAAATATAATGCTAATTGCAATGTGGAGATTTCCAAGGGCTTTAAGTGAGCAGCATGGCGTCTGGAGTGACTGCTGAGTGCTGAGTGCTGAATGCGGAGGTAGAATCAGGATAAACAATCTTAGCAACATTGGCAACACTGTGTACTACATTACATTTTCTGTAATACCTCACACTTGTAGCTTAACTTACCCTGTGTCAACATTTGATTTTCATTTGAAAGACATTTAGTAAGAAGACATATGTATTTCTTTTGTTGTCATTTGCATCACTAAACAGTAGGGGTCAGTATAAAGCAGAAAGTGGACACTATCCCAATGCTCCCTATCCCCCCGACATCTCATTAAATAGCCATCCAAACGATTTGCTTTGTCATGTTGTTTATTAAATTAAGTTTCCTATAGGCAAAGGCTCATTCATATATTGCCCTCTCTGGTGGCACATTTCCTCTTATTTTTCTATCCTTAGATGGCTTGAAGAAATGAACTGGTCATCTGGCTGTGTTCCCAATTTCCACAGAGTGCTATTTCCTTCTAAACTGAACGCCTGCCAGCTGACCCTGTAGGGAAAGACCCAATCCAGACTAATCACCCTGAAATGCCCCCAAGCAACTCGCTCTAATAATTTTGGTCACCTGAGTGTACCGAATCTGTCAGGGCAGTTTAACTTCCTTAAAATTGATAGGATATTACTTCTGTATGGTGTTGAACCAGTACAGTGTAAGCAGTGCATGTGTCCACACTGTTCTTTATTTTGAGTATTTAATATGACCTACTTTGACACGGTATCGGACATCCCGGCAGGTACAACCCAGACAGAGACAGCTGGAGCACAGATGTAGCACCATTGAGCAGCCCCCGCAGTGGCGTCTGTCTGGTGGAGATGGATGGATACCTGTATGCCATTGGAGGACACGATGGCATCACTGCTATGGGTACTGTAGAGAGGTACTGCAATAGAAAAGATTATAAAGATGATAAAGAGGTTTCTCAGAGAATAAGTGGTGTTTGGCGGGCATCCTATTGATAGACCATTTATCTCATTCTTTTAGGTATGATCCAAAAATGAACGCATGGAGCAAGCAAGCTGCACTGCTGACCAGACGCACTAGAGCTGCGGCCGCTGTGGTGAATGGTCACTTGTATGTGATTGGTGGAAATGATGGGGATATGGCACTTAACTCAGGTAAAGAATATATAAAGCCTGTGCAATACTCGTAACATGCTGCAATTCCAAGAATTTTATAGTATACTGATGCTACGTACTTGTTACTGATGAATTCAAAAACATCTGAACAACAGAATTTCAGATTTTCTACCTATCACTACATACAGAATGTTGTTTGACTATAAGATTCTGTAATACCTCATGTGATCCTAGCCACAAAAGGAACACTCTACATGGGAAATTTGTTGAGTGTGCAGTGTATGAGTTGACATTTTTTATCAACATTTATGACTACACTGGCTCCTTTCCATGTCTTTCTTATATTAAAATAAAATATTATTTTCTGAAGTGGGAGCCATGTTATTCCCTTTCATAAAGTCCATATCTGTAAAGAAATCTGATTTATGTGGCATTCCCACACACATGCTTAAATCACTGACGATGGCAAAAAATAAACTGGGGTTAAGTTAGGGTGACAGTTGTTACTGACTATTTTAATCTATGAGAAATGCATGCCAGTGGAATTCCCATTATCTTTTTAGTTCCTGTCTTGGACATGGAAAATTACCAAAAAAGGAAATTATTTTTGGGTATATATATTAATATATATAAGATAAAATATTTTTATTGAACTTTAAAACTCCTAAAACATACTGAGCAATATTTTTGTGTATTTGTATTGTAATATAGCACTCACCGTGACTCAGGTGGTGCACTGGTTTACTCATCGATGCGAGATGCAGTTGTTTATTATAAGATGTATAAAAGCTTATCTGTCATGCACTACCCTTTAAATGTTCCCCAGTGGAGTGCTACAACCCGGTAGATAGTACATGGTCAATATGCGCCCACATGCTGAGTCCCAGGGAGAACGCAGGCTGCACTGTTTACCTGGGACACATCTACGTGGCAGGGGGAAAAGACGAGCTCAACTTGAGTGTGTGTTCTGCTGAGAGGTTGGACCTGGAAACCATGAGGTGGACCCCTGTCAAGCGCATGAGGAATAAGAGGAACAATGTGAGTTGAGAGAAGATTAGACCGTGATCTAGATTGATTTAAATTCATGTTATGTCTGTACAGAAACAGAACATGCAGATGCCAATGGTCAAGTGGATAATTTTGTGAATTTTCTGCAGTTGTTAAATGACCTTTTAAAAGTTTTGTGTATTACTTTTGTGAATTGTGTTTCAGGTGTCCCTTGTGGTCTTCAATGGAGCATTGTTGGCTGTTGGAGGCTCAGATGGTGTCACTGATCTGAAAACAATTGAAATATACTGCCATGAATCCAATACATGGAGGTGTGTGTGTCATATATGATGTTTAGAACCATTTTGTTAATAATGGCAAAAAAAACAATGAAGGAAATGTCACACAGACAATAAGTGGAGACAGGAATTAAGAAGGAAAACAGCTGAATAAAGCAGTATTATAAGACTGAGGCTACACTGAAAAAGCAGCAGCCTGTTTATTTGTTTCACGCTGAGAGTGGTTTCTGCTTGGGGAGAAAACAATGAGTCTCTTTTGTGACCTGTTCCGACAGCGTGGAAATGGAGTGATGCCAAAAATAATGACGACATTCATGCTATGTTAATCTCTTTCATTATTAATACCGTATGTGTTTTTCAATTAACAGCATATATAGGAAGACCCAGAAAAGCATTCAACCTGCAGGTTGCTCATTAAAGCTGCTGAGTCCTTTAAGAGTTGAGAGCTACAAACAGCTGTTCTTCCGGCTCATCTCCCCTGCTGATTAATGAATGATTTTTGTCTCAGCTCAAGAAAATGTATCTTGAAACAGTAGCCTTCTGTCTTAGCCATACAATCTATGGTCTAGGCAATAGGTCGTCTTTAAAGTGTAGTCTTGTCTTTGTGTGTAATGTACTGTATATGTTTTCATGAATCATGTTCTTGGTGCAATGCTCTTGGTGCAAGAGAAACTTATACACTTCATTACATAAAGCAGGTAACGTTTGTTTTTACCAAAAGTAAATCTGGCTGTAGGATTTACCCACTGGCAAACCTTAAAAGAGAAAGAGTTCTTGTAAAACAGAAACACAGAGAGGTCCATTTACCTGTTAGACTGATGCAGTGGTCATTGCCTTCTCATTTGCCTCTTATTCCACATTAATATTAATATGCACAAAGTTTGCAACAGAAACTAATACTTAAAACAGTAATTGTGAAAAACTTGCACTCAAAAATCCTGGAAAAGGAAACTGTTCACTGTGACAAACTGTCTGAACAGGTCTGAATCGATGATGAGTAGCAGCATGAACCTTTCATCTAAAGTAATTGCTCTTTCATTTAATTGAAAAGTGACGTTACATTAATTAATGTCAAACCTTCCCACTCCCTGTCTAAAGGAATCAGGCTTCAGACTATGAGACTTCAAGACTGTTGCTCGCAGCACGACAATTGCAACCACTTGATGATTCATGCACTCAGCTCCTGTAATGCTCCCTTATACGAGAAGTATATGCCTTCAGGCTGCTTCACTGTCCGAGGCTGACATTTTCCTTCTCTCTGTCTGTTTTTAGACACTTTGGAAGTATGAAGAGAAAACATCCAGGAGGGAAACTGGCGCTGCTGTGCTGAGGCTCATCCATGGTCATAATATATGAAGAGGACAAAAGTGTTACAGAGATAGACTAATGGATACACTGTGCTCTGAGATCTATTGTGATATGGTTCAGGCAAGGCAACAAAACGCCTAAATAATTCACGAGTTCACTGTGAAATGAGACATCTCTGCATTAGTCAAAGCTGCAAACTGTTCTTGACAATGACAACATGAAATAAAAAATGACAAGGCATCGGGTTACCATTGACATTATAGCTCTTTTTTTGTCTCGGAGTTACACAACAATGTATCCCATTGTTAATAGCCACATTTAACTAGTCTTTCAAACACAATTTTTAATTGTGTGTGCAATGGTGTTAATTGTAAATACTGGTATTTTGGGAATATAATATGTATAAATGCATGACAAAGACAGAAAGATAGGATAGGAGTCATACAGATAAGTATGAGATAAGTGACTGCACCATCATCTGTGTGTGTATTGAGGGTTTCTGAAAATAAGAAGGTTGATGGCTGTTAAAAATAGAGAGTTTATAGTATGTGTTAAAGTGGGAAAGATGCTTCAATAAAAGTGTGCTCAATGTGCTCTAGGAATTTCTTTTTTTCTCTGCAACAACATTACAATTTCTGGCACAATCATATTTTAGACCATTATGTTACAGTGCAATAGTTCTCACACACAGGCAAGACAACAGTGTGGGCAGCAGGAAAAACAAAATCAGCTGAAACGTGTTGGGCATAAGCGGTCTGTGAGAATCTAGACCGAGTAAGATATGACCGTTATCATGGGAAAACATATAAGTGGTTGTGTGGGCTTTAAAGTGATGACGCTTACAGCTCTTCCCCCTGAGGAGTAATGAAACATGGAGAGGCTGGGCACACAGACGCCACAGAGCACAGCGCAGCTTTTCTGGAGATACACACCAGACAAGTGTCTCCCACCAGCTGCACTGTGCGCACAATGAATATTTTTTTCAACTTGAGAGGGACATTTGCCAGACAGATGGCAGAGGAAAGACCTTCCCCAGGTACGTAACTAAACAAATCATCAGTGTAGAGTTTAAGTTGCATTCACTTTGTATGACTACTAGTTAGGGTCATGTTTTGAGAACTAAAACATACCTTATTAAGGTACCTTATTAAATAGGAACAAAAAATTATTTTGATCTGCTTTAAATATCTGGCTATGTGCCTGAATAGGTGTCCAATCATTTTCTTATATAGAAACAGACACTTGGTTACTATTAGCCTACTTTTTGCAATATATGTCAAAAGCTGTAGGTTAACCATGTTTGATTCTTGTCATTCATGTTCCCTTTCATTATGACTGCTCTAGTAAAATAGAAAAAGCCTTCAAACTGGATGCCATTGTATTTCTTCTTCAACTTGCAGAAATTTTGATTTTATGCGAAGCTATAAACTCCATGACCTCACACAATTACATTACATATTGTAGAGTTTGACGTATTCATTTAACTAAAAGCACTTCCTTGAGAAGTTTCCTTTTAGCGTCAAACAACATCACTTCACCCATCAGTATCCACGGTTGGGCGTTTCAAGGTTGTCCGGTAGATGGCGAGGCACTGAGGTGAGACACGGAGGTGAGACTAGGTTATGCAGGGAAGAGGATGCTGATGCTGACAGTAAAGCATAAGAACCAACTGGAAAAATAGAGCGATACACGATGTCCTCATTTTACGCATCCTCTGCTGCGAGAGGCGAACAGAGGCAAAGGCAGAGGCAGAAATACTCACCGTAGAGCGGCGAGAAGGAGCTGTGGCGTACGGGCATTTCAGAACGACATATCCGGTCAGCGAGCTGGATAAAACAAGAAGGTGCGCGAAATGAAGTATCGTCCGCTCAGCAATGTAGTTCGTGAAACAAAGTTGTTGCTATGCGACCCCGTGGTCCCAGTACCGATGTCGATTTTACGGGAAGATTGCGCATTGATATTTTAAGTTAAGTTAAATGTCAGGTGCGGGATTAATTACAGATGTTTTTGAAGGTGTGTCAACCAATCAGTGCTACGGACCGGGACTGTTTTTCCCCAAAACCTAAATAACCCTGCCTGCTTGCGCCTTTACATAGCGAAGTAGTGTGAGAGTGCTAGCTTGTTCAACACTGCACTATTAGATCCAACATCTGTTTCACTTCTTATTATTCGCCTAAATAAAGAGACCTACAACAGATTGATTAGATTTGCCCGAACCGCTGACCCAACTCTGCTGGACTCTTGTTCGCCTGCTGCGTCAAGGAGTGGACTTTCCTCCTTCTTACATTTACATTTCCCCCCAATGATGGCAGAGGCATGCGTTGATAGAAAACATCCTCTGTCAAAGTCACACAGGAAAACCTGCACGGACTATGTTTGGAGTGTTTCTAGACCAAACCCTTGTTTACGATGATTGGACTTAAATTGGAACCCTGTCAGGTAAAAGGGGTTAGCAATATTATAAAGTAATTCTGTCTGTAAATCTTTCTCTTGTGCCTCTGTGGTGTAACATTCATATTTAAGCTGTTTGCATATTTTATGATGAAGCATATTGGCAACCCTGTGTGCTGTTCTTCCGGTAAATGTTGGAGTTTCCTTTTATCAAGAAAATTGTCAAATTGTTTATACATGTATTTTCCACAAGAATATTTTTTTGCTACCTAGTTTTAAATTGTAAGATGACTATTACTATTTTTTAGTTTGGATTTACTTGAACTTGCAAGGGCTAACTCTGTATAAAGCAAAGCACCACACTTCTCAATATAGCTTCTGTTTTCTTAAGTGACAAGGCTTCCCAGAAGAGCCTTATCCATTAAGTGTGCTTTCAAAGGTTGTACACTATTTTTGCAGGGGGCATGGATATATTTAGACCAGTGGTAGGCTACAAAGTACTTTTTTCTAAGTCATTTCACCTTGTTCTTTACAACTCTCCTGCATTTGCCATTTTTATTTCCTCATCATTGGTCATCTTCAGTCTCTCTGTCCTCTGAGCCTCTGTACTTGACCGTTAATTAGAGGGAGCATGTCTGTGGGGTGCTATTAAGGGTGGCCACAATTACACATACAAATATGAAGTGCTTTCCTGTCACATATTGTTTTTTATTTGTTGGGCCAAAAGAAAAATTATAGTGCATATAGGTGCATCATAGTTAACCAGAAAAGTAGCACCAACCTGCAAAGAATATGCATTGTGTCTCTTCTTAGGTTCCCTTTGTTGCCACAATATTAGTCAAATGGACTCGTTAGAGCTGTTAAACAATTAGATAAAGTTTTATTATGGTCCTTATGATCGTTGGTGTATCTTAGATGTGCCTTTATTAAATATGTTGTTTTAGCGGTGCATGTAAATTCAAGAAGATTGCCTCCTTGAATGTAAAATCTTAATAACCTTGTTTGAACTGTGTCTATGCTCCATTTTCTCCCTCTTCTCATGTATATCCCCCACAAGAGGCAGTAATGAGCCCTCCACGTCGGTCATCCAGTTCCCATGGTGACAGGTAATTTCCTGAAACACACTTCATTCCCCTACATGCGACACTGAAATACAGGACAAGTACTCTTGTATTAAAAGCCGCAACCATGTGCAACCAAAACATGTGGACACAGAATGATGCTTACTCTGTTTTCTTCGTTTATGAAAATACATAATCAGATTATTATGGATAACTATTGTTGCAAATTATTTACTTCTGTGCTTTAAAAACAAAAACATATGCATGTGTAAAATGTGTTTTTATCAAATATTCCTGCAACGTCACATGCTCTTTTGGCTAGCAGAGAACACAGTTGAACATGTTAAAGAGCAGATGTGTGTCACTGTTGTCCACAGGACGTCCACCGAGACCCTGCAGAGGAACAACAGCAGCAGCTCTGGAGTTATCCTGGACATCTCTGCTCTCAAGATGGCAGATGTGGATTCTGAGGTGCCTCCTCTTCCACCTCGATACCGCTTCAGAGACCTGCTGCTGGGAGATCAGTCATTTCAGAACGATGACAGGTAGCCTGAGAAAACACTGTACAAATTTTCTCTGTGTTTTGTGTGTGTGTATGCATATGTCATCTTTTTGTATTTATTTATTCTCATTTGACACAATTAATTTATAATAATCCTCAACAGTTTTAGAAGTGAGGAAACATATATTTGCCAGAATCTGCCAAACAATTGACAAACACTAGATGCAATTATCCTCTATCAATATTGACTACAATTCTCCTATCGACTTGAACAAGGAGAAGAGACCAGAACTGTGACAATTGTGGTCTTTGTTTCAGAACTGCTACTGTCCTATTAAGCTCTGCAATTTTTGCTGCGGATGGAGGCCTACAGTTGCAGTTTACTGCCCGTGAGTGTAAAATTAGTCAAGCTTCAGCCTGAGTCCAGAGGAGCTCTTCATGGTACCAGAGAGTCATCTCACTAAAGAAGCAGCTGTAGCTTTAATATTGGCTCGTTGAGAACAAATGGAGAGTGTCACTATTGGTCTCCCTGATGCCTTGTGTTTACCTTAAATCTCCTAACTTCAGTTATATTACTTTGCAATTACATTACTCTTGTTTCCCATTGCTATTTGCAGCACAAAATGCTTGACACAGTGGCACAGTGAGGTTTGTAATATACATTATTGTTCAAAATAATAGCAGTACAATGTGACTAACCAGAATAATCCAGGTTTTTAGTATTATTTTTATTGCTAAGTGGCAAACAAGTTACCAGTATGTGCAGTAGATTCTCAGAAAACAAACAAGACCCGTCATTCATGATATACACGCTCTTAAGGCTGTGTAATTGGGCAATTAGTTGAAAGGGGTGTGTTCCAAAAAATAGCAGTGTCTGTCGTTGACTGTACAAACTCAAAACTATTTTGTACAAATGTTTTTGTTTCTAGAATTTAGCAATCCTGTGAATCACTAAACCAATATTTACTTGTATGACCACAGTTTTTTAAAACTGCTTCACATCTGTGTGGCACCAAATTGTGGCACCTCTCAGCTGTTATTCCACTCCATGATTCTTTAACAACATTCCACAATTCATTTACATTTCTTAGTTTTGCTTCAGAAACAGCTTCTTGATTGGATTAAGGTCTAGGGATTGGACTGGCCACTCCATAACATTAATTTTGTCGGTTTGGAACCAAGACTTTGCTCGTTTACTAGTGTGTTTGGGGTCATTGTCTTGTTGAAACAAACATTTCAAGGGCATGTCCTCTTCAGCATAAGGCAACATGACCTCTTCAAGTATTTTGACATATAAAAACTGATCCTGGTATGCAATGAATGAATAGGCCCAACACCATAGTAGGAGAAACATGTCCATATCATGATGCTTACTGTCTTCTCTGTCTTCACTGTGTACTGTCGCTTGAATTCAGTGTTTGGGGGTCGTCTCACAAACTGTCTATGGCCCTTGGACCCCAAAAAAAAAACAATTTTACTCTCAACAGTCCACAAAATGGTCCTCCATTTCTCTTTAGGCCAGTTGATGTGTTCTTTGGTGAATTGTAACCTCTTCTGCACATGCCTTTTTTTTTTAGAAAAGAGGGACTTTGCGGGGGATTCTTGAAAATAGATTAGCTTCACACAGACGTCTTCTAACTTCTAATCTCACAGTACTTACAGGTAACTCCAGACTGTCTTTGATCATCCTGGAGCTGATCATTGGCTGAGCCTTTGCCATTCTGGTTATTCTTTGATCCATTTTGATGGTTGTCTTCCGTTTTCTTCCACATCTCTCTGGTTTTGCTCTCCATTTTAAGGCATTGGAGATCAATTTTTTGCACCTCTTTATAGTTTCCCCTACTCCAATCAACTTTTTAATCAAAGTACGCTGTTCTTGAACAATGTCTTAAACAACCCATTTTCCTCAGGCTTTCTAATGCATGTTCAACAAATGCTAGTGGCTTCATCATTAAATAGGGCCTCCTGATTCACACCCTCAGTGATTGAATGCCACACTGCTATTTTTTTGAACACACCCCTTTTAACTAATTGCCCAATTGCACAGCCTTAAGAGCGTGCATATAATAAATGCTGGGTCTTGTTTGTTTTCTGAGAATCTACTGCACCTACTGGTAACTTGTTTGCCACGTAGCAATAAAAATAATACAAAAAACCTGGATTATTCTGGTTAGTCACATTGTACTGCTATAATTTTGAACAATACTGTACATCAAAGATGCTTTTATTATCAATGAGTGGTGCTTGTACGCTCATTTACATTTGATGTATTTTCATGGCAAACCTATAAGAAAATATATTGTGTGTTATCTCTCTAACCCAGGCTTTGGTTATTAGCAGCTGCCCTGAGCTGATAACCTTTTGTGGATTGCTTTTGTGTTTTGACCACTGGTTCTTTCTTTTCACTTTCCTTTTGTCCCTGGTGCCTCCAGTAAATAATTGTCAGAATGGTTTATTTGATTGCCAGGTCTTTTATCTATATATTGTACTACAAGTTAAATTGTCCAGTAGCCTCACCCCACACTGTGTGCTTTCAATGAGTGCAACGATTTCTCTGCACAGAACATTATGGCAGTGTTTTGTTTGTACTATTTACACTAAGGAAATTCGAAACCTAAGATAAACAAAGGTTTGCTTACACAAGTGCCGTATACACAATGTATTAGTTGAAAGCAGGATTGCATGTTTGTGCACATAAATGATATGTGCTTACAGGTTTCATTTGCTGGATCCCTTGTGAATTGCTTTGCACTATTCAATTACAAAAGCTAATTAGGGCTTGTTGCCTGACTACAAATCTAAGTATGTCCTTAGAGCATGTGTGTTTGTTTGGGATTACTGTATTACATCCCTGCATTTGTTCTGTCACAGAGCTGTAAAGATTCCAGTTCCCGAAATGAAATCCATTATGATTGTGGCTTTAAAAATAATTGCCAGTTTTTCATCAAGGTTTCTGCTCATTGTGTATAAATGAAAAAGCAGAGAAAGAACATCTTGTATGGTCTGTAATTGCCTGTTTTTAAGCTCTGGAGTGGAAGAACAAGCAGACGATGGTCATAGGGCTTTGGGGACGCTTTAGTACATAGTAGATGGTCTGCTGCGTGCTCATGTTGTGTGATGTTGATTATTTCCTGATTTGAAGCCCTGTCGAGTGTAAAGCCTCCAAACAAATTAACCCCCAGAGGGAGAGCCAGCCCCTCCAGCCTCTCTGGCCTTATTGCTTTTTGCATCTGTTTCCTTGCATTTTGAACACAATGACTACTAGCACACTAATCATTGTGTTCAAGCAGGATAAGACCAAAGAACAACAATGTCTAAGTAAAATAGGACAAAGTATTTTTTTCTCTACATACAGAACAGGGAAATTGACTAATCAGATGAAGCCCTATTCCTTGGAATTAATGGGCACAGTTACCTCTGTTATAAATAACTCGTCTTGCCTTCTTCTGTGTTCTTTTCAGTCTATGTATTCAGTTACCTACAACTTACTGAATTTTGTGCAAGTTCACATAAATAACTGAGGGTTGACTTGTGCATTTTACTTAGGAACTCAGTGAAAACTATGATTCTCTGTGACAACGATTTAAAGCATCAATTGATTGCGCGATGGATTACATACATTTTAGGAGATTTTACTTGTTAGGTTTAGGTTACTTTATTTGTACCAGTTGGTAAATTTGCTTTGCAGTGTTGAGAGTCCAGGTCCCCCATTCATAGACAACCATACAGTCATAACTACAGACAAAAAGAACTACTAAGATAATACCTAAAGTGTTCCAGTGCTAATCAGATTTAACTTAGATTAGATTTAACAGATACTTAACTTAACTTGTATCTGTTTATTTTAGGGAACATCACCTATTTGTATTTCTTAGTGTGATGTCCCATCTCAGGTCCACTTCAGTCACAGTCTTCTTGTAATTATTTGCTACTTAAACAGAAAAGCAACTATTGGCATACAGTTGTCCATGTGGGCATCCTTCCATTTCTGTGTGTGTCTATGAGTCTGTGCTGTGTGGATGATATGGAGGGCTGCATTTGGAATGTGGGGTGTCTCCCTCCCCCTGAAGTTCTCATTATCTCCTGAGTTGGGTGTCAGAGGGCCGTAATCACTGCTTGGCTGTGTGTGGGCTGAAGAGGAGCCATCGCACTCCAGTCATGGGCCTGACAAGCACTTGGTCTGTATGTGTGTGTGAATATTGTGGGCACAGGTGTTTAAATATGTGCACATCCCAGTGTGTGTATATGCGTGCCTCTCTGATTATACCTCATTTGAGTGTGTATATGTGCATTTATTAGCCTGCCTGTCAGCCAGCAGAAAGGAAGGCAACCCCAGTCAAAGTCAGAAATAGAAACACGTCACCAAATGCCTTTTCTCCATGCCGACAGGACTGAAAACAGAAAAAGCAGCAGGGATAAAATTGCTTCCATCTATCGTTCCTGCTGCATGTCTAATCTTGTTGGGTTGCTCTAATGAAAGCAGGATGCTGATGAGAGTAATGTCAATAAAAATGAGCCGGATTAATTGGTCACTACATCAACTGTTAACACCTCACTGTGAGTCAAATGGTGCTACTTGGAAACGTCACTTAACACTGACACATGTCCTGCAACAGCATGGCTTGTGTGACATGGCTCTTTCACTCACTGCCTAGAAATGTATTGGTCACTCCTAAGCTTTATCTTAGCATCTCGGCAAATACCTGAGATAAGAGATACAAAGGAAGCCAAACTGTAATTGTGCGTCAGCAGCTGTTTGTGTGGCCTTATTCTGTGGCAAAAATTGCTGTTGGGATTTGATGCCTAGATTATTTCCATCTGGACAAGTCTGAAAGGAGGCAAACACTGATATTTGTAAGACAGTGGCCGTGAGAAAGATGTCAACTGGGTTAAATAGCTCATAGGAGGCAATGTTCACTCTGCAGTCCCTTGTGAGCAGTTCCACTTTCAGAATTGTAACTGAATTGTCTCTTTTTTATCTCCCATTACAAACAGTACAGATACTTTTTTCTACTCTTTCTACTCAGTTTCTTCATCTTTCAAGACCATTGATGCAGTTTTTAAATACCAAAATTAATATTGTTAATAACCTAAGACAGTGTTCTCAACTGATCTAATAGATTAAAGTTTCAAATTAATGTTATTTCAGGTGACACTTTTTCCAAGCAACAAGGGGCACCCAGTTTAGTCTATAGACTAGATTTGTCACCAGCGTCAATATATTATATCCACACTAGTTTTTCACACTTATTTCACCAGCACATTTTTTTCTGAAAGGCACATGAATCATTGAGCTGAGTTTTAGCAGCATATATTCTCAACTACTTAGTGAGTGGAATTCCTAATAAGCTTAAGCTGAAATAAATGAGTGTGCTGCTCTCCTAAAGCACTTTAATTTGTCTTTATGTGAAATCATGTGCAGTGCACAGTCTCAAAAGAACAGCTCAAATAAGACAGACAATCAAAGGTAGGCTTCAAAGACAGAATTATTACCCCGTTAATGTCACTCCTAAGTATTTGTCTTTCTCCTGGGCCACTGTATTTTTGGCCTTAGAATCGCTGGTGTATTTGCAGTTTAACCTCTATTTCTCTCTTGCCAGCTTAATTAGAACTGGTGGAGTTGGCACATTTGCAGACATAATAAGAATCCGCAGTGATTGAAGCATTAAGATGAAACTGTGAGGACAATGTTCTTGTGACAGCCCTAAAGGATTATTCGTGTCTCCATTACCATAGTGTTTTCACTAAGACTGTGCTCAGAAAATTCAAGGCTTAATTTAATTGTAGAATTTGGGAGTTGTACATTTATGTCTTGGATGAGGAGATTATATTCATGGCCCTGATGTTCCCATTAGTCTGTTTGGATTTCAGCAGGCCAAGGCAATCAAGCAAATGTGTATCACAGTAATCAACATGGTTCAGTGGATCTGGATTTGCAGCATTATTTTAGACAGCTCAGAGACATCTGCCTGCCACAGAAGTGATTACTTTTTCACCTGTGCTGTGTTCAGTTGTTGTATCGTAGCTCTTCCTACTGTAATATTTACTCCAGTTTACAACATGGTTTGGTTAAAGTAATCATCTCTGATTAATGAATAGGGGGTGTAAAGTTGGGAGGGCATGCCCACACAGGATCAATTGAGAGTGCTTGAACTAGGAGTTATCACTGGAATAAGACATTTTGTTCCAGTTAATTGTGTGTTTTGTGCAGCAGTTTTGCAAGCTGGTAAATAATTGTATTCATGGAACCCTGGCCTGTTTTCTTTACTGTGGCCTAATAAAAGTTGCTTCAAAATGTAGGACATGTTCGTAACTTTGTAAAAATTATTCAGCACCATTTCCTCGCTGTGAAAAATGTAGACCCAAAACAGAAAGAAACATGTAGGCTTGTCATATTCAAAAGGATTGTGCATGTTTTCCCTTATATTGTGATG
The DNA here is from genome assembly GCA_024416835.2 of Perccottus glenii. NCBI lineage: Eukaryota > Metazoa > Chordata > Actinopteri > Gobiiformes > Odontobutidae > Perccottus > Perccottus glenii. Next base: position 23,902,654 of record CM044556.2, on the reverse strand, counting down.
CACTAATTGAATGGGGATTTTTTTGATGTATTAACTATGTGAGGTGAATTTCTTGGAGGTTGGAGCGATGGAGCAGAAGCCTTGTGTACAAACGGTGCTGAATGTGTGTGTTCACTCCTGTGTGTCAGACTGCCCGGCTGGACTTTTTCCTCCACACATGAAGACAGACAGCTCGCCCACAGCAGCGCCAGCTCACTAACCTTAATGTGTTTTGACAGAGGAATTATTATCACAGCTCTCTATGCCCATCTGCAGTCTGGTTTTGAGGCATGTGTGTCCAGTGATTATAAAATGCAGGGATTTTCTTAAAAAACATCAGTGGTGTTCAGGAGCTCACACATAGGATTACAAAATAGATAGCTCATCTTATTAGAAATATAATCTAAACACATTACACTGACTTATTCAAGTTACATAAAGGGATTGACCTGCCAAAGCCTTTGACATGAGTGACACTGTAGATCTTCCTTTGTACCTGACTCTTCTTAATAAAAAGTTACTCATCTCAGTGAGGGCAGAAGTCATTCAAATTGATATGCCATCCCAGAGTTTAATGCTTTAATATTCATAGACAGTGGGGCCTGTGGCTAATAAGCTTTAGTTGAGTGTTCCTTCATCACTGTGTTATGTATGAGTCAAGTCTTTGAACAAGGCACTATGCAATTTCATTTTTTACTTATTGTTATTCAATATTGTCCACTATTAGGACCTCTTCATTCTCTGCATGTACATGCCTGTGTCAAGGCATGGCAAGAGTGGATTTGTCATTGGCTTTTTGTTGTTTGTTACATTTGAGTTTTGTCACGGCTATATAAAAGTCATGCAGATAAAGCTACAGTGAATTGTATTGACAAGTCGGTCTCATGGTCTGGGCCTGTCTTTACATATCCTCTACAAGTCAGTAATTTAGAGGATAATATACACAACACATGTATTATTATATCAAACAATATCAACTATGATCCACTTAAGGCTATAGATGATCATATTGACGTAATGAAATCAAGACTAGCTGACACAAGCAAACAGTCACGTGGGGATAAAACAAGTTTCTCAGTAATTCTAAACCTGTGGAGTTCAACAGCTAGCATCATCTGTTACTTAAGTTTACAAGGTCACTGTCATCTTTGTCAGCACATGCCAAAGTCATGTCCACTGTGGCTGACACACACTGCCTGCAATGCCCTGCATCACCACACAGTGGCTCTGTGCACAAATCTGTGCTGCTAACTCCTCTGAGCAACTCATCTAGCTCTCGCCGGCTTTTCTAGACTCTCCCTTGATGACTTTGTAGTATTTTAAGTTTAGTATATACAGAGAAGACTGTATTTTAAAATGTATTTGGTCTAACTTATGAAACAGAGGGACTATTCAGTCGGTTTTGTTTTGTTTTTTGTGTGACATTAGTGGGGTATGAATCCATTTGAAAAACCATTGAAAAAGAAGAGCCACAGCCTGTTTTACACAAGGAGCTGTTGCTGCAGTGGAAAAGTCAGGGTTAAGAGTCGTTATCAAACATATTTATAGCCATTCTTGAGTAAAGTGTTTATGGGAGATTTTGTATCAAGGCCTGGATTAATGTGCACTGTAGTCACAGGTCCAGGTCTCTAATGTGTTTCCTGAGGCTGAACTCAAAATGCCATGTGTGATGAATGTCAAGTGTATGGTGTGTTTCCTCAGTGCGTTCGTAATGAAGCAGCGGCAGATATGAGTATCAGGAATAACAGCTGATTACAACAATATTTCTACTGGGTCTGTTTGGTCACAACAAACAGGAGATGGACCAATACATCTATTAGAGCAAAACTAGTCTGGATTCATGTCTGGCCACAGCACATTTGAACAGTGTTTAGGAAATTACATGTAAATCATTATTGGTATAATTGATTATAAATTCTCATAACAAAATAATAAAAACCAGATCTGTACTGTGTGCAGAGCTAATGCCCATGGCTTCAGAAAAAAAAAAAGGATCAATGGAAAATATTTAATAAAACATTTGACTTTGTTTCTTTTGTACAATACAGGTAACCCGTGTTGTTTTGATTAATTATTTTATTAATATAATATTAATATTTCTATTAATTTATTTCTATTAATATCTTTGTGTCTAATGGTATGCAGGTTATTTGTGTTGTGCCAAATTATTCTAGTTTGATGGATACAATTTGATAAGTGTGTGAGTAAGTGCACAACAGAAGGTTAGTAAACAGGGCGCTGTGTAAACAGATGCAGATTGTATTTTGGCATGCAAATTGTATGATGACTGAGAGTTAGTAAAAGGCGACTGCTTATTTGTTTGTGGCTCACTTGTTTAGGTTACCATTGCGACAACACAGAGAGCTAGCCTATTAGTCGTTTCCATTCTTGATCTCGCTCCTTATCGATCAGTCGAGCTTTAACGGATTTGATCACATGATACTTCGACGACAGGTGAGGAGAATAAAGGCTGATCAGGACAGTGGTTGTGTAACCGCGCCCCGCTGGGTTGGCCCAACGCCTTGAAGCTCCGTCGTGACGCTGGGGACCTCATATCTTCAGCGGACGGGCAGCGGTGCGGGCAACCCGGGGAGACTGCCCTGGGCGCATGTGTGAGCATCCCTGTGAGAAGCCCGTGATGCAGCAGGGGGGAGGGAGACGTTGTGTGAGACGCTTTGTGCAGCGCCAGTGAGAAGAGGATGCGGCGGAGCGCGTTGTGACACAGAGGCAGAGAAACGCACCGGCTCGCTGCTGGAGGGAACGCGCGGGAAGCACAGAGCAATGGCAGGCGCCAAGCTCACGCCCTCGCCCTCAGAGATCGACCCGGACGTGAAGACCGAGGTGCAGAAAAGCCCCGAGCCCACATGGGTCCATCCCTCCAACTCGCTCCGGACCATGGGCTCGTTCGGGAGCGATGCCGGCCAAAGGTAGCTGACGCAGATCCGCTCAAGTCGCATGTTTTCTCAATTCAGCTCGCTTACTCAAGACGCCACGAGCACAGTGTACAAAGTCCCTAATAACTTGAGTCGTAATTATCCCGAGGCAAAAGTTGAGCATGAGCAGTGAGATAGCCCGCCTAAATGGATGATTCTGGCAGAAATTCAGCGCAGTGTCAGTGATGCTATACGCACCGGCTGGTGGGCTCTTATTTTCCCCTTTGGGGTTAAACATGAGCCACACGCTGCGCTTTTTATGAGTCACTTTGACGACTGATGGCAGAGTGATTTTACAGCTTCTTGAGCAGTCAATCACTCTGCTCACAGCATCACTCTGGCTCTTTTCATGGCTGCAATGTAAGTGATTACATAATGCCATGGATGCTGCATTCCCATTATATTTTTATGAATGCTGTGCTTTCCATAACAGTTTTTAGTGATAAAGGTATTTCTGATATGTATGTAAATAAAACCACAGAAACAAATGCAAACCATGGGTGATTAACTGACATGCCTTTACAGTTTAAGTATGATAAGACATCATGTACTAGCACACATGTCTGCAAGAGGGCTCAATCATGGGCAAAACGCAACAGATTGTGATTTGTGTCCAGATTTGAGTGTAAATTGTTATTTTAATTTGCTGTAAAATATGTACATTTTTGCCTCTGGTGTGTTCCAAACAAATATGCTCCATTACATCTGAAAAATGTAAATTTGCTGCTGTGGCATGACTGAAGTTCCATAATACTTCATTTAGTTTACTATGTTGCACTGTATGTTGGATTCAACTTCCCCGGGATTCCTCGGATTAAAGGTGTATCATTTGGTAGACAAATTAGATTGTGGTCGGTGCTCAAACTCTTAACAACTGCTGGGAGACGGCCTGTTTATTTTTGTGAGACTGGCACACTTGGCTGGCAGGACGGGCTGAAACAAAAAGAATGTGTCGCTCGGCTGTATTTCAGAACTGTTTCCCAGACAATATGTTGCTGCTGCAGTGTGCGCACAGTCTAACAATATTTATAGCAGGCCACTCCTGTGTGGTTTTTAAATACACTGGCAAGGTATTTCTGATCAGGCATCTCTGACAGTCCTTCACACAATATTTAAATGTCAGTTTATGCTCACTGGCATATTTTAACTTCATGTGTAATAACGCAACAGCAATAAAATGCACAGATGTCCCTCTGCATTATTTTCAAGTTATGCCACAATTTTTACTAATAGTTCAGTAATTTATTTAGGCAGTATTTGAGATCAAGACATGGTTGATGGGTCTTAGTGGGGCTTTTTAAAATTACTCTTGCCCTTTAGGAGATTGCTGGTTGCAGCAGAGTGAACGACTAGTCGTGACAACAACTGTTCTCAGTAATTTATTAATTTAAATAAAATAATGCTTTGGTCAAAAATAATAAAACCATTGAAATGCTGTTAATGCAGCAGTGGCTTGTAGCCTCAGCTCTGATGGTATCATGTAACTGGTTGAAATGAATAATGAGCACAGTGCTGACAGTGATTGAAGGTAATAATGACACGGCCCATGGTGTTGCAGGTGGAATGTACTCTATGTTGGCTGCAGCAATTTGGTTAAAAACAAGTGAGTAAGCTTCTTCATTAAAGCTTACAGAGAAACAATAAACTTTTTTCATTTTAATGAATTAATGCATTTGGGACGATTAGTATGAATGGGTTATTGCTAATTTAGTTATTACTTTTCCTTTGGCACACTGATTCAAATACAACCAGACAATAGTTTCTGTGCCCACACTGCAGCACATCCCCAAAGCCTTGTTTTTATAAATCCTAATTTTATTGATCCTAAATTTCCCGGCTGTGTGGGTGCTATATGAAAATGCAGTACAGGTTGTGCATTTTAAAATGAAAATGCATTAGTGTGGGCATAGCCTCAGACTAATGTTTGGTTAACCAAATAATGCCTGATTAAAATGAATCCTTTGTGTTTGCAGAAAGGCTGGAGTCTGGTTTGGTCAATGTTCTCTCAGCCTTCATCTGTAAATATATTTAATCCTGTCACATTTAGCCTTTTTGATTTGTCCATCCAGATTTTGTCAGAGAGATGGAAGCTAACTGTAAAGCGCTTTGGGTGCCTAGTATAAAATACATGCCATTTACCATTTACTACTAGTGGACCTAACTTTGTGACCCGTGTTCACTAGATCAACAGTTTTGGGTCCACTAGTAGCACTAGTGTGCAAAAATGTTTTATTAGTCACTGTTTTTAACAAATCAATCCACTAGTGTCACTTGTAAGCAAGAGCCCCACCCACACTTCACTGCGATTGGTTAATTTTGTTTGTCCTCACTCAGAGCACAGACTAACAGTGAGAGTGGGAGGGAAAAACTACTGCCAGAGTCTGTCTTTCAGGAAAGAACTGCTCCAAACAGATACAAGCAATCTTTTCAAATTGTCAGGTTGTCAACAGTTCATATCGTAATACAATATAATATTGGGATTTCAACCATGGCGCCCCCCGAGGCAGACGTGTTTGCCAGCTCCGCGCTAAAATTTCGAACTTTTTCTCTTTTTTGTATGTTTTTCGTGTTTTTCGTTCTTTCTGCAGTGCACAAATGCCATGCACTGCTAACATACAACCGACAGGCATTATTGGACATCGCCAACTCACGAAACTTTGTTTTTAGTGGTTCTATTCCGCTGGAGCTGCAGCTCATTGTTCGCCCATACCACCAAAACTTTTACCCCGAGGGCCACGAAGCACCGGTCTCGAGTGAGTTCGCTGACCCCAGGAGAGTGCTTCGGAGACGGCGACGCAAGCGAGGCAAGAGGGGAGGGCTACATGCTAGGCTAAAAGCTCGCGCTAGCCGACCACCGCTACCCAGCCTCTTGTTAGCGAATGTACGTTCCCTGGAAAACAAATTGGACGAGCTACGAGCCAGGATTTCAACCCATCGGGAAATCAGAGAGTGCTGCGCCCTGATTTTCACCGAGACCTGGCTCTCAGACAAGGTCCCGGACAACGCCATTCAGCTACAGACTCACTCGCTTCACCGAGGCGACCGAACGGCGGCATCCGGTAAGTCTAAAGGCGGGGGTGTGTGTGTGTTTGTAAACAACTCGTGGTGCGAAGATATACAGACTGTTGACGAGCACTGTTCACCAGATGTGGAGTTATTACTGCTAAAGTGCCGTCCGTATTATTTACCGAGGGAATTTACTGCTGTGTTTTTGGCCGCTGTTTACATCCCCCCGCGTGCTGACGCCACAGCAGCACTCAGCAAACTCCATGACGTCATCAGCGCGTTAGAAACGGCTCATCCTGACGCTGTTTTTATTGTTGCTGGTGACTTCAACCACTGTAGTTTGCGGACTGTATTCCCCAAATACCACCAGCATGTTGACATTCCCACCCGTGATAAAAACACTCTTGACCACGTCTACAGCAACATACGTGGTGCATACAGGGCTGCACCCCGCCCCCACTTCGGACACTCGGACCACATCTCTTTGTTCCTGTACCCTGCTTACAGACAAAGACTGAAACAAGCACACCCTGTCACCAAACAGATCAAACTCTGGACCCCGGAGAGCGAGATCACCCTGCAGGATTGTTTTGCACTGACAGACTGGGATGTGTTTAAAGCTGCAGCCACTGTGGAGGACTCTTCCATCAGTGTACAGGATTATGCTGAGTATGTGTCTGGGTACATCAGCACTTGTGTTGATAACATCGTGCCCACCATACAAATCAGGAAGTTTCCCAACCAGAAGCCCTGGATAAACAGTCAGGTACGTCACATGCTGCGTGCTCGCTCTCTTGCATTTAGATCAGGCAATGAGAACGAGTACAAAGCTGCGAAGTATGGACTGAGAAAAGCCATCACAGCGGCCAAGAGGCAGTACAGAGAGAAGCTGGACAGCTTCTACTCTACTGGATTCAGGGCGGATGTGGCAAGGCCTGCAGCACATCACAGACTACAGGACCACCACCAACAACATCGCATCAACAGACAGCCTGCCGGATGACCTCAACAATTTCTACGCCCGCTTTGAGGCTCCCAGCAACACTGCAGAGAGGAGCTCACACACACCTGGATCACCCAACCCCTCCCTCCACCAACCATCTCAACAACACAGGTACACAGAGCTCTGAGGAAGATCAACCCCGCAAAGCAGCAGGACCAGACAACATTCCTGGGCGGGCCCTCAGAGCATGTGCCAACGAGCTGGTTGATGTTTTCACCTCCATCTTCAACCTCTCCTCAGCCAGCGCATTGTACCACCATGCTTCAAGACCACGACCATCCCCCTGCCCAAGAAGAACCCACCCACCTGCCTGAATGACTACAGGCCAGTGGCACTCACTCCAATCATTATGAAGTGTTTCGAGAGAGTGGTGCTGGCCCACATTCAGAGCAGCATACCGACACCATTGACCCCTGCAGTATGCCTACCGACCCAACAGGTCCACCTCGGATGCTATCGCTACTGCTGTCCACTACTCCCTGTCACACCTGGAGAACAAGGACTCATACATACGGATACTTTTATAGATTACAGCTCCGCCTTCAACACGGTCATCCCACACAAACTCACCCACAAACTGTCCACACTTGGTTTGCACCCCACCCTCTGTGACTGGCTCCTAGATTTCCTGACTGGCAGGCCTCAGTCTGTCAGGATTGGTAATAGGACTTCAGCCAGCACCATCACAAACATTGGTACTCCACAGGGCTGTGTACTCAGCCCCATCCTCTACACCCTGTACACCTACGACTGTGTCGCCTCTCACAAGGACAACATCATCCTGAAGTTTGCTGACGACACCGCAGTGATAGGACGCATCGCTGGCGGTGACGAGGCAGCTTACAGGAGGGAGGTGGCCAGTCTGGTGTCATGGTGTGAAGACAACAACCTCACCCTCAACACGGACAAGACAAAGGAGATGATAGTGGACATGAGGAGGGAGAGGAGAACGCCTCAGCCACTGTTCATCCGGGAACTTGAAGTGGAGAGGGTGAGCAGCTTCAAATACTTGGGTGTCCACATCAATGAGGACCTCACTTGGACACCTCACATCACGCAGCTGGTCAAGAAGGCTCAACAGCGGCTGTATTTTCTGAGGAGGCTGAGGAAGTTTGGCATGTCGCCCAAGATCCTCAGCAACTTCTACAGCTGCACCATTGAGAGTGTCCTGACCAGCTGCATCACTGTGTGGTACGGCAGCACTTCTGTCATGGACCGCAAACGCCTGCAGAGAGTGGTGAAGACTGCGCAGAAGATCACCAGGACTCCACTGCCCTCTCTGCAGAGCATCTACCACCGCAGAGTCCACAGAAGAGCTGCTTCCATCCTCAAAGACCCCTCCCACCCCCAACATGGTCTGTTCACACTTCTACCCTCAGGACGGAGGTACAGAAGTGTGAAATGCAGGACTTCCAGAATGAAGAACTCATTCTTTCCTCTGCCATAAGACTCCTAAACAGCAGATAGGAGTCTACAATCACAATCACAACATTACATGAACAATTGTTTACCTACTGCACTACCTCACTTTACTTTACACCGTCACTTTACTTTACACGTCACTTTACTTTACACGTCACTTTACACCATCACAACTGCACTACCTCACTTTACTACTTTACTCCTTTTGCCCTCTTGTATTTTTTTTTTTGTATATTTGTATTTTTTGTACTGCATTATTATCACTTGTATATTTGACTTATTTTTTATTTTTACTTACTTGTGTGACATTTTACTGTGGACGGCAAAGTAAGAATTTCATTGTACAGGGAAACATGCTTTCTGTCTGTACACATGACAATAAACACTTTGAATCTTGAATCTTGAATCTATTGTCATATCGCATACCCTAGTCTTAACTGTGAATAATGCCGGATGTGGATGGAGCTGAGAAAATCAATAAACTGACTCGTTGAAATGATCAGCCCATAAAGAAAGGATTCCATTCATGATTTACAGTTCTTAGACCTGGCTGGCTTTTTTCTTTTTGCCCATGATTGACAATTTAGTTTGTCAGAAACTAATTGCGATTTGAGGTCTTTATAAACAGAGGACTGGGCTGTCTTTCAAACCTGAAATGTCAAACACATACACTCAGATGTACTTTGAGTCTCTGCAGTGCAGTGTAAATCAGCTGTCAGAAGATTTCCCATTTGGTTCTCTCTTAATCTTCAATGGTTTTCTGAAGCTGTGAGGGTCCTTCATATTCTCATATTAGGTTTTCACACATTAGGATGACTTAAGTTATTTGAGAGTAGTCATGTTCAATAAAGTTTAATGCTTGTGGAGATATCGGTAATGGAGTACAGCAGTGGATCATTTTCTCCTTAAGTTGAACTTCTCATCTAAAAGCATTAACTCAGTGTAATAAAAGATGCCTGCACACCGCAGTGTTATCCTTAGGCACTTACTGTGATGCTCTTAAAGTAATGCAGTATGTTGTTAGAATTTATTTGAACATCCTTTGTGAATAGTAAGACACCTTAGATCAGAAATGGCTTTGTGTAACTGGTTTGATTTTTATCAACTTTTTCTTTGTTGTATCCCTATCCATGTTCTCATCAACTCAACATCCTCCTCAGGCATGTCATGTCCTTCAATACGTAGTTACCATTTTATTCGGTCACACACCTGCAAGGAACAATTAACACTTTCATTTTGATCAGAAGCTTTAATACGGGCTTTAAATGTGGTACAGTACATTTTGTCCATCATACCAGAATTAAACCTTCACAAAGAAATCACTGCAATGTTAAAAAGTGTTCTACATGTTCTACCTTCTGTCCCATTTTTCTTGCCAGTGTTACAGGTGTCTATTTGGTTAATTTTATAAATCAATAGTTGTTTTAGCTTTTACATGTTATCAATAAAGTTTAAAGTAATTTTTCATGTTAACAGCTGTTGTTCTGCTCCAGCAATAGCAAGGTAATGTTTTACAGAAGGTAATGTTGCTATGGTTACCAGCAGGTGAATAGGTTTTAAAACCCATAGTAACTACAGTACCTTAACAATTTGAACATTAAACTCCATATGGACCAATACATGCAGTTTTCTACTGTGTGCCTCCCGCTGAACTCCTCTTTACGCATCACCATGGTCTAAAAATTATTGTATACCTTTTATCATATTCATTTTTATATTTTGTCATGTTGAATTGTAATAAATTTAACTATGTATAGTGTGTATTATTTTCAGAGGTGGATAGTAATTAGTTACAATCCGTTACATTTACTTAAAAAGTAAAAAGCACTTCTTAGAGTAGTTTTACTGCACTCTACACTTTACTTTTACTCGAGAAGATTTGTGAAGAAGTACAGTTACTTTTTTTATTTTTTACCATTTATTCTACACATTCTATGCTTAATTTTTGCCTCCAATGGCTCTACAACATGACTGTGTTTCATCAGACGTAGCCATGCAGTCACATGACCACAAACAAACTGTGGAGGCACATCTGGCACAAACAAAATGTGTATGTACTCCTTCTAACCTAAAATACTTAGATTTATTATTATTTTTTATATTACTTATTTTGAAGTAACCCTACTCTTACGTTAGTCTAATTTTAGGCTACTCTACCCACCTCTGATAATTTTCCATTGGTCTATTTTTTAATTAATTGTAAAAGTAGAAAATTTATTGAGCATCAATTTATGCCTTTTATTACAATTAATCTAAGCATCTTCTTTAACAAGTATAAGGGTAATGCAGTAGGGTATTGTCAATGGAAATGTTGGCAGGCATCCCAGGTTAACAGTTTGGAAACTACAAATCCCATCATCCTTGAAATTGCTGCAGAGAGTATATGTGTGAAGCCCTCCCAGCTGATTTATTCAGTCCTTGAGGCAGTTGGAAATGTAATTGAATGCATTAGGTCATTTCAATTCACCCGCTCAGCTCACGGGCTCATCTGCTGTGGAGAGGTGAGAATGGAAAAGCTCTTGTTTATTCATCAATATTGGCAATAGTGATGTGTGAGGGTCAGTATGATGACTGCTGCATGATTATAACACTTTTGTAAGTTTATCGGCATGTTTGTAGTGTTTCAGTTGAAGACAGGATGAAAGTTACTGCTAAGCTATTAGCAGCAGATAGCATCTGCTAAACATCTTAATTTCTCTTTAAAGCCCTGTCAAATGGCCAACAAATGCACTGTGAGAGTCAGACATTGTTTAGTTGTTTGTCTTTATTGGGTCGGCATTACAAAAAATGACACTTAAAGGCAGAATATACATATCTTTTTTCATAAAAAAATAAAAATCCTGACACAATGGAAATACATTTGATTCCACACCTGTGAACCTTGAGAACATACTTGAGGTGGATGTTTTAGTAAGCTTCCACAAGTCCTCTGCCTTTATGATGATGATGTATCTATAGCAGTAAGTTCTTTCAAAAAGTTAGTTTTCTTTTTCTCAGCAAGAAACAAAATATTTCAGAAATTAAGGAGAAAATATTTTCTTGTTCGCACAAAAAGGAAGCAATGACTTTGTATATCCTTTTTCAGGCTTGTATTCTGTAGTTGATTTCCCACAATGATCAACTTGCCTGGTGAAATCTGGCACTCCAGCCATGTCTGATATTTGTATTAAGAGTAACTAGGCTCTTTGTGACATAGCAACTTCCTGGATTTAATGGACAACCATTAGTCTGTTAGCACTCAGGAGCTTGATGTTTGTCAAAAACCTTTTAACTCTATAATTCTCTGCTCATAAACTCCTGACTGCTAACAAAATATTACCATGCCACATGAATATCAAAATAATAATTGCATTAGATTAAGAATTATGTTCCTCCTGTACAGTGTGACCTAGCCACATTACCAACGCAGAGTCCATGGGAGAGCTGCCTGTATCATGAAGGACCCCACTCATCCAAAGTATGGACTGTTCACACTCCTACCCTCAGGCCGGAGGTATAGCAGTGCGAAATGCAGTACTTCTAGGTTCAGAAACTACTTCTTTTCTACCGCCATCAGATTGCTTAACAGTTATATATATATAAATATATATATATGTGTATATACTGTATGTATATACGGTATGTATGTGTATATGTATTTGTATATATATATATATATATATATATATATATATATATATATATATATAAACTCTACATATATATATATATATAAATATTAGTATATATACTATATGTACTGTATATATATATATATGTATGTATATGTGTGTGTGTGAATAGGGATGTGTATGGTATTGCACATTCTCCACTGTATATCTGTCTATATTCTATTCTGTCTATATTTTGCTCTTTCATATTTTAATATTTTGATCTTGATATTGTGATTTATTTTTGATTATCTCTCATTATCCTTATTTTAAATACATTGTATGGCGTTCAGCGTGGGCAGCAAAGTAAGAATTTCATTGTACAAGGAATTGGGCATATGACAATAAAAGCTTTCTTTTCTATTCTTATATTATATTAGAACAAAAGAAGATTAATAGAGTGGCTTATTCTTGTAGGGAAAGTTTTGAAACTGTTATGTAAAAGTTAGTAATTACATGTGAGATAAAACCGTTTAACCTTTGACCTCAGTGCCATCAGTACTGTCTATTTGTTATAAATTTAAAACAATCCCCGTCTGTTCCAGTGTCACACACTTAACCCTTTTTCCTCATCTTGATCATCTCAGTAATACAGACTGAGATTGACTGAGAGAGTGTGTCCACTGATCCCTGTGGTTTGCATTAAGTGTCTCTACTTTCTCGGCTAAAGCATTAATTCTAATTAGACGTGTTTTTGCTTTGCATGAACTGTGCTTATGGAGGAGCTCTAAATGTGTCCTCTTCCAGCTCAAGCTCAGTACACAGTCCACCATAATTGTAAACATTTACTTGCATTTGGAGTTTGAGCATTGAAAAAGCATTGATCATTGAAAGGTCTCTGTTGTGCTGTAAGAAGATGCTCAATTACATTTTTGGATTTAAAATAAATTGAATTTCTACTCTTCATTCTGCCACATCATTCACACTCCAGGATCTTCTTGCTGCACAAATCACAATTTAACTTTCCTTCAAGCTCATTAAATAAGTCCAATTTGACTCACAAAGCAAGTAAATATGTAAATTGCAGTGGAAACTTGTGCGCTAACGTTCCCTTCCTTTTTACCTGCTTTGGAACCCCGCTCTCTCCTAACCTGTGCCTATATCTGTGTCCGTGTGTGCTACATCTAGGTATCAGGAGGAATACAGTATGGACTCCACTAATGCCCAGTAAGTCTCTGGCAGCATCATGCTTGCATGGCATGGACTGTGTCCCCTATGGTTAATGTACACAGGCCAGAATGTGCATCAAACCAAACTGTATCAAACAAGATGGTCAAATGTACAGAATGCACATAATATATATTCATGACTAATCACTCCTGGCTACCCTTATAACAATTGTTGAGTCAAAAAAAAAACTTTCACTTCAGTTTTTGGCACATTTGATGATGCTACAATGCTGTAAAGGTAGCCGCCTTTGTGTTTGAATCTGTTTACTCCCGGTGTTTTGTGATTGACTCTGCACACCTGCACACCTGTCTCCAGCTGTCGTATATTCTGCATAAAATAATGACCTTAATCATTGACTGACGACGGGACGTAGAAAAGACACCCAAATGTCAGTAAATTGCTGTTGTCCACTGTGCATGCTGCTGCTGAGTCATTAATCATAACCAGGACGAGACCGTCCCTTCAGCTCAGTTGATTACATTGAGAGTTCTCCAACAGCTTATTTACGGTAAAGTAATATTTTTGTGGTCCTACAGCTAGTCCTGCCCTTCCAAACTCCACTCAATGGCAGTCTGTGTAATGACATCACTACACAAGTCTCCGAGGGGAGTGTTTATTGTCAGAAAGTGGATAGTGGTCCTCAGGAAGTGGTAGGCCATAAGCGTGTTGAGTGTTTTATCTTAATTGTCTTTTGTTGTAACCACTAAGTGGAATTATCACTCACAACATATTGCCCATTTATGTTTGCAGAATGTGAACGGAACACAAAATAATATTTGCCCTTTTATTTCACTGTGAGAAGCTTTTAACACAACCTCCTGCTCATAACAGGATGTGGCAGAAAGCAAAAGAAATATTGCTGGATGTCTTACATGGTTGCTTCCTACACACCTGCTGCTATTGCACTTGTGGTTTGACCTAAACTGCATTTTGTTGCATTACTTGTACATGTGTAATGACAATAAAGTTGAATCTAATCTAATCTAATCTAATCTAAACCATTAGTGTCCAAAATACCTTTATTGTTGATGAATTATATGTCACTTTTGAGCAGGCTATCAACCCGTACATGCTCGCATATTTACTGCTAGGTAGCACCGCAAATTAGTCCACAAATAAATCCATCTTAAGTATTCTACATTAAGCCTTATTGAGTATTACTTTAAAAATTTGAAGTTAAATGATTTGACTTTCCCACTCTAATATTCTGTCTTCAGTCAACATCGACATACTGTATACTGTATGTTGTCATAAAATCTGTGGTCATCAAAACATAGTCAGATACTTGCTGTAACTGCACTTATGATGGAGCTTTGACAGAACAAGGTGAAGGTGTGTGACAACTACTCAAAATCAGCATTTTAGAGCCAACCTATAATGAGATGTGTAATGCATTTATTGCAAAAATTTAAATACAAAAAAATGTGTTGAATTGAAGACAGAGAGAGAGAAAAGGGTGCGTGGTTCTTTTAGGGAGATGCATCCCAGGGACAGAGAAGAACAAGTGGAAGTGATGTTAAGGTCATAAAGTGCCTTCACCAGAAAGATTAACCTGGTAAGAAGTAATTTTCCCTTTCCACAAACCCCTATAGAGGACATTAGTGTGGTGAGGCCCTAAAGGGTTCTGGCCTCGTTCAGAAAAAGCTTTTGGGGTGAGCTCTGGTAATGCCTCTATAACCACAGCTCTCAGCAAAACGCAGGTCTAAGGAGGCTTGAGAAGAAAGGAAGGTATTTCTGTAAAGTAAAAAAATAAATCTATTTAACAAAATCATCAAAGCCTCTTAAATTCTTAATCCTAGCTAAATAATTGGACCATGATAAAACACTACTAGAACTAATGGCTATAACTTTCTATTGTGTTCTTTCATCGCCCAACTTTCTCATTAGGTGCTTAATGTGCTGCAGTTACCTTCACCAACCCCACCTGCTCTTTCTTGTTGATCTAGTTCTATCCATAGGTCTCCTAGGTCCCATTAAGGAGATTATCCTTCCACCAGCTTTATAGAGGAGAAACCCTTAGACATCCCTCGTGGGGTTTCTGGCTCAGTACTTCACTGACAAAGTGCTTGCACCATTGTTGGCTGGCTCAAATTCCATTTCTTGTTTTTTGTGTGGAACAATGCAGTCAGGGGACTGGACAAAAGTATGTTCTGGACTAAAGTTTGTTGCAACTCAGACCAGGAGTTTGCAGAGAATTATAAAAAGTCACAGAAAATGAATAGTCACGTCTAATTGAGGTATTTTTAGCATCTCTGAAACTTTCATGTGACACACACTGTAGACGGGGTCAGTGCTTAAAATGTGTTCTATTTTCAGTTGAGGAAAGCAAAGAGAGGCAGAAATCAGAAAGGAGATGTTCCAGACTGAGAGATTATTAATGTAGAACATGGTTTAAGAAACAGAGTGTATTTTTGCCATCCAGTCAGATAATGAAGCAGCCTGATTGGTCAGAGATGATGCTTATAAATATTGCATTTTCCCCTGTAATATAAAGAAAATCAAGTTATTTTGCCATGGTAAACCTAATGTCTGTATAAAATGCTGGACCATATTACAGGAAATTGTTGCTTAATTGAATCACAGTTTTGTATGAGCAGAGACAGTTTTTGCAGCTTCTTCCAACTGCTCGTGTGATCACTGAAAGCCCATAAGACATAAACCCCTCTTTTGATACCTTTCCAGACCGCTGCTCACCCCTACCACTCTTCGGCTGATGTTCCATATGGCACTCAGCATCTGACAGGCTGCTCTTGTCAATAATTTTATTGGCATCAGAATCATAGATTGTATAAATATGGATGATATCCGCCCATTGGTCCCCCTATTCACCAATATTGTTAATATTGTCATTACGAATGTAGCTCAGGGCGGCAGTAGCTCAGTGGTAAGAGCGGTCGTCCTTCAACCAGAAGGTAGGTGGTTCGAATCTCGCTCTCCCCACAGTTCATACTGTCATTGTGTCCTTGGACAAGACACTTAACCCACCTTGCCTACAGTGGTGTTCCAGCAGTAACACTGGTGAATGGAACCTTTCTGTAAGTCGCTTTGGATAAAAGCGTCAGCTAAATGACTAATGTAAATGTAAATGTAAATGAATGGGCAATAAAATGGCCGTTACATCCGGGCTTTTTCCATAGTAAAACAATAGTTTTTAGATAGCATAAACAAACATATTAATCAAAAATTCACCCCCCCAGAGTTGTCATGTAGTAAAAACGTAGCTCTAAGGACCGGAGCCATCTTTTGTACCAGGCTGTAAACATGAGTTTTACTCTTGTAAAGTCGCCATTGGGTTTCTCCTTATATTTCCGCTTTTGGAGCCTGCCCTCTGGTGGACGGAGGTATATCGCTGTATTTCGCTGTAAAATCACCGTATGGCGGCGCCCTTACACGAGGACCATTTTAGAGGTTCCATGGGAGAGGCTTGATCAGAATAACGGTTCTGTTGCAAGCAGGAGTATCTTGAGGTCAACAAGCTGTTTGATGTTTGTTTAGACAGCCTACAAAGCAACTATGGTCTCCCAGTGATTAAGGAAAGGCTGCAGAAAACCTTTTCATTGATTATGTGTTTTTACCTTATCAGATACTTATCCTGCAATGGTTTATCCTATGTGTCAGCCTTTTTACATAATTGTGAAACACTCGTACGCTATACTTTAACAAGTAAATGGATTGGACTAATCATTTATCTGCTCTGCATGACTGCATAGTAAATAATCATATGCTGGTCTTTTCTAGCTCAAAGCAGAAGAAGAGTGCCTGTCAATACATGAAGTGCAGATACACTTCTTGGACTAACAGACCTTGTTTATATTTACGAATGACCACGGTGGCTGCTTGGCTGTAGAAAATGAACGCAATAGCTTGCAGAGCCAAGGATGCCAAAAATGACAGCACAAGTACTTAAGTGCTTTAGGGCTGTGCTGTGTATTTCTGTATTCTTTGCGTATTTTCAAATTTTCAATTTTCTTTGCATAAGTGCTCTACCAACTGAGCTAGGGTAAGATAATATTTGATTTAAGTCATTAAAAATTACTGATCTCAACTGAACTATAATAATAATAATAATAATAATAATAATAATAACTTTATTAATTTTTAAATTGGTTTTCAGGTTTAGCTGTAGTCATTGTAAGGCGTGGTGGGTAAACACACAGCACTTGTACGCATTGTCTTTGTTTGCTTTGACTTTGGTCTGAGCAACAGTCATTATTATTGACCACCTGATTCTGCCCCATTAGCCTTTATGGCTGAGTTTTACTGCTCCTCGGGTGAAGAAGCTGTCGATACTGTTGGTCGATACCCGTGTGTTTGTGTAAGATGTAGGGTGTAGTCAATCATGGGGCTTGGACTGTGTGTTCTTCTTTAGACGACAACATGTCACTACGTATGGAGCAGAACCAAATGCCATGCGCTCGTGGCACACAACATATAGACACGTGAGGGAACATTTCCTTTCTCAGAAGTTGTCTCCATGGCGATGTAGTGAGGGGATGAGGAAAGACAGGCCAGTAGCAGACGATGCATCTCTCCTCTCTCCTTTTCCCGCCTCCTCGTGGTTCTGTGCGTACTGTCTGGCCCCCCTAAGAGCTTTGTTACTCTAATTGCCCCTGGGCTTCCGAGTTGTCTCTTGCCATTTGCACCCTGTATTTATCTTGGGGGATGCTGTAGATTTCCAATGTAATGTAACCACACAGCTATGACCACTCCCCACCATGCTCATTGACAACATGTCTGAGATATGTGGACCTCCACTAGCCACATTAATCTCCATAGCTACAGGGATGGGCAATGATTTGGAGATGCCCCCCACGCTGCTCAGTGTATGTCAGTTCAAGCATTGTGATAGCTTTAATCTGTGGCTATCTGTCACTAATGACTACTTGATATGAAACATTTAACAGACAACAACTCAACAATTAATCTAAGCTTGTGTGTGTATTGTTAATAGAAACTGTGCTCTTCCGTTTCTATTGACAATACATCCGTCGCTGTCTTAGTTCTGTTGGAGTGCTGCGTTTGATATAATGAACCATGGAGTCCTGTCACAAAGATTAGAGGAATGGATAGGCATCTCTGGAACTACCCTTAAATGATCCTGACATGTGGGTTTCCACAGGGATCTTGGGACCGTATTATTCAATCTTTACATGCTCCCTATAAGCCAGTTAAAACGCAGCTGTGATGTATCCTACCACAATTATGCAGATGACACCCAGATTTACATTTCACTCACAGCAGGTGAAAATGGACCAATCCATTCACTGTGTCATCTGTGTATCGAACAGATTGACGTGTGAATGCAAAATAATTTTCTGAACAGAGACAAGACTGAACTAATCATCTTTGGGCCACAGAAACAAAGCGAAAGTGTCAGCAGCCACCTCGAGACTCTTTCTCTAAAATGTAAAAATCAGGTTAGAAATCTAGGGGTCATTTTGGACTCAGACTTGAATTTCCACAATCACATTAAGTCAATTACATCATCAACATATTATCACCTTAAAAACATTTCCAAAATCAAAGGGATAATGTCTAAACCAGACTTAGAGAAACTTGTCCATGCTTTTATCTCCAGCAGGTTAGATTACTGTAACGACCTGCTCACTGGTCTCTCAAAACGAGGGTTAAGACAGCTGCAGCTTATTCAGAACGCGGCTGCTCGGGTTCTAACCAAAACCAGGAAGTACAACCACATTATGCCAGTTTTAAAAAGTTCTCTGCACTGGCTTCCTGTTGCTCAGAGAATAGACTTAAGAGTCTCTTAATGGTTTAGCACCAGAATATATTTCTGACATGCTAGTTGCTTTTGAAACTCCTCGGACTCTGAGAACATCTGGGACAGGCCTTCTGCTCGTGCCCAGAGTTAGAACTAAACCTGGTGAAGCAGCGTTTAATTTTGATGCAGCAAAAATCTGGAACAGCCTCAACTTTAACAATTTTCAAGGGGATGTTAAAAACCTTCCTCTTTAGCTCCACCTACATTACAACATAAAGTGTTTTCTATCTGCACTCTTCTTTTAAAATGTTTTAATTTTTCTTATGTATCTTAATCTAAATCTTGTAAATTGTCTTTTATTTCTGTAAAGCACTTTGAGTTACCCAGTGTATGAATTGTGCTATATAAATAAAATTGCTTTGCCTTGCCCACTTTTAACCATTGTATGAATGAATATGAATATATGGGCGGCAGTAGCTCAGTGGTAAGAGCGGTCGTCCTTCAACCGGAAGGTAGGCGGTTCGAATGACTAAATGTAAATGTAAATGTAAATGAATATATGAAGAAGTCCCCTGAATCTAAGTAATGTACACCCAAAGTATGTAACTAACTCAAATGTAAAAAATGTAACCCTGTGGCTGCCTGATGAATGCTCAAATTAATTAGTGTGGATATACAGTATGTCCCTGTAGAGCAATTAAAAACATTTAGCTTAAATTAATTCAGTGGCTTGTATTAGCTTTTAAATCACACACAGACAGAAGTTAGTGTTGGAAAAATAGGTCTGCATTTATGTAATAACTTGCATAATTAAACAACTAGAGCTATGGATCGATGAGTAGTCCAAAGACAGCTTATAGCACCTTTCCCTGAGCTTCATCAGCTAAAATACAGGCATTTTATTAGAAAGCTGATGTATGAGACTGAGTTTTGTTGTTGTTATGATGAACTGTCAATGTGTCTAAAACATGTCTGCTTACTCTGAGCCATAACACTTGTTTCTCCACAGAGTACAGGTGGAGTTCTATGTGAACGAGAACACCTTCAAGGAGAGGCTGAAGCTTTTCTTTATCAAAAACCAAAGGTCAAGTAAGTAATACGGGGAGCATGCACAGCATAATGTAATGCCTTACCTACAGTATCACAATGTACTATGCCAGTATAGTAATATCTTGGTGACACAGATTAGTGTTAGTGTTTTGGTAGAGTTTTATGAGCATTTGGAACATAGCACATGGACAAGACTGAATGTCTAACCCTTCTAGAGGAGAGTTGGTTTGACAGAGAAGTAAAAGAGACTAGCACAGTTACATTAGAGAAACATGTACTGAACAGAAGGTATAATATCCCAGAAGTCTATCCTGAGGTTTCACTCTTGGCCTCACCTTAACAAGAACATAACAACCTCTGACGATCTTTACCTATGAATATTTATAAACTCACAGACGGTAATAGTAGACATGGATGACTTGTGAATAATAGAAACTGGGTGTTGGGTGGCCATATTCTTGCTAACACACATTCCATAAAGCAGATGTGAAAAGCAGACTGCCCCTAGATATTCTCAGAGCAGAATGAACAATAAAACCATAATGTAGGAAATTGCACCCAGTGATGATGCATTTCCAATTTTTGTACCAGCTAGAGCTTTTATTATTCCATTAGCTGCCTTATTGTATGTTGCAGTGTTTAAGTGTGCACACTGTCGCTCTGTTAGAAGAATATGGCTTGGGCAATTCGGTTTTCTCATTGAGAAATAGGAACAATGAAATCAGACCATCTGTGAAAGAAATATTGCCGTGGCTCAGTGCTTTGCTGCTTTTTGCCTATAAACTTTATAAGAATTAGTGTTATTTCTTAAACTTTTTAAAATATGCTGCTAGCAGTTTGTGTCTCAGGTAATAGCTTATCACGTTAACCTGCCCTTTGCACTGACATGACAGTGCTGCTTTTGCATCCACTTGTCACTGCCACTGATGCTCTAAAGCCTCGGACTGTCTAATGAAAATGTCACACATGGCTATGAGCATCTGTTTATCTCTTTGTTTGTTGTTCCTTTTTTATTTGTCTGGTTTTTAATCCTTTTAACATTGATGTTGGCTTCATTGGAAGCCTTTCTGTCCCCATAGATTAAGTAGACACTAAAGCAAATTCAAGATGTGTTGTTCAACGAAGCACCTAGTTCTGGCCATACATTTTTATACACAGCCTTGCCTTTCTTCTAGGTGTATTTGGTAGTCAGCTCCATCAGCTCCACTACTTTTTCAAACAGAAAACTGTAATTCCACACTTTTTTTGTTGTTCTTCTCGGTTATTTCTGTAAAGTCCCACATTTATCTTGCCAAGTAGCTATTTGTACTATTTTAAGATCATAATGCACTGTTTGTATTTTTTGTTATTCTTAGAGCATTCAAAAGTTACATGTCAGAGGAAATCAGTTGTGACAGAGTGCCACAGCAGCGTAGAGCTACATTAGTCATGCTTCAGGGCTTCGACAGATATAGTCACTTTAGGCCCCTGGCTTGGGCTGTTCCAGCACCTACAGAACTGATTTTAGCTGTGGTTAGCTTGAAATGTAGAAAAGAGCTAGTTTGATCATAGAATAATGCATCTGCTCAAAAGTGAAGATAATTTAATGGACCTTTACTAAATACAGGTATAAATTTATAAGAGCCGCTCCCAAAGTGAAATAGACCAGTGTAAGTCAATGTATGCATTGCTTTACAGGCCTGAGAATCCGTCTGTTTAACTTCTCACTGAAGATCCTCACCTGCGCCCTTTACATCCTGAGGGTGAGCCTGGATAATCCTAAGGAGATAAACCAATGGTAAGAGACAGCTTCAAACCACCAAAAATCTTTTTTCCCTAACCATTAACTCATATTCATATCATTATATTAAATATGCTAAAATATTTTTGATTATTGACAATGATTTTAAATAGTATTATGAAAATTGGACACTCACTGTCATAATCACTTCATTTACAAGATTAGTTTGTTCTTGATGACAACATACCAAATGTCCCACTCGGCATATTTTCACTCACACGCACAAATTCACACACACTTTTCATGCTGTTTTTGTGTTTCCCTTGTTCCTGTGCTTTTCCACAGCACAATGTGTCGGAACAGTAGCTCTATTAATTCCACAGAGACACAAGAAATCAACTGGTAAAGTCAAAAAACTTGCACCACATTTTTGTTTGTTGCCGTTATGTAGAAAGTGTTTCACATTTCTCCTGTGCATTTTGCAGGCAGTTAATTTTCTGGGTTAACAGACGGGTTCCTGTTTGGGCTATACAGGTGAGAGGAAATCTGCAGTGAGAGTGCACATTAATCATATTTCCTTCCAAGAACTGAAGTGAGAAGCAAATTTCAACCCAAACACACTAAAAATGCATTTATTTGATAAGATTACAGCAGAGACAAGCCTTTCTCCAGTCAAGGTTGAACAGAAAAGATAACTCATTTGTTGCTCATTTATTGCCCGTTTACTTCAGGTGACAGTGGCCTTAATCAGTTTTTTGGAGACCATGCTCATCACATATCTCAGCTATAAGGTAAAGAACTGTTGCTAGCTGTCCATCATAATTTTGGCAATTAGTTAGTTGCCCAAATGTATTATTTTCCACAATTGTTTTGATTTGATACTATATTGTAATATATTTCAGTTCTTTTCCAGATGTGCTATTTGATTTTTGGTGGCTTTTATTTTTCAATGTTTGTTGTACACTTTTCACAGCTTCATTTTGTTTTATTTTATTTTATTTTACTATCGGCCTTTAGACACTGTTCGACTATCTTAAAACTGCTTCTTTTTTGTTTTACTTCAAGCACATTATACACAAAACATACTAATATTTGAGGATTTAATTTGTGTATTATTTGTTATTTAGTCTACAACTAATGGAAAAAACATGGACAAAAGCAGCAAATTGTGTGAATCTTCTATATGTTTATCAGATGAAATTTTAAGATACAACTATATAATTGTAATAAGAGTCCCTTCACAGACATTGTTTTGGTTTCTCTAGGGAAACATTTGGGAGCAGATGTTTCAGGTTTCCTTCATATTGGAGATGATCAATACTGTACCATTTATAATCACAGTACGTACTTTGCAAATCATTTAAATACATTGCATTCATGTGCAGCAGGGCATTTATAGTGTGTGCTGTGCACGTCAAGCAATTTGTACCTAAACAAATAACCTGATGGTACTTTAACTGTCCTTTTCACTTAATTACTATTAATTTCATGTAATGACTGAGGTTCTGTTTAAGGCTAACTGTTGTTTGTTTTCTTTAGATATTCTGGCCTCCATTAAGAAACATATTTGTTCCTGTATTTCTTAACTGTTGGCTTGCCAAAGGGGCACTGGAGAACATGATTGTATGTATTAAAAACACACAAACTATAGTAAAAGTATTCTACAAAGAAGTTCACTGTTAACAACACAGACTATTCTGAACAGATACAACAGCATACTATTGGCTCTGTGTAGATATTGTGCTCTATAAATGCTAGAAATTATTATTGTACCAATTCAATGTACATATTCTGTTACATATTTTATTGAAGAGTAGCCATTATGGCAGCCAAAGCCTGTTCCAAGAGATACTGTTTGTGTAACTGGTTACCAGAGCATCAAATCTAGGCTTTAAACAGATAAAGGCAACATAAATAAATGTTCTCTCCCTAAGCATTATATAGAAAATGGGTTCACTGTGCAGCCCTATGGAAATGCAGAACCACCAGGCTCAAGCATTTTTCTATAGTTTTCTGTATTTAGCTTTGAAGGCAATTAGAGGATGTCCAACTGGTGAAGTATGTGTCTTCTCTCTGTGACACATAGTCACGCTGCATGCCAAACTGTAGTTGGGCAGATGGTAGGAACACAGGCCAAGCAAACCAGCACATGGAGAGGAAGCAAGAGCAGTGTGGAAAGACATGACAAGGGAAATAAGTCTTCCTGCAGGAGACAGAAAAAATATAAATTTTGAAATTTATAAATGAAACATGTCCTGACAGTTGGACAGTAATCATTTCCAAAGCAAATCCCAATTATAACCATTATTAAATATCAAAGACTACTGCTTCAAGCTCTCATACTGTGTGTATTTTTCCAGAATGACTTCCACCGTGCCATCCAGAGGACCCACTCTGCCATGTTCAACCAGGTGTTCATCCTCATCTGCACCTTGCTCTGTCTGGTTTTCACCGGGTGGGTAAAAGTCTATTCTTTTTTGACTGATCCCACATTACTAATCTCTTCACTGATCTCACTCCTCATCTCTTCTACCCGTGGCCTGTGCTGCATGACCTTAATGATGTCATGCTGTTTGTAGCACGGCAACTTATGCAGTGTGCTTGGAAAAAGACTATTCAGAATTGTTGTTGTTTTTTTAGGAAATTTAAAGTTAGGTTGAAACTAATGTCTTTTTGCTAGATCTTACATAAATCCAGCTCTGTAGATGACTTTTTTTTACTTTGGCCACTACTCAGCTATACTATGTACACTGTGCCCTGACTGTTGCATATCATTTATCACTTTTCTCTCACTATTTCAGTAAATCACCATCCTATCAATAAAACACAAATAAATTAGGACTAGCAATGAGGTGGAAAAGAGAGCAAAAGTAGTGCTGAGTATTTCAAATTGTATTGACTTAAGTCCCTCTTGATCTTGGACAGATTGGATTTTAATGTGCAGTACAATGGGTAATTTACTCAAATGTTTCTTTCCTTATGCAGAGCTTGTGGAATCCAACATTTAGAGAGAGCCGGGAAAAACATTTCCCTGTTTGACTCGTTTTATTTTTGCATTGTAACCTTCTCTACTGTGGGCTACGGAGACGTCACACCTCAGATCTGGCCTTCACAGCTGTTGGTGGTCATTCTCATCTGTGTCGCTCTGGTGGTGCTCCCACTGCAGGTAATGGAAACACAGTCAGCTTTAAATAAAATAGTTGCTTACCCAGTTTGAAGTGCAAATGTTTACGCTTAATGACAAATCCACTTATTAAATACATTATTATTATTATGGGCGTTTATATGAAATTAATCTCACAGTAATGTTTCTTTGTATTATTATATCAAACATTTTCCCATTTTCAAACACTTCAGATAAGTATAGTTCTCTGTGGAGTTTATTGAGTGAGGAATAGAAATGAAGCGGTTTTTAGTTTAGTTTTTTCACTTTCATGTGTCCAGACAGCGCATCTACATCTTTTCATTCATTGTTTTTATATGCCTTTGACAAGATCTTTATTTGTGTTGCTTTAGTTTGAAGAACTAGCTTACCTGTGGATGGAGAGCCAGAAGTTGGGAGGGAATTACAGCCGCCATCGAGCCCAGACCGAGAAGCATGTGGTCCTGTGTGTCAGCTCACTGAAGATTGACCTGCTGATGGATTTCCTCAATGAATTTTACGCTCATCCCAGGCTACAGGTACAGTACTAAAAGATCACAACATTTTCCACCAAAGCTTTAATCTTAAAACATTTTGTTTGTTTGCGAATTAATCAGATCAAATGTCCCTCATGTACAACCCTTTATCGTGTTCATGCTAAATAAATGATGGTTGAAACCCTGTGCTATGTGATACAGGACTACTACGTGGTGATCCTGTGTCCTACAGAGGTTGATATACAAGTGCGCCGCATTCTGCAGATCCCTTTGTGGTCCCAGAGGGTTATCTACCTGCAAGGATCTGCTCTCAAAGACCAAGATCTGATGAGAGCCAAGTGGGTGTCCACACCACAAGCATACATATTAACATTAGTTCACTGCACACCTGATATGACAGTATAATTTGATGAATACATGTCTTCGGAGGGTGCATTTAAAATTTTAAATGCCTCATCTGGGATTACCAGGGCATATTCAAGACATATCCAAAAACAGTATCACACTTGCTTTGTATCTTGCGTTTTGTTTTAGGCAGCAGTACAGATCTCTAAGCGATGTTTATGTTAATCCAATTTGGGATCCTAGCCAGGTCTTAAAATGTAAATGGAACTGGTCCTGCCAAGTAAGAGACACTGAAGTGCATTAACAGTACTGAGATGTTTGTACACATCTAATTAGGTAGCTTGACATTGTAATAAGATTTAACAGCACACTAGTCCACTTCACTGTAATTTACTGTAGCTACAACAGAAAATAGTGTTTCTGCATTTATTTATAACTCAAGGGGCGCAGTGGCTCAGTGGTAGAGCAGCCGTCCTTCAACCAGAAGGTAGGGTTTGATGCCCGCTCTACCCATACTGTCGTTGTGTCCTTGAGCAAGACACTTAACCCTCCTTGCCTCCAGTGGTGTTCCAGCTGTAACGCTGGTGAATAGAAGCTTAATGTAAGTTGCGTTGGATAAAAGTGTCAGCTAAAATGACTAAATGTAAATGTTACACTCCTTCTTTGTCTCATTATACAAATTATTTCATTATATATCTTTATAGCTTTAATGATAAAATGGGAAATGTTTGGTCGTAAAAGAAAATAAGAAATAACAAGTTCTTTTGAGCAGGTGCTGGTGCAAAATCAAACTTGTACATTTGCCTATGGGCTTTATTTATACACTGTGTCGTGTACCTAGATACAGTGATGCAGTATATCTATTCTATCTATCTATATCTAGCCTATTCAGAATACTATTTTGATTAATGTCTGCTCTGGGGTTTACCTTTAAATGAAAGCCACAGTCATGTTTTAATGCTAGAATAAGTCTGCTCATAACCTTTGGGTTTGTTTATTATTTACACTTTAGCATTCATGCCATGCTTATCTTTTTTAGCTCATACTATTAACTTGTCATTTACACTTTCAACAGCCTATAATCACTGTCAGTGTATGTTTCTTACAGGATGGATGATGCAGAAGCCTGCTTCATCCTCAGCAGCAGGAACGAGAAGGACCGCAACGCTGCTGTAAGTCCCATGCGCAATAATTTGGTGTAGAAAAAAAAAACATCCGGGTGCAGTAAACTCTGCGTGCTTCCAGTGTCAACCTTTCATTTCAATGGAGCAATTTCCCTTCACGCTCCACCTCTTTTGAAAATTAGCTGAGACTTGGAGATATAGTGATTCTGCTTTGATTGTATTGAAACTGCTTTGGATGATAGAGAATACATTGGCTCATTTAATGTTCCTTCCTTTACAGGATCATCAGACAATTTTGAGAGCTTGGGCTGCCAAAGACTTTGCACCCAACTGCCCACTCTATGTCCAGATTCTCAAACCAGAAAATAAGTTTCATGTCAAGTTTGCAGGTGTGTTTGTAAGAAGTTTGTAATGCTAATGTTGTCTGTTGTGTGAATATTTATCAACACAATCACTTCTATTGTTGTTATCAGATCATGTGGTGTGTGAAGAGGAGTTCAAGTATGCCATGCTGGCACTGAACTGTGTGTGTCCAGCCACATCCACACTAGTGACACTCCTGGTTCATACCTCCAGAGGACAGTAAGTACACACCCTGCCTTGAAAATGTTGATTAGCTATTAATTCTTTTTAACCAAATTCTGCAAAAACAGTTGGAGACATTTGACAGCCACAGACAGATTTTGAGGATATTACTAAATAAAGATGCAAACAGAAACAAAAAACAAATTGAATGTCAAGATGTCATGCTGTCAGTAAGCTTATTAAAATACTGTCACAAACAAATACTATTTATTAAGCTTTCATGTGTCATGTGGTTAGTGGACCTTTAAAGGCTTTTGTTCCATCACTCCTTTGCATAGAATCAGTCCCACTTCAAGATTGGACATTGCAGCAAAGACTTGTCATTGTCAAGTCAATGAATAGTACACTTTTCCTTGTTAGGCCATAAATCTTTTCCCCCGCATTCTTCAAGGTGTATTACTCCGCAGTTTTCCACAGCATAGACAGGCACACATCCATTAACATTTCCATTATGGAATCCATTATGATTCCCATGAAGGTGATGGCAATGGTAATAAATGTCTACTTGTTCATTTAAACATCATCAGATTGATTGAAAGTTGTGAAGTGGGTGCATTGCCTGCTCTAGTCTGTGATTGCACCGGCATAGTTTAAAGATCTGTTAATTTCAGACTTGTAACATTTAGCACCCTCAAGATCACATTGATTAAATCAGTTTTAAGTAGAATAATAAGTAGATAAAAACATTAACCTCGACAATTATTTGCTGTTAAATGCTAATCTAATATGTCTAGTTTATCTTGACATCATTTAGAAGATGCCTGTTCAATATGCAACTGTGTACTCTGAAAAAACCCTGTAGCAACTAACATAAATTGAAAAAGAACAGAGCTGAAATTGCTACGCTATGATCAATCAATAATTGCCCAGCAGTGTCAGAACCCCTAAAGCTATTGAATAGAAAACATGTTATTAACCATGTTGTGACATTTCTTTTTCAGAGAGGGGCAGTTGTCACCTGAGCAGTGGCAGAGAACATACGGACGCTGCTCTGGAAATGAAGTATATCACATCTGTTTAGGTGACAGCAAATTTTTTGGGGAGTATGATGGAAAAAGCTTCACTTATGCATCCTTCCACGCTCATAAGAAGTGAGTTATTGGTTTACCGTCTTTACCGGCACACAGTAAAAGAGCAGTTTGTTCAAGTCAAAGTTCTTCCTCGTTGCCAGGTACGGTGTGTGTCTAATCGGGGTCAAAAGGGAGGACAACAAGAGCATCCTTCTAAATCCCGGCCCTCGCCACATCATGGCCGCCACTGACACGTGTTACTACATCAACATCACCAAGGAGGAGAACTCGGCTTTTATTTTCAAACAAGAAGAAAAGCACAACAAGGGTCTGTCTGTGACTGGCCTCTATGACGCCCCCCCTAGGCTGCCGGTGCACAGCATCATCGCCAGCATGGGTGAGACACAGCTCAACATAAACCTGTTTTTTGGATTAAATACTTTTCATCTACAAAGAGAAAATATATGCTTGCACCTTCACTGAACATTTCGCAGCTGCTTGGGTTATGCCGAATGCTTTCACTGATTGCGATGCATGATTTTATTACATGCTTTTTTTTTTTTTTTTACTTTCTTGGCTGACTTTATTGTGTTGTGCTTTTTCTTTGACCTGTGAAAGTTGATCAGGCAACATCATATGGTAAGTTTTTGCATGACACATCACTTTATTATAGTTTTAGAATTTGCACATACATCCCATATACCTCATATGTTTGTTATATTTATACCATACATTGTATTATTGTTAATACCATGTATGTTTGCCACATATCTGCAAACT
The DNA here is from genome assembly GCA_024416835.2 of Perccottus glenii. Classification (NCBI taxonomy): domain Eukaryota; kingdom Metazoa; phylum Chordata; class Actinopteri; order Gobiiformes; family Odontobutidae; genus Perccottus; species Perccottus glenii. The sequence continues at coordinate 23,873,519 of CM044556.2, read as the reverse complement.
GACTTTGGTTGCATGATATTAGATACATAGATATTATAAAGCAAAACCCAAAAAGCTAACTGGGTTAATGAGAAATAAATACTTTTCCAGTTATGCAGTGAGATAAAAAGGTTGTGCAAATACATACATGCTATACAGTATGTGCCATATCTACTACTGATGCTCAGATTCATACAAAAACTGCTACATTACTATTGTAATATTGTGGTATTTCCAGGCACTGTAGCGATAGATCTGCAAAACCCAGATCCTCCTGAGGAAAGCTGCAAACTAGCATTACCAACAGAAAATGGTGGTGGGAGCCGCAGACCGAGCATTGCACCAGTCTTAGAAATCGCTGACTCTTCTGCAGTTCTTCCCTGCGACCTCCTCAGTGACCAATCAGAGGACGAAACCAACCAATCAGACGACGAAGGTTCAGTAGGATCAGAGTAAGTCGAGATGAGAACAACTTCAGAAAGTTATCATTAATATAGTTTAATGATACATCATGTAATGCATTTCTGGGGGATGTACACCTTGCACAGATACAAAATACAATGCAAATACCGCCATTTACTAATTGGTTACCTGTTTAAGACAAGAGTTTTAAGTCGGATTTGGTCCAGTATATTGACTACATGCAATAAAAGAAGCCATGTTGTCATTATTAAGGCATACAGCAGTCACTTCATGGTTGATCCCCTGTAACCTGATCTCCTTTAAGTCTCAGTGGTTGGAGGGCAGGTGATAGATGGGGCTGAAATAGGCGTGTAATCTATGTGTCATGATGCTCTAAGGAGGAGATTAATGTCTGACTTGACAGGTAGGTCAGCACTTTCCTTTGAGGTGAAGCCTATAAATGGCGTCCTTGTCTACCATCGACATTCATCTGTCGCCAGGTTAGACACATGCTACTGTTCATGGCTGTTAAACAGATCAGAAGAAAGGGTTTATTATGACCGCCATGTTTCCACCCTCTGCGCTGTTTCATTAAACTGCAGTGGGTTCCAAAACATTTCTAGTTTCTGCATTATTGACTCTTCTTTACCCCAGTGGTTGTTGTGTATTTTATCTTGTGTAAAGCTTGTCAAGCTCAGTGGTTGGTCAGAGAGAGGCAACCATAGTGAGGGCAGTGTAGACGTTAAATACAAGCCACAGTGCCACCATGTGGTAGTAAAGTTTCAGACATGGATTAACGTCTAGAATTAATTTTATTGCCGACCTGAAGGGAACCATAAAAATTATGAAAGTAATGGATACTGACGCACTACGATTTGGAGGGTCCAAACACTGGTCACAAAGGAAAATAAAACAGAAAAGACACTAAACAGACTTTTACAGACTACATATGAATTGTCCTTGTTTATAGAATTTGTATTGAGCTTTCAGGTAATGAGACCCAACTGGAGCCACATCTAATTGCACTAAACTGATAACACAATTCAATCTGTAATGATAATAAACAATACAACATTTCTCTTTGTGTATAAAGAAAGGTTTTATTGGATGACGGCCCCAGCAGCTTTGGGCCTTAGGCGGGGTACACCGGGGACATTTGCAGGGCTGACTTTTAGACATCCATTCACTAGGGATACTATTGAGTTGCCAATTAACCTACATCTGCACATCTTTGGGCGGGGAGGACATGCAGAATCCTCACAGAAAGGCCGCAGTTGGCCAAGGATGTTTGCGTCAGCTGGGGTTTGAACTCACAACCTTCTTGCTTACTTTACTTACTTACTTACTTTATACTTTATTTGTCCCCATAGGGCAATTGGTTTTGCCGCAAGATAAACACAGAACAATCACAAATGCACAAATACAAGACAAAAAACACATAAGAAATACTTAATGTAACAGGCCCTTGTTAAAGTAAAGTAAAATCTGACAATTTCCATAATATAGTAAAGTAACGCTTCCATAATCCACCCCATTCAGCAACAACATCATCAAAAACAAGCAATACTATACATATTATAATAATAAAAATAATAACCCCATCACTATTCAAAGTCTATCTACACCTTGGGGCTGAATTTATAAACAAGATGGCTCTCGGACGAATGAATGCTTATATCTGTTATTCTTAACTGGAGGTAAACTGTACCGAGAACCGGAAGGCAATATCTTGCAGACAAAACAGTCTTTGTTGGCCTCTTTTGCAAAGCATTTCAGTGTTGGAGATAAAAGTTAACTTATTGTCAATCAAACTGCCTAGATACTTATATGTTTCTACGAATTCCACCATCTTCCCATTTATAATAGTGGTCTGTGGAGTTGATGACTTTCGCCTAAAATCAAACTGCATATCCTTTGTCTTTTCAACATTCAGTTGAAGGAATGCCCTATCACACCAAAGTACAAAATCATCCACAACAGGACCATGGTCACTTTCCTCATTAGAGAGGAGACTGACAATAGCAGAATCATCGGCAAATTTTAAAATATGTCTATTTGTCTATTCTTGCTGTGAGGCAAGAGCCCTTAACCACAGAATTATATATTCTCTGTGTTCTTTCAGTTTTGTAAAGGGCTACCCTCCAAACTCTCCGTACATCGGCAGCTCTCCAACTCTCTGCCACCTTCTGCCACAGAAGGCTCCGTTCTGTTGTCTCCGTCTTGATAAGGTGAGACACCAAATAGATCTTTATGTTTTTGTAATATTCATTTCTCGGTCTTCATCCTGCTCTTCAAAACCTATGTGTACTTTTGGATTTGTCACCGTACAGGGCTGTACACATAATAGCTTTGAGGATGCCAAGGCATACGGCTTCAAGAATAAGCTGATTATAGTTTCTGCAGAGACGGCAGGGAATGGACTCTACAACTTTATTGTTCCGCTGAGAGCTTATTATCGTCCACGGAAGGAGCTCAACCCTATTGTACTGCTTCTCGACAACAAGTAAGACAACTAACCTAGGGTCTTGTTTGTTCTTTCTACGCTCAAAAACTGCAGTATGGGACAAAATATATGGTTTTCATAAGTGAAGTCACTCCCATACTGTATACAAGTCTATAATAATGTAAGTACTTGATATAAAGTATACGAGAGGCAGCGGGGTTTTTTTAGACATACTTTAGCATAATCAGGAAAGAAGTTTTTTTTTTTTAAGATTCAGGACCTGGCCTCTGTTTAACAAAGTCAGTTCAAGATCTCCTAATAAAAATAAAAAAATGAATGCATGCAAATAGGAAGAGTGTAGAAGTGTAGTTTGTAATGGCTCTCTAAAGTGTATATAGGGTACCCTTGCCTTAGATACTTTATATAGGAAAAGGTATTATTAATTAAAAGCATTTCTTCATGCAGAAAATCCCAATATAGAGCAGCATTCACATGAATAAATGGGAAATATGTCTCTTATCTTCCTCTTACCACAGTGTGTGTCTGTGTCACTTGAGAAATGTGTAGTTTTGCATTTTTCATTAAAGGGAGTCCCAGAAATTCATCTGTTTCTATTTCCTGCAGACCAGAGCACCACTTCTTGGAGGCCATCTGCTGCTTCCCAATGGTTTACTTCATGGAGGGCACAATTGACAAGTATGAGCTCAGTGAATAATACTGTATATCCTTTATTTGGTCATCTTTTTTTAACACTAATCTTGTCGACTGGCACAGCTTGGACAATCTGCTGCAGTGTGGAATAATCTACGCTGACAACTTGGTGGTAGTGGACAAGGAGAGTACCATGTGTGCTGAGGAGGACTACATGGCAGATGCCAAAACAATTGTCAACGTCCAGACTATGTTCAGGTAACAGACACTGTAGGATCTCACGGTAAACATTTGTTGTCAGCAAAGTTTGTTATTCGGAAATAGTTTTTTTGCTTAAAAACACACATGACTGATACTAAAGCTGTGAAACCACTTTTTTATTTAGCAGTTAAAATTAAAAGCATTTATCATTGCCACAGGGGGCCATCCCTCGAGCGCAGAGCATTAAATCTCTCTATGTCCTCTTCCCTCAGACTGTTCCCCAGTCTCAGCATCATCACTGAGCTCACCCATCCATCCAACATGAGGTTTATGCAATTCAGAGCCAAGGACTGCTACTCACAGGCGCTCTCCAAACTGGAGAAGGTGAGCTGATCGGGCAAAATTATAAAAAACTCAAAATGTCAAGGATGAATGAACTCATAATAAATAAAAGCAACATTTTACCTAAGAGTTATACTTGTTTTTTTTTAACATGTGCATGTGTTCTTTTTAGATTGAGCGAGATAAAGGCTCCAACCTGGCCTTCATGTTCCGCCTGCCGTTTGCTGCAGGCAGAGTTTTCAGTATTAGCATGTTAGACACTCTACTTTATCAGGTGAGACAGCAGCAGACAAACAGCATAGTGGAAATGACAGTGAATATACTTAAACTTAAAGGGCTAACAGCCATTTCCTTCTTTTGTCAGTCATTTGTTAAAGATTATATGATTGCCATCGCAAGGCTGCTTCTTGGTCTGGACACCACACCTGGCTCTGGTTATCTCTGCGTCGTAAGTAGTCTTTTTATACACTTCTATAGTGATATGTAACGGAAGAGCACAAAGAGTGTGTCTTTCTTCTAAGCTGAAGATCACAGAAGAGGATCTGTGGATCAGGACTTATGGCAGACTCTTCCAGAAGCTTTGTTCCTCCAGCGCTGAGATTCCCATCGGGATTTATCGCACAGAGTCACACATGTTCTCGACCTCAGAGGCAAGTTCACATAGGATACAAGTCAATCCTAGATTTTTGTATTTCTACATCTCTGGCTGCTCTTCCATCTGTATCCCCTGCCCTTGAATTTGTTTCTACCTGTACCTACTTTGCCTTGTGTTTTTTATTCCACCAAGCTCCCACCACTTTATCCTAATGCATATTTTATTAAATGCTCCTGTGGTGCTTGTGTTCCTGTTTTATTAATTTTAATGAAAATAAAGTCATTTAAGAATAGAAGGTATTTAAGAATACATTTAGAATATATTTACTATGCAAAGGGACTATGCTTTTAACATTTTTTTTTGCTCTGAATGCCCTCATCTTTCATCACTTTTTTGTGTTTGGATGTCTGTCTGTCTTCTACAGTGCAAGGACAGTTATAACCAGGTAAGAGCCAAATATACTGTTGAATTTCTAATAGTTCAGTTTGATGTTTTTGTCTTTAACCACACAAGGTTATCACCTTTTAACACGGGTTTTGCATTTCAGTCTCAGGTGTCTATTAATGCGGAGCATGGCCAGGAGCAGCGTGAACATGGTGAGACCTGGAAAGAAAAGACGTCCCAGAGAAACTCCAACACAAGTGACCATTCAGAGCACCCTCTGCTGAGAAAAAAGAGCATGCAGTGGGCGCGGCGGTTGAGCAGGAAGACCCCAAAACCAGCGAGCAAAACAGAGCGCATCTCCCAGCAGAGGATCAATCTCTACAGGCGCTCCGAGCGACAGGAGCTGTCTGAGCTGGTCAAGAACCGCATGAAGCACCTGGGTTTGCCCACCGTGGGATACGGTTAGTACACCACCTCATGGTCCTATAGCTGACAGGACAAATCAGTTTTACATTATGACATTATACCACAGTTAGTTCAGATCAAGTCATTTCATTACTTTAAACTAAGTCAGACAAAACACAATGTTATTGACAGAATAATAGAAGTAAACATGCAGTAAAAAATGTATTTAGTTCTTGGTTAATTGTCATAATAAAAAATAAGTAACATAAAAACTATCATCTGCAACCACAACATGCAACAAACTGTTTTTTGTAAATCTGATGTGATGATATATTAACATATAAAACCTGGAAACTTCCAATGTAACATCTAATTCTTGCAAGGTTTAACACCTGGAATATTTTTTAAGCAGAAAGGATTGTTATACCTGTCTTTGAGGCTTGAGATATTTGAACGCTCTTAACATTTTGCCTCAAAAGCTCAGTATTTCAGAAATGTACTAAACTCCAGTGTTTTTTGTCCTCCTTGCCTGTAAAACATGGTGCAGTGGATTCTGAAAACTCAAACTCTTACCAACACAGACTTCTGTCTTAAAACCCTGCTTGTTTGTCATCATATCCATCACTCGCCCTCCATGTGCCATTACTCATATGCACCTCATTAAAGAGCCGTCACCAAGTGGAAGTGACCACACCGGGCATGACACTGTAGGAGCACTAGACCTCATCTCTGTCATCTCTGATGCATGTTGGATTCCTTCTCATTTTATTACTTTTTTCTTGTTTTTTTCCTTTAAGCTTCAAGCTGAAAAAAACAAAGCAGAATTGCAATCCAGTTGTGGTTGCCATGAGAAAAACATGTTGCTGATGTTGATAAAAAGAAGGCAAAGGTCAAAAAGAGCCAAAATGATCTGGAAGTGGTTCTGCCTCATGTTTCTCTTAAGCATTTACTGATGCATGGCATGCAATGCTTTCACCTTCTTCACAGTTCATTTTGGAAAATGCATCTGCTGTCGGCCTGATTTATTTTCTGTTTCTATTTCCCTCTTTTCTCTTCTTTCTTCTGTCTTCCCTCTCCGGGCTTGTAGAAGATGTTTCTAATCTCACTGCGAGCGATGTCATGAATCGAGTAAATCTAGGATATTTGCAAGGTAAATTGTGTGCTGTTTCTAACTCTTTACATTATGTCAGTGGTTATGTCGTGTAGAGAAAGGACTTGTCCTTTCACCAGCATCCAATCTTTTTTAAATATTCTTTAGAGTTAGAAGCACTAACAATGACCATTTTAATAGATTTTGTACAAATGCAAAATGCAGGCCATTAAGGTTAACAGTGACTTGCGTTGCTCAGAGTTGCAGGACATCTCAGAGCACCCGTATACAGAGGGGACCAAGCCGTCAGGTTAGCTGGCTGATCACAGTGCTATATGCATGAGTGTGTGTGTGTTTGTGTGTGACCTGCTTAAATGAGTCATAGACAGTGTCACTATTTTGCTCTCTCTCTCTTTCTGGTCTTTTCTGCACTGTGTTCATGTGAGTTGGTGTAAGATATGGTCAGAGTACTGCAGGGCCGCGTATGGCTTTAAGAGTGGAGCAGAATACATTTTGTCTGTGGATGGAAGTTTAGTCACAGAGATTAATACAAACACTATCCATTTGTATGTTTATTTGTATTATATTTGCATATTTGTATATTCTATTTACTTGACAATTTTTTTATGGTATGGCCACTCAGTAAATCAACACACAAACCAATTATTGGCAATAATTTGAATGAGTTATTGCTCAACTTTTAATCAAAGGTTTGTACACTAATAGCACTGCCAAAAAAGAGAAATGATGGGATGTTATTTAAATTAAAGGATTGATGCTAAAGAGCTGCTCAGAAGGATGAAAGAAATAAAATATTTCCTTCTAGTCAGGCAGCACTTTTATGTAGCAGGCAGCAGTATATTTTAGTTGAAAAAAGAAAATGCTCAATAAAATATATTTGGTATGAATTGTTTCAGTTTTCACTGGTGTTGGTTATAACCTAAGGAGCTCATTTTGGCACAAAAATAAAACACTGTTGAGTCCAGGTAGGACTGTCATAAAATCAGCAAACCGTTATGTCATGGTAGTTGTACATTTTAATGGCAATATCATTGTTTGAACTGTGTGTAGAGTCAGTTGTGTCCAGCAGATGGACACCTTCCAATCTCACACTCGGATGCGTTCTGCTCCACTGCGTCTAGTTTGAGTCGCTCTGCGTTTGGTCCAGTCTGACGGATGCTGGAGCATGTCCTTTGTGTCTGTGGGCGTTTGTCAGGGGTCACTCTAGTTGGGGCTGAGTGTCGTCTGTTGGCATGGCAACCTACCGCCCATCCAGCCTGTGGGTACGGTGTTGAATGTGCAGAAGATCGGGGAATGCGATGGTGATGACTTTGTTGCGCAGCGCGGACGCTGTGTGCATGTTGGCTCCGTTGGAGTGCTGCGCATGGGCTGCTGGTCTGGGTCAGCAAGCGGCATTTGACCAAGAAGCATGGGCCTCCCCTATTCCACCCAAGTGCCCTGAACAACAGTAACGGTTAGCACTTCTCTCTTTCCACCCCGCCTGGCTTTGTAAAGGGCCACAAGCAGGTGGGTTGTCATGGAGACACACTGGCTCTCCTTTACCTTCCACGCAAGTAGGAACGGCTGCCAATAAGCAACCAGCACACAAACATGCATAACACACTGGGTAGTGAATATAGGAAACCATAAAATGGTTGCTTACAATAAATACCAGAGCCATAACTTTCAGATACTGTGCACTTGTATCAGTTAACTCTTTATATAATTACAAATGAGCTTTCCTCCTATAGTCAATACTTTACAGAAATTCAGATTACACGTCTTGTCAATATGCAAAATAAGAAGAAAAGTGAAAGAGGAAGTTGTCAGCATTATGTATTATTATATTTATCCTAGATTTACACCCAGTTTCGAGGAAATAGTAATATGATTAAACTAATGATCTCCTGGAAAGGCTATTACTTCAATAGCAATTTAGCAGAACTTGACCCAAGGCAGTGACAATGCTTTATAAATAATCAGGGACATAAGGTAATTTTACATTTATTCAATAATATATGACATCGTCATCTCCTTGATGTTGCATATAAATATAGAGAGAACTTAATAAAATAATGTGACTGAGAGCATTAGCAGTGGTTATTAGGCTCATTTCCTGGCTCACATAATCTGTAATGGCGGAAGATGAATGCAGTATCCAGAGCAGCTCTCAACATTTCTCGCATCTCTTTACAGATGAGTTGAACGACCACCAGAACACGCTGTCCTACGTCCTTATAAACCCTCCTCCTGACACCATGCTGGAGCTCAACGACATTGTGTAAGAACCGTGACAAATCAGTGCTGCTCACAAGGAAGTGTACGTCTCGGTGCTTTATTTATTTATTTTTTTAAATGTGCATTTGCATTCACATTCACAGGTACATCATCCGCCCAGACCCACTGGCACACATGCCTGAGGACTCGCATGTGGGACAGACACGTGTGACAAGGCATCAACAGGACTACGGCACAGAGACAAGAGACGAGACTCACCTCTGAAAGCTCGCTTGACCCTCGACCTCAGCCTTGTTCAACTGTTGCGTCTTAACACAGAGGAGCTCGCCATGGGCCCTGAACAAACTGCTTATAATGAATGTGCATTATGTGTTTGTCACACACACCGGACACTGAAGAAAAAGGGCCTCAGAGCCACCGTGTCCACTGAGCTGCTAATGAAGGATGCATGAGTGCCTCGTCATCAGCCCCTCATCCTGTGTATACACCTCACTCTCACATCAGAAACGGAGAAGCAGGTGGTGACAGGATAGAAGGGTGTTGATGTTTTTGGATTGAGTAGACGCTGTTTTACACTGTAGGATGAAGTTACGGCTCTGCCCATTTCTTACCTTCTGAGTAAGTTTCAAACAATGGCATCCTGCACCACATTGTATCAGTCCTGTTTGTGAAAACCCGGGTAAAAGCGTAGAATGTAAAGCTGCTGAAGCATTTATAAAGATGTTCTGTACATGGGTACTTTTATTAAGTTGTGTGTGTTTTTTTTTTTTTTAGATTTGTAAAGGAATCAAACAAGTTTTAAGTTTCGATGAGCACAAACTTTTTACAACAGTCTTCTGGGAACATACACAAACACTGTAGTGGCACTTGATCAGCCCTTATCACTTATTTATGTTTCAAATATCTCAAATTATAACTGCTTTATGTCCCATACATATATATTTTTTTTATTGTTTTCTTTGATCTATAGTTTTAGTTCTCAGTGTCTGACACAATGAAGGACAACTACAGTATATTCAGGCCAATGTAACATTTTGATGGGCAAAAAAAAACCAAAAACAGATAAATACAAATCACTTTTGCAACTATTTATATTATGTTAATAGAGCACATTACATTAAGTGAAGTTTGTCTTTTATATTAAAATTCTACTTATCTTTTATGAGATATAAAATCCAGCCAATATTTTGAAACAGTGCATTGCTTTGTTTGTGCCAACTGTGTTTTTGACGTTTAGTTCCCCGTCAGTTTTTGTTTAATGTAAAATACTGGTCTGAACAATTATGTCTTTTGAGTATATTATATCATTGTTGAATTGTTAATCTATAGTGACACTCTTATCATATTGATCTGCAGAGCTGCAGTTTGACTGGTAGCAGTATCCTTTTGCACAATTATCACAATGGCTGTCACATACTGTATGTTATGTACTTAAAGTGTAAATGAAGTACTCTCCTCAAATTGTATGGGCCACACAAGGAGTTTCAGAGTGTCACCTTGTGCTCAGTTTATTGTTCTGTATTATTCCATTGCTGTATTTGTTTGGATCTCTGTACATATTAAGCTGATATATTCATTGCTTGCCATATTTTGTGTATGATGAGGACTTGAACAATTTTTGCACTAAGCTCTTTGGGATGAGCATTACAGCATGACCCTTTAAACTGAGTCTGTACAAAACAGTATTCAATCAATGTGAAACAAAGACACATTATTTTGATGTAAAAAAAAGTTTGATCTTGTTCTGAGGAATTAGTAGATTAATAATATTTAGTAAGTTTCCTTTAAATTATTGTACTTTGCTCTGTTGCCCCTAAAAGGAAATTTACAAGTTTACAGCGAGCTGAGGAGTTAAAAGAATGAATGACCAAAAGAAGGAAAAAGGTTCATGTGTTGATCCATTAACGTAATGTCTTCCTGATCCTACTTTGTGGCAAACCTAATGCTCCACAAGTCCGCTACTAAGGCCTATTCCTAAAATAAAACACTAGTAGCATGTTAACACAAAAAGCATGTTTTGATTTGCATCTTGTTAAGAAGGATCATTTGGACATTTAGAAAGCCGTTAGCCATGACATCACGTGGTTAAAGAAACCAGTACTCGGTCAAATGCCTGTAATGAAGTCATCTTTGATACTGTGTATTTATAAGAATGGAACGTGCATGTCAAGGTGTTATCAAATACCTACGTATAATGTTTACCTCCATATTCTGTTTTTAAATCATTGTCTATAAAGGTGGCTGATCCATTTTGTACTATTTCTAATGAGAAGCACTCAGCATATAAAAGATGTACAAATAAATGCTGCATGCAGCCAGATCAAATCAGTGGAAGGATCATTTAATTGATCTCAGATTATTTTATTGAAGACTAACATTAAATTGGATAAAGTATTATGTATCTATTACATCCTATACAACACTATTACATAAATATAACATTACTTTTTACATAATATTTGTCATAATTTGTAATGTGGGCAGTTTTTCCTAAATTCTACGAGGCAAACAATTTTACATTTATATCTTGACATTCTAAATTGTAAAATGATTGACAAAAGAAAAAGGAAACTAAAATACTTTATACATTATAGTCAGTCATTAAATCAGTAAATATGAAATGAATGTGTATTATTTTCACCTTATTAAACATTTCTCAAAACCACAACAGCAATTTGTTAGTTCATAACTCACACAATTGTTGATTAGGGCCATCTTGTGGTAGAATTTAAGATTGCAACGAGGTCAATAAAGAATGCAAATGCTTCATGATATTTTTGATGAAGAGTTAAGCTCATAATGTTTAGTCACATTTCACAGCAAACATTGTGTGAATCCTTGTGCACCCTTTACCGCTGCCCCTGCTGCCCTTGCTTTCCGAGCCGCTGCGTCTTCATGTGTATTTGTCTCCACCTGTCTCTGGTCCAGCGGCCGTGGTTCTGCACCACCTCATGCAGCAGGTCCAGGAAGACGTACTCGTTTCCATCCAGCAGTGTCTCATCATTGGGAGACGTGCCACCAGAGGGGGCCTTTGAGCTGTCCCTCCCGGTCTCTTCCTTTAGCTTGTTGCCCAGACCTGCCTTTGGTTTACAACCAGTGTGGGTCTTCTCACTTTTAGCATTCATCTTCTGTACAGTATTACTCTGCAAAGTATTACTTCCAAGTTTAAGGTCTTGATTTTGCTCAAGCACCTCCTGATTTACAAAAGAATCACTGAAGATTGGATCAGTCTTGTCACTAGTAGAAGAACAACTAGTTACATGATCTGATGTCTCATTTAGTTTTGATAATTCCTCTGCTTTTACATGCATTTCATTCCCTTTCAGATCATCTTGTATTTCAGCATTTTGTTCTTGTGATTTTTCATGAACTTGGTCAGTTATACTGGTATTGGCCAAATACTCTGCTTTAATGGCATCACTAGGTATTTTGAAACCCTCAGTCTGAGTCCAAATAGTGAGGCCATTATCTGCCTCCTGCTTACTTTGTCTTTTGCATCGCTCCTGCCACTGCACTGCCGTTGGTGGCCAGGTTGAGATTCTGTGTATACCCCGTCCTACCTTTGACTTTTGACCCTGTTTGTCTGAAGGCTTGTCATTAGGATTAGGTTCATTCTGGTGTGAGCCAATACTTAGATAAGGGACATTGTCACAGGTAATCGATGGAGAGCACGGGGTGTTTTTGCCTGAATTTTGGATCCTTTCAGCATTTTCAGCATTAGTCATTACAAAGCCACTCCCATTTTCAACATTTTCTATTATGGACCCTTCAGTTTCTTCTACTTTCTGCTGGTCTTCATTTTCCTCTGATTGCGCCTCATGATCCTTACCAGAGACAAACGGAGATGTGAAAAGAATTGCATTAGCAGACTTCGCTCTGGCTCCTGTAAATGATGTCTGGCAGGACGTCTGTGTGTCCCAGTGCATGTTTCCAGTGCCATTCGTCTTCTGTCCAACGAGTTGTTCATGAGGAGCCTTCACCTCAGTTACTTGACCTCTTGGCGCCACCATTTTCCTGTTGCGTTTTCTCTTGTAGAGCACGACCAGGACACACACCAGAAGCAGCAGGGCACACAACACCACTGCACACATGCAGAGCAGCAATCAAACTGCAATATCTGTTATATATTTTGGGACAATACTTATGACATTACTTACCAATGACTGCAACAAGTGTAGGCACAATATTTGTATTTGAAGGAGGTAGTGGAGGCACAGCGGTAGCTGTAAAAAATAAAAATCATACGATATAAAAGTGGCATGAATTCATTGACTTGATTGCTATAGTATTGATCAAATAGCTTCACATTAGCTGCCCAGTCTGTGTACATTTTATCAACCAAGGAGCACCTGTTATGCAAGTAAGTAATAAAGACAGGTTAGAATTTATGCCATTTGCTTTTTAGTTGGTCAAAATTCCTCGGAGTAAACTAAAAGAGAAAAACTGACATACTATCTAAAGTGGCCGTAGTATTCAGGAGGTCAAAGGGTGTTTTTGTGTCTGTTGGTGGTCTCGACGTGGTCTGATGCTGAGAAGTAGTAAGAGCTGCATCCAGAGAGTACAACAGATAGATGAAGGAATACTAGACAAGAATATAGTGTGTAAACGTTCCAACAACACAGAAAGCACTTGCTGGTTTTAGGTTGGACAGGGTTTTCCGTCTCTGGAGGTGGGCCTGGTGAAGACGGACACACAGACACGTTCCACACTCTCTGGCCTCTCAAAGGTGGAGGACTGTTACAGGTAACGTCCTCGGCCTGACGTAGCAAAGCTCTGCTCCTTAAGTCTAGAGGGACAGTAGAAAGTCATTTGTATTAATATGTATCACTTGAGTTAATACACTGTTTCAACTTTGCTTGTAGCACTTGTTTTTGTATGACTAAACATGATCAACAAAACAATCAAAAATAACTTTAATACTACAAAATCACCAGTTGTATTACTAAAACTGTACACTTTACATTGATTTAGTATACTCAGAAATCTAGGGACTTGTTTTGTTTTGTCACAATTAACTCACCTTTCATGAATTCAATAAAGTCATTAGCTGCACATGAGCAGTCCCAGGGGTTTCCATGGAGACTCATGTTGGTTGAGCGTAGGGGGCTGAATACTTGTGGGGTCAAGTGAGTTAGATTATTCTCAGACAGGTCTAGCTCGTCCAGGAAAGTCAGGTTAGTAAAAGTGTGTGGGTTAATGGTTCTGATCAGATTACTGTTCAGACTTAGTTTGTTGAGGCGGGTTAATCCACTGAGCATATCGGCACTCAGGACTTTAATTCGATTTTTTGAGAGGCTGAGTTCTGTGAGGATGGTTGGCCTTCCAAGCCACTTGGGGTTGATATCTGTCAGGAGGTTTTGTTCTAAAATGAGATTTGTGAGGCTCTGGAAAGAACCGAACGCTCCTTCAGCGATTGCCGTGACTCCTGCGCTGTTCATGAGGACTCTAATGATGGAGGCCAGGTTGTCATTGTGTAGCACAGTCGAATTAATTTCTCCAACGTCCTTAACAGACATAAACAAGGTCGAGCTACCAGGTGGAAAATCTGAAAGAAAAACATTTTAGCTGTACAAACACCGGTATAAACAGTGTATATTAAGACTATATTTCTCTTTAAATACCCTAGCAAACCTCAATTCAATCTCTTTCAATGCTCACCTGATGTTAGGGTTCTGCAGATTAATACCTGCTCGACAATGTTACAATAATGGCTCAAATGAACATTTGCTAGCAACATAGTCAGAACAATAGCACCTGAAAAACAAATATGGAAATTACTTTTAAATCAACATGTAAGATAAGTTAGTGGTGAAATGTAAAAGAGTGCTCACCCTTCATTGTGGACATTCAGATAAAGGCTGATCAACCTGAATGTGGTCTGTTGGACGTTTTGTAAAATAAACACTGTTGCTATGGCAGATGTGAAGTTTGTGATCGTTAAGAGCATTGGTGTTAAGGCATTGCAGTGGATGTTCCAGTTGGTCGGTGGAGTGAAAGGCAGAAAGCATCATGGGAGGTCTGGAGATGTTTTGACTAAAGAGATTGCTTCAGTAAGACTGTGTCATGTTAAATGCTCCACTTCATGGTGCTCTGTGATACAAATATTTCAACCTAAATTACAGTCAAAACATGCATCATGCAAAACTGTGAGCTTATTCAGAAAAAAAAAAAAAGGTGTTGGGGAAAAAAAAAAAAGAAATACGCAATTACAACCATGAGAAAAAAAAATGAAAATGTGACTTTATTCACTTATTTATTCAGTGCCTTCATTTAAAATAAATAAATGGCATGGGATCAAAGATAAAATTAACAGGGATGAGAAGTACTCTTAGTGTAACAAAATGGTGATCAATGCCAAATACAATCTTTTAGTGAACATAAAAAATACTCTACATTTAAAGTCCAAGCACCTCCCAAACATCTGGCCATCAGAACAAATGCAGCAAATGAGACATCAAGTAGTGTCTTGTTTTTGGAGACAGCAGTAGTATCACATCAACATCAGCTTTACTCGTCTTGGGTCCCCCCACACACACACACACACACACACACACACAAACAGTAGTTTAAGTAGCAGTGTACTCTACATATATATGCCCATTTACAATCCCCTAACAAACACAAAGTAAAGTGCTCGTGCAACACTTCTAGTTGTTCTCGAGGCCAACGATTGGTGTGGAAGAAAAGCACTTACATTTTAGAAAAAACAGACCATGTGGCAGCGTTATCAACACCTTGGAGGAATGTTCTTTTAATGTTGGTACAGAACTGAACCACAGTCCCCTACCCACCGACACACACGGGAAAAAAAAAAAAACCTTGTGAAAATATCAAATACTGTCACTGAACCGGTTACAGGACACCGCAGACACTCTTCACAATGAGAGTGTGTGTGTGCGCGGCTTGTGTGGATAATATGGAACAGGCTGATAAACACTCAGTGATGGGGTACATTGCATGAGAGAAGAAGCTGTCGACAAGTGTTAATGAGTGCACCTTTTTATAGGACAATCTAAGAGTGCCGAGTGCAGACAAACGAAAACACAACTAAGCTCTAAACATCAGAGAACCCCTGTTATGACGTAAACACATAACATTTGTTCACGCTATTCGGAGTTGCATTAATTTATAAAAAGTAAAAAAAAAAAGTATAATAATTTTAACCTAACGCCTATCATTAACCTTAGACACCCTGAATAAAAAGGATGCTTAATCAAATAAAAGTATTAAAATGACTGTCATTGACTTGTCTTTATACACATATCCAGTGCTACACGATCAGCATCTCATTTTAAAAGCCGTTAAATAAATAGACGGTAGTACCACGATTAGTGAAAGGCCAACAGAATATCTGAAGGAGGTCCGATGAGCTCCTTGCGACAAAACAAAAACGTTTAGAGCAGCAAGTGATCCCCAATGAGGCAAAAAGGCAATGCCAGCCTGATTTGACAGATTCGACAGTTCTCAAAGAGATTGTTGTTTTTGTTGGGATAGCTGTGTAGTCCCACTATCCTAAAGGGTTCGAAAGTAAAGTCCCTTGATTTAATTTCCTGTAAATGGGAACAGAAATTTCTCGCATCGCCTCCCATTTTGTCCAAAGAAGAGGCATTTTGAGGAGAGAAGAAATATTTTAGTGCTGCAGCTGAGCTCTCAATGCTGACAGTGTTAAACTGATAAATACCTCATGTAAGAAAGTAATATCCACCACATAAGAGACAAAGACCTATGTCACATGCTTGAGTTGTGTTTTTTGTAGAAAACACACTGCCCCAGTGATCCAAGCACTGAGATCAGATGAAGACAAAAATCAGATTTTGCCGCCATTCCTATTTGTTGTTGTTGTAAGCATCAGTCTCGACCATCAAACACGCACCTTTTGGCTTGTGTGTCCAAAACTGATGTCCATGATGCATCCAGCACTGCAGCCAGACAGACATGGGGCAAGCTAGACTGAAGGCATCATCACAGTCTATTCAGGAAACAAGCAAGATGAAGATCTGATGATTTGGATAGTGGCTTTGAGAAAAAAAAAAAAACATTCTGCTATTTTGAGCTTTTCTTTGGCACAGCACTTCTTTTGGGCTGCCACAACTGGTTGTGGATAGTCAAAGCATCCACACTAACCGACACAGTCTTGGCAGGGATGACAGTGAACTGTTTACGGTCCGAGTTGTACTTGTACAACTTGTCAATCATCTTTTTGCTTATGCTCTTGGGTCCAGTGCCAGTCAACTTATGGATCTCCTCAGTGTCAGGGAAGTAGGAGTAGAGTGCCCGAAACTGGCAGCCGCCATCACGAAACAGGATCATCAGGTGGTTAGACTCGCACTTCTCCAACTCCTGCCACAAGATACAGTTGATACACAATTCATAATAACATAATTCTTATTATAATATTCATGGAATACTAAAATGTGTAAAAAAAAAAAAAAAAATTCTGTTCTTAGAAATTTATGCTCAGAGTTAAGAAGTATAGAGAATGATGCTTTCAGACACATCAGCAAAACTAAGTACTGTTCACTTCAATATTTTGGGTATTACCTTTTGGTTATTTTTAGAACAAAAATTTATGCTAACTGAAGGTGGTGACATGCTGTTGTAATGCATTGCTGTGCTATTCATCAGACAGACCAATATTTTATGAGATATGACCGAGTCATTCCACTGACCTCAAGGATCTGGTTCTTCTGGGGCTCGTTTACTTTTCCTGCCAAACAACAGTGAGAGATTGCATTGTGGATGATGGGTTTGTTTGACTTTGCACTGGGCTCCTTAAAAAGTTTAGGACCTACAACAAAAAAAACAAGAAGAAAGAAAAAGTAAATTAAACTCTTATTAATAAAGAAAATATAAAATGTTTTATTAAACATGCGTTAAAATTATACAATTAGTAAGGAGACGTCACATCTGTAAACTGACCAGTGTATTCAGCCATGGATGTGATGGACGATGCAGTCGAGCCGTTATCCCAGTCTCTTTCGGCAGTTCGACTGTTATTTCGACCTCCTGGAAATGACTCCACAGAGTCACACCTGCACAGAAAGACTATCAGCACAACTGCTTGTAAGAGCACAGAAACATGAACACAAAAGTTTGGAAGCAACTTACCGCTGTGAACCAGCACCTCCGGAGTTGACACTGTCAGCTTCATTTGTTGCAGCAGAGGCCAGAGACAGACTGGAGCCTGACTGTGCATTGCTCAGGTTGTCAGCTGTGAAAACAAATACAACGGTCAACTACAGTAATATTAAAGAGTAAGGTTATTTAAATGGCATAAAAGTATATCCTAGTAGCATTGTACAATACGAGTCATTTGTCATATTATTCTGCAGCCCTGAAAAATGTACAATGGCAGCCTCATCAGACCTTGCATTTCATTCCAATTACATGTGTCTTTACCGCTGTCCCAAAGCCCAGAGGAGTGGAGACAGAAAAGTCTTCTGTGAGGAGACATGAGGGAGAGCGCTTGCTCTGCAGAAGTCACTCACAGGAGGAGAGAACCCCGCCTACACGACAAGCACCTCTCATGTTTTGTTTCCACAGACATGAAAAGTTGCCATTTTATAATGTTATTATGAAATTAATTCATTAACAAATAAAAAAGTTAATTTGAGATTTGGGTATTCGTATTTTACGGCACTAAGGCTGATGTACAAAGTTAACTGAAAGTTTTATTTTTGTGAGTGATTTGCTCCAAACAGAATCTGAGAACCTTGATGTATGTGGCAGTATGGCCTTACGTGTGGAAGGGCACTTGGAGAAACTGTCACCGGACGACTCCTCTCTGAGAACAGTCTTGGGTCTGTGCTTCTGCTTGGGTTTGGGTGTCTTGGGCTTTACAAGGCCTTGCTCCTCAAAAATTTCCTGCTGTTTCCTACGTAGATAGTCCTGCTTTATCAGTTCACGGCGGTTCTTTTCCTCTTCTTTACGCTGACGGTCCTCCTCAGCCTTTCGCCTGATGTTGGAATCATACAAACATTTCAACAACAGTAAAATTTGGAAGAAAAAACATTTCCTAAGCAAATAATTTTACCTGGCTTCATCTCTTTTTTGCTCAGATTCTGCTTCAAGCTGTTGTTTGCGAAGTCGAGCCTCCTCAGCTTTCTTCTGCTGCTTCAGCAAAAAGGCTGCTCTCTTTTTGGCAAGTTCATCCTCTGCTTTCTGTTCATCCTAAACAATACACATTTTCAAATTGTGTTACAAAATTTCCCATTTTATAATGACAAATTATACAGTATTGTTCAAAATAATAGCAGTACAATGTGACTAACCAGAATAATCTTATAATAATAATAATTTTAGTATATTTTTTATTGCTATGCGGCAAACAAGTTACCAGTAGGTGCAGTAGATTCTCAGAAAACAAACAAGACCCAGCATTCATGATATGCACGGCTGTGCAATTGGGCAATAAGTTGAAAGGGGTGTGTTCAAAAAAATAGCAGTGTGGCATTCAATCACTAAGGTCATCAATTTTGTGAAAAAACAGGTGTGAATCAGGTGGCCCCTATTTAAGGACTTGTTGAACATGCGTTTGAAAGCCTGAGGAAAATGGGTCATTCAAGACATTGTTCAGAAGAACAGCGTACTTGAATTAAAAAGTTGATTGGAGTAGGGGAAAACCTGCAGAAAATTGTAGGCTGTTCAGCTAAAATGATCTCCAATGCCTTAAAATGGAGAGCAAAACCAGAGAGACGTGGAAGAAAACGGAAGACAACCATCAAAATGGAATAAAAAATAACCAGATTGGCAAAGGCTCAGCCAATGATCAGCTCCAGGATGATCAAAGACAGTCTGGAGTTACCTGTAAGTACTGTGACAGTTAGAAGACATCTGTGTGAAGCTACTCTATTTTCAAGAATCCCCCGCAAAGTCCCTCTTTTCTAAAAAAAAAAGGCATGTGCAAAAAAGGTTACAATTTGCCAAAGAACACATCAACTGGCCTAAAGAGAAATGGAGGAACATTTTGTGGACTGATGAGTGTAAAATTGTTCTTTTTGGGTCCAAGGGCCACAGACAGTTTGTGAGACGACCCCCAAACTCTGAATTCAAGCCACAGTACACAATGAAGACAGTGAAGTAAGCATTGTGATATGGGCATGTTTCTCCTACTATGGTGTTGGGCATATTTATTGCATACCAGGGATCATGGATCATGTCAAAATATTTGAAGAGATCATGTTGCCTAATGCTGAAGAGGACTTGCCCTTAAAAAGTTTGTTTCAACAAGACAATGACCCCAAACACACTAGTAAACGAGCAAAGTCTTGGTTCCAAACCAACAAAATTAATGTTATGGAGTGGCCACCCCAATCCCTGGACCTTAATCCAAATCAAGAAAAATCTGTTTCTGAAGCAAAACCAAGAAATGTAAATAAATTGTGGAATGTTGTTAAAGAACCATGGAGTGGAATAACAGCTGAGAGGTGCCACAAGTTGGTGTTACACAGATGTGACGCAAAAAAACTGTGGTCATCCAACTAAATATTAGTTTAGTGATTGACAGGATTGGTAAATCCTAGAAACAAAAACGATTAAACAAAATAATTTTGAGTCTGTACAGGTAACGGGCAGACACTGCTATTTTTTGAACACACCCCTTTAAACTAATTGCTCAATTGCTCAGCCTTAAGAGCGTGCATATCATAAATGCTGGGTCTTGTTTGTGTTCTGAGAATCTACTGCACCTACTGGTAACTTGTTTGCCATTTAGCAATAAAAAATATACTAAAAACCTGGATTATTCTGGTTAGTCACATTGTACTGCTATTATTTTGAACAATACTGTAAAATGGCAAATTTTATAATTTGTCAATTAAGCATTATAGTTGCTTAATTTTCAAAACTCATTTTAGTTTGCTGATAAAGATGTTCTACCTTGAAGAAGAAGCCTAAGCCTGACTTCTGTTCTCCATCTATTGTTGTATCCTCTCCAGCGTCCGCCTCTTCTAGTGCCTTCAGCTCTGACAGATCAACCTCGATAAGAGGAGCTTTACTGCGCTGCATCTCCTCTGACGGTATGTTCTCTTTTCCTGAACCATCTGTGGAGTTGAGCTCCGATTCACTTAAGGTGCTGGACGGGCACGCAAAGGACACTTCAGGGGCGGTCACTGCCGACAGGTCCACTCTGGTGGGGATGCGCATGTTGGCCTCATCATGCAGTCTGAAGGCAGCGTTACGAGTGTGACTAGAGGACGGCCTGTCGATTGTCTCAGCGGTGGGGTTCCGAGGGCTTTGGGTGTCTGGCTGTTCAGCTCTGGGGGACCTGCCCCCTGTCAATTGCTTGGGGTGGGCTAATGTCTCTGAACTAACATAAGACTTTGAAGACTGTCGGCTATGCTCCTTGGCTATCTTGAGTTCTGATGGCTTTGACCTTGAGCGGCCAGAGCTCAGTTTGGGGGGCTTCCTGGTTGGAGCTGTGCTAGAATGGTGCTCCACAAAATGAAAGCTGGCCCCAGCCTTGAGGTCACTGTTTTTGTCTGTGGGAAAGGGCAGTGGAGCTGCGCCCGGTGGGGACTGTACATTCTGCTTCATCAACATCTCTTGCTGCACAGACAGCTGCATCATCTGCTGCTGGATGCTGCTAATGGCATCGTTCAGCAGTTCAATGGAGCGACTGCACTCGTTCAAGTCCAGCTCTTCCTCCAGATAGAAACTTCCATTGTTCGCCTTCCGGTCTGTGTCTAAGGCACTGAAAGGAGCGCTTTCCACCTCCTTCTCCCTTCTCCTCCCATCAACACACATGTCATCTTTACTTATGCTTTCCTTCTGACTATTTAGCTCATCTTTGGAGAGGTCAGCTTTAAGAGGGTTAGGCAATGTGTCACTCTTTCCTGCTCCTTTCTTCACTATGTGGAGAAAAGCTGCTTTACCCAGCTTCTGTCTCTGTCGTGCTGACAATACCTCCATCTTCTTCTTCTGGTGTTCAATGGCACGTCTTTTCTCTTCAAGCTGCATCCGAAGCTGGACCATCTCAGAAGCAAGAACATTCACACCACTGCCATCAGCTGTGCGAGTGCATCCTCCCAAGGGAGAAGAGGGACTCTGGTCTCTTTTAAGTCTCCATGAAGACCCAAGGGGTCCACTGCTCTCAGATCCATCTGGGGTGGTCCTTTGGGAGCTGGAGGCACTGGAGCGCAGGTCATGGTTGCTGCCAAAACGCTGCTGCTGGGCTTTGCGCTCAGCAAAAGAGGTCATGCGGACACTGCTACTGGCCATACTGCTGGCCTGGGAGTGAGTACTAAGACATGGAGAAGAGCGCCCGCTGCCGCCATTTAAGTCTTTGTTCTCATGCTCCTTCACATTCATGTCCTCTTGAAGTTTAGGTGATTCTTCTTCTTCTTCATTAAATATTTTTCTCGGCCACTTGTGGTCTTTTGTGGTAGCAGCTTCATCCAAGTCCTCTTCCTCCTCCTCTAGATTGTCCAATTCAGCATCTGGTCCATTGCCTGGTTTTGCTTCTTCAGAGTCTGAATGCAAGTAGAAGCCTCCAGCAGGCTCCCTGGAGGAGTGTTCTGCACTACTGGTGGCAATAGGCCTTAAATTAGCCTGGGCCTTAGATGTCTCCTCAGTAAGGTCTCTTTCCTCACCAGGGGGTGTAAAAGTCTGGTTCAAAGTGCTGGAAGCTTTTCTACAAACAACTGATGTGGATCCATCTCCACGTCGAGATCCCCTTCCTGAAGATAGGGGCCCCTCACCACTTTCCTCCTCTTTGTTCGGACAGACAGACTTCTCTTTAGGCATTTTAAGAACAGCAGGCATTAGTGGTTCTAGAAAAAAGCCTTCTGTTGCAGGTTTGGACTCAGAGGAAGACTGAGGTCCTAATGGGGCAGATGCTTGTGCCCCTTCAACCCGCTTTGCAGGAGAATCAGTCCTGACAACCGCTGCTAGAGTTTCTTCTTCATTCTCTGTATTGCCCGTAACACCATGGCCATTTACTCTGCGCAGTGCAGCCTGTGACGGCTGGTGGAGAGAAGTGTGGTGTTTGGGTGTGACAATCACATTTGACGCCAGGCTGTCTTTACTTATAGATCGGGCCAGACTAACGCTGTCACCAGAAGCTCTATCTGCATCACTGTCAGTTACTGAATGAAACATGTAAGGGCCCATTGTTGAAAGAGGCCTGCATAAGAAGTAAAAAAGACATTTTGTACATCATGTTAAATCAACATTTAAATTTTTTCCAGTAACAAAATAAAAAGGCTATTGTCCAAGTACCTCTGCCTCTTGTCAGGCCATGCTGTGACAGAACATCGAGGTTGTCCATCAACATGGGTGAAAGAGTTGGAGCGATTTCTAAGACCTAAGGAGAAAAATGAAGAAAAAAAAAAAGATCAAGAAACATTTTCCCATCAACTACAACCACATCAAATATTTTCCATACCAGCACTATCTTCTCCTTGCTGCTTCTGTTGCCTCTGTCGCAGGGGTAAAAGCGGGTGAGAAGGACTGATGGCTAGGCTCCCTTTACTAAAAACAAGAAATATTGCTGACAAAATATTGCTAACATTTAACAGTAACTACAAAACATTCAACTAAACCGCCCATGACTGTGTTAGGTTATGGAGATAGACTAAATCAAAGATATTTTAAGTTAAAAAAAAAAATAAAACACAAGACACAGCAGACATGAAGGTAAAGTGGATTGTAAAAAGGATTAAACATTGCTGCATATGTAGCCATCTTGGCAAATGCAACAGGTTAGAAGCTGGTGAGGTCAAAAGGAAGAGGAAAGGTGAGGAAAGACTTACAGTGAATCAGATTCTTCAGGATGCAGGAAGTACCTGTTACAGACTTCGGGACAGCTTTGGTTTTCTGCCACACCAGGGCTGGCCAAGAAGCTTCGCTTGGTGGCATTGGAGATGGGCACTGAAGGACGGGCACTTTTGGGCTGAGCAATGGCTCGAGCTGACAAAAAGCAAATTATATCGTTTTGATTTGAAAATTTCAAATTCTATTTTATTTTATTTTTATCACCTCATTACACCTACCATCTTTAAACTCGTGTAGATCTCTGGGTTGGACAAACTCCGGCTTGACCGTCTCAAACCACCAGAAGAGTTCAGCAATAAACACCATAACATTGTGCTGTATTGAGACAATAAAATAATCAATAAGGAATAATCCTGATTTCAAGTTCCAGTGCTGCTTAAACAATATGTAGTTTGCTAATTACTATAGATTTTATCAAGACGTCACCTTCAGTACGAGTGGAGAGTAGAGCATGTCTTCTGTAGTCAGATAAAAACTTTTGTTCAGATATTCACTGGCAAATTCTCTGAGTAGCTGGATGTTGTATAGACTATCAGCAATGGAGGTCACTTCCTTCAGGCAAATATCTGATCAGACAGGCAGAACATAATTCAGATGAGGTCACTATTCAATGACCTAATGGCTATAAAATGTCAGAGTGACTGGACTTGGACTGTCAGACAAGTGCTAGTGACATAACACATGGATACCAAATTCATTGCGACAGGTTTCATGGGTCAACTGATGTTCGTTAAGTGCTCAACTGTAAATAGACAGCAGAAGTCCAAGACTGTCTGTAATACCTTCGATCTTCATGTGATCTGGGCAGTAGTAATGAACAACAGCAAGAAGTGCCGCTCCATCACAAACATCCCTCATGAGGTCCTCAACCAGTGGGAAGAAGGGCACCTGTCGACCAGAACCGTGCTCCCGACGATACCTGACCTAACCACCAGGGGGAGAGCGGAAGACTCGGATGAGATTAGAGCAAACCCAAAAACACCCCCAAAGAAATGTTACAGTTCTGCCATGTGATAAATGTAGTGACTGAGGAACAAATACAGAACCTTTGTACTAATGAAATACATCAAAGCATAGTCAAGCATTTTCATCAGCAGATGTTTCCGCTTTGATTTTTTATTTTTTACTGATTTATGGATGACAACAAGGTTCTCCCTACGTGTGATTTACTTGTGATTTAAAGAGTCGCTATATTGTAGTGTAGTACCTTTGACTTTATAAAATTTTTTAAAGAGAATAACATAGTCACACAGATCATGTCTAGGGAGAACCCTGAAGGAGGAGTTAATAGTGAAAAGATGAAGGTGATTGTGTTAAGGAAGTGAGCCTTGCTGAGACCTCAAGTCTGGAGGGTTGCCAGCAAAGCAACTCAGTCACACCAGATGACTGAATGAAATGGGAAGAACCACCAGTCTAATGGGGGTACTAATGGGGAGTGTGTTATCAGAAGAAAAATGTGTAGTGACAAGATGTGAGAATTTTATAGGACGCAGCATAAACAAGCTTAGTCTTTAGCCATAATATTTCTCTCACATGAAGTAGAATAGGAACCACATTATAAAAAGTGCCACAAAATTGTACCAAATGCTACACATACCAGAACACACATTTTGCTATTAAATAAATAGCTTTATAAAACTACTAAAACAAAACAACAAAACATCACAGTGCATTTAGATGACATTCTAACAGCTGTACTGACAAAGTGTAAAAAACTACACATCAAGTCTGAGAAGTTACTACTACAGAGGACAAGTGACTTCTAGGTCACACAGTGTTCTCCAATCTATCCACAAGCACTGTACCGCATCAGAGAACTCCTCTGGCTTCAGCATGCAGTAGGCCAGCTCGTGCATAACATCAGGCTGACACACAAAGCAAAGATACTGTCAGAGCTAATACTTGTAACAGTGTAAATAGAGTGAGAGGAAAAGATAGACCAGAAAGTAAATGACAAAGCAGATCAGTGAAAGGAAGTGGCCAAGAATGGGACTGCAAAACAAAGGAGAGGTGTAGCCATGGATTTGCTATCATCTTCTTAACTTGGGCGAGCAAATACCAAACACACGCACACTGAATCCACATGGCCTAGTTGAGCTTGAAATGAGATAGCGCAGAACGGTAAACTTGAACAATATCTTTGAGCATATTACAAAAGGTCAAAATAACCTTATACCTGAGTGATACATTTACCAGGAGGAAAAGAACACAAATGTTATCTCTCTCTAACCCTCATTGACATTTGCAGCACATAATGAGCTTGAATAAGCCATGGTGGAGTATGCGCGCACATTGACACAAAAGTATACGTGCAAAGGGGAAGACAAGAAACAAAATGGGGGTTGGGGGCTGACATCAAACTTACAGGGACTAGCTTCCAATACCATTTGGAGGGAGACTATCCAGTTTGCAGGGATAAGAAAAAGGAACGGGGAGGACAGATGAGGAGCAGAAAGATTATTAGGTCAGAGGTCACAGACAAAAGGACTGGATTTGATCCCAGTGACTTCTTGCATCAAGGTCTTGGAATTGACACATAGGAAGACAGCACATAAATACAGGTTCACGAGGCCACACTTTATTTTCAAGACCTACATTGTATTATTGGAGTCGATTCATTTTAAATTACACAGATATGCCAAATAATAAGCTGCAGGCAGAAACAGGGTTGCAGCTGGAAGATTTGGGTTTATTTACCTTCTGGTGGCTGGGTGACTCCAGTGGGTGGTGCTTTACTTTGTGTTCCCTTTCTGAGATTTCCCTCATCTTCATGTTCACCTGAAGAGACAATGTTACTTTAGGTAGATTCAACATTCTTTTCTCAAGAATAGTTCTTGTCTTGATCATGCATCAAAAAATATGAATATTTTCAAAGTTGAATCCTTTATGTTAAAATAATATTAACATGGTGGTGCAAAATTCAACATGCTGTTCAGATGTCTTCCTCTTCCCAGAAAGGGATAGTTCTACAGTGATTCATCAAGACAAGCCTCAAGCTTCCAAGTTACTGAAAGCTGGGTGCAACATGAGTTCATTATTCTTATGTGCAACGATTCAAACTTTTGTGTGGCACTCACAAGAAAACAAGTTAGCCCCTGTGGATTAACCCACGTAATATCTAAAATATTAGTAAATGACAGTTCTGCTTAAATACAACAATAAAATGTATGTTTTATACAAACTAACAAAATAAAAAAAAACCTTGTTAATCCAGAAAACCATGGCATCCTCTAGGTCAAAGGGCAGCTCCTTGGAGGCACTGAAGGTGGAAAAGCGCTTAACAGAAGCCACTACTTTCTCAATGCTGATCATCTCCACTGTGTAGGCCATCATCAGGGCATCGATCATGGGCATGTGAGCGCTCTGTGTGAAGAAAAAAAAAAAAGAAAGGAACATTTACCTTCACTGGATATTTTCAAAGTGCTCTTTAATCCAATAAAAAAATTAAGTGCAGTGTGATTAAGCTTGTTAACAACTTTACCCTATTCAGAACATTCTCCACTACACACAACTAAAACTGACTAAAAGCATACTTTCAAAACTCCCAGTTTAATATATACTACAATAAGACATGTTAATACACAGAGAATAAAAACTGTTGAAAGGTACAGAATTTACAAAGATGAGAAACTTTTTATTTACAATATATGGTAAATGGTAAATGACTAACTCATTTTCAATAATAATAATATAATAATCAACATTTTACCCAAATAGGCCAGAAGAGTCACTTCTAACATGACACATAAGAAGAACAGAAAATCAGTCAGACATATTTTTGTACAGACCCAAGAATGAAAAAAAGAAAAAACAGTGGGTTGCTACGGAAACATGTCAAGTCAGCTATTCAAAGGGGATGGGGGTTCCAGGAGAAAACGGTATTCAGAGAATCAGAGAAACAGTATTGTTCAAAATAGCAGCAGTACAATGTGACTAACCAGAATAGTCCAAGTTTTTAGTATATTTTTTATTGCTAAATGGCAAACAAGTTACCAGTTGGTGCAGTAGATTCTCAGAACACAAACAAGACCCAGCATTTATGATATGCACGCTCTTAAGGCTGTGCAATTGAGCCATTAGTTTAAAGGGGTGTCTGCCGTTGTCTGTACAAACTCAAAACTATTTTGTACAAACGTTTTTGATTTAGCAATCCTGTGAATCACTAAATATTTAGTTATATGACCACAGTTTTTTTTATTCACATCTGTGGCACCTCTCAGCTGTTATTCCTTTAACAACATTCCACAATTCATTTACATTTCTTGGTTTTTCTTCTCGATTGGATTAAGGTCCGGGGATTGATCAATCAACTTTTTAATCAAAGTACGCTGTTCTTCTGAACAATGTCTTAAACGACCCATTTTCCTCAGGCTTTCAAATGCATATTCAACAAGTGCTGGTGGCTTCATCCTTAAATAGGGGCCACCTGATTCACACCTGTTTTTTAAAAACTGATGACCTCAGTGATTGAATGCCACACTGCTATTTTTTTTTTAACACACCCCTTTCAACTAATTGCCCAATTGCACAGCCTTAAGAGTGTGCATATCATGAATGCTGAGTCTTGTTTGTTTTCTGAGAATCTACTGCACCTACTGGTAACTTGTTTGCCACCAATATTGCTTAGCAATAAAAAATATACCAAAAACCTGGATTATTCTAGTTAGTCACATTGTACTGCTATTATTTTGAACAATACTGTAAGTGACACCCTACTGAGGTCTTTCCCTCACCTCCCTAGGCTTTTTTGTCTGGCTGCTTACACACAGGCTGGCACGGATTTTTTTCCTCAGACCTTTAGCAGGAAACTAGATGCAAATGCCTGAATACTCAGCAGGGCCAACACCAATGCTGGTTTCCATAGTAACAGAAAAGTAGGAAGATGGCTGAATGCAAGTACGCTTGCTGGTGCTCACTCTATCCTGTGTGAAGTGCTGTTTATGAAATAAAGTGACATGGGATCTCATTGCTGGAAGGGCAGGTGTCTCTGTGCTTCACAATGCTCTGCCTGAGCACTGTTGACTGAAGTGACAGCCTAAGGATGTTGGCTCTACATCATGACGTGTAGCACTGTGAAAATATTTTGTCAGTCATATTACTAGAAAAAGGCCAGAATTATTGGTATAGAGCCTGCCTTAGATTAAAATGAATACATGTTACAGGCAGAAACGGAAAACAATAAAATTGTTTTATGTAGAAGTACTTTGCTTCTATGAAAGGAAGAAGCACCATTAGCATGGCACAAAAACAAATGCAGCATATTCATGTGAACAGTAAGGTAACAAATCACAATTTGACTAAGCTGAATTGCCTTGTAGGTGGAAAAGTGTGATTTAAAATCCATTCCATTTACCATTAGAACATTTGAGTCAAAGTCAGTCCAGAACATATTTATTAAAAACTATATAATATGGCAGATTTTTTGCAGATTTTAATTAAGAAACTACAAGAAACTTTATTAACTAAAACTGTGACTGCGTTCCATACGGCATTGGATAAGTGAAGATAATACATCAGAAGCTAAAAGAAGGATGTTTAGAGTTTATGTGCATGGATACTAACAAGATGTTGAATAGGAAACTTACACTTAACACTTTAATTTATGGCCAAAAACTAGCGATGTGACTTTAAAAATAAAAAACCCAAGGTAGTAGCCTCACTGTTGAGGCTGTCCACTCACCATTTTGATGGGCATAGAGGCCAAGTCCCCCTCTGTGACAGGTGTGTCGTCACTCTCCACAACATAAATGCCCTTTCTGGACAGAGCCTGAATGACAGACATGTGGGACTGAAGAGATGCTGCCTGCTCCGTCTTAAGGATGAGAGAGCAGACACGGCAGTACAGCTCACAGGACAGCAGCAGCTGGATGACTGGCGGCTTGATGTGCTCCTGCTCGTACTGGTCTGTGTAAAAGGGGTCCCTTAGATCTTCAGGAATATGGTCTGAAACAAACAAAATATTCAGATTAACAATGTAGTATTAATACTAAAAGGGGGACAGCAGAAAACAGTATACTCTGTGATGAGAGGTACAAACACGCTAAACATCAACCAAAAATTCACTAGCTACAACCTGTTGCCATGCTCACTGTGTAGTATTTGTTCAGGTTGGTTTCATTTTCGAGCGGCAAGACAATATAATTTTCAAGTCATGGCTTACTACCTCAGAAGAACATTGTAAAACAGATTCATGCCATGCCAAGCTGTCGGAGAGAGCAGGCATCTCGGGTGACACGGTGGTCTTTGTCGGCCCCACTTCAACAATATCCAGAGCAGGCTACAAAAACTAAAGAAAAACTGTGACCTACACAGGAGATTATGTTGCTTCCAGTATAAAGTTACTTACAAACACAGTACCCACAACCATATAAGGATGTGAGACAAAGCAGTTCAGCACTTCAGGCATGCACAGTCTAAATTTATACTGGCAGGTAATTTCTACAATCAGCTTCTTTCAATGGGATTACTAGGATTCCCAAACCATGTCTACAATTGTCCAAAATTGTGCACAGATAGAAAATACTATTCACAATTGGTTATGTCACATTATAGACTCTGCATTTGTGTGTTTATGCAGGGTGTTCTTTGGATCTGCTTTTTTTTTTCAAAGTAGATTGCTGAGGACCCACTCCTCAGCAATCTACTTTTCACAAAAATAAGAGGCACTTCCAGCTTATGCCAAACACTACACTGGTTTTCACAATCCACTAAGGAAAAATGTCAGACTGCACAGGTGGGAAAGCAACAGTATAAACATACGCATATATCTAATATCTAATGTGTGATCCATTATTCCATGGTTACAGTGGTAATTCTGTGTCTATATTTCACATGCATTGCACTTTGGCTTTGATATGTTGTTGCCCACTTCTAATAACATAACATGGGGATCACTCCTGGAGAGCTGCGTCTGAGCATGTAAACGTATGTAAACAGTGGGAGTGATTGTGAAGAAAAACAAAAGGGGGCAGGCTGGGGCGAGTTTTTACATTTGACTTCATTCCACAGACAGTGATGTCCTGTGGCAGCTGACCCTCCCACCCACCCCCACCCTTCCGCCACCAACAGATAGGCGGAAATATTTACTGGCACTGAGTGGAGCTTGACGATGGGGTCTGGCCACAATAGTGTGAGGTAATGCAGAGCAAGCCAACCACAATGCAGACTGCAACATATTTTACACAAGCTGCCATGTTTCTGCACTAGTAATGGGTGCGCACCCTCACTGGGGTTGTGTACTCATGCTATCCTTTGCTCAGACTGGGAGCAGCTGTGACAATTGGAAAGGGCAGTAGAGACACTACAATATGTGCCTGAAAGGCAGCTATGCATGATCATGATGAATAGAGATGAGATGTATCTGACTCCCCAGTAAGCCCCGCCTTGCATCACAGCTGCACAGGACGGTTTATGAACACCACTAATGTCTAGCACTTATTTCACAAGCCATGCAAACAACACTACACTGATGGGGAACACCTTCTGAGCCAAAGGGTGAAACACAAATGGGCGTAATGTATTCTTGTCCCATGGGAAATATATAATTACTATGGCACCTGAGAGTTGCCTCCCTTTGTAGCTACATTATGGCATGTACTACCCAAGTTAATTCTCTTTTTTGTTGCTACATCGCTCACTCTGCTAATAGTCTGACTGGGTGACTGTTCAATAAGAAAGGACATGCCAATCAGGCTTGGCATAAAGTAGCTAAAGAACAAAGGAAAACAAAAGAGTTAACTGCTTTCATCATTATGTTTTATAATGTGGCCTAACATTTAAACCCTAGTATGATTCTCATTTGTTTTCTTTGAATGCTTATGTGGCTTTAGTAAATCTGTGCAATGACCACAGATATGCAAGAGACCGCAGAATACAAACGGAGGGCTTGTAAAATATCATATATGACCAGAAGGCCCCACTAGAGTAACTAGCATAAGAGAGATTGAAAGCAGTCTTGTATTAAGAACTGTGGGACATGCTTAAGACTTAAATAAGAAGAGCTTTAATTAAATTAACAGCAGCCTTTAGTAAAACAGAAGAGGGAAGCTGTGATAATAAGCCTAAAATAATATGTTCAGCATGGTGAGTCAAGGCCTTCTCTGCTGCCACA
The DNA here is from genome assembly GCA_024416835.2 of Perccottus glenii. Lineage (NCBI taxonomy): Eukaryota > Metazoa > Chordata > Actinopteri > Gobiiformes > Odontobutidae > Perccottus > Perccottus glenii. The sequence continues at coordinate 23,841,907 of CM044556.2, read as the reverse complement.
TCAAGTTGTCATGTTGTATATAAAATGTAAAGGAAGGCTAGCAAAGAAATTAGCTCAAATTTTTTTGAGTTAGTCATAAGCAATCACAAACTTGAAGGCAGTGTAACAATCTATAATATATCCATTGTGTTCAAGTTGAGGTCAGCTGAAATGAATGAATGCAGACACAACAGCTGAAATACATAAATGCAAAAAAATGACAGCATATTATAATAACATCTTTTTTAACTTAATTTCTATTTATAATTTTGTTTCTCTATTATTTTGGATCCTACCATGTTTCACCACAAACAAACACATCTCAATGATTGCCCCCATTATAACTAGTGATACTGTAGTAACTAAGACTAAATGATCAGATATAACTGGGACATAGAGGAAAATGAATGGTAGATAATATGCAAAGGGCCTAATCTTAACCTTAACAAAAACAACTGCACTCATATAGGGGTCCCTCCATTGAAGTGGTAGTTTGTAGTGAGAAATGTGTTACTTACCAATGCCATAAGCTTTGGCAAACAGCCACCGCAGGTTAGCAGCTATTTTAGCTCTGGCAGAATCATACATCTCCAAAGGAACAACTTCCATTGTACCTTCTGCGCTTCCAGCCAAATCCACTTTTCTCCGGGTACTGTCCCCGCCAGCACACAAATCAACATCCATCTTGTAAAAAAAAAAACAACCAAAAAAAAACAGTATGTTATGAGTCAAAACTAACAGACAGATTGCTGAGTAAGGAATTAAGCAAATTAGAGCTTATCTGCATCAAGAGATAATCGTCTCTGTGCCCTAGGTGGGTAAAAGGAGCCTTACAATAATTGCAGTGATTGCTTGAATGCTGTTTTTTAGTGCAATTACTTTTGGTGGCTGAGCAGTAATATGTGGTTTACTTACTATGGATCCTTTTTATTTTATAGTCAATATATAATTAATAATAAACTGGAAATACCAAGAAAATCTTTAAGTTTTGAACAAAAGTATTCACATTATTTTTAAGTAACAGTTGATTGTTTTGATGGCTTATTCCAGTACGAACATTATAAGAAGACTAGCATGCACCTGCTTAATATTTTTGTTCAAAGCACCATACAAATAAAACTATTGGTGTAGTGCTTTGTACGAGTATTAGTCAGATTATTTAGCTAGCTTTATAACGTTCACTTTTCATATACCCATTATGATATTTACTGTGGCCCAATGTTGGCTTTACAATTAACCTAGCGTTAGGCATTTCTGTTTACACTGCCTTGGCTACAATAGGGATGTTACTTTTGTGGTAATACAACAATTTCATTATCTTCTATTTAATTGTTACTTCTTTGCAAATGACATTTGCCTAACACTTGGATAGCTTTTACCTTTGCACGCAAATGCAAAGCAGCTAACTCCGCCAGCTAACTGTTAGCAGCTAGTGTGTACTGCACTGGAGCAGGACTGCATCCATCTGCTCCATGAATGACGTTAGCTGACAGTAAGACATTACCTTGAAGGGTGTGGATTTCCAAGTCACCTTTGAATCTTGCCACAGTAAACAATTAACCGCGGACTTGTCTAGATTTATAATATCCTGCTGTGAAACGAATACAGCAGCACCAGCAATGCATCATAGCAAGCTAATAATGTTAGCACGGAGCCGAGTCTGTGGTCTCCTCCCAGCAACAAGAACCAATCCGTGGCCTGTGTTACCGCCGTTCCGTGGCAGTCTTTCAGGTTCAACAAATGCCAAATAGCATATATTACTGTCTATTGAATACACACAAATAGGCAAAGGTGTTTTCCGACCAAACCCCTATCTTTCTATAAGACACATCATCGTGCATGCCCAAATATCGGAGGTCCGTGCAATAAGATCCAGGAATATGTTCGCGCTCTGTCCCAATGAAACGCAATTACCATTATCGTAGGCCTGACCACCGCGCATGCGTGATTATCTTCCAGTCTACCAGTAAATCGAAAGTGTAATTTATTTTGCAAACTAAACGAGAGCCGAATAAAGTTTCTTATTTAGTTTTAACACAAGAGTAAAAAATAAAACCCACACCCACTAAAACATCAAGCATATACATTTGAAGTAAACATCTCTGTTATAATTTGCGTCGAATAATTTGTGGTAAAACAAATCAGTTTCTTCATTTCGCGTTCTTGTTTCCAATCGTGACACCTGGTGGCAAAACGTTGATTGTTTTATTTATGTATTATTTTATTTAATCGTAATTGATTATTATTAATACATGGGAACTAGTGGCCACCACAGAAACGAACAAAGCTATTGAATTATTATTCAGTTTAACTAGAAACACCAGGTCAGTACAGAATGGAAACAACAGACTTGAGACACGTGTTTATGCAGCTTGTCTCCATTTTTGGTCACTGGTGTGCTATGATTTTGATCTTGGACATCTAGCAGTTGTAAATTGTTAGTTTCTCTGTGTGGTAACAAATGAGGAATGCCATTTATTGCTGTGCTATACTTTACTTAAACACAATAAAGACTCTGAAATACAACCACAAAACCTTTAATGCAATAGTGATTCAGATGCCAGGAGCCATTTAAAATAACAAAACTGAGAAAATATTGCATAGGTTGTTGAAAAAAATGTGACTTCAACAGTTCTTACGTGTCCTCAAGCAAAACATTCTTCTATTAAGTTCAATAGAATTGTATAGTCTTATGAGAAGGTTTGTTTTACATCACAGGATCTAAATGGTTGGAGTCGGTGAGACAACTGCTTGGTGGCCATTCAAAAGGTCCAGGACTCATCACATGTCTTGACATGTGCCCATGTCATTGTAAAATCTTCCAGCATTTCATAATATTGAGTTCCATTAGATACCACTCTTTGATAGATCAGAAAGCACATTTTTTGTATGGTTTCTTAAAACATTTGAATACCACTCTTTTTCACATTCATTCATTTTGCATTTGGTCTGCAAACGTATTATTAATATCAATATTAGCTATTTTTGCTTTGTTAGAATAGTGTTAGTATTACACTGTTTTTTTCTCAAACATATAATTTCTATAAACACTTGAACAATTTCCAAATATTGCATTGACAATACTGTGTCAAGCAACTCTCCAATTATTTAGCCAAAGGTCTAGACAGAGTAGTTAAAGCCATTTTAAACACCAAACTGTAAGGGGTGAGCAAAAGATTACCAGGTTTAGGATAAAAAAAAAATTCAGCCTCCCTGAGCAGAAAAACACATCAATACCACAATTTAAATATTCAATAAAAACACTCAAAGTCTTGGCATTACACACAACCCTTCATATTGTTTTGAGAGGCTAGAGCACTCCTTGTAATAAACGTTTTGATTTAAAGGCTTGAAGTATATAACACAATACCCATTGCAATTCACACTGCTCTAACACACACATGAAACACATTTCTTGATAGGTAACAGAAGTCTTTTGATATTGCACAGAAAGAAACGTTTGAGTATTGTTGGGTTGGGTATAAAGAAAAGGCAGGTAATATAGTGACATTTCAATTTGGTTTGACAGCATAATGTTCATTCTTTTCACATGGAAAAAAGTAAACTAAAAGCTTGCTGCCATTTTATATTCCATTATTTCTTGGTTTATGTTATTATCCTTACACCTCTACAGCATGAAGTACATTGTCATTCATTCCAAGTAAAAAAGGCAAACACCTTTTGATTAGGCTCAGCTTCATTAAACATCTCACACTAGAGATCAAAGGTAAACCAGTGTAGGAGAGTTTTAGGAAACCTTTTACTCAGAGGTGCAAAAATTGATGTTTAACAATATGAACAAGCACTCAATGAGGGCACCATCATATTATGACATTCAAAAGCACAATTACAAGAAACACACAGGCCTACTATAGTTTTTGTAAAAAACACGACTAAGACACGGTATAGCGTACAGAATTCCCCTAAAAAGTTAAATAAATATTGTCAAAGAAGCTAAAGGACAATGTGTACAGACTGAGAGGTGTGTGACTTACAGTTCCTCAGAGGCTGCCTCTCACAGGCAACTGCAGAAGGAGGTATTGTGTAAAACTTTTAATAAGCACTCAGATTAGACCACGAGGCTCTTTTTAGACTTACTTCCATTAGAATAAGACGAGGACAAGAGAAGAAATAAACCTGATACTGAAAGCTGTCCTCACATTCACCGCTAATAAAATGTAACAATTTAAAGAGACAGACAAAATTGAATTTGATATTTAAATATTGCAAAACATACAAAAACAGTTTTAAGTGTAAACATTAAATTTATGTATGTTGTCCATTTTTGCACATGGAGAAATTATATAAAATAAGTCATGTCTGTCTATAAATTGTTCTTATTAAATGTAAAAACAACTGTTTTTTTATTATTACTGCTATAATTTTGTTTATCTTGACATTTGCTTTGTATAACTGTTTTATCTTGTTATAAATAGTAATTTATGTAACATTTTATACTATTACTTCTCCTTTACTTCTTAGCCCAACATCAAAACACAAACACTCACACTGTCAAACACACTTTCAAACTGCCACAATCACACAGCGACACAGTCACCAGGAGGCTCTATGTGCGGTTAAGGGTCTGGAAGATTCTGGAAATTTGGAGCATGACAGGGCCAGTCTCTGGGTCATTCATCCACTGGGTGCTGTTGAGAGGATTCTCCAGCATGTCCTCAAATGCTGCACACAAACATAAGGCCAACAATGTGAGATTTCATTCCTTGGATTTGTAATTAAAAAGAAAATTGCACCCGAGAGAAATTACATTATGTACACTGTGTTTAAGTGAATGTATTTACTAGTACACAATTACTTAGTATACATTTACTTAGATAGTCTATAGCAGAATCATGTTATAGGATTTTATTTTGTACATGTAATACATACATGTAAGTGTACCATACCTAACAATGTTTTAGGATTTGTAAGACCCAACTGCACTACTGGATTCTCCAAAATGGCTTGAAACAATGGGCTATTGGTATCGATGCCTTTGTCCAGGTCTTCTGGAGAAGGTTTTCTGTCTCCCAACAGCCACTCACACTAAGGGTAAAATGAATTTTTCAATTTATTTTGTGGTAGAAAAAAAAAAAAGTTAATTTCTCATTTGAAATGTATGTATATGTTTCTTTTATACACAACTTTGGATCTGCTTACCACTGGGTTATGCAAACAGCTTCAAGAGGGCAGAATCTAGCTATAAGACACACCTAACCTTATTACATGACATAACCCATTTCTGTTATCAGGCTTTCTTTTTAAAGTTTCTCTGTGAGGCCAAACATGTTTCACATAATCCACAGACCTACAACCTTTGCTCCAATTTCAGAGCTTTTTAAGTTGAGCAACATCTCAGATTTTGTTGACTCATATATTTAACAACGCATTACTAGGTTAGGATTTAAATAACTGGCTTCAGTCAGAATGCAGGAATATCTAAAAAAACCTTTAAACATTTCAAATAAACAGCAATTGTCAAACAGATTCTAGACAAAAGATCTGAAAACGTACCGCAGCATCCTGCTGGTTGTTATTCACTCTTAGCGCATCAATCACCTCTTTTTCATCAAAACCCATATCCATTAATGCAATAACAACCTGTGGAAATAATTTGTAAGATGGAATTAAGTTGACATAAAACTTAACAATAATAGACATTATAACAACATACACAGTTTCCCTGTAAATAAATTTACATTTACATTTATTCATTTAGCTGACGCTTTTATCCAAAGCGACTTACATTGTTCTAATGTAATTACCAGTGTTGCAGTCACTGGAGGCAAGGTGGGTTAAGTGTCTTGCCCAAGGACACAACGACAGTAATGAACTGTGGTGGGAGTGGGAATCGAACCGCCTACCTTCCGGTTGAAAGACGACCACTCTACCAACTGAGCTACTGCCGCCCCTAAATATTTTACTTTGTTGTATAAATGCTAGAAGAAGAGCTTTATAAGTAGCCGTGAATAATAATAAAGTGGTATAAAATGTTTGTAATACCTGCCCAACATTTGTGAGACAAAGTAGTTACTCACTCTAGAGTCAGGTCTGAATTCCCGCTTCCTTCGGATCCTCTTAAAGATTTCTGTGAGCTCATCCTGCCGAATGCTTTCATCTGTACTTGACTGGCTGGAAAGGCTGCACAGGGGGTTCGAGCCAGAAGCTGAGGCTGTGGGGCCTGCTGTGGCAGCAGCTGTGGTAGCAGCTGTGGCAGCAACTGTGGCAGCAGCTGTGGCCCCTGCTGCAGAAATATCCTGACTAGGAAGTGGGGTGTCTACAGTGGGGTCATCGACATGTTCAATCAGCCACTCCATGGCCTGCGTCACAGACATGCTGCAAAAAGACAACATCAAAGCCATCATAAAACACTAGTATACACTGTGTGCACAATTATTAGGCAAGTGTATTTTTAAGGATTAATTTTGTTATTGTACAACTACAGTGCTCTCGGTCAATCCAAAATGTTAACCCTCAAACCTAAACATTTTAGTAAAAGTGATGTTTAGCCTTTCTTAAGAGAATATCTACATGTACACCATTATTGGGCAACTCTTATTGTGCAGAATTATGCAACTAAATGAAAAACAAAGATTTTCCCATCTCACTTGTTTATTTTCACCCTAACAAACTCAAAATTTACAAAAAAACATTTCTGAAAAAAAAAAATAACTACCTCTGCTTGAAGAAGTGTCTTCTAAATTGGCAGTAGGTCTGAGAGTTGATTTTGAGTCCATTTTCAAGCCGAAAAGGTCCAACTAGCTCATCTTTAATAATACCTGCCCATACCAGTACCCCACCTCCACCTTGCTGGCGTCTGAGTCAAAGTGGAGCTCTGTGTCCGTTACTGATCCAACTACGGGCCCATCATCTGGTGGGTCAAGAGTCACTCTCATCATATCAGTCCACAAAACCTTCGAAAGATCTGTCTTCAGATATTTCCTGGCCCATTACTTATGTGTCTTGTTCAGGGGTGGTCGGGTTTCAGCCTTTCTTACCTTGGCCATGTCTCTGAGAACTGAACACCTCGTACTTCTTGACAATCCAGGTAGGTTGCAGTTGTGGAATATGGCAGCACTGGAGGATAATGGGTTTCTGGTAGCTTCATGTTTGATTCTTTGCAAATCTTTGGCGGTTATTTTGCGTCTTTTCTTCTCGACACGTTTCTTGCGACCCTGTTGACTATTTGCTACAAAACGTTTAATGGTGCTGCGATCACGCCCCAATATCTTAGATATTTCAAGAGTGCTGCATCCCTGTGAAAGAATTTTTACAATTTTTGACTTTTCAGTCTTTTTTGGCCCATTTTTTCTAAGGAGAAGAATCTGCCTAATAATTATGCACACCTTGATATAGGGTGTGGATCTCCTTAGGCCACACCCTCCCTTATAACACAAATAAACATCACCTGATATGCATTAAATTCAATAAGGATTCAAGTTTATACAGCTTGGAGTTGGAAATTATGGATAAAATGATAATATGGTCAAAATTATCACTTGCCTAATATAATAATTGTGCACACAGTGTATAAAGTTGTGCTTGAATCTAGAAATGTCTCAGACATTGCTGTATAACACGTGAATTTAAAGAAATGACAAATGCAAACAAGCACAGACATACTGGTTCATTCTGAGCGCTTTGATGGCTCTACTCTCAGGAAACCCCATCTCTGTTAGCTGCTGAAGTGCCGTTTCATCAACTCGATCCTCTTCATCTTCATCCAACATTGCTAAAATAGATGGGTATAAAAAAATATAGTACATCTCAGTAACGGAGAATGTGGAAGGAAGAGATACACGTTATACACGTGTGAACAATTGAATGAAATTTATCTTACTACAAAACTCTAAAACATGTGCCTATGTATGCTTATCTAAAAGGATATTTACACAAAAAGTTACAATCTCTTGAGCAAGTAAACTTTACCATTAGCCTTTTTAAAAAGTTCAACAGCATCCGGATTCAAGGCAAGGAGCTTCTGAGCCACTTCAATGAGAGAAACCAGGATTTTTCTAAGCTCCGTCTGAAACTGGTACACAGCAGTAAACACAGATCAAAGTCAGTATAAATGTAAAATAATACACTGTGTAAAAAAAGAGGAATAAATACTTAATTTTGTGAAAACACCTACATCTCTGACATTGTGCTGAGTGACTGTGCGGTCAGTATGGCGAGTGGACAGATTAGCTGTGGCTTTTAGGATTGCATCTTTATCTGGAGCTTTATTCTCTGTTTTTTTCTGAAAATTTTAAATTTGGATAAATACACAATGTATAGAGAGTAATTCTTTATTATATCATTTGTGACATATTTATAAAATGAGGTTTACTTTTTCTTCTGTGCTAATGTCTGCCATCTTAGGGGCAGTTGGGGGAGGTCTTTTCTTAATGAGCAGCAGCACATCTGCAACATTTTAGTAAAGAATAGTTAAATAGTACAAACAACCATGTCATTTAAAGTAAAAAAAATAGACTTAACATACCTTTATCTTTTAGATTTTCATCAGCAACAGTTTTAGTATCAGTAAGGACTCTTTCTGTAGAAGCATGAATCAGTTTATGGTGTGTAAGTGTTTTGGGGTCTTCCAGACTGCCATGTACGTACTAAAAAAAAAAAAAGTTATACACAGTTAAAAATAGTTATTTTGATATTTTGGGGTAGTGAGATGTTAAATGGAAACTATATACATTTGTATATATTCAACTTAAGTTGCAAAAAATATACAGGCCACAATAAAAAATAATACATTCATCTCAGGCTAGTATAGCCCATAGAAGGAGAGGTGAGATGGGTTGTGTAATAATAGACAGTGTATATATATATATATATATATATATATATATATATATATATATATATATATATGAGTCTCTAGGCAAGTCACTGGGAACAGGAAAAGGGGGAAGAGTATGGTTGCTAGTTAGATAGCTTGAAAGGGGCAGCCACCCTCCTAAATTATAAATAGCAGAGTCTAGCCAGTTACTATAAATACAAGCCCAGTGACATTGATACTGACAGTTTACACATAGGGCATAGTAAGCTGCAAACACCTTATGCAGAGAAATGTCAGTCTAAAAAAAACAACATAAACATACATGTTTCAAGCACTTCTCCTTAAGCTTCTCGACAGTGGTATCTTCCGTGACCTCCTCCAGCCACTCCGTGCCGTCCATAGTGCAGATATGTATTTTCAACACTTTTCCGGCGAAAATCTTCTCCTCTTGCACAAACATAGTTGCAGTCTACCACAGTAACTAAAAAGAGTACCAGTGACGTTAGCTTGCAGCAGTTGCTTGAGCTCCTAGCAAGCTAGCGTGCTAACGTTAGCACATAGCAAACACTCGCTTAGTAAATCCACCGATGACGTAGAAGATGTGACCACCGACTAGCTGTAAGCCATTTTTGTACACATTCGTGAGTCTTCGTGTGATGTCAACAACTGAATGTTTTGTATATTTGTTGAGTTGACGATTTCTGTCAAGGAACCTTCAAGCAGCCAGGCAGCGAATATCCTATTTTTACCTGTGCGTTGTTTGAACTATGAACTTCAACTGTACATGTAACGATGCATCATGGGAGCTGTAGTTGTTGTGTAGTATAAAATAAATAACTTCTATGAATTGTACTGATAAGACCGTAAACGTTAAATTTGGTCCCATATTACTTAATACTAGAACAAAGCAGCAGACACTAAAAAAGGCTGTTTTCAGGAAGGTAAATCTAGGAAGGTGAGCTAGAATATATTTAAGTAAAACACTATTTGATAGCTATAAATATTAGTATTAGTATAAAATAGCAAATGCATTAAAATAGGTAATGTATATTCATATATACATATGTCTCATTTAATTTCTGCTATTCATTGTCTGTATTAGGTCATATCACTATTTTACCTTAAATAAAATAGTTTTCTTCTCCAGTGAATATATATGTGTATATATATATATTTATGCTTAAAACAAAATTATGCTTACAAAAAAAGCAAAAATGCTAGATAGGTGGATTTTTACGGCATTCCAAGTAATTTTTGACGGACCCAAAATAAAATCTTGTGCTTATATCTTGGTACAGTCACTAGGGGGAGACAAGATCTAATATTTAAAAAAAAAAACAGTTGTGACAGACACACTTTCAGAATTCATAACTGAGGACTATATACTAATAAATAGTATATGTATAATAGTATATACATATTTGTTTCTCTTAATTGTACAGCCTTTGATATATCATTAAAGGAAAAAATCAAGTATTCACACATTGTTTTTACTTTACATTTATTTTAACAAAAACATGTTTTACAGATTGAACATGAGAAATAAATTTCTGGATGTTTATAGATTACAATTTCTCTAAAACCTATTACATTTTGTTTAATTAAACATTTGATGCTATACAATGAGAACGTTTTCTTAAAGAAATTTGAAAGACCCACAGATTTATTTTTAACAGTAGCAAAAATATTTTATGCACACTCTGGTAGCCCCCCACGATTTGTAGTTGCAGCCGATACATATGTATTTATAAAGACTTATTATTACAGAATTACTTTTTTTTTTTTTACATTTTCCTCACAATTTCTATTGGTTTGATTTGTAGCTCAAATGAATGCACAGGGATACAGTAAAATATAAAATAATATAATCTGTTCTGGATGGCATTCTAGAGGCTGGTGCAAGATCTATCCAAATTGCATGCTTAGGACATCAGATTTCTTGAACAAAATCTTCCTTACATAGAAATTACATATAATATATTTACAAAAAGAAGAAAACAGCCATAGGCTCAAACAAGTAGGAGGGAGCAGCAAAATTTCCTTTTCCCTCTAAAAAAGAAGGTACATTGTGGCCAATGAGCCAGTTGTCCAACACCACAGGAAAAACGAATTAATCCTGTCTCTTTGTCACTCACACAATTTCCAAAGACTGCTGTACACTGTACAACATAATACAACCCACCACAACTCCACAAAAGAGTGTGTGAGTACACATACAGATAAAGATGTATGCTAACTTAGAGGCACAATATGAAGGCTTTCTAATGATTGAATGAACAATTGTAAAAAAAAAAAAAAAAGATATGCCGAACATAAGTGAATCCACATCCTGCTTGACATAGATTTGCTTTACAACGTTTAACGGACAGAAAAATATTAGAACTTTAATTTTGTGTCTAAATGCTTCATGATTGTAAAAGGAAACAAGCTTACATAAAACATGAGAATGCTAAACATAAAAGGAAAAGGAGCAAGTTCATAATAAAATAAATACCCAGTGTATGCTGTGATTTTGCAGCAGAAGTACTAGAAATCTGCTTGTTTCCATTGCCTTCCTGCATATGAACATCACAGACACTCACAACTTAAGCAAGCCGGCAAGAAAATAAATAAAACATTAATAAATAAAATAAAAAACAGATAAAACACAGTCACTGATGTTAGTAAAAAAAAGTGTATGCAAACTACTATACAACTTTGCCCTTTTTCATTTCTGTATTTTTTATTTTAATAGAAACTAATGAAAGGTTATCTAAGATTGAAGCTTTTTATTTGAACTGTTCAGGTATAATTCCAATTTGAGACTGCATGCTTGTTGGTGGACTTGAAATACCCTCTGACCAATCAGACATGTTGGAATGAGGAGAAGAACTTGACCACTGGTCAGGAGAGCCAGGAGAAGGGGTCAGAAAGGGATGGTCAGGCACCTGGACCTGATGGTTTGGGGTGTTGTCCAATGGGCCTGAATAACTGTGCTGGGATGGTGGAGTGAGGAACTGGGTACTGGGTATTGACTGGCTGATAGAAGTGGGCATTATTTGAGTGTCCTGTGGTAAGATTGTGTGAATTGAAATGCTGGAGCTTCCTGTGCCCTGTTGAAGCTCTGTGGAACTGAGCTCATTGCTCATGAAGGTCTGGCTGCTTGCTGTATTTGAATGCTGCAGCTGAATGTTCTGCTGTTGCTGGATTTGTTGCAGGTTTTGCATCTGTTGAATTTGCTGAGCTTGTTGTTGCATCATGTGGGGCGGTGGAGCCAAGCGGCTGCTTGGGATCCCCTGGTAGCTCATCATCTGGGAAAGGCTGGTGGATGGGTGGCTGTTGTGGAGAGATGTCATTAACCCATGTTGCCCTCCTTGATGCAATCCTCCCTGACCAGCAGGAGCCCCTCTAATAGGGTTGAACTGGCCTGACTGGCTCATATTGCTATGCATTCTGGAAAGCCAATCACACTGGCCATTCATAGCTGTCTGACCACTGGAGCCGGACACAGGCAGATGGGTGAGTCGGGGAGGCAGAGGGTCGAATTGCATTCTGGCCAGTTCTTGCTTATTGGGCAGGACCATGTGGTTTACAGCCAGATGTGGGTCAGACATAGCCTGCAGATGGTTAAGGGACACAGAGGGAGACTGCTGGAAAGGGGATGTCATCATTGGTGGCGAGGCCACATCAGAGACGTAGCCATGAGGGGACTCCAGTGAGTCAACTGGGGACAACACAGCAGAGCTGTCCAGGAGACTGCCAGACTTTCCATCTTGTGAATTCTTTTTTTTCACTTTCATGTCTTTGCCCTCCTTACAGCCAATGCCTTTGGCACTGGGTTTCCGTGCTTTTTTTCCCTGGCTTTGGCCTTGAGGTGGGGGCTGTTTCATACTACCCAGGTAGCCATTAGGGGAACATAGAGGGGGTGACAGGGTGCTTAAAGACCCTCCGTGCATGGGAGGACTTCGTACCAAATTGTACTCGTCCACCAGCCGTACAATGTCATGGTGCATTCTTTCCTGTGCAATGTCTCTGGGTAACCTGTCCATGTGGTCAGTTATTTCTCTGTTGGCAAAGTGGTCAAGTAAGACTTTTGCAGTTTCATAGCTTCCTTCCCTAGCAGCCAAGAAAAGAGGTGTTTCCTCCTGAAGAAGAAACAGAACAGACATGTTACTTGAAGACATGGAAATCCCTGATAAAAGGTGTTTTATTTTACAATTGTGGAGATATGTTTGGAATAATTTTCTACCTTGTTGTTTTGCATGTCTTTGTTGGCACCGTTTTTAAGTAAAACTATAGCAGCCTCAACATTGTTTACAGCTGCTGCCCAGTGTAAGGCCGATTTACCTTCAGACAGAAAAGAAAAACATGATTAAACGCAATTTAGATTTGTCTAAATACACAATGTTACAATATCTTGATGTTCACTTCCCCAAGTTGCCATTAACAAGAAAGACAAGAAAACATACCAAAGTCATCAATAGCGTTGACATCAGCATGGCAGTTAATGAGCTCCTCCACCATGCCCTCCACTGCCAGTCTGGCTGCCAAGATTAGGGGTGTAGTTCCATCTTGCATGCGGGCGTCCAGATCTGTAGCACGGTTTCTTATCAAAATCTGTAATTAACAAGAGGAATTCACACTATTATAACTATTTAATACACATTGCTCTAAATTGTACGCATTGCTGTACACAAAAATGGAAAATAATGTATAAAAATACAAACACACCTGGAACACTCCCTGGGCATCTGCTGCTACAGCAGCGTGCAGAGGTGTCCTGCCCATGTTGTCCTGTATGTTGGCATCTGCACTGGCTTCCAGCAAGCGCTTGGCAGCATCAGAACGAGCATAGCGGGCAGCCAGGTGAAGAGCTGTTTCACCAGTGCGGTCAGTCTGGTTATGTAAGTTAGCACCCTGATAAATGAAGTCATTGATCACATTGGCAGAAGGATCCTCCTCTTCTTCACTGTTGCCTGTTTCCAAACCTCCACCACTACAGGATGCTATCATCAGGGGTGTAAATCCATCTGAAAATACAAAGAAAAAAGAGAGGCACATAAACTCAGGCACTTGTGGCCAAAAGACTGCATGAGCAGCACAACACAACCCCAGTCACTAGACAGAGGGCTACACTTCAAAGCAGCTAAAAGATCAGAACAAAGTAACAAACTAATCGAACGTGGATTTGACACTTTTGCCTGGGTTCAATCATTATAGCCCTCTCTTTTCAATAATGGATTCTGATCAAGGCCCCAGCACAGAAGACGCTTCAGACGAAAAGTGAAGCTGGGGGGTTAGAGACCGAGGCTTGCTAAAGCTTGGCTGGTGAAAAAAACAAGAATTAATATCTCGTTGTGAAAGGCAGCTCACTGAGTCGACTTGGATAGGTTTTCTCTGCTTCAAAAGGATTGGATTGCAAACCCCAGATCTTGCAGAGTTGGTTGATTCTAAAGCATTTACCCATTAAGGGGAAAAATGTGCCCTCCAAAATTTCACACAGTTTGTGATTTTAGGCATTGACAGGTTACCGTTTTTACTGGTTTTAATTATGCAACATTGAGAACAGAGTCCCTTTATTACTGGTCAAATGATTAACCTGATCAGAAATCATTGTTTTCCTCTGGGCGGGTGACTGCTTTGAAGACGATCCTTTACCCTGAGGATGTGGGGCTTTTGCAACTCTCAAGTATAAATGTAAGTGAATGCATGCATGCACACACAATCACTCAAAAACAGAAAAATCCTTATCTTACACTTAATACATACTTTTTGCAATGGCCAGAAAGATTTTCAGAACAAACATGAGAAAATTGCATTAAGAGTTTACTTTCTATATTTATATGTTTTCTCTTTGACATGGGTTTATTACTGATTGGTTTTATTTGCAAACAATTAAGGAAAATGTATTTTTATTTATATTAACTACATAAAAATAATAGGAATAATAATAATATTTTAGGAATAATAATAATAATAATAATTATTATTATTATTATTATTCCTAAAATATTATCTGGGCAAATTTTTTTACCTGGTCCGCGGACATTCACATCCATGCAGTCATTCTCAATCTCGCCCTGAGGCGGTGTTGGAGCGATGGAAGGGATACGCAGATCTGCGGCGTCCAGGTGCTGCTGGGTCCACTGACGGTGGTCTGTCTGGTCATCTGTGTCTAGTATTGCATGCTCATCAAAATGCTAAAACAAAAACAACAAGAATTAAACTAAATTACTATTATTTGTGTTTTCTTTTTTGAATTATTTTTTATTATTATTCAAAATGTGTGATGTACAAATAATCTGAAAAGTCACATTATTTAAAATCTTTTTTATAGTAGTATAGTAATGTAGTACTTTTGAGGGAATTTTGTAAATTGACTTACTTTGAAGCGTTTCACATCTGAAGGCTCATCTTCTCCCCATTCGTTCTGGGCATCATCCATGAGGGATATATCTGATGTGTTTTTCAGTGGCCTATGATCAAAGAGAAAATTCTGTGAAAATCCTCTACAATGTCTTTCTCAACGAAGGCACTGACCCATAATGGTGCAGCTGCACAAAAAAACAAAAGCATTGATTATATTTACACCCCACCCCTTTACTCCAACAAGTCAATTAATACTCACCTAAACCTGCTATGTCATTATCATTAATGATCCAGACCAACCCTTCTGTCCAAAATTTGAATGACCTGGCATTTTACCTTCTGAAATAGCCTTTCACCTGACCCGCATAAAAGGCACCCAACAGCACAACAAATAACGCTCAGCAAAATCAAACTTACTTTAATCCAACCGAATCTTCTCCGACAGGCTCACGTCTCTTCTTCTTACTTGTCTCTGTAGTCTTGAAGCCCTCAGGGAGCCACAAACGCCCATGCTCATGGCGGCGCTTTCGGGCAGCCACCACTCCCACACCGAGGAAGGCCAGTAGCCCTACGCCGCCTAAAACCAAGTAGATTGGGTACAATTCCTTGGGATCCTGGTGGTCCACACTGCCTGGTGGTAAAAGGGACAACGTCGTCATGACTCAAGGATGAAAACAAGGACCGTCAAAGGATAGTCCTGGACAGCCGGGATCAGCCCGTATGAGTACGAGCAAGAGCTAGTCCCGATCTTCTTTGCAGTTCCCACTCCAAATTACGAGTTTGTGGGCATCAAGGAGCAACCACTAAAAACTGACGCTCTTCACTGTTTGAAAAGCTCGCTTGGACTATCTATTGAGTAATAATCAGAATTGTTAACCACTTTTCATCAAAAAAGGAAAAAGGTTGGGGAGTGCCGAAAAAAATAAAAAGGGGGGAAAGAACCGCCTCTCTCCCTTTTCAACCCAGGGTACCAAGAGACAACTTTACCATTTCTTCTTTAAGAGAAAAAAAGGAGGAGGATTAATGAACTTCAAATTACTGCACGCGCTTTAAGCTGTAAAGACGAAGGATTTATTAGGATTTTCGAGATAACAAAGACTCCCAACTTCTAGCACACTCCCGATCAATTTTTCCCCTTCTCTTTTTTTCCACTAACGATTTTGAAATGATAAACTCCCCCAACCTAAACCCTTAGAGATGCATTAAGTCCTGGTATTACATTCAGCGAGGTGAAGGTTGCAGCAGCCCCTTGCACTGTGGAATGAAGTGTGTGCACACATGTGTCTGTAGATGTATACATCTTAGACATATGTCTGACAAAAAAGACAAGCAGTTGATTTGCAGCAATTAACCATTTTAGAGCCTGAAGCCAGTGGATTTACACACAGAGATAAGGATTGATTGTTTAGGCCATTCACAATTGCATTTGTTCGTTGCTGCATAACAAATACACAATCAAAGATCACAGAGGTTAAGACATGAGGTATAGCTGAGGCTTCCAGTTCAAAAGTGTGTGTGTGTGTGTGTATGTACTGTATGTCTCATTTACTTATGTGTGTTTTAATGCATAGAAACATAAAAAGGCCAGTAATCAGTAACATTCTTTTTTTAAGCTATCCAAGGAGCTATTATTATTTATCTTTACTGCATGAAAAACCATACATAGTGGACAGCTGCAATTTATTACAAGTGAATAAAGAGTCATAATAACTAAGGCCTGTGGAATAAATTTAACTATTTATTAAATTTGAAAAATTCTTTTGAAGACAGATAATTCAAAACAGAGATTTTCTTTTCTTTCTGTGAATATGGATATTGACAATATACAGTAAATAATTTTGAACTGAATTGCTTTGATCACAACAAGCAATATGGAATTTTAAGGTTAAACAAATACTCACTGTAAACAGCTTCAATGGTATAGGGGACATCCAGTTTGTCACTGGATTTCAAAGCTCCCAGAAAGGCTGCAGCCTCAGTGGTGCTCTGGAAACACTCTGTGGACTGCTGGAAGCACTGACGATTATCCACCTCCAAATGGACAATTGAACTAAAGAGATAGACATAAAGTCACAATAGTGAAGACTCCAACTGTGATGCCGTCAAAGAATAGTCAATTCAAAATTCAATGAAGTCAGAAAAGAAACCTTTTAATAGTCTTACCCTTTAATCTGCAAGGGATCCAATTCCCTTCTTGCCCGTCTATTTTCTGTTGCAAAATCATACAAACTTCTCTTGACAATATTCAGCACTTTGCTTGGAGCTTCAGACCATGTGTCTACTGAGCGCTTGACATTGTACTTCTTCAGCTCATGATCATTATCGTAGTAGGGATACACCATCATTTGCCCCTCAGGATCCCTCCTGATTACCACATTAGTACGAAGTACACGGCTCAGCTCACGAAGGAAGCCAAATGAGTTGTTAAAAAGCTGCTCGGGTACGATGTGGACAACTATCACTAACTGGCCCTTAGCAATCTTCTCAGGCATATTGGCACAGTCCAGGCCGTCCCATTCACACTCTGCGTTGTTGCAGCCTTGATCACAGTGGCCGTCTGCATAGTGATCTTTGCAGTATTGGTCATACAGAGGACTGTGAAAAAAATATTTAAAAGTGTGCTTAGTCAAATATTTATAATTTTTTTTTTTTTATTGAAACTTTCTTCTGAAGCTAAAATCTAACTGAATCGTCTTTATTCTTTAGTTTACATGGTTGTTTAATTAAGATGTTCAGATCAATTAGTGACTACTTACTTGCATTGTCCCTCCAAGTTCTGGCAATCAAAGCCATCGAACAGGCATCCAGCACTGTTACACTGTGAATCACACTTTCCATTATTAAAATAGCGCCAGCACTGCAGTGAGGCTGAGCAGTTTTTCCATGGATCATCAAAGTTGAGTGAGCAATCGCCATTGTCCCAGCCACATGCACGGTTGTTACAAAGCACATCACAAATCTTGTTGTATTTAAGATCTTGGCATTCTGGTATTTCACACTCCTCTTCAAAATCTCGATCCAGGATGTGGCACCTTTGACCAGTAAAATAAGTAGGGCAGACACAGCGGTATAATGCCTCAGAGGTGTTTTCACATGTACCACCATTGTAGCATGGGTTTGAATTGCATGGACTGTGAGTGGAAAATTGGCATTCGGGCCCGGAGAATAATGAAGTGCACAGACATTTTGGACTTTTGTGGCCAGAGATACAGGTGCCTCCATTGTGGCAATGAAGACTTCCACAGGACTGTGCATCATATTCACATGTAGCGCCAGTAAACCCCTATAAGAAAAGAACAAAAACAAATGCATTTAAAAAGTAAAAATTGATATGGCCTATTTGAATGGCAGATGTGATTAGTAGGCCCATGAGGGCCCAATGTGTCTGTACTCACAGGAGGACATTTGCAGATAAAACCATGTGGCATGTTACTGGCAACAGCACAGGTCCCTCCGTTGCGACAAGGTCTGCCTTTACAGCCATCAAATATGGTGTCACAGTGTTGGCCTGCAGAGAGTCAAACATATAATGTAAAAATATTAATTTATTTAACTTTCTATCCATGTTTAGTATCATATGTTTAGTGACATATAACTGTTTTTTATCTTGCCCAACCAAAGTTTTAAAAAGCCCAAAAGGAAGACGATTTCACAAAAAACAGTAATCAAAATAAATTAACAGCTTTTGTATTTTTAGATTTGCATCAAAGAATCCTAACAAAAACTATTTCTCTTTAAAGTGAGCATTGAAGAAAATGCTTTAACAATGAACTCAATGGAAGCTTAAATCTGATCCTAAAAGACTGTTTACCTGTGTATCCAGTGCGACACTCGCAGCGATAGTTGTTGGTGAGCTGGATGCAGCTGTGAGTGCCTCGTGGGTCACAGGGGTTGGACAAGCACTCATTAACGTCTCCTTCACAGCGCTCCCCTACATATCCAGAGGGACATATGCAGTGATAGCCTCCAACTCGATCCACACATTTTCCTTTGTTGAAACACTTGGGCTCTTTAGTTACTGGGTCGGTAAATGGGTTGCAGTCATCAATATTGATCTCACAATGAACACCTATTAAAGATTTTTGGTTAATGATACAGTATAATTTCAAGTTAACCTGTGTAGTATAAACATGTTTGAATCATTAAGAAAAATAATAATTTATTAACAAAACAATAATTTTTTATTGTCATTTTAATATTCTATAAGGCAACACCATCGACAGTTTAACATATCCTAATGTAAAATCGAAAACACGCTCACTTTATGGTTACCTCCTCTCCATTTCTGGTTGACCTACAACACACACCTCCTTCATGTTAAAGATAGATAAATCTATGTTTATTTGACGAGGAGATAAGATAGGAGAAGGAGTTTTCAGACATGCCCTGAGTGCTGTTAAGCTCTAATTAATGAAGTGTGGAGGCACGAGGGAAAGTGTGGAGATGAGAGTGGTCTGAATGAGTGTGTGGGGGGTCTGTTGACCTTGGGTTCCCCGGGGACAGGAGCATTTGTAGGTATTGATCAGGTCAATGCAGGTGCCCCCGTTCTGGCATGGCTGGGAGAAACATTCATTGATCTCATCAGAGCAGTTGGTCCCCACAAAGCCTGGCATGCACTGAGTGAGAGAAGACAAGAAGACAAGATAGAGGGAGAAAAGAAGGCAAAGTTTAATCAATGTCAGACATTAAACAGGAATGTTTCTGTTTACTTGGCTATTTTCAGGATTCCATCCTGCCAAGGCCAGCAGATCCTTTATTCCAGGGGAGATTAACCTAACCCAGTTGGTTGTTTTCTGTTTATAAACAGGCCTCTTCATTAAGGCAACCAATTGGAGTAGCAATTAAAAGAAAACTAATTTCACAGATTTTTTTTTTAATTTAAATTGTAATTAAATTTGAAATTTAAGAACAGAAAACTGTTTTACAAAGACCATGTTAATTACACAATTAAAATTATATATACAACATAAAAATAAATTTAGATTAAAAAAAATGATTGTATTGTAAGTGTAACAGCATTACATTTTATTTTACATGCATTAAATACACAAATATGTGCTTTTAACTACAGTAGATTTATTTTTACCTTGCATGTGTATCCACCCAAAAAGTCAGTACAAGTGGCTCCATTTTGGCAAGGGTTTGGATTACATTCATCCACCTGCTCCTCACAATAACTCCCCGTGTATCCCACCTGGCAGTGGCAGTAGTGCACATTTCCTGCATCAAGACACTGGCCAGAGTTTTGGCACAACTGGGAAACATCAACCCCTAGGGAAGTCAGCAACAATCATCATCATTAAAATAGTTAGAGAAATGAAGCATTTATTTGTTACTGTTAAACCCTAATGCAGATATACAGTAACCCCCTTGTACCTCTCTGTTTGGCAGCCACCTCACAGGAAACACTTGGGACATCACAGTAAAGTCCACCCCAGCCTGTTTCACACTGGCAACTATAGGTAGTGCCCCTCTGCCAGCAAGTTCCTCCATTTTTGCAAGGGGAGGAGTCACACCAGCGAACCAAATTCTAGACCAAAAGTTTAAAATTTTAAAAATATGCCACATTTTAGTCAGATTTTACAATGCATTATTAAATAAGAGGCGCTGTCTGCCCCCTACCTCACTGGTTCCCAAAGTGGGGGTCGCGACCCAGTGGTGGGCGGGGGGTCACGAGATGATTTCCAGGAAATTTTTTTTTTATGATTTTTTTTTTATTTTTATGATTATTATTTTTTATATATTTTTAAAAAGGTTGTAATGATGCGAGTATAAATTTAGGATAATTAAAATAAACTGAAAGTAAAAACTTGTAAAACTTTGTAAAACTTAGTAAAACTTAGTAAAACTTCGTCCGCGGGCTACTTTAACACAGTTGCCGCGGGCTGTTTTTCATGTGGATGGAAGTCGAGAGAAAGAGAGAGAGATTTGTTATTTAGTTATTATTTTTATCTTTAAAGTCCATTTTGGGCAAAAAGCATAGTATAATAAAATCACCCAAACAAGTCTTCATGTTAAGAATGAATAGTACACAAACATTTCTAAAACTGTAAAAACGGTCTTTCTTTCTTTTTTAAAAAAATAAAACATACATTAATTATTTTATGATAATAAACATACTGTCTTAAGTGCACCCCTTTATAATCATAAATTAAATAATAATAGATAAAGAAATACATTCCAAAAAGTAATACAATAGGCTAAATAATAATAAATTGCATGCAGGCTACATGCATTTAGAATAAGAAAAGAGGAACAAAGAAATGAAAAGTCAGTCATACCCCGGGAGGGGGGGGGAGATTGTCAGCAGTCTAATATTGGGGGTCGCGGTCTGAAAAGTTTGGGAACCCCTGCCCTACCTGACAGTTAAGTCCAGTGTATCCATGTGGGCAGGTGCACTTGTAAGTGCCATAGCTGTCATGACAAGTACCACCATTCAAGCAAGGCTTAGAGTCACATTCGTTGATGTCATGCTGGCAGTAATTGCCAGTAAATCCTGGGGGACAGACGCATGTGAAGGTATTGATGCCATCTACACAGGTTCCACCATTGAAGCAAGAGCTGCAAATATATATCAGACACAAGATTATATTACATTTAATATAATTTATAAATAATATTACAAGTTGCTGTAGAATCAAAAGAACTCTTAGTTCCTCACCACAACAATGTACATTCATATTGTCTTACATTGCAATTTTTATCTATTCATATGTTTACAGTTTGATTTTAAAGACATACGAGTATGTACGATAGAGAGGGCAATCATTCTTGGTACAGAGTTTAATTTAGGTATTTTATGTCCACCATAGAGGGCAGTAGTGAACAAGAAAAGTCTGCACAAGGATACAAATGGATAAATTATAACTATGGCTCCATACCTCTCAGTGCAGTCAGGAGTGTTATTTTCACAGTGGATGCCACTAAAACCAGACGGGCAAGTACAGGTATAGCTGTTCACACAGTCAGTGCAGTTGGCTCCATTTTTACATGGGTTGCTTTCACACTCATTGATGTCCTCCTCACACTTTGTGCCTCGAAAACCGGGCAGGCAGGTACACACGAATCTATTCACCTCATCCTTACAGATTCCACCATTACTGCAAGGGTCTATTTATGAAAGAATATATGTTAACAATGCTTTTTGGAACACCCAGTGAGTTGAAGTTGAACTTACTAGGCTTGCAGTCATCATTGTCTGTTTCACAGTTACGTCCGGTGAAGCCTGGTCGGCAGCTACAGCGATAACTGCCTAAAGTGTTCTGACAAGTAGCCCCATTGTGACAGGGATTCTTTACACACTCTTTAATGTCCACATCACAGATTTGACCTTTGAGAAATAAATACAAATTTGTGAAATACTAGCCAATTTCACCCTATTGGCCTAATAATAAGGACATAAACATCCATAATGACTCCTCTCATCCCGCCCACAGACTGTTCTCTCTTTTGCCCTCCGGCAGGCGTTTCAGGTGCTTCAAAACCAGGACCAGCAGACTGAAGAACAGTTTTTTCCCCAGAGCTGTCTTTTTATTGAACTCTGCAACCCGCTGATTCCTCTGCCCCTCATATATATACATTTTTTTGCATTGTACTTGTACATGTGTAATGACAATAAAGTTGACTCTAATCAAATCTAATATTTTATATAGTGCTATATTTTCTTGCTTAATCAACTACCTTGCCATCCTTCAGGACAGACACAGGAGAAGCTCTGATAGTCTTCGGACTCCTGACACACACCTCCATGGCGACAGGGTTTGGAGCTGCAAGGTGCCATTAAGGTTTCACAGTTCTCTCCTGTAAAGGACATGTAAAGGACAGATGTAGCCCACCATTAATGAAAATAAAATACAATATATGTGTGACCTAAGTGATATCTTATAGTTTATGAACTTGGAAACTGTCCAGTCCAAACAGACATCGAATCATCTTTCAATCAATGCTATCAGAAGACTAGCCAGGCTCGGTCACTATTAGAGGCCTGTGGAGATATTTTCCTATCTGTTTCCACAACACATAGCTCATACAGGAAGCCAGCTCCAGTTTCCGGCCATTGTGAAGCCATTTGCTGTTCTGTGAGACAGGAAGCAGGCATACAGGAAAAGTGACAAGCCCCTTGCTCCCACACTAGTACAAGCAGAGCCCTTTTATTATTAAAGGTCCTGTGGATTTTTCCAAAAAGACGACTTGACAAATACAAGAAAATATGCTATAAACCTTTTCCATGTCTGCAATTTGGTCAAATAATAGGTGTGAGATGACATAAAAATATATTTTTGAAGGATATGTGTATCACTGATGGCCAAAGGTTTAGTGTCTTTGAGTCCAGAGGAAGTTGTGTTGTTGAACTCAGTGATTTTATTCAACAAATATTTTTCCTCAAACTCAAAGCAGGTTCTGAAAATTGGGCAGGGAACTCTCAAACAAACACACAGAAAAATATTATTTTTACAATATAACAATATACAATTATTATATTTTCATACCAGTGTAAGGAAGGGAACAGATGCACTTGTAACCTGCAACATCATCAATGCATGTTCCCTGGTTGAGGCAAGGGTTGGAGGCACACTCGTTGATGTTAGTCTTGCAGTTTGGCCCTGTGATGTGAGAAAAATATAATAAATAAAATAAAAACTTTACTACACTAAGGGCCAAAATCTGATTTGTAGCACAGAATGAGTTGTAGTATGATTGAGTATATAAACCTGCACAATGAGCAAGGCCAAACACCCACAAATATATCTTTGAACGCACAAATACTGACCAGTGAAGCCAACACGACAGGTGCAGATGTATCCACTGGTCATGTCCTTGCAGGTGCCTCCATTCATACATGGATTGGACTCACATTCATTGTTGTTAATGTCACAGTTTTTACCAATCCAGCCAGAGTCGCACAGACATTTATAGCTATGGTAGAGATAAAAAAAAAAAAAGGAGAAACAAAAAAATTATTATTTGTTTTGCTTGGTTATTTTCCTATCAGTAAATAAAACAAGTCCCTGTTGAGGGTTAAATAAAGTCATGAGTAATTAATGTCTTTTTGTAATTATGTAATTAAAATCTTTTATTTTCCTCACCCATTTATTTTGTCTTCACAATGACCATGAATACAAGGATTACTGAGGCACTCGTTGACCTGGGAGAGGCATGTAGTGTCATGGTACCCATCAGGACACATACAGGTAAAGCTGTTGATGCCATCAATGCAGGTGCCACCATTGTGGCAAGGGTTGGTAGCACACTCATCAATGTTAATGTTACACATGGTACCTGTATGAAACAAGGAAATTGGTTAAGTTGAGTAGATATATCAATACTCCACTACTAATACCATTTTTATACTGAGTATTGAGTATACTGAGTATTTTACTGAGTATTAGATACCAAGGTGTTTTGTAATTCACTGTAATTTCAAGACCCATTAGGCTTTATTTTGGCCACTTAAAGCATTTATGCTATTGAGGGCATTGCTACACACAACATAAGACCATTCCTTTTTAAGTAGGAACCTGCTTCCAAGCTTTTAAAAGCTCAACTTTCAGGAATCTTTCAGTAATTCTTTTCAACAACTCAATCCCTAGTGGCTTTGTGTGCCAATGTGAGCGAGTATCCCTTCACTTTGTGTGGGAGGTTCCAGCTATGTGTCCTAACAGCAGTAGGCTGGGGACAGGGTGGAGCTGGAAAGTGACACTGGTTGAGTCTCAGAGGAGTGTGCACACTCGCTTGCCATTTGCCACCCTACCAATCAAGACCACATTTCACTGCCTTAAATCACAATAATTCATTGTGTTGCTTACCAGTGTAACCTGGCTTACAAGCACACTCGTAGCCATTAATTTTGTCAATGCATGTCCCATAATCACAAGGATTGCTCTTGCAGTCGTCTATGTTGATTTCGCAGTTGATTCCTGGGAACAGAAATATAAACTTAGATATCTTGGATAAAACTAAAAACACACATATTTTAATGACTGTTCCTACCAGTGGTGCCTTTGGGACAGTTGCAAATGTATGAATTCTCCCTGTCCTGGCATGTGCCACCATTTCGGCAGGGTTGGCTTAAACATTCATTGATGTTGGTTTCACACAGGCGCCCTGTATAGCCAGGATTACAATGGCAGCTGAAGGAGGCCAAGCCATCAATGCAGACGCCATAGTGGCATGGGTCAGAGTAACACTCGTTGATGTCTGTCTCGCAGTGTTTCCCAGTGTATCCTGAAAAAAGAGCAGATTAACTGTAAAATTATACCAATATGCTGTACCCACAACCCCAAAAAACTATTTTCTTTCTTTAAAGTTACTGTTAAAATGCTTTTTCTAGTATACCTTCAGTGCATTCACATGTGTACTTGTTGGGGCCATCTGTGCACTTGGCGCCATTTTTGCAAGGCGTGCTGGCACACTCATCAATGTCTATCTGGCAGAGATTTCCGGTGAAGCCTGGAAAAACAAGTGTGAGTTGTTGAGCGTCAGTGTGTGTACAGACATGGCTACTGTGTCCTCGCCCACTCATAATCCTGAGCCTTTACTAAAATGGCTCTCAATGAATTAGAAAACTGCATGTTAATTAACAACTGTGCAACCCTGCAATCTCTCCATCTTCCCTTTCACATCTTTTCAGCATGACTCCAAAAAGAGATGGGAAAATGGGGACCAAGTTCGTTGAAAGTGGGGGTGTGAGAGAGGAGCAAAATGAGAGAAGAATGAAAGTTGTGAGGCCTCCTGACCAAGAGGTGGAGGACAAAAGCGAGCCTGTCTCCTCAGTGCAATGCCAAAATGAGCCTGTTGCCTCCTTTGTCCTTCAAAATCTTTCCATCACAATGCACATTCTCATGTCTTGCTTTCGCCGCTCTTTCACTACACCCTCTCCCCCTTCCCACCCCTAAAAAGAGCCAGCTTGACCTTTGCCCCCTACTATTCAAACTCCTTGGCATTCAAAATCAACCAACAGGCTTTCTCTTTTTTCCCAAAGTTATTTTTAACTGATGTTCTTCTCTGGTATTTTTTTTTCTTATCATATGATGGTACGTCCAAGAACTAGGATGTTGTTTGATAAAGTTTCCCCTCCCGACCTCCCTCCAGGAACACACTGATAGTTCCAGCTAAAAAGACAGACTCAGATGTTGCTAATCCGGTGGGGAAGTATTTGTGTGGCTAGCGGTGCGCTAATGTCTCCAAGTAGACTTTTGTTAAAACTGTTAACTGTTTCTTGCTTAGCCACAAGTAAACACACAACGTCAAGACTTTACATTGTGTAGGAGACAATGTACCATAATCTGTAAATTATGTAAAAAGTAAATGAAACATTAGTTGCCTAACACTCGTGTAACTGTAATCTATAAAGCCTTTAATCTTCTGTGACTTTTTGTGTGTGTTTTTTTTATACATACTTTATTCACAGCACAGTAGCCAAATAATGCATATTTCTCAACCAACTCATTTTCAATAATCCTTGGTTCTATCGTTGAATTAATTAGAGATAATAAAAGTTTACCTTGGAAAACTCTTTGAGGTAAACAAATTTAAAACTAAATAAAGAGCTGCATGATGATTATAATTATAAGGCAGGCAATAAACATAACACAGACTGAAAAAAAAGATTAACTACTGTTACAAATAGACAGCAGCTGATCTCAAAATTTGGGAAGACAACACCATTCTATTCTGTAATAATCCAAATAATTGCTTACAGTTGGGAAAGCTCTGGAGCAATCTTATCCAGGTGAGCCTTAAATATACACACAGACTCAACAAAGCAGCAAGTATGCACTGGGGAGTCACATACACAGCTCAACACCCCAGAAGGATTTATCCCCAGACTACAGGAATCAGACATTTCTACGGCTCTCAGCAGGGTTTCCATGACTATTCCATGTACAGAAATGAAAAGAGGGGACCCTCGCCGGAGGCCCAGCGAGCAAGAGGGACAAATTTACATCTCAAGCAGGTCGGTTATACCCCTCCTCCTTCATTACCCCTCCCTTCCTGCCTTAGGATAACGGTTTGTGCATGTGACACTCTGCCGCCCCTCTACACAACCTCACTGCCCCGAACACTCGCTGCTTCCTCGCATAACCCTCTCTTACAACCTCAGTTTTTATGCTAAGCTCTTGTGTTCACTCCTGTATCCCCTCTTTATTAGGTCTTCCACATAGACATGTCCCTTTATTTCTTTTCTGTTTTCACTGCTTCTCTCAACAGGAGGAATTCTGCTTCTCTCCACCCAGAGCACCTTTGATCCACCCGATTCAAAGCTTCACTTCTTTAACCAAAAAAAATATCCCTTCCACTTCAGTGAATGCTAAACCAAAAACACATTTGTGGTATTTCTTTTCCTCTTTCAAAGATTCAATAATGACATTCCACCACACTCAAACAAAACATCAATAGGCCACTTCTTCGTCAAATCGTATAACTGCAGTGGCATTTAATGAAAAAACAACCAACACTTACCACCACAACACAGAAAGTGTTAGTCAGAACATAAGTCTTGTGTAATTTACTTTTGCTTTTCACCAAAACAAAACACACATTTGTGCTCACTCATCACACTTGGTAAAGGGAATAAAAAACTTGTTTTAAAGTTCAAACTTCCTCAAGCCTTTCCCTATAGATTTTTTTCCCTCACCTCCTCAACTGCTGTGTTCATTCTGGGCTACCCAGGCCTGCATAAGCCTGCCTCAAGGCTGGGATTAGTGCCCGTCTAAAGAGGTGTTTGTGTGTGTGTTTGTGTTGGAGCTCGAGAAAGTGCCATGAAAAAAAAAGATCGACCTCTGTGCCCCCTGGACCCACAGCCTCCCTACCTCCCCCTCCCATCTATCAACTGTCTGCAGCACTACGGATGCCTCACCTGTGGGGCACTGGCAAAGGAAATTGTTGATCTTGTCGATACACTTGCCGTTGTTCAGACAGGGGCTGTTAGAGCACTCGTCTGTATCGATCTCACAGAAATCCCCTTCATAGCCTGGTCAATTTGCAAGGGAGCACCATTAGCGAGATGTATTGGTTACATTTGAGAAGTATTTTTACATTAGTGCTGAAGCTAAAATTATTACATAAAAACACATTATAATTTCTTATTATAGTGTTATTATAGTCATACCTGGCATGCAGATACAGTGAAAACCCCCTATCTGGTCCAGGCAGGTGGCCTCATTCAGACATGGGTTTGACATGCACTCATTGATGTCCAGTTCACAGCGAGGCCCCACATAACCCACATGACATTTACACTGAAATGACCCTTTGGTGTTTATACACTTCCCTCCATGCTCACAAGGGTTGGGACCTGTACAAACACATTAACAAAGTACAATACAAGACATTAAGCTTTTCAGAAACAATCAATTACATTTTGACTATTGTAAGTTGTATAATGCTTTACCCAGTGAGCATTCATCAACATCTTGATCACAAAAGGCTCCAATGTATCCCAAAGGGCAGGTGCATAAGTGATCCCCACTAACAGGGTTCGTGTCACAGTTGGAGCCCTTCTGGCATGGGTTGCTGATGCAGGCATCATCCAGCTGACAGAGCAGTCCTTGTACACAAGATAAAATTCACTTAATATTATAAAGCAAATTCCTAATTCATTAATTTAAGTTAAACAAATACAAGAGAGTAAGGTATACCTGTGCGACCATGAGGACATTCACAAACAAACGAGGCCACTCGGTCATGACAGGTGGCCCCCCGGAAGCAGGCAGCACTGGCACAGTCATCAATATTTTCACTGCAGTCATCCCCAGTCCAGCCATTAACACACACACACTGATAACTGCCATAAGTGTTGTGACACGTGCCGCCATTTTGGCATGCATTTGGCATCAACAGACATTCATCAACATCATCTGTGCACTGCTGGCCTAGAGAAATAAACGAGAAGTGACTGGTGGATCTTTGTTTTGGAATAGGTTTGTCTTATAATGCATGCTAACATTACATACCTGTAAATTCTGGTTTACACTGACAGTTGTAGGTGTTAACACCATCTACACAGGTTCCTCCATTCTGGCATCCATGACCCGGACAGTCGTCAATGTTGTGGTTGCAGTTTTTTCCAGTAAAACCTGAAACAGAGGTAAATTGTTTTAGGTCTTAAGTTAACATGTTCCTTGCTCTTTTTGCCCCACTTACAACAGTACTATTAAAAAGGTATAAGTGCTGTAAAATGTGGTCAACAGTCTTTTTCCTTCCTAGAAAGAGGCAGCTGTACCCACAAGATGTTTGTAGGAACTTTGCAATCTATACAGTTACACAATAGGTAACCACAGGACTGTCAAAATATAGTATGATGGGTGCAGTGCAATGTGAAAAGTACAATGATCTGAATGCATACAGCATATTACTGTAAAAATGCATGAATCTGAATTAAATTTGTATAAATCAATTGACTTATAACTAGAAAAAGTAACTGGAAAATATTGGAGTTCAGGTTTTTGTTTGTCTGACTGAAGGCCAAAGAAAAGAGTATCTTTAGTCCATGTTTTGCCTCATTGAACTCTGTACAAAAGGATGTTATCTTTTGACCATTTCCTTATGATAAGCTCAGAAGCTTTCCTGCTCCTGTTTTCTCTTGTTCACATCGTGTACACACCATGCATTTAACACAGGCATATGGACACACACAACATAAGCAGGACAGACTTGTAACAGATGACATCATTACCTCTCCAGAAACTTACAGGCCATGTTTAAACCTATGCTCAAGTCTGACGTAAAGGTCCAAAGTTTTAAGAAATGAAAAAAAGTGATCCTTAATTTAATAATACAGTATTTACTTAACAAGAATGTGACTTTAATAAGCTGCTTCAACCACAATAGATTAGTTCTGGTAAATAGCTCCCTATTGATTTAATCAAATAATCTGGATAAGCATTACAGTTATTTTAAATGCATCAATAATTTCATAAGTACCTGGAACACAAGAGCATTCATAGCTGGTGTCTCCTTTCTGGATGCAGGTGCCTCCATTAAGGCATGGGGAAGGATTGCAGGGCAAGTAGCGGGTCTCGCAGTGTTTCCCTGTGTACTCCTGAGGGCATTTGCAATGATACCCACCAACCTCATTAATGCAAATTCCACCGTTCTTGCAGGGAGGTGTGTGGGCGTCACACTCATTGATGTCTTGTTTGCAAGTCATCCCAGAGAAGAAAGGTGTGCATGAACAGATGTAGTGGGAATCAATGGGAGAGCACTGACCACTATTGGCACATGGGTTAGAGGCACAGGGGTCAGCGTGTTGGCACAATGTACCTGAGGAAACAAAGAGTGATTTTTTAATATTATTTTCAGCATATATTAGTAATTATTGATGGCCTGACATAAAAGATTTTGTTACCTGACCATCCAGGTGGGCAGCGGCACTTGTATGTTTGAAGGCTCTCAAGCTGACAAGTACCTCCATTGTGACATGGTGAGTTAATACAGATATTGTTAATAGGTGTCATGCACCGACGATCAGAAAAGCCCAGTCTGCAGGTGCAGCTAAAGTCTACTGTGTTTTCCCTGGAAACTGCACGACATGTGCCACCATTCATGCATGGTGAGTTGGTGCATGGGTCATGAAACTGGCATCTGCTTCCTGCAAATCCATCACGGCATCTGAGAAAACACAAATAGAAAATCATTACGGTTTTAGCAGCAAACAGTTTTGGAAAGAACTTTTTCCAGTGTAGCCTATTAAGTTACTACTAAAATAGGTTTTAGGAAACAAGTATAAAAATATCATAACAAATTTTGATGGGAAATTACATTTATACACTCTCCTATTGTATACTAGTAATGTAGTATACAAATGAAATAAATTTGTACTTAATTTGTAAATCTGTGATTGCTGAGATGTCATTCCTTCTATCATTGTATCTTTATTAAAATCTTTATTCAAGACTACTGTATTCACAAAGACACTACTAACAAACTGCAATTCCATATAATTTTATTTATTTTGTTAATAGCATTTTAAGAGATGTAATCGCTTTTAAAGAGTTTGTAATCACTTTTTTCACCATTTTTTTTTTTTAGTTCCATGCAATACTGGGCCATATCATTGTGTTCATAAATCACTATTTGGGAACATGCGTTCTTACAACACTGCAACAAAACAAAACAAAACAATGGGAATCTATGGTTTATACAGCATTTTTCCCATACGCCCCTTGAACAATGTATTTTGGGCCTTTAAACACAGTGGTCTGCACAGAGGGAGGAGTTTCAAGTTGTGTGTCAGTCATAAACACTAGTCAGACCCCAGTCAACAAGTTCCCAGAGGGAGACAGAGAACACACAGGGCCATTTTCACACATTCACAACTACAATGGCAAGAGCTGAGGGGCTTCCCCTGAGGATATGCCGGCTCAACAAAGAGGCCACACACATTCATAGACACACAGGAGATAATTCACCGGATCTCTAAAATGTACTTTATACACCACAGGTTGCTGTCACAAAACTGTCATACAGATCAAATTGATGTGTAATGTGTGTAATCAAAATGTTGTAATTTCATTTGGCATGTGTTATTGAGATTATATTTTGCTTTGGATTGCTTGAATTTATTTTAATTTGGCAAATTGTCTTTATTAATTTTGCGCAAACCATAAAGCCGTGGGTTCACTTTTGAGTATAGTAAAAACATGTCATAAATAACAATTACTTTACTTAGTGTATTATACTGTATGTTCCATTTGGTATATGCCAATGCCATGTAGCTTTTTTATGATCAGGACTACTTGCTTGTGGTATGCAGACTCACCCTCCTTTTACATTTTCATATCTATGACTCCAAGAGATTCAACACTGGGTGGCCAAGGAGGCTTGATCAGTAAAAAAACAAAGCATCTACTCAATAGCACCAGGGGATGAGAACAAACAACATCTGAGCTATTTGGAATTCCTAAGCTAAATCAATTCTTTCCAAAGGGTTAGGACACAAGAAAGGCAGCAGTCATGGCCCCCTTCAGGAGCTCTCAGGATGAAATGTACTCACTTCAAGCCTTTTGTCAGCACCCATTCATGCCAGGGACAGGTTTGAGCGGCCAACATTATTGTAAACTTCAAAGGCCTATGCCATTACAACAGTGATAGTTATTCATCAACTCCTGGCGGATTTCCTCCATTATCAGAGAGAAATGCAAAAAGAAAGGGCCAGAAGAAACTGCAGCATCACAAATACAGATTTCTGAAAGGCTTTAAGGGCAAAAAAAAAGCAGCATTTCTTAGACAATGTTGTATTTATCTTTGTAAATATGCAAAATCTCATTCATAAACAGTCTTGGACAAAAAATATTGCATAATATATGCAGTCTTATTATAACGTACAATCTGCCGGCACGGTCAAATAACTGACCAAGGCCAGCATGTCTACAAAGCCTGAGGCACTGGCTGGACTGTGTCCCCAAACATTCCCATGGGGACAAATGTATGTGTGTGTAAGTATGTGTGTACTGGTGGCCATGGGCCCTCAGATTGTTTAGACAGCATCCCCCACTCGTAGGGATTAGGCAGCCTTAGTTCTGAGGCAAAAAAGAAAACATCGCATGC
This sequence comes from Perccottus glenii, assembly GCA_024416835.2. NCBI lineage: Eukaryota > Metazoa > Chordata > Actinopteri > Gobiiformes > Odontobutidae > Perccottus > Perccottus glenii. Next base: position 23,809,254 of record CM044556.2, on the reverse strand, counting down.
TATACTACCCTTTGCATAAACATTATAGAGCAGTGGCATGTCACCTACCTGAGAGCCATTAGACCTGTGCTAAATGGAACTTACTTGTTTTTTCTCATTATAGTTCAGATGTTGTTGACAGTGCCTCCATCCACTGGACACAAAGGACCCACAAAGTATGATAAGTGGTTAAAGTGAATCCTACATGCCAAAACAAATTGGCACTTCAGCAATTCAACATGCAGTCAATCTACTATCATCTTTTGATATTCTGTAGCCGCTTCTCTTAGTGACTTAAGCTAAGATTACTGATGTGTTTTATATAAAAGTCTCCTGTGGCACAGCTGGGAATTCTTTCACCGTGGCTGCCTGAGCATTCAAAAGCAGATCATTAATGGACAGTATCAGAGCAGTGCAGACTTAAGAGGGTGGTTTGAAGAGTCTCAGCAGCTCTGGATATGGAAGGCCAGTCCAGCAAAGCCCCAGCGGTGGCGGGTGCTGAGGTCGTGAGGCGCCACACGAGCTTGCTGGAAAAGGGCCGTAGGGAGCAGGTGCGCATGTTAATGAGCAGACAGCAGCTGCTGGCCCAGTCATTCACGCTCTCACTACCCCTCCCATACCCACCACCTCCTTCCTCTCTCAACAAGGCTCACCATCCTACTGCTGTCATCCAGCCCAGACAGACCCTGCACTAAAAAATATAGACCTAATACATTAATCTGATCATAGCTAAACCAGGATTGCACTTTCAGATTAACAAACACATCTCAGAAAACAAAAATGATTTAACTTCACAAGCACATCTTTTGAAAATGCATACTTAATGCCAAACACTATGAAATGAGAGAAAGAGAGAAAGAGAGAGAGAGAGGGAGAGAGAGAGATGGATGAGTGGGGTCATTGTTTTCTTACAATTCAGATACTACAGACCCCCTTGCTTTTGTTTTTTTCAGTCCTACAAAAAATAACTATAAATGACTTTTCCTTTGCCCATGTTGTAACTTAGTTGTTTTCACTCATTGGTTAAACTTCCTCCATTCAAAGCTGCATGGTCACTGAGATCCGCTCGACCCCCTCAGTGCACCTTCTTTTCCTCCAAAGCCTTTCAACCCCTTCTCTTTCTATTTGCCCAGTCAGATTTGTAAGAGACCCCATTAGGATTTATAAGTCTCAACCTACACTGCTCATTCTCCCCTAAACTTTCTACTAAGTTACTCCAGGCTGACCTGCAAAGTTTTCTACAATATCGAATGAAGTGCAAGGTAAAAAAAAGATGCATGTACAAAAGACACACACAAAGAGTCAAAGAATAGAGGATGGAAAATAAACTTGTTTGGTCAGATAGGGAATTTTGTGTTTTAGTGTCTTTAATGCCTCCTGTCCTAACCATAAACCTCTATTTAAAAAAGTTCCCTTTACTTTTATTTCTCGGAACAAAATACTAGCACAAACTTTGAAACTGACAAGTTGCTGTCTTTCCCTCCAAAGTCAGCCAAGTGTCTCACACTGAAGTCTGAAAGACAAACACAGTGCACCCTTACCCCGTTGCACGTGGACACTCTATGCAAACACATCCAGGTGTTAGCAGTAAGTCAACTATAGCACACGCTAGACAAAGATTGCTAACAAGTTGCTCTTTAACTTGGCCAGAAGCTGTCAAATACAAGCTAAGCACAAAAGCCTTTACATGCACACAGTTTAACTCCCTCAATTAGAAGTAAAATACATAAGAGCAGACAGAAGACATTCAATGACTTTTTGTGGAGTCTTGGCTGTGTTGCAAACAAATAGTACCACTGAGCAGCTGCTTCAACAAGAGAAATCTGCAGGCCTGGCAAGCAGGATAATCTAAATAGCAGCAGGTAAACTAGGCTGCTGGAAATGTAAATAAAGAAGACACAAAAAGGGCTGAAATCAGGAGCTGAGCAAATATCAGGTGTTTGGGAGGTATCATGTAACTGCAGCACAGCAGTGGATTTATCTCTCCAGTAAGCCTGATACTGTCATTATCTATTCTGTCATCCCTGCCCAGTAGTTCTTATTGTTCTCATAAGTGCTCACTTCTACACTGTCTCTTCTTCAATTGCAGCAGCAGTGGCCTATAGCAACAGGTCCCTGCTACTAGTAACAGGATGCATAACAGGGACCATGCGGAGGCTCGAGTCTGCAGCAGATGTTGTGGTGACATGTGACCCTTCGCCAGGCGTCACTCTAAGGGGCTTTCCTCAGTTTTGGGCCAATCTGCCATCTGCCATCTCTCTCTGATGTCACACACACAGGCACAAGCTGTAGACACAAAATGTAAGTTACACGAGTGCACAAATAAAAGCTGGAGTGAGCACAGATTTTAACAGCTGTACAGACTTTGTACTATATCTCCTGTAAGAAGATTAATGATTAAGGTTGTGCTTTTATTCAATTATTCTGCCAAACACAGCTCTGTGGGACAGTCTGTTATTAGTCTTATTTTATAAATAATAATAATTTAAAGTAATGTTTTCGTATTACCAGATAAAAACTCACAATTGTTAATTAATTAGTGTCAAACTCTAATTCACTGTGGGCCAAATAGGTAAATGAGAATTATATAAATGGCCTTAAATTATTTACATAAAACCACACAAAGCAAATAATTTTTTCATGTCTCTTCAAGCTCTTTGTTTTTGTATCAATAAAAACTCCTGATTAATCCCTTTAACAAATAAGTAATCCCTAGGGACAAGAATGTATTTTTACTGTGTTTGAAAAAAATCAATGTTGGGATGACGGAAAATATACCTTTAAGTTTGAACTGCCTCTTCTCTAAAATTATTTGCGAAATGATCATAATAAACTTTACAGAAGCTTTGAAGTAGCGGTATTAAAGCGGCACTTTGCAGGTCTGGCATTTTCTTTGTTGTTTCCCTACAAAGCTCCCCCTGCAGCTTCGGTGTAATGTTAAAAAACACTGTCATAAAATCTCACTGGCTACGCTGCTCTCCTCTCTTCCCCCCGTTTGACCATAAGCAACGGTTTTCCCTGCTTTTGCTTGTTTTTTGACGGTTCTGCCATGATGAATGTCTGAGACCGACTGGGCTAGTTTTTCCGCTAAGAGGCACTAGAGGGGGTTGAGACATACCACAACCACCATTAAAGAAGTCATTAAGACATCGGAATGACTCCAAAACTGTTATGTTAAGGTGAAACTCCTGCAAAGTTCTTTTTTAAATATTCTTCTAATATTTTGAATTTATTTTTGATTTTTTTTTTATCTGCTTGCTTTAAAGTTTAGGTTTCAGGGTCAAAAATGTATAAGTGGAACACTTCTCCCAGCACTCGTTTCATTTCCTGACTGTTTGGTCCTCTGCCTGAGCTAAGTCCTATTTAGCCATGTCTGATCTGTTTTAAAAGCATTGCCCTGGGGGACGGACAGAGGGGGCTCTCAACTCTTTCCTCCACACTTCCTCCTCAGTTTTCCAAACTTGGTGATTCTACAGCCAATCTCAAGTCGGAAACACAGTGACAACTCTGCAATCTCTAGAGAACAAATCAACTTTAAAAAGCATACACATTGCCCAAGAGTTTTTAACTAAAAATAGATGGACCAAAACCAAACCTGGGGCAGAAATTAGCTTTTTTTGTGGAACTGAAACCACAGTTACCACCAACTCCCCACTGGCTAAAGAAATTACAGGGAAAGAACCACCCCTCTCCTTACAAGCCTCTTTATTTTCCTTCCTCTCTAATCGTACAGGAGAAGAGACCTGCCAGTCCACATCTGGCAGCCTTCATTAGAGACCCTGTTTATTTGAGACAACCATTACGGACACAGCCCATGGGAAAGAGCCAGCTCCTCCAAGGACCGACCACTGTGTGTGTGTGTGTGTGTGTGTGTGTGTGTGTGTGTGTGTGTGTGTGTGTGTGTGTGTGTGTGTGTGTGTGTGTGTGTGTGTGTGTGTGTGTGTGTGTGTGTGTGTGTGTGTGTGTGCGTGCGTGAGTGCGTGTGTGCGTGCGTGTGTGTGTACATGTCTTGTAAGTCATAGCACCACTAATGACTAGTGCCACTGGCTACTTTACAAGGCTGGGAACCACTTAAAGTCTTTATGACTGTGTGAAGCTGTAACTGACAATGCAACCGGACCCTCAGGTTGTTAGTGTACACAGCATTTTGTCATGTGAGGCCTGGATATGTGGAAAGTGTCATTTTTTACTATGTAAAAGAAACCATGATTGATATCAGTCTTAGGATCTGCACTACTACTTAACTGAACAAACGGCTCCTTTCACTTTAAAGGCATCAATCTCCATTCTTGCGAGTGTGTATCAGGCATAGAAAGCTAAAGGCACACCTGGCAGACAAACTCAGTCCGTTTAAGAGTGAAGATGAATGGACAAAAACCACAAGTAATCATGGGTATTATGAAGCATGCTGTTCGTGGCTGAGTGCACGCCTGTAATACTTGTGATAATATAACCCACAGACAGGTGGTCGGGCTTAAAGAATGAAATGAGGAAGTTTAATTTGGAGTATGCCCAGTATCTTTGTCTCATACACACGTAATCTGGCTGTCAGTGCACTCAGACTGGGATCAAAGTTTGTCTGATTTGTCTTGGCATATGCCAACCAAGGAGGCTCAAATATCACTAATCCTCACTGCTAGTGTTCTACGTCTCTTTTCACAAAGTGCTCTGCCCATCAGCCCTCTCACCAGCCAGACCCTTGCCAAAAGAAACCCAACACCGGCAGCAGCGGCCATATAAAAGACTTGCACTGTGTGTCTCTCGTTGTGTGATGATATGATCAGATATGGCACCTTTTCTTCCCTCGGGCCACTCAGAGGCTGTTTCCTGACTCTGAATGTGACTGAGGGAGGGGTAGGCTAATATGGGGGAGATGGACTCATCTGATCACTGCAAACAGAAGTGCTATTGAGGGAACCCCAGAGGCAGACAAGGGCTCACTTTCATTTATATTGTAAATGTTTTACATACCAGCAAGTGCTTCATTTTTTGATTAGATTTTCTTGTAAATTTTAATAGAAAGCTTTAAGGCTTGTCATCGTTGGGTTCATAAATTACAGCTGTAAATTCCATATGTTTGTCCTGAGAGATAGTGTCATTAACTTCCACTTTATGTAACTGTGAAATCAACACTGTCCTGATCTGAACTACAGGAATTTAGTCTTTTTTCCTGCTTCTGAATGCCTCAGCTTTGCTCTTGTGTCCTGCCAAGATTTTGGAGCAAACAAGAGGCCTTCAGATAAACTTCAGTCAAGGTGTCATTGGGCCAGGCCAGATATTCAACAGAGATGGTATTTATGGCATGGCATGTCAAGTAGGCATCTCTGACCGAATCTAAATGTCAAATATTTAATGCCACTTACTTGACTCTATTATAACACCTGGTTTGTAAATGTGTTTGAGAGTAAGTTAATAATTCTGTCAAAGCACAATGCTGTATGCTCTGAAAATGAGACTCCATGGCTGTAATAAACTGTAATTAGTTATGGGACATAACTAATTACAGTTTGAATACAACCACCAAGAAATGCATTTATCTGGAAGGATAATATTAGGAAGTGTAGGACGAAGGCTTGCATGGCAATGGGCTTAGAACAACAACATGAAGTGAATGCAAAAAACTTAGTTGTATATCATTCCATAAATTCCAATATGAAATTTTACATTTTACTAACAATTTCTGAAATAACCCAAAAAAGTGAAAAAGTATATAGGCAGCTCAAACACAACAGAACATGTGTTTGAGCTGCTTTGAAGGAGAATATATCCTATAGACCAAAGTTTCACGTGGTTTCTATTTATATTTTAAACGAGCTTTTGAATACCTTCTGTTCTGAACTCCATGAAAAAAGGCATAGAGGGGGCGCCTTGGTGGCTCACCTAGTAGACTGAATACCACATACTCAGGAGACCTGGTTTTGATTCCAGCTCAGGTCATTTGCCCGGTGTCATTGCTCTATCTCACCTTGTTTCCTGTCTGTCTAATGTACTTTCCAATAAAGGCAAAAAAAATGCATATAGGATTAAAACTTAAAGTGCAACCCCTGACTGTAGTTCTCTGTTTACCAGCAACTGGTAAAAAATATATTGACATCTAATCACAGTGTCATTTTAAATATTAAGTGCATTAATAAAACCTTTGTTATGACATATCACTGCATCGTTGTATGTTTCTTTGTCTTTTCCTGGCACTCTGGTGGTACACTAATTAAAAACAAAAGAGCACACAAACACAAATGAATGGTAATATTTGTGTTCCCGCTAAAACCATTTAAACTGTGGAGATGGAGCATGCCTCATGGCTGTCTCCATGAGAAGAAGGAGGACAGTGAATGGTACAATGATGGCTTTGTGGCCCAGTGGAAGAGGTGGGGGACTGTGTGAATAACAAGACCAGACCAAATTAAGATGTGGCGGGAGGCCAAGATGGCGACCTGGGTTTCGGAGTCCAAAGCAAGTTGTGACCCAACCAGTTCAATCATTGGACGGTCACTGAGCCCGGTGGCTGCTCCAGTAAGATGACACTGAGCAGAGCTGTTCATGCCAGCTCAGAAATAGAACCGAGAGCAACACAGGCTATTGTTCTAAAACAGGTTCTGGGCCAGACTGGAGCTTATTCTTTGACACTGACAGCATCTTATTTGACCAACAACCTGCACAGCATTTAAACCTAAAAACAATACCTATTACCATCTGTCCAGAGGAATGTGAGACTCAGAGTACCGAGGACCACTGAGGGGACAAAATCCCAGGAGAAGGGAGGGGTTAGGGAGAGGAGGACACAGTCTGAGGGTCTCTCTGGGAAACCTCACCCAGATTAGTCACACAGAATTAATCGCAGCAAAGAACAATGGCGGCCGAGCTTCTGGCAACCCCAGCTGTCGCTCGGTATAAGAAAGGAAAACATGATTCAGGGTCTGTAAGAGTCTGCAGAGGAGAGAGTGGTGGCAGTAGCACCCAGACACACACCCTCACAACAGTGACCCCTGTCCTCATCAATATCCACTCATTTCTGACCAGTGCCTCCCTAAAATAGCAACACTTGGTTGAGAAGTCACCTCCTCTCCCACCTTCACATGTCAACCATAAATCTGAGCCATCCACAATATTTCCACACTTTTTCTGTCATTTGTCATTGATCCTTTAATTGAGGACAAAGTGCAGATGTTAGACTTACTTGCATTCTCCGTTTCCATCGGGAGTTGCTTCACACTTCCCCTGGTTCAAACACTGCTCCGTGGACATGGAGCATCTTAGGCCTGCAAATGTAAACTTTTATCACAGCTGCCAAAACTTTTGAAACAATGTTAAGTCCTGGCTAAATGATTTTTACAAAGACAACAATGGAGACAACGCTGTACCAAACAATGTACCAAATGTTTGTTTTCCTCTGGAAACTTCTAAATGGCAAATGTATTACTGCCCAAATATGAGCTTTAGGTGTGACTCTTGCCACCTGTAAATCTAATTGTCTGTGGCGAACCATCAGTTTGGCGGAGACATGCTTCTTCAGGCAGCTGTACTAAAGAATGTGCTACCTGGCCGGTTGCACAATTTTGTGAGAATATAAAAAAAACACCACTCTGTATCGAAAGTGGAAAGGCATGCGTTTACACACTAGTGAGAAAAAGTTTGCTGGACAAGAGCGCAACAGCTGCCTGACCCAAACTAAAATGATAAAAGTTTGTGAGATAAGTTGATAAGTATGCTATTAGAAATAGACGCTAACAGGTGCGTAAAGTTACTAAATAATTGCGCCAATTTGTAAGCGACTGTAAGCTAAAGAGAACTTTTAGAGAATATTTCTTTCAAGAGGAAAATGCACAGTTCAGTCCACAGGTACAGGTCTAAAACTACCTAATAAACTAAACAACTGGAGTTTTTCAACAACAGAAGTAGCAGAAACAGAGAATCCCTCCGCCACTCACCTCGTGTAAGTGCTATCAGCGACAACAAGAAAGTTAGTTTAACAAACAATATATACATTCCTTCTGGCTTAAAGGGGTTTTACAAATCCACACGAGTTTGTTCATAGATCCGATGCGTGTCTTCCTTTAAAAAATATAAAATTAATCTCAAAAACAGTCGGTCATCCTTCGGTAGATCCAGAGAGAGAGAGAAAGTGTTCGCGCCGGTGAACTCCGGGCATGAGATGTTGTCACTTCAGATCCCGAGTTGAGAATGACTTGAGGGACGCTCCTCTGCACTCTTGCTCCGCGTTTAGGGGCGTTATTCTTCCATGGACCAGGTCCCACACACATTCACACAACAACTGGCCAACCACACATTTAGTCCCCAGAGTTGTTTTATTTATGTAGAGTTTTCTTTGCGCAGTGACTGGTTTATTAGCCTAACAAACCTTACTTGTTGTGAATTGTGAAGAGATTTACTAGCCTACTTAGTTACCTACACCTTAATTAAAGTAATTAAAGGTATGTCAATAAGATTTTTATGGATAGACCAGTAAATTAAAATGACTTATTATCCCTACAGAAGATTACTTTCACCATACACAGCTGTAAATGGGCCAGTGAACATTTGATTCTAAACACTTAAACAATTAAAACACTGAACATACTTATTTGAACTTGAACTCAGTGGGGTCGTCCTACAACCAGAAGGTTGGCGGTTCGATTCCCCCTTTTCCCCACAGTTCAAACTGTCCTTATGTCCTTGGGACACTTACCCTCCTTGCCTCCAGTGTCTGTGGCTCTGGTGTATGAATGTGTAAGAATGTTTGGTGAATGTATTTGGTGATGGTCGGAGAGTCTGTAGGCGCGGAAGGGCTGCCACGTCTCTGTCAGTCTGCCCCCGGGCAGCTGTGGCTACAGATGTAGCTTACCACCACCAACGTGTGACTGTGAAGGAATGAATAATAGATATGTAAAGCGTCTTTGCGTCATTCATTTTTTTCAATTATTCATTTTCTTCCGCTTGGTCCTGTTAGGGGGTCACAGGTGACTGGAACCTATGCAGTCGCAGGGCTGACACTTAGAGACAGACAGTGATAGACAACCATTCACTCACACTTTCACTTTGCACTAGGGATACTTTTAGATTTGCCAATTGACCTGTACATGTCTTTGGACATAAGTAAAATACAGAATACAAAATTAAAAGACAAAGAGTGCAGATAAAACACTTTCAGTTGTCTTTATTCAATGTAGGCGGGGCCAAAGAGTAAGGTTGTTAACCTCTTCTTGAACATTGTTAAAGTTGAGGTTGTTCCAGGTTTTTGCATGAAACTTAAACGCTGCTTCACCGGGTTAAATTCTAACTCTGAGCACGAGCAGAAGGCCTGTCCCAGGTTTTCTCAGAGTCCGAGGAGGTTCAAAAGCAATCAATAGGTCCACAGTTTGAATGAGGAACACATTAAAAAGCAGTCATATGATGATGATGGAAAATGATGGAAATACCTTGATGTAATACACACCTGCACTTAGTAGTTGTTGAAATGTAAAGGTTTAGACTGGTCACTGGCCCCATTAGCAGTCATACATGACACAAAAACTTGAGCAGTGGTTACAGTTATCTACTTTAGAGAACAAGTTTTTATAGGCCTCCTTTTACAAAATACTGGCCTACCCCTTTAAGATGTATGTGGCCTATGTTTTCCGTTATATTTTTTATATATTATCATTCACATGCATTACTTTGTTACTTGCAATTCCACTGATTAAAATCAATATATCAATGCAAATTTCATTTTGACCACTCCAGTCCTGTGTCAAGGCACCTCATCTAAAGAGAGCATGGGAACCTGTCTGCTATTATATACCATCTTCTTCACAGATAAACAAATGCTGACGCAAACTGTGGGCTTCAGTCAGGCAGTGAGCCAAGTCAGCACAAACAGCAGCAGGCTCTCAACAGGTGTTTTCTGAACACCTTCATACAGTTTTTTCACAGAAGTGCTTCTACCACGAGGATGGGGACATTGTTTATACACAATAGTTACAAGCCAACTTTTCCTGAGAACATTTGCATACAGACAGATTAATATAAATGTGCTGGTTATTTTTTTCATGGAAACCCGTTCTTAAGTGCAGATGAGGCAATCAAGCTGTACGGGCCAAATCCGCCATTTGGTTGTTATTATGTTGACATGAGTAAATCTAAACAGCTAAGATTCAAAGAAATAAAAGTAGCTGCAAAATTTGACAGTTACATAATATGAAAAGGAACAACTCTTCATAGATGCAGTGCTCTTGGCTCAGCAGATATTACATTGTTTAAGTCTAAGAGTGATAAGGTACATTACCATTTATTAAAAACACATCTCTCTGGAGCCTGTGTCTCTGCTCTTGGGCTATAAAGATATTAATGTTGGTTCAGGCTCCGGCAGATTATATCCTTACATACGTGCGGAGAAACCTGTCCTGGATTAGCAATAGACTTTTGTATGTTTCTGAAGGAAATGACACATGGAAGTAATTTAAACTATACATAGTATTACTTGTTCTCAGACACATTATCGTTGTTATTAGTTATTAGTGTCCAATAATTCTACTGAAGTTGAACAGTCCTGGCATGTGTCATGTAGTGACTGTCCCATAATAAAAATACTTCCAGGTCAGTCGGACAGCAGAATAACTACATTATTCTTCAAAATAATTGGTTTAATTTATTTCTTTAGGACAGCGTACAATGTACATTAAGCCGGAGCAGAGATGCTTGTACCAGATTATTGCTTAACAGCTCATTTCCATCTGTAGTGGAATAAATGTTTAGTGGTAGGAGAAACCGGAGTACCTGGAGGAAACCTATGCAGACACAGGGAGAACATACAACCTCCACACAGAAAGACCCTGTCTCATTGAATTAGTTGGTTCAGGCTTCACCTTTAATTTTACAGTTTTATGGCAGCCTTCCTCACGGTGAGTTTAACGCTACTCAAAAGCTACATAAATGGCAGTTTTACTTTATTTTGAGTATTTATTTTTCTGTGTCATCATTTATGACAATCCTTTAAGCAGATGCATGTGTAGTGATGCAGAAGATGGAAATGACACAGACACTACCAAGTTACCGTTGGATACGCCATCCATCAGGAATGTTAATGTGCTGAGCTAATTGCCTATTTGAACATTCAAGACTTTTATTGCCCATTTGAACATTCAAGACTTTTCATTTGTTTATTCAACCAAAGACCAGAGCATAAGGAGCATAAAAGAAACTTGTTGTAGATATGCTATGAGCTTGAGGGTACAAGTGTTTGAGTGCTGGAACTACAGTCAGAAAATGTCAAACAAAGACACGCATCAATAAAAGAACATGTAACTGCAAGTAACCTACATGTCTGTTAAGGTTCGCAGTCATCCAGGACATCTTGAAAAAAAGAATCTGGACTCAGTGATAGTTATGTCGGTGAAACGAAACAACAGCTTCACAAGAGGATGTAACAGCACAGCAGAGTCAATCCTGGAGGACCTGAGTCTGCAGACCACCTCCACCTTAAAGAGAAAGGACATTCCTTTGAGGACAGCAATGTCCAAATTCTGGCCAGAGAGGCCAGATGGTGTGAGAGAGGGATGAAGGAAGCCATTTTTGTGAAAATGGGTAAGCCTTCTTTGAACAGAAGAAGTGGCCTCAGATTCATGTTGCCTAGTATTTATAACAGTGTTTTGAAACCTAAATCAAAAGGTTTTAGAACAACAAACACAGCACCTGAATGGAGCAGTGTCACTAACGACTCTGCACCTCACTGGAACATTGTCAACAACGACTCTGCACCTGAATGGAGCAGTGGCACTAACCACTTTGCACCTGAATGAAGCAGTGTCACTAACAACTCTCCTGAGCCTTAACAACTCTCACATCAGGAGTCACACTTTCCTTTCAGAGCCAACGACTATGAGACCAGAACAGTCTGGTCCATCACGTTTGGTTTCAGGGGAAACTCCTCCCTCTAGCGATATAAGCTCAGCTCTCTTACCAGTTGATCTCAGAATTGATAAAGTGTCTTGGAATTAGAGACAAAACGTCTTCACCTTGAAAACTGAGTCCAGATGCTTTTACTTCAACCTTTTTTTCAAGTAACCTACATCCAAACCTGTCTGTTTATTTTAAACACATGAGAGTAGACAGATTAAGGCAATACTCTGATTAAGAGTATACACATGTAAATGTTTCTGTCTGGTTATCTCAACCATATTAAGCCCATAATCAGCTTTGAGGTCAAATCCAGCCTACATTTTAGCCCAAACAGTCAATTTATTTAAGCATTTAACAATAATACCAATAAATCATTATCACAACTTTTATTATGGTTTAATATCTCAAACATGAATTAAGAACAAGTAAATAAATATTGACTCTGTGCTGCTCTTGATATAAGGTTTATCAGAAATCAGGCTCAGTCACAAATAAAACAATTTGAAGTAGTTGATCATTGGTATATTTAAAAGACAATACTGACAGTACCAGATGCTTTTATTTTGTTCAAATGCTGAAAGATGTTTGGCTCGTTAAAAGGTGCAGTTTGGGTCCATATGACTATAGAACAGATGGTGTGGCCCCTTTTAATAGGTTAAGCAGTGAACTTTCACACAGACCGGGTCAGTGTTTGACCCCAGACCCAACCCTGATTTTATCACTGTCTCTGTGTGACTTCTTCACAGATGACCATCTCCCTTGTGATCGGGACATAATTGAACACAGCGAAGAGAGGACAGGGTACTGGTTTACCTGAATAGAGTGTCACACAAAGTATTTCAAATGACACTGCTTTTGATTTTTGTAACTGCCCATTGTGCTGTTGTTCATTGTTAAACGGGAAACATGTTTGTAATATCACATTGTGAGGTGAGGGGTAAACAGGATTTGTGTTGATTTCCTTTTCATTGTGTTGACCTGGGGGTTGGGGCCTATGTATGCCACTGGCACTGTACAGATGGAATGACCTATCCCAGGCAAAAAAACAGAAACAGCTGCTTACAATCGGATAAGTACAATCAGCCAGGACAGTGACCCTTATCCATTTAATGCATCAGTAGAATTAATTATGGTGAGTACACAATGACTGTACACAGTGGTTTTATTCCACTAAGATCGTGTTTATCCTATGTCTGGAAACTGTCAGGATCCCAGCAGCTCATGTACATCTGTTTTTCATAATCATTTATTGCTCACTTATACTACCAATTTTTTTTAGTTCTACTCAATAAACAGAAAGATATTGTGTTTTTACCTGCTGGAAGGTTGACTGGAGAAATTTATATTTGAATGACAGAATTTGCACTTGTGAAGTATATGTCATAAATTATGGAAAGAATGTAAAAAGTGAAAATGAAGAAAAAGCTTAAATGCTTGTGTTTGTGCGTGAGGGGGCGCCCAGCGGACTGCAAGGACAAGTGTGTTGCACGGGACAAGACAGGACAAGTCAATGACTCAATGTGAATGGAGTTTGTGTTTTCTATAATGTACAGTTAGATCTGCTGCTGGTTATAATCATTGTTGTATTAATGCTTTATAACTGGTCACATTTTCTACCTTTTCTTATAAAGGGCCAAGATCTTGCTCTTGACACCCAGAAATTGCCAGACAACCAGCCCACAGGAAGTCAAGAGGTCTTTTGTGTGTTTTATGAACTCTTCTGGGAATTTTGCAGATCAAAAGAGTAACCTACGAGAAAATAATGAAACAAAGTGAATGTGTGTGGTTAAGTTTTTTCCTAACTGCATCTCAAAAGTAGGAAGAGCTGACCTGACAGGACAAGTCATGTGAATAGTTTTTTTTTAAATATATATAATTAAATGTGTTTTCCATTTCAACAGCTTAGATAATATCCCAAACACATTTTTATATAGAGTACAAAAGATTTTGAATACCTTCAATCATGGGTCTCTTTGGTACATTGTGTGTCAAGATAGTATCCTGCAGCACTGTCTCACTGAGTCACACAGAATAATCAGAAGCTGAGGCATATAAATGCAGTGAGTAATGAAAAAAATATAGTATTCACTGTATTCAGTCTTATTTATGACTTTGCAGCATCCTAAAGAAAACAGAGAGGTCTTCTTTAGCTTGTTAAGAGTCAAGGATTACTACACCTTACACTATTTATATCAATATTTTTATAATTCCCACTCTTTATAGATGGAAATAAAACCTGGCTCTTTGCTCTCACGTTCCGTGTGGGACTGTCTGGACATGATGGCCCGGGCCCGGTTTAGCCTTGGGTTTGTGAGAAGAGTTCTGTTTATATGATAAATATTCCCTGAAAGCATGGGGATTTATTCCATAAATGCTATTGTTTTCATATTTCCCTATGTTTTACTTCTCTGTTTCTCTGACACTAGTTAATCAAACACAGCTTTTGAGTTCACGTCAGCCAAGGATACTCAGAAATACACCTAAGAGGCAAAGGGCACCTAGGGGAAGGAAAATAGTCTATTGTATTGCACTCTTATTATTTCCTTAGTGTTTCAGGCAAAGATTAATGTATCCTGGTGTCGATGTATTGTTCTTATTCAAGAAGAAGGGTTTACTGATTTTATTGGTGATGGTAGATTATGTTGCCCAATGTCAGGAAATGCAGGCTAGAGTCTTTGGCTCCTACTTTCCTGAAGTAACACACTTCAGGGAAGGAGATGGCTGGATGACTGTTTGCCAAACAGAGCTGCATTAGTCTTATAGTGAAAAGTTCCCAGCACTGATTCAGATAGGGATGTCATCTTTAATAAAAAAAGTGTACATTTTCTCCCAAAATTTACATAGGTTTAGCTTATTTGTGTTGTGCTGTAACAAAAAATGTGTCTTTCAGTCTCTTTAGCTTTAGGCGCCATAATTATAGCACTTTGTTTTTATATTTCATTCCTTTTACTTCTAGTTTTCTCAACAATCCTTAAATTTTGAAATATTATTTGTGCTCAGAAATGCAGAATATCAAAGCTTACAAGACTGTAAATGTCAATTATGAATACTTCCTGTACGTTTAGCCATTAAGCTAAGTGCACTAATAAAATGTGGTCTCCCCTCTGCTGTTATCCTTATACATTTGTCATTTTAAAGCTTGTTGCACCTGCTTCCCAGTATTGTGGCACCCTGGATAAGCAAGCACAATCTGGTGACAGCAAGACGCAGCGGTCAGTGGTATGCTGCTAGTCCCAACCAATGGAGTCGTGGGAGGTCCAGACTCCCAGCTTCTGTTTTTGGACATTTACTCACAAACAGGAAGTCCCTGCTGACCAGTCACTCAGGGCCACTTCCTTCTTTTGTTTACTGTCTGAACCCAACTACACACTTACACAAAATTTACTTAGAATTTACATTTACATCACCGCCCTTTTTCAAGCCTCTTTAATACGTTGTACCAGCACTACCTTCCTCTGTCTAATTACACAATCCATGTGTAATCCAGAGTCAAGTGAACTTGGTCATTTTGATCATCATGGCACCTGCAGTGACTCTTCCACATACAAACTTTATATTTAGCGTTCAAGGATACAAAGGCCAAAGTCACTGTGACCTCAAAGGACACATGTTCAAGAACATAAATGGATTTAATCTGCTAAAAGACTTAGGCCTACACTGTGACCATCATTTACAGTTCATTTGATGCAATACTTTATTTACAAAATGAAATTAATTCTGTAATGTAAGTCAATATTTGGAGAAACTGCGATGCTGCCATCTCAGTGAAGATGAGGAATGCCGGAATACTGTCGGTCTGTTGTAGTTTTAGTAATACTGAGAGTGACACACCTCTGAGTTCCCAGACAGAGTACACCATTCCTTTGTTCCTTAAATATTTGATAATCACTGCAGAGAGAGATCTCACTCCCACTGCATACCATTGAACAAGTTACCATTTCGTTCTACGTTTACTTTGGAGAGTATTCAATGTTTTTTATTTTACATCGTGTGAAGTCCCTACTACTGTTCAAAAAGGCTATTTTTGTTTTTACATGGAAAAATTAATACCAGAAGCTGTGTTCTTGGGATGTAATTGCTTCCCAAGAGGAGTATGTTTGAGTTAAAATGTTAGCTTCTCAACATTACACTAAGGCAACTTACAGGAGATGCAGCCAGGAAAAAGTCATGTGTTTAACTGAGTTTGGGAACTGTGTGGCCTTTCCCTCATTGGGATTTCCCAAAGGAGTCCAAACTCTATTTCTCCATATAAGTCTCCATTTTTTACATGTCGCGTTCCTGCACACTTTCACCAGTGCCACAGCTCTGTTTGTGTTTGATTGTGGAGGTGAGTTTGGTGGTCGTTGGTCGCTGTTAGCGCCTTGTGTATGGCAGCCCCCTCTCTGTCTGTCCCAGGTGTGAATGGGGTGAATGGAAGCATAATGTAAAGCACTTGGGATGCCCGAGAAGGGTAAAAAAAAAAGCGCAATTGTAATGTACACCATTTACCATTTTTGCCAACTCAGTTTTTCTAACGACTCTACCCTTGATCACTCAAGCAGGGAAAACAGATGCATGTATACCAATTTATTTCCAGCTCTTAGGCTCAGTTAACTTGTCAAGCGCCGCATGTAAATCACACGCAATGATTTTACCATAAGGCGTCATATTCTCTAACGTCACTTCCTCCCCAACATTGCCACCGCCTAAAATGAGGGGCGTCACCTTTTCCCCATCAAGTTACTTCAACTGTTGGCATTCCACCTTTCCATTACCACACTCTTTAACACAGTTTGGGCATTTTTTACTTTGAGACAGGAATCGAAGAAAAGAGGTAACAGTAAAACATGACACACCTAAGACCAAACCATGGGTGTGGTTAATTTCTCCAAGGCAAATCTATAAACTACAGTTCTTTTTTGATTTACCAGTGTTCATGATTTTAATTTTCTCTTTTAAGCAAAAAGTAAACACACTCAACCACCAATGAGATATGATTACAGGTTATATATAGTTTATAGAGACTGCTGGAGAAAGATTTTAAAGTGTAAAGGTTTTATAGCTCTATAGTACGGTGAGAACTATAGAGTATAGTTATAGTTATAGAGTCAGAAAGTTATTATTAAAAAGAAGCCTCTAACAATATTACAGAACATTAAAGTAACATTAAAAAACATTAAAGATTAAAGTGCTAATCATTAACATACTGTATGAAAAGATGGCAAACAGAATGCCACTTCCTGCTTAATTGGCAACAGAGTGAAAGTTATGTGTCAAAAAGTGGTTGTATTCCTGTTTCTGAAAGACCCAGTTGCCTCAAGTCTTAGGATACTATACATTTGCTGTGTATCTCATCCAGAAATGTCTCCACAATCTAAAAGTTTATTTTTAAGAGTTAACTTAACTCTTAAGCTTAAGACTTAAGCTGTCTGTCCTCATCCTGCCTTGATTCTAAAGATGTCTATGGAATTTCTGCTCTTGTGTGATGAACCACTGATAAGGAAAAAAAAACAAAAGGGACATGATTTGGGAGGCCAAAGGCATTGCGCAACTGGGACAGGCTGACTCCGTGACCCTGAGGGATTGTGGGTAAATATCTGCCGCCCAGTCATGAGAATGAAATATCTTCTTGTCAAGTCTGGGAGCAGGGGTCAGCGATATGGACTTAACTGGTTCTACACAGGGGAACTTTCTGTCCCTCTCTTGTTAGGGACTTTTCCACTTAGAGATGATTCCCACTCCCACTCATTCCCATTTTCCCAGTGCATTTCTTGACAAGAAAATAATTTGCTGGAAAATAGCTGTTTACCTGAGACTTTGATGCTCCGTGGTTTATTATTGTAAGATTTTATTCCTCTTAAAGTTTAGACAAGATGCCTGGGAGCACTAAAAGTCTGTCTGTCTGTGTGTGTTTGTGTGTGTGTGTGCTTGTTTGTAGCACTAATCTCATAATGGTAGTTTAGGCGAGGGAAGGAAGGGTGAGGATTAGCGCGCCTCTGTGTGCCGCTGTGTAAGGGCTGCTTGAGAACAGTGCGGGAGCTTGTGACCCGCTGCCACACAAAGAGCAAGGAAACCTGGACTTCTGTGGGACAATGAAGCACCTGAGAGTTTTAGTGTGACGCTCAACAACACTGGGGAAGATGTGAGAAAAAAAACTTTCACACACCTCTTGTTTGGTGACAACAACTGCACTTTTTTGGCACTGTGGGAGGGCCGCTGTGTGGGAATTATCTCTGTTATTCAAATCACATAAAAGTCGTTTGTGTGTGGCTTTAAATGAAGGCCTGATCTTTTTTCTATTTTATCTTCTCACCAAGTTATCAACGCAAAAAATGACTAAGCCTTTTTGAAGCAAATAGCAGAGAGTTCAAACTCGGGATTATTTACTGATTATTTATTTATCAAACATCTGTGTAGTGTAAACTAAAAAAATATTATTTTTTGTAAAGAAAAGAACATGTCCTCATTCAATCCATTCATAAATAGTGTATGTAATTTGTGACCTCTTCTTCAAAAATAAATACAGTGATTACAAAATGTGCCTCACTGGGCTAAAGCTTTGGACTTTCAAGTTTAAGCAAGACAGAAATAAGTACTCAGCATTTTCTAACAATAGATCACTGATATTTGTCACGATCACACACACATTATCGTGAACGGATTACAGCTGGAAATCTGGACACATTATAAGAACACGGAGAATGGCTGTTGGGACATAGAGCACAGACTTCCTCCTCAGGGGCTATATAGAGCCTACAGAAATGTCCTATTTTTTTTTTTTTCAAAAGCACGTATACACACTGCACAGGAAGGACATGTTTTGTTTTCAGCAATTAGGCTGCTTCTTGTGTTTTTTGAAAAGGCTCTCGCTGTTTTCCGCTGATTTAGGTATCCATACCTTGGATCAGGGTTGTCTTCAAAATTACCCTTTTACTTCCAAAGTTGTACAACATAAATGATGGGTCTACTGTTTGCTTTTGCTCTTAATCCAGCGCTTTGAAGAAAACAGCTATTTGAGGCTGTTCACAGGATACTAGAATATCCCTGTGTCTAAACAGAGACAGAAAAGGGCTCTCAGTAAATACACCTGTTTGTCCATAACTCTCATGACAACATAACCTGAAAACAGTGGGAAATCTATAATAGGCTGCCATTAATCCCTAAACTGTAGCTGTGAGAAAGTGTTGTGAAGAAAAGGTTGGGGGAAAAAGCTTTATTCTACCCATTACTACCAGAGGCACTAAATGACAATGCCTCGCCAAACAAAGTATACGATTTTTCCCATCACTTGTACAAAGGTATTTTAGGTTTATAAATTATTTGAGGTGTTGTTTTCACACTGAAGAAGATGATACAAAGAAGGCAGAATAGTCTATAGGCTGTGAGCAATGCAGATTAAAATGGAAGATCTCATTTACAGTCTGTTTTATTGGCTTATGTCCCAGCTTAATCAGTTTACATGGCAATAGGAACATCCTTCTGACTAAATATCTATCTCAAATATGATCCTATACAGTTTAAAGAAGCAAACATCCAATAACCTTTTTAAACAGAAATGTATTCATTTTTTTGTGTGTAATGTTGCAGTTCGACGCCCACTTCCAGGTTGAGAGGGAAATCATTTGTGAGATTCACACCTAGAGCCGCCTCACATGGTCTTATCGCGCTGTTGATCTGTTTCCCACACTGTAGCTGCTGAACACACGTTCCTTCCGTGTTTGTGATTGTTCAGTAAACGCTGATGCCGGGCAATGAGTCTTTATGGCTAGTGAGAGACAAGGTTCTGCTGCACAAGTAGCTGACTGCTTTTTGTATCTCTGAGAGCACCAGACACCTGTCATCTTGTTTCTTTTTACTCCACTGCTCGTTTCCCTCCTCATTCCTGCAGCACAATGGGAAAAAAGGCTGCAGGTTATTGGCCATTGTTTACCATGCAACCCTGTATCTTTTTTTAAAACAGGAACTGAATTCCTCTGGAGCCTGGGAAAAACTGCAGAGATAAATTGATGTGTTTACAGTTTCTGTGTTGCCCTACAGACGGGTTGGGTGCAGTGTTTTGAGTCAAACCTGAAAAGCATGGATTTGCATTTTTAGAAGAAAAGTATTTAGCATTTATCTAATCTAATAATCAGGAAGGACAACCTTACAGTTCCAGCTCTGAGTTCAGTGTCAGACTGTTGCCATTCAGTAATTATCTCCACCTCCTCAAAACTTACGTGAATGCATTGCTGTATATTTATCCTCATTTCACTTTGCTTCCCTTTTTTCTCCTGACGTTTTTCATTTTGCTCTGTTTTAAAACAGCTGCAAGGTTATATTTTGTATCCAGCACAGAAATAACCACTTTCTCTGTTTTATCTGTAACCATAACTTCCTTGTTGACATTGGTGATATAGACAAATGGAAGCATCGCTTATTCTGGATCGAGCATGTGATTGCCCAAAGCTTCTAGTACAGACTGAGCATTCAGATCAAAGTGTATATTTTTCATTGATCATTCCAATTACAATAAGCTGTTCGGTCAATAAAACAGTTTTCCTTAAATGGAGGAAAAAAATACAGATAATGACCTTTTAATTGGTTTAATATGTATATGCTCTATTTAAATTTAAATTATTAGGATGTTTTGTCAATGTATGTAAGGGCATGTAATCTCTGGGCAAATGTAAAAAGAAAGAAAAAGAACTGTAATTCAGAGTTCTGTAGCTATATTGTGTTTGTGCTTTACGTATATACATTTTTGTCATAGAATCCTCTCTATGGCAATATTACATTTGTCTAAAATAGATACAGTGATCTAAATACTAGATATAAAGACACATAATCCCTTTAACACAGACTGCTTGCAGACCCTTTAAAGTAAAAAGTAGAAAGATGCTTATCTTCATTGTTACTGATTTTTTAGTTCTCTCTCTGTGGCACAGGCTCACTGACACTGTGTCCCCTGAAACAAACCCCTCACTGTGTGTGGATGCACAGAACAACAAGCCTGGTTCTGACCCAGTGGAGCTAACAGCAGAGCAGACCACACAGACCCTTTTCTTTTCATCACATTATGTTGCTGCTAATTGTAGAAAACTGTCCAGACCGAGGCACACAGGTTGAGACTGAGGCTTTATTGATCCGAGTCCTTGGCAGGCAGGACGGGGCAAGGTCAGGGAGATGGTCACTCATTAGGCACTGACCTCTCCTTTAGTACTTTCATAGCCTTTATCTTCTCCTATTCTTTATTAAGTCTTTTAATATGATTCCCTCTGTTGTGTTTCCATTTGAATCTGCATCGTGCTTCCTGTTTCAGAGTCTAAAGATCAAGAGCATGCACCTGACTGATCCCCACACTGCTGCCAGCAACAGTGTGGGGATCAGTGCTGAATTGTAATGGTTGCTTTGTTGAAGGATAGTTTGGAATGCTTCATAATGTGCATCGATTAGCAGCAGGTTGTAAAATGTCTCCCAGGACAGTAACACAGCTGATTAATGTGTGATATGTGGGCTGTAGAAGTGGTATAAATAGTATATAATAAAGGTTTACATGATGATTAAATTCTCATTTTCCCACCTCAATATGATGATATCAGTCAGGTCCTTGTGCATATTTAAACTTCCCTTGTTCTCACAGCTGTCCCTCCTTTTACTTTATTTCCTCACAAAGGTGGGTTGTTTTCTGTTAAGGTCAATATGTTGGCAGCAAGAAAATGATTACACTATGCCTCTACAATATGGGTGCAATGTATCTGAGTGATTACAGCTTGTTGTTTCTGGACCAGGGCCTTGCACTCTGAATGACCACATTGTTCCTCTAGTGATAAGGTGTTTTTAGACGTGATTGTGTATAGGAATGTAAGAATCTCTGGAAACTTTAGAGTATGTTTCCTCTTCTGTGTCCTCAAGAGTCAACTTTCACTGCAGTGTACCCACTACTTTGGTAGGATGAGTAATATAATGTAATTAAATACATGTCTTGTGATTAGAGATGAAGACCAGGAGTGATAGCAGAGAGTAGTTGACTGACTGCGTTATAACAAAACTAGCCACTAGCTCGATGTCTACTGAAAATGTTTCAGACCAGACTTTTGTTAAAATACACCCTTAACAAAAAGTTAAGATACAGGGACCTATTATTTTTTGTTTTGTATTGTAAGTATATATATATATTTTTTTCAATATTATAGCTGAATATATATATATATATAGTATAAAGTTTTGTCATTTTATCTCTTGCTTTCACAAAAAATGACTTGTACAGTATGTGTACTAGTCATGTACATTAGCTTTGAGCTGTTTTTACTCATGCAGACACTGCTTATGCAAGACAGGACATAGTTATTTTATTCTGTCTGCCATGGGATGGCCTTGCAAGTGCCGTCCCTTTCAGACCAAATTTTACTGCTTGTTGAATTTGAAAGCACAGCGTAGTTCACGTTGATCCCTAACATGTCCAGTCCTCAAAACATACACTTTTATGTGCAAATGTGTTGTGATTAGGTTTTGACAAGATAAATGGATGGAGCTGAATGACACAGTGAGTGGTGACAAAACCACACTTTGGCATTTGAGGCGCTGCATGTTTACCCCTCCACCGAGACAGAGGGTGACTTTGTAAAACCCGAGTGCCACCAACTATGTGTCATCTGTTGTTCTGTGAAATAACACAAAACCTTTTTTTTTTTGTGAAATATCAGCTGTTGCCGCTGCGTTGCTTTCTTTTGAATGTGATATTTACAATGTATGTAGCTCAACGCAAAGGTCAAGGCCTCATATGAACAAATGTCACATGTCAATTAGGAAAATCTCCTTTTATCATTACACAGTGGGGAAAGAGCAGTGACAGGTTACACTTGAAGTAATGACTTCAAATGAATATGGTGGGACATCAGATTCCAGAGGGTTGAATAAACTTTGTATAGCTTTCACAACCAATGATGTGGCAGGGAATTGTCCAAAGGAGGGTCAAGACCAATGCATGCAAGAGACACCAGGAAACAGTTTTCAAAGACTACAAGTGGAGACTTGCCACAAAGCCAAAGTAATGGAGACTTTGCTGGTGTTTGTGCGGAATGGGTTCTTATCAGTAATTTTAAGTTTTCCATGAACAATAATAGTCATAATGATAAATAAGACAGTTGTGATCCTAGGAGGTTTGGTTTACTGCTAAGTTTTTCAGACAAGACCCAGTGTATGTTGTTAAGTTCTATTGATCTTGTGTGTAAATGTGAGAAGACAGTTGTGTTGCTCTGAGCTTTGGCAGCAGCCGGACACTGCGTTCTGACGAATGGTTAAAAAATCACTCTCCTCACTGCCAACAGCTGCTGCCCATGTATCTACTCACATAGTCACTCCGGGTCTCTCCCCACACAGCGTGCCATTGTTAACAGCTGGCAGAGGTTTAACTGCTGCATTACTCCAGACACGCAACGGGAGAAAGAAATAATGTGCCGTGGTAACCTTGACACTCAGGACTGGCCTTTAAATGCAACAATGTGACAGAAATACCCATTTTGTTACAGGAACACACATACCATGTCCTCTAACAGATAATTGTCAGGGGATTTCATCTTTTCCACTGCTGGGGTAGACTGTAGTAAACTTTAGGTGTGCTTGCTGCTTCTGGAGAGGATTGCACCACATAAAGGGCTACCAGCAGATCCGTATTTAGCTGCGGTTCCAACAAAACCTCAATGACAAAGTACAACATGTCTCAGTGGCGTGTGGTGGTTCTGATTCTCTGCTCTCAAAAGTCCAGCTGTAGTCAAAACCTTGTTATTAATCATGTCATTGGTCGATTAGTGGGCTGCTGTTAAGTTTGTGTTGAAGGCTGGTAGCACTGGAGGCAGGACAAGGACAAATTTAAGTACAGAGTTCCTTAGTTTCTATCATATACTGTGTGTGTTTATATATTTATCAATATATTGTACAGCTTTATAAATACAAGCTTAATAGTCCATTGTCCAGGTGATCCAGATGCTCATGGTTCACAGTCATCAACAAAAGAGCAGCCTGCTTCATAGAGAATAAATCCTCAAAGTCTCTGTACCAGTTGTTTGTAAAGAAATTTGGTTTGCGTACCTTCCAGTTTATTAATAGGCGATTAAATGCTTGGGTAATAAAAAGCTCAATCATACACTAAAACATTGTCTTCAATGTATGATTTCTACTTCCCACTTTCTTTTATTAAAATCAATGTCAGATGTATTTCCACTGGGTTTGTTCTTTGACAACAGAATGTCTCAGTGTTGTGTTTTCTGTTCTCTTTTATAAGGTATAAAATTTTACCAATGTGTCAAACACATTTCTGTAACAGCTCATTTACTAAGAAGTGAAAACTCTTCAAATTTGTGTGAAAAACTTCTCACCTGGCTCAAATACCCCTGTCCTTCTCTGTTTTCTTACTCCCTGTTCCCTCCCTCAATTTACACTCTCAATATTCAATAAAGCAAATCTTAAAAAAAAACATCATGCAGTGCAATATTGCATCCATGATAGTAAAATGCAATGACCAAACGAGACACTGTGTGTGTAAGTTAGGAGTGTAGGGAAAAATGGTTCCCATGCCCCCGAGGTCCCTGGGGAGTCATGGTGGCAGATGCTACGTCTGGAGACCCGCCCCTCTTTCCTTCATCTCTGCTTGTCTTCCTCTCTGCTCAGAACTGTATGTGTCCTCCTTCCTTTGCCGGCTCGTCTGACTGAAGAGACTGCAATTCATCACCCGGCCTTCCTTTAAATAGAATTACACTCACAACACTGCACCCCCCCCAGCATGGATCCTATTGGTTTAGAGAAAATGACCCCCTTTGACCAATCAGAGCATAGCTTGACATTGTCTTTAAGAATTCTGTGTTTTGAGAGAAGAAAAGTTTAATTTATTACACAAGTAGAATTTTTTGAGTTTTGAGAAACGTCTTTTCAGGAGCTACTGTGTTGGGGATCAGCTTTCACAATATTATGATAAATGACACTTGAAATAGTCAAGACCTTTACTTTCAAATGCACCTTGAATACAGTGATTAAGAACAGTGTCTACTTTTCAAGACTGTGCTTTGAATGAAGAGTCTTCAGAGGTATTTTGCTGAAGTTATGGAGAGGAAACAACCTTTGATGGTATTAAAACAAACATCACTTCTTTTATTTTTTTCATAAATAGCCCTCAACACTGTTACAGACAGCTGAGAAAACCAAGCAAGGTTTTAAAACAAAAAAAATATTTTCACACTGTAATCCAATTCCCCGAGGGGTTTAAAGAATATTTAGAGGATGGATTTTTGCTTCTACCATTAGGCCATAAATCGGAAAAATATGGGTAAGGAAAGTGGAGTGCACAGCATTAGGACCATTATTGAACATTATAACAAGGATGATGAAAGAAGAGGGCTACAGTGCAACCGCTGAACCAAAAATAAGTGTAAGAAGCAGAAAGCCTGTATAGAAGATAGAGCAGAGGATCCTCTCAGATCCAGCCCAAGCTAGATTTTCCAGGAGGCTGTCAATCTGAGACAGCTGCGAGGAGAGGCCTTTATCTCACTAATGCACTGTAATACAACGGGCCCTTGGAAAAAGCCATGTCTCTGTGCGGCTGGATGAAAAGAATCCGGATCAGATCCCCTCCTCTGAGCAGATTAGGACCTATGAGCAGTCCCACATCTGCAACGGCTCGTGTTCTTTGATGGCCTGCGAGTGGCTGTCGACACCCATCAGAGATGACCAGAAGTGCATGGCCCCGCCGCACCCTGGGAGCAAATCTGAGCATTTGAAGAGCAGCGAGCCTCTCCCCAAGGCCCCTGATCATCTGTAAATAAACATGTCTCAAATGCCTCGACGCTCTGTTCAAAAGAGAAAAAATGGACAGGAGGCAATGGAGGCATAACAAATTAAGCAAAGATTTCCTGGACGAGTGGGAAACAACACAGGACTATCCAGGAAGATAGCATCAGAAATAACAAACAGGACATGAGCTCAGATCCTGCAAGAAGAAAACGCATTTGGAGTATATTTAGAAGATATTTGGATGACAATACGGATGAGTGCATTTGCAGATGTTTTACATATAACCAGTCTAACCAACAAAACAAGAGATATGGGCTATATGTGAAACTTTAACCCCCTACATTTATGACGATATAATTTTCAGTATAATTTTCTATTACTATTCATTACAATATATCTTTGTTTACTAGATTACATATCTCAGAATATGCACTTTACAAATTGGTGGGTATCATAACATAGGCCTATAGCCATCTTGATGCGGCACCTGTTGCACTTGACACCAGCCCCTCACTCACACCAATAGAGAAAAATTCTCCCGTGAAAGACAACACAGTGTTAAATATAGATCCGTGGGCACTTGTCCCTGTGGAGCATCCATCTGATCCCATTGTCCTTTATTACATTACACCCTCAAAAAAGACTGGGGACAAGACAAAGGGACACAAAGACCAGTTTCTGCACCGAGACGCTTTTCTCTCTATCTGCCTAAGGGCCAGTGAAACTGCACAGACACTATAGGTAGAAAGAGCAGGATCAGATCTGCTTCGGACAAAGGCTCAGCTTCGGTTTCAAATGCCTGCCTTTCTGTGGTGATGAAGTTGCTCTCAAGTCTTGGAGGATGGCAGTGTAACAGCAACACTGCCCTCTTCTGGTTTGCATGAAATGATTGGGCCTGAATCTGAGAAATCTGCTGCCTACAGTGTAATTTAGAGTGAACAGATTAAAGAATACAAAAGCCACAATATACATGCATATGAGACTCACTGGTTCACTCCCCAACTGCAGCTGTGTCAATAATATGCTCTGCACTTACTGAAAATGTGTTAGTGTATCGTACACATAAAGAAAATAATAACTAAGGGCATATGCTCCGTTTGTCTCTATCAGTTTACGCCTATATAAAGTACAAAATCCATCACAACGCTGCTAATTGATGGCATCAAAAGACAAAAACACAACACCAATGCCCTGCACTTTCACTTATTTGTTCCCAATAATGATGTTTGTGTTAGCCAGAGTCTGTATGTGAGTGTGATGTATCTGAAGTGTCAAAACCGTGGAGAACTAGGTCACTATAACTTGTTTTAAACATGGTCACATTATCAGTGACGATGACCACAGGCAACCTGCCACTGTATTACAAGGTCAGAGGTCAGGGTCTGACACAGCACAGGGTGCATGTTGAGAGTTTGTGTAAGCAATGGCATACAATAGGTCTGGCTCTGTCCTGTTCCGGTCGTATCCAGCCAGCCTCACAGTTTCCTTGCTTCTGGTGTCAATACTTTACCACCGAATTTCCACTGTTTGTTTCTCTCTCAGGATTTCTGCTAAAGCTCATTTCGAGGACCCAGGAGGAAATGTGCCGAGCCATCATTCTTCTCACAGCCACAGTCATTATATACCAAATATCTCTTTTTTGTTTTTACTTTTGTCTTGCAATAATTGCTTATACAAATATATAAACTCCTACACAAAAAGGGAGTCTTACGTTATGAAAGGGCTTTGGACACACTCGCTGTAGAGAGGGATTGAGCCCATAGCTCCTCTGCCTCAGGCCTGTAACATGGGCCAGTTGTCTGTTAGCTGGCGATGTTATCATGTGTGAGTAGTGTACAGCGAATTTACTAGCACATGTTCTCACTTGGTGTGACAGCAGTTAGGCTAATCACTGCTGTGAGCTGCCCCGAGGAGTCTACACCTGCACCTGCCTCTGTCGGGTGTAAACAGCTAAAGCAAGTCACGGACTGTGCATGGGGGGAAGGGGGGTGGGGGAATATGGCATGTAAATGAAGTGATTTGCAGATAGACAGAGATCAGGTTGTCAGGGAGTATTAGGGGGTGGAACTTTTCACACACATCAAAGGTTCACTGATGCAAATGTGTGAAATGAGCCAAGAGATTTGTGTAGATTACAGCCAGTGTGTTGAAGCAAAACATTACCTCTGGTCAGGATTGTTACTCACCACAGTTTAACTGAAAACCGTCACTCAGCAGGGTCTACAGGGGTCTGAGAGGGTTGCTCTGGTCTCGTATGCTCTGTTATCATTTCTCAATCTGTGGACATAATACCCGTTAGTGAATCTTATTTGTTTATCGTAAACACTCACTGACATACTCTGAAAGACCTTGATGTAATTGACAGTCTCTTAGGATCCTTTTTTGACGTTAGCTAACTGTGAACCAGCAACTGAATTACTGTAATTTAATAATTTTTGAGGCTACAAATAAAAGGCACTCTCATGTATTTTTCAGCAGAACAAATTATTTCAGTTTCTCACAAGATAATGCCAAAGGTGGAACATTGGAATTGAAAAATCATTTGAATTTTTTTTTCATCTTTAGATTTGCTCTTGTGATGTATAGTGATTTTTGAGTCTCTAAAGACCAGGTTCAGGGCAGAAAAAAATGCAAACTTGACAGAAAAGAAGCTGTGATCTGACGAATCCTGCCTGGGGTTAAAAGACAATGAACTCTAGCAGTGTTTGATGTGTGTTCATATCCAGGCAGAATAACGATGACTGCAGCTAATGATGTCTGTCTGTAAGCACACTGCAAAGGGGGATTTGTAGACACACATGGCCCCCTCTAATGAGTTTTATTTGTTTTGTTTTATCCCCTACACCTTCGTACACAAGGTAATAAAGAGGGAGGAGAAGCACGGGGTTAAGAATTAGCCGCCTTAGCACCTTCATGGGGCTAATTATCAAATCCACAAGAGGATCATCTCCAGCTTCACCTACAGGAGAAGGGATTTCAGGATCTTGTATCAACAACCTTTGTTTTTCCAAGTTACAAAAAAAACATTTCTGCTTATTAATGGATGTGGCCACATCAGTGTGTGTGATCTCCCAAGTTGTAAAAACGTTCTAAAGATCAGTTAGATGTTTGGATGAATATGCTTTGTAGGAGGTCATATTCTACAGTGATTAGTACTGTACAACACTGACTACAATACCTTACGTCTTAATTTACCACTAAAATACTTTTGTCAAACTTCTTTAACTTTAGTGCTAATGCTGCACTAAACTAAACCCAGTGCCTCTAGGGTTCAGCATTAACTGTTAATCCATCTGTCCCAGTTCAGAGTAATTTTCACACTGTCTAAGTGTCTAAGTCATAATCACTGACAGAGAAAGTGTGTCCTTTAACAGAATCGGTCCGACTATTCTTTCTCCAGACAATGTCCTCCCTATCTGTGAGTCGGACGCCAGGTCCCAGTCCATCCCTTCCTCATTAGGCATATGTCTCGTTTTCCATTACAGATAGGAGATAGCATAGAAGTGCACACAAAAGCACTATTTTCACAGTGCGCTGCATCTAGTCTTGATCGTCTAATGAGAGCAGCAGAGACAAAGGCAGACGTAGCCCTGGGTGAGGAGTGAGGCTCGGCACAACAATGGAGCTGAGAGTGTCATCAGCGCGGCGCCACGAAGAATGCAGATGATTCTGTAATGAGGGATTAAGCGCTGGATTATGGGTCTTTATTAAGATGTTTCTGATCCTCATTAGGTTGAATCTTATATCAGAGTATTGATTCCTCCTCACTCAGAGAGTAGGCCCCTCTCTGGAGGAGCTGAGAGAAAAGGAGAGATACAGAAACATGTGCTACCTCAACCTTCTTGGATTTATTATTACTACTGTGAGTGAATATGGATTTATCTTGAAATACAAGAAATTGGTTCTAAAATTCCAATAGCTTACATCATTTAGTTTGACACTGACTTGTAGTAGTTCTTAGTTTTGTTTCTAATGAGAGTCTAGCCAGTCCAGAGACAGTATTTACATTTACATTTACATTTAGTCATTTAGCTTTTATCCAAAGCGACTTACACGTGTGTATTTTTATTTATATATTTTTTTCCATATCAGTGTGAAGGTAAAGCCAATTTGAGCCTGTTTCACGTTTATGTGAAAAGGGAAAGCAAAGGAAATAGATAGTAGTATTGGATAGATCCAAGAGCCACAAGAGCAGAAATACAGGATTCAGATCCACAGTCACTCCAAATATTTTTACCATGTCTTCAAGAATGTCTGTCCAATATAATGTGTGTCAGAACACACATTTGCTCATAGAGGCACTGTATTTATAAAAATGTTCATCAGCCTCTGAGTGAACATTTTAGTGAACTAAGACCCCCATTTCCTATATCCAAGTTCTGGGTGGTCAAGCAGCATTTTGAAGGTACTCACAACTGTAAAAAAGCTACCGTTTGGTAGAGTTATACATATTAAAGTCAGTATTAGTATTAGTTATTTGGTCCATATTCCAAACCAGGTGAATATTTAACTAATGCAGCACTGTCCTTTTTCAGTACATACAACCTATTTGTCTAATTCAGGGAAACTTTGTGTGGACTTGAACTGAGTGAATAATGCAATAATGACAACAACCCATGAGCAGTTTAGAGTTTGACAGCTTTATTTAGTGCAAGCAGAATCTAGTAGCAAGAGTCAGTGATGCGCCTCATGCTCATGAACCTCATGCCGGTCGAGCCCATGTTCATGAAGTTCCTGTACTCTCCGGGCCTGAAGTACATCATCCTGCCCCTGTAGTGGGCCTGCTCGTACATTAGCCAGTGGCCGTCCATCACGTTGCAGGACATGCAGTTGTTCATGCGGTAGCGGTCCATGATGTTGTCGCAGTCGTCCATCAGCTCATACATCTGACCACTGAAGTTCTCCCTCTCGTAAATCCTCATCCTGTAGGAGCCACGGTGCTGTGGAGCCAAAACGCCAAAATGAATTCATAAGATCAAATAACATCACTAAATTACTTGAATGATATAAAGTGTGTAAACTGTTTTGTGTGAATGTCATTTCTTTTTATGTTTTGCTAGAAATTAGTTTAATACAGCAAAATGTAAAACTAGCTGTATGTTCAAGATCATTATAGATGTAGTAGTTGAACAATGATCTAACACTAAATCAAACAGGCGCGGGGTCTTACCATAGGGATCATGCGGCAGGATCTGATGTTGTCGGACATTCCCATCATGCTCATGTAGTCGGCGTACTCACCCCTCCTCATGAAGTACTGGTTGCCCATGTAGTTGGTGCGGTCATAGACCATGAAGCAGCCCCTCTCCACCCTGCAGGAATGACACCTGCTCAGGTAGGAGGACATGTCGGGGCAGTCGTTCATGCACTCATAGGAACGGCCCTGGAAGTTCCTCTCCTCATAGAAGATGATCTGTGGAAAAGGAAAAGACTATAAAGTAGATTTCTTTTTCAGCTACTGCAAGATGCTTCTGTGAATTTCCCGCTTTTGTTTTAAATTGG
Organism: Perccottus glenii; assembly: GCA_024416835.2. NCBI lineage: Eukaryota > Metazoa > Chordata > Actinopteri > Gobiiformes > Odontobutidae > Perccottus > Perccottus glenii. The sequence goes on along the minus strand of CM044556.2, from coordinate 23,778,159 downwards.
GTGCTTCTAGGTAAAAGCGGCCTGTGCCAGTTGACAAGGACTTCATTATTAATCCTCTGGAGAGTGTGGTCATGTTTCTATCCATAAACTCTAATGTTGTGAGGTTAAATCGTTTTGGAGATTGAGCTCTTACCTTGCTCATCGTGTTCATTCCAGTGGAAGTCATTTTGCTGGTCAGTGGGCTGCTGTGGCTGTTCTGCTTCTGGATCTGCTGCTGTTCTTGCACCAAACTGTGTCCTCCCTGGTTAACCCTTTCTTTTTATACCTGACCCATCAGCATGGCCTTTTGTGCAAACTGCCTACACCAGCAACAACGCCATAGAAAAATGGGGGGATTGTCCTGATTTTCAGGGGCCGGTGGGCTCAGAAATCTTTTTAGTGGCTGTTTCTCGTTCATGACAGAGGTCACAGAAAGGGTGAAAGGGTTAACAATTAGTCACAAAGGTGGTTATCCCTTCACTGTTCATTTTTTGTGGAAGGCCTTTGCTGGCATCATTATGTCAGCAATACCCTTGTTTTTTTTGGGTTGTTGTGTCAGAGGCCGGTTGTTGACTTTAGCATGTAGTTTTGTATGTTTGAACTTTCATGGAAATAAAATTAAAAGCTAGCAGTAATTGTGTAAGGACAGCACACATTATATAGGCATAATACACTTGGCAGGCAGGACTTATCTACTATTTTATTACGTAGTCAACTCACAGAAGTAACATTAATAAATGTTACAGGAAGTTTAATAAAAAAAAAAATAGGCCTGTACTTAAATTAACAAATGTATCACAAAAATACAAAATACACAGGTTGCTGTATTACTGTTATGTGTTTTTATGAAGAAAAGAAATCAAAACCTTGGTGATTACATAAATTGTACTGATATTTTACTTGACATTAAATATCATAGTATATTGGTGAGATTTGGCCTTCCAGAGAATAGATAATGATATTGTAGCTACATTTGTTCCAAGTTGATAATTTTTTGTAGCAAGCAGTAGTACAATGCTGTTGCCAGCTTTTACACAAATGCCTTTTCAGAGGGAAATTGAAGTAGAAATGGATTTGTGTGTGTGTGTGTGTGTGTGTGTGTGTGTGTGTTTTTCAACAAGGAGAGAGTATCCAAAGCTAATACTAACAATAAACTCTATAATGTGCCACCTCCTACAAGCAATACAAAAAGCTGAGAATAAACCCCATTTTATTTATGTGAGCCGCAGTTATAGTTCTGAACACAGGAGGGCGCAGTGACACTGTTCTTCTATCTGCAAAACCCCTCTTGGAAACGGAAATCTGTGTTGTCAAGCGTTGCTAAGGAAGTGGATGAGCTAGCGTTACTTTTAAACCCGCTACCTTGAAAGCTTTACAGTTGATCAAAGGTAATTTAAAAATTGTTATAATGGCTTGCTACCGACTTTATTCTTGCACACGCCCATTCCAGTAAATATTTGCTTGTATTATTTTGGTCGCTACATAAGTCTAACTAGCCAATTAGCTTAGCCAGCTCGGTTTAGCCGATTTACCCGACTTCAGGCTTACTTGTTTTTGTAGTTTTAGTTCACTTGCGTATTTTGCTTGTTACATAGTTAAACAGCAATACATACGTATATGTTAACAATTATGGAAAATGTATATAGCCTGTTTATTAGCCTGATGCTGCAGAGTTGTAATAGAGTCAAAATCTCTGCAAATAAATCTCTGACTTAGGTTATCTAGCTAATTCAGTAGACTTGACTACTTGTTATTTTAAGAGAAAAGTATTTAATTCCATTGTTACTGCAGTTTTTTGTCTTATATTAAAAAGGAAATTTAATTGATTAAATTGCATGTGTTTTGAAATTTTGTATGTGTATTTCATTTTAGCAATGAGAAATAAACCTGACTACAAAAGTTCTCAAACATGACAAGAGGATGAGTGAGAATGGAGACTTTCCAGTTAAAGGAGATGTAGTTGTCAAATGCAGCGGGCCTCTCAAGACCCCCTTAGACATCACCTCCCACAAACAGCACTGTGATGAACACAAACTACCTGCTAAAAATGTAGAGGCGGTGATCAGTCCATACCAGCCTCGCCCTCCGTCATTACCCAGGCAGTTAAAGGCTATCAAAAGTAGCTCTGTAGATGAGTTAATACGGACCAGAAAAATCAGAAACAGCCAAGAGAGTCTGAGTGACCCAGCAGAGACAGGCTCCTCCACAGATTCACTGAAAGAGGACCGAATGCTACAGGTTTCCAGAGGATTTCTCTTTGGAGCTGCCTCTAATGTAAATATACAGGAATCAACGGTGACGGGATCCCCAGTGTTCAGACATAGAGGGAATAGTCTCTCTGAATATGAAGGTAGGCCCCAGAGCCAGCAGAGTGACCCCACAGACCATCGAGCCAGGTTCTCCAATGTGCGGTTGTCACCAGTGCAGCCTTCAGGACCACTTCCTACTTTAGAGAAGAACTTTGCATCAGTCACTTTAAGGGCAGCTAATAGGATTGACGGGGATTGCTTGGATTACATGGTGCAGGCCAAAGAGAAACTTGGAGAGAGACTCCACCGAAACCTGAGCGACAGCAGGCTTCTGGAGAACATGGGGTCAGACAGTGCCTCTGTGAACTCCATTAGATCCAACTACAGTGTGCTTAGCCCAATCAAGCCACAGGACGTAAGGAGCAGGTACGATAAACACAGTAAAGCACATGGCTCATTCGGGTGCTTACAGGCTTTTTGAAGCATTATTAGAGCTTTGAAGTTGTAAATACAGGCTACAGATGGTATTGTTGGCCACTTTTTTTGCTAGATGTAGTGCATCAGTAATGTAATAATCATGTCACTCTGTTAGTTCTTTAATGCCTTTTCCTTGTGATTACATATAAAGGTGTCTAAAAATAGAAGTTAGTGAAGCTAGTTAGGATTGCATCTGAACTTGCTGTAGTTGTATTAGCAACACTGTCTGACTATGAATGTGTTTTGAAATTAAGAATCCATTCTATTAGGCATACTCACATCTTTCAAAAAGGAAATAGGGTAAAACAAGTGGATTAATGTGGGATCAGAGCAAAAATGAGCAGTATTGCTTTTCCTTTACTTCCTTTTTGATTATTGTAAAACTTATCTAAAATTTTGTATTTTTTCAGGAGTTTTTTGGAGGGCAGTGTTCTTGGAAACGGTGCCCTTCTGGGAGCAGAGGAGTTAGACCGCTACTTTCCTGAACGCAGACTGGGAATCTACATAGCCACTTGGAACATGCAGGGAGAAAAGGTGTGACACACATAAAACCAAAGCTGAAATAGCTTCTGAAGTAATGACACTTTGTGTGGCACTAAATATTTACTCTGTTGAATGTACAGTTACAGCACAGTGCCGCACTGGTACCTCAAGAGCTGTGTTTAACTAGGTTTCTTCGTTGTTCTAGGGGTTACCAGCTAACTTGGACGATCTCCTCCTTCCAACAGACTCTGAATTTGCACAAGACGTTTATGTTATTGGGGTCCAGGAGGGATGTCCTGACAAGTATGGAAATCTTTTTAAATAGTACTGATTCAAAGTCACTATAGTAAAGCTAAATGAAGTCTGTCTTACTTTATACAGGAGAGTGGGACACCCGTCTTCAGGAGACTCTGGGACCCTACTATGTCATGTTGTATGCAGCTTCACATGGTGTTTTATATCTCAGTGTATTTGTCCGAAGAGACCTCATATGGTTCTGCTCAGGTCAGTATTTTACTTTTTATATTTAAAGAATAAAAAAGACTTCAATCATAAGACCTATTTGTGACTGTAATATCTGTAAAATGCCACTAATTAATTTCACACATTGTTGACTCACTAAGAGGTGGAACATGCTACAGTCACAACCAGGATCATCTCTCAAATCAAGACTAAAGGGGCAGTTGGAGTTGGCTTTACCTTTTTTGGCACTTCTTTCCTTTTTATCACATCACATTTTACCTGTAAGTACCACGTTTTTAAGCCCTAGTTATTGTGAAAATTATAATATTTAGGGCTAATATTAAGTTTGTGATTACAATCGCTAAGACACATTTCCTTAACTTAAAACAAATTTCTTTACACCTTCAACACAAATTCTAAAACTGAAACTACATTAACAATACTACTGCCTTTCCAGCGTTTTGTGTGTGTCGTCAAAACAGACACTCACAAAGCAGACACAACAGACACATTTGTTAGTTTATCATCAGCTACAGAATCACTGTGGCAGGGGTTTTATAAATGCCTGCCATATGCCATTTACCATTAGTATTACAGTCTCAAATTTTGTGCACGAAATATTTTTACTACTGTTATCCTGTTACTGTTTCACTTGCATATTTTAGCAACTAAGATTCAAGATAAATGTTGGTCTTTGAGTCCATAGTCCTTGTCCTCAAAGAATCTAGAAGATGCAGCCCACCTGTCTCAGAACAGTCTTTACGTATATTGGTTTTAGTTATTTAGCAACAAGCATTTTCAGTTTTGAGTGGCTGTGTGTTAGTGGAGGCAGCGGTTTATTAATTGTGTCTAACTTCTGCCTCCTGTCGTTATCTTTTTAACTCATGTGTCTGAGAATGTCTGAGAATGTCACGTGTTTTATTGAGCAAGGGTATGTTTAGTGTTTTGCAATAAAGATTGAAGGGGCTTTGTAAACTGTTTAAACAGTGAATTGTGTTTAAGGTTTTGACAAAATAGTGAGCATTTTGATAAATGTGTTTAACCAATTGACCGTTTGCTTCAGAGAATGGCATTTAGTGTCAATGTAACATAAATACTGGAGTCATTTTGACCACATAGTCTCATAGGGGCGGCAGTAGCTCAGTGGGTAGAGCGGTCGTCTTTCAACCGGAAGGTAGGCGGTTCGATTCCCGCTCTCCCCACAGTTCATACTATCGTTGTGTCCTTGGGCAAGACACTTAACCCACCTTGCCTCCAGTGACTGTAACACTGGTAATGTAATGTAAGTTGCTTTGGATAAAAGCGTCTGCTAAATGAATAAATGTAAATGTAAATGTCATAGGATTGTGATTATTAATATATTGTTTTATAAAAACCTTTAACGAAATTCATTGTTAAATGAAAAAATGAATGCATTAAATGTAATTTTTTTGTTGTTTTTCTATAGATTTGGCAAATATTACACTAGTCACATCATGTTTTCTATGTTGTATGTTTAGCTGGAGACACCAAAGTCTATGAGAGAATCCTGGACTACAACAAGATTGTTGAAGCTTTAGCTCTACCAAAAGGTCTTCCCGACACTAACCCATACCGCTCCACATCATGTAAGCATACAGTAAAAAACAACCTACCAGAATAAATGTTTAAAATGAATTGCCTTCTTATAAAAAAAAATATATATATATATATATATATATATATATATATATATATATATAGTTCTTCATATATGTTACTTCTTTTCATTCAGCTGATGTCACCACAAGATTTGACCAGGTGTTTTGGTTTGGAGATTTTAACTTTCGGCTCAGTAAAGATCGCATAGAAGTAGAAAACATCATAAACCGCACAGTAGGCAGTGAAATGGAAGCTCTGTTGGAGCATGACCAGCTCTCCAAGGAAATTAAAGATGGTAATCATGCTTTATAAATGTTATAACATGTCAAAGTGTGTACAGTTGGTAATGTAACTTTCTATGAATGTGCTTCATTGTTCCTTTTAGGTTCAATTTTTAAAGGCTTTCAAGAGGCACCAATTCACTTCCTACCCACTTACAAGTTTGACATCGGCTGTGACATCTATGACACAACGTCTAAACAGAGAACACCTTCATACACAGTAAGAGGAAAAGGAATTCACACTCAACTAAAGTTAGGTCTGCAGTTTATACTAAATTATATTATAAAATAATTGATGTCTTAAATATATCTGTTCACAGGACAGAATCCTATTTAGGAGTAGACAGGCTGATGACATACAAGCGATCAGGTATACCAGCTGCACCAACATCAAGACATCAGATCACAGGCCAGTCATTGGAGTCTTCCAGGCCAAACTGAGGCCAGGCAGAGACAAGTAAGTCCAGCTGTGAATGATCTGTATTCAATAACAGTGAGGTCAAATGAAAGTTAGAACCTGTATGTAATGAAAAGAGTATAGAAACAAATGTGAACGTATGCATCATTTGGTATTTTCACTTTGCCTATGTTTGTCAGTATTCCTCTGGGAGCAGGACAGTTTGACCGCAGCCTTTATTTAGAAGGCATAAGGCGAAGAATAACCCGAGAGCTGAAGAGGAGGGAGGCCATGAAAAACCATAGCAGCATCTGCACCATCTCTTAAACCGATCCCTGTTCAGACCTGGCTGATCAGAAGACATGACAAGGACATGACCAGTAAATTAAAAAGCGCCAAGAGCTGGAACCTGAGCAGACAGCACACTGTTGGGGCCTTTGGTGAACAGTAATTGCATGATTCCTGATGAAGCTGTACAAGTGGCTGAATGGACTTGAGGGCAAGGGACCTTTAGAACTGACAGACACTGCAGCAGTCTGGCTTTTATTTACTAAACCTTCACTTTGCAAATACAGCTTGTACATTGTAGAATATATACAGGCACATGTAATGTATGTATGAGGCCATACCACACTTGCTTTATATTTTTTTAGGTCTTTGAAACGCATCATGAACAAACATTTCCATGTGGATTTATCCTGAAATGGTAGCTAACACATGTACAGTTAACACTGGACTTTATGTATTTTAGGCATAGGTATTTTTATTAGCAGACAACTTGTATGCTCAGTGTTTTTAAGAGGTTATGAAGGGAGCTTTCGTTAATGAGGCATTAACGTCTATTCCAAGGTAATGCTACACTTACTTACCTTCAATATGGTAGTGTTTTTCAGGGAGATAACATTTTAACTGCTAAAACTTAACTTAAGATGAAAAAAACAGTGTAACTTCATAATCATCGTTAAGACCTGTTTGTTATTCTTTTTCCTGTGGACTATTAGCCAAGTGACTTATGCCTTACTCTTATCTTATTTTATGGACTGTACTACAAACTGTCTTTGTACTGTATTTACATTTAACTACATTGGCAGCATACGCAGCTGTGGCTCTAGTGTGCCACTCACTCCTCCTAAAAAAAAGTGCCTCCTCAAACCTCTAAACTCTAATCTGCTTTTTCTATGCACTATGTGACTTATAAACCTGTAATAAATATTTAAACTATTTCTTCCTTCACGTTTTACTTAAGTTTTAATAACTTTTATTTAAGTACTTACAATTTTATAGCACACAAAGGACAGAAAGATAAAACTGGGTCTTTAAAAGTGTCAACCACTAACGTCACATTTGGTTAATAGGAAATGATTAGGTGCTAACTCTGGACATAAACAAAATACAAAAATAAGTTCCACGTGAATGAGCAGAACCATTAGAGCAGTAACAAACCAAGTACCCTACTTAGTATTAACTATTCCTTAAGTATTCTGTTTATTATTGACTCGTATGTGTCTTTGCATTACTTTTCAAGACCTGAGGAACTATCTGGGACAATGATGAATTATAAAAGGTGCAAATAAACAGTTGACTAGTGAGGTTGTGCATTTCCCCTTCTGTTTCATCCATAACATGCCAAGTAACATTAAAAGGCAATATGACAATTCCACTGGTATTTATTAATTACAACTAAAGAGTTCTTCTAGCCTTTTTAAATTACAATAATAGAGGATCAGTTGTCCCTTTAGAGAAAAATCAGAGTAAATAATAAAGTATGTTCAAATAAATACAAATGTGTCCATTTCTGTGTTTGGGGTAAAATGCAATCTTATCTTTAAAACACACTCTCACATGATTTAGACTTGAGTCTAGTTGCCATCCCCTCCGAAGTGCATTGTGTCAAGTTCAGTCTTAGAAGGAACACTACTTTGAGCTGTCAGTCTAGTTCATTTACAGTAATGCTGGCCAGTCCTAAATGGCTCAATGGCAACAGGGTCTATCGGAAAAGGCGATACATGCGGGGCAGTCGTCCATCTTTGCTGGACAGGGCGGCTTGTATGTGTTCATATGAAGGCAGCTCAGTCAGGTCCCCAAGAGCAGCCACAGCAGGCTTACTACGCAGCATCTTAGTTGTCACTCTCTTAATGTCACTAGCTGTAACGTTGCCTGCAACAAAAAGTGTAAAAATTGTAGGTAACACTGATTGATGCATAGATTACAAATCTCTGAAGGTTAGTACTCACTTATGAGAGCACAAAGTTCACGTGGCAACTTTCTTTTTCCTGTGGACAGAACCTGACGACCAACATCTTCAAAAATAACTGGCCGAGACTCCAGGTTCATCATCAACATAGACTTGAGCTGTGTCTTGGCCCTTTCAAGCTCCATCTGAATGTACAAGGTAAACAAAAATAAAAATAAAACACACACGCACACACACACACACACAGTATATGTTGTATAAACACACATTCATATGATTTTTCTTTACCTCTCCTGCACTTCCAGCCATCTGAATGAATTCTTTAGTTATTATTTCCACCATTTCCCGCACCTGTGGAGTATTATTTTATTAGCATGACTGATAAAATAGTTTTTAAATATAAGCAACACATATATAACAAACTATTTTAACACACTAACCTGTCTTGGGTCTGCACTTGCATGGATACATAATAAACCGCTGTCTTCATAACTGTGATGGTAGGCGGTGGCATTGTACATCCAATGATGCCTGACATTGACAGGAACAAATTGAAAATAATGCATTGGCTGCTGTTATGATAGTGATGATAAAGTTAATATAAAAATGTAATATATTTACCTGTTAAGTACATTCAGATAGAGACGGGTAAACATGCCTTTTCCAGGTCCACCTGCGGAAAATGAGCCACCTCCACCCATCATCATGTTAAGCACTGCAAAGGGTATGAAATCCTCCTCCTGTTTTAAAAAATATATATAAAAAAAAACATTTATTTTTGGTCACTTACACAGATCAGGCTCTAATGGTGCCACTTACTAAATGCTCTCACCAGGAAAGAGCAGCTCTCCAGGCCAATCATTATGTGTGTGAGCTCTGGAATCGGAGTGGGGCCGAGGCTCACATCGGACATGTCCTTTTCAATCTTTGAGATTCAAATATACAATTGTTACTTTATATTATATTGTATTATCATTATTTTTATTGGAATATTTTATTACCTTAACAATTCCTCCAGTATATTGTGCAACAGAAAGGTCCACATTGGCTGGTGTACTCATGCCCCACGCAGGCTTCGCATTAAGCAGATACTTTCTGGCACACTCAACAAGCTGCTCATGGTCAATACCAACTCCAGCCAGTACCATGCGCTCAGGACAGTAATAGTTGCGAAGATAGTTGTGAAGCACATCCTTGTCAATCTTGTCTACGTTTTCTACAGGACAAAAGCGTGGCAGTCCCACTGTATTGCCTCGGTAAGCTGCCTGAAGAACAGAAACCCACACAGCAAATATAAGTTGCTTATTTTAAATGAATCTCCCCAAACTGTAGTTTGTGGTGTTGACTTACAGCATGGATCATCTCAGTGAGTAAAGGTTCAGGGTCTGGTCTCATGTTTAGATCTTCTAGCTCAAAGCGTACTGCCATTCTTGTCATTTCAATCTCTTCATCTGGATTCAACATGAGTGATAAAGCGTCTTTACAAATCCAGTTGGATCCACTTCTCAAAATGGACTTACCCAAAATGGACTTACCCAAGAGACGTGGCTGTAGAACAGTGTCAGACAAAAGAGCGACCACAGTGTCCAGACCCTTCACTTCTGCAGAGACGGCATACATGGTTGTATCTCTGAAAAGAAAAGGAAAAAAAACAAAACAAACATTCATTAAACATTATAGAAATAAAAACTGTGTCTTAAATTGTGTCTCACTTAAATTAAAAATACCAACCTTGAGGTTTGACAGTCACATATCCCTCCATGTTTTTCCAACGTGAGAAGGATTTCATCTTTACTCCCATACTGAGCAGTAGACTGAAAATAATAATAACCACATGCTTAATAATGTCCAGGTAAAAAAGTACTAAATGCTACTTGATTTTAAACATCTTTATATGTGTGTGTAATATATATATATATAAATATATAATTTTAATAGTAATCTTTATGAACTTACAGAAAAGGCAAGTTTCTCTAAGAAGTGTGCTATTCCACTTGGGTATTTTGCTTCATGCCTTGATCCAGAGTTTACTAAAACTAAAAACACACAAGACATTTAGTACGTTTGCCTTTTTGTCAATTCCCCAAATGTACAGCATAATATGTCTGAACTTACTTCCAACTGTGCAAAATTGACCAAACTTGTTTTGCGATGCCACTTTAAGGCCATTTTCTAGAGTTGTAATCTTGGTTTCATGTTTCTCCTGACCATCCACAGATGCAAACACAGGCTTAGGGATTCCGGGGAGCGGCGAGGAAAGGGAAATGTTTGGGTATCCACCACCACTGCTGTACTTTCTGTAAGCTGCTATCCCAAACCTAAGAGAACAAGACCATTACTATTATTATTATTATTATTATTATTAGCAGATAAAAGAATGGTTCAGTTAACCCCATGTACTGTAAAGAGTCACTGTGCAATATTCTGCCTGCTGTATAATATTAAGTCCACTTGTAAACTGTACATCATGTGAATATGTAATATGTGAATATGTATCATGTAAAAAAAATATGTAATTAGATTGTTAGGGATATCATAGTTTATAGTTCAGTAAAGTTATATTTGCTTAAAAAAACGTCTCTTGTCTTGCACTGGTCGGTTGCATGTTTGTAACAAAAAGAATTTCCCCTTCAGGATGAATAAAAGTAATTCTGATTTCAATGTGTTTTATCATAGGACTATAAAAACAACAGCTTAACCTATCTAATACAGAAATTATTAAAGAAGGTGATTATTTTAATGGTATAACCGCGTCAGTTATTAGTATTTTAATGTAAATGTCACAACAGATGCACACTAGCAAAGTTACATCATGTACTCTACTGAATTAGTGCTGCTGAAATCTAGTTTTGGTTACATTATGGTAAACCAGTGACAACACTACTTTTTAACCTTATTATTATGTTTAAAAGGTGTAAAACTGAAACCATACATTGGCGTCTTAATGCTTATAATGACACGGTCAATTGTTAGCCTATGGCTAAAAGAGCAAGCTAATCTTGACGTTGGGGACGCACAACGTGATCATTTATACTCTGATAGACCAAGATCAAGAAGCCAAAGCTCTTTTTCTGGTTTTAAACCAAGTCCGACGCAGCACCAGAGCGTATATGTATATTGTTTTTCTTACTTTTGGACACGACTCCAGGTCCTACACCTCGACATGTGAGTTGCCATCTTTCATCCTCTGTGTAACCAGGTTTAACCCGGAAGTGAAGTGATTCCCGTAAACACTTCCGTTTCTGGAAAATTTGACAGCCACACATTTGCCTGATCCATGCACGAAACTCTGAATCCTATGGTCGCCTCTGTCTGAACAATGTGGTATTTTCAACAACCTTTTTGCGAATAAAACACTATTAACCATCTTTATTACAATGGTAATTGTAATTGTATTACTTCACTTTATAGGGACAGATCAATACTACCATATTTTATTTAATACTTTATTACTTTCTGTGTTCTCAATCATCCAGGTCATCTTGAAGAAAAGGTTAAAGCAAAAGCAACTGGTAAAAGCTGAGCTTTATATCACTGCAAAGTCTCTTGGAATTAGAGACAAAACATATTCACGTTGAAAACTCCAGATGCTTTTGCTTTAACCTCTTCTTTATTAATTTCTTTAATTATTATTAACTTATTAAACATCCCAACTTTTTGGCATAACTCCAGAATCCATATGCACTTGTAGTTTGTTTCAATTCCTATTTTATTTTGTTAAATCTGTACATAGACAAATTAAACTGAACTTAAACATAAAGCAGAGCCATAGTTTTCAGTCTGACTATATCAGTCTTTGGGAGGGTGCTATCCTAAAAAGAACAATTGACCTTTTAGAGTGGTTTGAAGGGAAAACATAATTTATTGATTTTGACCCAAAAAGAGGCCAGGTCAGGCATTTGCATTTCCACCTGATTTAACACATTTTGCGCAGGCTTCTACAGGATAATTGTCACCAAATAGGAGCTCAGTGACATTCAGTTCACATCAAGTCCAACGGTTCCAGTTTCTGCTGTATTTCTGATGCATGACAATATGTTTTTCATCTGGAAAATGTCTTTAATGCTTTGGATTCTATCTGTGTTTTCAACCTGGGGCTCAGCCTATGAGCTCCAAGATACCATCCATAGTCTGAAAGAAGAAAATCTCCACCTGCAGCAACGACTGGACAATCTCACCCATGCTTTGCGGGACTTGAAGCACCTTCTCACAGAGTCCTCTAAAGGTAAAGGGCAATTTTTTATTGCTAAGAGTATATGGCCCGATAAATCCAGGCTTTTAGTTATTTACTGACATGGTTATGTTTTTCACTTAGTTTTATAACTAAGTTAGTTTGTACCAATTTATCAAAATAGTCCTATTTTATGATTCTGTGACAATATTGATATGCAGTAGTCCTATAAATGTTAAGATTTTATTGATATTTGTGTATCATTGTATATAATCATTTTAGTTTTAGAGTTTGAAAAAGAAAGTGAGAAATAGGCAGCTTTGAATAGATTTAAATAGGCACCTATAAGAAGGTCCTGTTCAACCGCATTCATTATTTTTATGTTTCAGGAGAAGGGCATGAGTCTCAGCGCGCCTGGAAAGAATGGTCCCAACACGGTAAGCACCTGGTGGGTTGATAAATAAAAAACGTGTATCTTAAGCTCTTTACAATAACCCTGTTTTATTTTGTTTTATTTATTTATTTTTTCAGGCATTAGTCCTGAGACTCATCAGATGTTGGAGCAGGCCTTGTGCTCTCAGGACCTCCATGGAGCTGCTCTGTCCATCTTTAACACTCCTGCCATTTGCCTCCTCTTGTCTTTGCTCATTACAGTGGCTCTCCCATTGCTTTCCTTACTCTAATATATATTATAATATAAGTTCATTCATTCGCAAGTCTCTTAAGTCATGTGTAATTTGCAAAAACAAGTAAATAAAAACAAAATACAATTTTTTGACTAAGCAGTTTTTTTTTTTCCCTTAAATTACAATGCACAGTTTGAATGACACAATGCATAGTGGTTTGCAAAGGACCTATTACAACTGACCAGGACAGAATGAGGAACACTTTACAAAGTGAAAATCCATCCATCAATATTTTAATAAGGTCTAATTGAATGTTGTCAATCATACCCTTTATCTGTCTAAAATTGCTCATAAAAATATTTAATTGATGAGATAAGTGGACAATTTTCAAGCCAGTAAAATATATGCAGGTTAGATTTTACATTCTACAGTATCCTCATTTTATTTGTTGGCATCAACATTAAGATGTTCTCTGACACAAATCCTTTGACAGAGTAATGATTCTGCTGCACCTTCCTTATTGAGTTAATGTTTGAAGTCCTGAATTAGCCTGCTTGATTAAAATTACCCTGCTTGCATGGTTTAAAAATCGCTGCATTTGTAGTTTAATTTACATTTTATTATGTTGAATAGATTTCTGCACTATAAAAAACTACTGTCAGCCAATATAAACATATATGTGTATATTTACATCTGGAAGTGGTCTAATGGTTTTGCTTCGACAGACTAATGGTGCAGCAGTCATTAGTGTACCTCATTAACCTACATTTTAGAGCGAGCGGTTTAAACTGCTTAATTTGGGTATATAGATCTTTTTGTGGCAGCACTTTTCATTCTCTCATTGCTCATGTAACAAGATAATTGCAGAAAATGTACTTATTAACACTAGTGAATGGGATCTTTAACACATTAAAAGGTGTAATCTGTTTTTTGCTGAGTGAAGGGTCTACGTTATTTTAGTGTCTTCTCTCTGTTTCTACTTCATTTTTTACTAAATAAATTGGTTTTGTGCTTTGTTACAGCTGATGGCTTTGAACGAGTGGATGATGCCAGTGTGTTGGGGGTGGAGTGCACAGGCAAGAGGCTGGGAGATGAAATTGTAATTCATCCCTAGAACAGAAGCTGTGCGGAAGAAACAGGTAGACATTGATTGAAATGGACCAGCTGCAAACAGGACAAACAATCCTTGGACACTGTCAAAGTAAGTGATTATTACATGCCTTTTAGGGATTACCCTTATGTGCATACATCTCTTGTTGACTGGTCTAGTGCTGTAATTGTACTATTAAGAAAACCCATCATGTTCATGTAGATAAAAATATAAAGTTCAATATAGATTTTGAATGCTAGCAAACATCTTTCATACAGTAAATACACAAACGCCACATTTGTAATCAGTATTTGTCTATATTTATATACGAGTTTAAGGCAGTAAAGTAAGTACTTTGATCACCAAAGCTTTGGTAAACAGTTAAAGATTGACCAAATATAAATATTTAATTTATTATGAGCAGTACAAAGCATGGGTTTTTGACTGCAGTCATGAGAAAGTGTGTGGGTTTAAAACATTGTAATGGCCTGCTAAACATGTAAATGATGTGTTGTAAACCCTTTTGAAACAAATAAATGCACACCCCCAGATACTCAGCATTACGGTCTGTGGGTTTTAAAAGTCACAAGCAGCGGAATGAGTCATGAGGACTAATGTGTCGATATTTGCAGGAAATAAAATGATAGCTAAATAAATAATTAATTTGGAGATTTTACGGGAAAGGGACAGTACTAGAAAAATTGTAATTTAATTTTAAGAGAAACATTTCTTTTACTTTTAAATTTTTGTGTGTGTAAGATTCAGTACAACTATAAAATACTGTTGTGTATTAAATATAATTCAAACCCCTTGGTGGTGTGATATTTGTTTGGGAGTCCCGGGTTCAATTCCCGCTCGGTTGTCGTTTGGGCAATGTTGTTCACCTCTCTCTCACCCAGTTTCCTGTCTGTCTATTGTCCTATTAAATAAAGGAAAAAAGCCCCAAAATTATAATCTTTATATGCTGTATATATATATATATATATATATATATATACAGCATATAAAGATTATAATTTTTTTTAAGCGCTTACCAACAATGATACGTTTTCTTGCATTTCAAACCAAACCATTTAAAACCTCATCATTTCTCATTCAGTTTTAACCTTTAATCATAAACAGGCCTTCTGAGATCAGAACTAACGTTTGCAAGTTCCTTTCCATTTGCCTCATGTTTCCTTGTGTAAACTGCATCAGATTATTGCACGTTTCCCACAATAAAGGCTATGCCCTTACAAGGTGTTTAGAGGCTCATGAAAGCCTATATGATCAGACAGCAAGCTCTCCTTGTAGGGACCAATAACTGATCTTCATAGTACAAAGCTGCGCAACCTCTTTTTATGTCACTTTCATTGAGTGGAGGGCCACTGCAAGCACTATAAAGTGGCTGGGCCCATTCAAGAGACTAAAGAGGACAAAGCTCAGCCTGCAGCGGTGCCACAGACTCACAACCAAAATAGGAATGAAGCAAAGAAAAGAGAAAAGAGAGGGCAGTGCATTAGGGATGGACAGTGAGTGTAAAATTAAATATATTTGCTGAATACATTTGCTGAAACAGATTAAAGTACATCTTAGTTTAGTTTATTATTTATTTGACAAGGACCATGTGCAAATACATTTCATCTAACAAAAGAAAAGATGCTTTACACCCGATTTAGCTACAGCTAATTTCCATCTGCAGTCCCTGGGCAGGTAAAACAATAAAAAAACAATAAAATGCATGCATCAAACATCAATATTTACAACCTTCTATCTATTTACAACCCCCCTATCAACATTCTCACTTCAACTCAAGCTAATCACACTATACATACTATAAACATTCAACCTTCTAAAATTGCTACAGTAAAACCTTCCTAACCATAATCAGTGCTGACATAATTGATATTCTAATAATACTTTTCTAACACAGAAGAGCAATATAAACATTTCCTGTGTAATTTGATTATTGCAAAGAAGACCTTTTAGGAAGACATTGGTAACTCTGGGTTAAGCGCTATTCTAGCACCTTCATTTTATGTCCTCGCAATTAGCCATAGCTGAAAGAAACACAAGTAATATGTATACAAGCAACAGTTTGTATGATTTTAAATCAAGCTTTTAGAGTTTGTAATGCTCAGAGTAAAAACCCTAGTTTCCCATGTTGTTGTCAATGTGTTTCCATTTTGCAGCTGACACCATGGACAGAGCTGGACGGTCAATGTCTTGTTCTGCCCTGCAGTAGGATGGATCTTCTTGTCTCCACCTGGAGCATCCTGCCGATGACGTCCCACTTCTGTCTACTCTTCTTGTCCAGCCTGACTGTGTCATCTCCACTGGGTGAGTATACCTGTACAAGCCCATGTTATGTTTTTTGTATACAGAATGTCTAAGACTGCAGTACTGTTGTGTTTCCAGGTTTGGACGATGTTTTCTTCAGTCCTCAAGATCAGACAGCACGTGAAGGAGAAACCGTTTTCTTCCCATGTGTGTCAGGAGAAAGTTCACCTCCTGCAAGTATCGGTTGGCTCAAAGATGGAAAATTGGTCACAAGAGGAAGACAAATTCAGGTAAATGTAACAATCTAAAATGAAATTAAAAAGACTAAGGTATAGTCATTTTAAACTGTATAATATTGTGTCCCTGATTTAGGGTGAATATGGAGGAGGAAATCAGAAGAAGACCTCAGGCACCCTGCACCTTTATAACATAACACTGGAGGATGATGGAATATACATTTGCATCACACACAATGCTTTACTAAACACCAGCCAGAAGAGCAAACCTGCAAAACTCACTGTGCAAGGGGAGTGTTACTCAAAACAGCATTATTTTCTAACTTAAACTCTATTGTACGGCATTTTACTTTTGAGTTTTTCCTGGGGATATGTCTTGCAGGAGTCCCTCAAAGACTGCAGCTCATACAGGGCCCTGACAACATTACCGTTGCTATGGGAGCAGAGGTATCCATGCACTGTGCTGTTCATGGCTTTCCTGTTCCCATGGTGCACTGGTTCAAAGACGGCTGCCTCCTGACAAACTGCTCTGCATCGTTCAGCCTCCAGAACAATGGACAGCTGCTCACATTCAGGTGGAGCACAGAGCAGCACAGGATTATTCAGAATAGGTTTTACACATAAATGCAAGATGTCTTAAATGTTTTTTCAGTGTAATATAATCTACTATCACTGGTTATCTGTGTCTTTTCAGAAATGTGACAATGGAGGATGAAGGTTTCTATCACTGTGAAGCATATAACCAAAAAGAGAGAATAAAGTCACGGCCGGGCTTTCTAAAATTAGCTGGTATTGAAGGCCATTCTTTTACATTTACCGTACATCACAGTTATATATTATAAATTTTGAAATCAAATTACATATGTAATAGTAGATAAACCTCAAATCTATAAGATTAAATCTAAAAAAAAAACAATTTGGAATTAAAATTATTACCTTTAATTTGGGTGTTTATTGGAAATAATTTTTAATGTTTTTATTCCCCTATTTTTTTTAAACTATGAAACATGTTATCTGTTCAATTGACATGCCTTTTCAGAGATGGACTGGAGTTTTGTCCAGCAGCCAGCAAACCTGACAGTGAAGAAAGGCGACAATGTGACAGTCATCTGCAGGCCTCCGAGCAGCAGACCTCCTGCTCAAGTGTCCTGGTTTAAAAACAACCAGCTACTCTCTCCTATAGCTCATGTCACTGTGCTGCCTAGTGGAGATCTTTTCTTTCACAGGTATGTAACACAAGTGTAACTGTGTGTATATACAAACACTTTTAATTTAGTTTAATTTCTGAACATGCTTAATACATTTGGTTTGTAGAATTCAGGAGCATGACAGCGGGAGCTATTTCTGCAGAGCATCTAACACTCACCTTCAAAGATTTCTCACCTCTGGAAGAGCAACTGTAACTGTCCTGGGTACATAATTATGTAAAGATATTATTCAGTTCACTATGTCCAGTAAAGATGAAATGATGTGACTTCACTAAGCTGTCTTTAACATTTACTTTGTTCTATGTAACTATTTGAAGTGTGACTGAATGTGATTTTATTTTCCTATGTGGCAGCCCCTCCGTCAGTCACGCTGTGGCCACCGATGCTCACCGTGCCTTTAGGAGCCCGTGTGGTGCTGGAGTGTCAAGTATCTGGTTACCCTTTACCCTACATTAACTGGTTCAAAAGTGGTTACTCCAAGCAGACTGGAGGCAGAATTATATTGGGGTAAGTAGTAAACAATGTAGTCTTTGAGTAGTATTTTAGAGGAAAGATCTGATTATTGCTTATTGTCTTATCTCTACAGATTGATAAATGCTACCCTTTACATCCAGTCTGCCAGAAGCTATGATGAGGGGGTGTATGTGTGTGAGGCCTCCAACTCATTGGGCCACAGTCAACACAATGCTGTGCTGAAAGTAGCAGGTAGTTTGTAAATGCAGAATTATTAAAAAACCTCACAGAACTTGACAAAATATATAAACCTTCATTCTGTACTACTTCTTGCAGTCAGTCCCATTATAGTCAACCTTGTTAGTCGTGTGAGCTGCAGGATAGGAGCATCAGCTGTTCTGCCCTGTAAGGCTGTAGGGATTGTGCCCATCACATATACCTGGTCCAAGAGAAGAGGCAACAAACACATAACCATTGATCCAAATGAAGAAACATACATTGATGGTAAATTCTTCAACTCTGAGCATAAGCCATCAGGGTTTTGGTATTTCAAGTATTTTCATTATCCATGATCCATTCTCCAGTTCTCTTTTTTTTTTATTGTGTTGCATCCCTTGCTTCATTATTAATTTTAAGGAGAAGGAGCACTGCATATCTCCAGGGTGCACTGGTTGGATGAAGGAGAATACTACTGTACTGCCAAAAACCGAGCAGGACAACATCAGAGACGTACTTTCCTCAGTGTCACAGGTGTGTTTGAGTTTTTTTTTTTCTATGGTCAAATGTGAGATAAAACATGCCAACATACTTATCTAAGATTATTTTCTGTGCTGTCAGTACAATAATCATATTTACAGTAACTTGTTAGCTTCTGTCATTACCCATTTAGTCATACTGTATTTACATTTCCTAAATAAACTTCAGTTTATTACTACTTCTTTTTTCATGTTTTCTCGGTTGTAAGCTGAAGATCACCCAGCAGACAGGGGCACGCAGACAAGAGTGGTTTTGTCTGCAGTGAGTAATGATACTGTACATATTCTTTCTTCAGTGTTTTCTATTTCCTTTTGGCTGCCAATCGGTGGTTTGTCTGCTATGTGGTTGCAGTCTGTAAGTGGTTAATTGATGCATCTCTGGACTTTGTGACCTGTTTCTGGCTTTTTGTGACTTGTGGCGTGGTATCTCTTTTATCTTTTTGTTAGTCTAACATTATAAACCATTTTTGTCTGTAGAGCCCAAGCACTAGTAGAAATCTGGCAATTCTTCAGAGGAATGACTCTAAGGCAGAGCAGACATCTCAGACACTGCACAAGGAGACACCATGTAAGTACCTTATCATCATCATATCACTTTAAAATCATGACATTTATTTTTTTCCTCTGCACACTTCAGGTGTTTCTTCACACTGCTGGGAATCAACAGATTCATTAAATGAAGCTGGGATAACTACAGCATCCTTCCAACTACTTCCTCTTGGCATCAGTCCTAGTCAGTATTTTGTTACCCAGATGCCTCCGCCCATTTTCCCTCCTCCACCTCATCCAAACTTCAAGTCTTCAAGTCTCCAAAGCCATTTTCCAGCATTTAGTTATTCTCCTCAAACCAAATATTTACCTTTCCTAAGTCATCCCAAAACAGCCCTATCACAACCCACTGCTGGATCTAAACAGATCCCAGGGACCATCTCCCAAGGCTATAAGTCTCAAGCATCAAACTTTCAAATCACAGAAAGAGCACTATATAATTCATTTAAAGATGTTCCAGTAAGTGGATCTTACAGTTTTTCAGATACCGAGTCTCCTTTTGTAACCCAAACAAGCTCTGTCACTGCTTTACAAGTTGAGTCTCACAAAGTAGTTCCTAAACATCGTTTTCCTAAATTCTATAACAAAGCTACTTCAACTCCCAAAACAAGACTGGAGCCCCCAGGAGAACATTATCCAAGAAAAGGTTATCTGCCCTTCCCATCTCGTTCAGAAATACCTTCTCAAACATATTCTTTTACCAAGTTGAATACCAACCCTTATTTCTCTTCAACTCAGTCTTCAGCGCCTAAGCAATTACAAATTAATGCTGAAGCTTTACCAACATCCCCAACAACAACTTCAACTGTATCTACACTTTTTCAAATCCAGCTTCCGTTACCTACACAACATCTCCAGCCTTCATTTTCACAAAGCCCTCCTGTTAATCAGACTTATAATGTTTCAACACTGGACACTGAGCGGATTCCTGCTGTCCATGTGGTCAATACATCGCATCAAGCACAACTAAATTCCAGTGAGGAAGTACAGCCAATGGAGTCTGGTCTTTCCACGAATGGGACAGAGCTAATAGAGAAGAATACATCCCAATCACCAATGACCAGTAATAACCCCAGGTAGAATAAACACAATAAGGCTTCACAAGTAAAATATGTCCATTGGACTGATCGGTTGTCTGTTACATTGCAGAGTGACACAGCAGTCCCCTTCATGGCTGCCGGTGCTGGAGAAACACGACATCCCCATTGTGGTGGGAGTTGGTGTGTCATTGGCATTTATTTTCATTTCTGTTACCTTCTATTCAGTGGTCCAGAAGAATGAGCCTGTCCCAATAAACCGAGCAGGTCTGACAGAAATAATTAGCTCCTCTGGTAACCACATTTACACTCTCTGGTAATCAAATTCACACCCTCAGCCAATTTTAAAATGTAGTGTCTTCACAGTTCAGAGAAACGTAGGGGTCCCCATTCGACACGTAGGCCACAGAGCAGCAGGTCGGACATATGAAAACAGGTAAATGAGCTATTTTGAGTATAGTATATAGTACATAAGACTAAAAACCTGTTTTATGTGGGTTCCTTGTTGGATTTGAGATAAAATAAAAATGTTTATGTAATTACTGTATGTTTAAGCATCTTCATAATATAGATTAAGCCTGGCTGCAAGAATCAGCATGGTGTAGCAACACATTTTAAAAGGGAAAATAATTTTCATCTTTATTTACGGTTAATTTAATTTTTTTGTCTAATATGAGTGAATCTTTTTTGTATCTTCTTTAGAGCTTTTGAAGACGATGACTGTGTGGCAGTGATTGAGCAGAGCCCAAATACCTCTGACACTCGGGCCAGGCCTCCAGGCCCTAGTGTGGTGACTGTGCAGCTGGAGCCCACTTCTGAAGACCAGCAGCAGGACCCCCAGCCCTGTCTGGACTTCCACTCGGTCACTGTAGAGACTTACCCTGAGCCCATTCTTGACACAAAGGTTTGTATGAAAAATAATTTTGCCTTTGATCTATATTATTTATCTCTACATATGTAATTTGATTGGTTACATAGAACAAAGTCAAAGTCAACATAAAATTGGCTCACCATTTTAATTTTAACTGTTGTGTAAAAACATTTTATTGTTTTTTTTTATTTAATTTTAGATTGATCAATGTCTGGAGGAGGAGAATGGCCTCAGTCTGTCCCAGCCCAGTATCCTGCTGCAGTGTGCAGAGGACTGGCTCAGTAGTGGAGAAGACAACCATGGTCCATTCCAAGACACCTTGCCTCCCCCATCTCCTTTGCCCTCTCCCTCAGCATCACCCTCTCCACCTTCGAAATGCAATGAGGGTCTGCGCTCCTCATTAACCCTTCAGAGTGCTGAGCTGTGTGTAGCCCCCATTCACCATAGTCTGAGCATTTCCCACGGCACCCCGCCTCTGCTCCTGTCTCATCATGTCTCTTTGGGCCCAACAAATGTAGCTGTGGATGTCCAGTTTTATCCAGTGAGCACTCCTCCCATCGCAGTACAGTCTAGCACACACATCAGTTCAGTGCCTCTGTTTACTGCTCCACTGGCAAACAATCAGGAGACTGCCCACTCTAAGTAGCATCCACAAGAACCTGTCCCCTACACTCCTCTATCTTCCATTGTAGAGTGGCCTCTAGTGGTGAGATTTAAAAATTAATTAATACCTCACATCTCCCTCACACAACTAAACACTTGAATGTTTAATGTTGTTGAAACAGCAGGAGGAAATTTTATTCATTTTGAAACTTACAACACATTAGTGCATTGTTTAATTAACATTTCTGCAACTTTTTATGAAAGACATGAAACGAGGAGAATAACCCCTCTTTTAATCACAATGTTGAGCTGGTTTGACAGATGTACCACATGGAGTGAGAGGCAGTGCCCGCTTCCATCGCATGAGTGCATCAACACAAATGTACTTCACAGCCTAAATACGGAACATATTTTATCAAGAAGTGACTGTCTCGTGAGTTTCCAGCAGTATTTGTTTCCTGTAGTTCATTAGTGTATACTCCCTGTAAAGTTGTGTAGTGTTCAAAACTTCATTTGCTCTTTACACAATAACAAAATTTTTTGTTTACATAGAAAGAAGATAGAAGTTTGTAAGATAAGTTAAATGAATAAAAGAGCATACAGTATGTTGTTTATACATAAATGTTTGTTCAATAGGAATGCCCTTTGTGTATAAATTAAAGTAGGCTTTAATTCTTTATGTACTTTTTGATGCGTCAACCTAGAGGTATTGTTTTGTATACTTTAACAGCTATAATGAGAATAACATTGTTTGTTTTACTTTTCTTTACTTAACCGTTTATAATTTATAGTCACTGATGATTTAAATATTTAAAATTCAGACTGCATGTGTTGACTTTCAGTAAAACAGCCAAGGAAACTTTGTCACAAAATATAACTTTTTATAAATGTAGTACACGACAGAGACCTGTTCATTGTATTTCACTCTTCCAAGCTCATTGACTGTTACAGCCTTAAAAACCAAAGGAGTTTCATTAAAGATTTCAACATTACATCAAGTGTGTATGATGATATCTCTAGAAACACACTATAGTTCCCCATGGAACTGTACTTTTCATCCGGATTAATTTTACTTACATCATCTACACATCAAACTCTGTCTGGTCACTTTATTCACATTGGACTTTGAGGATCTATGTCTCATTTAGCATCCCACAAAACTTTACTTTCATCAGTTGCCAATTCTTGGCTTTCACATCTAAATGTCAGTGTTCATTGATTGCAGGCATTGTTATGTTACTGCAACACAAGTGCAATAATCATAAAAAGAAAATAGAAAATTCCAACAGAGGTTTGTACTGCTATTTTCCACCTGGTAAAGGGTCTTGACAATACTGCTGCTCAAAGTGGTCTGTAAATTAGGCCTAAAGCAAAATGTTCAATCTTTTACAATATATAAGAAAATATTTTTTTTAGCTATTTGATTTATATGGACATTATGCAAGACTACACCTTGGTGAAATAGCATTAAATACATATAATGCAACAGTAAAGGCACTTCTACTTGTAAAAAACAACTCTTAAAATTTATTCAGAGTCTGTATCCCCCATTGACATCTTCCAAACCACAATAGTGTGATCACACCAAGTCACACCCTTTGCATCCTGCCAACCAACATGAAATAAGTCCTATCAGCACAGCCACTTTAACATTTATATTTTAGTTATATATAATCTTAGTCCATGTCAACTGCACATGTTCCAAGCATTTATTTGTACAAATTAATCCATTTTGTGAATACAGTAATATTTGTCATACTTCGCAAAAAATAATTTGCAATTACATCAAAAGAGCTGTTGTGCTGTTTAGAAAATTATACATCTTTAGTACTTTAGCGGCTATATTTTTATTTGTATTTTTATTTATTTATTGTTCTTGAAAGGCTATACTCAAACAGTGGTATCAAAATTATTTTCACACAGGCACACTAGCACATTCTAGCACAAAATTACTCGAAGCACCATAATCTAAACGAAAGAGACTTGTTAGTCTTAGTCCTAATAAAGAAAATCTTATAGTTCAGTGGATGGTTTCCTTGGGTCTACCTCCTGCTCATTTCTTGGAACATGGAAGTTCACATATGGACACCATTTGGAGTTGAGACACACAAGTTTCTTCAGACTAGCAGTCTTGACTATGTTAAACCCTGTTTTTCCCCCAAATGTACTGGACTTCCAATACTCAGGGGAGCAGATAGGGTTTCCAAGCAAGCCTTTCAGGGAGAAGGGCGCACCCATCTCCACCATACTCTCCCCAAAGATGGCATTTGGGCGTGTTTTTTCCAACATAATGCCAGGGTAGAACTCCAAAGCATCTATATCTCCATAAAGTTCTTCTAAACCTTTGGCCATCTCTGGGTCATCTGTTTGCAAAGAGAAATAATCTTACCGTACAAGCCTCTGTTGATATGTGCTAAGAATTATACAAAGGTCCATAGCATGCTTCAAAAAAGCATATAGTTCAAAACAGTTTTATTGTGCATTTCTTACCAGTGAATTCATTAAAGGACATATACGGCTTGAGGTTAAACCTCTTTCTGTATTCGTTGAAAGGCTGAACGCGTGCGGATCTAGACTCCTTAATGGTCATCTCTGCCACTTTGAGTACTACTTCATGAGAGTTGTGACCTCCACCTATCTGAAACAAAAGCAATGTTTAACTTTTTAATTCACATCTATTTATTTTAGGCAATAATTAGAAAATTCTGTTTAAATAAGCAGGTCCCCAAATCCCCCACTGTTGAGTTTGACAAGTGGCAAAAAGAGAAGTTGTACTTAAAATGGTCAATGTGTGTGCATTCAGAAACTTGAGAGCGTGACAGTGAGACCCAACACCCTTTTATCAGTAACACCATTTGAGAGGACATTCAAAAAAAGCCTTCCTTCACAGCACTTCCTGCCAGATAACTATTTATTTAACACACTATTATTTGCATAGGAGTAGATTAGTTCCTTATTTTTATCATATAAGCCAAAACATTCTACAGCAAAGGTAATGCTATATTATTAAAGGAAAGTTATAATACTAAGAAAAGTTAATTAAAATATATAACAATATTACATGCAGATGTTAAATATTATGTAGATGTTAAAAGTCACAGTCACATTTCCCATGTTTTAATATTTCTGGAACTTTTCTTTTTTTTAATCTAATTTTAAAAAAATGCTAAAACAACATCTCCCACTAACTGTGGATTCTTGTCTGTGGATTCTACCTGTCCAGCCTGTTGTCGAGAGAAGGAGTCGACCAGTTTCTCTACTCCAAAATGTATGAGGATGGAGGTGTTGTAAAAAAACTGTGAATAAGAGAGTTCATGACCATTGATAATAAAGTTATCAGGCATCAGAGGGTGCCAGCGGTACAGCTGACAGAACTCCAGAGCGATGCGATTGCTGTACTGGAAAGGCACTCTGAACAGCAGCGAAGGATCAAACTTCAGTTTCAGGAAATAACCGCTAAGGTGCTGCACATAATCTTCAATTATGATGGTGATGATCTCACCTTCAAAGTGAAAGAAATTGTGTATAAATATCATGTAAATAAGTGTAGTACTGGACTAACTGGCCATTGTCCAGGGTGTATCCCGCCTAAGGCCCAAAGCTAACCCCTAATGGGACTAAGTGGTAGAAAATGAATGAATGAATAAATAAATGTAATACATTGTAGTATTAACAATCATTTCAGTCATAACTCTTTCTCAAAAACAGTCAAAGAAGATATGCAAAAGAGGAGTACAGTTGTAATCTCTCAGGTCTGTACCAATGATGATGAGTCTGGTGGTCTGGAAGAGCTGTTCATCATCCCAGGTGGAATGCTCTGCCTTCAGGATGTCACATACTCGGTTGTGCTCCCTCAGCCATAAAGTGGCATACAAGCTGAGTCCTGGCAGGATGCCAAACATCTCATGACCAATCGCCAAACGCTGTTCATGAGGAAAGTCTTCCGGGTATATCATGTGCACTGGGGCATCAGACACTGTAGGGGGGTACATCTCACCATCTACTAACTTTGGACAAACAAACACTTTCACAAAAGTGCTCTAATCCTTTTGAGCGTACAGTATATAAGATATAAACAAAACAAGGACAGTTTTCCATGACATTGGATAATGATTCGTTCATCTGATGTGTATCTAATCAAAGCGACAGCAGGCAAAAAAAGTTCTTCACCACTACATATTACATCTAATGTCTCACTAACCACGATAATTTTAGAAACAGTGGCTCAGGGGCTAGAGCGGCTGGTCTAGTAACTGCCTGGTGGTTTTATTCCTCCTCCTCCCGTTCATACTGTCATGTCTTTGAGCGAGATACTGAACCCCACCTTTCTTCAGTGTGTGATGCTGGGGCATGAATGAGACAGACTTGCGTGTGGGATTGGATGAATGGACGCTTGATGTAAAGTGCTTTGTGTGCCAATGTAGGTAGAAAAGCTCTATCCAGCAATATATTTGGTGCTGTGTACAATGTAAAAATGACCTTCATTACCTGGTATTTGAGTTTTCCGTCTTTGTGAAGCCTGAGTTGATGTTGACGTTGAAGGGTCTCTCCATAGATATTACTTGCATCCACCTAAAAATGGAAAACAGGTTTGGTCATTCCTTTATTTTTGATTCTTAGTATGTTTATTGATAAAATTATACTGTCTGCAACATACTCCATGGCCCAAACCCTTGGTAAACCTTCTTTGACTTCATGGTTTGTCCTAAAGAACTGATGGGTGAAGTGTTGAGCCATGAAGGTGAACATCAGATTGGTTCCCTGGGGATCCGGCCTAAATGTCCTCCTCTTGAAGAAACGCTCTGCTAACACTTTAGGATCAGGGAGAATATGCTTTCCTGCAGAGAAAAAAAAAAGAAGAAATACTAGCATATGTCACAAAGAAAAGACTAGCTAAAAAGTTAATAAGTCTCACCCTTGGTTCCCATTGGCAATGGACAGTCATCGGGCACAGGAGGTAAGAGACGAGTGTAGTAAGAGATGTTAGAGTAGGACTCCCAGCTTATGTACCCGTATTTAGTATTGTAAGTTGGAGGACTAGGAATAAGTTCACTTCTGACTTTGGGGAAAAATACAAAGGTCAGTTGGTGGTTTATAATCAAGCATGTCACATAACTGTATAGTAGATACAGAAGTAACAGATATTGTTAATGTACTGTGTATGTATTTGCTGTGACCAGTGGTGTAGATGCTAGCGTGATATGTTGAACGTACCAGTTAGTACTAATCTCATAATTGTGTCACGAAGAAAAGACTTGTTAATCAGATCCCAGAACCACTGGAAATTAGTCAGGAGGTAGTGACTAAAGGATGGACTAGGTTTAAACTTGAGATAGATCCAGTTCCAGAACTCCGCTGCAAAGAAAACACATCAAGCTACAAATAGTTTCTATAGTGTTTTACTTTTAGTGTGAGTTATGTAGATCAAACTGAGATGGAAAATATTTAGAAAAAAAAATAATCAATTTTATATTGTACTTACGAACAGTACAGTTTTCACCATAGAAACCTGTTCGGGTGCAGTCACATTGATACTGGTCAGTGCTGAATCTCACACACACTCCTGAGTTTTGGCAGGGATAGTAACAACAGGGGTTCACTGCAAACAAGTAATTAAAAATAACCTATAACCATTAACATTATTATAACATTATTACCAACAGTGTTTATCAAGCCATACACTGGGATCCAGTGCACAAGGATGGATGAATGAGCTTATTATTAAGGTACCTTATAATAATAAGCTCTTCTCTATATTTTTTTCATTCCTTCCTCTGAATGGATTCCTGTTGTCGTCACACATTGCAGGTGTGAGATATAAACTATTTCCAATATCTTGACAGCTTTATGAAAACGCTGAACTGTCTGAACTACTCATTAGATATATCTGTCATGATAGTAAAGACACCTGTGCAGAGTCATATACATTTTCATATACAAAGTCACAGATGTAACACCACCAACACCAACATAACAGCATTGTAGCCCAGAGTTCTGCATAATTTACTAAAATAGTTATACAATAATAACACTTAAACACATATTCTTCCTCCCAAATAGCTCAAAGGTATGTACATAGAGTAGCATGTTTTTATATATTTCACCAGTAAATTACTAAAATAACATTTTCCAGTGTGGCTAATATTTTACAATGGTACACTTATAAAAGACTAATTAGAAGTCTAATTAACGATAGGCTATAATCTGCGGATGTGTGTAAAACTACAGCTAAAGGAGTCCCTTACCAATAAATGAGCCACCAGCAGCACCTGAAGTCTCCAGCAGCAAACAGCACAGAATCAAGCCCACACACAAGGACATGTAGGAAACCACTAGGAAAAAGATAAAAATGTTGCATAGGCCTATTTCAGATAAAAAACATAACTAAAATTACAGTTTATTGAGCGTTTGTGCCTACCTGCCATTGCACCGACGCCTCAAGCTTTAAGCGAGGAAGATTTGAGGAATAGTATTAACGTTACAGTAGTGTTAGCTTCATAACCGTGTCATTCACAAATCATATGTGGCATTTTTTTTTAACACTTAGGGTTAGCTAGCGTGAAGTGTCGAGAAGAGGGTGGTGTCGACGTTTGTCTCTTCCTTCATTAATTATCATAAACGTTTAACAAGCTCTTATTCGGTTCAAAATAACTTTGACTTTATTATTTCAAACTTTCAACAAGAAGCAGATGCTCAACAGAGATATAACACAGCTATATCTGAACATAATGTTGTACTGTAATTTATTTTGAAAAAAAGACTAAATCGAGATACAACAGGTTTAACGAGCTATATCGCCACCTGCTGGTAATATATGTGCATAGGCTACTGCACTATTATTAAGTTCTTATCAATCGCAAATATTAAATCATCCATCTAATGAAACTTGGATACTTGGATGAAAGTAGATTTTTCTTATCAAACATTTATAACATTAGAAACTCAGATTTTTTTTGACAAATGCTGATTTAATGTGTAAAAATAAAAAGATTATTTTTTTTTTAATAGTCTTACAAAACAGAGAGCAGTAGTAGGCTATATTTATTTATTTGTATTGGCATTATGAAGTAAATGCACATCAAATAATTTGACAACAGTTTGTTATTTATTTATGCAAAGACTTGCTTTGGAAAAACATTTGAAGAGTTTTGCTCATGAAAAATAAATTTGCAAAGAAAAGGTGTAATTTTGTTATGAACTGTTCTGGCAATGAGAATTTGGATTTAATTTTTTTTGGTGGGTTTCTGGTTTTCTAAAGTAAACAACAAATAATATTTTATTGTATGACTATTTATGTTTTAGTAATTTTAGGCACTTGATGCAGTGTGGTCAGAATATGTAGGTGAAAATATGTTCTTGAGAATTAGTTAAATTAAAACTGTAAAGTAACATTTAAAAATCTGTATTTTTTGTACTCTTTTCTATGTATCTAATGTATCTTCAGCAAAAATATTTAGTGTCTGACTTTTTCAACAACAGCTAAACATTTATATTTTAAAACTAAAACCCTGATGTTGAACTATAAGCATGCACCCGTCATTTATCTCCATCAGTCTACAGCTGAGCTTCACTAAATCAACAAAACTGCTTCCAGAGATCAAACCGTATTTGGATTACAACCTTTTTCCTATATGTTGGCTATGATTGATATGAAAAAAAAATTGGAAGCATCAGGAACTCATTATCAAATCATCATTTCCAGCCTTACAAGTGCCTAAAAGGACTCATATCTGTTAAGGGACTTGCTGTGGGTTGCCATGGTGCTTTTGGCCGAAGCTGGAGGCCTGGGCCCTATTGCTTCCTATACAATCCCTTGTAATTGATCTCAGATGCTTTTGTGAGTGAACCTGGACTGGGAGTAACCTGGAAGCATTTATTTTATAGAGAAGATGTTTAGTTAAGCCATGCTCCAGTCTAAACGAGCCTCGGCCCAGCTCTGTTGATGAATACAATTGGTGAAAGTATAGTGAAAGCTTGTTCCTGGCTTCTTCCTTGAACTTGATCAGGTTTCAGCTTATTTTACTTCCTGTTCAGTTGTGGAAGAAGCACGTCAACAGAGCAGCGAGAAGGAAATCATGTGTGATCCAACTAGAGTTTATGTGTAATAAGTCTAAAAATGTAGGTCCAGGCTAAGATTGATTTTGACAATGATATTTAATGTCCATTTTTCACCTTTTGAAATTTCTTTTAACATCATAAAACATACAGGAGTGACTTTATTTGTGCCCTCAACTGCAGATACACTTATACATACTTTATTGAACTTAATATTGATTCTACAGCACAAAGAAATAAAAATATCTGAATATTTGTATGTATCTTACAGTCTTTTTGGAAATACCGTTGTCACAGTTTCATGTTGCATGCTGCATATGATCTTAGCTCTGTGGGTGGAGCAATATTTGGAACCATTAATCAGTTGTCAGAGAGTTGGCACAGTTCTCTTTAGACAAACAGAGTTCCCTCACATAATGTAGTTGCTCTGCACACACAGCACAATCTAAATGTCAACAGTTTGGGCTTTTTCCTGTTCAGGGTGCATGAAATTCAAACACAAAGTCCATTTCTGTGGAACTTTAGCCAACTATGTATCGCTGTAGCCCCAAGCAACTATTACTCTTACATGTGTAGTAGATTCATCATGTGGTGCTAGATGTCACTGTTAAGTGTTTTTCTCTAAAGCACCTTACCCTATGGGCACACATGTTGGTTTATCACACTCTCCTCCTCAGTGTAAGTGAGTGCTCTTATCAAAACAAACAGTGGGGGAGTCCTGCTTAAGCTCAAGGTTATAGATCTTTCACAGCACCCTCAGTTTCCTGTCTCAGCCTCTATACTTTCCCCTGTTTATCAGAGTGAAAGGGTGGCCCGCACCAACCATCTCTCATTGACACAGCGAGACTCGGCTCATCACCCCAGCTACTGGGATCAAGCGAGCAGCAGGATATTGCAGTCGGCATCAAACTAAACAGTAGATGCTTCCTGCACAAATGATCTCCACACTGAAGCTATTTGATGTGACAGTTGAAACACTTGAACTCAGGGCCGGCCTGTGGAGAGGGGCGGTATCCGAGAAGGCTGGGTGGGCCAGGGCGGGTGAGTGGGTGCTGACCTAAAGGGGTTTCCGTGATTAGGAGCCTTGTTCACCTCTGATTGCTGCGGGTCACTGCAGGTGAGCGCAAGTGCTCGGAAGGAAGTAATTTTCCCTCTGGAGCTGGTTACCTGATTGTGTAAGTAGCTGATCTCTGACACTGACCCAGGTCCTAAAACATATCGCAACACGAGCCTCAAGCTGTTTGTGATTCAGAGGCTCAGGTTTTTTTTATGTACGTATGGATAAACGTTTAAGTGCCTGCTCAGACAGAAAATAGATTTACAGTATAAAACTGTTGATGTTTGTTTTCTCATAATTAATACCAATTCAACAAAATGTGTCAGACACATTTTAACTTTGTTAAATTGCAAAAAATGGAAAAATCAATTATTTGTGAACACAACTCTTGAAATGACTCAGAATGGTAAAACAGATTTCACACCCATCATAGTCTCTTTCAGGTGTATTGTATTGTATTGTATATATATAAATGTCATACAAATACAATTTTGGATCAAAGTATTCTCAGTTACAATGGCATATACACATACACATGAGTAATTGCTTATTGTAGAAGATTTGACCTTTTAATAATTTACGTAATCCTCTGTAGTAACATGTAATCCACCATCTTTGTGGGATTAAAACAATACTATAACATCTTATACCTCAGTCTGAAATACTTTGTCTCTCTTTCCGTCCATTCTTTACAGGAATAGATCAGCTGCTTTCTGGCTATAAATAATAAAGGATACTGTAATCCACTTGATAAATATCAAGCAGAATACAGCAATCAGCTGAAAGCAATTTGCATGTCTCTGCTCAAGCCAGCGGCTCATGATTTTCTCTCCTGTCATCTATCACCGACCACACGCTTGGGCCAAAATACACAATACCCCTAAATTGCTGTCATATGGAGTGCAAACCCTGAAAAAAATACTTCATTTTTCTTTGTCCATACTTCAAATAAACTTGTATTTGTTGTATAACTTTTTTTTTTCTTCTCTCCAGTGCAGCAATTCAGAGCGCGGTATGGTGTAATGTCCCATTTCCTTTGTTTGTTGAAAGCCAGGCTAGAGGACTGTAATCAAGACTGGTTTGATCTTGCGTGGATTCAGCCTGTTGAGCATTGAACAGTGTTACATAGTGAGTAGTAAAACACCAAAATATAAGTTTCCTCAAGAAAACATTCATGGCATGAATCTGTCTCAATTGTTTTTGCCTTATACTCGGTTAACTGCTTAAAAAGTAGAAGCTTTTCAACATTTCAACAGAACTTGAAATAAATTGACTTTGACAGGCTGTTTATAAAACAGGTAAAACAATGCATATTTTAAAGCCCTTTTTTAGACAGATTGTTTTTAGATCCAATCGTTTTCTCAAACATCTCAAACAATATTAACATAGACCACGGCGGTAAAAGTTCTACAGAAACAAGATAAGGCTGCTGTGTTGCATTAAGGCGATGCTCCACCTTTCTCCAAACATTTTCTTTAGGTATACATGCCGAGCAGAGCATCATTCACCCTGAGACATGCCTTTGTGCTGCTTCTGTGTGAAATAGTGTTTGAGTCAAGCCCACTGCTTTCTGTCTGCTGCTAACCCAAAATAATCAGAGCAGTAAGGGAAATGAATGAATGGAATGTCTAAGGAGTGATTAAAATACAACACAGAGCTGTATATTTCCACATGCTGGTAGTCAACCTAAACAGCAGCATGTCTTCTCCACTTCTCCTTAGCCTATTTGTTGATTGAACAATGGCAGATTGATACAAATAAATAAAATAAATTAATAAAATAAAATAAATGTAAGAAAATTTGCAAGTTTGCCCATGTAAGATTCAAGGTTAGCTTGTGTGAGATTGTCAATTTTTAATCAATGATTTTCCAGTGAAGTGTTTTTTTAACATACATCCTTCTCTATTTTGCATGTCATGACTTAATTTTAAATAATAATGGAAAAATGAATGAATCAGCTGTTGTTTATTTGTGACATGAGGACCACACCTTCCAAACATGCTTGTTGACGTAAGTTTGCCCTCATGTGAACCTCGTTGCACCTCACAGCCACAGAAAGCAGGATGGCCCACGTCATACATTGTTGACATACCACTCACAGACGTGTCCACTGGGGCTCATTGGATGAGAGTAATAGCTTTTGCATGTGGTGGTTTGTTTTTATTGTGGTGATGTGCTGACATGTGCACCTCCACAGAAGCAACAGGTGACCCATCCACTGCCTCAACTATTGTCAGCTTACTGCTGTCTCTTTCATGTTTCCAAATCCATGTGCGGACACAAGATCAGACCACACTGGTGTCTCATGCAAAATCTTTCTTTCCACAGATATTTTCATTTTGTTTGTGCTGTGGGACTATCAATTATCCCACAGCACATTAGTGGTCTTCTTGGATCAAGAACATGCATCATTCCTATTAACTAAAATACAAATAGATAAAAACTAAAAGTTTTTAAATTCATTGCAATATTGCAATTTTTTTCACAAGCTCAATAAGAAAATAAGAAAAAGCTTGAAACATGAAATGTTCTATTTTGGATTTTAGACAGAATTAATGCAACATATTACATGTTGTGTGGTCACAGATTTAGTTCCTTGATATTTTCATTCCTTCTGTTCTGATTTAAGGAAAGAGACCTGCACAATGTTGACAAAAAATATTTTTAAATTGCAAGAAATTGCAGAATTTTGTTTTTTTTTACTGTAACAAAGAATCTCTATAAAGACAACACACTAATATAAAAATATGATTTCATTTTTGTCTGGTTGTGCAGTATTTTTTAGTGAGGTATGACCTTGAATATAATAATAATAATAATAATAATAATAATAATAATAATAATAATAATAATAATAATAATATAGTATATCTCTGCCTGCCTCCTACAAAAAGACATACGCATGTTCTCCCTGGCTATGTTAGACCCATCAGCAACAATAGCTGCATCAGTCTGCTTGTCTAAAGACTCCTAAAATGCTTTAAATGGTCAAAAAGTGTCCAGAACTTGTCAAAAATCATCATTCTGGGACATTAGACCTTAATGGAGGTGAAATAACACTCTTTTCCGTCTTTAAGTGCCCCTGCCTGTCGTCCAGCCCACTTCAAACTGACCCAGTTCAATCCAACAATTACAGTTAATGCACAGAAGTGCATTACATGAACAATGTGAGTGAGACTATGTTACATGTAGGAGCCCAGATGCCGTTTAAAGTGATCAATGGTTATTGATGGAAACCTCTGCTTTAGTTATTTTGATTCTCTTTATTCTCGCTATAAGAATGAAGAGTAAGATGAGTGTTAAGTGTGTTTCTGACCAGAGGAGCACTGGTAAAGTTAATGTGACGACACAACCATCTTCCTTGAAATATATTGTTTGGCCTTTGCTTACAACATATCACACATTTTACAAAGGTATGGATGAGATTTATTTAGGTTTTCACTTGCATGGCTTAAACCTAATGTCTTTGCAATCACTATTTGGAAAGTACAGGAAGTGTGATTGGCCATTATTGTTTTAGATCTAAATTTACCTTATCTATTTGTTTTATCACAAGAGTCAATTACAATAATAACAAAGAGAGTAACTAAAAGAGTCCTATTCCAGATCACTGTGTAATCGTCAGCTGTGACACAACAGAAGCTGGTAATGCCAAATTATGCAGTATTGTGTTTATGGAAAGTGAAAAGAATGAATGTTTGATCAAGTCGCCTTATCCCCAGTGAAAGCCCCGTGTGTGGGTCCAGTGGCAGCACCACGTCCAGAGAGTAAACTGGGTGTAAGCTTTAACAGAGAAACAGAGGACCTTGCAGAGTGGGAGGGTCACTAGTGCTCTGCTTTGATTGTCTGAGTAAATCCAGGCAGAAGTTGGATTCTTTTACACACAAGCAAAAAGAGGACAAACTTTTCCATTCCCTGGAGAAAGTTTTTTTGTTTTTCTGTCGTGATGTTTTAGAAAAATGACAATTTACTGGAGGAGAAAACTTATTGGACTGTGTTTTCTGCGCGGAGATTTTTTAAGTATGCAGTTCTTTTATTTCATCACAGACCAGCTCTTCATATTTCAGTGCCTCCAATATTTATGCAGTAGATGTTAATTAACATATCCTAATGTGCATTCGTGTTGATTTTGTGTAAATGAAGGACAACACAAAGTCGGGATTGGCACCAAACCGCATTTTGGCACTTTGTGAATGCAGCTGTAATCACCAGGGGAGCCTCAAGTGCTTAAATGGTCCACCAGGACAAAGAGACAATCAAGCTTCTTTATGTCTCAAGATCAGCTGCAGTTTCTGCGCATTGTCTGTTATGAATAGCGCGATCTCCAATTGAGCCTCTTCAGTTTGGAGATTTGTCGATCTTCGATTATACACCTATTGAAATTAGGATGCGCCACTTTTTTCTCTTAGCTTGGTGGCTCGGTTGGCTTTTTTTGATTGACACGTGAAATTGACACTTGGGTAGCCTCTTATCAAGTGAAGCATTTCAATCCAGCACTAATTGCAGATATAGTGCCATCCTTTCTTTTCTCGGTATTTGATTGCATGGGAATATAACCACCTATTGCGCACAAGAGCAACGATCGATCATTGATAGTTTTTTCCCCCTCTAATTGCATCAAAATGTCTCTTGTTGCCAGGCTTTAAATGCAGCAGAAACAGTTATTCGTTGTTTTGGACCGGATGTAGTGTGGGTTGGGGCAGAGATGCCTAATGTGCAGAGCAAGCTCCATCTTCTCTCCAAATAGGCAACGTTCGGGACCTGAAAATGGTGAGTCATAAACATCTGGATGGTGAGCTTTTCTTTCCCTTCTCTTTATATCTACGGGAGTTTCTTTGAGCCCCCTTTTGCTCTAACTTTGTTCCCACTGGACCACCCCGACAGCCTGGTCCCTGCCTGGGCGCACACCGCAGACTCAATCGAGGCTTGACCCAAACTACTAATCATTTTAAAGAGGGCTGTGGTGCAGGGGTACCACTAGTGGATTGCGCCCCGTTAAGATGTGCATTATTTAATCACAAAACAAAATTGGGAATTTTTAATCAACGTGGCGTTTTATTGGCAACTCGTCAGCTTTGATTGTACTTGTCTTTAATCATTTTGTTTGAGGAGATCCCAGAGTGTTTCCTTGACTTGACCAGTGTGCGTGCGTACGTGTGCGTCTGTCTGTGTTTAGTCGAAGCCGGAGGTAAAGAAGGAGTCCAGTGAATCCAGTCCATCCGAGGCCTCGTGTCTCTGCTCCCCTCCGGCCAACAAGAACCAGTGCGCGAGCTGCGGCATGGATATTCACGACCGATACCTTCTCAAGGTACCATCCAGCGTTTATATAACAAGACTAATCATTATTAATCTCTAGTAGCATGTGTTACAGTCGTACAGGCTGTAACATAGACTGTTATTTTTCAATGTTACACGTGCTTCAAGTGCATGCCGTTGTTTCTGTTAAAATTTCTAAAGTCTTGAGCTCCACTTAAACCAGGAGCTGCATGTTTTAGATCTAAGTCTCTGCTCTGATGCGCTGATACGGGTGTAACTGTGACAGGTGAACAACCTGAACTGGCACTTGGGCTGTCTGGAGTGCTCTGTGTGCAGGGCGTCTCTGCGTCAACACAGCAGCTGCTATGTCAAAAACAAAGAGATCTACTGCAAACTGGATTACTTCAGGTAGGTCTGATTCTGACTGTGTTTTATTTATTTTTATTTTTTTCCTAGGCTATTTAGTTGTTCCACGTTATAAAGAAAAAAATAAGGAAAGAAAACACTCATTCAATAATGAAGGCCACGTCTTAATAATGTTTAAAAAGACTATATTATGCGAGTTCTTAAAAATTTAGGCTAACCAAAAACATCGAAAAACAAATGTGTTCTATTACTTCCCAACAACTAGAGGGGTGTGTGTTTTCTTGTTAACTTTGTGGGAAAACAATCACAAACTATTGACATTTATTTTAAATTTCAATTGTTTTAACGTAAAATGTACTCACTGTGTTCAGAAACATAACGGCCAATATATACCCTAAAGCTCAAAGACCAATAGGACTATATCCAAAGCAACAAAGTAAATAAACATTTAAAACATTCTGATTTTTCTGTTAAAATAAAATAAAATAACAATTCCTGTTTGCTTTAAGACCATTCTCTTATGTATTATTGTGTAGGCTAGACTAAAGTGTGAGGGGAAACATCGAGTTTCAGTCTTAAATGGTCACTTAATTGATCGTGCGTCAAAACTGGCCTATTGCCTTGTTCATCGAATTGTACAATGGCTGTTGATTGTTTCTTAAAACGTGCTTTTTACAGACTGGGGTTAGAGGAAATGCCACGGGTTTACTAAAATAAGATTTTTTATATATTGTTTATGAAAGTAATAGCATAGGCCTAAAGGGCGATGTGGTGGCGGTCTAAAGATTAACATTTTTTTCAGCTTGACCTTGTTTTAAATTGTTTATTAGACTCCGCACATTTACCAATAATGGGCCTGTTTGTAGGCTACACTTAGCGTAGGCTATCCACTGGGTTTGTTTAGTCTCCTAACGCGAAACAATGGGTTCTGCTTGTTAGGCCTATACTCTGTCCAGGCGACAGCTGTGCAGGCCTGCTGCTGCTGCGAGGGGTAGCCTAGCCTACAGTCTGCAAACCTCCGGTAAAAATGTAGCCTACTGTCTTGCACAGGATAAAATGGTGATTCAAATGTGTTGTCGTCTGCGGCAAGTGGTCTAAAAGCCCACTTAAACGCTGGGAGAGAAAAAATGTTGCTGTTTAGGTTTATTTATTGCGCGTTATTACAATTTAAACCCACGATTTAAACTTAGGAGGAGCGTTAAAGTGTGCTGCCCTTCACGTTTTATTTAGCGGAAGAATCATTTGTAACGTTTCAAAATAAGTGGTTCGGTCTTGTTACTAAAGTACTGACAAAAGAAAATTCCGTGTCATCTTTTCTAATTTTTGTTATCTGCTAAATACAAAGTATGTGTTATATTGTATTGGCATGCCAACTTGGAAAAAATAATTTGATATTTACTATTTAAGGACTATATCATAAAGCATAGGGTATCTCATGGAAAAAACTCTATTTATTTTATCAGTTCAGTAGCCAGGAGATATAGTTGAAACGTGTGAAAAAGTGACAAATACACAAAATAAAATCCCTGTCGTTGGTCCTTTAGCTCTGGCTCAATCCAACCTTCACTAATCTGTTGTGCTATTTCCACAGTAGGTTTGGCACAAAGTGCGCCCAGTGTGGTCGACAAGTGTATGCCAGTGACTGGGTGCGACGGGCCCGGGGCAGTGTGTACCACCTGGCCTGTTTCGCCTGTTTCTCCTGTAAACGGCAGCTGTCCACTGGAGAGGAGTTTGGCCTTGTGGAGGGCAGGGTGCTCTGCCGCAGTCACTATGACACCATGCTGGACAACCTCCGTCGTGCTGCTGAAAATGGTATAGGATTAGCGCCCCTGTTGTTGGTATCTTTACAATCTAACTGATTTTAATCATTGGTATGTGCTAATTTACTGTGCTTATTCACAGGCACAGGACTGACATTGGAAGGAGCCTTGCCCTCTGATCAGGACTGTCAACCTAAACCAGCCAAAAGAGCTCGGACCTCCTTCACAGCAGAACAACTACAGGTGCTTTCAAATCTGATGTTGTTTTTTAAATTACATTACATTTTCTACATAATGTCTTATCATGCATTGTTCCATTAGTCTGTCTCATGGAAGTCTGTTTTTCCCCAGGTCATGCAGACACAGTTTGCCCAAGATAATAACCCTGACGCCCAGACGCTGCAGAAACTGGCAGAAATGACAGGACTCAGTAGGCGAGTCATACAGGTGGTGCCCACAAACCCTGACATTATATCATTGTGCAGTTAACGTCTTGGGTTTTAAACTCTTGGCTAAAACAAAATTACATTTTCAAGAGTAGGCGGTAAAATAAGACACTGAAGTTTATGTTTCAGCCTTCTTAAAATACACAGAGTAAAAATATATCTGTCATATCTCAAGTTGGAACTTTATCCTTTAGCCATCAGTATTGATAAAATAATTAGTATTGATAAAAGGATGTTAATAGTTGTTTAGTGATGCTGTCAACAACTTTCCCAGGTTTGGTTTCAGAACTGCCGTGCCCGACACAAAAAGCAGCCTCCACTGAACAGCTTCCCCCAGAGTGCTCCACTGTCTCGGATGCCTCCATCGCTGCCAGAAGATGTTCACTACTCGCCATTCAGCAGCCCTGACAGACCACATCTCCTGGCCCTGCATGGATACTTGGACAGTAAGTGAGAGCTGCTTTTGTCATTGTCATTTCAATAACTGAAAGGTTTTTTTTTATATTGTACATTTGTGCAAATATTACTGCTTGTCCGGGTCTAAATAATTATCATATTCTTCTGTAGTTGTGCAATTTTAAAAGTTTATAAAAATACACTGATCCCTATCTGATCCACTCCACCTATTAATATACCCTCTTGTTTTTTTTTCTATTCAGGTCACCCGTTCTCTGTACTCACTGCCCCAGGACACTTGACCCATCCCTCCATCTCATTACCACAGCTACCCATCAGCCGCTGATGACCTCCGCTTTGTTTTTCATCCATACCACTACTAAGATATTGTGAAAAGTCCTTTGGGACCTCCTGTTACTAACCTGCTCTTTTTGGGATACTAATCCTTGGGCCACAGAAGATCTGATTCTTCAGCGTGATGAGACTGCTGAGCTAAACGTATTGTCTGTCGAAAGAGACCAGACTGGACACAGAACAGAGAAGACCACTTGCATTTTTACTTCCTGTGGTGATGGAGCATTTCATCAGGTCAGAACGCCTTTTTTCTAATTCATGCACAGCGTTTGTTTGTTGCTGAAATGTGAGCTTTGAAAAGAGGAATGTTGTAGCAGTATTTAAACCTCAGCATTTTTGTATCAAGAGAGTGAGCACACTTTCAGCATTGCTGTTTGGTGTTGTATTGTCGTCAAAATGGAAACACTTATTTATTATCAAACTTCAGAAATGCACTTTTAAATGTGATAGTACAGTGGTTGTACATTGTAAATATGTCTTTCAATTTAATAAATGGTTCTGTAATGAAAAAGTATCTGCGCCAGAGATGGTTGATTTAGCTGTCACTCAGAAAGAAAGCGCCTTTTCAAAGAGGCAGCATTAGATAATAGGAATACCCATCTCCAGTAGAAGTACATGATATCAGGACACTATTGCTCTCAAGCTCATGGAAATAATAAATGTAAAGGTTATGTGTCAGAGGCCAAGCAAGTACCCACTGTAACCTGTTATTACCAGCATTATCTACAACAACAGCCACACATTACGTTCAATTTACATGCAATTTTTTTAAAGAAAAAATGTGATCAATGACACAGTGGAAACCATTGCAGACATTTTCACCCAAGTGTATATATTGATCGAGCAGTTTATTAGCCCTATTTACCCAAATTAGCTACAATTGTTACATTGATTAATAGCACTTAAAATGCGGTAATGTGAATAAGAAATGGGATTCTTTGACCTAAAGGATTTAGTTATGTCTGAACTCTTTACTTGACATCAATATGCTTTTTAGAAATCAGAAATAAATTCTTACTCTGTGCCACACCCACTCACTTTGTTTAGAGAAACTCAGAGGAAAGTGCTGAGGATGGAGACCACAAACTAATGAATGCACTGACATTTGAGACGAAACACTGATTGTCTTTTTGCTGCCAAAAGAGGTCATTTGATCACTTGTATTTTTCTCACTGTTTGCAAGACAAGCGTTTATATAGTTTAGTTCCCCAAATCTTTTAAAACTTTTTTTTTTCAGAATAACAGAATCACATAAAATTATCTTTATTCTGTTTCAAATAGCTTCATTCATAATAGTATGGTCTCATAGAGTTGTGGTTTGGGAGTCAGATATGACTTTTCTAACCTTGTCTTGCCCTACACAGACAGCTGAACAGCAGATAAAACACACACACACACACACACAATGGTTCTCTTATACTTAGAAATGTTTAGTTAAAATATCCCAACTTTGACTACTCCAGGTGTGTGTGAAAGTACTTGTCTAATGGATCACTGTCTGATTGTGATTACCAGCTGTTTAATGTGTACAAATGTAGTTTATTTTTATTTTTATAGCAATTAAAAAATACTCTTGCTCTTTCCCAAACTTTCCCATAAAATCTACTTTTAAATGTCTCTCAATCACTTCCAATCAGTTGGTTTCAGAAAGAAACCTGTTCAGCAAAGCGATGCTCCTCCTTATGAAATCTAAGAACAAAAGGCGTCTTCATGTTGAGCTGAGAGATGATGATCAGTCTGACACAGTTTGGGCCACCTGCCAGCACTACGCTGTAAAAAAAAAAAAACACACTTTTCTTCCCCTTCTCCGATACCAACGCTTAAGGCAGCATTGAGACATGACTCCCTCTACGCACAAGCATCCCAGAGTATTTAAGCCGTCCCCGTTTTCTCATCATGTCATGTGTATGCCTCTATGATTGGCAGCCTCAAGTGGTTGCAGATGAAAGCAGGCCCCCCATGCTAATGAATAAGTCCCTGATTGCAGAGCTGCTCGCTTGCTGAATTACAGCGTCGCCTAATGAGCAGATACACTGCAGTGCCCCTCGTCACTGCTCATTCAAATCTCTCCCCTTCACACTGATGAGCTCTCCCCCTGCACAACAGTCAACAAAACCTCTGTGCTAGATTGCAACGTGAGACATCTTCATCATCAGCACCCTCCTCCTCAAGTTTATTTCAGATGGTGCCATATGGCTGGCTTGGTTTTCAGATATTTTTTTCCTGCAATACTTGAGGATATTGTTTTATTGATTTGATGATACCATTCACTGTCTTTGAATGGCTGATGAGCACTACAATGTCTAATTTTCTCTTAAACAGAGAAATCCTTGAATCCTGGATAAGGACATTTCAAAAGCAGACAACCCTAATCACAATAATAATGGTTTTAATTAAAATTATGTCTTGTATATTAAGTAAGTTTGTACAATTACAGTAAGTACAATTGTGTAGTTAAGGTATGAAATAGGTCTGATAGAACAGAAACTAAAGAATACATTATAACGTAAGTCACTGATATTTGTCAGCGGTTTCATAATCAGCAGGAATTACAATAAATATGGAATGCAGCTAGAAGTAGTTAATGTCCTATATCTGGACAAAAACAATGCATATAATGCTTAAGTTGTATTTTGCCTCTCAATATTTCTATAATATGACATTTACCAGCTCTGGTAATATGTTTCATAATTTACAGTATTATTCATAGTAATAGTTTATTGTAATTGGTGAGGTACTTGACCTCTACCAAAAACACAATTTGAGCTTTTGTAATATTAGTTACAGTTCAGTACACCTCAAACAACATTATTTAACACTTAAGAAGCAAATAGGCCAGAACATAGTGCAGCTTCACTGTGGCTAACAGTGTTTGGCTTCACTGTGGATATTGCACAGACCTAACCCTGGCCATAATAGCCCTGAACACTCAATGCAGTGTCAGGTTTCCAAACAAAGCTGAAACAAAGCAAAGTGAATGAAATGGAGTCTGGACTGATGGATGGTACATTGTGTGCTATGCTGAGAAGTAAACAGCAAAACTTTTAATGTGTAAACCATGACTGTTACAGTAGCACACAACCACATCAGGAGAGCTGACGAAAAGCAAGGATATAACAGAAACATATGATTCACTAAACCCAGGCTAACAGCCAGGCTGCACTATGAAAGAATAAACACAGGACTGTATAGCAGGTTTCCAGAATGTGTTTATTTTGGGGGGACCAAAGTGAGTTTCTTACACATACTTATACTATACTGATTAATATGAAGCAGAATCTGGATCTGAAACTATCTCCTGGAGGTAAAGACGTCTCTGATTGTAGAGCATGTGAGGACAGATGGCGGCGCTATAGTACAACTTAAAGTCCTGTAGTTGTGCAGTCATATGATTGTAATAGCATTAAGCCCTATTGTACAGAAAGAATGGTGGTATTGTGCAGTTTACTGTCATAAACTCCTATGTGCTGTCAGAGTTCATCACATTTAGCTTTTAGACTTTGTTCAAGAACAAACCCTAATTAAGGAATGTTAGTTAAAAAATAACATGAGAGACACAGTGACACATAAAATAAATGCAATGTAAA
Source organism: Perccottus glenii (assembly GCA_024416835.2). Taxonomy (NCBI): domain Eukaryota; kingdom Metazoa; phylum Chordata; class Actinopteri; order Gobiiformes; family Odontobutidae; genus Perccottus; species Perccottus glenii. The sequence continues at coordinate 23,734,882 of CM044556.2, read as the reverse complement.
AAAATATACAATTGTGAATTTATTTTGATAAATAATTATGTTTTTGTGTAAAGTACATAATGTAGTACGACTTTATACCCACAAGGTGGAGACATTTTATTGCCATACAATTACAATTATGCCGGGTCCCTACCAGCAGTGCTTAATTTGTAAAGCTGGAGGTTGAACATAGAGATAATATTTAGGAGACTTATTCCCAACACTGAGAAGGAAAAAATTGTAAAGGAACATACGTTGTTATGAAGACTGCATTATAGCTTTCTGGATCTAAGGGATGCCATTTTAACAAACTAATAGGCAATTTCTACAGGTTATAAATCAGAGTTAAAAATGTTTTTTTTAAAAAGGCCATATTAACGTTTACCTTAAGAAACGTCTCCTGAACAAAAACAGTTGCAGGATCCATTCAAATAGTCCTAGTCCCGATATGGGAGGTGGGTGAATATATTCTCCTGTGTTCCCCACAAATTAAGCACTGCCTACCAGATTACATATCTATGTGCCCGGATATTGCCTGAGACCATGAACGTTCACGTGGCAGTGGATCTTAGGCCTTTACTTTGACATAAAGGTAGCTTTATCAACTCCACCGCCACAGTGTTGGAATCTCTGAGGAGATGGCAAATGTGGTTTCTTTTGTTGTGATTTGGAGATGATTCACCCTCATTGTGCTTAGACCTGGAGAGATTCCTTTTGTCTTTTGTCCTCCTTTTCAACAGAAATATCATCATAATAACTAACTAACTATCTTATAGTGATTTATGGATTACATTTTCAATAACATGATGAGACATATATCAATATATCATGCACATTGAACACTATAGATGTGTCTGAACCCTGAAAGAAATTCTAGTTGTCATAGATTATAACCTAATCATGCATATGGCATTCTTTTTTAGATCAGGTTAGCATGGTGGTTGGCACTCCTGCCTCACAGCAAGAATGTCCAGGGTTCAATTCCCATCCTGGGCAGGGCCTTTCTGTGTGGAGTTTGCATGCATCTCCACGTGTCTGCATAGGTTTTGTCCGGGTACTCCAGTTTGCCCCACCACTAAAGACATGTACAATATAGGACTACAGATGGAAATTAGCTGCTAAGATATAATCAGGTACAATTGACATTGTACACTGTTCTAAAGTACACAAATCTAATAGCGCTTTCCCATTTAACTTAGGGATGTGAGGGAGTGGCACGCTTATACTGCACTTAACCAGGTCAGTGCTGCAGTGTGATCTGGTATTCCTCCGGAGAGTAACTCTCAGAGGAATTAAGAATAATGATGTTGTTTTTTTTTTCAATGCAGTAGCAGGTTTGAGAGGCCTGAGGGGTAGAGAAACTCTCCTGTACACGGTAATCTCCATCAAAGCCAGGTTTCTAGTTCCAGTTTAGCCCAACCAACGCCCAACATTTCTCATAGCATTTCTCAGGGGTCTATACTTTCTATTCATTCTGTCCACCAATTGTTCCTGCTTCCTCCTCCTCTCCTGATCCCACAGGGACGTCCTCAGGTGAAGTCACTTTCTCACATTGCTATGCATTGTGTCTCCAGCTCAATGGGGTCAGTGTTGAGACAGCAGAGCCTCTTTTTGCAACAAGCCGCACCGGTTTACACCTGAGCAGCTGGGTCAGAAGAAGACCTCCGGAGGTTGATGTCACTGCAATGAGCAGTCGTACAATTGTCCCATTAATTGATCTATAGCTTAAGTCCAATCTTTATTTAAACTCCTATCACTAGAGCAGGAATGTACTGGTTCTGTCATAGCTCTCCTGTTATGTCTATCACTCTTTTAATTAATGCATTTGATTTATAATGCACTTTTTTCCAGAGACTCAAAGCGCTCACATTATTCATTCACTCCACAGTCACACTGGTTAGCTACATCTGTAGCCCCAGCTGCCCTGGGGCAGACCAACAGAGACGTAGCATTTTGCGCCTAGGGCCTCACCGGCCACCACCATACATACTCACACATTCATACACCAGTGCAAGTGTCTTGCCCAAGGACACATTAACAGTATGAACTGTGGGGAGAGCGGGATTCGAACCGCCAACCACAAGGACTACCGCTCTTCCACTGCGCCCACCCCTGTAGGTGGTGAAAAAAACAAATTTTATGGTAAAAGGCAAGCATATTATCAGAAAGATCCTTTTATGCCATATTTTTTATTATTTTCAGACCAAAAACAGAACCATAAAACCATTTTAGTGTTTCAAAATACAGTATAATATATTCATATCTGCAAAATATTAATAAAAACACTATTGAAAAGTGAAGGTGAGTCACCGCCCTAAATATTCTTGATGAAAATAAAGCTTTATTGGGGTCTCAGGAGTCTCAGAGGCAACAACATTTCTAAATACTATGACATTCTGTGAATCTAAAAGTATGACTCACTGGCTGGTGCTTTCATTGGCCCACAGGGTGTCATGAGGCACTGGGATTGAAAAAACACTACCAGTAGCTCCACCCTAACATAGAGCAGAGTCACTGCCTCAAAGCCACCAGTGAAATTTGGTCTTTTAGCAACAGTTACTTGCAGCTTCAGGTTTGAAACCTGACAGAGGAGCACCACCACAGCCTGCACAGTCAAGACTGTAAGTATTCTTTGCAATCTTCAAGTTTGTGTTTGCTCTCTACTGTGTTGGTTTTTATGTGTTGGTTCTATACTGTTTTTATTAAGTTTTGTCCATGTCCATACTGCAGCGGACACCATGGCCTCTACTCTGTCCGTGCGCAGCCACTCAGTTCGTCAGCCATCCTTCTCCAGTATGTCTGTTCGAGACAGTGGGCGCAGCATCCGCTCTAAGCCTTCTGTCTCTGCTCTTTCCACTATGGGCACTCTGTCTCGCTCTGTCTCAATGGGCAATGGCCTCAACAGCCTGTCTTTCAATGGGCTGGGTGTGGGTGCCAGTGAAAAAGAAACCATGCAGTGTTTGAATGACCGTCTGGCCAATTACCTGGACAAGGTGCGCTCGCTGGAGAGGTCCAATGCTGAACTGGAGGTGAAGATCAAGCAGCTAATGCTAGAGAAGTCACCAAAAGGGCATGACATTGATGGGATGATGGCCCAGGCACATGCCATTGGACAAGAGGTTAGTGGTTGTCACCCAATATTCTATGCAAGGCAAGGCAATTTTATTTATATAACACAATTCATACACTGGGTTATTCAAAATGCTTTACAAAAATAATTTATAATAAAAAACATATGAAAAAAAATTAAAGATGAGTGCAGATTAAAAACACTTTCAGTTGTCCTTACTGAATGTAGGCGGAGCTAAAGAGGAAGGTTTTCAACTTCCCCATGAACATTGTAAAAAAAAAGGTTTTAAATTATAAATATATCTAGATCTGAATATTCATAACTGCTATTGTATAGTATGTATATAGTGTGCTTGTTTTGCAAATAATAATCTTGTAATTAATAATTTGTGACTGCTGATGAAATTGGCCAAAAATATTATTTTATGACACTTTTTCACACTTTTAATCCCATTCTTGAGCGAACCTCCTCTTGAACTGAAATGCAAATGGAAACTGAAATGTAACATTTAGGTGTGAACAAATGTTTTCTCATGCTTTGTACCTCAGGTCAGAAAGAAGACACTGGAGAATGCTCGTATCATGCTAGAGATTGACAATGCCAAACTGGCCGCTGATGACTTCAGGGTCAAGTGAGTGTCACAGAGTGGTCCTGTTCTTGTACGTGGCTGTGAGTGTTCACAAGGGAGTGCCAGACTGCAAAGCAATGTGAATAAATGACTTTTCTGTCAGCATGTGAAATAGGAAAGCCATTCCCACGGTTTTCAGGCAGCGGCAGAAGAACAAGTGGTTCATAATGTAGCACAAGATGTGATTGATGTGCAGGTCAGACAGATTGAACTGAGAGTCAAAGAGAGGTGGTCACACAGGTTGATTTTCACAATGTGCTGATGGTATGTTTGTATGTAGGATGTGGCAGTTGGCAGTTAACAGTGATTTATGGCATTAGCAGCAGAGTGCACATGTATCACACAGTACCTGCAATTTCTCTCATGGCACATGGTGTCCTTACATTCTGTGATGGTTTATCACACCCACTGCTAGCCTACTTCAGAGGAAATAAATACATCTGATTTAAAGATATGTATGTTAAAACATGATCCAGTTTTTTCTGTTATTGGAGATACCAATGTCATATTGTAAGTCTGTGTACTGTTCTGACTCCTGCATTGCTTTCTTGTGCAGGTGGGAGGCAGAGGCCACACTGGGTCAGTCAGTGGAGAGGGACTGTCAGGCTCTGAGGAGGGCAAAATCTGACCATGACCAGATCATTGCTACCCTGCGTGGCGACCTGGACAGTCTAAAGGAGGAGCTTTACTTCCTCAAGAAAAATCATGATGAGGTGAGAGCAAGAGATTAAGTCAAACTCAAGCAATGTCAGGGTGATCACTTTACTGTCAAATGCGGAAAGAATGTCTTGAACCCATGAATAAATAGACTGTCTTCTGAGCTACATGGCTGACAGATTTCTGCCATTCAGACATTTTGTGTAGATAATGATAAAACAAATACAAATAGATGATTTAAAAGCGCAGGGTGAATTTTTTTTTCTAAAGTGCTCTGTGAGATTTGGGAAGAAGGACCTGGAATCTGAATGAAGCATAATATTCTTAATTGTGCTTCATTAGTATGACCTGAGCCTTAACGACTCTCCCATCAGGAGTCACACTGCCCTTTCAAGGTAACAACTCTGAGACCAGAACAGCCTGGTCCAATCAGAGTTAGTTTTAGGTCAAACCCCTCCCTCTAGAGATAAAGTCCAGCTATCTTACCAGTTAAACTCAGAATTGAAAAAGTTGTAGAGCGATTGTCCTATAAACTGGAAGGTTGGCGGTTCAAATCCCTCTCTCCCCAGTTCACACTGTTGTTGTGTCCTAGAGCAAGACATTTAAATCACCTCTCCAGTGCCACTACACTGGTGTGTGAATGTGTGAGAATGGTTGGTGATGGTCGGATAGGCCGTAGCCACAACTCCAATGTGTGAATGTGGAGTTAATGAATAACGGACGGCCTATAAGCGCTTTGTGTCTCTTGGGAGAAAAGCGCAATATAAATCTAATCCATTATTATTATTGCTTTAACCTTGATTTGATTTATCCAGATGTCTATTATAGACAGCACAGGGAGTAGAGTCTAAAATCTCAGTCGTAAAAATTATATTTAAAAATAATAATCGAGTTATTGGTAAACTGTTTTGCCATAAGGTTGCACTAAGACAGTTCAGTTCAGTTTGCCTGGAAACAGTAATGTTTAACCATGTACAGTCTCTGTAATGTGATCATATGAGGTGTATTGACACACCTTTCCTTTTGTAGCCACTGTACTTCAAGATAGAAAGATAACACACATGAGCCCATTGAGCCAGAAGCACTGTGTTTAGACAGACAGGTGTGGTGTCCAGGATGTAGGCTGGGACTTGCAGGTGTAGTGTAGGAATATGTGGAACAGGTATTTACACAACATCCAGGTAAAAAAAGGGAAATAAGTGGGCTACAGAATTTACATGTAACAAAATCCTCACATGATAAATAATACACAGAAATGCCTTCTTCCAATAAAATCATTTCTCAGTAGACAAGAACTATTTTGTATCCTCAGTTATAAAGAAATTTGACAGGATAAAATATGTGTCTCAGGTTAAAATGTATGTATGCACTTCCTCTTGTTGCAGGAGATGAGCTCTCTGAAGCTGCGTCTGTCCAATGAACAGGTAAACGTGGAGGTAGACGCAGCACAGGGTCCAGATCTGGGGGCCATCATGGCTGAGCTGAGGGTCCAGTATGAAGGCATCGCTCGCAAGAACAAGGAGGAAGCAGAGACCTGGTATCTCAAGAAGGTCAGCCCATGCACCCAATCGTATGTTTAGAGAACTGCATTTGTCTCCAAAGAATTATGTGAATGATTTGGGGGGATGGGTGTTGTTACAGTTAGAAGCTGTGCAGTCAGAGGTGAAGGAGAGCAATGAGGCGCTGCGGTGTGCCCAAAGTGAGCTCAGTGAGAGGAGACGCTTCCTGCAGGCTCTGGAAGTGGAACTCGACAGTCTTAGGAAACAGGTACTAAAATAAAAAATGGCACTACTCTTTCTACAAACTGTCTCTGGGTGCAGCTGTTGTGCTTAAAGTACTATCCTTTGGGTTCATTCTTGCCCCATAGGCTTCCTTTATTGTGTCACGAACATCATCAATAATAATTATTATTATTATTAAAAGGTTTTGGTATACAAAAAAGTAGGAGCGATTAAATAGCCTTTTAGAGGGTAAGAGAGTTTTAACGGTGTTTTAATAGCAGTGAAAATTATACATATAAAAGCTTTAGTAATTACATGAAGTTGTACTCATTCACTGTTCATCAGGGCAGACAGACAGACATACTTAAATTGCCTTCTCATGAACATTTCCTGCCCACACCATATTTACCCGTAAAAAGTAACAGCTGCTTTTACATTGTCAACAGATGATACATAGTAATTTCTGCCCCGGTAATTGATCAGTGCCTCAAGATAAAAAGTGAAGAAGACAAATGTTTTGTCTGTGTCTTCCTGTGGATATGAATTAACCTGCACACTGTAATTGTACAGACAAATATAGCTTTGAAATGTTTGCTCAGGCTGAACAGCCAATATAAAGAGACATTATTGCGCTGACATTGCAGCTCTCTATGGTCAAGTGCTGAGGACTAAATGATGGAGCTGTACAGGTAAACAGTTAATAATAGTAAGTGAATGGTGCTGACAATAACATGTATGAACACTTTGTCCAGTATACACGCGGTGCAGGTCCCATCCAAAGCTTTACAAAAATGAACAGAAAATGATTGTTGTCTGTGTTCCTTTTTGTCAGGTAAATGTATTGGAGGGGAACCTTGCTGAGACAGGACATAAGTACTCTGTGGAGATGGATCGGCTTCAGGCCACACTGACACAAATGGAGGATGAACTGTCCCAGCTGCGTTTGGACATGCAGCGCAACAAGACAGACTATGAACAACTGCTGCGCATCAAGCAGAACTTGGAGATGGAGATTGCTACGTACAGGAGGCTGCTGGAAGGAGAGGAGATGTAAGAGTTAATCATGGCTAAAGCATTTATTTAAGATGAATACTTTATTGAGTCCACTTGATTGAAGTGTTGCCTTTAATGGATGCACTGGCCACTCTTTCTTGATTGTTTAAGTTGAATAATTACAGTCTTTTTATTCTCTCAGGGTTAAAGAGACACCTCCACCTCCTAAAAGTAAGTTCTGTTTTAGACCACAGTGTTCATGTAGTGTTTATATTTACAATTACACAAGACTGACAAAACACACTAATTATCTTGTGTCACAGAAGACCCGGACGTGCGGACAAGGAAGATAGTCAAAGTGGTCACTCAGACCATGATCAATGGGAAGGTGGTGGATGAGTCCAGCGAGGTGGAGCAGATTGAGGAGCGTAAAAAATGAGCCAGTGCCTAGACACAGGAAGCAAAGAGCTGGTTGAGGAATTTTTCTTTTGTTTTTGTCTTTCCTTTGTTGATCTTCCCTTTGTTAAGGTTTCAAATATCAGTTTATGTCAAAACATTGCCAAAGAAATGTACTGAATAGCAAATGGAAACAAACTTTAGATTTAAAGTGTTTTAACAATAATAAATTATGTACATATGAATATTAAATAAGGAAAACAAACAAATTGTTACTAGTGTGTTTGTGGTGTTTGTTACTGCATTAAGAATTTATTCATTCATTAATTTACTGTTAAACAAGACATTGTTAAATGCAATAAGATAAAGAGATTATGTTAATTGTTTTGTGTGGTAATGCTTTGTATCTGTTGCCAAATTCTTATTCATTTAATGGAATATGATATCATGAAATTGTTTTTATTATACAAAATGTGCTCACCATATTTTGTCTGACCCAAACATATGCCAATAAAGCAACTTAGCTTTTTATTGCAGATGAGTGATTCAACTAAGGTTATGCAGTGTCATTGTGATTGTGACCCTTTAGCAGAAATTTGAGCTCAAAGAGAAACTTTGACTGATACTGACTTCAGGACCAAGAAGGCTGAAACTGTAAAAAAACATGGTGTCTGGTAACAAGCCTTGTGTGTCTCAATGCTACACTTTGTATGTTGTACATAGAAACAAAATGAGACTTAAGGCTAATTTGAAACTATTATTTGTGAGTCAGAGAGACACCATGAAAAAGAAAATCCTCTGTGAAGAAAATATATTGTTATGTTTGTGAGTCACTTTGAATAAAGGCAATGTCAGATATCCAACAGTTATAATGACACAAAGAGTTGAGGCTTTGTTATTCAATCTATCTCTTATACATTTCTTAACCAATTGCAACTAATCATTACATGCATATGGTTTGATTGCAACCTTTTCATCTGTAGATTTAAAGCAGTTTGAAGAATTTGACCAGTCTCAGAATGGAAAGTGTGGTTGGGTTGAAGAACGGTATTTGTGCTACAATAATACAGCTGCGTATTTATTGTGTGTTTATTATATTAAATTATTATATTAAATATTTGAATTCCCTTATTTCTGTATTATTCCGTTTCCTCAATTTCAACATGTAAGCCTAATAAAACATAGTGTCTTTTTTTATTTTCTTTTTTCAGAAATTTAGTAGCTAACTATACTAACTAAGACAATTGGTTAATTTTACTGCATTTAACATAACCAGTGTCAGTTGTCACTGGACATAGTCTGCCTACAGCATAACATCAGCCAGACAGTTCACTCTAATGTGAAAAAAGTATGTAGCACAATAAAAACACATTCCCAGACTAAAATGTAACTTGTGTTATTCACCAATGCGTTAAATAGAACGTTAGAACGGTCAGTCCCAATGGCCTAGCAGATGAAACTGTTTTGTGATCCTGCAGACAGGAATGTTTCCCCCAGGCTGCTGTGCCTCCTGGAAAATATGCTGTTGTTTTTGATGCAGTTACTAGGGAAAAATGTGAACAGTTTAAAAACACTGTCATTGACAAATACGAGCCCATTGACTATAACTGACTCCACCATTCGTAAAGCTTGTTTCTCTTCTGCTAGAAAATAACAAAACAATATGTGGCCCTTTTCAACAAGATGCCATCTCTGTACCCTCTGTTGGGTTTTTGGGGAGAAACTTTGTTCAAAAAAGTTTTGACTCAAAAAAATTGTATATAAACAGCAAAATGAGAGATGTATCTTTTAAACTTCTGCATATAATGTATCCCACTAATCAATACCAGTTAAGATAAGAACTATTGACCCCAACAGCACATTTTGTAAAGTACACCCAAAACAATTAGTCACCTATTTTGGAACTGTGGTGTTACCAAGATTTTTTGGAAAGAATGCTTACAATTTATTAAATGTAATATTGTCTTGAACATCTTGTTAAAATCTGAAAACATTATCTTTGGATTCTATGGTAAAAACATTGAAGCATGTTTTATTGTTTTTTTTTTTTTGTTTTTGCCCCACCATTCTTTTTACATTGTTCATTATGTTTTGTATGTTCCTTGTCTTTGTATACTTACATTATTTTTTCAATAGTAAGGTGGACTCTAAAGTGACTGTAGAAGGGGTTCACTGCAGTCCACCCAATGTGTGGATTTTCTTTTTTCTTTTTTCTTTCTAGACTGCCTTTGCCGCCCGTGACCGTCATCTTCTACAGACGATCTTCGATGTAGCTGTATGAGCGCGCAGTTTCTCCGCCGTATAAAACACCGTATAAAACAAAAAGGTTAAACGCGTTAAATATGTAAGTTTTGCTCCGTAAAACATAATAAAACGTTGGATTGTCATGCCATTTGTCCTCGGAAAGTTTTAAGTTTAATCAAAAAAATGAAACAAAACAATTAACTTGTTGTTAGCTAACTGAGCTAATTTGGTAGGCTACGCTATTATGATTTTCCAACATTTTGTACACACACATATACATATATATATATATATATATATATATATATATATACACACACACACACATATATATATGTATATATATATATATATATATACACACACATACATATATATATATATATATTATATATATATATATATATATATCAAAATATAAATTAAAACAAATGTTTCTGTGGCTTTAAAGGTCTGAAAACGAAAGTCGTAACAATTTCACGGCTGTCAGATATAAGAGTCTGAACTATGTTTTTGAGGTAAGCTGAATCTAACTTGTGTATTTAACTTTAGTAAGCCAGGCCAATGTTAGTTTTATTGCTGTCATTCTTACTGTTATATCAGCTTTTGAATGTTTTATGTAGATTGAAATATTCTGTGTTTATATTTTGTGTTAATTTTGTTCCATCAGTCTGCACTGGCCTGGAAACCAGTATTAACCAGTTAGCTGTTAATAGTTGCCTTGGCTGTATCTAATCTTCTCTACTCAGAGTGCCACCAGACACAAAGTAATGATGAACCTCTTGGCGTTAACACCATACCTCAGTGGGACTAGTGACATCTACCCCCACAGTGGGCACCTACCTGAGGACACCTACAGAACGCCGTGGATCAGAGGTAACCAAGTCATATTTGTTTGTAAAGACATTGATTATTGCTAACTGTGTGATCTGTATATTACCTCCCACCTAAGGAAATGCAATCTCCACCTGCAAACTCTTTCTGAATGAGTCAGTGCTTGATGACTTGAGAAAAAAGGAGCAACCACTTTATGTACCAGAAGGTGACCTTTCCTTCTTCTACACTTTATAGTTTGTTTCACATCACATTTAATGATTAATGACACGTTTCCCCATATTGCAGTTATGAGAGCTGTTTACAAGAGGATGCAGAAGTTATACCAAGCTCTAATCCCGACTCGCTAAATGAGCTGGACCTTGGTGAGACTGGTGGCATTTCAATAGATTCTAAGGATCCATGCCAGGAAATGTTTTCAAAGATGAGTCATATAGAACAAGAAAACAAGAGAAAAGGTAGCCTCTCAATTATTACTAAACGCTTGGACTGACTAGAAGATTCTATAGGACCCCGCGTAATAAAATAATACAATCATAAATATTTTAAAGACTTCTACTTGCCTGAAGAGATCATGGAAGTAGACTACCTAAAACAGTTCAAAAGTCATTTGCCCTTGCTCAAAGCCAAACTGTCCAGGCTGAAGACACTTCCCGTGGCTGACCCTCTGTTGAGTCTCAAAGGTGACAGCAACTCTAAAGACGTCATATTCAGGTTACTTTTTTTTCTTATTTTTTTATTATAACGATTTATATTCTCCAGTTAATTGTGACTTGTCTGTTGTATGATGTTTTTCAGGTGCAGTGAACCTTATGAACTGCCTCCTCAAATGCACATAATTGACAATGTGACATCTACAGTCAGTCTTGAAGATTTTTCTAAAGAGATTCTGATTAATGAAGAGGTTATTATAAGCATATTATGATAGGCATTTTTTGATGATTATCACAAAATAAATTATTTTTTTTGTAGCCTCTGCTGTTACCCGATGTACTGGAAACCTTTAGCTCGGAACAAAAAGATTGGACTGCTTTTTCAAACATTTGTGATCTAATGAGAATAACGCCTGAAGAAATAAATGAGCAACCTTCAGTCCTTGAGATAATAAAAAAAGGTAAAAATCATGCGCGTTAAGAAGTAAACATTGAATTTTAATTTGTTAATGTTTATTATTTTAGCTTTTTTTTCAGATGCTTCAGCAACACAACACATTTTCCAAGTTGAAATGTTTAAAGAGCAGAATAAAGACAGCTTGTTGATGGAAGGACTGACAGACTCAGGTCAGCAGGTAATATGTAGAGACAAAAGAAATTACCTATTTGTGAATAAATCCTGAAAGGTTGAACAAACGTAATCATGTCGAGTACTTAAAATGAAATTAAATATTTTTTCCAGAAAGAATAAAATGTCACGTTGAGTTGGAGCTGGACTTGACTTTGACCCCAACACCCAAAAGCAGTCAAACCAGCGTCTGTCTGTCTACTTCTGGACTTTGCAGGGAACAGCTTTCTCCATTCCAACAGATGTGAGTTCATCAACAAAATTACATTTTAGAAGATGGAGACATGGAGATATTGTCATCTTTTTCTTTTTGATCATCACACAGATGTCTTGGTTCTTTAAGAACTCAGAGGGAGATGGAGCTGGCTCTTTGGAAAGCAGAAAAACATCCCACCTTTGTGCTGGACTTCATGTTGACAGGTCAATAAGTTCCACTTGTAGCTATAAGCTGTAAAAAAAAAAAAAAATAGTGTTGAATGATTTTGTCAATACTAGTTTTTTAGGAGACATCATTTCATCAAAGTAAATTTTTTTTATTTTATTTTATCAGAGCCTCAAAGTTACAAACCTGCAGTTGATTTTCAGCCTTTGTCAGAAGCACTGAAACTTTTGAAGTGTGATAAAGAATGCTTAGTCAGTTTGGGTGGACTGGAGTCAGTGTTTGGGGCTGGAGTCCAACAGATATATCTTTGCAGCTCCAATGATTTTACAGAGAGCTTTAGGTCTGACTTTTGCTCCTCAAAGACAGATGTGGAAGAGTTCAGAAGAAATTCACCTGAACAAGACTGTAAGAAATGAGCAATTTATTTATAACACAATTATATGTTTGCAGCATAATAATTAGGTGCTCATTTTAGATTTTCTGTCTCAGTCCCTATCAGATCTATCGACAATAATTTGCACAGATCTTCCCAGAAGAAACAAGAAGATCCAAAATATGATACACTATCCAAAAAACATGCCATGTCTCACACACAAACCATGACTGCAAACTTTGTTAAAGCGACAACTGCGATCCCAAGTTTTCCAGAACCTATTTTAAACAGCATAAAAAAGGTGCAGGATCATAGGTTTGTAACAAGCACCTCGCCAGGTAAAGAGAACAGCGTTGACCACACTGCAAAAGAGCAGAGTCAGTCACAGTCCAGTGCTCTTCAGCAGGCTTTGCCCTTAAAAAAAGACAATTCCAAAGGCCTCTTTGGAGCAAAGTGTCCAACACAGAAGGACCTGGACCCTCTGTCCACCTTCATAATGCTCAGGTCCCAGCAGAGCCCAGCAGTCATTGCAACAACCGCTTCAAGCTCTGCTGTCAGTCCAGGTACATTCAAAAAGTGAAATATATTTTTTTTAAATGACTCTTTTAGGAGATTTCACTCATTCATTTTTTTTCTGTATTACCATTGCTCTAGTAAACATGTATGTCAACACTGAACAGAACTGAAAGAACATAATGACAATAGCTGGAAATAGTCACATCTTATACTTTGGCACTATCTTGTGGTTGTAGGAAGAATTACAGTGTACACAGTAATGCAGCAGAGATATGAGTTAGCCTCTCATACACATATTTGATTTAAGTTGCGTTCTTATATTAAAATAAAACATTTTAAGTAACAAGCTTTTTTCAGCTCCAGATGTTAAGAAAACGCCTCATTGTGAGTTACAAGCTACGGAGCAGAGTCAAAGAACGTATATGAATGGGGCTGTATCAGGAAATGCCTCTAGAGAGCAGAGCAGAGTATTCTGCCAGCCCTGGGGTCAACCTACCAGTCATCCCGTCGATCAGCACATCTCTCTGGAGAGACAAGTCAGAGTGGTGCAGGTCCAGGCAACAGGTATGGCCGGAAATAGTTATCTAAAATAAGTAATATCTAAACAATGTAAATTTTAACCCTAATATGGTGCAACAATGACTGGAGCATGTCTGCATGCTTCATTCAGAGAGCCAGTACCAGGCCTACTGTGAACTGCTATCTTTTGCGCAGCCTCACATGAGCTTTGCCCAACAGCTGGGGCTCAACATAAATGTTTGGGGAGACTTCCAAAGCCTGTCTCCAGACCAAACTCACTTTCTCATTAAACAGCAGGAGAAGGCACTCTGTAGGACAAATGCACACAACATTGACTTGGTCAGAGGTAAAGAATAACATTTAAACAATTAAAAATCCAAATCAAATGTGAAATCAAATTCAGCTAGTGTGTTTCTAGATCAGGAAAAACTTTTCAACCAGGTAGCTTTGATCCATGTTTTGGTGACATTTAAAGAGCTGTTGTTAAAGTGTGGCCTTAGCACTGGTGTGGGTAAGTGACCTAAAACAAGTAATTTGCCACATTTTGTGTGAGTTCTACCAAAAACGGCCTTCTCTGTGTTCAAGGGTATCTAAAAACAAGTGTAAGTGTTGAGAAGAGACTGAACCAGCTACTGAAAAGGCTACAGCTCATACTCTACCTCAGTCACAAAAAACAGGAGACCAATCCCAAACTGCTGGAGCTGCAGCAGCTGCTGACAACATGGGTACACAACAGGACAGGAAACAATTTCACAGACAAAGTCAGTGCTTTATTTAAAAACAATATCATCAAGAGCTATTTTAACATGTTTTGTTTTTGCTTAACTATACTTTATTAGTAGCAACGAGTCAATAAATATTCTATATCCAAACACTTACTTGATGTTATCTTCAATGCACTTTGCAGATTCTTGTTATAATTACAAATGACTCTGACCATACCAGATTCATTATCCTCAAATGTTTGAGCCAAGTAATTGGTGAGCCTCAGATATTTTGCTTAGCATATTATCAAATACAGTATTTTAGAACATTTAATTGTATTAAATCTGTTGTGTAACCTAATATATTTTTATTTTAGGTCAAGCTGTGGCTGCTCTTGATCTTGAGAAAGACAAGATAAAGCTGAATGGTGCAAGTGTTGTTAGCAGGTGCTTTATTTTATAAAGTATACTGTATTTGAGTACCTTTTAAGGTTTAGTTGCAACTTTCTACACCTTGTGAATAGTGCTCACACATACATTTTCATTAAAATGATTGTCAGAACACACACTATTAAATAAATTGTTTTGGAATTTGCACTGAGGAACTACACCCCACCCTTGTATGGTAAAGTAAAGGGTGTTTGTAAACAGTCACAGGAAATTAGTGTAATCTACTCTGTTTAACTGACTTTTCACATTCCCATCCTGCTCCACCAGTTTGTGCGACAGTCTGTGTGCACTTGTGTGTGAGCAACATATAGGGCCTGACTTCCCCTGGCAGTGTTTCTCTCTGGTGGTGGAGTATGACCGCCCAGGCCAGTCTCCATGGGCCACAGTCTGCCAAGAGCGGGGCCTTAGCCATGTCACCTTCAACACCGTCCTCCCAGGCAGCGGTGGGGCAAAAGTTACACTTTATATTTAGTCCAGTGTAATTTAATATTCTATGTCGCACTATACAGTTTAATTGAAGATGTGTGCTTGTCCAATCAGAGAAGGAAAAACCATCTTGGTCTCTGGAGGACAGTGTGCCCTATGTGTTGTTAGTGACCGAGGGGCTCCTCAATTGTCCTCTGCTTCTTCGGACACTGGAGTCAACGTAAGCTTTAAGTGCACCTTTACCTAGATCATGTTTTTATGCCATCATTGCTTTTGTCATTTAGAAAAGTCCTATAAATTAATAATGTAAAGCACTGAAGATAAGATAAGACATCGATCCCTCACAAATTCACTTGTACAGCAGCTCTTAGACAGGTAACGAGTAAAAAGTAAAAGAAATGTGCGCATACAATAAAACAAAATGTATATACAGTCTCAGCAGCAAAAAATATTTTAAATAAAATAAAATATGGTTAAATTAAAAAACAAAAGCTATCTACATATATATCTACAAAAAAAATGGACATTGCACAGTATCTTGGCTTACTTGATACATGTGTGAATTATAAAGTCTAAAGGTAGGAAGCAGTAGGTAGGAAGGACCTGGGGTTGCGCTCTTTCCTGCACTAAGGGTGTCTCAGTCTGGTGCCGAAGGAGCTGCTCGGGCCTAACACAAGGGCGTTGTGTTTAAAATTAAGAGTTTGCAGTTTGATCTGTGTATTTGGTAATGTTGCAATTATGCCCAATTTTGTTGTTTTATTTCTTATGCTACAGGTTTAATATTACTGTCTTGGAGAGGAACCACTCTATGTCCTTGCAGATGTTGGGGGGGACTCATCAGTACACAGTGATCACAGTGGATGAGTGCACTGCAATTGTCATTCAGGTATGGTGAGTGTTAAATTAACACAAGTTTAATTAGTGAAAGTGAAATTCAATAAAGAGAGTTATTTTGAGTATATAAAGTATATATAATATACAGTGGTGGCCAAATTTATTACAACACCTGACAGATTTGAAAATTTTGACCTTTTTGCCTTGAAAACTTTTAATTTCATAATGTTCATAAAGCAAGTTCTGAGCACAACAAATATTAGATGAAGTGAATCCTACTGTTTTTGTACTTTAATATTGGTATGTCAAACTTTGCAGCAGTTACAGCAGAACATCTCTCTGCCATTATGTTAATATATTTCCTGAGAACTTCAAAACTATCCCATGTCTTATTATATCAAAGAAGATTATGTGAGATTGACGGTGAAATAGGTCTAGCTTGTTTTTTCTGAATGGGAAATTATCTAAATCTCCTTATAGCTATTCTCTATTCTTTATTTTCCTGGAGCATAATGATGACTGTGTAGATATTTCATTTGTTTGATGGGTATTTTAATGGCCAATTCAACCAAAACAATTGAAACTTTTTGCCAATATGCAAAGTGTTTAAGAAGCATGTAATTATTTTGGCCACCAGTGTATATTTGAGTGTAAGCAACATTAGTAATCAATATAATTGTTCAGGATCACGTTCAGTGCAAAAATCATAAAAATATATTGCCATGGACAAGGAATGATTTCAACTGTGTTTGTGGTTATATTTATTATCCATCTTAAATTTTAATGGAAAAAACAACAAGGGCAGTTTCACTAATTTTAATACTTCTTGCCACATCTTATTGTCAGAGAACTGTCCCATCTCTACTATGTTAATGTTTCTGTGTAGAAGCAGGATGAACTGTGCCAGGAGCGTGCCAGTGAAGGATTAGTGATGAGGCTGACTGCTCTGTCTCTGCAGTACAGCTGCTGTTGGCTCATTCTGCATTGCCCAGACAGCCAGGGAGGAGGGTCAGCATCCCCATAAATACACAGCATAATAACAGTCCCAGTTCTCATACACACACACACTCAAACTCTTTGTTTCTGTAAGAGCAGACTTTCAAATGAAGCTTTCAGCAACTTAGTACTGGTTTATTCCTCTCTGGTACTGTTCAACATGAAGTCTGAAGATCTAGATGTAAAGGTACAAAAGCCTCTAGTAAACTCAACGCTGTAGTAACAAAAATCACCAGCCTTATCCTTATTGTGTTTGCCAGGTGCTGATTGTGTCAGAGGAAATAGAAATAGCCAGGTGGATCAGTCAGATCTCCTTCTACACCCTCATGACCAGTGACAGGGACCCAGTCAGCTGTCTGGACAGAGAGTGGCTGACAGTGATACAGTCCAATGTGAGAACCATTTCACATAACCAGTTAAAAGCATTTTTAAAAAGGCGTAAACTATGTAAACTCAGTTGGTAATGGGTCTATTAAACTATCTGGATTGTAGAGGACTAGCAACTATCTGATGAATTGTTGTTTTAGAGGTTACAGGTGAGCTGCATGTGTTACTTTGTCTCTTTAGGAAGAAAAGTGTTTGTTGCACTTCCCTTGCATTAACCCTCTGGTGAGTCAGATAATGCTGAGGAGAGCACCTAACATTGAGTGGCTCTTGAGGGCCAGCCTGTCTCAGCTGAAGGAGCTGCTCCCAGAAGTGCCACTTAAAGTTCTCAAGGTATTTTGAGCATCATCAGACACATTATACTTATCACAAAAGGTTATTAAAAGTCTATATCAGTTACAAAATCTATTACCAAAAAAAAAAAAGGTTGTACAGTGCAACCGAAGACGTAGTTGTAGTTCAAATGGGTGTAGTTTAAATTAGCAGATATCTTGAAATATTTTTCTGGCAGTGACCCCTTATTCTTGTTTTAGCTGTTCAATGACACCACCTCGCTGTACACACAGACGACAGACTTAAACCAGTTAGAAGAGCAAGCAGTGATCAGAGAGACTGACCAAATAAGCTCAAAAAACAACCCTTGGATTAACACTTGTGACCCCCAGCATCTTGATTCGAGCCCCCAACAAGACACTAGCTTTATGTTTGGAGCTACCGGTGTACACAACAGCTTCTCTGACACAGCATCAGCAGAAGGAGAACCCATACCTTATTTCAGATTCAAGATGACTCCATCCTTCGCCAGTCCAGACACGTATATGCACAAGTCCCACCTGTGGAAGGATGAGAGAGATGAGGTGAGGCTTCCAGGTTGGGGTAGCAGAGCTGGGGCAATGGGGAAGGTTGTCGGGAGGGAGGAGTTTTTGAGATCCTCAGCCAACCTCAACACCAGCATAAAGTACCTCCACACCAACTATGACAGTCCATTCAAAGCAGACTCAGCATTTGGCTACAACCAGATGAACAGCAACTGTGACCTGCCGCAGATGTCTGACTGTATGAGCTCCCCTGCAGAGGTCATAGTGTGGGGTCAAGGTCTAAGCCCCAATGAGACTCTTCACAATAATGGAGGAATGACAAGAGCCTCTCTTAACTATGGCTCCAAATGCTTTGTAGGACGAGAGAGAAAGCGGAGTGGAGATGCTGGACTATTGGTCGGCACAGGTAAAAGATCTTTCAGTGTGTGTTGATTAAAACAACCATCCTAACTAAAAATTATTTTTGTTTTGAACTTTGCAGAGCTGACACCAATAAAGAGAAGCAGGTTAAGCTATGAGAAAGTCCCTGGGAGAAGTGATGGACAGACAAGACTCAAATTATTTTGAGATGGTAGTTGCACTAATATAGTCTCCACTTGTTCAAAAGCCTTTAATAATTTTATCAGATTTATTATTAACTGAATTGAATTGTCTGTTTTAACTTTTGATACTGTTCTCTAATAAAATGTTTATTCAAACAAGACAAAAATTTCCAAGTTCTTCCAAGATTTCAAGAGAAACAACTACTATACTGCTAGTCAAATGTTAGTTATTAATACAATATAGTTTTGCATAACACACATTGGCTAATGCTTTCAGCTGTGTCACTTTTTTAATTATCAAAAGGAGCATTGTTAGAAGTGAAACACACATTGTAGTGACGTGGGAGCAGGGTCTTTCCCAGCTACATAATAAAGTCACTCATTTTAGGAGCTCCTCTGGTAGGGCCAATTTTTTTTTTTTCATTCAGTGAAGAAATCCCCTTATCTGTGCCTCTCAGCGTGTGGAGAGAGTGCTTATCATCACAAGTCAGCAGAGTGAAGCCTGGTCCCTCAGGAATGATCCCCAGACAAAGACGACCCCTGGGACACTGACTCCGAGCCCCCTCTGCCTCTGGACAGACATATCCAGTGCTGGCTAGCCACCATCAATTACCCGAGCCAGATCTTTTTTTTTATAGCTTTCTGTTGCTGGCCTCTTCCTTCTAAAAAGCAGCAGACCAACAATAAACCCTAGTGAATGGTTTGTTTCTTACTGGCAAAGAACAAAAGCAGTAGCAGGATGGTCCCTGTGTGAGGCTACGTAAACAGAGGTAATGGTGCACTGATTGCCCCTGACAACATATTAACACTGGAGTGAATAGGACAGGAGAAATACTAGAGGGAATCAACAGCAGGTTTAAAGCAAACTCAGCCTTTAGACGTAGACTACAGCTGTTGAGTTCACACCAATGTCTTTTTTTATTCACGAGACAGAAGTATACACGCATGTTGCCCTTAAACATGCACTGTAAATTTAATCATTAAAATGATAGTAACAGCCATTTATTCATTTTTATGTGTATCCCATGAGAATAGATATGTCCAGTAACTCTATACATTATTTTCACAATTTTTAATGATTGAAGATGAGTTTTGTAGCTACAGTCATATGTTCTACATCCAGAAATAATCTTTCCACTAATTATTAAATTACAAATATTGTATATGGTGCCACTACAGAAGGTATCTGCCTAATAAATTTTCCCTTAGACTCCAGTTTTTCACTTAAAGACAGTTCTAAAACTTGTACAATAACTAAGATTAACTTAATTTGGGGTGAGATTTTCATTTTCCATTGTGGGCATAATTAACACACTGCTTCCAAGACAGGTGTAGCTTTCACGTGGTTGCCTCTGGTGCTGCTGCTCATGCGGGTTACCTGAAGGCCCCACAGTTTGCTGGCAGACTTGTAATGTGTACTAGTGGCTGGTCGGAGAGCCGCAGCGCCTGTCCTGCAGGTGCAGACTCTTGGACATGCAGCAAGAACCATGAATGGTCGATTTAGAAACGGCCCCCATTGGGCCTGTTCTTCAGGCCGGGGGCTAATCCCGGGCCCTAATCGGATTATGTAAATTCCTACTCCACACAGAGACTTTTATGGAAGGTTGCGTCTTTGAAACAACACTTGAAAAAAAAAAACTGACAATTGGTTTAACAATTTTTTTTTTTTTTTTTTTAAACCAAGGTTTAAAGTGGGAGGCAGTGAGGGGAGTTGGACGCAAGTCGGGACGCAGTTCTGCTCTGCAAATTATGTGTGGCCTGTGGATTGGCTCAACAAGATTACCATAGTCATAACAAAACCTATATTGTTCAACTGTCAATCTGGATATCGTATTTTTACCTTTTGTGGCCCAATCAGGCTGAATTCAACAGTAGAGCAGCTATAGATATCAAGGTCTTTTCCAGAGTGTGGGCTGTCCATGCCTAATGTCAAAGAAACAGAAAGAACAAGTGTCCACAGTAGTAAGAGAAGGATCAGAGAGATGAACATCTCAGTTTCCCTTCAAAATGAATTTATTTGTCACCTTTACTACTAACCTTTAGGGATTAAGCAAGCAATGAATCATGAAAGCGGCACAAATAGTCCCTTAAAAGGTTGTTGATGCACAGAAGCTAAAAGAGATTTGTAAATGTCGTACATAAAAGAACCATATTTAATATAATAAACAATGGGAAATAGAACTGTCCCAAATTTTTTTTTTTTTTTAAACAATCCCTCCTCAGTTAACACAATGGCACAGGATCAAGGCTCCCTGACAGCACACGTCACACAATAGGGGCTAGCCTCCTATAAAATGTGAGATGCAAGCATGCAGCAGTCATCCCCCTATGCTCTCACTATACCCCATCCCTCCCTCTCTCACTCTTCTTCCCACTTACTCACCAGCATCTCACTGTGAGGATGAGAAAACACAACTGAGTGGACATTCACACAGCAATCCTGCAGCAGTGGACACCGATCACCTTTCAGGAACCAAGACTTTGACCAGCTAAAAGACTTAAAGGTGAGAATACTGGGATTTTAAATTATTTTCAATTTAAGTCATTCTAGACAATGTCCAATCAGGGGCATAACAGTGCCATAGTTGTAGTGTGAGAGCAAACTGTATTTTTTCTTTGCGGTGTCAAAAGTGAAGGCGGGAAGAGGTGGTAAAAAATGTAACTGTATAAGGAGTGATTTTAACATTGTGTGTACTCTTAAGCAGGAACTAAAAGTAATTTTTTTATTAAAATGTCTAAAATACACTTTCTCCAAATGATTGTAATCAATAAGAGCTAAACAACATAATCTACAAAAGGTATATATTTTTTTATAGTTTAACATATAATATGTATTTCTTACAGAGAAAGACCAGAAAGCATAATGACCAGAAAGGTATTTACCAACACACGAGAGCGCTGGCGCCAGCACAATGTCAACTCTGCCTTTGCTGAACTACGCAAGCTTATTCCGACCCATCCTCCAGAGAAGAAACTAAGCAAGAATGAGATCCTGCGCCTGGCCATGCGCTATATCAACTTCTTGGTGCAGCTGCTAGAGAGCCAGAATGGTCAGGCGACCAGCCACTCATCCACTGCTTTGCTCACCTTGCTCAGAGGAAACATGGAGCAGTTACACTCCCCTCCACACACTTGGGCCCTGACAAGTGACACAGAGGTTCCCTCTCCTGGGTCCAGCTGTGACAGCTCTGAAGCCTGGTAGAAACAAACACATGAATGAGATGAGACTCTGAACCTCTGGAATGGGTCTTAAGCTCCTATTTGTGGACTTTGGTTGTGTCTGTTTTCTCCATCAGAGGCGGTTGATCCTGAGCTGTGTCAAGTACAAGATGCAATATTGACATTTGGATACCAGGATACACGTTTACAATTACGGCCACTGTATTAATCAGTGTGGTAATATATTTTGCAGCAGAAAATTAATTTCTGTTCTGCTGTGTGCTGTTCAGACTCCCTTTTAGTATTCCTTCTTGCTAGTCTGCCTGGAACCAATTTAAGTTTGAAAAAAAAAAAGTGTTTTTCTGATGAGGAAAATGAGAGGGATTAAGGACTTTCTCATTTCAAGAAATAGATTCACTGAGGCATTTAAATAGATAATGGCTCATACAACTTTTCTGACTGCAATCTTCTCTAAATAGCCATGGGCACTTAAAAAAAAAAAAAAACCCTTTACATACATTTCTTTTTCTGGGAAGACAAAATTTGACCTTTCTTTTAAATTAGTCACATTTATCAAAGTTCCTGGTTTCTCACCACAATACTCGTCAATGAATCTGGTGGTTAAAGGAATTAAACTAAACCAATGCTAAAACTCCTGTGAATAAGCATTTAATTTTAGACTTATTTGAATGTGTTGTATTTATATTCTTGTAAAATATGCACGTTATGCTGCCAAAGAATTCAAACTGATTGTCTGCTGTGAAGTGTGAAGATGTCCTTGTAATATCATGTTTCAAAGTCATTTCTGTTTAGTGTGTTATTTATTTGAAGTATTTATTTAATAAATTATTTGCAAGTAAAACCCATTTGCACTATTCCTCAACATTTGCACCCCAAAGTTAAAACTGAGTCACTAAAGTTAAGAGCAATGATGCTCTCTCATTGTTGATACGTTTGTTTGTGGTCAATAGGCCAAAAGACATTTGTCCACAAGTCATAATGACCGTATGGACACAGAGCTGACCTTTGGGCTCTGTCCTTAAAGATGACCACTGAAAGTTTCAGCTTAACTTGTGACCTCAAGGTTGGAGGTCCTTGCGGAGTCAAACACTGACCAGTGACCAGTTGCAGCTGGGTCCTTGGTGAATTGATTCCTCTTGATACAGCTACTACTGCTGCGGCTACAGTGTTGGTTTTTTGTGGTGTCACACCACTCAGCAGTAAAAAAAAACTATAATTACTAAATCATTCATTAATATATACTAGTAGCATTATAAATGTTATTTATTTTTTATTTTTTTTACATTATTTGGCTCTTTATCCAGTTCATGGAATAAATTTTTTAAAAAGCTAAATCTTTTCATGTAAGATGCTAGATGAATTAAATGTAATTGAATGTAGTAGAAAAAGTATTCCAATCTATTACTGGAAAAGGAAAACACAATCACGTTTATGCACAATTGCTGTAATACAATTACATTTTCATGAACCTGCTCATCCATTTCCACTGAGGTCAGCCAGTTACAGGTCTAATTGCCTATTGTAACAATCTAAATGAACAAAAAAAACGAAAAAAAAAAAACCAGCAACTGAGCTGAAGAGTAAACAGAGATTGTTTCTGAGGCTTTCACTGCAGCCGTTAAACCGGCTAATGGTGTGTAAACGGAGGCCGAGGGCAGCTGGACACACCGACTAAAGGCCTGTGGGAACAAACAGGTGACTCTTTGCATTTCTGAAAAACACTAAAATTGTTTCACACACACACACACACACACACACACAAAAATTAAATAAATAAATAACCTGTGGCTGCTTAATGACTGATCTCAATCACATGACAAAGTTAAAAGTCAATTTTAGATGAACTAACTCTGGTAAATTATCTGGTAAAGAGTTAGACCATAATTTGAATGGTTTGTAAAATGGATTCTTCCCTGTGAGTCTAACACTGAGTTATGACATACGACAGCTTTACAAACATGCATGTTTGTCATTGTGCTGATGCATTTACATACAGCTACAGCTTTACTTTGACCTCAACTTTCTAGCAAGATTATAAAACACTGCATTGAAAATAATAAGTCAGTATGCCTCTCATTCCCTTAACCAAGTATATTGGCCTGATTGACTATTCTCTCCCAAGTATGTGGGTAATCGTCTATTGAGAGCACATTTCCTTATCAGCGTCTAGCACACTGTCTGAATCCGTTATCACAATGGACCAGATCAGTGCAGGCAGCCCCTCACTCTCCCGGCTGAGGCGCTCATGAAAAAGAATTTCTGGAGTTGGGTGCCAACCGATAGGCCCTGAGCTCTTTATCCCCTTAAAGCCAATTCACACTCTGCATGTTTAAATATCTCAGCTCAACCCCTGCCCTCCCACTCAAACCCCCTCCTCCTACACTCTCTCACGAGTCATCCCCTCCGATTGCGGACGACCTACAGCCTGGGTGGGTGGGATGCAGGTGCAGGCTGGTCGAGGAAGGGAGGTGTCCATTGTTGGGCTGGACAGGACTCTCTCTCCTCTGGAGCACCCTCTGATGGGGGAGTCCTCTGACAATCATGCGTCCTAATCTGATTATGCAAATGTATACTTCAAAAAGCAATACGCTGTAACCCTTACCCTACGGTGGAAAGACAGGGCAAAAGAAAAGGGAGCAAAAAAAGGAAGTATCAGTGGGAAAAAATAAACTGCAATGTAATGGGAAAAGGGTGAATGCTTGAATGCCCAAGAAAATTAAAGGGCAAAATGCAGTCAGAAGACGATGCAGTACTTATTTATTTCTTAATCACAATTGTCATAAATATTCAGTGTTTGTTTACAACACACACACACACACACACACACACACACACACACACACACACACACACACACACACACACACACACACACACACACACACACACACACACACACACACACACACACACACACACACACACACACACACACACACACACACACACACACACACACACACACACACACACACACACACACGGGAGGTCTGAGGCAACAAACCTACACACCATGAATGGCCAACAAGTCCCTCAACAGGGCATTGAAATCAATATTCAAATGCTTATTGTTTTTCCAGACGCTCCTGAGATCAACCTCAAAAGGAATCTACAATGTTAATGAGGGTGCCAAATCTCCTGGAGTAAGATTTAAACGCCCTCACAAGCTGTGGTGACATTTCCTAAAGACAACTGCCTTTTTAATACAACCCCTCTAGCCCCTGTCACTGAAATCACCTGCCTTGTTTTAATTAGAGACATTGAGTTTATAGCCCTGCTACAGGAGCTTTGTGAGGCTTTACAAACTGCTGTTGTGGCCCTGACAAAAACAATGGCAATTTAAATTTTTTATTCTGGTGATAGTGTAAGCAAGCTGATTATTATTTTTTTGTTCAGGCAATGTTTACTGTTTAATGTACAGTATGTACAAAACTTTATATAGCACAATTGAAAAATGCTTTACAGGCCAAAAGAAAAAAATCAGTTGATAACTACTTGTAGGACCAGCAAATTGGTAGATCTAACAACAGGCGAAAGTTTGAAAAATTTTACCATGTCTTTACTGGGCCCAGGGTGGAGACAAGAACGATAAAAGAGGTATACGTACGATTTATAGAATATTACACAATGTGTATAGACCAATCAATAAGAATCTATGAGACCTGTTAAAACAGTGCCACAGCTCTTGACTTGGAACAACAGGTATTCTGCAAGGGGCCACATAGGTCACCTTACCAGTAAGATATGACATTTAACGTCAATTGTTGTACTTAGCCCTACTCAAAGGTCATGTGTATCCAATGTACACATGACCTTTGAGTCACAGCAGTGTAAGCAAGAGACAGG
The DNA here is from genome assembly GCA_024416835.2 of Perccottus glenii. Taxonomy (NCBI): domain Eukaryota; kingdom Metazoa; phylum Chordata; class Actinopteri; order Gobiiformes; family Odontobutidae; genus Perccottus; species Perccottus glenii. The sequence goes on along the minus strand of CM044556.2, from coordinate 23,709,109 downwards.
GAAACAGTGTGCATGAATACAGTCGTACAAGACAAATAATATGACAAAACCATGAAGCAAAAAAATTAAATTTAAATTCATAACACTTCTGAAACTATAAAGCCCAGTATAAAGTACATTACGGAATTGTTTTGCAACTTCTCACTTCTCAGGCAAAATTGTCGCTCATATTACTATTGACTCAGTTTTCCACACTTCCTTAGATTAGGCACAGCCCCATTCCGTTCCACACAATGCGCAACTAATGTTATTGTGCTTTTCCACAGTAGCGTACTTCTATTTAGATTTCAGCAATCACTTTCACCTATAACTGCCAGCATCATTATCCACTGTGTCATAGGGGGAATCTACAAGCCAGAATCCTGCCGCGTTTGGTTAATGATTAGTTCCAGTTTGCAATTCAAAAGTGATCATAGTGCACAGGCTCTTACTCAACTTGCAGTCACTATGAAGCTGAGCCTCTCGCTGTCTTTTTTTCTACTTTTTCTACCATGGAACATCAGTGGTGGGAAAATATTGGTGTGGTACACTGAAGGTAGCCACTGGATTAACATGAAGCCTGTGTTGGAGGCGCTGGTCGACAGAGGACACCAGGTAACAGTCCTGATCCCCAGTGCTACCATGTTTATGAACACCAGTGAGCCATCTCCTTTTGACTATGAACCCTTTAAAGTTGACTTGTCAAGTAAAGAAATGGAAGACTTTCTTGAGGACTTTCTTCAATTCTCCATGTACGAGATGGATCATATGAATTACCTGCAGATTTACCTCAGATTTATTGAACTAATGAAAACTGACATGCTATATTCTTTGAAGACTTTGGACGGTGTGGTGAAATCGGAGAAGATCATGCGGAAACTAAAAGAAGGAAATTTTGATGTTGTCTTTTCTGACCCTATCTACCCTGGCAGTGACTTAGTTGCAGAGATTTTGGGTATCCCGCTTGTCTTCTCCCTTCGCTTTTCCCTTGCCAATAATTGGGAACGATATTGTGGTCAGCTTCCTGCTCCACCTTCCTTTGTCCCAGGGGCCATGAGCAAACTGACTGACAAGATGAATTTCTCAGAGCGAGTGTGGAACTTTCTTTACTACGGCTTGCAAGACGTTGTTCTAGATGTGATTTTTTGGTCAGTATTAGATGAATATTACACCGAGGTCAAAGGTGAGCTATAAACAATTACTATGTGCATATATTAACATGTGCATATATTATCTGGTGATACAACTACTTTTTTAAATTAATGTACTAGTTAAGACGTTTGCATTGTGACAGGGACACCTACTAGCGCCTGTGAGGTGATGGGCAAAGCAGACATCTGGTTGATACGGACATACTGGGATTTTAATTTCCCCCATCCTTTCCTTCCTAACTTCAAATATGTTGGTGGGATTCACTGTAGACCTGCTAAACCCTTATCTGAGGTAAATTAGGAATATCTGGATTAAGACTGCATGATCATAAAACATGTGATATAATGTTTAAAATTGCAATGACAATAAGGTTTGTGGTATTTGAATGCCTGCAGCATTCTTGAAATTTCTTCTTTGGCTTAAAATTCAAATTCAACATTACATTGTGGTATAAGTGATCTCACTGCATTTTAACACGATGCCACTGTTCCTAAAGTCCATCTAAGATAAATGCCAAATTTCAAATTAATCAAAATAACAATTACATATTAAGGCAGTGGCTCTACACTCAATAAAATAATCCGTAAGTTATTAAAAAAATAAATTAACCAAGTTCACAAAATTCATTTCTATTTTCACATTTTCTCTTTGCGTAGGATTTAGAAGAATTTGTGCAGAGTTCAGGAGATGCTGGCATTGTTGTCTTCACATTGGGATCAATGATCAAGAACATTACAACAGAGAAAGCCAACATGATTGCGTCAGGCCTCGCTCAGATCCCACAGAAGGTGAGATGACTATCCAGATAAATATGTGCACAGTGTAGCAGCCATAAAGCTATAATGACGACATGTCACTTTTTTGTACTGAATACATTTACTCATGCTCAATATTTGTATATTAATAATTAAAGAGAGCACATTTAAGATATCCCAGAACACATGCTCTTCATCATAAACAGGTTGTTTGGAGATACAGTGGAGAAAAACCCCAAACTCTGGGTGCCAACACAAGACTTTACGACTGGATCCCACAGAATGACCTTCTAGGTAAAATTATTATTTCTCTGTATTTTGTGGGACAATGGATTTTTTTAATAGTCACTTTATCTCCATGGGGAAATTCACTGTCAGCAGCCGCCACCAGGGGGCACCCAGCATGTTTGATGTTTAGTGTTTAGTGAGTCCAGATGCTTTTACTTTAACCTTTTCTTCATGATTAGTGTATGTAAAAAAAGTATTAAAAATATATATATATATTTTACTTCCAATTCTCTAAGTACAATATAAAGCGATATCCTAAATACCCATTTAAATGTGTCCCTGGCATAAATGTCAGGAATAGATGACTTAAGATTTTGTTATTTCAATCAATTTTCTAAATGTCAAAATGTCTCATCTCCAACCAGGTCATCCCAAGACCAAAGCTTTTATCACTCATGGAGGCACAAATGGACTCTATGAGGCCATCTACCATGGTGTTCCCATGGTGGGCATCCCCATGTTTGCTGACCAGCCAGAAAATATGATTCATGTGAAAGAAAAGGGAGCCGCAGTCACAGTGGACTTTAATTTTATGACGTCTGAAGATCTTAGAGATGCAATTAACACCGTCATCAATGTCAAATCGTAAGTTTATTGTTTAGAGAATTCTTTAAAAAGTAGCCAGGGCACAATGGCATGAAAACAAGCCACGCATCCCAAGTTATACCAAAGAACCGTGCCTCTTTGCATAAGCAATGGAGTTTAAAATGTTCATAAAAACTAACCCTAACATGTATTTTATTTTTTTTAAAAGGTACAAGGAGAACGCCATGCGACTGTCAGCAATCCACCACGACAGACCAATGAGTCCTCGAGATGAGGCAGTATTCTGGATCGAGTTTACTATGAGAAACAAAGGGGCCAAGCACTTGAGAGTTGAGGCTCACAACCTTACCTGGTACCAGTACCACAGTCTGGATGTTGCTGCATTCCTTTTTACTGTTGTCCTGCTTCTCATACTCATCTTCCTAAAAACTTGCAAGTTTTGTTTCCGGAAATGCTGCAGCAGAAAGGACAGAAAGACTAAAGCAGAATGACTCATTCACATGTGTTACGTCAGATGAGAATGCATTTATTCCTCCTGTGGATCACACTGCTAGATGTGTTCTCAAATGATTTGCTAACAAAATGTCTAAACAACTCATACTTTATTTTATAACTAGTTTCAACAAGATGAAGCAAAACTTTTAATTAGTGAAATTTGAGACAGGTGCTAGGTTTGTATAGAAGCACACCTGTGGCTAATTTTATTTTTAAAAAGGCAGCAGTTGATTGGCTGGTAATAATGGAAAAACACAATGGATTGCATTATGTGACTTTACTTGGACACCCACTCCCTCAGGACACATTTAGTATTCAACATTGCAATCAAAATTTACACAGACAATTGGAGAGACACAAAACTTAACATGATGCTGAAAAATACATATTAACAAATGTCAAATGAGGAATAATCATCACTTCAACACCATGTCAACCAAATCAGAATTAGGAAATTAGAAACAAGAATCCTATGTATAGTGTATGTTTATGGGTGAACAGTGCCCAAGTCAGTTGGTTTTATTATATTTTTTTCAGTTTTCCATCTTCTTTGACCTTCCATAACATAAGTTCCATGCAGGCAGCAGCGTCTTCCGCAGTGTCATGGCCACAAACTGAAAAGAAAGTTTTTGTAAAAAGTCCATAAATGTTTTACCATATTAAATTGTAAAGTGTTTGTCTGAAAAATCCAGATTATAATTTTATTCTCAGATTTTGATATCCTCAGCTACAGTTTTATACAAATCTTCACTTCAGTATTTATATTAGTTTATTAGATATAAAAATAAAAAAAGGGACCCACCACTCTCCTGGATAATCTTCCTAAGATATTCAGCTGTAAGGCTGTTCAATGACAGTTTGTGAGGGGGACCCAAACGATGGGGAAAGACCACGGATGTGTCCACCACCATGCCATGAAGCAACTAAAGTAAAAAAGGAACATACTGTCTAATAAAATGAATTGCAATTATGTGCTTTACTACAACACATTGTATGAAGATTCTTTGTTGAATGTCCGTTAAACAAAATGTAATTTCAATATGATCCACCTTTGTACATTAAAATACTTGCAAAATGACACTTAAAATGGAACATTTTCAATATAAATATATAAATATCATAAATAATATTAGTAAATATTAAGGATAAAGGGCCCTTGTACACAGCAGGCCAGACATTTAAATACTCTGAGCTCTGATTTAACAGTAAACTATAGGGTGGTTGAAAATGAGCATGTCTAGGGAATAAAAGCCTTTATCAATATAATGACAAGGAGTCACACAATATTATGTCTTTCATTATTCCCACTATTTTAACATGCATATAAAGTTCATAGAAAGCACACTAATGAAGGAAGCAAATTCCCTCTTAAAGATTGGTGAAAAAATTGTAAGGACAAGCCATCATTTCTGATGGCTTAAGGACAAAAACAAAAAGGCAGAAAACTTAGTTGGTCAGCCAGCATATCATACTAAATCAACCGTGGAAAGTTCAGTAAACAAGCTTCTTAAGACAATACAATGTATATTGAATGATGCAAATCCATTTAGTTGTAATTCACCTTGAGAACACAAAGGTCTGTTTCCAAGCCATGTCCAATCAGAATAGTGTCAGCACTTATGAAGCTCAATAAAGTCTCTTGGACCTCACCGAGTGTGTAGCAGTGTCCCTTCATATCTTCCTCACCAATTCCTGAAAACCTACACAGTAGAATTTCAAACACTGGTATAAATACCAAGACATAATACCAGAAATGCTATCTAGTTGACCAATTCTGCACTTTAATTTCTATATAGGTGTAGACTCATACCTAGTATTATAGTCGATTACTTCATTTTCAGGCCTCACAAAGGTGTCATAGACAATCTGAAGACTAGAGTTGACCACTGTCACTCTGGACAGTTCCAAACCATCAATTGTATAGCACTTGCCAGAAAAAATAAAATAAATGTTTGGCTTTTATGGCAGTCAGGTAGTTATGCTAAAATATTAATTGTGCGCCGACCTCTGAACTGTAAACTGGCTTAAGTGCTCACCATTTCACAATCCAAGGAGTAAACTCCAGGACAGCTTTTGTCAGAAAGACATCTAGGACAGTTGATACAAACCCATCCAGACTTAAGGAATTACACACGTGCAACTGTCAAAAAGGGAAAATACATTAGAGTGCAGTTTTCAGGTTTTTAAGATATAGATAAAAAAAATTCTACAGCACAGCACCTTGAACACTTGACAACCAGGTGATCCCATGACTCCCTCACAGCAACTGTAGCGGGTCTCCACACCCCCAGGCACTAGTACAAAAATATTTAAAATAACTGATGTTTCATGGTTTCTTTATTGTATATTGACTTTGCTCACCTTTATTCTTAACACCTTTCCCATAGTGGTAAGTGCACTCCTCCTTACGAGTGTGTTTCCCTGTTCGACTCACAGAATATGTAGCACCACAACGACAGCACAGTTTTCTGAGGGCTGTAAACAAAAATGAATTGTCAAAACAGTTTACAAATAAATACGTCAACCACAGCACATGTTAAGTGTGCCCTCTAGTGATAGAGTGTGAGCATTACATGTCAAAAATATCATGACAGGACTAAATTTGATTTTGTGGCTTTAACATACATATTTCAATAATAGCTTCACCTTCCACTGTGGTACAAACAAACTTTTACACTTACCAGCACAAATTATACAGAAATAAGGTTATGCATTAGAAGAAAAAGAACCATGTGCTTACGGTCCGATGTGCTTTTTTTGTTGTCAGCAAAAAGAACAGCACTTCCAGGTTTTTCTGGGTGCTGGAGAGGAAAGTTGCTTTCAATCAGCTTTTCCTCAGGCAAAACATAGTCCTTCAAACACTCATACAACACCATATCCCCTGTCAGAAAAAGAATAATAAGTTATCTTCTATATGAACATTGTTTATTATAACTTCTTACCTTTTCCTTGGTTGAGGTTGAGTGGGATGTTGCCCTTTGTTTTTTGACTAATTTGATGTTTATCTGCAACAAAATTAAATCAAGTCAAATATCATCCAGATTTGTTTTGTTGTTGCTTTTAATAGAACCTTTACCTTCAACAGCTCCACTGCTTTGGTTCCTGAGCCTTTTTAAAGCATTTACTGCAACACTTAGATATTTTAATTTGTTTGCACTGCGATTATAGACAGTCCTTTCCTCAGCAAGAGCCTATCAAGAAAAATCTGTCTCTAAGCTAGGATTCTCAAATAAGCATTGGATGTATAAAAGGATAACATACCTTTTCAAATGCTTCATTTACATTAGTTGTAGTCTTGAGAAACTCTTCAGTAAATTTGTTGACGTAACTCTGTCTGATGTCATGCGGAACTTTTGCTGCATCACATTGCTGCTTTATTTTACGTTTAGTAGCCACAGGCTGAATTATCTAAATAAGAAATATTGGTATAAAAGAACTGAAAGATGACAGACTCAAATGTATTTGAATCCCTTTACCTTTACAGCAGCAGGAGCTTGGGTGGGAGGACACCGAGTTGCACTTGCAACAAAAGTTGGTGCTAGCTTTCGGGCCAGAGGAGGAATAATCACAGTTTGCATGGTACGTTTCTGTTGTGATGGTACAACCCCAGAATAATGGTTTTGTTTTATGGTGATGGGGTTTGCATTCACTTGACTGATAGGAGTTAGCACTGTAGTAACTTGACTGGAGCTGCCAGACACTGGGAAGGTTCCCTCTGGCAGGATCAAGTGCAGATTGTTGCCCACATCTATCACTGTAGCTCCCAAAGGGATGTAATTGACACATGCCACTAGATAAGACACACACACACACACACACACACACACACACAAAAGAAAGCTATGTATTTAGGCACAACAGCTGTCCAGCGGTCCTTCTGTTTAAAAAAAGGTCAAACTCTCTACCACCCGAGCCACTGTATTCTATACCACAGATTCAAAGTTCCAATAATAATTGTGGTATTTAGAAAAAATAAATACATCTCAAACACCATGGCAGACCATTTATGTAAAATGAGCTGAAGAGGTGAGACCATAGAGTGATTTGGTTCCTATATTTGGAAGAATGGTACTAGGATAATCTCTTGTACTACATTATAACTACACAAAGATTTGACCATGTCCAATTTACCAGGAGATTAAAACCATTTTAAGTTGTATCTGCCAAAGCAGGATACTGTCATACAGTGATATTTTTCCACAAGGTTATTATACCGTCCCATGCCTATTGTAGACCATAAGTCAAACCAGAGCTTACCCTGGTTTGTGGTGACAGGAGATGGAGCAGTTGGTACCTGCTGGGTCTCAAGCTGCCTTTTAGAAATTAAAGCCTGGCCAGCCTTAATTGAAGCAGTCAGCGTGGAGGCTCTCTGCTCAATTTTGCGGATCATGGGAGGTACAGGTGGTTGATGAGCAAATCCTGTTGACACTGGCCCTCGAAGTGGCACAATTACCTGTGGTTGTGGTCTGTTCTCAGTCTGCTGCTGATAAAGACATGAATGTATGTGTGTAAGTGTGCAAGTGCAAATATGTGCTGTATATTAAAGTGCATTTGGCATAATATAGACATAGCCTACCTCTGTAAGTTTGGCATCGTGAGCGACCCTCTTCTTTCCTGCCAAAGCATGACGTTTTAAATCTACATCCGCTTTCGCCACCTCTGCATTTCCAACCTAATATTTAGTAAAGCAAGGGTTTCTTTCTCTGTAACATTTTTCTCACATCAATTCCTGAGCAACATACATACCAGCACAGGTGGGGGCTCATTCCTCTTTGCCTCATTGTTTGCCTCCATAAAAATCCTATAGCACTCCTCATCTGGGTCACTCTCCGACAGCTCCATTTCTGAATGGTCAAGCTCACCCTCAGAGCTTGAATCAATTAGTATAACGTCTTCCTTTTCTTCTTGGGTTTTCTGCTCACTTGATGCAGATTGCATTTGAGTAGTATACATCAGATTTGCAGCAGACAAAATGTCCTGAGGTTCACAAAGACTGCCAACAAAAACCATCTCTGCTTGCTCCTGGTGCTGTAAAGTATGACAGTGAATTGTTTTTTGTATTTGTCCTGGTTTCGTATCTGGTGACGTTCTGACATTTGGCTGCGGTTGTGATGCCCTCTCTTTTGAAGAATAGATGTCAGCCATTTTTTGAACCGGTTGGTCAGACTTTGGGGTTTTATTTCAGCAGTTGAGGTTTTATCAAAAAGTAAATCATTTTTAATATCATCACATGGTTGATTCATCCTCTCATTATCGCCAGACAAATGCTGAGCCATTTTAACAAAAATATTTTCTTCCTCCAGAAGCAGATCATTCCATATATTGTTATCACTGGTGATAGAAGGACCTGAAAGACTCAAGATGTTTTGCCACAGCTCTCACACCTTCCAAATGTCCACTTACATTTGCTGACACTGATGTGGAAGAGACATGATCATTACCAGCTACAGGATCTATAGCTGGCTCAGTTTTCTGTTTTGTTTTGTCAGGGGAAGAGGGAATGTCAATAATTAGAATGTCATCTTCATTTGAGTCAAGGTGCTCTGGAGAGAGTATCTGAGAGAGAGGAAGCTTATTAACATCTGTCTTCTTTTGGAGAAAGTTACATTGTTCTCTTTTTGAACCTTGGCCATTTTTATTTTTGTGCTCCTTATTTGAGGAGCTGTATGACCGCAAGTCTGAAGAAAAGTTGGAGAGGGGGTCATACTCCAAATCAGTCCTTGGTTTTGAGGCATCAAGTACGTACTTTCTTGCTTTGGGGCATGGTTTAGAAAGAGAAGAATATGAAGAATAAGAATCTTGGGCTACATTTTTACCTGCCACCTCAGACTTTGAAAAAGATGAACAGTCTTTGAACAGCGACAGTCTTCTTTGTTCCTGTTCAACTTGGTGCTTCACAGTTTCAATCTCTTTGTTTATTCGCTCAAGTTCCTGGCGGCATTCATCAGTGGCTTCTTCAGTCACTGTTTCAAACAGCAATAATAAATATTAGCCAAATATTATAAAAGACACAAAGCCCTGTTAGAAAGGACCTGGTAAAACTGCAAAATTCTTTAACACCAAAACGAAGTTTAAAACCTTCAAATATATTTAAAACACAAGAGAGAAATCTACTCGCTGCCACTGGCTGTTTCGATAGCATTACACCACACTGACCTGTTAGGTCTATCGATGGTTTGTCCGAGGTACCATACATCTCTGGTACTGCCCTAACATGTTTATACACACAATGAGGCCGCTCACAAAGCCCACGTTTAAAGAGGGGACAATTTAGGTGTGCAAAGAAGCCACTTGAAGGCAACATTAGCAAAACCTCACTCTCAGCTAAGCTAGCGACAAAACCTTTTCCCGGAGCGTTGGCAAACCCCAAATTAGGATTGATTAACAGGTGCCCTTAATGAGCTGTCAGTGAGGTCTGCTTGTCATTCCCGCCACAAACTCTTTAAATAAATAAATGGATCTCCAATTTATTTTAGAATATTTTGTAATATTTATACGCGTATGTGTAATTGGCTAAACGTTTACAAACGTTACAAACGTACAAACGTTTTTTCTTCGTCGGTTAAGTGTGATGTTGACAGATGTGACGGATGTGACTAGCAAATTCGTGCCATACCACAACCAACCAGTAGGAGACAACAATACGCCAGTGAGCGTCTAACCGGAAAGCCACACGAAGAAGACGTGAAAGGTTTTGTATTTCTGCTGCACAGTGCACACAAATGCTTATCCATAGCTAATCATACGACTGCAACTTAAAGATTAGGTACCGTTTGTTGGCCGTCATCAACAATTGCTCATCAGCTCTTTGAAATGGACGTAAGTGACGGGGAAGAGGATGACGCTGAGTGGAAGAATAGTTCATGGAGTCCTTTTGCTTCACGAGGTAATGAAAACTTTAACAGGACCTTGGATTTAGACTCAGCTGTCTGCTGTGTACCCCTCATTTGAGAAATATAATGCTGTATTTATCTAATCTCTATTTCGTACGGATGTACCAGCTCTTAATTTTGTATGTTTGATGCTGTTTCAGAATTGAGTGATACGATTCCATCACCTCCTCACAGAGTCATTCTACATTTTGACTTGGATTGTTTCTATGCTCAGGTGGAAATGATCAGAAACCCAACACTAAGAGATATCCCTTTAGGTAAGATTTCACGAGCTGAATAAGATTTTAGTCTCTATTAAAGAATTATTGATTTGATTTATTACTTTACAGGCATTCAGCAGAAGTATATCATTGTCACCTGTAACTATGTGGCAAGGGAGCGAGGTGTCACAAAATTGATGTCTCTCACTGATGCTAAAGAGAAGTGTCCTGAGCTGGTACTGGTAAAAGGAGAAGACCTGACACACTACAGAGAAATGTCCTATAAAGTGACAGGTAGGCACAAGCAGTTCAATCTTTTTTTTTTGTTTCTTGTCTTTATTATTAAGTCCCCTTGCTTAAACCCTGTCAGTCTGCCCAAAGGCATCTGTGGCTACAGTTGTAGCTTACCATCACCAGTATGACTGTGTATGAATGAATAATGGACGGCCTGTAAGCGCTTTGAGTCCCTTGGTCCTTTGGGAGAAAAGCGCAACATAAATCCAATCCATCAACAGATTAAACCCCAAAGCACAATTTCCCTATTTTTTGTTCTTACTGTCTTAACCTCTGATGAAGCTCACAACAATAATAATAATACGGTAATACTGTAGGTCCAATTAACATTTCTTACTACTTCCTTAAACTGACCAGTGATTTAAAAAAAAAAAATGTTACTACAATGATGGATGGTTAATACTCCTGGTGATTTTAGAAACCTCATTAAACCTCCTTAAGATCTTGAAATTAAATCTAAATTTCCTTACCATTTTTAGTGGCCAGTTTTTCTGTGGTCAAGTTCCCAGTCCTTCGCTGAAACTGTGTTTTCAATGGAAGGCAATATATCCCTTTCAGTTGCTTGTACTCATTGAGCAAAGAAAGACAACAGTAGGGAACATGATATTCTTCTACACTTTTCCCTCCGTCTCTGCATGTGAACACAAAGAACGGTTTCTCTGTGTGTTTCAAGTACAGGATTATGACTAGGCGGTTATTTTGTGAGGTTTCTGAGCATTATCTCTTCTAATGGGTCAGGCTGACATGAAGGAGGAGGGAGAGGATGGGGTTGCTTATCAGGGTAGGACAGCAACAGTTGTACATAATTTTCAGGAACTATGTTTAGTATACTGTATATCACTGCAAAATAATGTCTGTTGAGTATTTTTAAATCACAATTTTAAACATGCATTGTTTGAACTTTTTGTCCCCCATCAGAACTGTTGATGTCACACTGCCCATTGGTCGAGAGACTTGGATTTGATGAGAACTTCATGGACATTACAGAAATGGTGGAAAAACGACTTTCACAATTAAAAAGTTGTTCATTTAATGGTCATGTCTACAATAATGATAGTACGTACATGTGGTGAATCTGTATGTTTTCTGCTCTGCATGAAAGCCAACGTTTGAGTAAAATTCAAATTATGAGCCTCTAATGTTCTCTCTGCAATTAGTTCCAGATGACAAAGCCGGTATCCACCCATGGCTGGCTATCGGTTCTCAAGTTGCAGCAGAGCTAAGAGAAGCCATCCACAACAAACTGGGCCTGACTGGATGTGCTGGAATTGCAGCAAATAAGTTGCTTGCAAAACTAGTGTCAGGCACTTTCAAACCAAACCAGCAAACCACTCTGTTGCCAGAGGATGTAAGCAACATCTTGTCCCGTCTGAGCAGTCTACGTAAAGTTCCAGGTACAGCTGTGGTGCCTACTTTGAATTAAAAACTATCGGGCCGTTTATGTAGTGTTGTGTTCTATAGTTTATAGTATAGTTTACTGCTATTCTTTAAGACATAAATTCTTAATACCAAAAACATTCTATTTATATGTACTTTTTGGGCAATCATCACATGTGTCTACTTAGGTATAGGGCATCAAACAGCTAAGAGACTTCAGGCTCTGGGACTAACCAGTTTAAAGGACCTTGAGCTTTTTCCATTGGATAATTTGGTGAGAGAGTTTGGAGGTCCCAGTGCCAGGCGACTGAAGAATCTAGTCGTTGGTATTGATGACTCACCTGTTAACCCTACTGGGCCACCGCAGGTTTGAAAAGTGCTTTTTAAATCAAAATAACACTATAAACATAAAACTGTGCACTGATATGTGTAAAGGGGTATTATCTTTGTTACATTTATTCTAATGTATGTTGTTATAGTAATTTATAATTTCCTATAGTTAGTAATTACTGGGTGCTCCTAGTCCTCTTCAGGTCATGTCAGTCCTGCTCATGTCATGTCCTTCATGCTAATCCAAACGTGAACATAGACATAACTAGACATAGACATAACATGCCATGGACTAAATTCTGCACCTGGGAACTTGTCGTGGGGAGTGTGTGAACACCTCCTACAACCTTTACTGCTTGATGTAAAGTCTCATGTATTGTTTACTTCTTTAAGAAAACTTTATCATGTACCATTGTTACATATGTGTGCTTCATTTATTCTAAATTGTACACAGTCTCCATTGACTCGCTCATTAATCTGAACTAAAAAAATCTTATATCATATGTAAATGGACTTTATGTTTCAGTCCCTCAGTGATGAGGACTCTTTCAAGAAAATGTCATCCACTAAAGATGTTATGGAAAAGATTCAAGAACTCCTGAATAATCTAGTTCAGAGGTTGGTCAGTTTTGTCTTTTTTGACTCCTTAAACCTTTGTTGTAATATGTCTGTATGATTTAATGAAATTTTGATCTTTCATTACATTTTTTTTTTCAAAATCAGGATGCACAAAGATGGCAGGCAGCCTCAGACTTTACGGTTAACCATTCGTAGATACTCTACTACTAACAAGTGGTTCAATCGGGAAAGTCGACAGTGTCCTATTCCAAACCATATCAGTCAGAAGATTATAAGTGGTAAGGCTGGATCCATATCGGAAACAAATTATTCCATTAAATGTATTGGATGTTTGTTAGCACCAGCATCTCAGTTTCACAGAACAGAATGTATGATTGTCCATGACATGTTCACAATGATTTATCCAGTCTGTTAAATAAACACAGCTAACATTTTGTATATTTTCTCAGGTGTGATTCCCATAATTTCTTCTTTTTTGTTTTAGGCAGCAGTGATGAATCGGTGGTCCAGCTGCTGCCCTTAGCTATGAAGCTTTTTCTTAGAATGGTGGACACCAACACAGCTTTCCACCTTACCCTCATCAATGTTTGTTTTAGTAACCTGCAGGCCAGAAGTGCTGCCGTCAGTGGAAAAGGTTCCTTAATGTCTTTCTTCACACAAAGTTTATCCCCCAGAAAGACACAACCATACTTGTCACAGACTCAGGTAAATGCATTGTTTTGGACATTTCTTTATGAGCAGGTAGAATATTTAGGTCTGGAGAGTTTCTTAATAGATAATGTCACAAGTACTCTGCTATCATAGAAGCCCTGAGAAATTAACCACTGTATGAAGATCTTTTTATTGTAATCATCCCAAATATTGATTATGTACCCAGATCAGGATTGTGTCTGTCTACAGTTGGCATTCAAAAAGTCATAATACAGCCATAAAACCAAAAACATATTTATTTTTTATTTTATTTATTTATTTAACAACCAAGGCTTAAACAGTGCCTTTTAAAAGTCAAAACTTATCAACACATTTATTAGATTGCCATGAAGAACATTCAGTAATTTTCTGCCTCCCCAGTACTTTGTTTGGAGAAGACAAGAGATGGGCATAGAACAGAAACAAAGCATTTTTATTCTTAAACTATAAAAATCATTGGTTGTCCTTCTCTTTTCTTCAATAGAATGAGTCACCTTACAGTGGACAAGGCATGGATCATCACAGAGAAATGACTCAAAACATCTCAAAGAGTGCAGCAACAAAAATCACTTCAGGCTTTGAACCAGTGCTTCATGGACCTAAATGTAAAGAAACCCCCTTTTTCATTTTAGATGCTTGTCAACATGAGCAAACATCCTGCAGCACTTTAATGCCAGATGTGGATGACTCAAATAAGGCTGTGACTTACTTGCCTCCAAATTTTGATCCTGAAGTGTTTAGGTGTCTCCCAAAAGAAATCCAAAAGGAGCTGTTATCTTCTCCCTCTTCTAATCCTACACTATACACATCTACAGACTCTCTAACTGGGAACAGAAAAGAGGCTTTCCACAAAATAAACTCATTGGACACACCATTAACCATAATTCCTTCAGGCATGGGCGCAATTCCTGGAAAAGATATAATAACAGAAAACAAATTGTCATTCCTTGGGTCTTCTGACAGCAAGTTCCCAGGAAATGTGGACCCTACAGTGTTTGCAGAGCTCCCCCCAGATGTTCAAAAAGAGCTTATGTCTGGATGGAGGCAAGACAAGCCAATCTTAAAAGCTCCTTCCTCAAAGAAACATGCAAAAAACTTAGTGAGCAAAGAAAAAAAAGCAGGAAAAGGCAGCCAACCAAACAATCTGCTGAAATACTTCAAACCACATTAAATAAACCAATTAAGGTTTTTAACCTTTGTTAAATAATATATATATATTTGTTGTTTTTAACTGAGAAACTTTATTTTGAAGGTTAGGGTGTTAAAGGGTTCAATTGCTTTAACATTGCAGTCTGGTCTAAGCAGGTAATGGGAGATTTTTGTTTGTTCAGATAAATAATTGTGTTTTAGTCTTCTCCAAGTTATCCCAAAAATAAAACGATGTATGTAATTACACATTAAAAGTTTTATCAAAACAGGGCATTCACATGGCTTGCCGGATTATTTAGTTGAGCCTCTAGAAATAAGGTTCATTCCTTGGTTAAGATTTCCTCCTATTTCCACAGAGGCACATTATTCACTCACTGAGTTACAACCCAGTTATTTAAAGCTCTCAGCTCACAAGAAATCCCACCAAACACAAGGTCTGTAAACACAGACCTACTTGGCTACTTGGTTGCATTACATGTAAAAGGGGAAAGGTTCAGCATATAGTATGTTCTATTGCATCACAAATATATGTTTGCTCAGTTAGGTTCAGTACATATCTCTCTGAATGGATGTATGCAGTCAACATTGGTAAGACTTTATTACTTACAAATGTTGAGATGCTTTGACACTACATGAACAATAAACAACAAAAACTGATGGTCTAAAAGGCTTACATTATCTGCCTATACTAGTCTGCAGTCTAATGGCATAAATGGTACATTTAATGTCTTACATGAGCAAAACATTGCAGTGACCAGAGTGGTGTCATACAGTGTTGATTTGCTTGCTCATAGCCCTTTAAGTCGATAAAAGGAGTTCTGTCTGCCAAACAGGCTGTGTTTTTCACTTCGCAAGTCAGAAAACTCTGCAGAGGCATTTGACTGCTCATGTGGAATCCAGCTTAAGTCATGTGCTAGTCTCTCCTTGATCAGCGGCTAATGACTGGGGAGTACTGATGTCCACCTAAACCTTTGTTATGGTCCAGCAACCTCAGACTGAAAACAACATTTTACATGGAACTATTTTATCATCTATTTTTTGTCAGCCAAAGCTTTTCTTTATGAGTAGCCCTCTCCAAAGCTTGGTTCTCGGTACATCAATCCTGCATTCCTTTGTACGGCGAGTATTGTAACTAGCAGGTTGAGTGCTCTGGGACACAATGGCAGATGTGGACTATGATTATCTGATCAAGCTGCTTGCGCTTGGGGACTCTGGGGTGGGAAAGACCACCTTCCTCTACAGGTACACTGACAACAAGTTCAACCGCAAATTCACTACCACAGTGGGAATTGACTTCAGGGAAAAGAGAGTGGTGAGTTGACAGACATCAGAATATAATATTTCTACTTTTGCTTTCATCAAACTATTCTCATTTAAAAAGCTTGATGTACTATAAGTGTAAACACTTTTATCAACTATGAATATTATACATGTATAAAAATATGTGTACAGAGAACTGATCGTATTATGCTAACTTTTGTTGCATACTAATTGTTGAAACAGGGCTTAACATAATTGTTAAGTGGAATTGTGAGAACTAAGCTTAAATATTATCTTCTTTACCTGAATTAATAAATATTTTCAGTAAATATTTTTAGCTGAGTTACCATGATGTAATACTTTTGGTAGATGTATGCAGGGACAGGTGTTGATGGAACAACTGAGAGGAACTTCAAAGTTCATCTTCAGCTTTGGGACACAGCAGGACAGGAAAGGTAATTTGAACCTCATATTTGTAGAATAATAAATTTAGCTATTTTTTTATTTATTTACTGGAATCCAAGTGTGGCTGGAGCTTTAGAAATTTAATATTTGTAATCTGTTTGCAGATTTCGCAGCCTTACCACAGCATTCTTTCGAGATGCTATGGGCTTTCTGCTAATGTTCGACTTAACCAACCAGCAAAGCTTTCTTAATATCAGAAACTGGATGAGTAAGTATAATATTATCAGCCGTGTCAAACTCTGCAGTAGTTACACCTAAAGGAAGTATAAAGTGTGGTCATGTCAAATTAAATTACAAGGGTATAAAAGCCTTTCTCTGTGATTCAGGTCAGCTTCAGGCCAATGCATACTGTGATAGTCCAGACATAGTGTTGGTGGGAACCAAGGCTGACCTCCGTGACATGAGGAATGTTCAAGGCAGGCAAGCCAGAGATCTAGCAGACAGATACAGGTGAGGTTCTGTGTACTTGATCCAATGATGACTCATGAATAGGTGCTAGTGCAGAATTTAGTCTTTAGTTTTTGAATGTTTAACCAGTAGCATTCTATATTATCTGATGCTTACAGAATATTCACTATTTATTTTTTGCATTTTATTTTGCCAATGCAAAAAAGGATATGTGGATGGATAAACCGATTTCAATTTCATCACTTAGTGAAAGAAGTTGTATAGAAATTTGTTTACACGTTGCATCTCCTATTGTTTCATCACAAGATGGTGCTAATGAGACGTGCTCAGTACGCCTTCAAGCTGGTGCTGCCAAGACAACATAGTTTACAGTACTATTATACTAAAACCAAGATACACGTCATTTTTGTGCTTTAATTAAAATTTGAATCAACAACAAATTTTCACAGTTCATGAATAACCAAAAAGGGAGAGTTGGTTGACTAATGATGAAAACATAAAACCAGTTTTCTCTTTCTATCCAGTATCCCCTACTTTGAGACAAGTGCAGTGACGGGTGTAGATGTGAACAAAGCCGTGACCGCTCTGCTGGACCTAGTGATGAAAAGGATGGAGCAGAGCACTTACAGGGGCCACAGCTCGGAGCCTAACGGCAGCCCTGCATCCAGCCACGAGGTGGAGGAGGCAGCTGTTGGAAGGAAATGTTGCTAAGTTTTTGCTAACAAAATGTAAAGAGATATTTGAAGTGTATTCTTGCTGTCTGTTCATAACATACATAAGCATTCTCTTGGCAAGGAAGAGCTTTAAAAGCTAGATATAACTTATATCTAAAGTAAAGTATATACATTAATTATAATCCAAATCAACTGTTATCAGAGAAAAAATATTTTATTAATACACTGAGGCATTGATGTCAGGAGTATGCAGGCACATGACAAATTTATAATGGAGTATAATCAAAAACATTTATGGTTACATTTACTATATGGACAATCATTTTTGTAAGAACAAACAAAAATAGCAAATTCCTTTTCTTTGAGTAAAATTCCAGACAGACTTTTTATGCATTATGGAACAAGGTGGACATGCAGTTTAAGACCAAAGTACTAGACGACTGTAAAGGGCTGTTACAAATCAAGTATACTGCTGCATTTCCATTAAAGACATTTGTGTCACGTTTATGACACATGATGAGTCTATGCCTTTTTAGACTGATAATTACAATCCTTACAGAACATGTTATTTTTCTCTAATTTTACATTTCATAAATAAAAATTTTAGATGGTAAATGTCCAGCGATAATAGTATTAAAAGTATGAAATAACACAATTCAGGACATTCATGGAGTCATAAAGAAATACCACTACATTACATTGGCTAAAGGCAGAAAAGCAGAATATGTACTTATTCTAATCCACCACAAGTGGCATTCTACATTAAAATATGGATATATCACCCCACCCTTTTCCTTCTATAAAGGTCCCAAAAAGAATCCATCCTCTTCCATCTTAAGTATATATGAACACAGGGTCTTTGGTGCACTACAAACACACACTGATATCACAGATATAAACAATGGATGCAATTATGTAACTTTTTGTAAATGGATCGAAACAAAACTTTTTTTATTAAACAGATTATGAAGTGGCTATGGCAGCCAAACTCTTATTTGGAGATAAACACAAACATATGACAGACAAAAACTCTCTTTGTGTGGTCATTGGTCAAAGATACCAATCCTAAAATAAAAAGTACATTTAGCTGAGTTTGAATGACCGCAATTCTTTGACAAATGAGTTTGACTTGCAACTATAAGCACGTGATGGGAAGTCATAAGACAGTCATGAGGCTAGTTTGGACTCAGTCATCAACCTCATTTGCTAATCTGCTAGCACTCTGGCTCTAAGGGGTGTGTGTGTTTAAGAAGTTGACTAGAGATAGAAAAATAAAGCTTGTTCATTTATAATGTTTAAAACAAAATAATCTGTAGAAGTTTGGTCCCATCTGGATTATAGCCAAAGTGTGGTTTTACAAAGTCACTGGTGATTCTGTGTACACCGACAGTAAATACAAACAATAGCAAATTATTTATTTAAGCATTTAATTTTGTATAAAACTAGCCTAAAAGATTTGTCAGTGGCTCTCACATGCAATGTCTCTTTAAATGGATCATGCTCTTTATACAAGATGCAGTAAGTTGCATATTATTCATTCAATTTACTGCTTATGACACAAATATTGGAAATGAAACGTTAGGCTTAAGACCTTTCCTATCCAACAAAATGTAAACTTAACTAAACTATATGGAGTTCTTCTAAATATAGTGGTCATTGCTGTTTTCGATCCTGCAAGCAAATTTGTTTTTGAACTCACTGGTTGCACTAGCTATTCATTGAGGCAAATACAAGCATTAAAAACTTAAAAGAGAGTGTGGCACATGAGCTTGATTGTGCTTGAAGAAATAAGCATAGGTTTGTATTTTTTCCTTAAAATAACTCGCCTTGAGATTTTCTAATTAGTCTTAAAGTATTCACTGATAATGAAATATTAATTTTGTACTGTGACAAAACAAGTCAAAAAATCTGAATCCTATGTCAGTGTCATTCAAGTGGCTTAAAATAATTGACTATTTGCCACCGAACACGGAGTCATCAGTCTCCAAACCTATTCTCATCGCACACGACAATGTCTGTGACAATAATCCAGTGTCAACAGGCTTTGATTTGTGTTGAAGTGTGTTGATAGCTGTCAGAAGATGTGTAATCAAGTAAACCAATTAACAGGCCACTTACTGAAATTAAAGAAAGGAAATTAAGTAAAATAAACCTACCTTTTTTGCAGTTATGATTAGCTAGTGCAAGTAGACTTAGTACAGAATGTGCCGTAAAAAGGGCATGTGCAACTATAAGCCCCAAATCTATGATCATGACATTCTAAAATCTTTTGTCTTTGAATTATGGCTTATTTTGGAATGTTTATTCCAAGTTTGAAGAATATAAACAAAACTTATGTGGACAGTCCTACTGTCTACAGAGAATAAAAGACACACAAAGAGTGCATCTTGTAAACATAAACCATCTTCCAGAGCAGTGCAGATTGTCTGACACCTCGTGGGGGAAAGGCCTACACAATAGGAACTGCACCTCCCTTGGATTTAGGCCTTGAATCTGATTACAAAAACACTGATCTAACTCCTTCCCTGAGATAAGGCAGTGATTTCAGTGTACAGAATCAGTATACTGCAGTAAAAGGCAGTTATTAAATCAATATTGTATTTTCTGAAAAGACATGACTTAATTGAACTTCAAAGATTGACAAGGACCATAGCAGCATGTAAAAACTGTATGTAACAAAATTGTAATGAAAATAAGTAATGCTGGGTCTTTTTGCTCTATGTCGTCCCCTTTCACTCACTTCCATTTTCCTATTTATCTTTATACTGTCTATTAACTCTGTGATTTACAACTGACATGGATCCCAACACATTCATGTGAAATTGCAGCATGGTGTGACTGTGTATTTATAAAGAAGGTGTAATAAATTGCTTTAACACTTATCATGCATTGTGTGCAACAACAGAAGTTTGAACCGGGTTAGTGTATCTGGGTCGCTGCCTCTAGTGTCAACCCTGTACCCTCTTAGTGGATGTCTACGTGCAGTGCATCAGGCTGAGTTTGATCACACCATCTCTGTGGAGTTTGTAGAGCAGTTTAAACTCACTGGGCAACTGATGGGTCTCCTGCCATTTGGTGGTGAATTTGGTCCCTTTTTTGTCGTAGTAGTGGTAAGGCAAGTCCTTTCCAGTGTTGGGGTCCCAGCCGAAAGGCCAGAAACCATAGAGATGGATCTCGTCACACATTGCTGAGGCCAAAGTGTACATGAGGATACCAGTGCTGAGCCGTTTGGGTGAAAGGTTTTTTGTCTTCCAATATCTGAGGCAAATGATTGAGAATGTTACTCTTTACTTTTCTCATTTCTTTCTAATCTTAACAACATGGACATGTTAGAATTTAAAATATTATTAATGCTTCTGATACATCCCAAAGTAACTATGAAACTGGTGCTAATTCACAGTAGATTTTGGAGCCGTTGGAGATTATTCCGGCTTTAGGGTCATGCCAAAATAGATGTAACAATTATGTTTAATATTACAGTATTACTTATAAATAAAAACATTTGGTTAACGTCTTATACAGAAAAGCTACTTACTTATTAACATCATGCATGATATTTCCAGGCCAGGCCAGCTCAACCTTCAACTGACCCTTGTGCTCCACAAAAAAGTCCACCAGGGTTCGGGTGACGGTGGCTGAGGTGTGGAGGAAAAAGGCTGGTATCCACAAGATGGCCCCTTCCAGCTTTTTCAAATTGAGGAAAAAGTTATTCCTGTCCTGAATGGTCAGCAGGTTGTTGTAGTACCCCCCTAAAATGCTGGGGTTAAAGGTGGTCAGGTTTGTCTTCTTCCCCACATCCTTGGAGTAGACTTCCGTAGGAGCAAAGTTACAGCGGAAAACAAAGTCGGCCTGGTCAATTTCGGGGCCACATTGGCTGCCTGTCAGTATACCACTGTTTCCCACCACTGCACACATACTGTAGTGTTTGTTACGTATAGGGGAGATGTCTGGGAGCAGAGATTTGAAGTTGTTGCTAATGGAGAAGACATACTTGTGGCTGGAATAGTCAAAGTGCATCAGCTGGCCCACACGCACACTGTTTTTTGTCAGGGAGAAGTTGCGAGGAATGTCAATGTAGCTAAAGATATCTTTCCTGAAACAGAAAGACAAAATATTTTTAACAACAAATCAATGCAGATGTAATAAGGTCTAAACTGAGCAATTCCAGTCAAGCCATTTCTTTTACAATGAAACCATAGAATTGTAGCAAAATATAGTTTTAATCAAAAGAGAACAGTGATAAGAAAATGTCCTCTTACTTTTGCTGATAAAAAGCCGTCTTGTTGAATTTCCACTTGTATGGTTTACCTTGTAGCTCTTCATTTAGAGCATTTGTCAAAGGGATAAAAGAAGGATCCAGAAAATTCATGGCAAACTGAGATCTAAAGATAGAACATTAATAAGGGTTAACATGTTCTTTTAAAAAAGCAATCTGAATTTGTATTTCTAATTCAGTGGAAATGCTTGAACTTAGGCCTGCCCTGTTAGATAGGCTGTATTGGCCTGTTGACAATGATTAGTCCGTGCCTCATCTATTCTGGTGTTTTGCAGTTCTCCCTAACCTAAATGGACTATTACTTCTCACACAAAATCCTGTCGAAAAAACGGATTAAACAATCGTTTTCGTTTATCATCGTTGCTCATCGACTTTTATAGTTGGTGATATTAATAGTTGTTTAACTGCTGTTCTTTCCAAAAATCTAAAAGGATTTTCCAGCAATAGTGGAGCCGATGGCGCCAGGACAACATCAGCACCTTGGACAGCCACCCGTTTTAATTGACGAAGCATTTAGCCAACAGCAAAGTAGGTCTGGAGTTTATTCAATACACCCAGTTGCTTTAATCGTGCGCACTCGGCCATATTCCTGTATAAATCTGGCTGAGCAGCATCACTAACTACTATACTGCCAACTCCACAAAAATAACTCACCTGAATCCTGCATGGAACATAATCCTGGGCCCTCCCATGCTATCTTTGGAGGAGGTGAATAGATTGTCTTTTCTTAGGGATACATAACTGATGAGGGACAGGATGAGCACAGCGACGCACAAAATAACCAAACCCAGGGCCTTGGCGATGCGGACCATCTTGGTTGCGTTTTCATTCCCTGTCTGCAGCTTGAGCAAAGCGTTGATCTATGTAGTCGTCGTTGGGGCTGCACACGCTGAAGGTCTGCGCCTCACACAATGGCGCACATCGGTTCATATAATGGAATAACATCAATGGCTTGTAGCTGTGGGCTGCGTGTTGTTGAAACCGCGTCTCCGTCCGCTCTCATTCCTGCCCAGCCCGTAGCTGCTACTACAGACTGCACCAACTCCCCTCCAGGCATACAGGCGTTTTCATCAAGGAAGATGAGACAAATGCGTGTCTGCGCATCCAGCAGGCGCAGTATCGACATTCAGTCACCACTCAGTCCGGATGGAAGATCTGTGCATAAAGAAATCCTTGTCGAATATTAAATTGATGTGCCAAAAACAGAGAGAGGGGGTGTTAAGAACGAATTTCTCACGCGTTTTGGTGTAGGCTGAGTGTAGTTACCTTTTTTTTTTTTATATAACAAAACCGCTCAGCCTGTAGGCTACTACATTATAAAGCCAGCATAATCAGGCAAACAGCATAAATGTAAAAAGTATTTTAATGATATTGCATATTTAAATACAGTATATGATCTACAGAATTCACAAAACATAGGATTTTTTTCTTATTTTTTTTTACAGTTATGTACATTTTTTCAACATTTTTACATATAGCTTATATTTGTAAACACGAATTACTGCCTTTCATAATATATTACCATGCATTTACAGTCTGATAATGTCACACTATAACATCATATACTCTATTTGACTCAAACACATACATGTTACAGACTGCTGTATTACTATGTAAACAATATAAAAACTATTAAAAAAATACAATGAGTATGCACTAGTATAACTACTGTTGGTTGTTGTACCCTTCAAATGACCTCCCTTGTGCTTTTCTTTTTTTAATGTGCCAAGATTGGACACACACACACACACACACACACAAAAGAAAAACATCTAACAATAGACATTAATTTAAGCTGCCAAGATATTGCAATTTTACAATAAATTATATATTAAACATTAAAATCCGTTAACCGGAGGATCCAGGCACTTAATGACAAACCCTAACCCTAACCCAGCCTCCTGGCATTTCTACTGCACCACAAACCTAACAAACATGGCTCACAGACCTTCTTAAAACTTAGTTATACATTAGGGTGAAAAACATGTAGCACCCAGATAACAATTCCATTACTTCCTAAATTTGAGAAAAGTTGTCGCGTTTGGAAAGAAGGCTCCTTCGCCATCACTTCCTGGAGAACCACAAGGGCTGTCCTCTCCACAGCTCATATCCTCACAGGAGTCCTCACTACAAAAAAAAAGCACATGAAGTTTTCTGTTTACCAAGAATGTAAATGACACGGGCCATGACAATTTCTTGTGGCTCTCATGGCTCTTTTCTTGTTATGTTGTTTTTGACATGCTGTGTCAAACAATACACAGTAGTGTATCAGTGTCACACAGTGTCACAGTAGTCAAGCAAACAAAGTAAAATAAATAAACATGTGGGACTATTAACCTTTCAATTTCATCCCAACTCCCCTCAGGGATAGTTGGCAGGACGGGTACTCTGAAATGATTGGCCTGAAGACTCTGAGCCGTTCTTCTGGAAACAATCCACACCAGCTTTTTGTGGTCAGGTGTGATACATACGCTTGAGCAGTATTCAGTCATGCACTTGGCCACTAGTTCTTTCCAATGCAGTAGTAAGCTGTCACTGATCTATGAGGGAGAAAAAAGGGAACATCTGAGAGACTACTGTGATAGGGGTCAGAAATAATCCTAAAAAGTTAGTGGTCTGACTACAGCACTAAGTTGGAAAAGTAACATTGAAAACGTATTGTGGCAAAACGTATGTCATATTTTATAAACCATTATGACGTTTAAAGAGATTATGATGATTACTTAAAGACATAAGACAAATTGGATTTAGATTGCATTTTACATTAACCAAATATATACATGGAACTCTGTATGTTCAATATACCTTGAGATGTCTTTGGAATTGCTGCACAATCTTTGACAATGTATTAGAGTGAATGGTCTCAAACTCATGGGCAATGAGGGCAAGTGCCAGCAAAGATGGCTGTGAAAGAAAAAAAAGAAGAGAAAAATCATCAAACTTCTGACTCAATTTAATACGATAAAAATTGTCACCCAGACGCAATGCTTACCTTTGCTTTTGAGAAAACAAGCCGGCATAAGCAGGCTTTTAGCTGAACTTCCAGCCTCTCAATGCTTGGAATCTCCTCCCTTAAAATATAGAGGACATCCTAATGTGATCTTCTACAGCAAACTCTATAAACTCAAATGCCCAAGATCTGCTCCTTGCTATATATGGTACAGATTAATCGACAAGAATTTAAGTAATAAAATAAAGATGTAATATTTACCTGAGAGCAGACAGGGACAAAAAGGAGGAATAGTAGAGGTGTAGAAATGTTAAGGCTGTAACTGCTTTGGGTTCTACACAAAGCTTCTCAGAGATGATTTTCTCCATACGGCCAAGGTCTGACACAGTAAACTTGCTTTGGCTGATGCGGATAAGTTCATGAGTAGGTGAAATATTGCTCTCTTCCTCTACCATTTTAGCTGCAATGTGCAGACAGCAAACTCCAATGCAAGGCAAGTGTTTCGGCTGCACCTGTCATAATAACACAGTAGTGATTAAGTACTACTGTACACAAGCGCAACAGGAATGTGATAAGACACGATAAGACACAATAAGACACACAGAGTTGTAGGATATAAAAACCTACCTTCATAATGGTAAGGAATCTGTCCAAAAAACTAACAGACTGAACAAAAGTCTGTGTGCTGTAACCAAAGAAACTGGTTAGGCCCCATAATTCTTCCACTCTGGTGTCTCTGGATTTTGCTGACACAGCATTATGATTCTGAAAATAATAATGCAATTATAAATAAAAAGGACAACATTCAAACTATATACTTTTATGCAAACCCCAATGAAATTCCACAATTCCAAAATATAGAGAGTGTAGAAATAGGTTAGTGAGGTACCATTGTAGAAGCTGACTCCATCAGCTGAAGGCCAGACTCCCTGGGAAGAAAGTTGGTCTCTTTGGCACAACATAACTTCAGCTCTTTCAAGAGTGAAGTATCAATGCTTTGAAGATCCCTCATTCTGCAAAACACCATGCTTTAATTGTTATAATAGAGAAAAACTAATTTTAGATGGGCAGTACATAATATATAGGCGTTCTCCCAAACCACACCTTCTTTGTGTCAAGGGGGTGTGGTCTGAGGAAACTATAACCCAAGTTTCATAGGTAGAAGTGTGTTACAAAATAGTATTTTTAACTTTATTTTTTTTAAATGTGATTAACATATAATTAGATAAATGGACCGTTGTTTTATCATTATATTATATGGTTGTAAATACAATCATCAGAATGTAGGTCATAGGTAATTAAGGGTTTTAAGAAAGATGTGCAATTGGGAATTCGGTTTAGTAACTTAATTTTAAGGACGTTTACGTAAACCACAACGGACTATCGATGAAAAGGTTAAACCTCCAGCGCAAATATACAAGTAAACAGCGGCAAAGTTAGCTACTAGGCTCTCATAGCTTTTAACCGAAATGGGTCGTCGCCCGCCTTACCTTGCCCAGAGGCTGTATACAAGGCTACAGCTTTATCCACCTAACTTCATACAGCTCGTGTTTACATTTTAATTTTATTAATCAGAAAGATTTGTTTAAAAAGACAAGCCCACTGGCGATCTATTCTACACCAGTTCTACACTCGAAAACAGGATACGCCCCGCCTTTAATAAGGCAAACAAGCGGATACTTGTGTTACAACTACGATTCCCATCATGCATCACACGAAGCTTGTAAAACAAAAAAGGGCGGACATTTCAAAGCATCGAGTGTGTGTTATTTTTTATCAAATTTGTTTGGTAATTCAAGATTAAGAGTTTAGCAAAACCCTTTTTACAACGCCGGTAGGCTATGCGACACATTTCTGATTCAAACAAATCGACTAGGAGACAGCAACTGACAACCAAGGATGTCGTTGCCATGGTAATCAAACTTTATAGAAACGACGATTAGCGAAGATTAGCTCGCATTGCTAACCCGCCACAGTAGTTATTGCAAATACCAATGTTTGTTTAACGTCACTTTTCAATGTATTGGCTACTAATCTAAACTGAAATGTCCGCGGAATTTAGGCCTCCAAAAACCCTGTTTTCTGGGGTTTTCAACAACAAAGGCCAGATTGCGACCCAGATTGATAACGCAACATTAGGACCTACAGCAATACAACCAAAAGCAGCAACAGTTGGTATAAAAATTTAATACAGTTCTTTATTAACGTTACATACTTAACGCAGTTTTTGTTTTGTTTCTCTTAAATGTTAAAGCTCATTAAACGTTAAAAATACTAAAATATTTGTATTCTTACCTACAGAGACCAATGGAAGCCATATGCCATTAACATCTAACAGTGAGGCACTGAATAAGTTAAGGTAACATCTTACATGTTGTTTAACTAGGGCAACTCCAAATTTGGTTGACTACTCAATATTAAATGTCAACAGTATGGAGTTGGATAGGTGCACAATGGAAACTCAAAAGCTACAAGAAGAGCTGGAAAATGCAACTAAAGTGATGCTGGAGAGGTTTGATAGTGCCAACACTGCCAGCTGCAGGTCCAATGTTTGTAAGTGAAAATATACCTTATGAGCATATAAAGAAATGTACTATGTACTATGTCATAATGGTAATGTAATAACGGTTGCAGGTGGGGCTCCATGGGAATCAGTCCACAACCAGGTAGTAATACAGTGTCTGGATCATAGTATGGGCTATTCAGACCAGCAGACAGCCCCAAGAGTATTTAGCTCTTTTGAAAACAAGGAGTTCGAAAATACAATAGATGACTGCCTTCAGCAGCTGACCAACTTAGAGTTGGAAAAGGTTTCTCTTTTTCATTGAGACCAGTTTTTTTTTTAAGTTTTAACAAATACATTTTGCCTGAATTTGTTGTATCAATATTAACACAGTCATCCGAACAACAAGAGCCATACATATTTGAAGATTCCATCATTGATCTGCAGGCCAAGCTCCACCAAATCCAAATGGAAAAAGATATTGTGTCTGACCTTAGGTGAGCAGATAAAATTGTATCTTTGAGAAAAACTGTTTTGACCCACAGATGTGATTTGTAGATTGAAGGACCCAGAAAAGCATGTTGAAGAAATGGAAAAGATGCTGCACATTTTGGAGGAAGTCCAAGTTAGGAAAAGGTGTGCAGACCAAAACCCACAAAAGACAGAAGAGGCTCTGGCGCTTAACAGGAAGATAGAGACACTGGAACAGATATTAAAAGATTATCATGCACAGTTTTTCCACGAGGCCCTCCACTGGCCCAACAGTACTGCAAAGGCCAAAGATGATACCGGACCAAGACATCTTCATCCGCCAGCTAAAGAAGATTACAATGAGAAATCTGAAAAACAACTTAATAAAAACACATTGGTTGGTAAAATATGTTTTTAATTGTAGTCTTAAAACCTGACAGTGCTTTTAGTAATATTTTCCCCCACATTTCTACCCTTTTGGCAGTCTAGAAAACATCTGTTAAATGAAGAATGTAATAAAGTGAATGAGCAGAAACAACGGTAATTATTAGATATAGATTTATGATTTTAAAGGTTAATTTTGAATCTATTTTGAATTTTATTAGATACTATTACACTTGCCAACTATACAAATAACACAACTGTTTGTTGATTGCATGTCTCTTAGAATGGGAACGCAGATGGATTGCCTCAGCCAGGAGATGGCGGTGTTGTCTGACAAGCTGAGCTCTAAAAGCAACAGCATCAGTTTAAGTCTGAAGCTGGAGCTACCTAAGTAAGTTGCTATCATAGATTGTAAATAAACACAGCTATAAGTCAGTTTGTTAAAATAGTAACTATAATGAATTTTTTCAAATAATACCTGTTTACGTTAAGAATATTTTATTTTCAGATTTAGACTGTATTTATGAGAACATTTTTTCATGTCCAGGAAGCTTGCAGAAAGACACACACTACATGAAGCTCAGGTCTTTGAACTTGAGAAAACTCTCTCCAGCCATGGAAATAAGGTAAGACAGCGTGTGTGTGTGTGTGTGTGTGTGTGTGTGTGTGTACAATACATATATATATGTGTGTGTAAATATACACAGTATTGTTCAAAATAATAGCAGTATAATGTGTCTAACCAGAATAATCCAGATTTTTAGTATATTTATTATTGCTGAATTGCAAACAAGTTATCAGTAGGTGCAGTAGATTCTCAGAAAACAAACAAGACCCAGCATTCATGATATGCACGCTCTTAAGGCTGTGCAATTGGGCAATTAGTTGAAAGGGGTGTGTTCAAAAAAATGGCAGTGTCTGCCGTTGACTGTACAAACTCAAAACTATTTTGTACAAACGTTTTTGTTTCTAGGATTTAGCAATCCTGTGAATCACTAAACTAATATTTAGTTGTATGAACACAGTTTTTTAAAACTGCTTTACATCTGTGTGACACCAACTTGTGGCATCTCTCAGCTGTTAATACACTCCATGATTCTTTAACAACATTCCACAATTCATTCAAAACCAAGAAATGTATTCTTGGTTTTGCTTCAGAAACAGCTTCTCGGTTGGATTAAGGTCCGGGGATTGGGCTGGCCCCTCCATAACATTAATTTTGTTGGGTTGGAACCAAGACCTCGCTCATGTTCACTCCCAACTTTTGGATGCCCAGAGAGAAAAGGCAAAAATATTAACACAGACAGTGGATCTTAAGGACCATTACAACCAAATTATGGTAGTGGTAGTCTTTTTAAGATCACTTTAGACTTGCTTGTTATCACTCTCCTTAGCATATGACTGAATGTTTATGAATATAATATATGGTTAAACCATATTTTTGGCATTGCGCTTATATTTCTTTACACCACGCTAGATATTTTTCTCCATTAATAGACAAGGCTTTGTATGTCTTTTTTGTCCTATAGGTGTGCAGCGATCAACAGCAGTGCAAGCTTCAGGAGGAGGTGAAAACCCTGAGAAGACAACTTGAGCAGCTTCATAGAACTGTGGAGCAGAAAACCTGCCTGCAGGCCTTGTTGGAGCAGAGGACCCAAGAGGGGTGGAAATCCCAAGAAGTCCTGGAAGATAAAAAGGCGGAACTTGAGCTCAGGCAACAAGAAACCCAGCAGGTTGTGTGCTATAACATTAAGTGTATGCTTGGAGAAAGATTAGCTGAAAGGTTTATTTATAAACTAGACTGGTTTTGTCGTGGCCTGTTTGTTGTGTAAAGCCCTTTTATCATTATTGAAAAGAATGTAGTTACGTTATGCAAGTGTATTTTAAATGATGTATTTGATGTACCAGGCTTTTCATGTGTCTGACCTTCTGAGGGACTGTGTTTGTGGGTTACCTCTAAAACATTTTTGTGTTGTAAAATTATACTGTCCTTGATGGAATCCAGGGCCTTTCGGCAGTGATGGTTAAGGTTAAAAAGACTGGAATGGTGGCCGTTAGGTCATTGGGTGTCCTTAAAGCCTTTTTGGTGCCACTTTTTGTACCACCTAAGAAGGCTAGTTTTTTAATCTATACTGTGAGCTTGTAAGTAGGTATCTCTTCTAATCTAAGCCATTGTTTATTACAGCACTTGGCCTTGCTGGATGAGGCCAGGGACCAGTGCCAGGCGCTGCATACAGAAGCAGAGGCTCTCCGAATAAAGCTGGAAGACAGAGAGAAAATGATAGACATTCTAAGGGTGCAGCTAGAGAGCAGCATTCAAAAGACAGCAGAGAACGGTAGCACTATTGACAACCTTCACCAGGAAAACAGCCTCCTTATCAACCAGCTAAACCAGCACAAACTAGAGATTCTGCATCTCAGGGTCAGTGTAAACAAGTAAAACTTTAAAGCTTTTTTTAAATCTTAAAATATATAGTCTAAAAATCTTGAGAATACAGTTTAAGGGTTCCAACATGCAACAATAAAATAACTTCTATTCAATGTATTTACAGACGTGGACAAAAATGTTGGTACCCTTCGGTCAATGAAAGAAAACTCACAATGGTCACAGAAAAAACTTTATTCTGACAAAAGTAATAATAAATAAAAATTCTATGAATGTTAACTAATGAAAGTCAGACATTGCTTTTCAATCATGCTTCAACGGAATTATTAAAAAAAAATAAACTCTCGGAACAGGCCTAGACAAAATTGATGGTACCCCTAGAAAAGACTGTAAATAATGTGACCAAATGGACATGTTAATTCAAGGTGTGTGCACTAATTAGCATCACAGGTGTGTACAATCTTGTAATCAGTCAGTGGGCCTATTTCTAGGGCTTTAGGTAGTCACTGTGTTGTCTGGTGAGATGGTGTGTACCACACTCAACATGGACCAGAGGAAGCGAAGGAAAGAGTTGTTGCAGGAGAATAGAAAGAAAATTATAGACAAGCATGATAAAGGTAAAGGCTATAAGACCATCTCCAAGCAGCTAGATGTTTCTGTGACTACAGTTGCACATATTATTCAGAAATTTAAGATCCATGGGACTGTAGCCAACCTCCATGGACGTCGTCGCAGGAGGAAAATTGATGACAAATCAAAGAGACGGATAATCCGAATGGTAACAAAAGAGCCCAGAAAGACTTCTAAAGAGATCCAAGGTGAACTCCATGCTCAAGGAACATCAGTGTCAGATCGCACCATCCGTCGTTGTTTGAGCCAAAGTGGACTACATGGGAGATGACCAAGGAGGACACCATTGTTGAAAACAAATCATAAAAAAGCTTGACTGGAATATGCCAAACTACATGTTGACAAGCCACAAAGCTTCTGGGAGAATGTCCTATGGACACATGAGACAAAAATTGAACTTTTTGCCAAGGCACATCAGCTCTATGTTCACAGACGGAAAAATGAAGCATATCAAGAAAAGAACACTGTCCCTACTGTCAAACATGGAGGAGGCTCTGTTATGTTCTGGGGCTGCTTTGCTGCATCTGGCACAGGGTGTCTTGAATCTGTGCAGGGAACAATGAAATCTGACTATCAAGGGATTCTAGAGAGGAATGTGCTGGCCAGTGTCAGACAGCTTGGTCTCAGTCGCAGGTCATGGGTCTTGCAACAGAACAATGACCCAAAACACAGCTAAAAACACCCAAGAATGGTTAAGAGGAAAACATTGGACTATTCTAAAGTGGCCTTCTATGAGCCCTGACCTCAATCCTATTGAGCATCTTTAGAAGGAGCTGAAACATGCCGTCTGGAAAAGACACCCTTCAAACCGGAAACAACTGGAGCAGTTTGCTCAAGAGGAGTGGGCCAAAATACCTGCTGAGAGGTGCAGAAGTCTCATTGACAGTTACAGGAGTCGTCCGATTGCAGTGATAGCCTCAAAAGGTTGTACAACAAAATATTAAGTGAGGGGTACCAACAATTTTGTCCAGGCCTGTTCCATGAGTTTATTTTTTTTAAATAATTCCGTTGAAGCATGGTTGAAAAGCAATGTCTGACTTTTATTGGTTAACATTCATAGAATTTTTATTTATTACCTTTGTCAGAATAAAGTTTTTTCTGTGACCATTGTGAGTTTTTCTTTCATTGACCGAAGGGTACCAACAATTCTGTCCACGTGTGTAAACACATGACAACACATTTGGGCCTGTTGCACCAACAAGGCTAAAGAGTTTAGTAAAACTGACTGTTTAAAGTAAATTAAACTTGATTTAAATTTGGTTTAGTCAAGTGGAATTACTGAAAATTTTACCCAGTTTAATTAGTTTAAATATGTGATAGAACCAATATTAAATTATTTTACTAACATATTTAGGTTCCACGTGTGTAGAAAATTGCAGTCCTTCAGAAGCCCTCAAATGTGTAAACTATTATGGCTTTATTTATTCTATTGTGCGTTTTTATTATCAGGCTGAATTAGACCACCACAAGTCAAGTTTGTCTGCTGTTGAACACAAAAGCGGCCAACTACAGGCTGACCACAGTCACCGTGTCCAGGAGGAGACCCTGGCAAAACAGCAGCTCACCATCCAACTAGAGCAGCAACGCGTTCAGTTACTCAGCCTTACTGGTGAGTGCAGCTGTTATCTATTATATCAAATCTAATATCTATCTATATAAACTGCTGAATGCAACATATTCATTCAAAATAAACCGTAGAGCAACATAGCTTTTTCTTATGCCCTGCCATCATGCTTTTTTTTTTTACTGAATGTAATCATCTTTCTGATGTAAAACAACAAATAATCACTGGTCTATTTACATTGTCAACCAAGCACTTCTTGTAGTGTATATGTTGGCCTGTGGGTTAATGTGTACTTCTCTCTGTGGATATAATGCTTGTGTTTATCTGGGCACATTTTCAGAGGAACATAAGAAGCTACAACAGCTCTACAGCTGTAAGAACAAGGAGAGCAAGGGTGTGGTGCTGAAGCTCCAGAGCAATCTGAAAAATGTCCAGGCGGAACTGGACCTGGTCAGGTTCAATTTGAGGACACTGGAAGCAACTGATGGCCACGGTAGATATATGGTGTCATATTTTAACATAATTAAAGATGTTATCTATTTAAAAAAGGTTTCTTTGTTGTACATGTAATTGATTACAGTGAACTACATCACAGAGTTATGAGTCTAACCATCTGCATTTGCAGATAATTTCATCAAACTTTAATTTGTCTAATCCTAAGAGAGTCTCAAGATGAAAGAGTAATATGTTGTACTATGACGATGTTTTAGTTACAAAGCCTAAGAGAAATCAAGCACTGTTGTACTAATCTTGAAGAGAACACTTGGTATTTCATTCTTTGATTAACTATCTAATCCATCATTATTGGTTTATCTTTATTGTAGGCGTTCAGGTGGCCCTGAGCATGCAGCAAGAGATCACTGCAAGGAGAAAGCAGATTGACTCTCTGCAGAGTAAAATCCAACACCTAGAGGAATCAAAGAGGAAACTTTTTCAGGTGACAAATATGAGTGACTAAATGTGGTGTTCACAACGTAATTGGTCTAATAATAGGGGTTGTACTATCCAGCATAAATGCAGCTTCACCTTTTCAGTGTCCCGCAATGTTTGCCTAAAAATCATGTATCTGTCAAAAATTCATTTTTTTTATGTTGAGTTGCATTGAAGCATTTAAAATTAAACTTGGTTTAGTCAAGAGCATTTACTCAAAAATAATACCCGGTATGATTATTTTGATTAGGTGATAGAAGCAATATTAAAATGCATCAAATAATTATATATCTGATTCCATTTATATGTCCATGACAAGGAGATAACTAATTTGTTTAACTCTCCAAATCAAGGAAAAGCTCAACCTAAACCTCAAAAACAAGCGCCAGCTACAAGAACATGCGTTGATTCGAATGGAAAAGAAACAGCTTGCCATGAAGCTGGCGGTTGTACAATCAAAAGACAAACAGTTAAGGGAGCGAATCAAAGAAATGGAGACAGAACATCATAAAGTCAGTAATATTATTGTTAGATTCCTTTTATGGTAATTTCTATTACTGTCAGTGTGTAGTAATTGAAAATCTTATTTATAAATATATGAAAAGATGTCAGAGAGGTTTGCAGACTGTCAAGATTTCATCCAACTGCAGGAGCAGGAGTTTTATCGGCTTAAACTCAAACATGCCCTGGACATGAAGGTACTATGCTCTTCAAACATGGAAACTTATACAGCCATCAAGAAAACATAATCATGGAAATTTGATCTTTCTTTAGGAATGGCACAGTCAAAATCCAGGCACTGCTCTAAATGTAAGTCTTAGTGTACCTGCACTCCTCTGTTTTTACTGCTCTACTCTTTTTCCAACATGTAGCAAGCACTCACCTCAAGGTACTGCCTGAAACTTCCTAGTTCTCCCAATATGAGGGCCAGTAAAGTCCATCTGTGAATTATTGTTTTTACTGGCCTCTCGGACACACAACTCAACACATCTGTGATGTAAAATTAAATCCATGCATAGTATTACATTCCTGTGTCATGGAGAAACATCTCCTTTTAATTACTTTGCTTCTGTAACAGATTGTATTTAAATATATTGTGTTTCTTTTTCATTGTATCTTCTGGACTAAGTAGACATTTATTGATTTAATTGCAGTTGACGTATGTTGTCTTTTCAAACAGACAAAACCCCAGCAAGGAGGTCCCACCTCAGAGCTTAGGTCTTTTGTCAGAGGTCAACAAGGAGTGATTTCAAAGAAGCACCAACCGCCCACTGCTAACACTATTCCCGCCAGCAGCATCCATAGGAGGAGGTCTGCTCCAGAGAGTGTGCAAAGAGCTGCATTGTATGTTGGTTTCTATTCCCACACACTGGAAGAATTAGCTTTGTTCTGAGGCTAGCTAAGGTCATATCTAAAAATCATGTGATAAGTAACAAAAGAACAAAAAGTCTTTGGAGGGGAGGGGTTATAATTGTGTAGTTCTACTTACAATAATCTCTAACAGACATCTCTGGTACATCGAGATACTTGTAATAGTTTTGTGGAATGTGATATTTTTGTTGAACAGTGTCTTACATGTTACTTTTACAGTTCTACTGACAAAACTGAAGTAATGTGTGGCTTCAGGCTGAGAGGAAAATACTGTGGGAGGTAAGGAAGAACAGTTCAAAAAGACTTACAGGCCTTTTAGGAACAACATTTCATGTTACATCAATTACACATGAATCCCAATATGTAAAATACTTGACCTTGTCTAATACTTGTTAGAGACATTTTTTTCTCACAAAGCCCTGTTTATTATTATGACTGTTTTAGTTAACTAGAAGTTAACTATACATTAAAACAATATAATATTGGAAGAATCAATATAGAAACAGAACAATGAGTTGAGAGCTGGCCTTGTCGTATTTCCAAAGAACACAAAAGCTCTTAAAGATTATTTATTTAATCTGCAGTTTTAATAAGTGCCTTAATGTGATCTAAGGTATGTCTGTGTGTAAAATGTGTACAGTGAATCACATGCTCTGAAGACAACTGAGTTAAATGAAAAAAGTCATCACAACTCATTTAGTCAAGGTAGGTTTTATTCTGCTTTAAATACTGATAGAAATCTTTATTTACAACAGTATTAATTTCATTGTTTATAACTTATTTCCTAGAGCCACTCCCGTCAACACCAACAGCAATTACATCCTCTCCACTGTTGCTGTGTCTGGGCCGCAGGTCGCCTGTGCACTTGCTGCTCACCTCTGACCCAAACAACTAACAGTAGATTTTGTGTATAATATTGTATATATTACATCCAAACCATGACATTTGTGTAACTTCAAATTCTATTTATTAATTTATTTATTTACATTTTCTTTTTTTCTCATGAGGATTAATCCCTTGAGATAAATCATCTTGTTTTCACATTCATTCACTAGGGACACTTTAGAGTTGCCAATTAACCTATACATGCACATACATATACATTTATACATATACCTATACATTTGGACAGTGGGAGGAAGCCGGAGTACCCGGAGAGAACCCATTGAAACACGTGGAGGACATGCAGACTCCTCACAGAAAGTTTTTATAAAGTTTAAATAACTCAGTTGATCCCTTTTTTAAAGAATTTCAGAAGTAATGTTGTATGCCCCAGAGCTACTTCTCTATTATCCATACTCAAGTTTTTATTTCATTAATCAGCCTTATTTTGCTCTGTGCAATCTTCTTCTTCTGCATGTCCAATGTGAAGATAAGTAACATTTCTGGAGGTGCTGTTTGTTTACATATCTGGGTATAAAACTGACAACACTTTATCAAATAGCTGCAAAAGAAAATTAAGACAACAATGAATATAATTTCACATGTTATACGCTGTGTGTACAATTATTAGGCAAGTGATTTTTCAACTCCGAGCTGTATAAACTTGAATCCTTTTTGGATTTAATGCATATCAGGTAATATGTATTTGTGTAACGAGGGAGGGTGTGGCCTAAGGAGATCAACACCACAGGCAGATTCTTCTCAGGAAAAATGGTCCAAAAAAAAGATTTAACCGACTCCAAAAAGTCATAAATTGTAAAAAGTATTTACAGGGATGCAGCACTCATGAAATATCTAAGATATTGAGGCGTGATCACAGAACCATCAAACGTTTTGTAGCAAATAGTCAACAGGGTCGCAAGAAACGTGTCGAGAAGAAAAGACGCAAATTAACCTCCCAAAGATTTGCAAAGAATCAAACGTGAAGCTACCAGGAACCCATTATCCTCCAGTGCGGCCATATTCCACAACTGCAACCTACCTGGATTGTCAAGAAGTACGAGGTGTTCAGTTCTCAGAGACATGGCCAAGGTAAGAAAGGCTGAACCTCTGAACAAGACACATAAGTTGAAACGTTAAGAATGGGCCCAAGAAATATCTGAAGACAGATTTTTCAAAGGTTTTGTGGACTGATGAGTTGAGAGTGACTTGACGGACAAGATTGATGGGCCCGTGGTTGGATCAGTAACGGACACAGAGCTCCACTTGGACTCAGATGCCAGCAAGGTGGAGGTGGGGTACTGGTATGGGCAGGTATTATTAAAGATGAGCTAGTTGGACCTTTTCGGGTTGAGAATGGACTCAAAATCAACTCAGACCTACTGCAAGACAACGCTTCATCACATGCATCAAAGTTCTCCACTGCATGGCTGGCCAGTAAAGGCCTTGAAGATTAAAAGACTAATGACATGGCCCCCTTCTTCACCTGACTTAAATCCTATTGAGAACTTTTGGGCCCTTCTTAAGCAAGAAAATGACAGTGAAGGTAAACGGTACACCTTTCTGAACAGTGTCTAGCTGTGGTTGTGGGTGCACAAAAATTTTTTTTTAGGTTTCTAACAAGATCAAGAAACTGACTGAGTCCGTGAATGGAAGGATTGTGACTGTTATCGGAAAAAAAAAAGAAAGGTGGCTATATTGTTCACTGAGTATTTTATTTTTTTATTTATTTTTTAAATTTCAGAAATGTTTATCTGTAAATTTTGGGTTTGTTTATTATTCTCACTTTAACAATTGAAAAAGATTTGTTTTTCATTTGGTTGCTAAATAATTCTGCACACTTATAGTTGCCTAATAATGGTGTACATGTAGATATTCCCATAAGAAAGCCAAAACTTCACTTTTACTACTTAAATGTTTAGGTTTGAGGATTTGTTAACGTTTTGGATTGACCAAGAGCACTGTAGTTGCCTAATAATTGTGCGCACAGTGTAAGTCCTCTGGTGCAGTTGGTCTTACCTCTGCAGGCATGTGGTCCTTATAATGTGGGTGCTGGGCTAAAGGATGCTGTGTGAGCTTATCCTCCACAGCTGCCACATATTCTCTGCGCCTCTGCTTCTGGATCATCTGTTTGGAGAAACATGCATGTTCTTTAGAGACTGGCTGCTTAGGCACTTGGGTGGAGGTGCTGGGGCTGTGATTTTGATTGGTTGTCAATATAACTGGTGAGATGCCCATCTGAGTCCAAGATGGAGAGCAGTCATCAAAGCCTTTTTTGTGCCAACAACTTACGACCAAGGGAGGTCTGGTTGTCAAAGATTTAAGATACTTTGTCTGTCTCTCCTTGTACCTGCAGGTTTAGGAAAATATGTAATTAATAATCTAATTTATTCTAAACTGAGAGTCAAACATTTGCTCTTGTCCTATATTTATGTTACATTATGTTATTAGCATTATTCAGGTCACAGCTTGGTCAAATGCATTTGTGAGAGGGTTACATGTGTCCCATCTTTCAACAAGGACCTAAATTACTATTCTGTCCCTGGACACAGACACATGAGGATAAATGGTTAGAGGTTCAGTGAGGATAAGGATAACTTAATCTTTTAGGCATTTTAAAAAAAGCACATGTTCTATATAAGGCAGTATTGTCTACAAGGCAGTAGTCTAAAACTGAGTTAAAGTTTAATATTGTGGAATTAATTGAATATACTAAGAAAGAAATTAATTGCACTTGCACTACAGCCAATGTTTTATGCAAGTAGCATATTTATGGGCTGATATTTGTACCACTAAAACCGAATATGCTGTATTTGAAGTGCTCAAACTAAATCTGAATTGCTCAAGTTAAATGGATGCATTTTTTTATTTATTTAAAAAGCGTAATCTGAAACAAAATGCATTGGTTTGTAAATGCATTGCAGTAAATTGAATATTAATTTATATTTTAAATAGAATTTGCCTTGGAACTGCTTTTACTGAGTTGCTACACATCACAGTTCTCAAACTCTGGGCTTGTTATCTACAGCTTCAAGATCCGGGTGTGCGCTCAAAAAACTTAATTTTCGAACTGAACCTGCAGATATTGGAGAACTGAATTTTCAAATTGGGAAAAGCAGTTCCATCTTTTTTAAAAGCATCCATTTAACTTTAGCAATTCAAATTCACTTTGGCACAAATATCAGCCCATACATACTTCTTAACCTTTTCTATAAAATATTTTGGAAAGAGCAAGCCACTTACCATGGAAAGTTTGGCTGGGTATGACTTGTTTCCATTACTTAGTTGTTTTAACAGTTTGAAAAGAGCTGCGTGAAGGAACAAATATGTCTTGTAACCACTTGTTACTCTCAAAGTTTGTTACTCAATCACTATGGGAACAGCAGCCCACAATGATTTAGAGCAGGATGTATTACATCACATCACCATAGTAAGGTTGAAAACCAATGTGCCTGCTGCTGGGTGCAGAAGCCTATTTTGCTTAGTACAAGTTGAGTTGAAGTCTGGTATGTAAAAAGCACATGAGAAGTGAAATATGATTACCTACAACTCTAAGTATAGGATGTTTATATTTGTGACCGCAGCTGTTTGTTTGACAGTGGAGGGGAAAAAAAACAAAAGGACTTTGCCATACTTTTGTACTGCTTATGCATTTGTAGGGTTACTACTCAAAGACTAAAAACATATAATATCCAAATGAAATTTAGAGCCAAATTTGCAGGCTGTGAGCACTAGGGGGCTCTCTTTGTTTGGACATCTGACAGATGGGTTTCTAAGCAAAACATCAAATGTTCTGTTTTAATTGATTGTTAACATGAATGCTGTGTTTTATTTTTTTGTAAACATGAATGTTTTGGCAATAAAAAGTAAAAGCCAGTTGCACCCTTAGTTTATTTAACACCTGGTCAAAGAAAGTTAAATTAAAGAAACCAAGACTTATGTTGCAATGTGAAACTGTGTCAAAGTGTAAGAAAAGTAGACTGAGTAATAGGACAGCACAGTTTCTTCAGGTGTACATGTGGAACAAATAGTTTTTTTCTTTGTGACTGCTATAGCCTAAATGGTAGTTACTGTTTATTCAAAATAGTTCAGCCAAGTTGGGTTATGCTTGGCCTTGACCATGATTGCACAGTTCGGTCTTTGCAGCTTTTGTTGTTGTTACTTTACTGAACTTCAGCACATGCCAATGCCATCAGGGCTGGTGAATTAACTAATTAGCCTGAGTTCAGTTCCCCAGACTATCTTACTGTTCAAACACAAGGGAAAACACTGCAGGGACAGAGCAACTACTGTTTCCCTCCATTCAGTGCTGCTGAACCCTTTTGATAGCCGCAAACTAATTTAGTAAACAGTTTCAATGATTAATGTGCTGTTTTAGTTTTTTTGCCAGCAAAACAGTCGGTTTTTGACTGCAGATACAATAATTGTGTATACATTTGAAAAAACTGTTTCAAAGATGGTTTGAGTATTACTCTTATTGATCAGCCATAGAAACATACATTGAACATATATACCTTTCCACAATTAGTGTAAAATCTATATGGCTATCAACCCAAACCAATTCCACATGCTGAAATATTGTCGAATGAATACAGATTATTATTTTATGAATGCTACTGTCTGCAGTAAACTATTTGGATAGAAGACTTATTTTATGAATGCTACTGTCTGCAGTAAACTATTTGGATAGAAGACTATAGTTGTGCTCATAAGTGTACATACCCTTTCTTAATACTGTGTATTGCCACCTTTTAACACCAATGACAGCTGGAAGTATTTTGTGCAAGTTGTTGAGGCTCTTTATTTTCTCAGATGGTAAGCTGCCCATTCTTCTTGGCAAAAAGCCTCCAGTTCCTGTAAATTCTTGGGCTGTCTTCCATGAAATGCACGTTTGAGATCTCCACAGAGTGGCTCAACGATATTGAGATCAGAAGACTGAGATGGCCAGTCCAGAACCTTCACTTTATACTGTTGTAGCCAATGACAGGTTGACTTGGCCTTGTGTTTTGGATCGTTCCCTCCGGGCTGATGAGTGCCAATTTTCCTCCAGTATTTTCAACATGCTGCATTCATCTTTTCCTGTGCTTTTGTAGCCCACACATCCCCAAAACGTCACATGTAACGTTTATGGCAAAAAGGTTTGTGGCCAAAAAGTTAAATTTTGGTCTCATCACTCCAAATGACTTTGTTTCAGGAGTTTTGAGGCTTGACTCTGTGCTGCTAGCCGTATTGTAAGCGGGATGCTTTGTAGCATAGAGCTCGTTTTTCTTCAAGTGCCTCCTTATTGTGCAACCTGAAACATCCACAACACTTTTTTAAGAGAGTCCTATATTTCAGCTGAAGTTATTTGTGGGGTTTTCTTTGCATCCTGAACAGTTTTCCTGGCAGTTGGGACTGAAATTAAGAACCGTAACTCTTATAATTAGAGTTTTAACACCAGTGGTGGACGAAGTACACAAATCAAGTACTTAAGTTAAAGTACAGATACACTAGGTAAAATATTACTTCAGTAAAAGTAAAAGTACTCCCTTTTAACTTTCACTTGAGTAAAAGTACAAAAGTATTTGCCTTCAAATGTACTTCAGCATCCAAGTACTATCATTTATTATGGCTATAATGCCCATATAATTTTTGTCAGTCTCTTGCCCCCTTTAGGCGCCAGGGTTTATTTAAAAAAATACAGATTTTTGAGATCCAAATTTCAAAAGGCTGGGGTTTGAAAATGATAAGAGATAGAGTCCTACTCTAGACTAGAAAAATGTCAGGTGTTACCCAATGTATATAAGTAAATAAATTTTAAGCATCTAATTTGCATACCATGACATTATATATTGGCGGTTATGTTATTTACAGTACATACACACTAATGAACATATAATATATATTTTTTCTTATTCTGAAAAATTTTTTTTATAACTACTTTGTAAAATCAACATTACCAAAATAAAGAATAACTACAACTTCTAATATACCATATCACATTCTATCACCTGTGCTAAAGGTAAAACTGCAGGTGCTAAAGGTAAAGCTGCAGGTGCTACGCGCTCACGGCTTCCCTTCCCAACCTCCCCTTCACTACCGCGGCCAGAGCGACTAGTTTCCTCCCGTTTCTTTCACTGATGTTTGACAAAATGTGGGAAAAACAGCGTGTGCTTTATGAGAGACACTGAGAAAGGCACGAGCAGCGGCGCCGCTGTCCAAGTTACACACGCACTCACTCTCGCTCATTCTCACTTTCACTCGGCTGAAAAGACTCTAAAAGGTAGATGTTCTCCCTCAGAATCAGAGTCAGCCATTACTAATACCAAAGCTTCATCACAGGTGTATTTTTTATTTGTTATTTTCATGTTTATCAGCTCGTGTGTAGAGAATGAGGCTTCTATTGAGCCGGTCCTGA
Source organism: Perccottus glenii (assembly GCA_024416835.2). Lineage (NCBI taxonomy): Eukaryota > Metazoa > Chordata > Actinopteri > Gobiiformes > Odontobutidae > Perccottus > Perccottus glenii. The sequence continues at coordinate 23,666,831 of CM044556.2, read as the reverse complement.
CACTCCCACTGAGACGCGTCTTTGAGGTCTTCTTCTACAAAACATTTTAATGGCAACACAAGGAATGACTAATTTTGCAAAATGTAATTGAGTAAAAAGTAAGATATTTGATGTTGAAATGTAGTGAAGTTAAAGTAAAAAGTATCCCTTAATGGAAATACTTAGTAAAGTACAGATACTGGAAAAAACTACTTAAGTACAGTAACGAATTACATTTACTTCGTTACCTTTAGTAGCCATTCAAACCCGTTTGTGTCAACGTCTGTGCATGTTATCAGGCCAAAATCACCAATCAACTTTTGATCAGGGCAATTTGGGTAGTTTCCGTTTCTGTTTAAAAAGAGTAAACGCTGTGTTTGACAATAAATGGCTTCACCCAACCACTAACTATTAGTGAAAACAAGGTTTTTGTGTTCATTCGTATTCATTCATATTCTTTGAAACATGGCCAAACAATCACAAATCCAAAACTAATGGACTTTATAACTGCATTTTACCACCCATAAACAAATTGAAACTTATACTTTTACATCTTGGTTGTTGCTTAGTGAAAAAAAAAACTCATCATCAGCTGTTTGTAGTGTTATTTCCTCACTTACCTTAATTATAGAAAGGAACTGGCTGAAACTTGCTGTACTTTAGGTTTAACACGGGGTACTGCTCGTTCCTCTCGAAAGGGATTTCCTTTTCCTTTTTTCCTATAAACTAATACATAATTGAAAGATGACAATGTCATGCAAACAGCTATTTAAATGATTGACTTACAAAGGCTAAGGCCCTTAAGGAAAAAAAAAAAAAAAACTACCAAGTCAGACATGATCAATTAAAGGGCACCTCTAACATTCCTTATTATTTTCTTACTCATTAATTCATATATTTTGCCATTTATCGGTTTCAGATATGTACCTTAAAAAACAAAAACAAACAAAAAAAACAACAGGAAATCTTTAATTTTCCTCTGGAGGATTTCTATTTCTTATTTACAGGCAAAATACAATTGAGGGAAACTTGTCTGTTAACCAGGAAATGTTTTTGTTTATGGTGGTATCAGTGAATTTGGCAACATACTTTCTTGATAACAGTAACACTCCAATAACAACCTTCAGTGCCATTTGTGGCAATCCTTTAGGAAATCAACCTCCTATTGAAAACAATATAGTACAAGGCTGTTAAATACAAGATCCTACGTACAGGATACATTTCAGGTGTGGTTCCACCAGTTTGGCCCCCTTGAACTTTGCGACCCTTTGCCTCATTTCAGGCTTCAAACATAAAGATATGAAACTGTAATTTTTTTGTGAAGAATCAACAACAAGTGGGACACAATCATGAAGTGGAACAAAATTTATTGGATATTTCAAACTTTTTTAACAAATAAAAACTGAAAAATTGGGCGTGCAAAATTATTCAGCCCCCTTAACTTAATGCTTTGTAGCGCCACCTTTTGCTGCGTTTACAGCTGTAAGTCGCTTGGGGTATGTCTCTATCAGTTTTGCACATCGAGAGACTGACATTTTTGCCCATTCCTCCGCAAAACAGCTTGAGCTCAGTGAGGTTGGATGGAGAGCATTTGTGAACAGCAGTTTTCAGTTCTTTCCACAGATTCTCGATTGGATTCAGGTCTGGACTTTGACTTGGCCATTCTAACACCTGGATATGTTTATTTGTGAACCATTCCATTGTAGATTTTGCTTTATGTTTTGAATCATTGTCTTATTGGAAGACACATCTCCGTCCCAGTCTCAGGTCTTTTGCAGACTCCATCAGGTTTTCTTCCAGAATGGTCCTGTATTTGGCTCCATCCATCTTCCCATCAATTTTAACTGTCTTCCCTGTCCCTGCTGAAGAAAAGCAGGCCCAAACCATGATGCTGCCACTACCATGTTTGACAGTGGGGATGGTGTGTTCAGGGTGATCAGCTGTGTTGCTTTTACGCCAAACATAACATTTTGCATTGTTGCCAAAAAGTTTGATTTCGGTTTCATCTGACCAGAGCACCTTCTTCCACATGTTTGGTGTGTCTCCCAGGTGGCTTGTGGCAAACTTTAAACAACACTTTTTATGGACATCTTTAAGAAATGGCTTTCTTCTTGCCACTCTTCCATAAAGGCCAGATTTGTGCAGTATACGACTGATTGTTGTCCTATGGACAGAGTCTCCCACCTCAGCTGTAGATCTCTGCGGTTCATCCAGAGTGATCATGGGCCTCTTGGCTGCATCTCTGATCAGTCTTCTCCTTGTATGAGCTGAAAGTTTAGAGGGACGGCCAGGTCTTGGTAGATTTGCAGTGGTCCGATACTCCTTCCATTTCAATATTATCGCTTGCACAGTGCTCCTTGGGATGTTTAAAGCTTGGGAAATCTTTTTGTATCCAAATCCGGCTTTAAACTTCTCCACAACAGTATCTCGGACCTGCCTAGTGTGTTCCTTGTTCTTTGTGATGCTCTCTGTGTTTTAAACGGACCTCTGAGACTATCACAGTGCAGGTGCATTTATACGTAGACTTGATTACACACAGATGGATTCCATTTATCATCATTATTGATCATCAATCATAATTGTGTCCCACTTGTTGATTCTTCACAAAAAATTACAGTTTCATATCTTTATGTTTGAAGCCTGAAATGTGGCAAAAGGTCGCAAAGTTCAGGGGGGCCGTATACTTTCGCAAGGCACTGTAGCTATGCATGCACAAAATATGGCCTGCATATTGACCTACTTTATTAATTTGTAGTGAGAGGCTACTCTGCATTTTCACTTTGATAGTTTTGTTTTCAGTGGTGGTTTATATCTTCTCAGAATAGCTTTGTAAAAGTTGGGGCTTTTGCCACAAACCTTTTCTCATGAGTCAACCAACATTTTAGTAATTTTAATATTTTCGTAAAGGTATTTTTGTGGTATAGCACATATTAGCACATACTAAACCTTTCTTTTGTTGTAACTGAATCCCACAAATGATATGAAGTTGATGTCATTTATACTGATTATGAAGCCAAAAAGGCCCAGTACATGATGTGAATTCAGTGTCCCCTTAGTGTAATCAGTCAAGTAAGGTTGTGGACATGCTTTCTCAGGCTGCACTCAATATACAATGCATACATTGTTGCGTAAGCCTGAGGACAGTGAGGTTATGCCAGCTTGCATTAATATGCCTCAGAACTTTTTTTTCAAACATAATCTGTTAAAGATCTAGATGATTTTGATGAGTGGTGTGACAGTGGCCATTGCTGACATTCTTGGTACTTGCTGAAACAATAAGACCTGTCTCTTGTTACAAAATGCATGGCTCTAATGGTGGGAAATGACCACACCTAGCTGGACAAAGAATTTCTCTCCATCTCCTTGCAGCTACTGTATAAATAAACTTGTAGATGTACATGAGAACATACAGTGCATACAGCATGTAGTTCAAGGACAGTAGAGACTTTATTTGAAACATAACCTTTTGTCTGCTCTTCCCAAAATCACCATAAGTTCCTTTGGTCTCGGTGATTTTCTCCTAGGAGACCATAGAGCAGATTAAGCCAGAAATAAATTTTGTGTATTGTACCCTTCCCTTTGGACTTAATAGCTCGCTTTGCATTAATCACCTCCAGTGAAAAGGTCTGATGTGCCTTACAAGTCTCCACTCCCACAACTATGCGTGTATATCAGTGTCTGGACTTACAAAGCCTGCCTCTGCCTCTATAATGCAGTGACTTAATGTTTGGTACCAGGCTCCACCGCTCTGCAATCCTGGGAATGGAGGAGACTGCTTACCATCTCAACACATAGTATTTACAAAAAGTATTAATAGTGTTTCTGCAGTGTTGATATGAGCCATTGGAGGAAGCTTTTTTAAAACATGTTTAATCAATTCAAAAAAGTCTCATATTCACTAGTTTTACTGCAGTGTATTGGAAAAAGTCAATTCTACAGGTATATAACAGCATTTTATTGTTCATTTGTCCTCATGTAAAAGTCAAATTATATTTGTTTTGTTATTTGAATGTTGGAAGAGTGATCTATAAGACAATAATGACAAATCTTTATCATTTTTACTGCAATAACTGAACACAAATCTCTGTACAACGCAATATAAGTGGTTCTTAAATTTCACTAACTTTCATTGTACTTTTTCCCTCTTGACTAATTATTATCTCAAACATAGTTATTGCTCCCTGAGGCATTATACACTTTGTTGGCTATGGGCGTTAGCTGCCTGTTTACTCAAGGTTAAAGATGAAAACTTCAGCCCATTTAAACTTTATGTATTGTAGGTTGAAGTATGTTTACTTACTGTGGGGATTCAGTAACTTATAAAGTAGGTTGGCCTTTGTGACACTAACTGGTAATCCACCCAAGCCCTGAAAAGACTCAAGCTCCACTCTTACTGATCACACCTCGTATATTGTGTTAGTACGTGTTAACATACTGATAGTGAATGAACAGCAGACAAGTAATCTCTGTAATCATGGGTTGTGTGTGGGTTGTCTTAAATCATACATTCATAACAGGCCATTCGGGAATGCTGACTTTGTAGAATACTTTGCAAATAAATGCACAAATGACTGTAATTCAGCTAGGCCTCCAAAGTGCAAAACAAAATCTATGGTCCATTTTTTTATGGAAACAATGGGGACACAATGAAAGGTTTGTGGCTACATTGTTTGAATAAGTTAAAATTTATTTAGCCTCTGGATAAAAAAGTCTTTGTTGGGCTGCGTATCAATGCTTGCCTTTTCCACTTTATATAATCCTGTACATAGACGTACTTGCATTGAAAGGTTGAGCCACAGTCATTAAACTGTTGTCCTGTGCTTCCAATAAGTTCCCCCCAAAAAAGAAAGAAAAATCTGTGTCGCTCTGCTGACCAAACATAAAAAGAGACAATTACATTTTTACCCCTCTTCAGGGGCCCAGCCTTTCTTCTGGCATAAACAATGTTGCTCTATTACTTGACTGTTATGCTTCCCCCCTGATGATTTTCTTTAGCATTTTTTACTTCTCTTGTTTGGACAGATGCCGCACCCCTCCTGCAGTCCCCATCCTCTGGGATTGCCATAGCACACAGTACAATGAGGGAACACTAAATGATATTAATGTTCGGAGGCCAGCCCAGAACCCAGGCAGTTCCTTCCACCTAGAAATATCAAAAGAAGTATATCGCAACCTGAGGATAAAAGGCCGTCTTTTGTAGCCCTCTATTTATGAATGGATTGTGTAAGAGGCTGCAGCACGACCTCACTCACCTTTAGTGACTGCACAATCCATTTGGTTTTGTGTTACATCCTAATAAATTGGCCACCAGAAAACATCATGAAAAGCGGAGTTGAGCCAGAATCAAGTGACTGAATCATATCTGTGTCTAAGTTAGAATAGGATAATTTAGCCAACATGCCAAATTGTCCATTTAAATTCTGGAAAAGGCTTAGTCAAATGGTAGGGGGCTGTTGCTTGTGGAAAAGGATGGTAGAGGTCCATGATTGCCAGTGTCCAGTTACAGCCTAAACATCACTTAGATGCTTGGAGTGCCACACATCCACTGAGGCATTTATGACTCTAGAGGATACCCTCTTTAACCATATGCACCTTGATGTCAGTGTGAGATGGTCTTCATTGCCCAACTGCATTAAAGGGTAACTAAAAGGGTAGCTAGATCCTTATCAGTTTGTGCCACTGGCTCCCAAACTCCCAAAGATAAAGAGCGAAATCTTGCAGCACAAGAGAGAATGGGGCCAGTGATAAAACGTTAGCATTGATGTTTTTATACCAGGGTCATGAGCCAATGCCAAGGGTAGAGAGCCGTTAGTCGAGCCAGTATACGTCACACTAGGAAACAATCTTAAATCTAAAAATTCAACTGCAGTAACTACCGTTCAACCCGAGGAGGGCAGCACTTAGACGGTTTTACACCATAAAATGTAAAATTAATATACTTTATACTCAAATGTCAAAACTTTTACTCAGATCAGTGAACAGCACTAATAAGGCCCCATTCTTAGAGATCATTAACTAAAAAAAGTTGGTTTAGGGTTTAGTTACTCTTTAATACTATTTATAACTTTCAGTGTAGAGTAAGTTTAACAAAAAATCCCTCAGCCTTATCAAAATTGTTGCTACTGTTTTAGAACAGTTCATTGTACACTTTTGAAATTCTTAAAAAAAATCTGATCTTTGAGCATGCTATATACACAATGTCTCCAGTTTCTACATGTAATTTATGCATGTGCTTAGTTTAGTCCATATTCTAGGAACAAACAGAGCCTGCTTGAATTACTGTTCATTCTAGTGAAAAGTTTACTTTATTACACAGGATTTTCCTGGTGAGCTACAATTCCTTGCTGTCATTTTCAACACTGCTACAAACATTGTGTGAAAACCACATATTATATTTCACTGGATATCACTTAATTTAATGTAAGCTAGTCTTGGTATATGTCTTGGTAACTTTAGCACTGGCTCCAGTAAGCCGCAGATTTGTCATGAGGTGTTTTTGTGTTTTTTTTTTTGGTCAATATTTAGTGATCGTTTTCCTTATGACTATCATAATGCAGATTATAAATGATGCACTTCCCTCTGTTCACTACATAGAGCATCTTTGTGGCAGGATGGGTTTGTCCCGCACGCAGCCGCTCGACAACCTCTCTCGAGTCGACTCGTCGGTTGAAGCATCACGCTGTCGGCTCCCCTTTAAATGAACCCCGCCCTAAAATCAGTCGATCAAATTAAACATCGGACTCACCAGCCTCTGACCAATCAGGAGACAAAAGGGGTGGTCTCGAGACGGTGGTCCGGGAGGGCGGCAGCCAATCAGAGTCGGAGCCTGTCAAACAAAGCGCTCACGTCAACAGTCGTTGGTCGCTTGAATGGTGCATAATGTGCACGCTGTTCATATTTAAGGAGACGCGGCGAAGCGAAGTCGGGCAAGTTTTATATAAAAGAGACGAATAGTCCTTGTCGACACATTTTATGTGAGTTAAGTGGCATTATTATACAATGTATTCGAATGATATTTTATCAGAACGTTTAAAAAGTTTTTGAAATATGCACAATCTATGGCACCAACCTTCCCATGTGTAGCTCATTAAAACGTGTTCACGTGGGATATTACCTGCGGCAGGTCCATGTGGACCAGCACGCTGCAGCTAATTCATTCATAATCCCTTAAGTTTACCTTGTAAAATAGGCCCTTAGTTAGACGCCACTGTCAAAAACGTAAAAGAAGAAGAAGAAATCATAGGTCTACTAAAGCGTTTGAAGGCTGAACACACAAACACTAAACCTGTGTAGACAGATAAGTGAAACATTAAATTCCTCTTAAACAATAACCTCAGGCGTTCAAAGTAGAGCTGCCTTTTTTTTTGTTTCTCCACAAACCCGCACCACATATAGCGTCTAAACGCCACTTTTGCTGAGCGGCGTGATGAATGCGTAACACACACACAGTGGTGCGTAGAGGAAGGGGAGGAGGTGGGCTGCTCGTCATTAAACCAGCAGCTCGAAACTGCTGCTGTTTCATTCCACCGCCGCCTCTCAGCAGCACACACCTCAGCACCGCAGTTGAGGTGTCAGCGTTAGAGTTGCTTTCACATTTTCAGAAAAAGTGCCAACATTTTTATACTCCTTTTGTGTTCCTCCAGCCTCACCAGGAGAACCGCGACGCCAGCAGAAGCTCCCGGTGTAAGTTGAAAACCCAGCTGCTCCTGCTCAAGAGGCGACGACGCACACCTCGACGCCTTCCTGTCTCTACCCACCTTTTAGAGACTTATCTGCGACTTCAGTGAAGTTTTCTCCGGTCATACATCCGCATCTATCATGACCCGTAGATCCTGTGCCATTTATGCCACTGGAATCGTCTGCGCTCACCTCCTTATAGTGGGGATCGCCCTGGTCGTGGCTCAAGTCTTCCAAACCATGATTCACAGCCGCTTGAAAAAGGTAAGCTTTGACTAGAGCATTGTTTCTAACGGCTCTCTTTGACAGGTCACATTATGCCCTTCCTTTCTCACTCACTTAACATGCTGGATCACTGACATCTCCACCATTGTAGCTTTTCGAAGTCGTATCTAACCAGTTTTGCAATTGTGCTTGGATTGCATTACCTGTTTTTAAAGTAAGCAAAAATACACAGCATCCTTGAATGTGGGTTTTAAGTCCCAGAGAGCTTCTGTCCTTTATTGTATCCTCTTGACATTCCTGCAACCTTTCTGTGATTTGTCTATTAATGACAGAATTTAAATGGCTCAGTGTTAAAGGACACTCAGAAATTATTGTAAATTCACTGTATTCACTGTTTGTTCACCCAACTGGTTGAATGCTGTGTTTTGGGCATGACCTGCTGACACATTTCTGTTGATGCTGGCTTGATACTAGTCCTTGGGGTTGGCTGCTCTGAAGAGGGTTACTAGTGGTGGTGGTAGTAGTAGTAGTAGAAATCTTAGCCAGCAGGGTGGGTGAGTAAGGGGGGAGGTGTGCGGGCTTGGAGGGGGAAGGGAGCCAGTGACTGTGCAGACTGTGGGAGTCCCGTACTTTCACAGCATTTATTAGTTTTACATCAAGTGGCTTGTGCTAAGGGCTGCCTAGGAATATGTATATTTATTACTCTGTGTGCTCATAAAATCCGTTGTTAGGGTTTTTATTTTTTTTGCTACAACAAACACTACTTTAATAATCTATTTAAAATATATGTCTAATTGATTGTAAACAAATGCTTTTACTATTAACATGCCGAGTGATGTTTCTTGAAAATACTGGAATGTTAGCGTTGGGGTGAACTGATTTTTCCCTTTCTCTTTAAAATAGTGCAGGTCACAAAGAGTTGATTTGATAACAGTCTGATGTAGTGAGGGGATTTGGCAGCTGACATCGTAACCTACCCCTTAACTTGCTGCTGCTGCCTGCCCTTTCAAATAGTTAGCATTCCTCTTGCTGGCATAAATCACTTTGTTGGATGCCCTGCTTTTTTGATAATCTGTGTTTTACCGTCTCTGTTTTGATCCTTTAAGTCTGTTCTTAAGTTTTAAGTAAAAGAGGCCAGAAAAAGGTCTTTACATTTGTGTCCAAGTCAGGGACTTAAAAACAGCTGCCATACTGACACAGTTACCCTGCTTTGCTGTCAAATTTAGATCTCATTCTTAACTTACAGAAGTTAGTCAAAGTTTTTCAGCAGGGGTTAAAAACCTGATGTGACTGACTGATTTCAAAACCCCGAATCACTAAACCTGCTTTTATCAAAGTATTGCAAAGTAATGAGACTAGTTGGAACGTGCTCAACTGCCTCTTAAGATCTACTTAATCTAATTTTGAATGATGCTGTGTGTCCATGTAGCAATAATGTACCACGATTTGTTTTGAACAAAAACTGCATAGGAGACTCAGTTTCCTGATCTGGGTGTGGCGTTGTGAAAAAGTCATGTCAGGAATTTGACAGATGTCTAAGCCTTCGAGGCATGATTTTTAACCTGAGAGCTACACCATAGTTGCCTATTGTTGTTCAAACTCTAGTCTATGAAGAGCTTTTCTGCTAAGACAAGATAACAGAAAAAAGGAACGCCCCTCTGCTATGCCCCTCCTCAAGTGCTGTTTTTCAAGGGAGAATTGAGGTAGTATGAATGGTTTAACTGTTCAAGAACAAGGTTGTGTTAATAAAACATCAACATGACTTTCCAGTCACAAGCAGACATGAAACTTGTCTTTTGCTTTTCTGATTAAAGAGATGTTTGTTCAGGCTGTTGTCATTTGCCTATTTGCCTTTCCACAAGGAAACAAAACTATTAACCTTAAGTCTTTGGCCTTCAGTTGTGTTTTTGTATGCTGCACATCAAGGATTTTCACATAAATACTGCAAATAAAGTTTCCTGACATGATTTCTCTGCCACACAACACTATAGGGAAAAGACAAGATTGAATACAAACCTTGTGGCAGGAGGGTATAAGTAATGTGTTATAACATGAATCTCACAGTTAAGTGTATGGTTACATCTTCCTCCCATTATTTGATTTCAATTAACAGACTGACAAAGAATGAGCAACACTCATGAGAGTACTTCTTAAATACATCAAGTTATTTTTTTTATATATATATATATTTTTTTTTCCATGGAGAGTAGTTACAGAGCAATGACACTAGAAGAAGCAAAGCTTATAACTTGAACAAACTAAGAGAAGGAACAGTATTTAGTAGAACTAATACAATAAAATGCCACATTGGTGAGTGACATTTAAAATTGCCCTTTGTATTCTAAACCTATACACGGATGCTTTTGTAGAAGGTGATCAAAGTGTACACTTTGGGTGACCCATCTGAGAACTTGCCTTTTGTAAAGTAGCAAAGGGCAGAGGGTGCACCAAACCTATTGAACAATTCTATAGATAAGCAAAACATGCCTGAGTGTCGGATATTGTAAGCTAAACAGGAACTGTCCACCACACCTAACCTATATTGTCTTAAGAAGCAATTGCCTGTGAGAGCACAAAAAACAATGTATGGCCTCCCAATGTGCTTGGGGTACAGAGGACTTTCAGGAACTAACCATTTAAAAAGACACAAGTAGGAAGTGTGACATTTTTCTTTTGCGTTTCCAAAAATACCTTCAAAAATGCTTGTTTTCCTGGAAAACAAACATCTAAGTTATTCACATATGCCTCTCACTATTTTAGTGAGCAAGATGAGGGAGGGTCATGTTTACACGTGGCAGCCTGCTCTGTCGCAATTGTGTTCTACGGACATGATTGTTCAAGCCTAATGTACAGAATTGGTTGCAATAAAAGTCTTACAGTTTTAGTATTGACTAATATTTATAAATGCTACAGGAGCGCCATGTCAGATTATAGAGAGTGGGCTGCCATCCTTAAATTCTTGCCCAAGCTTGCTGAGGTCAGGGTCTGTGTGCATCAACTTTACACGTACTTTGTGTCTTCTCGTACAAATTCAAAGAATGAAATATGAACACAATTGATCCATATGTGTTTTCTTATGACAGGAAATTACATTGACAGAGAAGAGCCAAATGTTTGAGGGATGGAAGAACCCCCCTCCTCCTGTTTACATGGAATATTACTTTTTCAATGTGACCAACCCAGAGGTGTTTTTAGCTGGTGGAAAGGCATCGGTCAAACAGATCGGACCATACACTTACAGGTAAGCTCAGTAAGTACAATGTAACATAAGGGCCACATATATTTTCAAGATAAGATGAAAAATCTGTAACACATTTTTTTCCACTTTCCCTTTATGTCATGAAGAGAATACAGACCAAGGGAAAATGTAACCTTCCTGGAGAACGGTACCAAGGTTTACGCCCTTAATCCTAAAACTTTTGTCTTTGTGCCTGAGAAATCAGCTGGTGATCCCACCGTAGACCTTATCAGGACGGTCAACATCCCATTTGTGGTATGTCATTGTCCACACATCTTATAACTATCCATCATGAAAAAAATGTAATGATGTAAAAGCATCTGGATTAAGTTTTCTCAATCTCTTGGAATTAGAGACGAAACGTCCTTACCTTGAAAACTGAATCCAGATGCTTTTACTTTTTTCAAGATGACCTGGATGACTGAGAACCTTCACAGATATCCATCATCATATTCTGCTGCCAGATAATTACTATTATTAGACCAAGATAATGTTTAACTTGTGTTTTGTTTTTATCGAGGAAGTATTGGCAAAGTTGCAGACTATTTAAGCCTATGTTTTATGTGACGTTATTTTAATTTTTTTCTCCAAATGTCCTTTTATTTCTAGGCTGTAATGAATGAGCTGAACTCCTACTCCTTTGTTCTACGAACACTAGTTTCCATGTACATGAACAGTCTGGGCATTGAGGTGTTCATGACCCGTACTGTCCACGAAGTTCTGTGGGGTTTTAAAGACCCTCTACTCACAAAGATCCACTCCATGAAGTCTGACGTGGATGAATATTTTGGCCTAATGTGGAAGGTAAGTTGACAAATTAGCAGTGCAGTAGGTTATTATAGAACAACAAACTTGAAAAGCCTTTTTTGTCAAGATGGTTGCAGATGGAAAGTTGGTTGGGGGAACAATAGAAGTGTGATGCGTGCTCATGAAAAATTATGCTGATTCAGTCTTTTTTAACCACTGTGCAGCAGTTAGAGTTGGGTGCCTTAATTTTTATTTATTTATTTTTCCTTTTTAGAAGTTCACTTGATTATTTGACACATGGCACATTTTTATTTACTACATATCTTCCCCCTGTGCTTTGCAGAAAAACGGTACCCATGAAGGAGAGTTTGTGTTTCATACCGGTGAGCAAAACTACATGGATTATGGCAAGATTGACACATGGAACGGCTTGAGGTAAAGTCTCCTATATATTTGTGTTACGTCTGTTTTAAAAAAAAAAAAATTCAGACTTATAAGTAATAGAAAACCCTTTATCCAGTCCAGCTTATTACACAACCAGCAAACGAAGTTCAGAGCAGAAAGACATTGCCTTCTGACTTTATGAACAGAATTGCCAAATTAATGTTTGCTTATGTGAAGTGACTTTGCACCTTAAACTCGTTTTTAATTGCACAATGCTAACCCAATTTCTTTCCAATCAATAGAAAGATGTCATGGTGGTCTTCGAACCAGAGCAACATGATCAATGGTACAGATGGCGCAGTCTTCCACCCTCTGATAAACAGGAATGAGCTGCTCTACATCTTTGCTGCTGATCTCTGCAGGTATTCAGATGAGCTTATGCTCATTTGTTTACAAATCATTGTGGCCAGTGATAAGGAAACTCTTTATCAGTGACAGTCTGTCCTTTGACTCATACTGTGATAAATAAGAGAATGGATTGGGTTTTCGAAATGTGCAAAGAGCAAAGCTTATTTATGAAGACATTATCATTTATTTTATATATAAGTAAGGACTACCATGACAGTATTTAGAAAAAGAATCGCACAAGTTGCTGAACGTTTCTTTCCTTTCTCCCTAGATCTATTCATTTATCCTATGTCAAAGATGTGGAGGTGAAAGGCATCCAGGCTTACCGCTTTGCCCCCCCTAATGACGTTCTCATGAGCCCGAAAGACAATCCAACTAATGAGGGCTTCTGTGTGCCAGCTGGAGACTGTCTCGGCACTGGATTGCTTAAAGTCAGCGTTTGTCGAGAAGGTAATGAAACTACACACTTCCCTCCTTTTTTACACATGCACTCTAACCCCTCAGTTGCCACAGCACATGACCCACTTAATGTTCCATGAGAGATCTGCCACATGACACAGTTGCCCCTTATGCCCCAAAATGTTCTTTCATTCAGTAAGACTGCTTGCTGTCTGGCACTCCCTCTGTTTGAGCCAGTCAGATTTCGCAAAATATCCAGTTAAATGATTAACTCTGTGGTGACTATTAAAGGACATTAATAGTAGTCATTGCCTGCAGTGTGTTTGCTCTGATAAGCTACACTGTGTCCAGGAAGACTGTAGTGTAGTATCTCTGGATATGCTACTGTAACTATATAAACCAGCTGTTTTTATGTTTGAAAATGCATACCATATTCTATTTTAAAACACAAGTATGGTAAACACTATTTGACTCCTCCTATAACAAAGGGAACACAGTGTTTGCTTTTTAGTCTACAGTCCTCATCCTGCACTCGGGTGCCTTTTTTAGGTTGTATACCTACACACATTACAAGATAAGATTTTTCTGTTATTACAGCGTTTATTATATTTTCTGACCTTGTGACTCATATTTCTATTTCTAGGTGCTCCTATCGTGGTGTCATTTCCTCACTTTTATCAAGCTGACCCTAAATACATTAATGCTGTTGAAGGGCTCAACCCCAACAAGGAAGAACACGAGACTTACCTTGACCTGCAGCCAGTATGTTTTGTTTTATTTATTTTTTATTTTTTCTACATTTTGATCATTTTACACATTTTTTACAAATTATCATTATGTGACAAATTAATTTCAATGACCTGATATTTTTTAGACTTCTGGAGTCCCCATTCGTGCCTGCAAGAGAGCCCAGCTCAATATTATTTTGAAGAGAATCCAAGGATTCCCGTAAGTGGGACTTCATTGAACTTTGACCAACATGGCTTTTGCCTCACTGTCCTCATTTCGGCCTCATACTGAGTTGGCTATTTTCTCTGACCTCTGCTTCTCTCTTTTAGCAAAACCAAGCACATCAATGAGACCATATTCCCCATAATGTTTGTCAATGAGGTAAGTGCCAACAGAATAAAAAACTATTTAATCTAGACACAAAAAACTAAAACTTAATTTTGACTTTTTCCACTGTAGACTGCAACTATTGATGATGAATCTGCAGCGCAGATGAGAACATTGCTCCTCATAGTAACACTTGTATCAAACTTTCCCTTGCTCATTGTGGGCATGGGCATCATTCTGCTGCTCGTCCTGGTTGTTTTGTTCTGCCGGAATCGCCAGAAGAAGGTAGGAATAGTTCCTGTGTATGGACCTAGTTATAAAATTGGTATGCATAATGCACTTACACCAACTGACAGTGTAACTGAAGCCTTGATTTCCAGGATAACAGTAGACACTAATTATGTATTGTAGTCAATAATAGTTTTAAGTTATGTCTTTGCATGGATGACATTTTTCTGGATTAATCTCAGAGAGCTGCTGTGGATTAACCATAAAACTTTGCATGTCAATTAACAAATTAACACTTACGCAAAGCCAGCCTGAAAAGCAAACGCTGTGTGTATTCTTTTTTTTGCATTTTTGGTAAATCCTGGTTTAGAGAGTTCAAAGAGCATTGAACTAAAGTAGTACTGAGAATGATGTATGACACATGTTCCCCCTCTTATCGTGTGCTTATCTTGAGACTATTTATTTGAACTCTAGTGAAAACCTCAGCATACTTGCATTAGGTCATTCACTGTCCAGAATACAATAAACTTGAGCTTATTCACCTAATTGCTTAGAGTTTGATAAAAAAAAAAGACAAATCTCACTCACTGATGTGGGGCAGTATGAACACTTGACAATGAGTACTCACTAAAATTCTGCCTGTTTAACGGTTTAACCTGTACAAAATGTTGTGCAATTGCATATTTGAGAGTTGTTTCCAGTTGTAATGAACTACTAGAACCTATTCTAGTTTTATTTTAAGAATGCAAAACGAGACCCAACAATCTTTTTTACAAAGTAAGACATCAGAATCTCTTTTTGATGCTAGATTTTGGATGTTTGGAATGAAAAATGATGGTACATGCTTAATTGCATTGTGAAATGTTTTATTAACCATGTTCTCTTAATTTTCCTTAACTCCCGTTTTCTTTTTCTGTTTTAGAACGACGTAAAACGTATTGATTTTACTGAGGCTTTTCATTCTTTTACTGTAAGTTTTCATTTTGCCTTGTTTGCTGTTCTTTTCATTTGTCTTATTTTTTTTTTTATTTTACAATTACCTTAATTGGATGTAATTTCTCACCTATCATTTTTGAATATAATTTTGGTGTTTTGGCGCAGTTCTATAGTTTCTAGTGGATATTTAGATTCATGTGGTCATCTGTAAACATTTCAGTCAACACACTGATTCCATTTTTCCAACATTTAGTAAAGTGTCACTAAAGTAGTTGTAAAGTAGTGACACCCCTGTATTTATTTATTTTCTTTTTTTTCCAGACGACAAAAGATGAAACCGCTTACACTCAGGTCAGCGTCAAACCTGATGAGCCGTCAGGAACGCCGGCCAACCAGCCAATGAAGAATGGCTCTTACATTGCCATGTCTCCAGTGGAGGCCGAGAAGTGTTGATGGAGGATGTGTCCTGTCTCTAGAGCTCAGGAAGGGGTCTGAGGGAGCAGTACGGGGGTAAACTATCACTGGGAATTTACACAGTGGGCTTAATCTTTGTTGTGTTCTGGGTGGGGGAAGAGGGTGGAACACATGTCCCAGTTAAATGTTTAGCCTTAAAAGACTTTGCTCCACTCATTGAGCCCTCTCATGACTGTCCTCTACTCTACCTGCTGAGCATGGCCCTCACTGCCTGCTGTATTGCAACTTAAATTTCACAAACATCTACATTTCAGTCCTGGTTGGCCTTGACACAAACTCTGGGGACCTCCACCAAGACCAGCCTTTATTTCTAATTCTTCTGAGAACGCTGTAGCATAGATGCTATTGCTGCACACATATGCCTGGTCTTCTGAGCAGAGCAACAATGGCCCAGAGTTTAGTATTGGCTTTATCAACATTGGGATGTTGTTAAAGTGGTATTCTGTATTAGGGGGCACCTGCAGATCAACAGATTATACAACCCCCCCCCTAAACTTAATCCTTGCATATCCTTTTCTAAGACAATAAGTGAAAGAAGACTGAGCCAAACTGTAAGATTTTTGCCTTCTCTACTAAGATGAATTTGTGCACAGCCACACTACACTTGATATTGTCATTTAGTGAAAGGGTGTGCACCTTATCTTACTTTTTAGTGTCCTGTTTTGATGGACAAGGGTTAGTTTCTTGATGCAGGCACACATTAGTGTTCACACCTGGAAACTTGTGATTTAATCATGTGCTTTTTATTTTTTTTTTTTTTTGGTCAGCGCCTTTTACCAAAACACTAATGGTGGGGATCAAACATTAGTTACATTTCATTAGTTTCTCATGACATACTAGCAGCACCCACATGACTGACAAGGGAGACTTGAACCTACGTTCTGCCTTATAATGGTTCATTATGTTGATGCATTGTCATAATAAGCTGGAATTTCTTAGTTTTGTACATATTGTATGTACAGGGGACTTGAGATACCTCTGACCAAATCCAGCGAGTGGTCCTGTGAGGTGTGCTGAATGACGCTAACTCTGCTCCAGTGTCTACCACTCCTGCATGTCTACACTGTTACTTAAAGCACAATTTGGATTGCTAAAGCCAGTCCTTGTAAAAGGCTACCGGGTTTCTGTCTTTTCTGTGGATTTCCGACTGTCAGGCACCAAAACCAGCCCTGCGCAGCACTCGACCACAATGCATTCCCAGCTGTTGTTCACTTTGCCATGGAACTGTGTATCCAGGCAAATGCAGAACACAGCACTTGAATCACTGTTTGTCTTATGTTTCTATTGTTTTCGTCAGCCACACTTCTCCCACTTGTCAAACCCACTGGTGATCTCCAGTGGAGGGTGAACTAAGGCCATAGAACTGTTTTAAGTCTGTGCACTTTGCCTGGAAATTTTGCCCTTTGTGTTTTCATTGTAATATTGTTGTCCAATGTCCATTTCAATGCAGGTGGTCTGTGTGTAACGTACATTTCACCATTTTTATATCCAGTTTAGTATTGAATATGAAGGATGGGGTTGTAAATGAACAGCAGGCATCCATCTCTGTTTTACTTGCTTTCAGCAAATGGAGTGTCTTTTATTTTTTGTTTTTCTATCCTTATGTGTTATTGCTGCTACTGTTGCCATATCCAGTGAACCTGTCTTTGTATTTGGGCCTTTACCATAATTTGCTCATTCAGTTTCGGGTTGGACCAGAGGGTTATTCTAAAAAGCTGGAATTAGCAGTTGGTGTTATCATAGTAATAGTCTACCACATTTCAGTTTAATTTCTTTATTGACTTATTTGATCATATTACAGGTAAATTCTGTTTTTATTGTATGACTGTTGAAAATTGATGAGTGAGTTTTCCATTTGACAGTAACATGGTAGTTTTTAGGTTAAAATCACTTAAGGCTATGTGCTAATGTACAGCCTATTATCCACCTTAATTTGTGACTTGAACCTCAGACCATAAGCCTCTATTATAAGTACAAATACACACACTTGAGTCATGTCTCTATCTAGCTTTTCCTACACCAACCTTTTGAGTTCAATTGCTGATATTCACTGTCTTGTCCTGGTTTAACCAAAGATACCCCTCCATAGATCTGCCCCTGTACCGCGCTTATGCTCCTTGCAATAACGCAGTGCCACAAACCACCACATCTACCTTTTCACTTTTTGTGCCACCACAAGTGAAGTATTTGGAGTCTTGTGTTCATGTACATGTACTAATGCCTTTTTACATCAGGCAAAGAAGTGGGTATTTTGTGTGTTTAGGTCAATATTGCTTTTCACCCAGTGCAAAACATACAAGGAAACTGGTGCTCTTTGTAGGCACTGAAATCTCAGTATTAAGTAAGACAAAGCAATAGAGTTGTGTAAAATTATTTATTCTTGGGTCCACATGATTTTTCCTAAATGTTTTTTTTCCCCCCACTTTAAGTATCTAGTGTGATTTGGTATTTTTGTAATGCTCAGTTGTTGTTAAAGCACACTTTATTTTTATTCATTTCAAATACAAATGTTGTCCCAGTGTCCCATTGGGAACAGTTGTAAAATGTGTAGAGTGGCTGAGGATTGTGGTGTTTGAGTTGGACGAGTATGGAAGCGTGTTTCTGTGAAGCCTATGCACCATTTATGAAACTGGACTTTTTGGGAGGCTGATTATCTTGATAAAGAAAAATATGTGTACACACTGTAAAGGGATCTAGATGAATGAAGCCCTCCTTCAGGGATGAGCATTAGTGCCATACCATCTGTTTTTGTTTGTTGGTCTTTTGATCTTTGTAAGAACCACACCCACCATTAAGGTGTTCTGAAATCACTAACAAACATTTCCTCTCGAGATATACGTTACTAATTTGTTTTGCTGCTGAAAATGACAATCTGACCCTTGTCATGTTAAGTGCAAAATTATCCTGAAGTAATATCCATTTTTAGTTTTGATAATTTACACTGCACAGATGTTTCTACAGTGCTTTTGTAAACATTTCTAGTGTATTTGCAAAAAATTAAAGTTGCAATTAAGTGCAAAAATTACATGTTTGAGTGTCTTTTTCTTGAGTTATGCTTGTGGCAATGAGTAAAAAAATATTTAATATTGAGCATAATCTATTTCACTGTCATTTCTACAAAAGCTACAAAGTACAATAGCCCAATTTAAAGTTTTTAAATCAAGTAATAAAATGTCTAAGTCATATTAAAATAATTTTCAATATATAGTATGTTGTATTTAAACAACCATGAAGACTAAATAAAATGTAGTCTGTAAAATAAGTGGCATTTCCATGTTTAGTGCAGAAAGTGCATACTCATGATTAGTCATAGTGTGACGCACATTAAAAATACTGTAATATTACTTAAACATGTCATGGCTCTTGTCTCAGCTGACTTGCACCAACCCCAGGCTTGGGGCTTTTCCTGTCAACATTCTGGGAACTGGCATTGTATGTCCCTGCCCTTGAGATTATCATTTCAGGGTCTGTAGACGTCAGACGATACGCACAATTAAGGGACTCCGTTGGGTTTTGTGTTAATTCTCCAGGCCTACGGTTTATTTTTGTCTTATCACTTCCGACATATCACTCATCTGCAGGACTTTGTCATTGATACATGTATGTTTCGGGCAAACGTCACATGTGGTGATAATTGTACGTTTTTCTGGTTCCGTCACACAGGCCCACAGGCTTTGGATGTGTTTCTCTGTTCCTCATTGATAATGGATGTTACAGGAAGGGTGTAGGTTGAGGTTAAAGCAAGTGTCCAAGACGCCGCAGGGTCTTCATTTAGGAAGAGTGCCCTATGTAGCTCTATATCTGTAAGACCACCTACTGACAGTGAACAATAGGCTCCCCTTTCCTAATGATACACTCCAAAAGTAGGTCTAACGGCCTTCTCCTTTGTCCCATTTGTGATCAGTGAGTTTTTGGGCTGGGGGTGCAGGGTTAGAGGGCAGGCTGCAGCATGTTGACTGTTCTTAAATTAACAAAGACTAAAATTTTGCACATCTACGTCAACATGCTATTATTTCAAATAGTCTTTATCCCAAATGCCCTGAGCTTGTTCATTATTATAAGAGCCACAGTGTATTAGCTTGTATACAGGATAACATCTGTGTCCATACTTGCACATGGGAACTTAATTTTTTTTGCTTTAGATGTTCAAAACTAAGCTTGTTCAAACTACTAACAGCTCTGGGCATGTTTTTTTATTCACTTGTTTAAAGATAATTATTTAACTTCACCACAATATTACACTACCACAAAAGCTTATCGAGATAATGCAGGTTAAACCCCAGGAATTTCTCTCATTGTCTGTGGCAGCAGCTCGGCTTAAGTGAGGAGTCAGGAGTCTTCTGCTTGGGACATACATTTTTTGCTGGTCTTTTAACTCTAAATTACAAGATATGCAACTTTCAGTTCCTCACAGCAGCCTTGATTAGTCAGCTTAGCCACATGACTAAACCAAGTTGTCTTTACTGCCCCCTGTTGGTGCTTTCTAGAATGGTTCTAGTTAGAGTATATACCCTGCAAAAGCTCATGCTTTCACTAATTTAAAATACATCATATATTATCTGAATAAGATTTTATTGGTCCTAATCTGTGAGGAGCCTGTGGACTGTCAAATAAAGACACACACATAGATAAACAGTGTGGTATATTTACAGCATAAAGTAGGTGAGCTAAATCAAACTGAACCTCTTTTCAATGTGTTTTTTTTTTTCTTCCAGTTCAGTTCCCTTTTTAGAACAAAGTGACAACAGTTTATCAGTTAGTTTAGGAAGTTTGCACTGGTCAAAAATGAATGGTTCCAGTTCTCTGTCCCAGCGTGAATGTTTATTTAAATCCCATGTAGCTTGCTACGTTGTACTGTATGTGCGTCATTAAAGCAGCTTGCGTTGGCTGCATCTTCCTTTCCACAGTGTGATTGATTTTTTTTCTCCTTTTTGGCCCATTTCTTTAAATGTTGGGGTCCCCTTCAAGTTTGGTGAGGTCAGTGGCCGTGCCCATAAACATGCTGCGACCTCGCTCCAGGCGGCTCTTTTTGTCCGTTAGCCGAAAGGCCTCCATAAACTCATCTATGTCAATGTTCCCGTCATGGTTACTGTCTATAGTAACAGCCAGGTCAGAGATGGCCTCGTCAGTGATCTCCATCTTTAGGTAGATGCTCAGCAGCTTCCATGTCTGCCGGAAGTCCTCTATAGTAATGAAGCCTGAGGAGCACAAGTGGAAATGTTAGAGTGGGATAAAAGCTTTTTTGTCTGTCACTGTGGGGGATGGAGAAAGCAGTAGATCACTGGGTTAATCCTCATCTTAACGTTCAGGAATCAGGACACAGTAACCGGCACTAACACTACAGGTGGCTTAACAAAAGGCAAACTCTGCATACAGTACATCTCTGTGTGAACGCACCAGAGCGATGACACACTTTACAACTCACTGTTCTCTCCTTTTCAAACAACAAAAGGAAATTCATAACTTTGCTTTATCTGAACCATTTTACCTGAGTTGTCTGTATCTACAATCCTGAAGATGGTCTCTACAGTGGAGCGGTGGCGGTACAGAGTTTCAATCAAACCCTCGTCAATATGCTAAGAAACAAACAAAGAAGGTGGATAAAACATTATCAGAGAATTGGTTCAACAAGAGTCTCTAAATATACTCTAAAATAGTTTTTACATCAGTGTTGGGTCTTTTGACGGCCAGCTCATTGAACCACTCATTGTAATTTATCGTGCTGTCAGTGGATTTGCATTTGACCAGCTGAAAGCACAACATTCTCCAGGGCAGGCCAAGGTGCATCACGCTCTCCACTGCTTCTGCCCAGTCCGTCAGATTCACAAGACCTGATCAAGAAGAAAGGGACTTAAATGAATGCATTTTTCTATCTGTTAACTCTTCTAATTGCATTTTGTGTATAGTCTTTTTAGAAATCTAATAATCTTATAAAAAGCACCTACCTACATCTTTTTACTTTGCTATAGAAATATTTATATACATTTTATGTTTTAGGTTGTGGTTTCAGTGAAACTACCAGGCTTTTGTTCAGCACAACTTTTCTTTTTATTTTTCTAAACAGGCATTTTAAATTCTTTAACCAAAACACAAAGACCTGAGCTCACATTTCTCACTTGGGACGTACAGTTACATAAAGCTATGTGGGAGTGTAACATAATTAAGTTACACCTGATCCACTGAAGGCTGAAACCTACACTACACACCTGTGTTCTCTGTGTCAAATGTTTTGAAGGCACTGATGAGGTCAGACTTGTGCACAAACAATTGCTCCCGCAGGACTTTGAGGGCTGAGCGCTCTGTTCGCCCCACACTGCAAACCACAGCAGAGCAGATGGAACATTTACAAAACAATATTAAATATTACACCAAAGCTCCTTAAATCAAGACATGTTATGCTTCCCCACCTTTGTCTTACTGTGAGCTCTCTGGTCATGCTGCTGGCCTGATACTGAACCACATAAGGCACAAGGTCAGGGCCCAGCTTAACGTAAGCCCCTCTGTTGCTTCCAACGTCGTAGTAATTAGAGGCAGAGAACAAAGTGAGAACCTAATAAACAAACAAATATCAAAGGTTAAGCTGCTGTATTCTAAAACACACTGTGATTAGAGTCTAAATGTTCACCATTCTACACTAAATGTGATTATTCATGCCCAGGAATTTACAAAGATAACCTGGCATATGTTTGGGCATTTGTCTTTATTAGAGCTCGTGTACTTTGTCATAGTATAAAGTATAAAGGTTTTTCTGGGTCAGTGTCAGATCTCACCTTGCGGTTGTGGCAGAACTCGTAACCCTCCTGTTTACACTCATGAGAGCGAATTAGCAGCTGGAGGTTGTGCCTGTTGAGGAAGTCCTCTGTAATGTCAGGACCCCAGTAGCAGCCACCGCCTCTTACTTCGTTGGGGATGCACCCATCTTGAATCATGGGGTCACTCCACAGCAGGTCCAGGATCTGCATGGATTTAGTCAAACAGGACAAAGAAGTCAAATCTAACTTGATTATGTTTTTTTAAAGTAACGGTAGGTATACTTGAGTACAACTCTGCTGCTATCTATTGCTTCATTTGAATAAAGGTTGATAATAGTGTTTTTGCAGTAATTCACCTGTTTCCACTCCTCCTTTCCACTGTCGTTGTTAAATGACTCTGAGGAAATGGATGGAGTAACTTCTTTATCCAGTTGTTGGCTCTCTGGTTTGAATAGGGACGCTCTTCTCTTGCACAGCTCCACCTCGTCCTCAGGTGTCAGTTTGATCCGATCAGAGAAGTCCTGCAGTGAGCGGTTCTGAAAGCTGCCACGGTTTCCCAAAGGTTTAGCATACGTGAAAGATGCCCTGCGCAGCAAGAACTTATTGGCACACCAGTCTTCGCCTAACTCGGAGTCAACCGATGCTGAACTTGTGTGTCTCTTCTTTGGAGGCCTCAGCGCTGAAACATACTACCAAGAAGAAACCCAACAGAGATTTTTCAGATTGTATTGATATCACCATTAAGAGTATTTGGTGAATATGTATTTCTTTGTACAAGTCAACACTCACAGTGTGTCTGTCCACCCTCGCAATAACACCAAGGTCTGTGCAGTCAGAAATACCTCCATGGATAACCAGCACTTTCTGATCAATTACAGTCGCTAATGGTAACCAGCTAAAAATCTTCTGTAGCAGCTTCAAGATCCGTTTGCCATGCATCTAAAAGAGTCAAGCAAATACAATATAAATGACTTACACAGGCTTAAATTTCTGACTTATATTATTTAAGATTTGGGGTATTCTTTTTATAGTTTTTGACACTGTTGTATTGACATAATGTAGCCTGAGATTTATTCTGTGTAAAGGGAGGGTTGATGTACCTTGCAGAACAATTTCCAAAACAACAAAAGGGTCTCTTAATTGGCCATTATAAACATTTGTATAAATCAGGGCATTTTCTACTCTTGATCTTTCGATACACTTTGATTCACCACTGACTTCAAATGTCAGATTGAATAATGTATACACCATCAACCTGTTAAGCCTGAGGGAGGCCATATGGTTTGAGAACACAGACCAAACAGCAAGCAAACAAAAACAGGTGGTGCCAAAATGTGCCAAATTCTGCCCTATTGTTTATAGTGGAGACTCCGCCTGACCATTCCATAATAAAATCTTAATAGTTTTGGTTTGTTTCACATTAGAAGAATTATATTTGGTGCAGGTAAAGGTTGACATGTGTGGCTGTAATTTAAAATAGTGTTTGAGCTCCAACTGCCTTCATCTAAAGGGGATATTAATTCAAATATTATGTTTTTTTTTTAGGTGGAAATGTTTTTTTTTTTTTTTTTTTTGCTGTTTTCCATCTTGATGTATTCGGAAATCTCACAAATGCCCTCTTCATTTTGACACCAGAGTTATTGAAATACATCTTGCAGTTACAGAGATACAGTCAATTTACTGTGGACATGTCCTTTTCGAGCAGACACACCAAAAACAGGCTGGGGTTTAAAGGGTTAAGAAAACATCCTAAACCACTTAAGTCCTGAGTACTCTTGTGATTGGGAATAAAAAACTAAACATACCTTATATTTAGTCAAGACTTCTTTAGTGAAACCATACCTTTAACAGATATATAAAGGCCAACATTTAGAGCAGGTTCAGTTGAATTACTTAATGTGCTCGTTAGTGAGTGTTTGGTCATACCTCAGGTTAACAATATGATCCTCATGGTTTCCCCGGTTTAGATGGACATCACTGGGATAAACGAGAAGGAATGCAAACAGAATGAGGAGGATCTCAATGGAGTCATGCCCTCGATCCACAAAGTCTCCATTAAAAACATAGGGCTTCTCCAACGATGGCATGCCATTCTATAAAAAAAGCAACAACAACCAAGTAATAGTAATCTGCAGTTTGAGTTCAATTAATATTTCCAAATACCACGACTAACTTTGTAGAAAATCAACAGCAGGTCTTCCAGCTGGCCGTGTAAATCACCTGCATATGTAGACACAAGAAACAGAAGTGTGTGTGAAGGCTTAATTAAGAATTATGTTAAAATCAATGGGCCAACATTTACCACAAATAGTTATTTCTTTGCTGTGGCAAGTTGAGATGCGGGTAATATTTGGCAACATCCGGAGCAGCCTCCATGTCTCTAAAAGCAGCTGGAGGACGTAGCGCGAGTGCAACTGCTACTGGGAAAAAAATAGCTGTTTTTGTTGTGTTGTAACAAACATACTTCATGACGGGGGGGTGGCATCATGAGCACATACCTTTTTGTTCCTAAAGGCCTCCACTAATCCGACTGTCTGCTCTACGGTCAGAGGGAAGGTGAGGTGAGGACCCGAGTAGATCCCCGGCACCTCGATGTTTTTGTAACAGAAGTATCTCTCCCATTCTGCGTCTCGACACACATCATTCTCTCTGAAGATGTGTGAGATCAGTTTTCCTACAATAAAAGAAAGACAACATAGAGCAAACATCAAAGATTGGTTTTATCACATAAAAGGATGCAGACATCTTACGTTCATTGCTTGTTGGTGTAAAATTGTCCATGAGGTAGCCGAGGAAATTGTAAAGCTGTGAGAGGAGAGGAGAGAAGAAAAAGCTCAACTTTAAGTGTTTTTATGTCTATGGTTTCAATGTTGCAGCAGAACAACACAGTCTTATTGTGGGCCTTACCTTTATCTGGGCCTGTTCGCCGGAGTATTCGATTGACTGGAAGATGTGCCAGGTGCACCTCCGTCTCATTTCTGTGCGAGCAACGTACTGACGATACCATCGCTGAATCAACACGGCAGCCCTTATGGCTGAAGTGAGAGTTACACAGTAGTGACAACAGAAACATCTTTTAGCCAACAGTTATCTAGATTGTGTGGCAAATATCTTATTATTTCTATGTACTATCAAAAGATCCAAAACGTGTAAGGTTTATTCAGTGGTTAGCAGTGTCTCACCTCATCTTATTATATTCTTCTTTACTGAACAGATATTTATGTTATGCTATATTTGTTAATATATTTCTATATGTACTTATTTACTTGTTTATGTCAACACCAACTACTCAAAGGGGTAAGTACATTAATGACTTACTTCTGACAGCTGTGTGCAGCATAATACAAAATAATATATGTCATAACGTAACAGAACATAAAATACAAAAAAAGATTTACAGAATGTCTTCAATTACAGTCATTCGAGTGTTTTAGCTAAGACTGAAGGCAGGGGTCAGTCTGAGGTTTGGGAATCACAGTTACCTTTTCCTGAGTGTTTGTGGAACTGGTCAGACTTTGAGACGCCACATCCCATGTCTGTTCCTGAAGAGCCGAACCAAATAACAGAACAAATAACTAAAAACAAAACCACAGTTGTGTCTTTGTTGACTGCTAGTAGACTTTACCTTTTCCTGACAATTACTAAAACTATTTTTTAATTCAGCTGTAAGCACCAGTCAGTATCTTCACATTTGGTCTTTTAAAAAGCTCTGTAGTTCTGCTTATTGAACTGATCTCTCAACTCATTCTCTTATCCTTAGCTATGTAGACTGCGCTGGGTTTAAACTGACTAGTTTTTGGTGCACTTATGCTTTTTGTACCTTGTGTTGTTAAAATTGCTTGCATTGTTTTCCTCACCTGTAAGTCGCTTTGGATAAAAGCGTCTGCTAAATGACTAAATGTAAATGTAAAATGTAAATGATCTAAACCCAGTTCTGATCTATTGACAGATTCTACATTATACACATGTTTACAACACGCACAAAATAATAATTCAACTATAATGCACTTCTGTTCACTGCCTTAGCGTGGCTCAGTGACAGGAAAGCAAAGCCACATGACGTTTCTGCTGTGTGCCTTTTTAATCTCTTTATCTGTTGATCTGTTCACTCCTGACCTTTATTATTGGCCTCAATCCTGAGGAAGGGAACTGTTTCTGTATCGATTCCACGAAGGCTTACTTTGAGCAAACTGAGCACAAACAAACAAAGCTCGAGACTATATTATATTTTTAACAACTTGGGAAAATACATACGTTTAAAGAGCATAAAGCAGTCTTTTTCTTTGACATAAAGGGCTGAATTAAAGTTAATAAACTTTGTAGTGGGCCTATTGTTTATGTCTCATCAAAGATTTACTCCAAATGTTTAATTATGTTGTTGCATTTATTCGTTTGGCGTTAGTTATTAGTTTTAGGGCAAAAAACTGAACACAATCTTTTGTAAACAAGAACAATTGATGCCATAAAAATACCTAACCTTCTATTTTTCTGTAACAATTCTCCAGCAGCCAAATCTTAAAAAGTTAAACTTTAACTTTGAATTCATTCAGTTATCTGACTATGATCTTTAAGTAAGCCACTTACGTTGTCAACTTCTTTAACCAGTCACCAGCTCCCAACCAGTCCAGCTGTCAGTTTTAAAAACACTCTTTTGTCTTGCATCCTCTCCTAGTCCCTCAGGATCATGTCTGCAACAACAAACTCATTCCCTGTGACTGAATGACAGCAGCTCTTGTACCTGACCATCAAGGCCTCATGAGTGCAGCTATTCCCAGAGTGCTACTCAGTCTCTACTGGAGCTGGTTAGGCTTTAGACCCTTGGTGTGAGGGCTTAATGAAGTCACTGAGCCTCAAGTGGATTACACTAATGACTTGATGAGGCCCGACTGCTCTTTAGGTGTCTTTGGCAAAGTTAATGCAAAGGTAAACCCAGATGGCAAGACCGCTTTTTTGTTGTTTTTATAGGGTTTTCTATTGCTTTCACAAACCAATTTTTTCTAACGCTGTTTAACATCATATTATAAATCACTTATAATGAACTCTTACCTTATTTTGACTGGCATTGGGCAGCATCATCTTCACCGATTGAAGTGTTTTGAAGAGTTGTGCCAAATTCAAGCTGAAAGAAAAAAGGGAAACAAGAAGAAAGAAAAATGAATCCACTCAATAATTACATTAAATCTTTTAAGCTCAATTAAAATTAAAGTATAAGATGACATGTTTAAGAGTGAACATTTTACCTTAGATGGGTCCAAATTATTTGTACAAACACAAACCCTGTTACAAACTCAATTTATTTATGTTGCCTAATCATTTTCCTGTAACAATAGCAAATCAATATTCCCGGTGCTAAAATGAAATAAAACAAATTTAAATAAATAAATAAAAGTAAGCTAGTTCAAGTCAAGTATGATTCGTTTGACAAACACAACAAAACAGTGTTGCTCTTGAACACTCCTCGAGATACATAACGTGTGGGCGGCGGCAGTGGCTGCGTTATGAAGGTGAGTTATTTAAATACATCCGTGCTGAACATCTTTCATTTTACCCTTAATTTAGTGTTATTTTTGCATAAACCTAAATAATTTCAGTGTTGTTACTTTTTTTCCACTCTATGGTTGTCACAGACTGTTATTCAGCGCAAGTTACCCAATGTTAACTAAGTTTTAGGGAGAGTTCGCTTTTCATTGTTACATTATTTCCACTTGTTAGCATCTACCTAGCTTAATGAACATTAATTAACAAATAATGTTATTTAAGGTACATCGTTATTTCAAAAATTAACCCCATTACCAACATGTTATTGAACCGTCCCAGGAAACATTTAAATATTAACCTCATTGTCTGTCATATGATCATCTTAAAATTATTTTTGAGAGAGCCTCTTCATTGCACCATACTAATCAGATTTTACACTTGCGAAACAGGGAAGAAACCGCTCTGCAAGCATTTTACCAGAGCAAACGTGCACTGAAGCCCTGACTTTGAGTGTGCAGCCTTGATTTCTGAAGATGAGGATCACCGTGCTGGGAGCCACTGGACAGACTGGACAACATTTAGTCCAGCAGGCCTTGCAACATGGCCACACTGTCACCGCCATCGTCAGGAATCCAGCAAAGCTCACAGTACATCATGATAATCTTAAGGTATTTTTGTTTGAACTGGTTTTGTGAGTTTATTTGTGAGTCTATTACAACTGCTTCCTGTCGGCAACTGTGAGGTTCAAAATTCAAAGTTTTTGTTTGCTTGCATAGAAAGTTTTGTATTTGAGCCACCATCCTGCTGCATTGGCCAAAAGGCTTCTTAATAACAATATAGATGGCACCAGTTTTTTAAGATTGCACTTATCTACATCTCCTTCTTGCCCTCAGGTAGTGGAAGCTAATATTTTCTCAGCAGACAGTTTGAAGGATCATTTCAGAGGCCAGGACGTGATCATGTCCTGCCTGGGCTTCCCGCCTTCATTTTTCTCCACAGTGACCGGCTACACCCTGTCCATGCATGCTATGGTCAGTGCCATGCAAGAGGCCAAGGTCAACAGGCTCATCACCATGACATCCTGGTACACCGAGCGTAAGTTCAATTCAAAGACCAGGTTATTGTGTCAAGTAAATGACCTGAAATCAACTTAATATGAGAATAAATCTGATCTTTCGTAGCCAACTCCGGGTCTCAGTCGTCGTATCTGATCCGGTTTCTGCTTCTGCCCATGATCCGGAGTGTCCTCACCAACATGTTCCAGATGGAGCAGTTTCTGCAAAAGACAGAGGACATTAATTGGACTGTGGTTCGTCCTCCTGGGCTCAAAAACCTGCCCGCCTCAGGTACAAACAGATGCAGCGAAAAGGGCAGGGATATTTAAACACAGTGGTTTACTTCAAAGAAATAGATTGTTGAGCTTTAAGAACAGCAGGGCTTTAGTCACTTTGTAGCCACAGGGTTCATTTTGTTATAGAGCCTTTGAGCACATGCTGTCACCCTTTAATGTGCCATTTTCCATTTTGGATCAGGCAACATTTCTCTTTAAATACAGACTTTGTTTTAACTGTTAATCATTCTTGTTGTGATGTGTCTTTCTCAGCTCAAGAGTTTCTGACCCACGAGGGCTACTTTGTTCCTGACAGCAGTGGAAACCCTGCGGGCAGTTCAGTGGCAAGAGGAGATGTGGGACGCTTTATGCTCTCTCTGCTCAACAGTAACGCCTGGCTCAAGAAGGGAGTCGCCATCATAACAAAATAGAGATATGCACTCAGCACTGTTTGGGTCTTTCCATAAAATCTACTTTAGTGATATTTTCTAGGATTGTGAAATATTTGTGTCCTGTAGTAAATGCAAGACTGGTAACACATTTAACCCACAAACTCTTATATAATATATGTTGGAATATTTACAGACATCTAACATTAAGTTGAGCTTATATCACTTTACTGTAAATGATTATGGTGTTTAATATGTCTGTCATTTGGATGCTGTTATAGTTTTGACCTCTGCAACATTCTTGTACAAGACGATAAAATAAAATTATTACATAATTTGACTAAAAATACCAATATGTAACTGTGCCTTTGTATTGAAGCATACAGATTAACAAAAGATAAAACATAACAAATGTATACATTGCATTAGTAAAATAAACATGAAACAAGATAAGACATAAACATAAAAGCATTTCTTTGAGGTGGATTCAAGGAATAAAAAAACAAATATATGAATGAATGAAATGTAGAAGTCTGGAAAGGAAGGCCATTCCCTCAGGTAACTTATAAAAAGTGAAAGGAAGGCTAGAAAAGCCTGCGGGTCTAGTTTGTTGTTTACTCAACATTCTTGTATTTATAGGATGAGCTAAATATGTTTGACAAATTGTTAACAGCACCTTAAACTGAATGAGCCACATGTCTGCAGAGAAGAATTTATTTAAAGAGTGCTTTAAAGCAAACAAAAAGGTTGTCCAAAGTGCTGTACACTGACACGTTGAAAAATAAAACACAGGTAAAACTATGACAATAGATACTTGAAAGATCTAGATCTTTTTTGGCTGGATTGCAGCTTTATTTGAAAACTTGCATTGAAGTCCGCAGCACAACTCTTCCAAGAGTGCAATGTGATATGCGTGTGACTGTCTTTGTGAAAACAAAAAGACTTTCCTACAGAGGTTTTTAGTTTATGGTCAAGTTGACAAGATTCATGATGAAGATAATCTCCATATTACCTGTTACATGTAATGACAGAGTCTCTCTGCTCTGCCATTTTCTAAATTGACCCCCAACTAAACTAATGTTTTGTAATTAGATTGTTAATAATTTAACTCAAGCCTTTCCATAACCTTAAGCCTGTTCAGCACTTTCCAGGTCATTTCCTGAAGAGGCTGCTCATAATTTTCAGTTGTAGCTTAAATATATTTATTTATTAGTTGTGGCATAGTAGTAGTAGCATATTAAATAATACATATTCTTCTGAATCAGTAAATTTAATTAACAATTTTGATGAAACATCCATCATAAACAAATGTCAAACTGTACACGGAGAAGCAGAAATAGTCAAATCTACAGGTTGCACAAGCTTGAGGCAATTTCACCCTTAACATTAAATCAAAAGTAGATAATAGATTGTCAGATTTAGTTACAAAGCACACAACACAAAACATAAAAACATCATGTTTCAAAACCAGAAATGACTTGATGCCACTCGATGTCACTTCAATGTTTAAATACCACCTTGGCCTAAACTGACACAGACTTGGCTTTGCTATGATACTTTACTGTCGTGGTAAAATATTAAACTCTACTATTGATACAATAAGCTATAAATAGAAGTATTTGGCCTTGATTTACGATTTATTTACAAAAGGTGCACAGCTGCTATGAAACTGTATGTACACAGTCAAAAATAGAACTTTCATTAAGTATTGCACAGCAGCACAAACCCACAGCTTTCCTGCTCAGACACACATTAGTTTCCTTTAACATTTAAGTAAAAGATCATCATCAAATAATTTATTATTAACAGAGTTTGGGCACAAGTTAATGAATATAAATAGTCTTATTTAGGCTAGGGCTTTTCATTCACTGCGTATACTTCATTTATGATGTCCTGGTACATCTTGACAACAATAGGTCTTCTGAGTTTCATAGTGGGACCTGCAAAGATTTAAAAAAAAAAAAGTGCAGGTAAATGTATATGTCAGAAGATGTTGGGTTTAAGAATAGAAAAGGATTAGCAGTAATGATGTTTTTTTTTTTTTTAAAGAATGTTGTTTTTAATGCTGCCCTGTTTACACAGTTTTTAAATGACTCAGTTACATCTGAGTTACTCAGTTACAATGGCTTATTAAAGTCCAGGTAATTATTATGGTACTTTTTTCTTCCTTGTATTTTCCCTTCTATCAATATCAGTACAGTGAGACACTTACCCAACTCTCCTCCAGAGATGGAGAAGTCATGCTCTAAAATGACCCACTTTTGGACTTTCTGGGCATTGGAGGTTGCTTTAGCGTTGACCCGCTCAAAGGCCTCCTGAATGGCTTTGTAGATGGCTGGTTCCTTATTTCCTGTAATCTCCGAGACCCTGGTTGCAGTGACGTTGTTCTGCTTGCAGAAGTCTAGAGCCTCAGGGCTAAGGGAATCGGTGGGATCACCGTTGTCATCAATGACACACTGGAAATAAAGACATACACACATGAGATGTTGTCTATACACATTATTGGCATCAGTTACAATGGAAGGCCTGATTACTTTAAGTGTGAGCAACATGGAGAGAAACTTCAGCTTGTCTCCGATCAACATGGCATTGCTGATGATGGGTGCCTCAGCCTTCAGTGCATCCTCAATGGGAACAGGAGGAATGTTCTCTCCACCCGCAGTAATGATCAGCTCTGTAAAAAAAATGTTAGCAATGACGCTTCACAGCAAGAAGGTCCTAAGTTTATTCTGTAGTGTTTGCAGGTTCTGTGTCTGGGGCAGGCTTTGTCCCGTTTCCTTTAAATCTTGAAAAACATGCCAGTCCTCCAGTCAGAGCCACCAAGTCCTGGCTCAAGTTTAAGACCTCACAGGATCCGTGATTCTCTTTGAGCCACAGACTCTTTGTTACAGATGATAGTGTGTTCCTAGTTACAATATGTTCATTTTTCCTGCAGTGATATGTATTCTAAAGTAAAACAATGCCAAGCTTCTGACTGCATCTTACCCTTGATCCTTCCTGTGATGTACAGAAACTCAGACTGGTCATATCTCCCCAGATCACCCGAGTGCAGCCAACCGTCATCGTCCAGAGCCTCGGCTGTTTCGTCAGGCATGTTGAGGTAGCCCATGAACACATTACGTCCCCAGAAACAGATTTCTCCATTCCCATCATTATCTGGATTCTCCAGTTTTGTCTTGCATCCAGGCATCACCTTTCCACAACTAGCCACAGAAACACAAACTTGAAAAATTATGTAAATAGAGTATTAGGCAATTCTCAAAGAAAGATATGAAAATGAATATTACAGGACAGTTTCTTGTTAGACACCTGAAATCTTATTGGGTGGCCACAAGGAGGAATTATAAAGCAGAAAAACCTGAGTTTGTGTTGCTGACCTTGTAATTCTGTAAGCATTATTTAAGGAGATGGTGTGTGGGCCCGTGCTTTCACTCATGCCGTAAATCTCCATCAGAGGGATGTTCAGGCTCATGAAGTACTCCAGAGTTTCTTTGGTGATGGGTGCTGCTCCTGTAAGACATTGTTTGCAGCGGTCTAGACCCAGTGCCGCACGGACCCTTTTGAAAACCAGGCTGTTGGCCAACGTAAAGCCCCAGGGCACTACATTCTCCCTGTAAAGCAAAGTTTATTTGTCTCTTGTACTGGTGGTTGACAATGACATGACATTTTCAGTTTTGTTAATATCATAATTAACTACAAATGTGGGCTGCAGCTGTCTCACCCGCTCATGGCACTGTGGTTGTACTGCAGCCCTATAGACCTGGCCCACTCTGCCAATTTCTTTCTTATGGGCGATGACTTGGCACCAGCAGCTTTCATCTTCTCCTGCATCTTCTCCCAAACACGAGGAACTCCCAGGAAAGAGGTTGGACGCACCTCTTTCAGTGTTGCTCCTAAAGATCCCTAGAAGAGAAGAAAACAAACAAATGATGCTATTACAGATGAATGCATATTTCCTGATATATATTTCGGTGTATTTGATGTATAACCTTTACCTTGAGAGCATCTGGTTCTGCAAAGTATGTGGTCCCTGCAAACCTCATGCAGAGCCACATGTCATTGACCTGGGCCGCTGCGTGGCTGAGTGGCAGGTAACTGATTATAACCTCTTCAGTGTGCTGCAGCTTCACCATGTTACTAGCTGTATGGGTGGTCCATGTGATCTACGTGAAAATATTGTTGTTGATGTTAATTGTTGATGTTAATTGTTCAACCCTTGCTGCTATGTCACCACAATAATCACAACGATAGAGTAATTATAATTCTTCTTTTTAAAGATAAAAATCAAAAGTTACTCACGTTGTCATGACTCAACATGACTCCTTTTGGGTTGCCGGTGGTTCCTGATGTGTAGATGAGGGTGCAGCATTCATTGGCTCGAAGACTGTCAATAATGGCGTTCAGTTGCTCGTTAGGTACATCCTCGCCAAGCTTCATGAACTCATCCCACTGCGAAAAAGAAATAGTACATCTGACTTTGGGGAATGGTCTTTATCAAATTCAGCATCACTAGGTTACCTTATATTAATACTTTTTTTTACGAGTTATAATGCGTTTGGAACTAAATGATATAACAAAGGTCAAAGAATCAACCCTAGAATGCTGGATTCAAAGATGGTCTGGTTCAGGGCAACAGGGACCTCTTCTAGGCCAGTGGAAGGTCTGACAATGACAATGTAAGGACTTGACTTACAGTCCCTAGCAGCGGCGAGGCTATTGTCGGCAATGTCCCACCACTAAAACGATAATTCTTGTTGTTACAAGCCCTTTTAATGTGACCCTGTACTCACCTCTGAGAGGGTCACAGACAGATTACTAGTTTATTTATTGCACTTAAAAACCAAATAGAACAAATATAGTGTACAGTCAGTCAACAACACTATTTGCATTTGATAATACTCTTCCTTTTCCCTTTAACAGTTTGAACACATAAAATTTTGCAACGATAAGGAAAGGAGGAATAATAATAAGGAATAAAATTAACGAAATTCATTAATGTATTTTTTTGTTTGTAAATCTGATGATGAGCAGTCTTATTACAACACAAGTACTTTCTTTCTGATGTTTTCTTTCTGATAACACTATCTGAACTAATTAATAGTTACATATTATATGCAAAACCCACTGTCTGATGCCCTCTAATTAATAAATATAGACTTAATCAATGATACAGGAGGGATTTTGAT
The DNA here is from genome assembly GCA_024416835.2 of Perccottus glenii. Taxonomy (NCBI): domain Eukaryota; kingdom Metazoa; phylum Chordata; class Actinopteri; order Gobiiformes; family Odontobutidae; genus Perccottus; species Perccottus glenii. The sequence goes on along the minus strand of CM044556.2, from coordinate 23,631,945 downwards.
GCAAACCAGAACACATACCCTTTCCCACCTCAACAGAAATACAAATATGTGCAGAGAAAAGAATTAAATACAAGGTACTAAGGTACGAAGGTTTAAATGTAATAATCCTAGTAATAATGATAATTCTTCAGTGCAGTGTATTTTATAATGTAATAATTCAGTTGCACGAGGTCAGACTGGCCGTATTACTGCAAATAGCACAGGACAGATTTGACTCAGACTGAGACATAGACATTTAAGGACAAGGTGTCTTTTCTGTTCAGTTGTTAATGTTACTGAGTGAACTTACAGTGTACAGGAACGGTGCCCTTTGGTGCAGCTCACCCTTATACTGGACAATGGCTTTGAGGTGCGGAAGTTGATCTTTAACCTAAAGTAAGAGATGATTGGTTTGTTTATATTTTGCCTTGCTGTGCAAATTACCACAATCAGATAAATTGAAGATAACCTGACCTGAAGAATTTTTTCAAGCTGTTTCTTGTCCTCTACAACCAGGACATTAGCCTCACAGTTGGCAGCCACATACTGGCAGGCTTCGGGTGAGTTGGTGGTGTAAATACCAGCGGCAAGACCCCTGTGGCACATGACAAAGAAGATCTGTTATTAATCTTTTCAATTAATAATTTCAATTAAATCAACTTAAGGTTCAAGCATTTTTAACTCCACATTAACACTATTGAATTAACTCAATCTCATTTTAATCCATCCAATTTGACTGTGTTCAAAAATGAACACTGAAAAATCCCATCACATGACCACGTGTACTGTTATCCTGTTGTTGTCTTGATGTTTGTATGGCCTATGTTATGTTTGTACATTAATGCTCTATTTCATTTTCCTGAAGATCATTGCGCCTGAAAAAATGGGCTGCATAGTGTGGCTTGTAAACTTTGTTGTGTCTATTTATTTATACATGTAATATGATCCACACGAGACTAGTTTCCCCTTGGGGACCAATAAAGTCTATCTATCTATATTTAACTACTTTTACAACAACACTGTATTGCTCCTAAATACTGAATGTAATTCTTAAAATCTTAAATTCCCAGTCTTTTTAATGACCAGAAGCAATTTCATTTGATGAATTTAAAGACAGAAGAAAAACGGTTGTCTTACCCAGCCAAAATGCAGCCAATGTCTGCAATAAACCACTCTGGAGCATTGAATCCTAAAATCCCCACCCCGTGAAACCGCTCCAGTCCAAGCTAAAACCAACAAACAAGCAAACAAACAAACAAAAAAAAACATACATAAAACAAAATATACTGTTTAAGCACGATTTCTAATGATACTGTGCCTCTGTTACTTTTGACCTACATCACATTTCAAAAGCTTTTACACGTTACAGGCCTATGACTTGGCTGTGAAACTGTAACACAAGATGTGCATTTCACACACCCAAGTGTTAGTTTTCAGCAGCCCATTCTCACATCAAGAAGCCCCACACAGAGAAGCACAATCAACTGAACTGTTTATGAATGATGAGGCTGATACTGGGCTTTGTGCAACAAACAATCAGATTCATGTTACATCTGTTTTTCTTTTTCATTGTTGTTAGGTCATGCAGAACAGACACAAACACAAATTTCTGGTGTTACAAACAAAAATGTTAAGCACTAATCACCACCATGTAAACATTTGTCATGCTCAAACAAACCTTGAGGAAACTTTTAGCAGCTGCTCTGCACTGCTCATAGTACTGCCTCCATGTCACAGTCACCCACTGGCCATCTTTCTTGGACGCTAACGCTGGATGATCCCCGTAGTTTTCCACTGTCTCCAGAAACATCTGATGAATGGTGATGGGAGTCTCGGACGCCGGCCCAGAGCCCTCCATCCTCAGCCGGACCGCACTGTCTCTGCCGCTCGCCCATAGATGGTCAGCTGGGGTCAAAGTTGTTGCAAGACTGGTCGATGTCAAGGGAACTGCTTTGGGTTCTTCTGCATTGGGACAACACGGACAGGCAGATTTACCCGCCATTGGTGACAAGTCAGAGGTAAGCTGTTGCAATAAGACCCAGTGAAATGTGCAGTCACTTGTGTGAGAAAGCTCCAGGCATCGTTGACTACCTGAGGGGTGTGTGACCAGCGCTGTCTCAGAGCAATATAATTTGCAGGTTGCGCAAAGAAGAGACACCTGATACAAATAAGGAAGCTGAGGAACGTCCAAGCCTACGTAACAAACAAGCTGGTTTGGCCAGATAGGAGAGTGTCGCCTCATTACGTTTAAGTTTAGATTCAGATTCATTATTTTCTATAGGATGACATGGATCCTGCATTTAACTTTAATAACATTTAATATTTTTTATAACAATAAATAAGGCAATCATCAGTATGACCTCAAAAACATATTTTATTTTTCAAGCTTAATCCACTTTTATCTTCCAAAACACACTTGTTGCCTGGAAATATGTGAGTGTGTCCATTGTTTGGGTTCAGCACTGTGTTTTCCTGCTTTACCTTCCTGATTGGCTCCTTCACACACAGATGATCTCTGAGTTTTGGCCGGTGTTGTAATGTTGCTGCCAGGATGCATCTCCTGTTTCTCTGGAGATGATGCGGTGCAGTCCGCATTTTCCACTACAGAACCATTTCCAGTGGGTTTATCCTTGTGTTTAGAAGAGTCTTCTCCATCTACAGTGCATTTGATGTCTTCCACCGAGCCTGTGGGGTCTGAGCAAGTTGGTGCTTCTTGAGTAGCAGTGCTGGCAAAATGAATTATTGTTAGCTACAATGAATAGTCTTTGTTCAAAGTACATTAGAAATGTAAAAGTATGATCATACCTTTTATGAGCGGTCTCCATGATGGCCACACCATTACTTATAACAAAGTCTTTGTTGCTCATCTTTAATAGACAGAATAAAAGAAAGTTTAATTGTATGTGTATCCCTATAATAACGTAGATGATCTACTTCCATAATGAAAGAGCAGCACTCTTTTATAAACACTCTTTGCAACAGGTCACATACAGGGCTCTAAATGTTGAAACGTGGAATATTGTGCCAATATTGTTGGGACATCTGGTGCACTATTTCTTCTATTCCCTTCAACATTTCACCTTTGACATAAATCAACCCTAAAGACAGAAATGCCAGCTGTTTAAACACATAGTGTAAAATCTGAATGAAATAAAATAATCATTACCAATGGTTCTCTTTCAGGCAGTGAAATAATCCCATCTAGTGTTTCTAGTGGAACAGAGTAAAGTACTGTATTTAGTACCTCTTTAAGTTGCTACTTGAAAAGGTTTGAGAACTGAAAAATCCTACTGAAAGTCTTCTGAGTTCAGGATCACGTTAGATTAAAATCTGTCCACCCAGGAGACACGGCCTGACCTTTTAAGATAACATTACTCAAGATTCCTTCAGAGCAAAGTTCATATTACTTACAAAATGATGATTTAGCAACATGAGATAAAACAGGCTTGGCAGAGTATTGTGCAAATTAAAATGCAACATATTTTAATATCTTCAATACATTAACCAGAATTAAGATGTTTTCCAGTAATGTGTTCAATATCCAGGAACGAACCAAAACCAAGTTATTAGTCCACATGTGTTAATACAAGATCTAAGGGAAAAAATACCATTCTTGCTTCTGTTTGTGTAGACAACAACTTCAGAAGTGGGCTGTTTAAAGAAAGACTCAAAGTCACTGTTGACCTAACAATAAAAGACAAAGTGTACACATAAAATAGAGGTTAAAAAGTGTCCTTAAGTCATGTTACCATACATTCCTTGAGGCTGCGGCTGGCAAAGACTCCCACAGTGCGAGCATAAAGGTATTACAAAGCAAAATCTATTTATTTTTTTACATCCTGCAATTAAATAAGCTCCTTCTTAAAAGATTTCTTGAAAGTTTTAATGTGGAAAACCTAACACAGGATACACCGTGTCCATAGCAATCCATGACAACACAGATCAGCTGATCAGACACAGTCAACTGATGCACTGCAGGGGCTGTGCAAACAATGGATCATGAAAAGCAGAAAATAAAAACTCAGTGTAATAAATGAAAACTTACCTTTCACAGGTCAAACAGCGCAATGGCATCAACTGAACCTTGGCGCTCAGGTGTAGGATGACCCCGGACTAACAGACCTTTGCCCACTGTAGAGACTTCACTATCGTCCTGGAAATGATTCAGCCTATAGGGTAGCAGCCTTCAGTCAGAACAACTCACTTATGCAATCCTACCGACACCTGCAGCGGAGGCCACTGCGACCATGAGCAAACTGCACCAGAGGTTAAAGTGCTCCGAGGTGGAGAAGACCTGAGAGCTGACACAACGGTCTGCTGCCTGAAACAAAGCGGCCGGCTTTGTTGTGGATTTCAAAGAACAATGAGAGGAAATAATTTAAAACAACTGATGGTCTACAGCAATATGTAAAATATAATGCCTTAAATGTGCTTTGAATACTTTTCAATACCCACAAATTGATTTCATTATCAAATAGATATGCTGAGTCCTGTCAGAGAAACAAAGATAAAACATGATAAAGTCTTTCCAAGTTACAGGAATTGAAGGACTTCTGAGCCATAAAAAGTTATTCTTTGTTGTGTAACTTCTGAGATAAAGATTTGAGTTAAGCATACAGTTTTATTGCCACTCTTTACATTACTTTATACATTTACTCAATACAAGTTCTGATTACGTCTTGTCTGTTGTCATAATCTGTCTGGTGAACCATGTTTTGTCAGTAAATATAGGACAAAGTTCAGCACACTCAACATGTAGTAACCTCAATCCTGGGCACCAAGGTCGTTTCATCATACCACCCAGTCACACCACATCCGTCCCCGCTCTGAACCACCTCGCTCTTCAGACATGGGCACACTGTCTGTGAAGGTTGTCAGTGATTAATGAAAGAAAAGTACAACATGTGATCGTAAAAAGAGTGATTGGCACCACTTTTTTTATTTGGCAGACACTTACATGTTGGGACATTATGACTTTTCAAAATGCAATATTACCTAGCCTATATGAAGACTTATGGTTAAGGTTGACTGTAAAGATAATAAATATGTTATCCTGGAGGCCATGTCATCTGTCTTCCTCCCAAAACATGGATGTGAAGGTGATAAACCGTCTGGGCACCGTGCTTCCCATCATTGATCACTGCAGAGAGAATGAGATGCACAATCAAATGTAAATCATTATAGGCATTTTGTGACATGAACATGTTGACTCACCCACTCTGTAACCTTTCTGCAGAGACTCTTTCTTGGCCACATTTTTGGCGACAACCAACAAATGACCCAAAAGCTAAAAATAAAAAGAGACATTAGGTCACTTTACATTTATATTTTATATTAGGAACTGTATTTATTCTGCATATGTCTTTTCTAAAGAAGTATATTAAATATTTGTTTAATTTTTGTTGTCAACCCTGCAACTAACTGGCCATTGTCCAGGGTGTACCCCGTCTAAGTCCCAAAGCTGCTGGGATAGGCTCCAGTCACCCGTGACCCCTAATGGGACCAAGCGGAAGAAAAGGACTGAATGAATTTTTCTTTTTGCAGGACTAAAAAGCTATAAAGCCTTCATTGTGTGAAAGTTCAGTTTAGTCTTCTGGTTTTAAAGTCAGAACTTCTCTTTCAACAACCATTATTGATGCTTTTGGTTGTAGTGTTTTGTTTTGAAATCACATGACTGTACGAGATTCTAACTGTGTGATACCCTTCTGGAAAAATATCAAGGTATGACAGTATTGCAGTTATAACTTAAAATGGTTTTAATCTCCTGGCAAATTGGATATAGTCAAATCTAACAGTATACAAGACAATATCCCAATACAATTTTTCCAGATATAGGAACCTAATCACTCTCTGGTCTTGTCTCTTATTTTAAATAAATGGTCTGCTACAGTATTTGTGTTTTTTTCATACCACAATTATCAAGGAACTTCGAAAACACAGCATACCTTAAAAACAGGTATTGTCCCATGCCTACAACAAGTGTCAAGTTCATCACAACTGTACGTGCATGCTGTGTTAATTACTAGTGTTCTGTGGTTTATGTCTAATACTAATCTGTCAGTCACTATAGAGCAAGAAGAATGAACTGCAGTAACAGTTTACCTCAGCATCATCATCTCTGGACTCACTTATTCTGGAAATATGAACCTTGGGAATGACCAGGAAATGAACCGGGGCCTGAGGATTTATATCCCTGAAAGCCAAACACTAATAAACACATTATTAGCATTGCACATTACTTTAATAGATAAACCAGTGCCAAAAAGCCTTATGAAAATGTCTACCTTGTCATCTTCATAAATAATATTAGCTGGAATGGTTTTGTCAATGACTTTGGAGAAGATGGTTGGAGCAGAAGTGTCATACTTCTTACAGGCCTCCTGTGCCAGTCGGACTTCGTCACTTTTGGTGCACAGGTCCCTCTGCAGATTGATAGGAGCATTGATAGACATTTATAAACAAAGGCTTGTATTTCACAATAACAACGCAAATTCAAAACTCGTGAAGCAGCTGATAACACAGGAGTCACACCTCTTGGTGGTGGGACACATCTGAACGCTCTGAACTTATTAAAGTTAAGAAAGGGTTTATGTAAATGATAAGACCTGCAAGGGTAGCTACCTTGGCTAAACAAACACGCGGCCAGCGGCAGAAGTGCGCTGTTCTGGTTCCAAACCCCACACTGTGTGTCCGCAAAATCTGCCGATACATCTATAGCAACCTATAAGCAGCAGTTATGTCGAAATCAACGTTAATCAACGCTTTCGCTGCACCTATAATTCAACAACAAACTTCTGCAAACGTAACACGTTCTCGTCCTGATCTGGTATCGGAAACATGACAATCTGAAGTAAATAATTTTAAAGAAGTCTTTATAGAGGTATCCCGAATACGTGACAGTTATTGCATCAGTATGCAATACTTAAAAGATCGTTTACAGTGATGAGTGATGTTTTTGTTTTTCATCTCAATGACCTATAGTCTAGTAAAACAAAACAAACGTGTGTAGGATATTCATTATATTTATATGTATTGAATTGTTTTACAGATTTGCTGTGGAGTCAAGCATGTCTTAAATACATTATTTTATTTTTTTATATATATAATCTTCCTAATGTATGCCTGTCATTCTCTTAGATAGACGTTAATATTCCGAGAACTACTACCATTTGAAGTGTACGCGAAGGCATCACTGAATACTGCACGATAGGGGCCTCTTCAAGAGCAAACACGTTTATCATTGTTCAAAGTAGTAATGTTTATTGCTCGTGATATATTGTATTGGTGAAGCCTTTTATTCAGGATTTGAATTGGTAAATGTAATGTAAAAAATAAAATAAAAAATTTGTGCAGTTTATTAGCTATTTTAAAATGAAACACTGAATTGATGTCCACATGGGGGCGTTGTTTTGGGACAACGATGTTTTATTTGTTTGAAAAGCAGAAGAAGAAGCTGTAAGTTAACATGGCGGCCCGCGCACGGCTGTCCTTGCTGTTCCCCCAAAACGTCCCTCGTTTGAGAAACTTAAAGCTTGTTCACACAGAAGCGGCCGTAAAGGAACCCGTGTACCCGCCTACCATCCCATCTCTCACGGCTAAAAGCGAATCTGCAAGCCGACGGCGAGGGGCGGAGAGGGTCGAGAGGATATGTGCCTCCAGTGTGCAGGACAAACTCTCTCTGATCACGTGTATCCAGCGGCAGAAATTTGTGGTTTATCCTCAGACTTTCGCTCGTAACGCGGACAGATGGTACCAACACTTCACTAAGACCGCGTATGTCCCGGGTCTCCCTGACAAATTCACGGTGGTTCAGGAGAACTCAGCCCCAGCCTCAAAGTCAGTACCCGGAATTAAAGATGATGTCCTGACCGACATACGCTCCCTCATCTCTTGTATACTTTTACAAGAGCACTGGTGGAGCATAAAGAGACGCAGACCTTTTCTGTATAGAGAACAAGAGCTGGTTATTGGACCTTTGCTGAGAAACCTAGTGTCTGGACTCACCTACAGCCTGGTCAAGTACAACCCTCTTCTGCTCCAGTCTAGTCTAGGTATTGTCTCTCTTGTTTCTAATACTCTGTTAATAAGACTAAGTCATATAACATATGACTAGGCTGTACTGAATGGGGGCATTATGATCAACATACTGTTTCTGATTCTTTGTTAAATCAGATCTGAGTCCACAAGTGAACTTCTACTGGAGGAGAGGACAGCGCATCATCCCCAAAGGGCATCGGAGAGGACGACCAGAGCCGTACATGTTCCAGATTGATGATCATCCACACAGTCAGATTAGGATAACACAACAGCTGCCTCAAGTATAAGTCACACTAGTTTGACTATTTTACATTTTTATCATGCCTTTTATACAACTTTATTTAGCATACCTTAACAATTAGAGAGTGTCTTTTAAATGTAGATAAAAAAATTAAGAAATTATGATCAGTAGAAGATCAATTATTTGTTTTCTATAACTATTTGTACCTTTCTCTTGTACTTAAATCTAGTTTGCTCCCATGGAGGCCTCATATGCAGCTGACATACCAGAGATAACATATGCTCCAAATGTGATGCCTTTATTTAGAAGACAGTACGAAAACAACATATATACAGGTAAAGTAAACACTGGCTTGCTTCTTATTGTCACTAGGGGTCAGCAACTCACGGGATGTTTAGTGTGTGTTTTAACGACATCACACATTATACTAACCTGGCTACACTTTATCTTAATGAACTAAATTATCAGTCAGTCATTTATTCAGCAGTGCAGAAGTGTGCAGAACAGAATGGGTTTTCTCTTCTCAGGTGCTAAAGTCCCAGACCCAGCCTGCTATGGCCACACTCAGTTCCACCTGGTGCCTGACCGCTACCACAGAGACCGGATGGACCGCCTCCAACAGTCTGACCAGATTGAGGTGTTTCTGCGAGCCAACGCTCTTGCCAGCCTCTTTGCGTGGACCGGGGCTCAGGCTATGTATCAAGGTAAGGGGTGTCATTGGAAAAAAAAAAATTAGTTGAATGTTGCAATTACTTATTTCTTTACCACTTAATACTGTTTAACGCTTAATTACCATAATCCATTTTTGTGGTTCATTATTCTACTCTTTAGGTTTTTGGAGCCACCAGGATGTCACCAAGCCATTCACCTCTCAGGCTGTGATCACAGACGGCAAGTTTTTCTCGTTCTTCTGTTACCAGCTCAACACTGTTGCGTTATCTGTGGAGACAGATGTGAACAATTCCAGGAAAAACTTGCTATGGGGCACTGAGAGCCTGCCTCTTTATGACAGCATTCAGGATGGAGAAGTGGTTGGCATGAATGATGACGTTATCAAGCTCCTGGTTCAGTTCCTTTTGAACAAGCCGTAGGTGTTTTTGTGTGTTGTCTAATTCAATCTCAAGAGAGAAAAAGGAGAGACAAGGAGCAGAGAAGGCAAGTTAGATAAAAACAAAAAAAAAGCAGGGAAAAGGGCAGCACTGAGAACACGCAGCACTAAAACTGTACATTGTATTTATGCAGACAATAAACAAATCTTCATGTGTTTTGTGTTGTTATAAATACTTTTCTCATGTCATTGTACCTGCCCTTATACAGTGTAACACACTCGGCTGCTCAGGTTTAAATAACTCCATGCTCCATAAGGTGTTTATTGAACCATCGCAGCAGCAAAAGGTAATCACAGGTCCACACTCAAGGTAAAGAAATAATTTACCTCAATGTTGCAGCAGCTATAGTTGCTTTCTATTGGTAGTTATTCAACGGTAACAGGTTAATAGCACCACATAATTGTTGAAGGTCACACTCTTATTCTGGCTCCTACAGTTGGCTTCATTACAGTGTAAGTAAATGGCTTTGACAAACATGTAGTGGTATACCATGATTTAATGTTTAATCTCTTGATTACAGAGAATAGTTATAGTGGCACACATTTTAAAGACACCAAAGCATTGGAATATGTTCATTCTGTTCATTCAGTTGTACTTTCACCGTTTGTTTAAGATATAGATTTACAGAAAAATATAACACATAGGCACAGATTATTTTGCTGTAAGGCACTGCTCAAACAAGATTATAGTTATCTACTCAACATGTGGCACAATGTTAAATAAAGCATCCAAATCATTTGACTATGATGAAGGAAGTTTATGGCTAACGTACCTTCCTGTACTGTGTTTATACACTGTCCAGCCCCCAAAAAAGTCACCACCTTAGACAAATAGGTAATAACCTATTATTGGATAATTACTGCATGGATGGCAACAAGTTATTTAACCCTAACTGATGCAGTGAGTATGTCAGAAGATACAGATGTGGTTGTGGAAAAGATGTTAATCGGTTTCAGGGTCAAATTATTGGCATGGATCAAACAAAGAAAACATCTAAAGAGATTGGTAAAACTACTAAAATTGGGTTAAGAACTGTCCAATGCATTATACTGGAATTAAAAATGCATAACTGGAAGGATAGTGGGGCACCATCATCTTTGAGGAAGTGGTTGGAAAAAAATGAGTGATTGTGATCAACTCCCACTTAAGTGTTTGGGGAAATCACATAAAAAATAAACAACAGTAGAACCTACGGCTGTGTTTAATAATGAAAGTAAGAGCATTTCAAAAAACACAAAGGGAACTCAAGGGACTAAACAGTTATGTCGCTTAAGAAAACCATTTGTCAGTGAGGCTAATCGTAAAAAAAGGCTTAATTTTGCCCAGGAGAGTAAAGATTGGACTCTGGAGCAATGAAAGTAGGTCATGTGGTCTTATGAGTCCAGATTTACCCTGTTCCAGTGGGATTAGGCGCATCATGGTTTTAGAGTGTGTGACTTTTATTGGCCGGGCAGTGTAGTAAAACACAAGTCATAAAGTATTTAGATGTATTATGCTGTCCGTAGTAAGAAAGTATTAATATGTATTGGTGTAATGCAGTATTTGAAAATAATATCTATTAGAAAATTGCCAAAGGTCTATTGCTTGATTCAAATTGAAATTTGTGTTAGAAGTCTAAAATTTTAAACTTTTCTCTGTCTCATTGAAGAACTTCCTTCTGCCCCAGCGTTCTCTCCCTGTGACCTATTAATGACAAAAATAGTTATATTGAACAATGGCAGTGGCCCATAGACTATTTGACACAGAGGTTACTTACAGTGTGGCAGCTTGGTAAGAGTTCCCATCATTCCCTGTGAACAAAGATTAAACTTTAAGCATAAATAAAAGCATTTTAATAGCACATGTTTTCAGAAGGCCAAGGGCATTTGTACCTGTCTTGCTGTTTTTCTTGGACCCAGTTTTCTCAAATAGCAGGATGGCAGTGACCAGGACTACCACCTCAATCAAGATAATAGCAAAAGGTTTGAGAGGCTCATAGAAGGTGAGGACCTTCAGCTGCATGTAGCCCATACTGGTGGCAATGTCATACACTGCTCCACAGAAGTACTTTCCAGAGTCAGCCTCAGTCAGGTTATGCACCACCAGCTTAGTCATCCAGTTTTCTATGGTAATGTTATACCGCTGATCTTTTTGATCACTCTCTAGCTGCTCCTGAGCAGATATGGCAGAATAATGTTTTTAGTTTGTTTAAAGTTACAAGTATAAATGACTCTTAACTCACCTTGTTTGTCCCATTTTCTTTGTACCAGTTCCAGCTGTTAGGTTTAGGCTTTTCCTCTTTCATTTTACATATCATGACCACAGAGTCTCCCACGTAGCTGACTATGGGCTTATCTCGGATCTCACCTAAATAAGGAGCTGATTGCAAAGTAGAAAGATCGAGAGATATGGTGTAAAATGTGTTCTGCATACAGAGAACTTGTGTAAATATGGACTTTATTACGAGCAAAGCAGACCGACAGCAAAATAAATGTGGCCTGGGAAACTGGAAATGTGAATTATACAAAGATATGTACCTGCTAAAACAAAGTCCACTTTTGCTTCATCTTCAAAAACACACGAATAATTCCCTAGGCTTTCTTCACTCTTAATGCTGAACCTAGAGAAGGAGCAAAGTTTTGATAACATGCGAAATCATAATTATAGTTTGAATAACGTAATAGGAGAACTCACTCTTGTTTTAGACAAGCCACTTTGCATCTGGACAACTGAGGAGCTGTTCTCAATTGTCTTACCATCTTTTGTCCAATATCCAGTAATGTTTGGAAACTTTTTGTCGTTTCCGTTCCAGGCACACTCGAGCGTCAGCGTGACCGGTTTTAGTACTTCAACCTTTTCTGTGTGATTTTCCCCTTTAAGAATTTTATGGTTAAAAAGTGCGTTGGAGGAGATACCACAGAAGAAGACCAGAAAAAACTCCCACACTCTCACTCTTATTCTGAACATTAATTTTAGCAACATTTTGGTCAATTTCAGTCAAAACCTGATTTGTAACATACCATTCTCACATAACATACTTAAATGTATTTTGTTTGTAAGTGTTCTACCTGTCAGGACCACACTCCTAATTCCAGTCTGTGGAGATGATGAGTTTATTTCTTGTGGGGTCCCTGACAGTACAGAAAAAAACAATTACCACTCACAATGATACTGTAATGGAAGCATCAAGTTGGTCTTACCGGTAGGTGGCTGGGTTATCGCGCTGGTATTGTTCTCTGTTTCAAACAAATCTGTAAAACAAATGTGAGAGAAACAACTTTTCCATCTTATAGTCTTAGTATAGTTTAAAAGACTATCTCTGACTAGTGCCCTGCTGTTCTGAAGGTATTCTCGTCACAAACGGTTAAGGGTCTCTGTCTTAGTTCTGTTGGACTTGAGTGCTGCGTTTGATGGACAGTGGACCATGGAATCCTGACACAAAGATTAGAGGAATGGATAGGCATCTCTGGAACTGCTCATGGTTTCAGTCCTATCTTGAAGACAGGAAGTACTTTGTTTCGGTTGGTAACTGTGTATCAGAACAAATGGCCCTGACATGTGGGGTTTCACAGGGGTCTATCTTGGGACCTCTATTATTCAATCTTTCTACATGCTCCCTTTAGGCCAGGTAAAACGCAGCTGTGGCGTATCCTACCATAATTATGCAGATGACACTCAGATTTACATTTCACTCACAGGAGGTGAAAATGGACCAATCCATTCACTGTGTCACTGCATCGAACAGATTGATGTGTGGATGCAAAATAATTTTCTCCAACTGAACAGAGACAAGACTGAACTAATCATCTTTGGGCCACAGAAACAAAGAGAAAGTGTCAGCAGCCACCTCGAGACTCTTTCTCTAAAATCTAAAAATCAGGTTAGAAATCTGGGGGTCATTTTGGACTCAGACTTGAATTTCCACAGTCACATTAAGTCAATTACATAATCAACATATTATGACCTTAAAAACATTTCCAGAGTCAAAGGGATGATGTCTCAACCAGACTTAGAGAAACTTATCCATGCTTTTATCTCCAGCAGATTAGATTACTGTAACGGCCTGCTCACTGGTCTCTCAAAACGAGGGTTAAGACCGCTGCAGCTTATTCAGAACGCGGCTGCTCGGGTTCTCACCAAAACCACAAAGTACAACCACATCACGCCAGTTTTAAAAAGTTCTCTGCACTGGCTTCCTGTTGCTCAGAGAATAGAAAGTCTCTAAATGGTTTAGCACCAGAATATATTTCTGACATGCTAGTTGCTCTGAGAACATCTGGGACAGGCCTTCTGCTCGTGCCCAGAGTTAGAACTAAACAAGGTGAAGCAGCGTTTAAGTTTCATGCAGCAAAAATCTGGAACAGCCTCCCAAATGAAGTAAAACAAGCCTCAACTTTGACAATGTTCAAGAGGAGGTTAAAAACATTCCTCTTTAGCTCCGCCTACACTACAACTAAAGTGTTTTTTTTATCTGCACTCTTCTTTTAAAATGTTTTTAATTTTTCTAATGTTTCTTAATCTAAATCTTGTAAATTGTCTTTTATTCCTGTAAAGCACTTTGAGTTGAGTGTATGAATTGTGCTATATAAATAAAATTGCCTTGCCTTGCCTTAAGGAACTTAAACTTTCTTTTAGCTTTAGTTATAAAGATATAACTGCAGACATAGTTTTTCTTAGGCTTGTCTCTGATTAAACGTTACTAAATTAAAAATTCCTTGTGACACACAAGATTAACATTTGGCCCTTTCTGTAAAATGATCTGAGCTCAACACAGAGTAACAACGGCCCCAATGTCCTTTCAAAGGCGGAGGATACAGAAAGACGTGCCTCATCAGGCTATCATTAAGTTTTAAATAAACATTTTGTCTACATTTTTCTTTTAGTTTTTGTTAAGTATGAGTGTACCAAGTTTTTACATTCTTTAAATACTCCCAGACAATATAGATTTTAAGGTAAAATCCCATCTAATACTCTATGTTAAATACAAAATCCCACTGAATGCACTCTAATGACCTTTTTGACCAATTAAATACAAGGTTACTCAGGCCTGTTGTATTTTAGAGGGCAACAAAAGTCAGAACAAGACTATAGTCAAATACATCAAAATGAAACAGTTATTTACTTGTATTGGTGTGTCTGCAGAAGACTAGCAGCAAAAGCAGTTGACAGAATAAGTGGATGCAGGAGGCAGACATGGCTCTGGTCCTTGTGTCCTCTGTGGCAGTGTGCTTCTATTAAGTGTGCTCACTTTGATGTCTTCCTCTCTGTAGCTGCTGCTGCTGCTGCTGCATCGTCTGAGCAGCCCCCTCCTTCCGCTGCGCTGTGACGCATGCTATGAGATCAGGCTGCAGTGTGCTGCTGCTGGCTCACCTCCTAAATTATTCAACCTGGCAGCCACTATTTGATGAGGGTTGCACTGTGCAACTGGGAAAAAATATGACCAATGCTTAAACAAACACTTATGTGGCAATTGCAAACTCACATTTTTCCAGGGTATTATTGTACAAAAGTGTGTTTTCCTAGTGTACTGTTACATGAGAAGACTGGCTGTTCAAGGTCACAAAATCCTCACCTTGTGACTCCAAGATGAACCAGAATTTATTACTACTCTTACTAAAATCTATCATTAATGTGTTAGAGGCAATATTTATTTTCAATTTTAAACTTTTATTTGTAACAAATTAAAATAATGGTTTGAGAAAGCAAACAACCCCCATGTTTCTGCTTGACACATCATCAACCCTCATGACTATTGTTTGTGTTAACAGTAAAATTAATGGATGAATACAAGCTTATGTGCCCCCGATGTCACCTGTGACTTTCTACTTAACTGTGTAGAAAGGATATGACCTGCAAATTACATATATGTAGAACAATTAGCAACCCGGATTACCTGTTTAATCTAAATCTAAATCAAAAGTGACATAATCTAGTTGCTTTAGAGGAAAAATAAAATGCCTACAAGGAAAAGTGTTACAGTTTAGTACGGAGCTGACACACTGATTAATTACACAAAATATTATTGGACGATTATATACAGTATAATTTAGTATAGCTGTTGACAAGAGGCTGATGTAGTGGAATTGTATTTATAACCTTTAATGTGCAATGGTTATGGTCGGTTATTGCATTCATTTTTCAGACTGCAATGTTTAAAAAAAAAAAAAGTCTTTGTTGCAAACAGGGGATTCCTTTATGTTTATACAAAATTTTATCAAGGAAAATAAACTTTTAAATACAGTTCAGTTACCGGTATGTTTTCTTTTAGATTTTTCTAAATACCATTCAAGATCTAGACTTCAGTCTCATTTGCCTTTATATTTTGCATACTATAATAATAAACTATAATTTTTCTAAAAATTGTCAGTAATACAAAGTGTGAGTATAAAGTCTTTTAAAGACTTTTTTTGTACTGTATTGTAACTATTGCTTTGAAGAAACATTTCAAGTAAAGTCAAACTGATTCAGCAGATACCAGACAAATTCTTTCCTCGAGTTCAAAAATGATGGGTTTCATGGTTGCTGAAGCTGCAGGCTGTTGATGAACACAGTCTGCAGTTCGTTAATGTCGTCTGTAGCTTCTATGGGAATGCTGAACCTGCCAGGAGAGCCAGAGATCCCAGTGTTTGAGTCAAAGTCTGGCTCATGGCAGGACAGAATCATGGGTTCATAAAAGGACTCCTCACTTCCTCCCAGTGCGCCTGCGTCCTGGAGAAACCTATCCTGGTAGTGGAGCAGGGGGGACAGGCGATTGTAGTCCAGTGCTTGATGTGGGCTGCAGAGTAGGTGCCCCTGATGCTCGGGCCCAGGACTGTGACAGGGGCTGACTGAGGGGCTGTGGGGCATCATACAAGTCTGCAGGCAGCTATTCTTGCGCATGGCCCTGTGTAAATCCAGTCGGGCGATTAGAGGCTTGCCAATGTTGATGCTCTTGGTCCAGTGGATGGGCTCATCCTCCATTGAAATGAAGGTGCCTTGAAGGCACATGGTGAAAACTAGCTCCTCCTGTTGGATGATGGAAAACATGACATTTGTAATAAAACAACTTGTGAATTTGTCTTTCTAAATAGTCACAATGCATTTAATAGTGGTATAAGCTAGGGTATTAAGATAATAACTACTTTGTAATTACCAGTAGAAAAGGCTCTTACCTTGAGCTTCTGCAGAGAGCTAACTCTTGTGTACAGACAGTGCTGAGGAAGGCTGCTGGACAGAAGGTAGATCCCCGTTTCCTCTGGAGTTTCTCTGTTCATCTCTTTGGGATCTACATCTAGGTCCTGGATTGGCAAATTAAGATGGTGGTTAGTTGAATAATGCAAGCTTAAGATTTGATCAGAAGTATTAATAACAAATGAATCTAATTTTCCATGTGTTTTCCTCAAGCAAATGAGGGACAAAAGTGACAAGGAAAATAGTTTCTTTAAAAGTTTTTTTTACAACTGAATCAGCAAAAAAAGATTTTTGATAAAACCAAACACAGATAGCTGTCAACAAACACAGAAAAATAATTACTCTTTCATAAGAAGAGTGGAAGTGCAGCGAGCTGACTCTGTTGAGGCTTTCAAAAGCAAACTCAAAACATACTTATTTTGCCAAACGTATGGAGACTGATTGATCATAGCTATTCGTTTACACTGTTGTAGCTGTATGTACACACTCACACTGGCTGTAGCTGTAGGTACACACTCACACTGTTTGTAGCTGCAGGTACACACTCACACTGTTTGTAGCTGTAGGTACACACTCACACTGGCTGTAGCTGTATGTACACACTCACACTGGCTGTAGCTGTAGGTACACACTCACACTGGCTGTAGCTGTAGGTACACACTCACACTGGCTGTAGCTGTAGGTACACACTCACACTGGCTGTAGCTGTAGGTACACACTCACACTGCCTGTAGCTGTATGTACATGCTCAACCTCTCATATTATTATTAAACCCGCCTATTGGTGCAGTAGTATTTAGCAATTTTTCTTTTCTACCTCCTCCTAGGATAGAAGCAAACCTCTGACATGCTGGGTGATGTGTACCCCCTCACCTGTGAAAAGTCGGTGACATGGGCTTGGCAGAAGGACATGTCCTCAGGTTTTCTAACAATGTGCGTGTAGATGACAAGAACATTGGAAAACTCAGCTGCAAAGCCTAACTTGATTCGAGCTCCACAATCGAAATCCAGGCACATGGTCTCAGGAAGCTCTGCAGATATAAAAAATCTGATTAAACAGACGTTTTTCTAACTTAAGATTCCAAGTTCTTTTAGTTCATATGGATTAGAGAAATATTAATGCCAATTAAAAAGCTTTTAAGTTTTGGCATTTATAATTTTTCAAATAATACATATGAAAACTTAACATTGATGCATTTACTTTTATGTTGTATTCTGAAGACTAATGCTAAGTTCTCTACATTATGCTCTCCTTGTGTGCTCGGTGTCTCTGTCGCTGCCATAAAAGCTCTACTTTGATAGAGTGCATATTTCAGTGTCTATAGTAACATTATTGCACACATATATTCAGACCAAGACTATATTCCCTTCTTTACTACGTTGAACTCTCCGTTGTGTAATCCATCCATAGAGCGTGGGGCTATTATGGTACATAACAACACAAACAAAAGTTGTTATTTAACTGAAAATGTCAAAAGTACCGCGCCCAAGTGAACCAATGTTGTTGGTGGAGTGATAAGAAATGATAAGCACAGAATTATAAACTCACCGTGAGCTTTTGCCCAACGCTGACTGTGTTCATGAACAAGGTCAGCCCTTCCGTCCGGTAAAATGGGGTCAGTGAGAGCTCTCCTCTCGGAAAGACTGCTGCGGATCTCCAGAGCCTGCTTGCCTTTTGTAGCATCAAACTGACCCATGTCTGGACACAATTAAATACACAAAATATTGTAATAAAGTATCAGAGTATTAAATACTGGGGCATAAACATTTTAAAGCTAATACTAACTAATACTGACACATTTGTTACTAATCCTCGTAGTTTAATATAGAGCAGTTGTATACTAGATTTTTCTTACCCTCAGCCACTCTGTCAAGCACCACAGTAATCTTTTCATCGTCAAGCAGCCGCTTCTTTAAGAACTTTACAAACACACCATTAGTGAATCCACTTGAGCTCAGCTCAAAAGCCTCAGCATCTTGGCAACTATTAGCACAACCAAACAAAAGTACTTTGTGTATTAACAGTATAAACTGAAATGAGAAATTTATATGTAAATTAAAAGAGCTGGGTTTACGTGGCATATCCAAACACAATGTTAGCTGTGACTCTCAACACAATGTTCTGAGTGCTGTCATCATGAATATTCCTGTTAAATAAACACATCTTAAAATTCTAGATAAATATGAAAATAGTTAAGGGCTTTCTATTGTTTTACTAATGAAGTACTCACCTCTTCCTGCACATGTCCAACAGAAAAACATTGAGGCCCGTCTCTTTTTCCTGCATAAGTTTAAGGATGCTTTGCACACACAGACAGTTTGCTGACCGGTAAGGGATAGGTGCATCTACTGGAACCATGAAGCTATTGCCATAGTTTTCATATCCATGACCAGCATAGTAAAGCAGACCTTAGACAAAAGATAGCAGATATTACTGGCACCGCACTTGACTATACATGTTATAGAAGTGATCAGGGACTGAGCATGACTTTAAGCATCAAAATCAATCCTACCATAGACTCCCTTGTGAAGCAGTAATAGGAACTCATCCACAGCATTTCTCATCTCTGATTCTGTGAGATCCAGCAGAGAAACCACTTTAAAGTTGAGCTGCCGCAGAACGTTAGTGAGGTCGTACACATCCACCATGGGAGCTTTGAGCTGAGGGTGGTTCTGGTAGGACAGGTTGCCAATCAGCAGGGCCACTTTGTCAGTTGCTAGGATGGGAGTAGAAAAAAAGTTTAGTAAAAAATATATAAGCTACACCAGAAAAAAAGATGGACTGATTAATTATTGGGAACATACGATAGATTATACATTATTATACATATCAAGCTGAACTACACTTATTTATTAAGGAAAACATAAAGAACCTGAACAGTTAGAAGATTAGGTTTTACAGGATATTGCAAATTTTGTAAATGTTGTCACAGACCTTTTGAGAAATAGATAGTGTTTAAGGGGTTCTACACAGAAGTTAAGGAGTGATGGGCTACACAGAAGTTAAAACTTGTTTACAACAATATTAATAAGAGTCAATAAAGCACATAAACCAAAGAATTAATATCATGTTTTTTTTAAATATGGATAAACATACATTGTGCCACACTTACCATAAAGTTGTTCTGGGACACTATTTAAAAAAAGGCCACTGGAACCTAAAATAAGCACAAATGATAATTCTGTAGCTGCATGACAAAAGAACTGTAGAGAGTGTGCACTTGTATAAATACACCTACCTTCTCCAATAGCATACACATCATCTAGAAATAAAAAAAAAAATAGAATAAATATTGGAAATTTTACAGTAAATAGTATAAAAATAATTATATTCAAATTTAGTGATTGGTATATTGACGATTGGTACTTGGAAAGCTAAGAAGAAAAAAGTGTACTATTGGAGGGAGATGGTAAATGGTGTGCATTTATATAGCGCTTTTTTTTACCCTTCTTGGGCACCCAAAGTGCTTAACATCATGCTTCCATTTACCCATTCACACACATTTACACCTGGGGCAGACACAGACAGAGAGGGGGGATAATTTCTATTACTGCTTTACAAGGGAGTGAAGCAGTAAAGGAGATTGGAGGGAGATGAAGTTTATGTTATGCTAGAAAGACACTCCATATTGTGTGTTTCATTCATATAATTTTATTAGTTAAATCTACTTTCATTCGGTTTTTTTTATTAGACCTTCACCCACATGCAGCTACACTTGCAGACACATGCACTAAAACCCAAAACCATTAACGAGTCGTCTTAACTCTACCTTCAGAGCACTCCATTGCCCCTGAAATCTGGACTGATATCCTTGGTGCTTACATCAAAAACAAAGTGAGAATTTAACTCATACGTAACAACTATCAGAAAAATATAAGAGTGTTTACAAATATGACATACCTATGACTATGTCAACTTCACTGGTCCACAGTCTCTCTGTGCCGTCGCTGATCTCACAGCGATATCTGCCGCGCTGATCCTGCATCACTTGAGGAATCTAGATATTTTATGGAGAGTTGTACTGGTTCAAAGTGCAGCTACAAACAAACATTATTTTGTATAAAGTAACAGTAAAAAATATAATCTTTTGCAAAAATAACTCACCACAAGTTTTCTTTTCGTGGCATTGGAGATGGGCACTCCATTTCTGTGCCACTGGTAGTGAGGGATTGGTCGCCCCACAGCTCCGCACTCCAGATGCAGGGTTTCTCCAATATACAGCTGTTGGGGCTGGGGCTGAATCACCAGCTTCAGTCGACCCTCTAGAGAATAAAAACTCCCGAGCCCTAGTCAGGAGATATCACCAATAAATGAGATACTTCATTAAAGTTGAAAGGTTAAGAAAAGGAGTTGCTTTAATCTGAGGCTTACGGCAAGACGAGGCAGCGTTCAGGACATCCACCTGAGCCCACTGGCTAAATTCAAAAGCATCTCCACAGTTGACCCTACAAATGTAAAAGCCAGCATCCTCGACCTGGACAGGACTTATGACCAGGTCTGGAGAGGAACTGTTGGGGACCTGTAAAATTTAAAGTCTTTTTTTTTTCCTCAGACAATGTCCTGGTAAATAGTTTATTTCTATTCTACAGTGGATATTTCTGTGGTCAGTGTAATATGAAAGGGGCTAAGCACCTGGCTGAGCATCTGGAAGTGTGGCCACAACACAAAGACATTAACTTCCATCTTTTATGCCAGACAATCCCTAATTTGTACTTTACAATGCTTATTTAAACCATTATGGCTCTGTTTATGCATAATGTGTGAGTTAAAGATAAGTCTTTGTCTGTGTTTTACTTATGTGTAGGCTACTGTACCTATTCAAAGGTAGAAGTGGAGCTACTAATTGTTGTTTGTGGACAGGGGGAATCTTAGCTTACCTCTTCTTTTGACTTAAACCACTGGTACTCAACTGGACCTATGCCCAAAGCATGGCAGCTCAGACGCAGATTGTGCCCAGACATTAGAGCCACAGACAGCGGCTGGATGAGAATCTGTAAAGCTGAATATTTACATTAGTACATACATTATCGCAACACTTTTATACCAATGATGGTGAAAGTATTGTAAAATTTGTAAGGTTGCTTGATTAAACACTGGACTGGATGATTTTCAATGACTATTCACCTTACTGTCAAAGATATGGGTACATACATCTTATTAACTGTAAAATATTGTGTTGAAACCTTATATTCCCTGGAATTCATGGTTTCAATCAAATACTACCCAGTGACCTATGAGCTGAATGCTTGGAAATGTTAGCCTGGCCAGCTGCGACTAACTTTTGTCCTATTCTAAAGAAGTTAGTCTGGCGGTAACCTGTTGCCGCACTCGATTTCAAAGGCGGGGTTTACAAGAGTGTTAACCAATCAGAGAAACGCCGGACGTGACGCGAAAAAGCAACACTACACAGCCGGTTGTCAACAAGGAGTTAGTGCCGAAAGTTAACATTGCCAGCAGTAGTGCAGACACCAGAGTGCATCGTTTTTATATTTTTTGCTGGTTATTCAAAACCAAGAGAGCAATAATAGACGGACTCTCGGTGGACTAGCCGCGCGAGTCGAGTTACTTGTGTATGACGTAGCCAGCAAACCACGCCCTGCTGTGATTGGTCCGTCCCATAGATTGTCTGCAAAATAGCCGAGGACGGGATTGGCTGTGAGGAAGGAACCAGACCATCCTCCTTTTGAAAAAAAAAGAAAACGGTCTGGTATACCAGGCTAATGGAGATGTAGTTGAGGATATGAGGGTTACCTGGAGATTTGAGGCAATGCACGGCCTCTGAGTTACCCAGAGTTTGCAGATAATCATTTAGATGAGCCACTGTGCATCCTCGTTCTCCCATCAGCTTCAGCAACATGTGACTGGGACTGCCCTCCACCTCCAACACCTTCAGAGAGCACATCTCCATGTCGTCTGAGCTGAAAAAGGAGCATACATTAGCCTAAACACAATCAGTAGCCTATTGCTTCTACAAGGAATAACTCTAACTCTATTGCCAAGTTTACATGTTCAGACATATTCTTAAAGGCCTGCTGTCACATGAATCAGATCTACATGTTATTACACAACAGGCTATAGGGGCAGAATAACCAATGCAGGCGTGCCCCTGAGAGATTTCCTAACATTAAGACAACCCCCTTTCTAAGGGCTTTATATCTACTCCTTGAAATATCTCACCTGACTCTAAATCGCCTGTCATTGCTGACTATCTCCCCCAGTTTTCGCCATCCTTTATTGTTGCTGGATTTATCCAGCACTTCGCAGAGTTTCTTTAAAACCGGCTCTTTCAACAGGCTGATCTTCGTGGAGCGGTCTAAATAATCCGACATGGCAGCCTGTAGATAAACTTTATCATTTAAAATTGTGTTTTCAGAATATTTAAGACCCTGACCTAACACAGTTAAGACCCAGATAAGTATGTCTACTTCCGGAAAGAAAAGTATAAAGCGACTCAAACACACCCACAACTACTCTCTTGGTTTTGGTTTCACCCCCCCACTTAAATGCGGAAAAGATTGTCTACGCATAAAGATGGATCACTAGTGAATTTAATTTGAATCGTCGTAAAATTAAAAAAAAAAATTTAATTATTATTAAAAAATAGCCTACAGCTGCAGTATTCTGTTATTGGCCAATAAACAATAATTAAGCAATGTACTAGTGGTAGGCTACATGTTTTAGTTGTGTGTGTGATACCCCAATGCAGTCAACGTGAACAACATGTTTTGTTGTGCATTCGGCCTATAACCTGAATGTAACACAATTTTAAGGAATCTGTGGCAATTAAAGCCTTGCCTTTCGCAATCTATTAGGCTGCAGCATTCATTTTAATGCATGTATTTGTAGTAGTAGTCAAGTCTTGAAGCACACACAGTGATTCTTGATATACGACCAGGCTCCGCCCTTCCTCACAGCTCTTCCTCGTTCATACCTGAGGTGTCAGATACACCGGTCGCCAGGTGTGGAAAGGTTGTCTGTGACTATGGCGTGACAGGACTACCCTCTGTTTCTTTTTTACTTCAAATGAACTTCAATCAAAAAACCTTAAATTGACGGATTAGGTGAGTTATTAAGCCTTCACGTTACTTCCAGCCAATATGGACACAAAATATTCAAAATAAACAGTGTTTGCCTGGTTTGTTTTTCCCACAGGCAAAAGGGTGGTGACAAACATGCGCTGTTTTATTCTAGCTTGCTAGTGTAATGAATATCTTCAACCAGTTGCTATAATCAGAATTAGGCATACGTGATATTTCAGGATCATGTAAATAAACTGCATCATTAATTTATAAAAAAACTGTATAACTACAGCAAACCCAAGTATTTATTTTGTTTTATTTGTTAAAATATATGGAAGCTAATTGCTAATTGCTGTATTATTAAATAGTATCACTTTTAATACAAGACACAAACTCATAACGCTTCAAAAATATTTAGAAATGGAGCTGTCTGAGGGTTTTGTAAATTAGGCTATACAGAAGGAAGCATAAAACTGCCCCCCCAGGGGAATTCACATTGATCAAGGGCCTGAAGGTCAGTGGACACGGTCTCTGAAGTGCACATGTTTAAAATCATATGATCTGTGCATGCAGGAACAGTGCTACTTTATTTTATTTTTCAATAAATTAAAAAAAATCTCATTTGTTTCTTTTTAACATCTAACAACAAAAGTAAACAACACAACCATGGTTTCCATTAGGAAAAAAGTATATATGGTGCAAATATACACATTGGAATAATCCATATTTGTTTTCTACTTGTACGTATCATAGTCACAGTGGAGCTCTTCATACAGAGAGATTTATGGGTTACAGTGAGACACAGGGAACCAGCAAAGAAAGCTTTCCACTGTGTTAAAGATTTCACCATATTGTTTGGTTTCAAAGCAACAAAGCAGATAATCTTTTTTTTTTTTGTCTTAGCTTTAAACACTGACCTAATCAATGTCACAGAAGTCACAGAAGTTTCTAAATAACTGTCTGTTATAATGTAGTGAGTTGAATAACAAAGACTAAAACAGCCCACTTTCAACATGTATGTTCTTGCAACTGCAGTCTGTATTGTGTTATCTTTATCTACACTTTCATGTTAGGGTGCTCTCTGGAATAAGGAAGTGTATCTAAAGCTAGTCTTTAGTCACTTTGCCTTTAGACTTTAAGAACATTATTATGAATGACTTCAGTTTGGAAGCAATCAGAACTCATAAATAAAATAACATTGTATTTTACAAACATTATCTTGCCTTCAATCTTTGTATTGATGAAGTGAAACTTTCCAAAGCATGTGAAACATGTGATTTGTGATGACCCAGACCTCCCCATATGTCAGTTAGCTTATACAAACAATGGGTTAGGATAGTTGTTTTCCCCTCATGTCATCTTGTTTTAGGTAACAACATGATGTGTAGCCATGCAATGAGTTTTTGATGTCATTTCTTTTTAAGGCCGGCATGATGGCACTTTGTGCTGGGATGAGGAGGCTTGTCTGTTTGGCACTCCTGTTTCTGCTGTCGACAGTGTTTGAGTGTACCAGTAAGTTTATTGACTCACTATCACTTTATTACATTACTGTGGTATATTGGTTTGTGGTTGCAATATTTCAGACACACAAAATGTTCTGGTGTGTTACAGTACTACACTGGGGTGGTTAGCACCCCTACCTCACAGCAAGATGGTCGTGAGTTTGATCCCGAGCCGGCCAACTTGTACATCCACGTTGGTTGGCCAACTCCGGCTCACTCCGGAGTGAGAGTGAATGTGAGAGTGAATGGTTGTCTGTCAGTGTATGTCTCTAAATGTTAGCCCTGCGCCTAACTGACCACTGTCCAAGCTGTACTCCGCATAAGGCCCAAAGCTGCTGGGATAGGCTCCAGTCACCTGCGACCCCTAACGGGACTAAGCAGGACAATATAAATATATGCAAGCCTTACAATTTTTGAACTATAGATGCAATATAGTTTTGTAACATATATGATAGAATATTACATGTTTACAGAAAAGGGCAGAAAATATGTTTTTGCTGCACATTCTTTTTTAACCATCTCATGTTCGCCCATATTCAGTAAGTCCGTTCGAAACTGAACTGTATAACAGCATTTTTCCTTGTGCAAAAGTCATGTTTGTGCACATTGTTTGCTAACTCCTAGTTTTAACGTGGTAAATATTTTACTTGATTCTGGGTTAATTTTGAATTATAAACTTATGCTTGTTTGTCATTTGTGTTTCCAGGCAATTCTCCTCCTGGGAAACCAGTCCTAAAGAAATGCCGGTCCCCTGAGAAGGAGACGTTTATGTGCTGGTGGGAACCAGGAACTGATGACTGGGAGAATACAACATACCGCCTGTTCTATGAGAGAGATCAGTCAGTCCAGATGCCTTTTTATTATTGTTTCTTCTTTCTGTTCACTTCTTGAGATAATATAGTCACACACACACACACACACACACACACACACATATATGTATATATATATATATATAAACACATATAAAAAATAAATAATAGCCACTGAGTAGTCAAATTAAGATATTAGTTCATTTTAACCACTATGCCGGCACATGCTTAATACTATGTCAGCCAGCCAAATAAAGCTTGGTTGTCATTTTTGTGTTGCGGACAAAGGTGGAAAACTACCAGCTCCTTTACTCATTCACTACTGCTCAATGAGCAGCATACAAACCTTTGTTGCCATGAAGCTGAACTCTGCAGGCTTTCAGCAGCTCACATAGACATCAGTAACACACTCTCTCACTGTTCTTGGAAATGTCAATATGCAAAATAATGCATTTACCACTTTTTACTATTAAATTCTTCACATCTTTGTTGATGTTTGATTAATATTATTCTATGCTCTAATAATTCTTTACCACCATCTTGATCAATGATTGTATGTGATTTTTGGTACAGACCAAAGGGAACGTTTGAATGTCCTGACTATCGCACGGCAGGAAAGAACTCCTGTTTCTTCCCCAAGAACTACACCTCCATCTGGGTTGACTACTTTATCACTGTGGTGGCTTTCAATTCTTTTGGGAATACCACCTCTGATATCGTTAAGATAGATGTGATGGATATTGGTAAGTTCACTCTTCAGAAGGCTGAAGAAAACAAATAACTTATCCAGTCAGTAAGTAAAATTGAATAATACTGACGTGCAATCATAAACTTAAATGTAAGCGTCTTTAAAACTAAACTTGTCAACAGTTTGAAGGTGAAGTATAACTGCTTTGTTCCACATTGTCCATGAGGAGGTCAACTCCAGTGGACCGTATCACACAATGTTTTCTTTAGTGTTAAACCAAGTGGATATAGTTGGTTCTTTGGCACTGATTAACTTTGACCTCCAAATTAATTACTATTATTGTTGAAAACAAATCTCCACAAAAAGCTTAGATCAATAATATATTTTTTAAGGAAATACTGATTCACTGTGACTCCCATATGTGTGTATATACTAATGTCAAACAGCAGTTTATCTGGATTCAGCCTATAGTTGGAGGTTTTAATGTCTGCATAAACTTAGTGTGCTTGGTCCAAGAATGGAAAAGTACTGAGTGGCAGGTGCTAGGTACCAATGAAACCTGCACAGAATGAGGTAGAACTGGTTTCTAGCTTGTGTAAAACTTGTTTGCAGCGTCAGTTTACGGCCTTTGTTTGATCAGACACTCCACCTTGTAATGGGAGGAGACTTATATATATATATATATATATATATATATATATATATATAATTTGTTTTCATGTCAAGCTTAATACACTGCCCTCTTTATAATATGTATAATATGTGGCCTCTAATAACCCTTGAATAATTAACCAGTTTTCACCCAAGAATGAATGACACTAAACCTGTTACAGATGCTTACCTTACTGGAATTTTTCTGTCTTCATAGTAAAGCCCAACACTCCAGAAAATGTAACTCTGCAGCTGGACATCAGTGAGGATATTCCCACTGTTCATGTTAGGTGGGACAGCCCTCATAATACTCGCCTCAAATTGGGTTGGATTACTCTAAAATATCAACTCAGAGTCAAACACGAGGACAGCGAGTGGAACGTGAGTGTTACCTGTTAATTATTATTTCAAACTACTACAGTCACAGTGTAATATACAGTATATGACTGTAACCAGCATTTTGAAAGAAGAAAGTCTAGGACAAACACAATAGAGAACATAACATAGACGGCAAGTCCAGACATTTTTTTTATTTTTGAGAAGTATTGAGGGAACACAGCACATCAGCCTTTAAGCCTCCATGTCAATGCAATACTATTAACTTTACTCAATTATTGACTATTTATCATTAAAATATTTTGGCACATTGCTTTAAACCATTCCTAAAAGGTGAGTCCTAAATTTTAGTGACATCAGACTGGACTAGCCAATCATCTCCTGGTGGGAACTGGGCTGGACATGACTATCTTATTAAGTTAAAGTATGCTTCAATTGGTTACAATACAAAGTAATGAAGTAATATTCATTGTAGAAGTTGTTATTGTAGTTTGGCTATTGCTTATGCTTCATAGTTGAGGTTGGATACACCATGGACTGGAATTTCAAGGTTTTTATTACATATTGTTTTATATTTTTAAAAGGTTGTAAAGTGAGGAGTAGCACTGGAGAAATGCCCAATGGTTTTATAGGCCAGGGCACTATCTGTGTCAGTACAAATAAATCTGCATACAATGGACAGATTGAGTTAAGGAGAAAACATGCTTAAACTAAACTGATCTGATTTAAAGTTATTTTATTTTTTTATTCTGTGTCTATAGATGCACATGGCAGGAACGCAAACCCACTTCAGTCTGTACAGTGTCTTACCTGGGAAGATGTACATGGTTCAGGTGCGTTGTGCACTAGACCATGGCTCCTGGAGTGAGTGGAGCAACACCACCTCTATTCCAGTCCCTAAATGTAAGCCTCAGAAGTTATTTTTTTTTACATGTTAGTCCATAACTAGTAGTGACAACACTAACAAATGCTTCTGTTTTTAGCTGATTCTGAACAAAACACATTCTGGATTTTGGTGTCTTTCCTCTCAGCCGTACCATTTCTTGCAGCAATGTGCATACTGTTCATCAAGAGGAAATTGTATGTATTCAATATGAAAGTACTTTATGGTTGTTTTAAGTAGATAAGGAAAATCAGCGTGACTACTTGTATTGTTTGTTCTTTAGTATCAAACAGTGGCTTCTGCCCCCTGTTCCTGGACCCAAGATAAAAGGAGTTGACGTGCAGCTACTCAAGGTAACACTGCGTCACTTAACCTACATTTGTACTGCTGGGAAAAGTGGCCAGAATTATTCTCAGGCTTGAAGGTTTGTTCATTAGCAACAAAAAGAATCACCTCAGTGGCATAAAACTAACCAATATGGTCTATCACTCATATTCATAGATTGCCTCATGTTAGTTTTTATCTTCTATCATAAGAAGGTTGCTCTAAGATAACAGACAAGTTACATGAATTCTGTCTGTTGCCTGTTCACATTTATCTTTCACGTGCTCCAATTTAAAGATTAACACATGGAAGTAGTTTGTGTTCTATTCAGAAAGACAAGACTCTGTTTTGTTTTGTTTTGTCTGACCTGACTAAATTACAGTGGCATAAAAAAGTCTATAAATGTTTGGGTGGTTTTAGTTAAAGCAGACACTGTTTTTTCATTTGTGTCATTTTGACAAAGATCAGATCACATTTGATGGTGAGTTTATACAGAAATGTGAGAAATTCCAAAGGCTTCAGATTATTTTTCATGCCACTGTTGATCTGAGACCTTTTTATGCTGCTACTTTAATGTTTGTGCCATTTGGTTGTGATAAATGATACATGGAAATTATATGATTAATCCAAAATATTTTGTTCAGAATGGCCACTATGAAGAGGTCAACAGTGCCCTGATGCTAAACCATGGCTTACCGGCTATGGTCCTGTGGAAAAGCCAGGTTGAGGAATACATGACGATGTGTGATGACAACCAAAGTCTGCTGCTTGTTGAAGACCGGAAAAGCATCAAAAGCATCATTTCCACTTCCACTAACCATTTCCACTTGGAACCAAATATCTACAAAGAGTCAAATATTGAAGAAAACACTTTGGAAATAAAAGAGGAACAGGAGAACATGGGCTACCTCATAGACGCCAGTAAGTCTGGATCTATGGATAGATCAAACCATGTTAACACAATGGAAATAGAAGAGCCTCCTTCTAATCAAAAAGACAATGTTCTAAATGCGATTAAGCCTGTTGAAAATAGCAGTAGTTATGTGGATATTCAAAGACACAAGGAGGTGGAAATGAGACAGATAGACTACAGCACAGTAAAGGAGGTAAAGGGGGACAATATTCTCATCCTGGAGAAACAAAAGAATATGTCAGTCAATAAGTACATGGACATAAAGGAGACATTACCTGAGGACTACAGCAAGGTCAAAGAAGTGAACAATGACAATGTGGTCTTGCTCCAGGACTCCTCCTGTGGAAATAAGGGCAACCACTACACAGACTTTGGAAACCAGAAGCCATCAAATTCTCAAGTGACTGTCAAAATGGGAGCGCACACAGAATTCCTTGATAATGGATATGTGGACAACATCCCTGCACCATAATATAAAACATCTAGAGACACTGCTTAATAAAGAACTGACACAACACTAAATCTACTCAAGGGTTATAAATTTCCCTTTGGTTTAGTCATTTATTTACTTAAAAAAAGTCCACAGCTTACAGTTGTTTTCCGTGTCCTAATTGGGTTTAAGATGCATGTTTTTTGTGCTGTTCTTGAGATTACAGTAGATACTTTTATGAGTGTGTGTGAAACTGCAAGGTTCATGACATATTTTGTATTTTTATAACTATGACTAAAATGTGGTTTTAATATCCCTAACAAAAATACAGAATATCCACACAGGATACACAACATTTCTAAATACCATATAAATATTGACTGTATTTTAATGCAGGGCGCAGTGGCTCAGGTGATAGAGCGGTTGTCCTATAAATGGAAGGTTTGCGGTTTGATTCCCGCTCTCCCCAGTTCATACAGTTGTGGCCTTGGGCAAGACACTTTACCCCCTTGCCTCCAATGGCACAACACTGGTGAATGAATGTGTTTGATTGTAGAGGTGAGTTTAGTGGTGGTCAGAGGAGGCTGTGAGTGTCGTGTGTGTGTGTGTGTGGCAGCCCCCCCCCTCTCTGCCCCTGGTGTGAATGGTGTGAATGTCCGAGAATGTACAAAAAAGTTCTATATAAATGCACACTATTTACCATTACACTCTAAAGGGTTAAAAGATGTTGTCTTTTAACCATAAGTATGACTGACTCTTGTTGATATGTCTGTGTACATTAAATTGAGCTTTTAATCAGAGAAGAAACAGGAAGTATGTTGTTACATTTTAAACTGATAAACTGAATCCATAAACACAGACGTTACTTGATCAAATACATTTATTTTGGTTCAGTTACACAACTTACAAACACTAAAATATGAGCTACAACTAAAATATCTTTCCAAAGATACATTCTTATCATTGTTCTATGTTACTGTAGTAAATTATATAGTTTTCATTTAAGACTAGAGATTATTTGGAAATGATCATGAAATAGCTTTCTTAATAAACAAGAAATCTTTCATAAATCAGCTGTTTGCATAATTTGAAGAATATTGGTTGTAAGAAAGATAAATCTGAAGCACTGTGATGTATTGAATAATGTCAAGTGATTATTTAATGATTCCCAATTCGGACACACTGATTTTGAAGAAAGTCTTGATGTGCAACAGTTGTCTGTGATCCAGTTTTTTTTTTTTTATTGTCTTGGCTAAATTAAACTCAAGTTTATTTACCGTTTTACATTTTTCTCATTATCTTAACTTCCTACCTTGAATTATAACTTCCTATGTGTTTATTCTTTGATGGTAAAATAGAGATTTCCAGTATGTGTTTGGTGCATTTAGTAAAACTCAAATTTTAGTATTATTGACCTAAACCTAGATGACCTTGAACAATCGTGTTTGACTCCGAGTTGGATATCTATGTATATCTGTATACATAGTTCTATATTTGAGATTTTCTTTTTGTTTGTATTGTGTATTTTCTTTTTTTTATTTAGCAGCATTCAAAACAAATGTCTGCTCCACCACCAGAAACTCATGAATATCTCAGTGCCAACATTATCTGTGTCTAAAAGCCACAACAATACAATGTTTCAATAATTTATCACTAGGTGAGACACAGTGCGTCCTAACCCAAAACATCTTCTAGATATGCTCAGGCCTGTGTCATCACATTTCAGGTTCATGTTAATGAAAAGTGCATTCCTAAAATTCTCCACTGCAAATACAGATGTAAATATATGTTCGGTCTGGTAACACATGAGTTAGCTTGTTGGTTTATTTAGACACATAAGACTTCCTGGCTGTCAACTCAAATCATCTTCACTGCTCTGTTCAGTGCAATAATTGTCCAAGTGCATGGAGCTCAGCTGCTCCTCAAGGTTCATATATTTATCGTTGGAATCCTTCTCCAACAATTTCTTCCACAATTTTACTGAAGCAGAGAGGGAAAAAAAATCACAAAGTATCACCACTTTGGAATCCTTTAGCTTGTTTTTTTGCAGATAAAATCAAATCATCAATATTAATGCTACGCCAAACAATTTCCACAAACTGTAACTTACTGTATTCTGGCTCTTCTGGTTGTGTGCCATCAAGATCTGAAACAGTGTTTATCTGATCTGCTCTCATTGGCTCTGACTCTGACTGTGGTGTCTGCTCTATACTCAACACCATCACTTCATATGCTTTTCTGGCTTCAGATGACAATTCAATCATCTTATGATACAAGTCCTGTAGGGCAAAATAAATGTTACGCCTCTCAAAAATACAACAGTTACAGATTATTAATCAACTACTGTATTAGACTGACCTGTGCTCCATCAAAGTTAAAGATTCCCACTAGACTGACTGGCACTGCCTTGTTAACACATCGACCTAAAGCTTTCCTTGACAAAGCAAACACAAAAGGCACCCCTTGTTCACGGCAAGTGTCAATGATTACGTGTAGAGCTTCATCCAAGCCTCCTGCAATAGATAGGACCAGTATTACAATTATAAAGTATGTTTTAATATTTTTTGTATTTTTATTCAAGTGAAAAATAAACAAACTGGATTGATTATTTTAACTTTAATAAGAAAGCATATATATATAAAATATATCTCACTGTATGACCAGTGTCCAAGTTGTCAGGCTGTACCTTTAGACTGGATGCGCTCGCAGTTGGGGGAGATGACGACACACTTGACCTTCCTGAGTTTAAGGTGTTTCAGCACTTCTCGTAAACCCATGACAATGCGCCTTTTCATGCGGGCCTTCATGGGGTCCTTTTGGTACAGGCGATCTTGGAAACGAACTAGCTCCTTAAGAAGAGCTGTCACACATTCATCCACATCTTTGCTCAGCATCTGAGTGCAATAACTGCCAAGACAAAAATAACAGAAGGGTGCCTCAAGTTTAGTTCATTGTTTAGATGAGATCTATTTATTTGTTTTACTTGGCAGTGGTTGCAAGTATATGGGAGCTAAAAATGTGCATTTACTCTCTGAACTTCCTGCTGTGGATTTTGGGTTGATCAACATGGGTGGTTATGGTTGAGATGTTTTGTTCCTCTGTAACTTCCTCATCTTCTTCTCTCTCACTCTTGCTTGTGCCATTGACCTCCAGTTGATCATCAAGTTTATCTGGGGAACAGTGCATATCATCTGAGGTTGATAAAAAAATACAAACTGTGAGCTTTTATTTGAAATCTTAATTTAAAAGGTTAAACAGGGCCTCTATGACCTGTGACACTTGTTTCACAGTTTTCTTCCTCTGCTGTATCCTCAGCAGGTTTGGACTCAATTTCAGGCGGCAGCCCTTTCTCCTCAAGCAAACGCCTCTGCTTCCTCTCCTCTCTTTCTTTCAAAATGACCTGAGGAATAGAAAATAAATTTGCTTTTTACAATCAAGTTCATAGTATAAGCGTTGCCATTTATCCGTGTTAATCTACCTTCTTAAGAGCAGTTGGTTTCTTTGCTTTAGGTACTTCCCTCTGCTTGCCTTTCTTTACTAAAGGGCTTGTGGAGTCCAGGGGGTTGTGTGCAATTTTTTCCAGTTTCTTTTGAATTGGTTGTTGCTTAGGTACAACAGGTAAGCCTCCACCAACTAAAATATAGACATCTTTTTACTCAAAGCCACCTGCTCAGAAAGCCGTGTGTTAAGTGTTTATAAGATGTGGGCATTACCCACCTGACAGAGTGAGTGGCTTAGTATCCTGCCGGGTTTTCTGAGATTGTTTCTTTTCTAGGACAGCTAACATGTTTCCAATGTCAAGCTGAACAGGGACCTTGCTCTTCTTCCCAGAAACCTTTTCAGTTTTCTGAAAATATTGTTAGTATAGATACATCAAAAATCATTTGGATTCCAATGCTTGTCTTTTCGAGTGTAAACTCACCTGTGCTTTTTTCATTGTCTCTGTAGAAAAAGATTTAGCACTAAGGGTTTTGTCCATTTTCTCATCAGCAGGCTGATGTTGAATGATTTGTCTTTGGTTCTCCTAAAAACAATTTTTACTGTCAGATGTAATTAATATATTTACAATTGCAAGAGCAAGTATATGGGTGTTAGGCTCACATGTCTAGACCTAAAATACAGTTCTTAAATTCTTAATAATTTATCAAAAGAAAACATACATCATTGCATAGATTTGCTGTATTGCTTATGGTCATTAATTTGTTGGCCCTATTAAAAGCAGGCGTCAGCCCAGGAAACTCATCTTCATCCTGAAAAGGCAAATGATAGTTAGCTGCTGTTAGTAGCCAATAGAAGTCTTTACTGATATATAAATATAAATATTTAATAAAATAATGAACCTCAAACTTTGGAGGCTCCTGATAAGACACTGCTTTTTCTGATCCAGTTTCTGCATATTCTTCTGTACATTTTGCTTTCTTCTTTTTCTTCTTACGTTTTTTCTTGCCTGTGTTGCTTTCTTCTTCATGTGGAGCGTCTTCATTTACCTGGTAAACAGACAAATGTTGGAAAAATGGCGAAGCAGTAACAAATGATGAATGAACTAATTCCTATTATACAGAGACTACACCCATTTTGTTTTACTTAGTACATAGCAAATATATGTGGGAAAAATATTTAGTACCTGAATGGACTTGCTGCTTATTGTCTCTTTAGGGATGGTCTTTTTTGGAGGCTGAGAGGCAATGTTTGCCCAGGAGCTTATGACAGAACCAGGGCTGCTATCCTGAACTGCTAAAGATTCACCTGTTCACCGCATAATAAATAAAATAAAACTCAACATATTACCAATGGCTAACATGCAAAAAAAATTATAAGAAATAAAAGCATCACTCTACGCCTGAATTTAGGGGAGTCAGACTTCACATTTAGGGCAATTTCCTGGGGTCCAGAATCTGCTGCTTTTCTGTTTATCTAAAAAACATAAACAGCATCTAATTAAGGTATGATAATTTGCAACACTATTTATAAACAGCATTCATCATATATCCGAGAGAAACATAAAACTTTCCATACTGGTGCCAACTTTTCATCTTGACCGCTCGGTGTTGGAGGTCCCCAACAAGGAGGGTCTGCTTTGCCCACTAAGACGCCACTTAATTTAGGGAAGTCATCCATCTTTACTTCAAATGCCACTGAATCCGGCAGTCCACTTACTGCAGAATTAAAGACAAATATATGACTTTGAAACTAGATGAACTGCCCTTAATTACTTCATGAGATTTAGTACCAACCTCTTTTATGCAAATCCCTTCTCGTTTTTTCCAGATTTCTCCCTTGTGTTGGAGTTCCCGTGTCCCCTTTTGGTGTCTTTAATGGGAAACAAAGCTTGTTACTTGATCATTTAAACTGATTAAGTAACTTCAACTTAGTTAATAACAACCTTTGTTAGTGGGCCTCCCTTGGGCCCATCTTTTGGCCGAGCATTGTTACTATTCTCTCTGGCATGAGGTCTTGCACCATCTTTCCTAGCTGCAAGTCCATTAGTGTTTGTAGACTTCTGTGATGAGCTCAGATCTGACTGGTTACTATACAAAAACATAACATTAGACTGGTTTGTAGACAGATCTGATAATTACATAACTTGTAGGCTATACATACCCTCCTAAATTCGGATGAGATTTGTAGGGGTTTGGTAATGTTAGAAACGGTGATAACGGTGTGTGTGTCTCCTTCCTCTGTCTCACCTGCTGTGTTTGTGCAGCAAGGGACGCTTTACTCTCCTGAAAAAATGTTTGTTAAGTGTTGACCAAATCTACAACGACCTTTGACAGATGGGCTAAAGGCTTTAGTTTTACACAAGTATTTCCTTTGTACGTCGTTTATACTCGTGTATTAATAATAAGACACAATTCCCACAACAGGTTATGGTTCTAGTATGCTATTTTTTTTTTATCCTAGATAAATTAAGAAAACTAACAGCTGAAAAACTTGGTGGCAACCTTGGCACGTTTTCGTTTAAGCCTATAAACGCTTAGCAAATATTTTCCCACGAAATTGTGAACCTTTCTTGTTTAAAAACTAACACTAAATGTGATGTTTTTGCGTAAACTACTAACGTAAGATTGCTCAAAATTTGCTAGCATAATCAATAACAAGCGCAGTAATAGCATTGTGCTACTATGCTGTACATTGCAATGCTACTAGCTGGCTACTAGCTAGTACGCATTAGGGTAAAATAAACCCAGTTAAGTACCTTGTCCATCTTTAAGTTTTCGTGTAGACTGTCACGTCTTTGAATGCATTGTCTCTGCATTGTTTGGTGCCCTGACACAAAAGAGCAATATAAATTCACGCCAAACGCATGTTGGCTTGGCTTTGCAGGCGAATCACCCTGTTACTACGACAGTGCAGCTGATGGTATACGGTTCATATTTACATCGGTGTAAGGCTGCGCCACGGCGACATCTATTGGCCTATAAAGGTAACTACAAAATATATTCACTGATAAAGAAATTTCATTCATTCGAATGAATGAATAAAATTCTCTCAGGTCACGGTCTTATATTTTTAGTTGACAATACATTACATTATAACATAAACATACATAAAAAGGAGAGTCATCAATGTAAAATTTTATTTTTTTACTGTATGTAAATGTTAATTAAAATAAAAAAGTACTCTCTCTGTGTACAAAATGTAACATAAAATACAGATTTAAAAATATGCATTGCTTACAGCTCATATGTCATCTTTAGACTATGTTTCAAAGGATGGCCCACATGGCAGAAGACAAAAGTTTTTTAGAGACAGACCAAAATGAGTTTCGGATAATGCTTTTCTAAGAATAGAAGTATTGCACCCAACAAGACCAATTTGGTTTTGTATTAACAATGTCTTTCGTAGAAAACTTCAGTTGTTGCCTTTCAAGTCTTTGTGGCACTCACTCATCCTTCAGGCTCCAGTTTTTGCTTAGCAGAACCAGAGGTACAATGAAAGATGCTGATGATAGAAAAAAGCAGGTCTCTGCTCCAGCAACCCAGTAAACTGTAAGGCAAAAAGAAAAAATAAGTATCATGCACAAGAATATAGAACAAATAGTACAAATTTGTAACAAAAACTATTATTGCCAAAGCATCCTTACCAGTTGATGCCACAACTGGCCCCATTGCTCTGGCTAGGGCACCCAGACTGCGCAAAATGCCCATTACGGTACCTTTTTGATTGACTGAGCCTGTAAGAATTTCCGAAACATGTAAGCCATTATGACATTATAGTACAAATATCATTCTAAAAAAACTTACCATAGTCAGAAACAAGCGTTGACAGACATGGTACTACTATTGCAGCAGCTGACAACATAAAATATTATATATTATGCAAAACACATATAGCATTACACTCAATAACAAATAAACATGGGTCTACATTAAAATACTCTGGAATATACAGAAATCTTATTTATCTAATATAGGTCAGTATAGGTTTTAAATATGAGCATTTTACTGACCTATGAACTTACCAAAAGCGTATAAAGCCAAGCCAATGTATAGAATTGTGACATTCCAGGACACTCCAATGAGTATAAAAGCTGGGATCAAGCTGATAATTGCCTTGAAAAAAATGGAATTGAATTATATATATATATATATATATATATATATATATATATATATATATATATATATATATATATATATATATATATATATATATATATATATATATATATATATATATTTTTTTTATTGTGGTTAGAAAAGAATAGTCACAGTAGAGATTTTAGTGTCCTACCACTCGTACAGCCTTGATGTGTTTTCCAGGTTTGATTCGACGAGCATAACCTCCCTGGATTAAAGCCATGATGATGCCAATAAAGAAAAACATTTTTCCCTGCTGCATACTGTTAAAACACATTAAGTCTGTTACTTTTGGACTTGTGTTTGACCACAGTTATATTGTATGAAACTAAGAACAAAAAACACCTTGTAAATTTGAAGCGCTGGTGAGTCAGAAAGCTGAGAGTAAACTCCAGACCAGAAAAGAGAAAAAGGTAGCAAAAATAAACCAGACCCAACACTCTGAGTTTCTGCATTCCTGTAAAGATCAATATATTTGCAAATTAATAATATCCAAAAAAAACAGTAAATTAGCACATGCATAATGAAGATACATATCACAGACTTGGATTTGAAGGAGACTCTTTGGTCCTGGTAACAGCAGAGAAGTAGAACAAAGCTAATGGGTTCAGGAGGTCCCTGGGGTGCCCCAGTCCTGTAAAAGAAGCCTGAAAGGAAATTATAATAAACATTATAAATGTGCATTTTACATTAGTCAAACATTAAAAAAAAACAGATGTGATTTTACCACTGGTTACATTAAACACAATTTTGAGACAGAAACTAATTTTGTCCTGAAACTGTATAGAGCATAGTCTACAGTTGTAATAGAAGTATTTCAGGAACAATAGACAATAAAGCTACTTTAACTATGTAAGTACAATCACAAACTTAATTTCATTTTTACACTTTACCTTGGCATCCTTACTAAGTGTCTCAGGGAGCATAAGCCAAATAAAGAGCAGATCAGCAATACTGAAGGCCAAAGCGAGCAGAGCTGGCGCTTGGTGAAATACATTTTCTGTTCCTTCTGTTCTGAAGCTGATGGCAAAGTAGGCACCCATCAGAGGTCCAACAGTAAAGCCCAATGAGAAGGCTATGCCTATCATAGCCTGGCGACAAGAAAAGGGTAATTAAGACTTGTCTTCTTCAGTCATGTGCAATTCATAATAATTTTTGTTGCAATAGTTACATGCTGTTTTTTATTTTTTACAAGGTTACAATACAAGGTTTTGCATACCATTCCTCGGTTCCTTGCTTTTGGACAAGGTAGGTCAGCCACAATGGCGCTGCACAGACTGACATTGCCCTTACAAATTCCCCCAATTATACGAAACAAAAGAAACATAGTGAAGCTCCTGGAAACGGCCCACACAGCATAGGAGGAGATGAGCCCTAACTGCAACACAAAGCACTCAAAAGAGTCTGGACTGTACAGGAATATGAGCTATTATGTCAAAAATATGAAATATATAATTTTACAATTAAAATATTATAACACTCACTGTGGTGAGCATGAGTAGAGGTCGCCTGCCATATCGGTCTGAGAGCGCACCAGTTACAGGAGAGGACAGAAACTGGAGCAGAGAGAAAAGTGACCCAATCAAACCTGAAAGACACATTTGATAAAAAGCCCATTCATAAATTGACTTAGAGGAATTTCAGCCTTTTCACTGGCCACATGTAATTGATTGTCATAACACACAAATGAGAGTAGACAGTGTGAGCTGGTTCCAATACCTCCAAAAAGGACAGTGTTGTATTTCTTCTCTAAAGGCATCCCAACAGCCTCCCTAAACCAGTCCACCACACTCTGCATAGAGTGATACACACCATCCTGCCAGTGAGAAAACAGGGTTAAAAACAGTAGGAGTGAGCATGTAGCCATCATCAAGTCTGTCATCTTGTGTGTCGCAAGTCTGTTGTGCTTTTTAAGGCTTTTGTCAAAAGCCTTTGTCCTGTAATAATAATAATAATAATAATAATAATAATAATAATAATAATAATAATAATAAGCACTAACCTCTGCTTGTGAGAAGTAGTCCAAAATTGAAGGCAGCAGGGGAGAATTAGAGTAAAACCAAGCAGGTCCAGGAGGAGGATAAAAAACACAATTCTGATGACTTTTGATGAGAAGGCCCCTCCATCCTCTTGAGTGTTGATTACAGCTGACATTCCTTAAACTTCTCTGTTTGGAAAGACGAAATACAAGTCAACTGTGACAACCAGTATAATCTACAGTTGTCAGATATTATAATTTAATAGCAAGAGTCCCATATTACTGCAGCTTTTCCTTGAATGTGTGGTGTGGACCAGTATGCCATATTAAGAAGCAAGCACACCCGGTTCTTGCCGTAAGTAATTTAAGTTAAAGCCTTCATAAGGAAGAAGGAAATGACTCAAGTCTAAACGTCTCCAACTTCAGCTCCAATCAGAAATTGTCAAGTCATTTCAAGTGTGATAAATAAAACCTTTCCAACATGTATATTATTTGCAACAAACTACAGGCTGCTAATTTTCGTGTAAAATCATGTAATTGTAGCCTACTGACCAAGTTTCTATGATTACAAGCGTTCACACATTAGCAGTGTCAACTTTAACTCCTTTGAAGTGAAAAGTTAAGGCTACTTACGGTCCGAAGCAGCTCTGCCTGGTTCCCTCACATCAGTCCATTACTATTAGTCCACACCAGGAAGCGGTGTCCTTTTACAACACTTGGTGATAAAGACAGTGCGCATCTAAGCACCGCCCTTTGAGGGGGAAGCTCCGTATTTTACCTGCTTCTGGGAAGGGAGTCTGTTGTATTACCAGCTAGCTTAAGTGAAAAAATAAGCGTTAATAATAAATGATGTCACGCTTTGTGGAGAACATCATTAAAGCGTCGTGACTCACTCGTGGCAAACATGCTCGTGATTTTATAGTAGGCTATGATTACACTGATCCATGCAAAATGGGCTTATTTTGTTTTAGGCAATAAATCAAGTTTGCATGAAACCACATAACACAGACCGTAAAGGAAAGGCAGATTGTGCCAAGTAAACACCAAGAGGTGCATCTCACACTTTGCTTTATATTTATTTCAAACATGAATAATACAGTAGGCTATACAAACATTGAAAAAAGAAAAAGTGTTAAACTATAACTATTCAGTTAGTTAATTGCTCACTGACAATCTACTAGTAGTTCATGTAATATGCAACTAAAATAAATATCCAATAGACGACATTAGGACTAGACAGTCTACGTTATATTTGAGGTTGGCTCGGTTTAGAACAAAATAAAATCAAGAGAAGGCGATATAATCATCATCCAGCAGAGATTAAATGGCTAAAGACACTGCTAATCAGAATGTTACACTTTACAGTTGTTGGGGTGTTTTTATTTATAAAACAAAAAGTCATTACATTATAAAACATTTAAAAACATGAATACCTCTCCATAATGATAAAGTAAAAAATAGACATTCTGGACAAAATAAGTCCCCCAATTATGTCTGTATTAATAAAATATTCTAACAGGTGGTTTTGCCATAAACATAGAGCAGTTGTACATCTTCAGTAAACGCTTTAAGAAAATACGTTTACAATCCATGTCTCATGATGTGACGTTCAAGTTCTGAAGTATTTGCAAGGTTTCTTCCACAAAAGTCACAATGAAACAATGTTTCTGTTGTGACTGGTGGATAAGGGACCTCAGCAGCTCCATCTGTGGCCGAAACCCCATCTGAAATTGGATGACTGAACTTAGATCAAGTGCTCAGTGTATTCTTTAAAAATGTTATGTAAAAACTTACCGAGCAGTGCAGGCAGGTTGTGGTCTTCTTCTAACCCACTCTTATCTTTCCCCGATTTGATGCAATTTCTGTCGTTCCTTATTTCGCCACACTGCAACTCATGTTTTACATCTGTGAAATGTTCCTGCTTGAAAAACTTTTCAAGTATAGGCATTTCCCCATAAGGACTGGCCTGCTCTGCACTGTCTAGGCCTTCATTACAACCTGTACCAATTGCACTTGAGCTTTCTTGGTCTTGTTGCATGTGAGAGCTTATCCTTAAATCTACAGAGCTGGGAAGAATCAGGGCGCTCTTGTCAACTTTAAAACTCTTGTATTTATTAGTTTTTATTAAAATGTCAGAGTTCATTTTAGGGTGGGGGTTCAAAGTGACTGCAGTTTTACC
Organism: Perccottus glenii; assembly: GCA_024416835.2. Taxonomy (NCBI): domain Eukaryota; kingdom Metazoa; phylum Chordata; class Actinopteri; order Gobiiformes; family Odontobutidae; genus Perccottus; species Perccottus glenii. The sequence goes on along the minus strand of CM044556.2, from coordinate 23,590,135 downwards.
ATCTTCCTGTGAACTCTGATTTAGACTGTTCACTTTTGTCTTAATGTCCTGCTTTTTATCCTGAACTGTTTTATTCACAGCATTGCTGCTGCCATCTTCATCCTGCTGTAGTAATGGCTGTATTAAATCATTTTCTACCTTAGCCTCAATGTCTTCTAATGACTTACAATGCAGATTACTGTGATCTTCTGTTTTCACACAAACCGTTGAGCTCTCAGAGACTTCTCCGAGTTTCAGTTTGGAATTGTGCGCATCCATCTCCTTAGTATAGTCTTTTGTGTAACTTCTTTCACTGACAATGTCTACAAATATGCTTTGGGTTTTTGTTACATCTGTGAACTCTTCTTCCCCCTTTGACTGGTCTTTATTTTCCAATATGACATCTTGCATCTGATTCTGATTCAGTCTAATGTCCTTGTCTATTGGCACACTATTTTGGGAACTGTATGAAACTTCATTACAGTTTAAAGCAGACTTCAATACTTTCATATTTTCATACAAAAGTTCCTCCTCTTCCTCGCCATTATCTACTTGTGGAATCTTTTCAACTCTTGCTTCGAGCTGATCCAGGCTGACCTGCCCCACCAGCTGATGGTTCCGAACAACCTATCAAGAAGAAGTAAATGAAAATAACATTTTACAAAAGATTCTCTTATTTAGAATAAAGCAACCTTTTTGCCATGCACTGAAAGATTTCTCATGAACATTCGGCACCTGATGCTTATCACACAGGTGTGCCTCCAAGTCTCTCAGCTCAGTGCAGTCGAAGTAGCACAGTCGACACTTGAATGGTTTGACGTCATTGTGCTTGGTCATGTGCAAATGCAGGCCGTCCGCACTTCCGCTCGTAAATGTGCACATATGACAACGGAAGACAATCCCTTGAAGGTAACGTGACAGTTTTGATCGGCGAACTTCTATTGGCGTAACACGCTCCTCTAAAAACAATCCAATAAAAAAAAAAAAATCAGAGCAAGGTATACAGTACGTGTTTCAAAAGCAAACTCAAAACATACTTATTTCACGTATGGAGACTGATTGATCATAGGTATACGTTTGCACTGGTTGTAGCTGTACACACTAAACCGCTCATATGATTATCACATCTAACTATTACAGTTTTTTTTCTTTTCTCCCTCCTCCTAGGGTGGACGCAAACCTCTGACCTGCTGGGTGATGTGTACCCGATGTGTCTCCCCCCCCCCAGTTTTTCCTTACCCTGATGGAGGGTCTAAGGACAGGGGATGTTGTCTAGTGCAGTCTGTTAAGCCCTTTGAGGCGACTTTTGTTGTGATATTGGGCTATACAAAAATAAATGTCTTTTCTTGTGTTTGGAATCAAAGGTTTTTTGCTGAGTGTGAAACATACCACGGTGCAAGACAATATGATCAATCATGTTGTTCTTGTTTTTTGACTGGTAGAGACAGAAAGGGCAGCACAGGTTCTTCTTGTATGTTGGTTCTGATTGGACAGTAAAGTGACCCATCTCCTCATGCAGATCTAGGTTTTGTCTGCAAGGAAAACCATTGAAAGAAGAATAAGAAAAAAGCCAATAGCACACTCAAAAAAACAAAAAAAAAAAACATACCCAACAAAAAGCTAAAATTAAAGATTAAGCTTACCTAAAACACGTAAAAAAATTGCAGTCCTTGCACCGGATAAGCTTTTTTCCGTGACGCCTCAGATAATGTCGTCGCATAGTGGACATGTGTGGAGAGTTGAAATTGCACATCTCACAGGTCAACATCCTTGATTCACTTGTAGACTCCTGTAGAGTTGTTTTTGACTCGATCTGAGCCATATGGTTGTAGTGTGTTAACTGACGCTGCACATCTGGGGGCTCCAAGTATGAGTCTGTCAAGGTACAGCGAAAGGTGTTCGTATAGTTTGCAATCAACAAATACGCTTCATATTTCCACAAAGAACTTATCAAGACATTTATCACTTACTTTCGGGTTCATCATCACCTTCAAGACTGTTCATTTCCTCCCCCACATTTTGTGCATCCTCAGTGTCTTTCTGAGTTGTCTCTTCATTTGGTTTGTCAGTTTCAGTGGAATTCAAAACATCTGATGCAGAAATATGTAAAGGTTAATGTAGTACAGAGGTAAACCATGGGCTCAAAGAGGTGCTGCTTACATACAGCACAAGTGATTTAAGTTTTCTAGTTTTCCCTTTCAATATTTAGTATACAAACCACTATGTAACAACTACATGTATACTCACATTGATGGTTTTTGATTAAATGGCTTTTCCACAGGCCCATGACAGTTGTCCGATAGGAACAGATTTTACACCGAAATGGCCTTACAGTCCCAGATCTATAGACCAGATATTTTTCAATGCTTTTGACAGGAAAAGAAGTGGAAAAAGAGCATAAGGTTGACAACATGTAAACCACAAATGTGATTTAACACATACATTTTTGCAATATTCAAAAGTATAAAATGTATACAAAAAAAATAGACCTCAACTCAGAAAACATTTATCTATTTAAGAAAACTTTAGTTTGTTTCGGTACTTTTTGAGATAACGAGTTGTGCTTACTGTTGTGTGAAAACTGAGGTAGATAGACCATCCATTTTCTTGATGGCTGCTAAAGCTGCATGGCTTCGTTCATGTGACCGCAATCCTTTGATTGACATGAATGTCATTTTACATTGCAGACAGGTCTGTTTGCCTTCACTTGACTGCAGCGTTGAAGGTTCAGGATCAAAAGGTGTTACAGTTAATCTGAGAGGACTTGTTTTAATTGTCAAATTCTCAACAGGTTTTACGATTAACTTGGTCTCATCTTCCTCTGGTTTTGTACTAGGAAGTGGATCTTGCTTGGCTACCTAAAAAACAACAAACATTTATGTAAACATTGACCTCAAACACACTGTGAAAATACTTCAAATTTTAACTTACTTTGACCGTTTTGTTTGTATTTTCATCCGTTTTCTCCATTTTCAGCTTCCACGCTCTGTGTCGGTCCAAGTGAGCACATAGGTTTTTAATTCCAAAGATTTTTTTTTTGCAGTGGCCACAATTGTAAACACCTGTTGCCCTCGGTGTCCTTTCTGCAACTATTGTGAAGTCCAACCTAATCTCTGATTGGTGAAATGAACAATAATGTGCGAGAAGTGTTTTCTGGGACTCAAAGAACAAGTAGTCACACGCTTTGCATTTAAACTGGCCTTCAGGTGCAGTTTTTATATATTTCTTATACTTCTCCATCTTCTTGCATATAATTTGTGTTTCCAATTTGTGTCGGTTCCTGTAGTGAGCAATCAAGTACCTTCGATATAAAGAGAAGTAGGAGCACATGCTGCATTTGTATAGTTTGGGTTGTACTTGTGGCGTGGTTGTCCCAAGTGCACTTTCTGCTTTTTCAAGAAGATTTTCTGTTTTCACAGTTTCCTCATGCATAACAGGTGTTTTTATCTTCTTCTGAGCTTGGTATAAAAGTGGTGAATAGAATTTGAGAAATGCAGCCTTCCCATGTCTTTGACTATAGTGTGTCCCTAGCTGCTTTAAAATCAAGGTTGAATAAGTGCATAGGGAGCACTTGAAAAAATGACAAAATTTGCCTACCAATTTCTTTTGATCAGAAGAGGCAGACACCGACACTGTGACGTCATCCGTGCAGTTTTGTTGTTGTTTATGGTGAGCAAAATGCACTGATGTTGTTGGCACACTTGGAATGTGGTCTGTTGCACAGTGCAGCTTTAGTTTCTTCATTACACCATAAACTTTTGGGCATTTTCTGCAACGATACCCCCCAAAATTTGAACCTTTTGCAGATTGGCATCCTATCATATTTGCAACATATATTTCGGTAGTTTTAAGTGTGTCTGCCCTGACTACAATTTTTGGGTGTCGCATTTGGCAGTGGGTCAGAGTTCCATGAGTGGCAGAATTGACATAGCAACAGCTTGGACACTTATACACCAATACTTTCTCACTTTCTGTGCCAACTTTAGATTGTGTTGTTTTTTCTGGTTGTGCACATTCTGGTGCTGGTTTCTTGGATGGCTGGTTATATAGTGGTGCATAGTGTTTAAAGAAGGCTGCTTTCCCATGTTTCTTGGTGTAGTGAATTCCAAGACAGACTTTTGAGGAAAAGGAGTTCAAACACAGAACACATGGGTATGAACAACTCAAAACACTTGAAATGGGCACATTCTTCTCACAAACACTTGAGTGGTGCCTGAGATCTATTGCTGAGCTGCAGTACAAACCACAGTGCTGGCAAAACATGTCTTCATGTTTGTGTCTTGTGCCATCAATTTCCAAAGCAGCTTTAGAAGAAAGACTAAATTTATTGAGCTCAGACTGCCTATGGTCATTCTCACGGTGTTTCTTGAGCATCTCCTTTGATGAGTGGATCTGAGAACACACTTTACACATGTACCCACTAAATTTTAATATGCCGTTTTTAACTTTCTTCTTCACATTGTGCAAATGCTTGCTCCCAACGTAGAGACTGTCTCCTTTTATTTTTTTTGTGGGATGTCTCATCTGGGTGTGAGCAAGCACACCCTGATAAATATTATTCACATAGCTACAGCAGCGGCATTTAAAAATTCTAATGCTATTGCCCATTTTGACCTGGGGCACTTCTTCAGCAATATAACTTCGGTGTTTCATTCCAAGGTGAACAAGAAGACCATGGTGTTCTCCAAATTTAGCTGAACAGTAAGAACAATTATACACATCCTTTGCCTCTTCTGTTGAATCAATTGCGTTATCAAACTCAAGAGGCACTTGGTATGCGTCAAATGTCCCATCATATTCATTGTCTTCTTGCACTTCGCTGCCCGTGCTTGGCTTTTTGCTGCTAGTACTGACATCCAGGACTGAGCCATCTTCTTTGACACACCAAGGATGAACAGCACGGTAGTGACTTGTGATAATGGACAAAGAGTTCCCTTTAAATGAGCATGCTTTACAAGAATGTGTCTCAGTATCTCTCTGTCCAGAGCTTTGAGTTGCTAAGCCAGCATCAGCGTCGTCATTGTTCATATTAATGGCAGCACACAAGTCAGGACTTAAATACAACTGGGTCATCAAACAATGATGGCTTAGATGGCGTCCTGTATGTCTTTGTCTGCTATGTTTAGAAACGACTGCCAAATCTTTGTGATAAAAGGAACATGTATCACAGTAGAATCCTGGCTTAAAAGTCGCTCCTCGGCCACCAAGTTTCACAATATCCGTAAGAGGCTGTGTTCTTTTGTGAATTTTTTGTAAATGCTTTCTCATAAGATATAAAAACTGAGAAGTATAATGACATTCAGGGCACTTCAGAGTTTCTTGTGTTTGTGGAGGTAAGACTGAGACTGAACAGGATTTCAGATTCTTCTTTATTTTCATCTTAAAATTGATTTTCTTCTTAGGAATGACCAGAGTGTGACTGGCAGATTTCATCTTACATGTTGCCTGTAATCGCTGATTAACACTGGCTGAATACTCAAGGATTTGTTTTGTTCTCACTCCAAAGCTTTTATGCATTTTTATGTAGTGTCTGACAACCACAGGCAAAGTTTTATGTCTGTAGTTGCAAAAGTGACAAAAAAACATAGGCTTGTCTCTTTCTTTGATGATAGGAAGAGGCAGACCAGAGGGAAGTATCGTGTTGACTGGATTAGATATAGATTTTATAATTTGGTCTCGTATCATAGATGTGTATGAAATAATGTGTTGCTTGGTTGTTTGAATCTTCTCGTGCATCTTACGCTGATGGTTTTGTAGTCCTTTTAAAGAAGGATTACCATAGTTGCACACATAGCAATAATACAGGTCCTGTCCATGTGCGTAAGCATTAGTTACTGACGTATCTACTACATCATCCTCCTCACAGTCTACTGCAGTTTCATTTTCAATTTTTTTGCCCTGTATCTCTGCACTATACTGTAAAATGTTCACAATATTTGTTGTCATAGAATTATGTTTTGCATTGTGGTGTGAAATTACACTTTTTATATTTGTGCTTGAAAAGTTACAAGCATCACAGAAAAAGACCATATCCTGTGAGGATAATGACTTGTCCAACCCCGTAGGAAATGGTCCTGCCTCCGTTGACGATGATGCAATTATGCTGTTGTTTTTAGAATCAGAGTTGTTATTAGGAGATATACAATCCTCTTCATTCATTACAGAGTATGAATGATCCAAAGCCTGGGTTGCCTTTTTCTCTGATGCTAGAATAGATGGGCAAGAAATTGATTGCTTGATTTTATCCAAAGAGATTTTTTCTTCCGGGTGGCATTTTTTATAGTGAACATGCAGGACAACCACTGACTTGTGAATAAATGTACACTTGCCGCACTGATATACAATCCCATCTGATCCTTCGGATGCCAGATTCTGGGGTACAGATGAACTCTCATCCTCCTTGCAGGGTGTGGAGGTCCTCTGGGGGGAGTTGTTTTCTTTATCAGAAATTTTGATCCAAGGGGACTGGTCTTGATGTGGAGTAGCTGAATATCTGCAGTACATCAATGGATTTTCCACTTTGTGTGCTGGATGATTTTCCTTGTAATGTTCTCTTAAACTGTGCAGTATTTTACAGGTAAACGAACAAACAAAACACACAAAATGCAAGTCAGATGATTTCATTGTGAATACATCTGGGGCCTCTGGGTGATCTTCTATGTAGTGATTACATAGTTCCGCCTCACTTGAAAACTCAACTGGACACTCCAGACATCGAAACATAGCAGTCTGATCACTTTTCTCCTGAATGTAGACTGAGTGGCACCTTATGTATGGGTGGTTGTCTTCATAATGGCTGAAAACATGTTTTAAGTTTGCGTCACTAAATTCACAGTGCTTACAAAAGTAAACTTCTGAGGCCTCTACATCTTCACCAACAGGATTCTTTTCTTCCTCATCTTCACTGACCTCAAAGGAAAGTTCGGTACAACTAGCAGACTGAATTTCACTTAAAATTTCTGGAACTGTTTCTGTTTTAGCTCTTTTTAAGGGAGAACCTTTGGCAATTTCCTTAAAGGTCCTCTTACCAATAGTTGTAGGAACTACTTCTTTGAAAGGATCCACAGGCTTTGCTGATGTTGGGTCAGTAAGCAACAAATTGTCATGTAGCAAGTATGATTGAGCACAAGGTCCCTCAGCCATATCAATTGACTTTGCACTGACTTGAAAAACACCACTCGAGCTTAAAGGCGTTTCTTGCAGAAGTAAGACGGAGTCAATGTGCATAGGGTCATACACAGGGTCTGTCTGTGCAGTTGGAGTCGCCTTTAATCTTGAAGCTGGTGAAAAGAATTTGGTGATGCTTTGTGATGTCTTTGTATACATTTTCACATCTTTTAAACTGCTTTTGGGTTTTGCTTTAGAAAAGTCTTTTGCTCCTGTAGGCTCATTGTGTTCATTGATCAAAATGCTTGTTTTTGTAGAGTTATCGTTGTTTTTTAAGCTGTTGGTTGTTGCCACTGCTGGACATTTTTTCTTATGCTCACTATAAATGACCCAATTGACACTTTTAAAACTACAGTTCTTGCAATTGAAAGCAAAATCTGATTGTTTACTGTTGTCAGTTTTGGCTTTGTTCAGTGCTGCGGACTTGAGGCCAGAGTCTCTGAGTGCAGCATCAATTTCAAGACCATGCACCTGGTGGAGGTGTTCATAGAGATAGAATCTAGTTTTGAAGATGAGTACACAGTGGTTACAGTTAAAAGACTGGGCAGTGTCTTTTGTGACAGCTTCATTTGGAGCCATGCTGCCAGAAGTGCAGCGCATTGAATCTGAAGAAAAAGTTATACATTTATGTGCTTAATTTACTAGAAATGAAAAATGTACTTAATATAAAATGCTCAATCCTACCGTTTTGCATTTTGCATGTCGATGTAAAAGCACCACCTTGAATGCAGCTAGATGTGAAGGCACACTTCTTCGTAAATATCTGGAGCATGGAAAGATTTTGTTGCTGACAAAACAAAGTAACTTTCAAGCACATTTACCGCGACGACGACAACAACAACACATGAGAAAACCCAAAATTATAACTTAAAATTCGCCTTAATAATGTGTATTTTATGGTAACCAATGGGTTACAGCAACGACAAATCTATTCTAACTTTACACCAAAAAAAGAGCAGGAAGAGCAGCCCCCTTACTTTTGTTAAATCGTAACTGTAGCTCTGTGGTTTTAATCTAGACATACTTCATGCGAGTTGTAAGAATAATAATTCTGAACACAGTAAGTACTCACGCATAAAGAGAACCAAAATTTACGAGATTAAAACGTGAAGTTTTGACTCGTTGTTTGTAGTACTGCAGCCACACACATTTCCGCCATTTTTCCCGCGACAACAGCGCTGTCCGACTCTTCACTTCCGGCCCCACAACAAAGCGCTCTCGCTCTTTTTTGACAGCTAAAAACATACAATCATAGTCAAGATTTAATGCAAAGTAACAGTTTATACTAATTAACACAAATTTTAAGTTATTTCAATTACTACTGCAGTGTGGCATATGCATTAACACACTGATATGGCAAAAACAACTGAACTGACTGACTATTTACATGTGATAAAGTTAGTGTAGCCTATCTAGTTTTCGAAAGGGTAATACATAGTGTATAAATATAATAACATCACAGCCAATCGTCCCTCGGCTGTCAATGGTTCCCTGCCGCTACTTTGTTTCATCCGGAACATGATCGGGGCGTACCATAACAAAGTAAAACCAACCACAGGATTAGGATCTTAAACATATTATTTGTTGGGTAGTTTTGTGTCATATGCATTTTTTTTAGTAAAATTAATAGGCGTATAGTTTAGAGCACTAACGTGTGTCCTTCACGGGTTCGTACAGATGGGACCTCATCTATTGCTTACAACAGTTGTCATAGTTTAACCCAAAATAATTGCAAGCTGTGGCAAGTTGGTTACGTTATATTGTTGACGATTGTGTGTTTTGTTTCTTGCTTCCGTTTGTCTCAGGGACCCACCATGTTTTTTGTCAGGTTAAGCAGTCAAGCAACTTTCAACGCTTTGACAAGGATTCACCATGGGTCGTGTTACCCTCGTCTTGACCTCTTGTCATACTGTTGTAACGAAAAAAGAAAAGATGGTGGCCATCCACACGGAAAGGTGTTAAGGAGAGTCTTTTACAGCCAAAATGCCTTTAATCCTCTAGCTAAGCTGCGTAAAACACAACAATACGGAAGACGATCTTTGAGTTTATCAGCTGCTTCAATTGTGAACTCAGCACCAGCGACTGTCCGGCCATATCTAAGATTAATGAGACTGGACAAACCTATCGGTTTGTATAACGTTACTTCTGTTTCATTGTTGTAGTAAGGATTAGACTTAGGATTCGGAGTAGATAGGTACATTTAGAAGGCCAGAAATGCATTGATTTGGCATGTTTAGTTTGCATCAAAATATTACATTTTTCACTAAGTTGATTTTTAAATTTGTCTGTGTCTTGCAGGGACATGGTTGTTGTATCTCCCATGTACGTGGAGTATTGCTCTGGCTGCTGACCCTGGATGCCTCCCACACTTGGGCATGCTTACTTTGTTTGGTACAGGTGCTCTGCTCATGAGAGGAGCAGGCTGTACGATCAATGACATGTGGGATAAAGACTTTGATAAGAAGGTATTTTTACTCAATAGATACAAAACTAGTAGGACTATTTATCAAAACTAAGGTACACCTGCAAGATGCAATCACTACTTAGTTTAAACCAAAACTACACTTTGCTTTAGTTTGTTTAATGTTAAACAATTGTTGATAAATATTTTTTAAATGTGGTATTGGCTCTTTATTTATAATGTAATAAAACAGTCCTAGTACAATTCTTCTTTCTTTTCAGGTCTCCCGGACAGCATTGCGACCCATTGCCTCTGGGGAAATATCTCGATTTCAGGCTCTAGTCTTCCTGGGCGGGCAGCTTACTCTTGCACTTGGGGTTCTCCTGTGTCTTAATTATTACAGGTACGGTGTCATAATTAGTTTCAGTTGCATACAAGATAAATAAAGAGTATATATGATTAAGACCATCAAAAACACATGATTCAGATTGCCCTATTGGCACATTAACAAAAACTTTTTTATTTATGTTGTCCACAGTATAGCCCTTGGTGCTGCCTCATTAGGCCTTGTGGTCACCTACCCACTGATGAAGAGAATCACATATTGGCCACAGTTTGTGTTAGGTATGTAGTTCATAATGAACACTATTTGTATGGTTCTTTTTGAAAAGTCAGTCTCATTTAGATTTTTTTTCTATTGAGGACTCACTTTTAACTGGGGAGCACTGGTGGGCTGGTCTGCTATCAAGGGCTCATGTGATTGGTCGGTGTGTCTCCCACTGTACTTTTCAGGAGTGATGTGGACACTTATATATGACACTATATATGCACACCAGGTAGAGTTAAAGGCTTTCATTCAAACTTTTTCATTTTCATGACAGAATCGGTCAACAAAAAATATGTATGTAAAATAACCAGGAATATTAACACTGTTTTTTTATTTAAAATGTATTTATCTGATATCTTTCTATATTGACTAGGACAAAAAAGATGATATTAAAGTCGGAGTCATGTCTACAGCACTAAAGTTCGAGGAACGAACCAAGCCTTGGCTAACTGGCTTTACAGTGGCTATGATTTCTGGACTGACAGTAACAGGGGTCAATGCTGGACAGACCCTTCCGTATTATGCTGTACTGTCCACGGTTGCCATTCATCTAGCTTACCAGGTAAAGGCTGTTTGTCACAATCAGGACAATGTGTTACCGTTCTATTAAAATTGGTATTGACTTTTTCCTTTGTAGATTTATACATTGGAAATTAACAAACCGGAAGACTGCTGGAAGAAGTTTGTGTCAAATAGAAACCTTGGACTCTTGTTATTTTTTGGCATTATTACTGGCAATTTATGGAAATAAAAAGAAGCAAAGGGAACAGTTGTACACACATACATTACAATGTCACATCCAGCTAATGGCTATAGCTACAATTACATTACTATCTATTGTTGGCAACATATTCTGTCAAACTTAGAATTTTACATTGCTGCCCAAATACAGTGTGCCATGTTTATTAGCATGATCAAAATGATGATAGAAAGTGGAAAAACACCAACGTATATTATTGTAATTAGTTCTTAACCAGACATATGTCTTAACTCGACTGCAATCACAATAAAAGTAAGAATGGTTTGAGTCTTGATCCAACTTAAAGTAATATACAGCACTTTTGTCCACGTTGAAAGCTTTGGCTGCCAATACCTATGTATGTAATGGTCGGCTTTTACAGTTGCTGCCCATGTCAAAAAACCCACAAAATGACCCATGCGCAGACCATGCCACCACAATGAAAACCCAAAAGTCATGAGAAGAGGAAAATATCTGCACCTCATGTAAACTAGTCTTCGCAACCAAGAAGCTGTGGTGGCATTCCATCGGCGGGCGAACTCGGACACACGGCTTGAAGACTCTGTGATCCAGAAGTCTCCATCAGATAGTCCATTCCAGTCTGGGCAGCCGCACAAAGAATTTCTCCAATAGCCCAAACCAGCTGAATTATTAAGACATTCACTGATCCGCCAATAAGCATAATAATGAAATCTCAAACCCACTGCCAAAGCCCACATGCATAGGACACCAGAGACAAAGTTTTGATATGGGTTATAATTTAACACATACAGAAAACCGTATCTTAGATATTCAAGTATAAACACTTGCAGCAATTTGAGACAGACTACACCTAGTGGATTAGGTGGTGGGTTGACATCAATTCCCTCCATGAATAAAACAAAATGACCATAGGAGCATAAAGGACCACCGAGTAAAGTAGTAAAATTAAAGAGGTAACTGATGACTGGGAGAAGCACTGCAGATGCTCTATTCAGAGATGTAGTGTTCAAGGGCAGTGTAAGTCTTCTGTCTTGAAGATCCATGGATAGTGAGGTGACTCTCTGGGTTAGTAACATTAATGCAGACACAGCCAACAACAGTCTGTGAGTACAGAAGATAATACTTTAAAATTATGGATTAGAACAATTAGTATACACTTTGACACTAGGAGGTGTACAATACAAAAGACAAAGGACTTTAAAAAAGGAGAGATCAATCTGGGCTTTAAGTAAAAAGGAATGTTGCTTATCTGGTTTCCTGGCTAACCCAGATACATAGCAAGTTAGAGACCTAGTGAATGATTATGGACATCTATTTACCATTTTTATACTATGTAAATCTGTAACATACATTGAAAAGTTAAATGTTCTGTGCTTATATCAATGTGTTGTGATCAGAAACCTTATTTATGAAAGTCTTGCATATTGAGGTACCTCGGGTTGACATCCCCGTGCAGGTAGTATTCTCTATACTGGAGGAAGATGTGCCAATAGGTTTGCCATGCCATCTGCATTCCAAACACCCAGGTGTGAAGGTAGTGTAGATCCACAGTGCAAAGAAGCAAAATAAAGATGAAGACAGAGGTAAACAGCAGTGCACTGTATATTCCCATTGTGATGACCGCCAGGACACATCCTCCAACACACACATACAGATACCTGTTGACAGTGGCAAAACAGGGGTAGTTTCAATGTTACTTGCTTTTAATGAGACCTAATACATAATCATGCGTACCTGTTTCTCAAAGACAGGTAACCATATTTAGCAAGAAAATAAAACAAAAATCCAAACGGTATGGAAAAACATTGCTGCAGCAAAACGTGGTGTTGATCCCAAAACCAATTCAACAAAGCCATTACTGTCTGGAACTGATCTCCTGTAAGACTATCATAACTATCACAAAATACTGATTATACTATGTATTTAGTTGCCATTATGTGCCATTGTCACAGGGATACAGCAAATATTAGTCAGTCCATATTTTAGCAACTATAGCAACTAAAATGTCCGTAATTTTTCCATTAAGGGCCTATTATACAATGATTAGTTACCATAAAATGTTAAACTGTCCTTATTAACACAGAACCGGTCACATCCTTTAGCAATATGTCAAACTTGGTTGCTCTACCTTTTGCAAGTGTAAACATGTGTGGTACTTTATTTTAGCACTAGATATGTAACCTGAACCAGCCAAAGGTAAGTTACAGCCTTTTGAATTATGCACGAGAGGGTGCAGCATGCTCTTTTTAACCACCACATCAAGCACAAATTATGGGAAGAAGAAGAACTAACCTGTACCAGGACAACCAGAGGAATGTCAAAACAAACCATAGAGTATAATACACTTTAATTACATTACTGAATAGAACAAGCACACAGGTAGGAGAACAAAACAAGAACCCTCCTCAGTTTTTAAGTTTATGTGCGTATTTGTCTAGACTTTGTCAATATACATCTGGTACCTAATGATCTCATTCATTCGACCTGGTTTTAGTGAATAGTACAATAATGTTTTAGGTGGGGATCAATGTAGCCCATTGATCAAACCAGTCCATAAATTAAATATTTTCTTGACTACTGGCTGCTTGAAATTACACTTCCTTAATCAAGAATTTGAACCAAGCTCTATGTTAAAATAACTTGTAGCTGTTATACACAGCATTTTAGCTTTTTATGCTACATTTACAGTTAGGAAAGAACAAAGGTATGCCTCTCTGTTATCAATTAGCCTAGGCCTGCAGTCTATAGCCCATGTTATATCATATTTTACCTGACAATTGACATAATTTGATTTTTTTTTTTGCCATCAACTATATAGCTGGCCATGAAACTTTTTCGCTTTTTTCGAAAACGAGCCCGAAAATTGTGCAGCGTGACACATCTGTATGAGCCTATTGTCTTGGGCGTCGCAGGGCACATGAGCAAAGTTAAGCAGCTGTTTAAGCGGGGCTCGTCATCACGTCACCACGCTCCTCGGCTCTGATTGGCCAGCGCTCGAGCAACTCTGGGGCAGTATAAAGTGTGCGGTCTGGAAGCGGAGTTGGCAGAGTGACCTGCATCAGTGTCGGTAGGGGAAATTAACTCCTCAGGACGAACAAGTGTGGGAAGGGAAAAGCCCTCACCAGTTTCTGCACAATTGTCGTCGGGAAGTGATTTAAAGATGCAAAGTTGTGCCAAGTCCTGGGGTTTCTTCCTGGCCAAGTCAGTGAATCCCAGCGGACCATGCAGGCATTTGAGTAGCAAGAGCCGCGTGGTTTGGAAACTTCAAAGCAGGATGGGCAACAGCGGGGCATCCCTTACAACAGTCCGGGGTCTGAGGACGTCTGCCGCTTTCTGCTCCAGACAGATCGAGAGAATACTGCCCAGACATGATGATTTTGCAGAAAGACACATTGGTCCAGGTGAGAGGGAGAAGAGAGAAATGTTGGATGTTCTGGAACTCGAGGTACGTGAACAAAAACAACGTCTATGTAGCCTATGCATTGTGCAATAGGCTACTTATTTAGCCTATGTATTATGTTTTCCCTCTTCAGTCAATCGACCAGTTGATCGACAACACTGTTCCAGCCTCTATCCGTATGCATCGCAGTTTGAAAATGGATGATCCAATTTGTAAGTTTTATTTTTGAATTGACGTCCCTTGCATCATCACATTGTCAGTTGGCAATACTTTCCAACAACATCTAATGTAAAAGCTGTTTTTTATCTACAATTTCAATCACCTTAGCCGTAAAATTTAAACATTTGTCGGTTACTGAATTGAGGCCAAGTGAGTGGCTGAAATGTAGGTTGAACCTCTATTGTGTGCCGCACAGCGCTCTGCCTCTGCAAAGTCTTCCTTTGAACATATTTGGAGTTGTTTTTGCGAAGCGGCACCAATCTCCTGTTGGGAAGCCGATGCTCATAGGATGGTAACTGGAGTGTAAAGTTTAGCCTTGAGCTCCCGTCCCAAGTCCAGTTCAATCTGGTTCCAGCGTCCACATTACATCACAGCCGAAGGGGTTCCTAATAAGGTGACTTATGTGTGCTTCTGTTGTGTAGGATTTGCCTAGATGTGTGTTTCTCACTATACAGCCTCACATTCTCAGCTCTGCTCTGGCTTATTTTTGTAGAAAATCCTCTCTGCAGACACAAAGAGTTTGTTATCAGAAAGGACACAATGTAGGAGTAAAAGAAGAAAAAAGAGTGACACTTTTGAAACAAGCCTCTGAAAGCTGAATGGATCATAAACTACATATGTGTCTCCAATTGTAAAGGAATGTATAGTTTGGTGAGTGGTTTATGGTGTTTATGGTGTTTAACTGGGACGGTTGCCTACTGCTTTCAGAATAAAGGATTTTAACATGAACAGATCATTATATTATTTTTTGTAGACTATTGACCCCTGTTTCATAGCCTAGCCTTTGCTTTATCCTAAATGTTTACATTTACATTGCGGTCACGTGGAACGCTATAGTCATTCCTAGTAACATCAATAGTTCGACCCTTTTAGTAAAGTGATGGCAGTGGAAGCCAGTTTTTAATGCTGTAAATTTTAAAGTTTATGTAACAGTGAAATATGCATTTCCAGTTAATGTTTGAAATAAAAAGAAAACTGTGAATGACCATGTTGTACATCTAGTACAAAACCAGTTGAGACGCATTCGTTTTACAGTATTACCAATGACTGTAATCAAAACCTGTCTGACAGATAATTTATTTGTCATGATTTAGCAAAAAATACCTTCTCCAAAAAGCATTTAACCGACTACTTTTCTCAAACATGGTACTGTACCAGACTATGGATCCTAAACTAGGTCTCCTGTTGTCCCCAATGCAACAAGCCATGCTGAAGGAACAAACTCTCAGAGGCTCTGCCGCTTTTCTGCTTGTTCAGCTTTGGAGAGCTTCCCTTTGCAAAGCCAGCAAGGGATTCTCTCTTCAACAATAGGCCTCCTGGATGGTTTTGAATCATTCTGAATAAGGCTTTTAGCTGCACTTTAGCACTCTGGGTCCATGGGAAAGTAGTCCTAAACAGCGCATTAATTCTCACACACTCAAGCTTGTATCTGTTCATTTTTACATATGAGTTGATCTGCTTATACACCAGTTACAATAAATTAAAATGTCCACCTGTGCACTGTCTTTGGACTAAAGTGTCTCAGTCAACACGCACAGACTGGAAATGCTTTTTCCTCAAAACGGGAGCAGTCATGGCTTAGTTTAGTGGGAGTGTATTGTCCATTCCTTGGAGTTGCTAAGCAGCCAAAGCAGTCACAGGAATCTGAGTGGTAATTGTGAACTTGCAGTGCTCCTTCCAGCACTCAGCAAGTGGGCTAAATTTGAAATCACCATATATTATCGCACAGATTGCTGCTCAGGTGTATTTTGCCGTTTTAACAGGATAAACTGCATAAACTTGTTTTTCATTGGATTATTAAAACAATTTCCCTAAAGCTAGATGATTTGGCATTTGGCATCTCTGCTGTTTTTATCATAATTGGCTAGCAAATGTTCTAGATGTCATGTGACATTAACAAATGAACAGTTTTAAATGAGGGATAGGTGCATAATTTCATTATTCTGCCTGCTTGAAACCGGTTATTATGACTAAAAGGGAATTGCTTCATAATTTTAATTATTGACTTGAATTTAGCGATGTTTGTCTATTCCTTAGGTGAGAATGAAGTTTTGGAAACTTTACAGAAGATTGCATCAAAAAACAAGGTGTGGCGTTCCTACATTGGAATGGGTTACTATAACTGCTCCGTGCCACCCCCCATTCAGCGCAACCTGCTGGAAAATGCAGGATGGTGAGTGTACTCCATGCACCCTGTCATTTTTGCTCTAATCCAAGACTTTATTAACTGCCTCTACTGTGACTACTAAACTTTTTTTTTTGCTTTCAGGGTGACACAGTATACACCCTATCAGCCAGAGGTCTCTCAAGGACGTCTTGAGTCCCTCCTCAACTATCAGACCATGATTGGTGACATTACTGGGTTGCCTGTAGCTAATGCATCGTTGCTAGATGAAGGCACAGCTGCTGCTGAGGCTATGCAGCTCTGCCACAGGTATTTACACCTTCAACCACTAAATAAAAGCACAATGCTTGTGGATTTGGATTACTTTACTTTGGGTTGAGGTAAACTACTGTCTTTGTACTAAAACTATGTGCATGATTGGCAGGCAGAACAAAAAGAGAACCTTTTACCTTGACCCTCGCTGCCATCCTCAGACCATTGCTGTAGTGCAGACCAGAGCTAAGTAAGTTTTTTTTTTAATTTTTTATAATAAATGGTCTGGGGGTACACTGTAGAGTTATAGTTTAGTTTCTGATTTTCTTACAGCTATATTGGGGTAAAAGCTGTACTAAAGCTGCCTCATGAGATGGATTTCAGTGGGAAGGATGTGAGCGGTGTGCTCTTCCAGTATCCAGACACTGATGGTAGAGTGGAGGACTTTACGGCTCTTGTGGACCGAGCACACAAAGCAGGGGTAATGTACAAGAAATACTGAGAAATTAATCTAATGTTAGTTATGTTGGCACTTTACATTGAGTTTCTTCTGCTCCTCTTTTAGGCCTTGGCTTGCTGTGCCACAGATCTTCTGGCCTTGTGTGTGTTGCGTCCTCCTGGCGAGATTGGAGTTGATATTGCTCTGGGTAGCTCCCAGAGATTTGGGGTTCCCCTTTGCTATGGTGGCCCACATGCAGCCTTTTTTTCTGTTAAAGAAAACCTTGTCCGGATGATGCCTGGCAGGATGGTTGGAGTGACGAGGTAAGATGCAACATACAGTATTGTTCAAAGTAATAGCAGTACTGTGTGACTAACCAGAATAATACAGGTTTTTAGTATATATATTTTTTTTTTATTGCTAAGTGGCAAACAAGTTACCACTAGGTGCAGTAGATTCTCACAATTAAGACCCAGCATTCATGAAAGGGGTGTGTTAAAAAAATAGCAGTGTCTGTCGTTGACTGTACAAACTCAAAACTATTTTGTACAAATGTTTTAGTGTCTAGGATTTAGCAATCCTGTGAATCACTAAACCAATAATTAGCTGTTTGACCAGAGTTTTTTTTTTTTTTTTTTGCTTGATCTGTGTCGCACCAACCTCTCTGCTGTTATTCCACACCATGATTCTTTAACAACATTCCACAATTCATTTACATTTCTTGGTTTTGCTTCAGAAACAGCTTCTCGATTGGATTAAGGTCCAGGGATTGGGCTGGCCACTCCATAACATTAATTTTGTCGGTTTGGAACCAAGACTTTGCTTGTTTACTAGTGTGTTTGGGGTCATTGTCTTGTAGAAACAAACATTTCAAGGGCATGTCCTCTTCAGCATAAGGCAACATGACCTCTTCAAGTATTTTGACAAATGCAAACTGATCCATGATTCCTGGTATGCAATGAATGAATAGGCCCAACACCATAGTAGGAGAAATATGTCCATATCATGATGCTTGCTGTCTTCTCTGTCTTCATTTGTGTACTGTGGCTTGAATTCAGAGTTTGGGGGTCATCTTACAAACTGTCTGTGGCCCTTGAACCCAAAAAAAAACAATTTTACTCTCATTAGTCCACAAAATGTTCCTCCATTTCTCTTTTAGGCCAGTTGATGTGTTCTTTGGCAAATTGTAACCCTTTTCAGCACATGTATTTTTTTTAAACAGAGGGACTTTGGGGGGATTCTTGAAAATAGAGTAGCTTCACACAGATGTCTTCTAACTGTCACAGTACTTACAGGTAACTCCAGACTGTCTTTGATCATCCTGGAGCTGATCATTGGCTGAGCCTTTGCCATTCTGGTTATTCTTCGATCCATTTTGATGGTTGTCTTTCGTTTTCTTCCACGTCTCTCTGGTTTTACGTTTCATTTTATGGCAGTGGAGATCCTTTTAGCTGAACAGCCTATAATTTTTTGCTCCTCTTTATAGGTTTTCCCTACTTCAATCAACTTTTTAATCAAAATACGCCGTTCTTCTGAACCATAACTGCACTGTCCTGTCATCAATATAATTGTTTTTCTTGTTGTTTTTATTTATTGCTTTTAATTGTTAAGTATTTTAATTGTGTTTTTACTATTGTTATAAGGCAACCTTGAGTGTCCATAAAGGCTTGTAGTAATAATAATAATAATAATAATAACAATAATTTATTAATTTAATTATTAATTTTTTATTATTATTATGTCCTAAACAACCCATTTTCCTCAGGCTTTCAAAAGCATGTTCAACAAGTGCTGGTGGCTTCATCATTAAATAGGGGCCTCCTGATTCACACCTGTTTTTTCATAAAATTGATGACCTCAGTGATTGAATGCCACGCTGCTATTTTTTTTAAATACACCCCTTTCAAATAATTGCCCAATTACACAGCCTTAAGAGCGTGCATATCATGAATGCTGGGTCTTGTTTGTTTTCTGAGAATCTACTGCACCTACTGGTAACTTGTTTGCCCCTTGGCAATAGAAAATATACTGGATTATTCTGGTTAGTCACATTGTACTGCAATAATTTTGAACAATACTGTACATAGTTTAAATAGTTACTAAAAGGACAACGCCGAACAAGTCAAAATGAGTCCAGCAGATTAAAAGATTAGTGGATAAAAGAGAGAATTCTGATTAAACCCTTTAACCCAGATTTTAAAGCAAGCACTTTTGATGCTTAGTGGCAGCTGGCCTCATAATCGTAGCAACTGAAAAAGCTCCACTATACATAACATTTTGTTTCAATTCAATAATCAGATGTTCCTTTTTTAGGGATGCAGCTGGTAAAGAGGTGTATCGTCTTGCTCTGCAGACCAGGGAGCAGCATATTCGCAGGGACAAAGCTACTAGCAATATCTGCACTGCACAGGTACGGTCTGTCATGTAGTTTAAATATCAAAATTATATTAAATGGGTCAGAAAAGACATATATTATTTATTCCTCCACTTTAATAATGCCTTTCATTTCTTTGCATATTTTACTCCAAGGCTCTGCTGGCAAACATGGCTGCTATGTATGCCCTGTACCATGGACCCCAGGGTCTCAAACACATTGCAGAAAGGACACACAATGCTACATTAATCCTAGCTGAAGGTAATAAAAAAAATTATTATTTTTTATAAACAGATAAGCAACAATGTTTTTATTTATTTTTTTATATATACATGTCCATTTGTATTCAGGATTAAAAAGAGCAGGCCACAGGCTGCACAGTGAAATGTTTTTCGACACACTCAAGATTAATTGTGGCGTGGCAGCCAAAGACATACTGGAGCGAGCTGTGCAGAGACAAATCAACCTCAGGCTCTACAGCGAAGGAGTGGTGAGCAGTTTTAACCATAACATTTCTTTGTTGTGGTTGTTTTTGGGCAACACAAAGTCATTGCATGACATGTTTCATATTTGTAATAACTTTAAACTTGGAGAACCTTGAATCTCTGTAATCTCTTTATTAAGGAAGTCAGTGGACTTTATTAAGGAAGTCAATCATAACAAAACATAATGCAACATTGTAAGCTATTTACTTAAAATTTCAAAGAAGGAAATGAAGATATACTTTGGGCTACCCACCAAAATTATTTTATTTTTTTTAATTTTTAGAATATCTTTGTATCCTGTTCTTCTTTCCACAGTTGGGAGTCTCTCTGGATGAGACGGTAACGGAGAGGGACTTGGATGACTTACTCTGGGTCTTTGGCTGTGAATCTTCAGCTGTAGGTTTTCCTTATGCCTACACTTATTTAACATTAATTTTGGTATTTCTTATTTTTCTGTTGTTGTTCCTGTTCTACTTTGTGACGGTTTATGAATTCTAAACATTGTTATGCATTCATTTACAAGTTGTAAATTTCAGGAGTTGATTGCTGAGAAGATGGGTGAACGGGTGAAAGGAATAATGGGAAGTCCTTTCAAGAGGACAAGCAAGTATCTGACGCATCAGGTCTTTAATAGGTCAGTGTCTTTTAATATCCACACAAAGTCTTTTAGAATTGATAACACGCATATCAGCATTAGACTTTCCACGCTGATCGTCTGCCATCCAAAGTTGCACCTGTACTCGTTCTTCTTCCCTAATGTTATGTAACAGGAAATGCCTTCTTTATTAGTCACTTGCCTCATACTGGGTTTACTGCCTGTTCAACTATTGAAACGGTTGAATTCATTTTCATTTCACTCAAAGGGTTGCTTGTTCTTTAGTCCTTATTCTTTGCTTTATTTACACACAGTATAAAAACCACCTATATTGAACTAAAGCTTTCTCCAGCTACATGTAAATATGGTCAGTGACCCCAATTTAGAGAGAACCATTTTCTTAGAGGAAACCCACATACGTTTTGATTCAGTTAAACTAAAAACCATTGTTAAATTATCTGTTTACTGTTTTTTCTTTTTTACTTTTTTGTTTTTTAAGTTACCATTCTGAGACCAACATTGTGCGATACATGAAGCGCCTGGAGAACAAAGATATCTCTTTGGTGCACAGCATGATACCACTGGTCAGTCTGTCAAACTGTTACATTTACATTGCATGCATTAGCGTGATGCATTGTGATTCATGTACTTCTTCATGTTTCCTTCTTAAGGGCTCCTGTACCATGAAGCTAAACAGCTCCACAGAGCTCATGGTGAGTTTAAAAAATTGTTTTATAAAATATTCTATTCAATAAATGCTTTGTAAATTAAAGGTGAGTTTTCTTTCAGCCTATTACGTGGAGAGAGTTTGCCAACATCCACCCGTTTGTGCCTTTGGATCAGGCAGAAGGTTACCAGAAACTCTTCAGACAGCTGGAAAAAGACCTTTGTGAAGTGACAGGCTATGACAAGATCTCCTTCCAGCCAAACAGGTACAACCATGTCTTTTTCAGAAAGTTTCTTTCTTGGAGAACTCTTACAAGATTAGAGTTTTTTTTATTTATTTTTTAGAACTACTTTTTGATTCCTCTTCTTTATTTGTTTAGTTCTGTTTATTTATGGGACATTGCAGGTTTCTCCCAAAATATCCTCTCCCTGCCTGAAATAGTTCAGTGGCTATGGATTTAGACTCCATAATGAAAAAATATAACTTAATAGACTTCTATTAAGGACCAATCCCAAAAGTGGAGGATGAATATGTCACCTTATCTCTGACAATAAAATTTGACCTCCTAAAACATTTAAGATACTGTATCAAATTTGTAGAAATATAATAAAGACATTTTACCCCCAGAAACAAATTTCACATAATTTGGATATAATTTGAGTTCAATATTAAATATCTGTACATTTTAAAAGACTATAAAAAGTAATTGCATGAATTATTCTCTGTAGCTTGGTAGGGAGTCTTTCCTCTAATTCCACTCATAAATCGCACACCCACTTGTATTGTCTATTACAGTTTATCAGCAGCTGTGTGTTTATGACTAGCTCATTGTGTTACATTGGCCCTGAGTTATCATTCAGTGTGCTTTTTACCCCATCTCTCCTCTTTTGGTAATATCTTTAGCTGGTCTTTGAACTTTGTATGTGTGTGAAATGATTGTGGTATGTTTGCCATGTTTTTCAGTGGTGCTCAGGGAGAATATGCAGGCCTGGCTGCTATAAAAGCCTACCTAAACTCAAAAGGGGAAGCGTCCAGAACTGTAAGTGTTTAACGTTTAGAGAGTAATCCGAGATTTGCATTCAGTCCCCAAACATTTGGTTTTAAATGGTGCTCAAAAATAGTATGTAGATTATGACATTTTTCTTACATTTCTTTTTATTTTGTCAATATATTTGTATCACTATGTGAAAAAGTGTCATGTCCTTTGTCTAAATTGCAAGGGTAAGTTTGAATAGGTGTTTAAAGTAACTGTATGTAACATAATAGGTTTTCCTTTTCAGATTTGTTCCAAACTACAGCAGGTCACTTTGACAGCAGAGATTAAAGAGTTGCCGGCTTCAAAAATCTTCACTTTTCTCGCATGTTGACTTGCAGTAGCCTAGGCTAGATAAGATACATTAGATTAAGACCAGCTGACAGCAAGATATTTTTTTCCTGTACTGTAGTTTGTCCTTTTGTTTTAATAGCTCTCTCATAAGGAGACCTTAGATAGTGGCCTGATCACTTGAAACAGTCAAGGTCCAAACTGACAGTTTGTGCAAACATGGGACTACAGGCTCTGTGATCCCATTAACTGCTTCTGAGGTTCCATTTTAGGTGCTTTTAAGACTTGGAGAACCAGTCAGTCATTATGTCAGTGGTACCCAATTCAAAGGTCTAGATGTCCCAGAATCCGGAGTTACAAAATGTCACAAATGCCCTTCTAATAAGAGATAAAATCAATTGGTGACCTGTAGGCGTGTTACACATTAGTCCTACTACATTATTCAAATAAAGATTTAACCAACAACACATTTTTTCACACAAAGGTCTGTGCCACCTTTTTTGTGAATTATTCAGTATGCCAGGTCCAATGTAATTGTAATGTCTTTAGTGTTTATAGTTGCATTCTTTTTAAATTTGATACAAAGGGAAACTCTTATTTTTTTTTTTTTTTTTTTTTTTTTTAAGACTAATCTCTCTTCTCTTTCTTCAGGTTTGTCTGATCCCTAAATCTGCTCATGGCACCAACCCGGCCAGTGCTCAGATGGCTGGCATGAAAGTGCAGGTGGTGGAGGTGGACAAAGATGGTAACATTGACTTTGCACACCTTAAAGCTCTGGTGAGAACCTGACAGGTTTACAGGTGTACTTTATCTAGATTCTTATCTTATTTCACAAAAACAAATGCATGTGGACTATTAAGTAACTAAGCCTGTGTTTATGTGTAAAAATATTAATATACAAACAATTCTTGAAAGAATTTTCAACACTTAAGTTTTTTTGTAAAACATGTTTACCTCGCAAATACTGGAGTATCTGGTGAACAGGGGGGCTCTAAGTCAATGAAAGAGGGGTAAGCTTCTTGTTTTATGTCATCAAATTGACTAACTTTACATAATTGTTACAGGTGGATAAACATAAGGCAAGTTTGGCAGCCATGATGATCACCTACCCCTCTACGTTTGGTGTTTTTGAAGAACATATCGGAGATGTGTGTGAGCTCATTCATCAGAATGGTGGCCAAGTCTACCTTGATGGTGCTAACATGAATGCCCAGGTGAGAGAATGTTCCCTGCAAAGCATAAGGGTGTAATGAGGGTTTAAGTTCAAGTCTGAATGATCTGGCAAATTATATTTCTGTCAAAATGAAAGCCAACAGGTGAAACTAGGTTATAAAGAAGATTATGACTAATATGTAGATCAGCTTTACTGACAGACTTTAAGACACTGCCTAGTCAGTCTTGCGTTTAAAGAGAATTAAAATTACATAAGCGTCTATAAATAAATTAGGTAGGGATAGGTAAATTAATAGAAAATTAAAAGATTTTGAATGTGAACGCTAGTGTTGAGTTATTAATGCATTATAAATTTAAAATAATTTATCAAACACTAGCTTTTTATAGGTGTGCAATTGGGTGGGTCAGACTTTCTGCTGTTTTCCTCCAGGTCGGTCTGTGTCGTCCTGGGGATTATGGTTCTGATGTTTCTCACCTGAACTTGCACAAAACCTTCTGTATCCCCCACGGGGGAGGAGGACCAGGCATGGGGCCCATTGGAGTGTAAGTCAGACGCTACTCGCTGCATAACAATTTTAGTTTAATAATTAATTTATTTATATAACATTACAATAATCTGTTTTGTAATGGCAAACTAAAGCTGCTTTGGTTAACTGTGAGCTCTAGGAAGCACCTTCTTACCGTTATTAGAGTACTTGTATTTGAAGAGTTTTGTATGAAAATTTAAACTATTAAACCTATTATTACATTGGCATTCATTAGTCATGGTGTCTGTGTTGTGTCTGTGTTGTACTGCTTTTATTTAAGCTTCAAACTGGGTTTTAAGAACTAACCATGTTTATGTTCTTTTTGCAGAAAGGCCCATCTCGCTCCTTTTCTGCCAAGTCACCCAGTTGTCACCATGCATTCTGGGAATTGCAGCAGCTCACTGGGAACTATCAGTGCTGCCCCCTGGGGCTCTAGCGCCATCCTCCCCATCTCTTGGGCCTACATCAAGGTCAGCACTACACTTTTTTTTTTTTTTTGTTTTTGAATCTTTTTATTATAAAATGTGACATTTTAGTAACTAATGGGTGATGCAATGTATACTGTCAAGAAAGCAACAGTAATGACCCTTACAAAGGATTGGATTTATTTTAAACCTCTTGGCACTTGACTTAACTTATATTCATGTTTGTTTGTTTATGTTTTACCTCTAATCTCTGGCTGCTGACGTAATTTAGATGATGGGATCCAAAGGACTGCTTCACTCAACAGAGGTAGCTATTCTTAATGCCAACTACATGGCCAAGAGGCTGGAAGGCCCCTACAAGATTCTCTTCAAAGGCAGGAAAGGTACCAACCTCATCCTCTTCATTTATAAAGACATTTACCATCTCTCTGAAAGGTTATATACATTCTGATATATTGTTACGGTCTGAACAGGTTTTGTAGCTCATGAGTTTATTGTGGACGTGAGGCCTTTCAAGAAGACTGCAAACATTGAAGCTGTAGATGTGGCCAAAAGGCTGCAGGATTATGGTATGCTGTAAAGTCACATCCAACAAAACCTATTTAACACTTAAATACTTCTAGATGAAATATTCTACTTTACCTGAGGCCTACAGAGATGCCCTGGACTAAATGTGATCACCCCTGATGTCTCCCATCACTGTTAATCTCTCTGTGTGGTCAAGGCTTCCATGCACCTACAATGTCATGGCCAGTGGCTGGGACCCTCATGATTGAGCCCACTGAGTCTGAGGACAAAGCTGAGATGGACCGCTTTTGTGATGCTCTGCTGGCAATTCGACAGGAGATTGCAGAGATTGAGGAGGGAAGGATGGATTCCCGTATCAACCCTCTCAAGGTAAAGACTTGGTTTGTGTGCTAGGAATAGTGTCTTTAAAAATAACTCGTTGTCTCAACTGAGATGGGCCACATTTGTTTGTGTACAGATGGCCCCTCACTCTCTGGCCTGCATCACAGCCTCCAACTGGGACAGACCATACTCCAGAGAATATGCTGCTTTCCCCTTGGTGGGTTTTACTTTTTGTCTGACTTATATCCACTGTTTCTTGAATGCTGTCTCCCCACTCCAGTAACTAAGTCTTTGTCGCACTCTAGTGGTAAAAATGTGAATGACTAATGGTAATCTTTTTAGTCCACCATTTCTGTAAAGAAATGCTCAACAATTATTAGCTCTACTTAAAATGTCTGCTCAGGTCGTTGGATTTGTGTCACTTACAATGTTCCTTTTTGCTAACTTGCCTTGTGTTAAGTGTACACTGGAAATGCATAACTGATAGTTGCTTTGATCACTCGATGTCGCTTTTGGTGTGAATCCAGGATTATACTTTACTCTTATTCGGTACAGCAAAAGGGTTGTGGGATTAATTCCCTGTGTGGTGTTTGCAGGTCCTTTCTGTGCTACCATGAGTTTTTCCTGGTTACACCAGCTTTCGCGCACCATCCCAAGACATTCATGTAGCTAGCTGACACAAAATTGCTTTTGAGAATGATTGAGAATGTGACTGGTTTCAGTTAGTGTTTTTCATTTGATTAACTAGTGATTGTCAACAATCACAACATTGTGATGTTGCTAATGTGCTTCTGGTATTTTGTCAGTCTCTATGAGATGAGTATTTATGTGACGCAATTGTGTCTTTTTTGTTTTCATTGCAGCCCTTTATTAAGCCTGAGACCAAATTCTGGCCAAGCATCTCCAGGATTGATGATATTTATGGTGACCAGCACTTGGTGTGCACATGCCCACCAATGGAGGTGTACGAGTCCCCATATGAAGAAAAAAGGGCCTCCTCATAGACAAGCTCTGGTCTAGTGTGAGAGTCCAGTGGGAGCTCAGAGCTCTTACTTAATGCTCACACACTTCCAACACCAAATGCTACTACCTGATGTTAACTGGAATAAGACTTCATTCTGCTTGTAAAGTGGGACTTAGTTACACCCAAGCACTTCCCCTTACTTATACACTAAGACCGTGGTGAAAAGAGGAAAAAATATTTTTACGGTGTGTGACATGGACACTGGCCTGAACTGGGTTTAACTTCACTCTAGACTTTTTTTTTAATTTTTTATAAATGAACCAAAGGTGCAACTTTCGTTTTACAAAATTGCAAAACGCAGTGCACCCTTCCACTTGAGACCACTCTTCTCTGCATCTGTGATTTTACGTTGAACATTTAAGAGCTGCGTACAACAGATATCAACACAAGCCCTTGGTGCCTCTGTTTTATTTGTAAAAAAACTGCCTTGACGTTCCAATGTGATGTGTTTATACAAAACCATGACAAATTTTCTTAGGCTTTTGTTATGATGCATTTCTGTGTGAAAAGGTTCTAGTGTATGTTGTAACATTTTCTGGGATTATATAGATAAACATAGTCTTAATGTAATTTTAAACTGTTTTCTAATATTAAATGTCTGTTGGTAAATATCTGTATTAAACATTTTTGACATTTTAGTGCATGTTTATTAAAACTAACGGTACGCATCCATTTTGCAACATTAGCATTATGCTGCCACATGGTGGTGACCTAAATAAATAGAACCACTTTATAAATATTAACGCTGGAAAAACTAAAGCCAAAAGAATTTAAACTCAAAAATTCAGGCCAGGGGAACCTCAGTAGGTCACCTGGTAGACATACCAGGGAGACCTGGGTTTGATTACTGCTCAGGTCAATTGTCTGGTCTCTGTTTCCTATCTTTCTACTGTTCTATCCAGGGCTACTGACAAACTTGACAGGGCCCTAGACAAACCTTTTGGCCAGAGTCCCCCTAAAACTGTATATTGAACAATATAAAGGAGAGGGTAGTTTTGGGGCCCACCAGACCTTGAGGCCCAGACAACTGTACCTGCTGTTTAATATGCCTTATCATTTAGACTAAGAGCACCATCTAGTGTATTCCCTAAAATTGCACTACTTGATTTTTCTGTTGTGCTCCCTGTCAGACTTCCCTCTTCCCCAAAAGTAGCCTAGGGCCCTCTCCTCCTGCTTCTCTTATATTGCAAAAATAAATAAAACCGGACCAAATTCTCGTCCTCAAAATACTAATACAGCATACCAAACTAAATTTTAGTGCTTAGCGTTTGCTTAGCATTTGCTTGGCGTGCAACTTTAGCGTCAGGACCGCAATTATCTCCGCCTCTTTAAACATGCGATTGAGCAGTATTTTTCCGCAATTTGTTGCCTCCCTTTTTCTCTTATTTTTCTTTTTTGAGGTGTTTCTCTGTTAAAGTGTATTTTCAGCACTGAAAATTTATTTTATTGGCAGCTATTACCCTTTCTGGAACCTCAGATCACAGGCCGGTGTAGACCAATAGGAGCGCTCTTTTTTCAAGCATGTGGTTTGGTCGCATGTACTTGGCCAATCTATTGTGTCCCTGAGTAACCTATTTAACATTGATTGGACCACTGTTGCATAAAAGCTCTTTAGTCCAAGAGCAATTTGTTTAGCATATAACACATTCCTTGCCAGTATTGCAATACCAGTACCTACCTGAGGGTAGAATAACCACAGTGACAGATTCCACTACAGCATCAAGACTATTGTCATTTTGAGCCAGTATGTGTTTTGATTTATGTTGTTTCACCATTTTATTTTTATTATATTCTAAGTTTATTTTGAACAGTGATACAAAAAGAAAAAAAAAAACAAAGACACGAATAAATACAAATAATTTTCAATAAGGAGTGGGTAGAAGCGTGAATTTATAAAATCCCTACCTCTTCTTTACAGTTCATCCTTATAGGGAGCTTTGTTGCTGAGTCACCATGTGAGCATGCAAAGAAAAGCAAGAACATTGGTTGACTAGTAAAATACTTAAGTCTTACTATTTTTTATATAAAAAAATATGGGTTTGTTTAGCTTTTTAGGGTCCTTTTGATTGATTCAACTATTTCTGTTTTACCTTACCTATAAATACAGTAGGTGCAGTAGATTCTCAGAAAATTAACAAGACTAAGCATTTATTATATGCACGCTCTTAAGGCTGTGCAATTGGGCAATTAGTTGAAAGGAGTGTGTTAAAAAAAATAGCAGTGTGGCATTCAATCACTGAGGTCATCAGTTTTGTGAAAAAACAGGTGTGAATCAGGTGGCCCCAATTTAAGGATGAAGCCACCAGCACTTGTTGAATATGCATTAGAAAGCCTGAGGAAAATGGGTCGTTGAAGACATTGTTCAGAACAACAGCGTACTTTGATTAAAAAGTTGATTGGTGTAAGAGAAAACCTATAAAGACGTGCAAAAATTAAAGGCTGTTCAGCTAAAATAATCTCCAATGCCTTTAAATGGAGAGCAAAACCAGAGAGATGTTTCAAGATTCAAGATTTTTATTCGTCACATACAAAATTATATATAGCATATATAACCAGCAGTGAAATGTGAGTGACGTGGAAGAAAACGGAAGACAACCATCAAAGTGGATCGAAGAATCACCAGAATGGCAAAGGCTCAGCCAATGATCAGCTCCAGGATGATCAAAGACAGTCTGGAGTTACCTGTAAGTACTGTGACAGTTAGAAGACGTCTGTGTGAAGCTAATCTATTATCAAGAATCCCCGGAAAAGTCCCTCTGTTTTAAAAAAAAAAAAGTCATGTGCAGAAAAGGGTTACAATTTGCCAAAGAACACATCAACTGGCCTAAAGAGAAACGGAGGAACATTTTGTGGACTGATGAGAGTAAAATTGTTTTTTTTTTGGGTCCAAGGGCTACACCCAGTTGTGAGACGACCCCCAAACTCTGAATTTAAGCCACAGTACACAATGAAGACAGTGAAGACAGTGAGGATTATTATATGGGCATGTTTCTCCTACTATGGTGTTGGGCCTATTTATCGCATACCAGGGATCGTGGATCAGTTTTTATGTCAAAATACTTGAAGAGGTCATGTTGCCTTATGCTGAAGAGGACATGCCCTTGAAATGTTTGTTTCAACAAGACAATGACCCCAAACCCACTAGTAAACGAGCAAAGTCTTGGTTCCAAACCAACTAAATTTATGTTATGGCCAGCCCAACCCCCTGGACCTTAATCCAACTGAGAAGCTGTTTCTGAAGCAAAACCAAGAAATGCAAATAAATTGTGGAATGTTGTTAAAGAATCATGGAGTGTATTAACAGCTGAGAGGTGCCACAGGTTGGTGCCACACATGCAACAATCCCAAAGCCTTACCTCCAAGATGAAACATTGCAATTGTGGTGGAAGTGACCCAGGTTGTGGTAGTCAAATGAGTCTGGATGTCCAGAAAAAAGAGGCCGACATTTTTAAGGACGGCAGCAGGCCCATGACCAAAAGGCCAACAAGACCAAGCTCTCTTGGACTTTGTCATTATTTTTTTTTTTTGGTAGGCCTACACAATACAGCATAATTCAGCATCATTTAAATAGCTGACTTTTTTCTCTGTCAGCAAATAGGTTTTAAATTGCAATTAGACTATGCAGTTGCTACACAAATTTATTATCAAAGAAATAATTAATATACTTGTGAGAGAAGCCCAATAAGCAGATATTTAAATGTCTTTCATCGCATGTAAGTGTTTTTTGTTAGATTTGCCAACCTCATTACAATTGTCGTGAATCTACATTTCTTTCAGAGCGCACATCACAACTTCCAGACATTAATCATAAGTTTTAGTTTGCCGCCCTGGTGTCAAGCTTTTAGAGGTGAAGCATCCGGTTTTAAAAATACAGTTTGTTACTGGTAGGAAAAAAAAATATATAATAATTTTGACGTCTGACCAAAACAACTATATCAGTGTTAAGTTAATTTCATGAAACCCTGTAAATAAAGCATAGATAAAATGGAAATGTGCAACAGAAATGTGAGTTTAACATTTTAATGTTCACAAACTGACAATGAAAACATAAAACAATTAAGTATTTTCCATTTTGTATTTACTTTCTTTACATAGGCATCTGGCTTTGTGTTCAAATATAGACTTTACCATGTTTTAATTTTTATAAAATTATAAAATTGACATATGTACACAAAATGCAGTATTTACATAAAGAAACACTGGTAGTCCATTTGTCTTCAGGTACAGGAAATGGGGATTGCATGAGCTAGCCCTGCTAGCTTTTTAAACGCAAATATTGTCAATAATAAAACATAACAATTACCTTGCCGGCAGACATACATACATACACACACACTCTCACTCACAGAACTTGTTTAATACAATCACTCTAGCTTTATGCCTGTCAATAGATCACTCTTAGCCTCTACAGGTTTTTGTATCGAGGAGAATTGCCCAAACACAGTCGCCCTTCTACAGCAACATTACCTTGATCAGGTCAAAACGTCCAGGCCACTTTTTGGTAGTTGACATGAGGCAGTGTCATTAAAGAAAGAAAGGTTGAGTGCCTTGCTTGAAGGCACCTTGGCAGTAGTCAATTATCTGGTCCTTGTGTTGAACAAGCCCTCTTTGAGTTTCTAGTTGCTTAGCCATACACTGATGCACACGACGGAATAAGGACTGCAGGTTGGCCTTTGTCTCTTTTCCAAGAGGGCATCTATGTAAAGTGCATCTTGGTCAAAGAGGAGAAGGGCACTGTGGGTGATTTTCTATTTAAAACTCTTTACTATCTCTGAATAGGTCAACACGTAGGGCCAGCTCCTTGAAAGAGGGCCGCAAGCCAGGATCATTTTCCCAACACTCTTCCATGAGCTCATGTATCTGTGAAATAAAGAACCAACAGGAATGAAGCATCAATGTCAGTCTTATTGCTAAAAATGCTAATTTAAGAAATTATTCCTACCTCTGTGGGACATCCTAAGGGTTGAGGTAGTCTGCTGCCGGATTTAAGGAGGTCTATAAGATGGTACACAATTAACTGTCCCTGCTTATCATTCCCCATCATTGACATAAAGACCTTTGGAAGAAAAGATTTACGTATTGGTATTATATGGTATTACTCCTGGATTGCTTGAATATTTGTGGTTTACCTACAAAAACAAAAAAATGTTTTGTCACTTACTGCAGGAGGACTGCAGTTCTTGTCGCTGTGAGTGAAGAGCTCATAAAGCACCACTCCAAAACTCCAGATGTCTGACGCCACAGAGAATTTACTTTCTGTTAAAGACTCTGGTGCATACCTGCAAAACAACACTTCTTGTAAAATAGACAGATTTATCTGTCTCACTTGAGACATGACACAGCCACACTACAGAAAGACTAACCAAAATATTGGACTTTCTCCTGGCTCTTTGACCATGTAGTATTCTTTGTCCTGAGGCAAAACTTTGGTGAGTCCAAAATCTCCAATCTTTACCCTTAGCTCACTCTCCACAAGAATATTTCGCGTTGCCAAGTCTCTGTGGATATAACGTTTACTTGACAAGTACTCCATTCCCTGCAAAACACCAAACAACTGTTTTTATTAACAAATAGCTTTGTAAAGTGTGAAATACAATAGAAGGACAGATTACCTTGCAAATCTGAGAGGTATAAAGCAAAAGCTTTTTGTGATCAATCCTCTCCTTGTTTTTCATGAGGTAGTCCCGAAGGCTTCCAAAAGGCAGATACTCCATAATGAGATGGAGATTTCGTCGTCCTAAAAATGAGAAAAAAAGTTGAACCTTTAAAAACAATGAAAAATATTTTGTCTATTTTGAGAATCTCAGTCCAATTGTTGGAAAAAACAGCTCATAGCCCTCACCTGCACTGTAACAAACTCCTTTATATTTGACAATATTTTCATGTTGCAAAGACTTCAGGATCTCAATCTCTCGCTCAAATTCACGCAAATGCTCCGCTGTGCTGTGCTGGAGTTTCTTCACAGCAACCACCTCTCCTGTGTTATCTTGCAGCGGGTCATATCGGCACATCTCCACACTGCCAAAGTTTCCCTTTGAAAGAAGATAAATGTACATTATTTTATCATTACTAATAGTACATTTCAATTTCACAGCTCAAAGGATTTTTGAAGTGATTTCAACGTTTATTGGCATGACATAGTTTGTTCTTTTTTTGAGGGATTATCTCACACCAATTACTAATAATTTTTTAGCAACAACATTTTACAACATTTTAATATATTACATGTACATACCTTGCCTAACTGTTGTAAGAAAATGAGATGTCGCTCCTCAAACTGTGCTGGTTCCTGACTGTCCAAACCTCCAGTTGTCCATCCTGTATTCCCTGTTCGGTTGGGCAGGATATCACTTTCAACAATCAACTCATAGTCTGAAGCAGAAATGCAGAAGGTCAGAAAATATGTGAATTTGCCTTGGGTCTAAAGTAACTCTCTGGTAATACACAGACCTGGTGTGAAGAGAGTGTTGAGGTCACGGATAACGGCACGAAATGTAGGTCTGAAAGAGGGCTCGTAGTCCATGCAGCTAGCAATCAGATTTGCCAGTTCAGTCCATTTTGGCGCAGGAAGCTGGTGGCGATCTTGATAAAACAGGTTTTTCTGTGACACAAAACAGAACATTAATTTGGAGTGCACATATTCCTGTATTCAGAGCATGACTGTACAAAATGGCAACAAAAATCTTGAAACACTAGCAGAGCACACATTTAACACAAAAAAATTGAAATTTTATTATATTAACTATACAATTACAGTTGCGCTCATAAGTTTACATACCCAAGCAGAATGTATAAATAATAACACAAAAAAGCTTTAGGGGTTGGGTGAAGCCATTTATTGTCAAACAATTGTGTTACTCTTTTTAAATCATTAATGACAATGACATCCATTTTGATGGTTGTCTTCTGTTTTCTTCCACATCTCTCTGGTTTTGCTCTCCATTTTATTGCATTGGAGATCATTTTAGCTTAACAACCTATACTTTTTTGCACCTCTTTATAGGTTTTCCCCTACTCCAATCCAACCTTTTAATCAAAGTTAATACGCTGTTCTTCTAAACAATGTCTTAACGACCCATTTTCCTCAGGCTTTCAAATGCATGTTCAACAAGTGCTGGTGGCTTCATCCTTAAATAGGGGCCAAACCTGATTCACACCTGTTTTTTCACAAAATTGATGACCTCAGTGATCGAATGCCACACTGCTATTTTTTTTTTTTTTTTTTTAAACACACCCCTTTCAACTAATTGCCCAATTGCACTGCCTTAAGAGCATGCATATCATGAATGGGTCTTGTTTGTTTTCTGAGAATCTACTGCACCTACTGGTAACTTGTTTGCCACTTAGCAATAAAAAATATACTAAAAACCTATATTATTCTAGGTTAGTCACATACTGCTATTATTTTGAACAATACTGTATATGACTATGAAATCACAAAACAAAAGATTTTAAGTTGTCATCATTTAATTTAATTTAATTCCAGATCCACCAAAATGGAGAGCCTCTCTTTGTTTAGGTCAGCCATGTTTTCTCTTTGTATCTGTTATGGTAGTTAACAACCAGGCTGCACAAATATAATGCCTTACTTTAGTGTTGTCCAGTGTGGCTAAAGGTTTGTCTCCATTGCTGCAGATCTCCCATAAAGTGGTACCAAAGCTCCACTTGTCTGCAGCCAGGCTCAGGTTGGCAAGGTCCTCAATGCACTCAGGGGGCACCCAGGGAATTCGCTCTATTAGGACTGACACACCACATTTATTTATAAGTGAATTACTCCATAGTTCAATGAAGGCCATGATAATGGTATCATTATTATCAGTATATTTATTTTGATCACAAACCAGTAAAGTTACATTAGACGTTTCTGTCAAGTTGAGGAAACTGTGCCAGTGAGATAGGCATGATTCTACCAATATATTTTTGGGGTAAATGTTACACAGTGTTACTTTAATTGTACTTTCCCAGTATTACCGCCCCCTTCAGAATGCAACACTCATGAATTATTTGTATCGACTCACTCTCTTTAGGTAAAACAGTGATGCTGATGCCAGGGTCGCTCAGTTTGATAAAAGGAGGGTTTCCAGCTCTTCGGTCTTCTTCTCTAATCATCAAAACATTTTTAGCACAGACATTTCCATGGACAAGATGCTTTTCTTCCTGCATGACAAATTATTAATTAGTAAATTGTAAATGTGCTCATAACTTTTATGTGCTCTATTAATTTAGGCACAGTTTATATTCCTACCAGGAAGTGCATAGCCCAGGCCAGCTGCTTGCCCACTTCCAGCTTCCACCAAATGTTTATTGAACGCTTGTTCTTTTTCAAGTATGTGTCAAGGGAACCATACTTTACATACTCCTGCACCATGATATCTGTAAAAAAAAAAAAAATAAATAAATAAAAAAACACACGCACGCACTGCTTGTTAGGATAATGCTGAAACCAGGTATACTCTTGACATACATTATATATACATTATGCCCTAACACAAGCTAATCCTGTTACTCAAAGAAATAGTATGTACAGTATGTGAATCAGCTTTAGAGAACATGAGGTCATGCCTGAACAAGCTCAATTTTACCCCTTACATTTGTTTTGCAAATCTTTGAAAGAATGACTTACTCTCTTCTCCACAGACACACACCCCATAGTTAAGAATCAGGTGTTTATGGGACAACTGGCTCATCATACTGGCAGCTTCAAAGAAAGACTATAGAATAAAAACCACATGTAAATGTCAAGTGACCTGCTACTAACGATTATAAATAGCATGTCCGTATAAAATTTTATAATATTTAACAACATTTCTATTTACACATTTTCTTTTATAAAGACAACACAATAAAACAGGTTTCACTAACTTCTGCTGTTTCAATCTAACACTTACCTCTGAGTAATTTCTGTGAGCCTGGTCCAAGACTTTCATAACCACTTCCGTTTGGTGAACTTGACCATAGTCTCCCAACTCCTTCCGCACACCTTTGAAGATTTTGGTGAATGTCCCTTGACCAAGACTCTCCACCTTAAGGGAGAAGAGAAACATTATTCTAATATGGATGTGGAAAATTAAATCTTTAGAGCAACTAGCAGAAAAAAAAATATGACCTGGAATCTCTTGGTTGCAAGCAACAAACTCAAAAACTTTAATGAGCACAATAAAGACTAGAACTACAGCCGGCAGTAGCTCAGTGGGTAGAGCGGCCGTCCTTCGACCGGGCGGTTCGATCCCCGCTCGAAACATCCCAAAACATCATAACATCCCGCTCTCCCCACATACTGTCGTTGTGTCCTTGGGCAAGACACTTTAACTACATTGCCTCCAGTGAGTGTTCTGTAACACTAATAAATAGCTTAATGTATGTAAAGCGCTTTGAGTGCCTACTACAGTAGGTGGAAAAGCACTATATAAAAAAATAAAGATTATTATTATAAAAACCTTTTACTTCACTTCTTGCGTATAAAAACAACTGTGTTTAAATAGTTTCAGTGTTTAAGTAAAGCCCTTTAAAGTGTATTTATTTCATACATGAATAAACAAAGTCAGGGGTCAGAGATGTGCTGTTCTACAGATGTTATCAGTGTAAACGCTTGAGAAGATGGAGATCTTGAGATGCAACAATAAAGTGACCCATGTCTCACACATTTAGTGTAAATCTGTCATATGACTAATGACATGCTAAAAGTAAGAGAAGGCATGTCCTACGTCATCAAAAAAGGCATGGAATAACATTTACTCCAATATAAATCTATGCAAGAGGTACATACACATTCCAGATCTTCTTTACTGATTTTGTGAAACACCATTTGACTGATGTTCTGTCGATGTAACGATGGAGACAAAGGCACTTCTGAACCCTTGTTGCTCCTACACACGAGGAGGCAGGACATTTCTGTTGACGAGAGAAAAAAATAAAATTTCTACAAGGAGAAATCATTATGAAAGTAATTTTTTCTTTATGTTTATAGCAAAAATTAACAGTTTAATACAGTCATTAATTTACAGCAAAAAAGCAGACAGACAAGCTCCACAAGTTATCCCTACCTTTGGATTTAGGTGGGCAGCACTTGCTGAACTGGAAAATTACACTATCAGAGCGTACCGTTTCTTTTTGGTAGCAACTGAGTAGATCCAGTAGACTGCAAAAAATTCTTTTGGTTCCACTCAGGTTATATTCCCCACTGGCAGACCTTGTTATCTGACAGTGTTTGTATTCTAAAGCATCATACACCTTGCACAAAGAAAAACAGGAAATGCTGTTACTCTGGGGAAGTGGGGGCATGAGCACATCAGCAAAATAATTTTTAAAGTGACTAATGTTCCCCACACACACACAGTTAAATACCTTGACAGGAAAAGTCAGAAAATACTTGTTGAAATCCTTTGGGCTACATCGCAAAATAAATAATCCATGCTTGTTTCCATGTTTCTGAAGCTGGTTAATAGCAAACTCAATACTACAACAAGAAAAACAACACATAAAAAGAATGAAAAAGTACGTTTTTTTTTAAAGGTATTCTTAAAATATTTGGTTCTTACTGTGAGACATAATCAACGTGACTCATTGTTGTATACGGCAAGGATCACTAATGTTACTCACGTGATGGGGCCATGACAATGTGAAGAGATAGCCTCCAGAAGCCTTGGAGGTGCCACTTCTTTGCAAAGGTAGTGATGTGCGTCTGTGGTCAGTCGATAGTAACCATCAATAATGGACACAAAAGACAAAGCTTCGGACAAACTTCGGAACTCCAGTTCCTTAAAACAAATCAGATAATCACCTGCTGAATTCACCTGATCTTGTCCTCAACTATGTAATACAATAATTGTGTTTTTTTTTTGTTTTATTAAGTTTAAAAAGAGATATTACCAGACTCTTTCCATCTTGCTTGTTAATGGTGACTAGCCGGCTTTCTGCAGCACCTTCCTTGCTGGCTTGTTTGATGCTAATGTCAATGACATCAGGAAAGTCACACAAGGCCTGCAATTCCTGAAAGAAAAGAGCAATTAAGGGAGACTATAATGATCACATTTTTCCTAACTGAATATTTCTAGTAAAACATTGGTAATCCATGTGGACAATAAAAGTGAAAGTGTAGCCACTACACATTCTTTCTTTTTTTCCCTTAATTTTCTTATTCTTAAATTAGACATTTTAGTTGCACTCATGAATTTATTTAAATGCCAGCAACATTGTAACAAACCTGCTCTGAATCTTTGAGCTTCTCACGACACCACTGAACGCCTGTATCCGCAGCCACTAGGATGTTGAGCTGTCCACTGGAGGCTTCCTTGACCTGGAATATCTCTGTGTAGAAGGCCTTTTCCAGAGACTCCATACTGATGAGGTACTTGAGTTTGAGGTCTCGCACTGTTGTGCGGCATTGACTGAACTGCTGAATGAAACGTTTGAAGCGAAAGCGAATTCTCTTTCGAGTCAAAAAGTTGCAGTCCTGAATCTGGGCTCTCATTTCCTTTGGTAAAAATGACTTGTAGCTGGAGATAAAGGGAGAACACATCAGCCCATTGTCTACTGTATAAAGAAAAACATTTTCCTTGCATTAATCAGCACATCAACTTACTAAGCATAAAAGTATGAGCTTGCACTGAATTATTAAAACCTGAGAGAAGATGTGGTGAGCCATTATCCGTGAGAAAAGTAAGGAAAAGAATAACTGTTATGGACTGTGATGAGAAAATTAAAATAGTTCTACAAGAGCAATGCAAAGAAATCTGAATTACTGAGACTAATCAGAATAATGCTTTAATATGCTGGAACCTAAGAAAAATATCATGTGGCCTGATGAGTCCAGACTGACCTGGTTCCAGAGTGATGTGGTGAATAAATAAATGAGTGAATGAGATAAACAATATCAAAACTGGATCTACAGTGCATTAGTTTTTAGTACACTATATTATATCAGCCAACACAAGTAACATAGCCTTAGAGAAACAAAAATGTGTTAGTTCAATTCAATACATTAGGAATAAAAATCTCTTAACTCTAGGTTTTTGATATCACAAAGCTGGATAATTTTCTTTTGACGTAGCTCTTCATGGAAACTTATGCTAATGGTTAACCTGCTCCAGGGCAGGTTAAGTACCACTTAGATCATAGAAACAAAGCCAACAGAGTAGACCAAACACTGTTAAACAATCCGGTGTGATAAAGGGGTAAAAAGAACTACTATGCAGAGAGTGCAACAGAAATGTGTACAAGCGGTAAAACTCATTGTGGCGAGTGAAGAGGGGCTTTTTTTTTCTTTAGATGAATGCGTTTTAGAAAGCATAAAACTGTAAAAAGCATCTTTGGAAAGTGATCTTATTTTGCCACTTTTATAGTGAATGAGATTTATACAGACGTGGACAAAAATGTTGGTACCCTTCGGTCAATGAAAGAAAAACTCACAATGGTCACAGAAAAAACTTTATTCTGACAAAAGTAATAATAAATAAAAATTCTATGAATGTTAACTAATGAAAGTCAGACATTGCTTTTCAACCATGCTTCAACGGAATTATTTAAAAAAAATAAACTCATGGAACAGGCCTGGACAAAATTGATGGTACCCCTAGAAAAGACTGTAAATAATGTGACCAAATGGACATGTTAATTCAAGGTGTGTGCACTAATTAGCATCACAGGTGTGTACAATCTTATCAGTCAGTGGGCCTATTTCTAGGGCTTCAGGTAGTCACTGTGTTGTCTGGTGACATGGTGTGTACCACACTCAACATGGACCAGAGGAAGCGAAGAGTTGTTGCAGGAGAATAGAAAGAAAATGATAGACAAGCATGATAAAGGTAAAGGCTATAAGACCATCTCCAAGCAGCTAGATGTTCCTGTGACTACAGTTGCACATATTATTCAGAAATATAAGATCCATGGGACTGTAGCCAACCTCCCTGGACGTGGCCGCAGGAGGAAAATTGATGACAAATCAAAGAGACGGATAATCCGAATGGTAACAAAAGAGCCCAGAAAGACTTCTAAAGAGATCCAAGGTGAACTCCATGCTCAAGGAACATCAGTGTCAGATCGCACCATCCGTCGTTGTTTGAGCCAAAGTGGACTACATGGGAGACGACCAAGGAGGACACCATTGTTGAAAACAAATCATAAAAAAGCTTGACTGGAATATGCCAAACTACATGTTGACAAGCCACAAAGCTTCTGGGAGAAGATGATCCTATGGACAGATGAGACAAAGATGGAACTTTTTGCCAAGGCACATCAGCTCTATGTTCACAGACGGAAAAATGAAGTATATCAAGAAAAGAACACTGTCCCTACTGTCAAACATGGAGGAGGCTCTGTTATGTTCTGGGGCTGCTTTGCTGCATCTGGCACAGGGTGTCTTGAATCTGTGCAGGGTACAATGAAATCTTAAGACTATCAAGGGATTCTAGCGAGAAATGTGCTGGCCAGTGTCAGACAGCTTGGTCTCAGTCGCAGGTCATGGGTCTTGCAACAGGACAATGACCCAAAACACAGCTAAAAACACCCAAGAATGGTTAAGAGGAAAACATTGAACTATTCTAAAGTGGCCTTCTATGAGCCCTGACCTCAATCCTATTGAGCATCTTTAGAAGGAGCTGAAACATGCCGTCTGGAAAAGACACCCTTCAAACCGGAACCAACTGGAGCAGTTTGCTCATGAGGAGTGGGCCAAAATACCTGCTGAGAGGTGCAGAAGTCTCATTGACAGTTACAGGAATCGTCTGATTGCAGTGATAGCCTCAAAAGGTTGTGCAACAAAACATTAAGTTAAGGGTACCAACAATTTTGTCTAGGCCTGTTCCATGAGTTTATTTTTTAAATAATTCCGTTGAAGCATGGTTGAAAAACAATGTCTGACTTTCATTGGTTAACATTCATAGATTTTTTATTTATTATTACTTTTGTCAGAATAAGTTTTTTCTGTGACCATTATGAGTTTTTCTTTCATTGACCGAAGGGTACCAACAATTTTGTCCACGTGTGTATACTGCCAAAAGGGGGAAAAAAAGAATAGTGCAGGGCTCAGGTAAGATACATATTCATATCATCACCAGAGCATGCCTTTTAGCCTCACCTTGTAGAGTGGTAGATATCCAGTGGCGACATCTGCTTCTCCTTTGCCAACCTTGTCATGTCCAGAACAGCCATACCAAGGCACTCTTCCTGTGTCTCATGAGAGTTGGGGATCTTGACGAAACCATTCACAAAGTCATTCCTCCACTGCAAAGACAAGAAACAAAGTGTTTATATAACATTCATGCATTTTCTAAGACTGCATTTTTATTTAATTTTT
Source organism: Perccottus glenii (assembly GCA_024416835.2). Lineage (NCBI taxonomy): Eukaryota > Metazoa > Chordata > Actinopteri > Gobiiformes > Odontobutidae > Perccottus > Perccottus glenii. Next base: position 23,549,089 of record CM044556.2, on the reverse strand, counting down.
TTCAAAGATGCTCAATATTACATACACGTGCATAAAAGATTCACTTCATTATCAAGTTCAAGGTTTCTTTACTCATACCTGTAGGTAAATTGGTTTTGCAGTACAAGAGAAAATAATTCTCCTCATACACACATCACAAAAATACAGTAAAAATATTAGAAACGTCTAAAAAAAAAAAAAATATCACTATTTATTCATGTTGCCTTGTTTCAATTGCCCTTAGTGACTTAAATTCTTATTTGAAAGAGTTAAACTGAAGAAACAAAACAATTCAGTGGTTCACAGCATAAAATATCTAACATTGACATTTGTATTGTAAATATTTAGTTTTAATTAGTTTCAAAAAAGCAATTCAAAAGTCAACCCTAATACCCCAATAATGAGCTTTCTGGCTAAGAGTTATTTACTGACACCTAAAAGGAAAGTTTTGGTATTTGATGAACACCCTCTTTTGTAGCCTTTTAAAATACCAAATGATCCTTTACTTCTTGCCATGACCTCAAGTCAAGATAAATAATGGCACTGACAGGGGACTAAAGTCATACTCTTGTTTTGATTTTGAGAACTAAGTGTGAACAGTAAACATATTAGAATTATAAGCGAGTGATAACTTTATTTTTTTTTAAGTCAAAAGACCATCAATACAATAAAAGACTGCATGTCATATTATACATTTCTGATTCCGCAACAAACACAGCAGGAAAACATGTGTTAGAAAGACAGGAGCTCACACAAAAAGTGATGGTCTAAAAACCCAAGATTGGTCAGAGGTGCTTCCACTCTCCCCTTTAGGATTTTCTTGAGCCACCAAGGCAGATCTACAGATGCATAATTCCACATAATCCTCAGGTTTACACTAAGTTAATTATCATCATACTGCATTACCCGTTCCCTCACCTGTACTACAATACACCTTATCTGGGGTTATCTAAGGCCACAATCTGCTAACATACAGCACATTTATACATCAAATAGTTTTCTCCTTCTGCCCTATAATTTTTTTTGTGTAGCAGTCTGACAACAGCTCACTTCTTCATCAGCACAGGAGGACACAAAAGTTAAAGCCAGTATGAATTGTGTATGCACTTCCCATGTAAATAACCAATTAACAAAATAATTACTTATGAGAACATGTGTTACATGTGGAGAATCCCACCATTCATGAGACTCTGTGAACCTTTGCAGCACTAATCTATTAGTGCTGTGAGCTAATGTAGCACCCATGAATGAACCAAAGGAATTACAGCTCTGTGGCTATACGTGGTCTTAAATAATCAGCATCAGAAATACTTCTGGAGAATACAGCAAGACAACATTTTAACAAGACATTTAGCCTGTATAGATCTGTGTCATACAACAGTAAATGCTTGTGCGTTTAGTTTTGACTGCCTTTTTGTAACTAAAACATATAAAACTTGCATTCACCTGGCTCAAAAAGTTATATAAATAAATAAGCTATAGATAAACTATCTCAACCTTTTAATGATACAGCTGTAATTTTCAATTGTGTAATAATAATTAACAAAACAGCCCAGAGAGATTATAACAAGCAACATAGCAATTACACAAATGTATGATCTTTTAAAATGTCATCTACTCATATTTTAGACCTTGAATGCCATTTTTCTCTATTACGAAACAGTTTATTTAAAAAAACAAAAAACTGTTGAATAGGCATGACACTTATACAAGCAGTACTTTTTGGCAGAAAAAGAATACTCTCTAAAATGCGCAACAGTTTGCATACCCATTCACTCTTTATTGATTTGAATACAAGCAACCCAGACCACGTACTCAGCAAGCCTGGCCATACATGTTATCACTGTGAATTTAAGACCCAAGTCTCAAGAGGGCCAATAATACTAGACAATATTCAAACAAGTGGTTACATTATATGTTTTACCTGAAAAAAGAGGTATGACATAACTGAGTCATCAAGCACAGGGCTCTCTGATCCCTTTGTGACCCCATATCGATAGGCTCGGGATGCTCCACCACTGTACCAGCCAGGGAAGTAGTACCTGTTGGGAGTAAATGCAATGCAAAAAAAACTGTTTACACCTAGCCATTTATAGCAGTAAAAAGGTAGGGGCAGTGATGCATGTAGGCTACCTTATTCTATAAAACACATCCTCTGATGCAGACTCATCCAGGTGAAAGACATGGTTAGGTGAAAACCATAACCGGTCCCGCTCTCGAAAAAGACCAAAAAAGCTGTGGTACAGAGGTAATATACCTGCAGTAATAAAAGAAATGCAACATTTGTGAAAAAGACCAAGAAAACAGTTTAGCTGCAAATTAGCTGTAAATCATCTCCATTTTTGTAAACTGAACAGCAACATAAGACAATGGCATGGATTCAATAAGCGGAGCCATAAAGCCTGAGGACGCACATTAGAAAATGTTTTTAGCAGCAACAAAGGTAAACAAAAGGCCTCGAAAAGACTAAAATAAGTTTAAAATGTCACTGTCATCTGTTTGGTTTATCATCAAACACATAACATGTCATTCCAACAACATGCAGGTATGCTTCAACTCTTACTTCCGTTTGTTTCTGAATTAAAAATTTGTCTGAATGTTTTCTTTTATTGACTTGCATACCTCTAGGAAATGTGCAACATTTGCTTTAAAAAAGTATGGAAAAGTTATAAAGAGTGTAAACAAAGTTGAAAAGTAAATGATTTTTTTGTTGCTAGACTTCACTGTGCCTCTTGAAAACATTATCTCAAGAGATATGCACCTAGTTTGACATAACACATGAATAAGGGTGCTTTATGCAGCTGTGCAGCAATAGAGTACTTACAGCATGCCTTGGCTGCATCGATACACAGCTCCTCGGCCACATAGTTCCCAGGTGGGAAACTGAGGAGGCTGCACTCAGCTGCTCCCTGGATGCCATGGTAGAAATGCACCCTTAACACAGCAGAGGAAGCAGGTCCCGTGTCAGGAGACTCCCGGTGGGCATTTCCATTTTGATGAACTGCGGGGCATGTGTCAGTGACAGCGTCCATGGCTGGCAGGGAGGCCATCAGCAATGTGCTACCTTAAATCAAACATGCATTGTCAGCTGCAATGCTGATACAGTCATATTCCTCGAGGCAAGGCAATTTATTTACATAGCACTGGGTCATTCAAACTGCTGTTGTTCAACAGAGGCAAATGTGCTTAATAGTATATAATAAACCGTTAAGAAAGGTTACGCTTTACATAAACCTCAGTGCAAAAAGGTATGTAAATCTTACTGAAGATTGTTTTAGGTGGCACAGTGGCAAATGTTCACTGCAGTTACACTGTCAACAGCATATTACAGGTCTTGCCCTTTATGCCCAGACAATTCAATAAAAGTTCAGTATCAAATTGTATTAAACCTTAAATACCTTAAATAAATAAGTAAAGTTAATCTAATACTCATCATACTTTTATTACTCAATAAACAAGACATGTACAATAAGGAACTGTAAACCTGTGAATTTGAGAGTATTGTCATCTTACAGAAATAAAAAGACACTTAAGACACATGGTAATTATTATGTCAGTGTCTATGGAAATATGCAATTTTCAAACAAACTGAAGCACTACTAATGATGTTATCTGTGAAATTGACAAGGATTGGTTTGCCACATGAGTGCCTTTGTTTGTTTACCTTTGTAGGCTTACTGTTACCAAGTTATTAAATATTATATATTCTGGATATTAAAGATAAGACAGGCTCCTTGCATATTGGTTAAAAATAAAACAAGCTGTTTAATGTGTCATATAATTCTGTGCAGATTGCCTACACTTATAAGATTGCTTAAGGAAATTGCACAAGACCATAACTTAAACAATATACAACAAATGGGTGAGTGAGTGAGTGAGTACATAGGGAAGTGAAAAAGCTCAGTACAAGGGTAAAACCGATTTGTTGTCGGTTATGTATAATTTTTGTTTGCAATGATGTCATTGCATTTTCAATCTCAATTTTTTTCCGATTTATAAAACCAAAACTGTAACATAGGCCTACACAAAATGAAAATACATGTATGGCTTCAACTGTGTATGTTTTACAACACAGTCAGTATTTGTAGTTACACCAGTTTTTGTGTCAATTTATTTTAATGTTCAAGTTACCAAATGTAAACCATTCACAAAGCCAACCAGTAAATCTAAATTGTGTTATAGTAAACAAAAAATAGCATATTTTTAAGTAATAAGGGCGTCTTCCAGCGATTACATTTGTTAGCATCAATAGATTAAACATAATATCAGCCTCACACACCCACCAATACTATTGACTAAGAACAAATCAAAACCGGACGGTGCTTTCGGTTACAGTTAATTCACTAAAGTTGGCGGTTTTTACCGGATCTGTCAAGATATTGACTCGCAAAATAGCTTGAATTTAACAATGAATAAAAACACTCACTTACTTGATGAACCAGCCGTGCAGAGAGCTAGCTCGCTGCTAGCTTTAGGCCGGCGGTGCAGCCAGAACGAGCAATACTTACTAGATATGACCAGATAATGCTTCAGTTTTATTTGGATTACAGCTTAAACGCGTATCAGAATTAATAACTATTTATCTAAGGTCGAAATGTGTGTTAATATTGCTTTATCCATGCCGCCGTTGCTTGGCTAACATGCTACAAAGCTACTTCTGTCAAGCATACAGGTGCCCATCTCACTTTAGCTTTACTTAAATAACTTTGGCCGTCTATCTCGACGTCAATCTTGTACCTTAAGCTAATGTTAGCTAGACTACGTCTTGGTCAATTACATAGTTAGACAGCAAGTCATAATTTTCTGAAAAGCACCTTCTTTTGCCAAATATAGACGCTAACCCTAGATACGACGCGAGTTACATTACTGACAGCTCGTCAGCTGAGCCGCTTTAATGGACAAAGCTAGCGTTCGCCAATGGAGGCTAGGTCCGACCGCGGCTTCCAGTCAGTCAACAAACCAGCCTCTCCCACCACCCCAACATACCCATGACGCCTTCATGTCGGCTCCTGCGCTCGGCAATACAAGAACACACACCATTTAATGACACATCTTCCAAAAAAAATAGTTCTCATTTTAAATTCTCTAAATGAGCACATAAAAACAATTTTGTCATTAGTCTCTAATGTCTAGAAACAGTGATAAGATAGGGCAACATTAGGAATAGTCTTCATGAAGGCATCATGTTTACGTCACATCACTCTTAATGAAAAGGGAATTTGTTTACACTTTATTTACAATACACTTGATATATTGTATCTACTTCATTAAGTACAATGTAACACACTGTGTAACAAACTGTAATAGCATGTAACTACATAGTACATACATGCCCTACCCTACAATATGTAAGTACACATAATTCCATTATGTATGTACTATGGAGTTACATGTTATTACAGTTTGTTACACAATGTGTTACATTATACTTAATGAGGTAGATACAATAAATCAAGCGAAGTGTAAAATTAAGTGTTGCCTCAGACTTTATTAGGCCTAGACAATGGTCATCCACTGACCATTTCAGTGACTTTTAAAAGGGTTGAGACCAAATAGATGCAGATGGATCTACACATGTGTTTGCATTGGGCATTATGGTAAGATATGTGGTAACACAAGTTGAAGGCATGACCCAACACTCTCCAAGTAGGCCAAGGCCTTATCTGTCAAACCAGGTGGTCTTTGTCTTTAAAAGAGAGGTTTGTTTCCCAGTTTTATGTCAAGAAACCATCAAAAATAAATGTGAGGCTATCTTTTTTATTGTTTCTAGCCCTCATATTTTGAGGTTAAAAGTTACACATGTGTCTTCATATAGAAAAAATACTGAAAGTGGATAGGAAACCTAAAAACAATCTCTTTTTTTTTGAGTAAGATGATGCTACATTGTTTCTTACAAAGGTCATGTATGGTTACCATTGTAGCCAGTTAAAAGAAGCAGTCTTTTACTGTCTTGTTGCACATTATGGCCAAAAAGCAAATGGCATGAAAACTAATCATAGAGTAATGAAAAGCATCACATTTACTGCCCACATCTTTTTTATATATAAATGCGTGCCAACAGGAAAAAGTGTCAAAGATTTATACGTCAAAGGAAGTGTAATGAAACAATGAGAGCTGGAAGAAGAGAGGAAACAAAACATGAAGTTGAAGTACAAACAACAAGTGGAGGAAATGAGAGATATGGTATAAGAAAATAAGGGTGTAGTTCAAGGAGAAAGGATAGTTAAGAGCAGAGCTCTAAAAAGCTGGAAGGGGGATTTTATTGGGTCTCACACAAAACAAAAGGAAATAACATACTGTAGTGTTTGCATCATAATCGGAAAGACAGATGTGTAAGTAATAATTACTGAATTTAACTCAAAGGTCCTAGCATAGTGCAATTTGAAAATTTTTGCTTTCTAGTCTTAAGGTTGGGTAATATTATAATGTAGTGTTATAATGTTATATTAATTACACATTTTAACAAATCATATTGTTATAGTTCCTATTTTACTATTTTACATATCCTCGTCCCTTTCTGACAAGCTAACAAGATTTTTATATGTGACACTAGATGGAGCTATATGTGCAGGTTTAGAACAGGTAAGCTTAGTTAATAAGAAAATACTAAAGCAAAAAATTATTCATGTGTTTGACAAAAGGAACTAGAAGCTGTGGAAGAAAAACATAAAAAACAATGGTAGAGTGTGCTGCTTTTGATCTCTGGTGGTTTGAACCCAGTCTCCAAAAGCTCTCGATGCCTGAAACCCACCACCTGCGCCTCCTTCCTTAAGTTAATGCTTATGCAACCCATCCACCAACTCACAAACAAGTGCAAGCACGCACACATGTGCGCGCACATACACAAACACACATACACACACGCACTCGCCATGACAATAATGTTGTTTGTGCTAACTTTATTTATTTCTCAAGCACAGACTGAAAATAATAAAAAAATATATATGAAAATTTTTGCTAACATTGCCAGAGGCAACTAAAATGAATTCATATGTAATTTGACTAAATCATCCTCCTGCTTAATAAAGTTGCCTGGTCCATCTTTTACTCATAAACACCAGAGATGAAAAACAGAGGGACATGTTGGCTGGTTATTCTTGTCCATACGCCTGTCATTTTCATGTTCACACCTAAACCACCCACCCCCTCTAAGTCTGTGTGCTATTAGTTCTCTCTACATAGACATTTTTGCACCAATTCATTGACGCTGTATTCATGTGTCTATGTGTGTGTGTATATCTGGCTTGAACAGTTAATTCTTTCTGCCAGGAAATGTCCTGGAGCAAGAATTTGGAGTTGAGAAAGTGTCGGCTGCTCTGTCAATATGTGACATGGTGCCAAATCAGGCACACAGCCACTTTCCATTAGCATAGTCCAATCACAGCTACATCAATGCCAGGATATGGTCAAGATTGAGGAGGGGAAAAAAGAAATCCATACAGCCAAAAATAAGTTTTGGATGTTGCTAACAAAAATGGCCAGATATCTAATAAAATACTGTAAACAATAACAAAATAATAATAAGACCATAATTATTAATGACAATTTAACTACCAGTCCTTACGCAGCTGTTAATTTACTGCTGACCTTTTAAGAAATGTGTAAATAGTACATAAACAACTACCACATAGGAAGCATTGTTGTTTTTGTATCTGTCTACATCCCACACACTCTTTTCTAAGTCTTTCGACAAATGTCCTTTGTTGTTTAATCAGGTTAATGCACAGTTAAGTGCTGTGATGTAAATACTCTTTTCTGATTGGCTGCCATATTTCCATCAGCATGTAAGCTTTTTTTTATTTTTTCTGTTTTTCTGTTTTTGGTGAATGTACATTTGCTAATCTTTTTAGGCCTTTCTTGCACTGTATGTCCTATTATTCCTAAAATGTTACAATTTTCTTTCATGGTACTTAAAAAAAAAATCTGAATACATTCAGTAGCTTATTTACGTGCTGGGGAAAAGTATCTTTGTATTTAGCTTACATCCGAAAAACTGGAAGCGATGTAGGTGTAGCACCGGTGTTGCACTTAATTTACAATTTAAATATACTGGATCCAGTTCTGTTTAATTGGTTAAATAGCGATATGCAGACAACTGTGCCAGCTAATAAGTCTCCCTAACTCTCTGGGTGCGCTCTTTTCGCTGCAGTTCTTCCAACGTTAAAGCCATGCAGATAATCAGCATGAGCATGTAAAGATATCCAAATGCAATCACAGACAATTATACTCCTCGCTGTGCTCATGTGCAACTGCATGCGTACATTTGAGGGTACATGTGTATGCTTAGGAGCCCATTAGGAAGTAAAGCAATGATTATCCACCAGCTATCACGCTGGCACCACAGTGGTCCTGACTCCTTGAGATAAACACAAACTACACACACCCACTTTGCAGCCATTACACTCGTTACAGCCCTGGTCACAACAGCAGGATAATGCAGGCCATTTAGTAGATCCCAGTAACAGTAACACACACTTCATCACCTCAAGTGGACAACATTTGTAAGTTTGTACATAACTTGAATGTCAACTTTGTATAGCTTTTTATGTGCCGTCCTTGTTACAGTAAATGTTTATAGCCTTTATGTGCAAGTTCAGTGACAGTCATCTGGCTCCACCGTGTCCTATTGTGTCTATTCTCCAACATGCTGACCTAGTTGCATAACAAACTCACCCACAAGCTTCCATTTTGTTGTTACTTATATGTTTTTTTATGACAATACTGTGACATCAGGGTACAGAGTTATGTGGGGCAGAGGTTGAGTGAAACAAATTTTCAAACAAATTAAATGAAGGTATTTAGTGAGCAGAAACTCAATCCCCCCAACAGACTGCTGAATAAAAAAACAGAGTTAGCTATTACAGCTTGATTAAACATTTGCAGCAGTTTATTATTTACATATAAAGACCTTTGCTTTCTTAGAAAATATAGCCGGCTAAGTCCGGATTGGTATTTTGTTGTTGTAAGCGAAGCGTAAGTGGAGCTGTGTAACCTATTTGGAAAGGACTGTGACAGAACCGTTATGCATCAAATCCTCAATCTTTTGTTGATAAAAACTCAGACGTGTGCCTGTCCTGAGGGCATTGCTGCACAGTTATTAATCAAGATTTGGCTTTCCTGCTTAACTATTGCAGGAAAACGGGTAGTGTGTTATTTCCTGGTGAATGTCTTGTTTAGCAGTGTGTTTTGAAAGTAGTACACATGTACTACATTGTGATAATGAGCCTTAGCAAGCTCATTGAGCAGCTGTTGAGTGTAATTTGAATTTAATCTTGGAGTAGAGAGTGCTGTGAATATTCACACTTTGATCAAGGCAAGAGGCCATCTTCTCCTGTCCTCTGCTTTCATTTACTGCTCTCTTCATTTATTCATCTCCTCCTTCTCCCCGAGGACCACAAGCAGTCTGCATCTTACAGGAAGACCACCCTCCCTCGCTCCCCAAGGGACAACAACTGCTTAATAGACAATTTGCATCACAATATCTTAAAACCACTAGAAATTGTGGTTCAACGATATTAGTAATAGTGGTTTAATATCACAAAAAAAAATATTAGTGATATTAAAAAACTAATATCTTTAAACTAATAAGTGCATAATACAGTCTAACTAGTGACACATGGAAATCTTTTTTTTTTACAAAACACTCCTTTGACATGTTTTTGCTTCTGTAGGTTTACCATGAACTCAGGCTTATGATACACACAGAAACTGGAGCAGCATTGATTAAGTGTGAAAAACAACCACAAAACACACCACTGACAACAGGCTGCCAATGATCTTTTCCTTACCAAAAAGGTACCTCTGTTTGGAATGTTATAGTGTATTTAGAGAGATTGCAGTAGAAAGTAACATTTTTATTCACACTTAAATATGCATTAACTTGCGCTGTAGATCAAACAGATAATGTATCAGATTACCTCTCTAAAATTATATTTGTCAAAGTAATTGTATATTATATATTATGCTCTCACTCCTGCTCCAGTGCTTATCCACATACAAGTATGACTTAATGTCTTTAGCTGTATCTCCTATTGGCGCCAGGCTCATCCAAACAAGACAAAGACATCACTTTGCACTACATCTAATCATTGTTCAGGGACACTCTGTCCTGTACACTTAGTGGCATATACACGTAAACCTATTCAAATCTATGACTGACACGTCAGCTCATTACACGTCCATCTACGATCCTGGAGCTGAGAGGCGGGCATAATGTACACCTGTAAAAGCTTCATGTACTGAAAACATGTTAAGCAAATCACCGTGTATCATTGTTGCATGTTGTCTGTTTTGTTTCATTCTTGCAAGAATTAAACCGGTCTTCCATTCCTAAATTTACGTACGGTCTCCGTCGTTTCGTTTGTGATCTGAACCTAATAATTATTTAAAAAAATTTCTACGAGTAAATGCATGTGTGTGTGTGTGTATGTATGTGTGTGTGTGTGTGTGTGTGTGTGTGTGTGTGTGTGTGTGTGTTTGTGTGTGTGTGTGTGTGTGTGTGTGTGTGTGTGTGTGTGTGGGTGTGTGTGTGTGTGTGTGTAGTGGATTAGGGGCTCTTGATGCCAAATGTCAGCAAGACAACAAAAATTGTCATTTTTTTTATGTAAGCTTAAATGTAATCCCATGTAAGCAAGAGCTGAATGTCTTTCTTATTGACTTTCTCTTTTTAAGGCTGCAGAAATAGTATGCATTTTTGTGCCATGGCTGAATACTTGCAACAAAACAAAGTATTTATGGGTTTCAGTCACATGACTTTTTACTGTTATGGAAGCCATTTTGAGGACTTTTGACAATTCAAAAAATAAATCAGCGATGTTTTGAATTGTTAATTGCTATGGCAATGGTACTAGTTTTACATCACGTTAAACCAATGAATACTGCACTACTCTCGAATATGTCCATGATGACCCCTAGATTTAGTCAATATGAATTGTAATCATAGCAACTGTGAGCTTCAAAATCTGACAACAGTAAGCTAATTGACAAGACAACTGCACTCATTACAATTATTATTGTTAGGACAACTTTAGCCTAAAATTATGTAGCCAATAAATCTTGAAAAAAAATTGAAGAAGTAAAATTGTTGGTAAATAGTTATGGAACAGATGTGTTTATCATGATTGCCTATTGACGGCTTAACATTTATGAAAGGAGACTACAAAATGAATGAGTACTATATTTTGGTAGTATTTTGGCAATGATACGTCAAAAGAAGGTTTTTAGTACCATGTCAAAATATTGGCTTAGTGAATTTAATTTAATGCCATAATAATTTGTTTTTGCTGTTGCTATCTGTGAGCGGGTATTTAATGAATATGTTAATTCTTTGCAGTGTCATACATGACTCTACACTTATCCTCGAGCCATGAATTTCTTAGAGTAGGAATTCATCAACCACAATACGTCACAATATTTTGATATATGTAGTAAATAAAGTGAATGCATCCATAGGAGGAAAAATATATATGTTGAAGAGACAAGTAGCCATAGGAGGAAAAATTATTAATTGTCACAAGCACAGGAATCTTTGAAATGAAAGGGCAGTGTATGGTATTCTTTGTTAGTGATGTTCATTAGTTTTAGCGCTGGAGTTGAATGCCAGCAGCGGGCTCATCTGACACAGTCCTATTCTTTAATTACCCAAAGCGCCTTTGGGAATAGAATCATGAAGTGACATGAACTGTAAGTCACACAACACTGCACATGATTTCCTGTTTTTTGGGCCAGAGTTATGGTAATAGTAAGCTTTAAAACAAACACACAAAACGCACAAGAAGCTCCCAAAACTAAAATCTTTTCACTGATGCAAAGCTGTTGTTGGTCAAATCCTGTCACACAAGATGACACTTGGTTTATGGGATTACACTGCTGTCTGCACACCTTATGACCTGAAGAGACATATTTTTGGTTTGGAGAGCTGAAATAGATAGCAGTGTAGTTTAACTGCTGAGTCTAGGTTTTTGCAACCTGTGTAAAATACAGATTGCAGTCTTTGGGCTTAAATGGGATGATGCCTTTTCATATAGGACGAATATTACAATACAGTAGAATAGATGGTGGTAAGCTCGGATCAACATTGGGAAAAGGAAAAGTCTAGAATCAAATAAGAAATAAAAAGACAAACTGCAAGACTAGAATGTTTGTTGAGGTGGTTGTTGAGCAGTTATCTTTGACACTCTAAAGCTTGAATAAAAAAGAGTATGATAGACTTTTCATTTTATTCTGAACATCTGCAAAGCTGTGTGAGGCAGTGAGGGGACGAATCATATACACTTTACTGCTCTGATTGTCAGTGAAGGTGCTTTGTGACAGCACGTATTTCTCAGAAGCAATAGCAGATGCTTAATTTTACCATTAGCCCTTGAGCAGGTGGTATTCTGCAGAATCGTCCACCTTAATAATGTATGGGGTTTCTTGTCAATAACAAAAAAAGAGAGCAGTCAGCTAAATTTGATCCTTTATTTCTGTTTGCTCATCCTTGGTTCAATATAGATTTATCATCAAAAGTGAGGGCTCAAGAAACAAAAAACAAAGCCCATCAGTTTTAGATGTCAGGGTTTTCCTGTTCTTTACGTTATTTGAGACCAACTATGATGTCTTATTGATAGGCCTTTTTGTTGGGTCCTTTCCTTGGGGGGGTATCACATCGCAGCAGGAGCATCGTAAGCATCAGCAGCGCTCCCAAACACTGTTGCAGACTTGGCGATCTACATCTGCTGATTAAAAAGCTATTTTACAAAACAAATGCTTTTTCAGCACGCCATTCCATGCATTTTTATGATGCCACCAGTAAAAGGTAGCAACAAAGGTTTTGCCAGTACTCGTGTATGACAAATGTATTGGCTCTTCTGGACTCCTGGATGATGGCCTAAATCCCAATGGCTTCAATAGTAAGGAAGCAATTCAGATCAAACATATAAAGAAAAGATTCTCCTCTATAAGAAATATTTTGGAGCCAGAGTGGGCTCCTACAATCATTGACAAGTTAGTTAGGAACATTTTTCCTTCCTCCAAACCAAATACTTGGCTCTGTCGTCCGAAAGGTAACTTCCGCTGTGGCAACTGTAAAATCTGTGAGAACATTGTAAAGACACTTTTGTAAATAATAAAAATAGCTAATAATAAGAACTACCCAACTGCCTTCAATGCACTTGTGGTTGCTTTTATATGGAATATAAAAATAGAATTGAAATCACCCTATGGCCAAACACTACATGCACAACATGGGAGTGACTCAACTGTTTGCTACTGTAAACAGATTAACAAACCCTCCAGCTCCATTTACTACAGAATTAGTTTCCACCACTAAATGCAATGAGTTTGCATTGTTCTTCAATGACAAGGTTTGAGGCATTAAACATGTGATACATTCTACAGGGGAAACCGTAGCCATCTAGGAAACACTTGGTTGGGTTAACACATTTTACAACCATTAATGACAGAACAGTTAAAAAAACCTGTCTCCAGCCTGAGTTCATTCACTTGCTGCCTTGTTGTTTTACCCATTAGATTTCTAAATCAGTACTAAGCAGTTTGTTACCACAACTCACTGACGTAGTCAATAATTCCTTACAGTCTGGAACATTTCCAAGGGCCTTAAAAACTGCTGTCATTAAGCCTCTCCTAAAGAAATGCAGTCTCGATGCTACAGTGCTCAACTATCGGCCAATATCAAACCTTCCATTTTTAGGGAAAGCAATTGACAAAGTATATCAGCAACTTACCAACTTTCTATTGCTTAACTACTGCTTTGATCTTTTTCAGTCAGGATTCAGGCCCCATCACAGCACTGAGACTGCACTTATAAATGTTAAAAATGACATCCGTCTGAACACTGAGCAAAGTCTCTGTCTTAGTTCTGTTGGACTTGAGTGCTGCGTTTGATGCAGTAGACCATTAAATCCAGTCACAAAGATTAGAGGAATGGATAGGTATCTCTGAACTGCCCTTAAAGGGTTTCAGTCTTATCTTGAAGACAGGAAGTACTTTTTTTAGGTTGGTAACTGTGTGTCAGACCAAATGGCCCTGACGTGGGGTTCCACAGGGGTCTATTCTTGGGACCACTATTATTCAATCTTTACATGCTCCTTATAGGGCAGTTGATATGCAGCTGTGACACGGCCGCGTAGCTACGGGTGGGCCTGTCACTTGTCACTCAGGCCCACCCAGTCAGTTGCTTTTGAAGATAGCCTAATGAGTGAATTATGTTGCAATTATCACAATACTTGACCTATAAAAATAAATTGCATTGTTTCTTGATTCTTGTTTGCTATAATGATGACAAAATGTCTCCGAACCACATCAAAGTCAGATTGCGAACAGCCCCTTGCCCCTCCCCCTTCACCGCAACGAACACGATACACAGCTGAGAACACCGTAGCTAATCATGTTAAACAAAAATGAAACAGAGAAACTTACTCAAGTTTGTTTCAAAAAGACCTCGGACGCAAGAGGAAGATTATTCAAATGTTCAGTAGCCATCAATCTCAAGTAGTAAGGAGCTCAGCTCTGTTTTTAACGTTAATTCAGCAATTTCTCCATCAAATGTCTACTTCTCCTCCATGCCAGTGTACAGGTACATACAGCCATATATTAGGCTAGGGGTAAATGTGTAATCATGAAAATGAACAAATCATAATTTACTATAGTAGCGCATTCATTGTTTCAGACTTGCCTAAGCCTAGGGCCAGCACTGAGGAGGACTTAACAGACTTGTCCAACATTGATGACCCTGCAACCCAGCCCAAACTCAGTACATTTCCAGTCATCACTATAGCAGGCAAAGTTGGACTATAATGAAATAATTGTGTGTGTTCAACTGTAAGCCCCATCGTCCTCTGTTATAATCATCAAAAGTAAGGCAAAATACATTTTCTACTATGTAGTTGCCTAGTCACTGTTTCTTTATTTCATATGGTTTAGGTGTCTGCTGAGCCAAACTATGACAAGCATTATTGTTTTTACATACTGTCCACTACTGTATCCACTACTGTCGTGCTGATTTGATGATAGTGTTGAATTGCGTCTGTCAGATGCGCGCGTGTGTGTGGTGCATGCTAATGCTGTTCTTACCATTATGTTCTTAACACATCTTATGATGACATACAGGCGTGTGCTCTGATTAAACGGTGGTGCATTCAAGCAGGTGTATTTGTATTGGTCTATTTTTTTTTATTTTTATAACAGATGCATTTTAGGCTAGGCCCACTCGATTTTCTCTGGGCCCACCTACATTGTGATTCCTGGCTACGCTAGTGCTGTGACATATCCTACCATAATTATGCAGATGACACTCAGATTTACATTTCACTCACAGCAGGTGAAAATGGACCAATCCATTCACTGTCACTGCATCAAACAGATTGATGTGTGGATGCAAAATAATTTTCCCCAACAGAGAAAGACTGAACTAACCATCTTTGGTTCACAGAAACAAAGAGAAAGTGTCAGCAGTCACCTCGAGTCTCTTTCTCTGAAATCTAAAAACCAGGTTAGAAATCTAGGGGTCATCATGGACTCAGACTTAAATTTCCACAGCCATATTAAGTCAATTACATCATCAGCATTTTATCACCTTAAACAAATTTACAAAGTCAAAGGGATAATGTCTCAATCAGATTTAGAAAAAATGTATCCATGCTTTTATCTCCAGCAGGTTAGATTACTGTAACAGCCTGCTCACTGGGCTCTCAAAACCAGGAAGTACAACCACATCACGCCAGTTTTAAAATCTTTGCACTGGCTTCTTGTTGCTCAGAGAATAGTCTTTAAGTTAAGTTAAGTCAGTTCCTTATGAACCTTCTTGGACTCTGAGAACATCTGGGACAGGCCTTCTGCCCAGAGTTAGAACTAAACAACTTTAACAATGTTCAAGGGGAGGTTAAAAAACCTTCCTCTTAAGTAAAGACAACTGGAAGGGCATTCACGCAAGGGATCCGCCATTTTAAGGGCTGTCTGAAACCGGTGAGTACTGAGGGCGAGTGGCTTATTAGAGCCTCCGGAGCAAGTCTGCTTGGATAATGAAAGATTTGATAACGTTGAATAAAAAGGAAAAGGTCCAATTACAGTCCTTAGGAAACAGCAACAGATAGTTTGATGTGTTTGACTCTTGATTTCACCTAAAACCTAGAACAAATAAAGGATTTTTATATGTTTATAGTGCCTGGATTCTGTGTTCTTTAAAGTGTCTTTGACCCTACCATGAGCACACCTGGTATGTGGGATACCAGCAGCTCCCTGTCTATTCATCTCCCAAGCTTTTAAGAGGTTGGTGCACTGTCTTTAACTCACTAATTGTTATTATTATCCATTAAAAGTTAATAGATTTTGCTGGTATCCATATATGTTTTTAAATGTAATAAGTAAAGTATTTCATATTTAAGTATTTAGTAATATTTTGTCATGGTTTTTATTCCTAATTCAAATGAGACCCACTGTCATGTTTGTCATATTAAAAGTAAATTCCAAGTGTCAACCAAAACATTATATGTAAAAAAAATCACTTCTGAATTATTATTTTTTATTATTTTGGCAACTGATTTATTGTAAGTTTTATTTTCATAAAAGTTAAGTAGCCTTGCCCTTGTGAAATCTTACATTGGGTCTAAACTAAAGGGAAGTCAATTGCTAAGCTGACGTGTAAACAATATTCGGGCCATTTCGTTTTTATATTGAAACTATTGTTTGAACTACCATTGTCTTACATAAAGCCTGTTAAAACACACTGCTACAACTCATTTTAACCATTGTAAGGACTTAGAAAACAATTAAGAAAGGTAAAAATGTTACTTAGTTCTGCTTTAACTCGGTCTTATAATTTTATACAACTGCAATAACACACAGTGTATAATGAGCATACTTAACTAAGTACCATTTAGTAGGCTCTAAATGCAAGCATGCATTCAAAACATATAAGTGCAAATCAGTGTGTGCAGCTATAGATATTATCTTAACTTACTTTACTTAACTGTAAACAAACCTGGCCCAATGCATATTTTAGAAATAGTGAAATCTAGGTTAATTCTGCCTTTAAAATTAACTTAACTACAAGCTACAATCAACAAACCTCCAAAACAAAGGAAAGAAATGGCAAAATACAAAGGTGCTACAGATACATTCACCCCCACATTTCTCCAGAGGGTAACAGGAGCACAATAAAAAGGATTTCCATTGTGGGAGGAACAATTACAATTTTCCACCCATGTAGGTGCCCCTTCTTAACCAAATAACATTTTCACAATCATAGCCCCTGGTGGAGCTATATAGTTGTAAATCATTATGTCAAAGTTTAGTAAATTAACTGAGAAAATATACTTATTAATAACCTAAACTATAACCGAACACATGTTGAAACTGTAGCCCCAGGGGAAGTGTCAGACACATGCCCTATAATAAAACAGCACTTGTGAGGTCTTGGCCTTGTTGCCCTGGTTTCACTTGGTGCACACACAGCCACAGGCAGCTCTGCGACTCACCGGTGCATGTTAAATTATACCTGTGGCAGCTGAAGGCCCTCTAACAAGAGTTAGGGGGTAATATAAACAAAGCTGAGCCCTTTTTGTGCCTTACTGATTTTGTTTCCTCTGGACACATGGATCTTCTGTCCTTTTTTTCCATGGTTTCCTACTTGCTTTTTTCTTCCTCACTTCATTTCACTTGCCTTCCTCTCCCATCCCTGCTGGCTCTGTTGATGCATTTTGGATCCATCTGTTTGGAATAAAAGTAACAGCGGCAATGCTAACGCACAACACATGGAATTATGAGGCAGAAACTTGCTGCAGGTTTTCAATGGGAATCAGGTGTAATGCCCAACTACTTCGCCTCACTCAACACCTTTTTCACAAACCATAGCAATATCTGGGGGCATTTAATACTAACATTATATTACCACTTCAAGTGTCTATTGTAGCTGTTGGGATTATTTTCTCTTCTCCTTGACTGTTTAGTTTAGTCACTTTCTGTTCTCTGTAATGAGAAAATGGGTTCAAAGTTTTTCAAAGTGGGTCTCATGAATAGTTCTCTAGTAAGTCACTGTAAGAGGATTCTTTCAGACTATAGATCACAGCTTACACCATGTCCACTTTTAAAACTGAATGGAATAACTACACAATATTTAACACTCATTTATCATTGATTTATTTTCACACATGTGACCGGAGTTTTCTGATAAATGACACTCAAAATTGTTTAAACTTTTTATTTATTTATTTATATATTTTTATCTAAGAAGCAAATATAGAAATAGGTTTGAATAAAAGAGAGAGTAAAGTAAAGTTGAGCGGACAGTATAAGAAACAAAGAAAATAG
This sequence comes from Perccottus glenii, assembly GCA_024416835.2. Classification (NCBI taxonomy): domain Eukaryota; kingdom Metazoa; phylum Chordata; class Actinopteri; order Gobiiformes; family Odontobutidae; genus Perccottus; species Perccottus glenii. Next base: position 23,530,804 of record CM044556.2, on the reverse strand, counting down.
AGGCTTTCTTTATGAACAATTTCAGTGGAAAATAAACAGCATGTGTGGGCCATGTGACTGAGGCCTATTACATTTAAGCACATTGTGTAGGTACAGCTGAGGAGTCCAGAGGGTAAATTAAACGATGCAGCAGTTGATGAAGAGATGGACACAAAAGCGATAGGTCTGGAATATAATGGTGTGAATAATGCAGAGTGTGGTCTGATGGTCTGGTTTATGTATATGTAGACTTAAATTACTCTTCTATTATTAAGTGTTACTCAATGCTTTACCTGTAATTAATAAATTAATGCATGTGTGTGGGACTAGATATTGTGTGTGCCACTTTCATGACTGTTTTTTGCAACATCTAAGTTGAAATCACAAAATTCAATAAACTTTCTCCAGTTTTTCCAAAAGAGATTGCTTAGACATGGTTTGAGTTTAAGACAAGTTTAAGGTAAAGAGATGATGGTTGCGCATAAGCATAATTCACTGTGCTGAGCTCATCCTGAGGTTTTGTGGCTGCTATTTATAAATATATTTTTGGGAAAGAGTCTGAACTAAAATAACAAAAAATAAATAAATATATAAATACGTCCTAGTGCAGTTTCTTTTATTCAAATGCTGCGTTGTCACATAAACGCCACACAGAAGCCCACTGTTCACATATGGTTAGTGCTTTTATTGCCATCAAGACTTTTTATACTGTGAGCTCACACAGCCTTGGAAAAATGTTATACTGAATGACATAAATAATTTTCACATCTTAACCTTAAGCTAAAGACTGTCTGCAGGCTGCACACTGGCCTTTGTTAGAGGCAGTTTCCATAGCCTGGCAAACTCCTCGCTATATCATGTCAGGCTGTGCCAGGCTACAGTTACCAGACCATCATATGAAAATGCACTGTAAAGAAGCTACATTGCAACAATAAATTTGATACTGTTTTTTTATATTGTTTGGGAATGTCATGCTTTCACAAATGCCTTTATGGCCTTATAAGACTTGGCACCTATATAGTACTACCTATATAGTTAGCACTAGTGTATTGAAATACATAGTGACATATTGAGCATAACTGTTAGGCCTCTACATACACTGTCAATATCACAGACAGCTATTGCAAACCTTTAAACCTAAGAAAAGTGTAGAGAAAAGTATTAAAGTGAGTAATATACTGTAGATTGATATAAATATTGTATCATATATAGAAATGTTTTGTATCTTGTATTGTTTGTATCAACAACTAGAAAGTGACAAGAACCTGAGCTATGATAAATAGCAATGACCCCTAAAAAATGTATTTGTGAATGGCAAGATCCATAAGTCCTTAGTGGTGAGTATACAAAAAACCTGTGAATTTAGGTGCATGTAGCCTTCTGAGTGTGCTGTTGTTCTACTTAGTTCACCGGTCCTGAGATGAAATGTCCAGACTGTATTTAACAAAATGTGTATAACTGATAAATCATAAAAAGGGAAAAAAAAATAATTATTCATTATGATCACAATCTGTTTTCCTTGGGTTCTTTTCAGTGTAAAATTGGAATTATGGAGATTAAGTCTAGGTTTGAGAGCTCTAAAATTACAGGTAACAGTACACCCCGTAAGGTGCATGCACACCTCTGATGTTGTCTGCTGCTGGACTGCTGACATGTTGCTGACCCTACAACCTGAGGAGACACTGTGCAAGTATAACATGAACCCTCAAAGCAAAATAGGGCATTCTGACATCTTATCAGGGTGTCTTATTCAGAAATAAGAGATGCACATACAAAATATGTCTCCCTTTTCACACCCCAAATGCACACGCACACACACACACACACACACACACACACACACACACACACACACACACACACACACACACACACACACACACACACACACACACACACACACGCACACACACACACACACACACACACGCACACATGCGTCGCATACGCACACATACACACACACTAAATGTGGGAGCTACAGTGAATGAAACCCGTCAGAGCAACTTTCGGGTAATTGAATGATTATGTGAGTGTGTGCATGTGCTTGTATAGTGAACAGATAAGGTAATTGAATGTTAGAGAAACATTGTGTGTGCATGGGGGTACAGTATGTGAGCCTTTATAAAGAAAAGACAGAGGTAATCTTTATAAGTGCTGCAACACTTCTAAACCTTTTAAAGTCTTGTCTGCAGGAGATTTGTGTGTGTGTTTGCTTTAGAAAGAATATGTCAGCCTTTGACACCTCTGAAAGGCCTTTTTGAAGAGGCTTTACATCATTGGCAATCACAAGGAGACAGGAAATACACTAATAGCATATTTTGAAATGTGTTTCTCAAAGTTAAACTTAAAAAAGAGTAATTTGACAATTTACAAAACTGCAATGTCCATGTTTTGTCTCCTTGATGATATGCCCCCACAAATTGTTTGTACAGTAGGCTATATGTACGAAGTCTGGTTAAGAAAAAGGCAGTAAATTGATGAGCAGAAGTGCCTCATATTTGGTTTTAATGCCATTTTACAAATTGTGTGTCATTACAATTTCAGAAAATACAATGTTTGTATGTTCCTTCAAAATGTCAGGTGTTTTTACATGATAAAGTCTCAAGAAAAGTGATCAATATCTGCCAACAATACTTCAATAAAACAAACCCATTAGACAGCGGATTCTTGATTTATATTTATGTTCACCAAAAGGACAAAGCAGACTGACAAATACAGTACATTTTGGTAAATTTCCACTTTCAGCATGTACTTAGATTTATTTCTTATTGGATATGATAGCAGACAGACAGAAAGCAGGGAGAGAGAGAGTGGAATGCCATTCGGAAAATGACCAAGCAGGAATTGAACCCAGGTCTCCCATGTATGCGGTATGCACTCTACAAGGTGAGCCACCACAACACTTTCAGCATTTTCAACATTCTCACTAAGGTGTTTTTGAATCAATAATGTTGATGCACCCTCCCATCTATCCATGTTCTATCATTTGGGGAATATTATACTAGGCGTTCCCTGGCCAGTTCCTCCAGCATGTTTTGGGTCTTCCTCCTGGTAGGACATGCCCAGGGAGGTGTCCTCATTAGCTGGCTCCTCTCGATGTGGAGGAGCAGCGGCTCTACACTGAGCTCTGCCTGGGTGACCAAGTTTCACACCCCATCTCTAAGGCAGCTCCTAGTCACCCTGGGGAAATAACTAATTACTTCTGCCATCTGGGATCTTGTCCTTGTTCATGTCCCAGAGCTCATGACATCAGCCACAGCCATGATTTGAATTCACTCAAAGTATTTGAAATTAGATTACAATGCACATGATTAACGGTAAGCATTAAAACATCTTTGTGCAGCTCATAAAAAACTGACCACATACTTTTTGACACAAACAACACGGCGCCAGATTTACTTGTTATTGCAGTTGTTAACAAGTTATTAACATTTTAATTGTGTTTACTCCATTTTCTCAGAGGACGCTATGTGGAGAATAAAAGAAGATCCTTGTGTCCCAAATAATGTCTCACCATCTGGGAATGTATTTTTAGATTGTGTTTTGACACATCCGGCTGAGAGGAGATTTTCTCACAGGGGACTCTCAACTTTGATTTTAAAACTAACATTTGAATTGAGAACGACTGAGCAAGTGCCGAGTAAAATGACTCCAGACATTGCGCACATTATCAACACTGTGATTTATCTTTGTAGTATAAACAGATCAATAGGGTAAACAGATCAATGCCTGATATAGACCAAGCCTTAAATTTCAGCGCTTGTAATTATTTGCTATTGCAATATTTGAGAGCAGTGGTAAGAGAGAGAAAAATAGCAGATATACAATATAAACCAAATCATTGTCCCTTAAGCAGTAAATGTTCTGTACCATATGCACATATGCATCCTAAGTGTAAGTTGGATGGGACAGGCATCTTAACAAAGATAATGATAACATTACAGTGCTCATACAGTTAGGTCCATAAATATTGGGACATCGACACAATTCTAATCTTTTTGGCTCTATACACCACCACAATGGATTTGAAATGAAACAAACAAGGTGTGCTTTAACTGCAGACTTTTTTAAATTGAGGGTATTTACATCCAAATCAGGTGAACGTTGTAGGAATTACAACAGTTTATAATGTGCCTCCCACTTTTTAAGGGACCAAAGGTAATGGGACAATTGGCAGCTCAGCTGTTACATGGCCAAGTGTGTGTTTTTTTTACTCATTATCCCAATAACAAGGAGCAGATAAAAGGTTCAGAGTTCATTTCAAGTGTGCTATTTGGAAACTGTTGCTGTCAACTCTCAATATGAGATCCAAAAGTTACCCTGGCAGAATTTGTGATTTTTCAGAGAAAATGAATTATAACACCAAAACTTTTCTTTCACTCATAGTTAGTGGTTGGGTGAAGCTATTTATTGTCAAACAATTGTGTTTACTCTTTTTAAATCATAATGACCTAAATGACCCTGATAAAAAGTTTGCATACTCCAGTTCTTAATACCGTGTACTGCCTCTTTTAACATTAATGTCAGCTTGAAGGTCGACTTGGCCTTGTGCTTTGGATTGTTGTCATGTTGGAACGTACAAGTACGTCCCATGCGCAGCTTCTGATGAGTGCAAACTTTCCTCAAGTATTTTCTGATAACATGCTGCATTCATCTTTTCCTGTGCCTTTGTAGCTCACACATCCCCAAAGCATCAGAGATCCACCTCCATGTTTCACAGTAGGAATGGTGTACCTTTCATCATAGGCCTTAGTGACCCTTCTTCCAAATGTAAAATTTATCGTTGTGGCCAAAAAGTTACATTTTGGTCTAATCACTGCAAATGACTTTGTTGGAGACTTTGTTCCAGAAGTTTTGAGGCTTGTCTCTGTGCTGTTTGGCATAATGTAAGCGGGATGCTTTGTGGCATTTGCGTAGTAATTGCTTTCTTGATCATGTAGCCCATTTTTCTTTAAGTGCCTCCTTATTGTGCATCTTGAAACAGCATTTTTTTCAGCGAGTCCTGTCTTTCAGCTGAAGTTATTTGTGGGTTTTTCTTTGGATCCCCAACAATTTTCCTGGTCTACCTGACCTTTTAATTTTTCACTTCTTATTAGATTTGGAACACTGCTGATTGGTATTATCAAATCCTTGGATATCTTTTTATATTCCTGTCCTGTTTTATACAGTCCAATTACCTTTTCCCACAGATCCTTTGACAATTCTTTTGCTTTCCCCATGACTCAGAATACAAAAACGTCAGTGCAGCACTGGATGAAAGATGCAAGGGTCTGTCAGGAGCCCAGAAACACACTGACCTTTTAAACACACACACTGATTACAAGCAAACAGATCACAGGTGAGGATGGTTACCTTTAGTAGCCATTCAAACCTGTTTGTGTCAACTTCTGTGCATGTTATCAGGCCAAAATCACCATGATCAGGGTCATTTGGGTAGTTTCTGTTGTCATTATGATTTAAAAAGAGTAAACACAGTTGTTTGATAATAAATAGCTTTACTCAACCACTAACTTTGAGTGAAAAAAAGTTTTTTGAGTTATTATTCATATTCTCTGAAAAATGGTAAAGAAATCACAAGTTCTGAGCTTTATCAGTGCCACTTTGTCATCAATGTGGCGTTGATCACAATGCCTCTACTGCCCTGGTATACACATTATAGCATTTCCAAACGCTGGGCATATCCATGAAAAATTTATTTTTGTATAAAAAATGGGTTTAATTTTTATGCTGTGGAATTTTCCTCTTTATTACCTTCAAAGCATTAAAAGAGCAGTCTTCTTTAAAATATATTTAAATCTGTGTTTGCCCTTTTATTTTTATCCAGGTTCTGGCTTTAATAATGTGCCATCATCCAACCTGTTCAACAAGCACAGTCTGTGTGTATCTGTTTGATACAGGTCACAGAGTATCAACAATGGAGAGAGATGAGTTCTGCATGAACGCTTCACCGCCTCAGCCTCTCTTTTCACACATTCATCCATCCATCTTTCACATCCCTCCCAACACTGTCTTTCCATCCATTATATTTCATTCAATAACAATATGACGGTAAATTTCTTCGTCTTTTAGTATTGTTGTCGTCAGAATACATATTTGGCAATTGGTCAAAAAGGAGTTTGAGCTTATTAACTGTGGAGGCCCGAGTAATGAATAAATGGAAAAAGTAAGGGGTCCAAGGCCTTTGAGCAATCACCTATAGAGATACTGCAGAAAAAGATACTAGCATAGTAACAAACTTAGCTGGAGACACAGAACAGGGCAAGGCCTGGTTTACTGAAGCTGTTTCAAATAGAGAGGGAAAGTTTAAGAGAATTTATGCCTCCATTTCTCCTCTCAAAGGAAAGTCCATTGATACTGGGCATGTACTGTATGTGATATTTACATTTGGGTGATAATGATTAAAACACTAGAATAGATACAGCCTTCCTCGCTTCTTTGTGGTGTTATTCTTGGTATTGTAGGCTACAAGCAAGAAAAGCTAAGTACATCAAAACATATGCTATTTTGTTAATCCTTTAATGGTTCTCAGAAATCAGTAGAATCCTTTCACTGACACAGAAACCTCAGCTGATCAGAAGTCTCCAATATAAATTATATACAATTCTGACATGCTCAAATAGCTCAAATAGAAACTGTTTCTGAAGAAATGCTTTTTTTCCCTTTTTTTTTTTGTTTTACTAAAATCCTTCTGATTTTGATAATACTGGGCTCCAGACTAACTTTTTTCATCAGCGTACTGAAAGCCAGTTCCAACTGTCCTAAAAGGGAATATCAACTGTCCCATATTTATTTAAAAAAACGGGCTAATGTTTGTCCATTTATATAAATAAACTTAAACTTAAATAATATCTAATGTGTTTACATACAATTTAATTTGCTTATTTGGGTTGTTTTTTTTATAGATATATAAAATGTAGGTACTTTGAACAAGTGAATATCAACCAAGTTTACTTAAAATCTCCAATAAATCTGCCTCTGATAGATTTAGATGTGGTTAATTATTTTGTGTTCAATAATTAGTTGAGACCTAAAACCTCTTTGAATCAAACCCAATATTAAACACTGGTCTTATGTGTTTCCCTGAAGCAGTAGAACTTTATCAAAACAACTCTCATTTGTTTAACTATTACCTTTTTATGCATTTTTACCTTTTATTTAATAGCGATAAGCAAGAATGTATTAACAGTAATAATTAATGTGAGGACTAGAAGTACTTTACAAAGGACTAGATTTGGTCCACGGACCTTAAGTTGGACACCTCTGGTCTTTACTCTCAGTGGCTGCAGCAGAGACACACAGAAGGCAGCACATGATCCTGAACATTATTACAAGGGCCTCAAACAGGTGAACACTTAGTTTAAGACAGGTCTGACTATGTTATGAAATAACTTATAGCTCAGAGATGGTTCAGGCTCGGGACAACAGCAGCCTACATTTAAAAAACAGCCTCTTTGCTAACACATATTACTGCTCACATTCTCTCCACTGGTGATGGGACATTTACAGTACTTTTTGTCATTTTGGAGATTGTAAAGCTCTGCCTCAGACACACACTTGTTTTTCGTTTTGCGCTTGTTAAGTCCACGCGGACCCGACTCGGCCTGGTACCGGTCTGTGCAGTAACTAATACACAGACGGTGAGCAATTTAAATAACTATTTCCATTGTGCATATATTGTTTAAAATTGTGCTAATATTGTGCACATTCACCTCCTGAACTGAATGTGACAAGTCGGAGGTGTGTGTTTCACCCTGAGGCCATTCTGAGGCTGGATTGAAAGCTGTGGGGGGCCGGATGTGGCCCCTGAGCCGCCGGTTGATTATCACTGTTGTAGAGGGATCTGATTCTGCGCCCTCTACTGGCTAAAGGTTATGCAGTGCCATGTCAACTATAGAGCTTGTTTGTTTCCATTTAATGTACTATCAAATAGTGAACAACTCTAAACTGAATTATATTTATTTCCCAATTTATTTTACATGGCGCCTAACCCAGCTGCTTTAGGCACAAGGCAGGATACAATTGCTATTGGAAGACAAACTTTAAAATCAACAAATACCAATTCACTTTGGCCGGTTGGAGGACGTGTAAGCGCCTGAAAGAACCCGCAGTGGTACAAAGGGACATGAGGGGGGGCAGAGTCCATCCTGGTGGGGGATCGATCCCACGACCTTCTCTCTGTGAGGCAACCTCTGCTTAATGATTTCTTGTGTGCTAACAAATATGCAATCAGAAATACAAAATGAAGTTGTCACACACAAAAAAAGCATAATTAAATTTAAAAAGCTCTAACAATGTTTCTTTTACGCCAGAGCTTTTCCATTTCTCACACCTACACCAACAACTTCCACCTCTTCGCCACTCTGTTTGTATATTTGTTCGCTTTGCTCTGCTGCGTCCTCTCTTTCACCTAATCTGTAGTTTAAATAAGACACACACATGCTGCTGCACAGCCAGGTGCACACACAGAGACGTGCAGCAAAGCGTATCGTACAGACACAGGCACACTGGCACAGGACCGAGTCAGACTACAATACAAATACTCGAACACAATTAGACTTTGTGACCACTGGAGGGTAGTAGAGGGCTTTAGCTCAACGATATTCTCATTTAAGTTACAGCACACAACATACACTGGCTCTCAGGGTATTTTAGATTTTACTGGTTACCCGTCACATTATAGAGTATGTTAGGAGGTAGAGGTCTTTCAGGAAGAGCCAGATATTTGAAATCCAGACACTAGGTTAAAATTCACTGTACTCTAAAATGTCTTTTTAAGATATAAATCTGTGATGTTTTCTTAGAGTGTGTTTTTATGCATTTATTTAGACATTTTTATAGGCTCATTTTATGTGTTATTGTTAAACAATAATGAAGACCTAATATTGATGTAAGTGATTTATAGTTTATACATTTTAGGTTACCATAACCTTTCAAATGACCATTTTTAATCTATTACTATTTCCAGAGATTGTACCCACAAAACATCTAATTGTAACCTAACCTAATCCTGGTCCTTTCCATAACCCCAAATTTTGACCAAAACCAAAATCATGGTTTAGGTAAAATAATTTTGTTTGTTTTGTTTCCAAACTAAAGCCAGCCATGTGTTGAAAAGTCCCACTCTATGAAGGCATTTTACAGCAAAGGCCTCAAGAAATGGCTCTCACTCTCCATGTGACCGATCACAAGCTCTTTTCAAGCTCAGGCTACTGTAAATGTATATGAAAGACTCAGGCATTGTTTGGCTGTGAAATTTAGTCCCAGAGTCAAAACATGATGTGAGTTGAAAGCATGAGGATTTTTTTTATTTAGTTCAGCAGGCTCTTTTTCAAGTGTGGTCACATGGAGGCTGGCTTTACAGAGGCCTTCCATAAGCAAAACAGGTCAATTTGTTAAAGATTATTTCACGCTACTGGATTTTGCTTTAGAAAAGTGTACAGCTGAATGTAATAGGAATGACACTGAAGGGTTACACTCAGGAGGTTTGAGCAGCAGGCTCGATGTGACTCACTGTGGAAAGTATACATTGTACACACACTCAGCCCTCTAAATCTTGATCAAGACAGAAAGCTCCACTCTTTGATCCTATGGCAAACACAAAGCAGGGGGCTTGATTTACTTTAATCTCAACAGTAGTGTGTCTGCATTGGCTGCTGTTTCAGTCTGCTGCAGTGAATCTAATGTCCTCGAACTAGTTCAAATATTTGAAGTCAGAGTGACATTTACCCCGTCCGAGCTGGTACAAACTTCAATCATGAGTGATCGGACCAGCGCTAATGCCAGGTTTGAACATGCTCAGTGCCAAATGAATGTGTCCATAGATACAATGGGCCAATTGTAACCCAATCTCGGCATGGTTTCTTTCAGGTTGTGCAACTGAGTTTAATTTTTCTGCTTTTTATGCAAAAAACTACACTGGCTTAAAGCGCTTTTCAGATCATTTACTTAATGTCTGTCTGATCCAAGAGTACAAGAGTACAGGAGAGACAAGAGAGGTATACACAGTTAAACCTATGTCCAGATGCGTTTTTTTGGGGAAACCTCTTTCTTTTATGCTGGGAGAGAGAGAGATAGTTTAGCTGTGTGTATAGGTCATCAGTAAATCCATTTATTTGTTCTACCTAATTAGTACTGCAAAATCCACTGTGAAACAAGACAAAGCACAATTTTCTGTGTAATGTTTTCTCTCTCATGACTCTCTCTGATGTTAAAACACTATATTATTGACCCCAGACGTCACAGATGTAAGACGTCTCTCAATGGAAGCCAGGATGCATACTTTCCCACCTTCCCACAGATACGAAGACATCAGGATTCATGAGACACATACCACCTCCAAACGCGTCCATAGATCCAAACTGTCAGGACACATTCTGGAGCCATCTTGGATTAGGCCACATTGGATCTGATTAGATCTGCCCAGAATGTAGTGCCAGGTCTGAATGTGGTCTCTGTGGGAGTGTGAATATCTCCTGGATTGTACTATTGGTTTCTACACTACTAATGTCATTTTCAGGCATTAAGCTACATGTGTATTCTGTATATTCTACATCAATTTGTTTAATGAGGCTGTGTTAATTTAAAAAAATGCACCTCAAAATACAACTTCTGTTAAAGTTTTGAAATGTCACCCACAGAATGCTTTTGCTTTTTTTAGCTGTTTTGGCTCTGCGTTGTTCTTAAATCCAGCAAGCTGCTATTTGCTCTGTCTCGGTCCAAGGCCAGATCACTATTTACATTTTCAGAAAGAGCACACATTAGTCCAGCCAATTTTATTATTCATCACAATCTTATTATTCAATCTTTAAGCATCCAATCAGAAAGCACATCACAGTCGTTCCTGTTTTAATAATTGTCTTGCTTGGACAATAAGACAAACAGCGCATACAGAATTTATGTAAATTCCAAAAGGCCTGGAGGGACCAGTGCTACACGGCAAAAAATGAAAAATTGTAATGAAGTTTCCGTAACAGAGTATCTGATCCTGCTGGGATTTAAAGCTCATCCGTGGGTAAGTTCTTGTTAGCATTTTCCTTTTGCAATGTCTGCTGTAATATGATAGTGATAGTGGATAAATACAAGGAAGGCAGGAGAGAGAAAGAGGCATTCATTACCAGACTCAAGCTGTGGCAGGCACATTTAGAGGTACAGGTTGTAAATGGAATATTTAGAAGATGTAAAATATATGGTTCTGATATTAGAGTTTAATTGTCGCTGAAAGAATATAAGACTTACGTAATAACATAAGAATTACACAACCCTCTTTTTTATAGTGCCCTGTACCCTACCTGCATAGAATAGCAATTATGTATTACTTTTGACATATGAAATACCCCCCCCTCCCCCCCATCTACAGTAAATGGGGCATTGTCAAGCAAAGAGGGAATATTGGTGGGCCAAGAAATAAATATACCAATATGAGACTAAAATGTGGCTATTTATTACTGATAACCACTGAAACTGTTTTGATTCATGATGCAGTGATGAAGTGGTAGAGCGGTCGTCCTATAACCGGAAGTTTTTAGGTGTTAAGTGAAATCAAAACTTAACCGCCACATCAATAATTTGCATATATCAAAGTTAATCAACATGGCACATACTTTTTTCATCCCTATGTTGTCACCCAAGGTTGCCTCCCAAAACAGTGGTGGGGCAGGACTCATTACACAAGCCCTGTACATACGCATATTGCTGTAGGCTCTGTTCCTCACAGTCCAGTTGTAATTTTCTGTGTGTGTGTGTGCCTGTGTGGTGTCTGAGTGTTGCTAAGGGCCCCTTATGCTGAAGTGCTAATGGACATAGGTGTGATTAACATTCACCCACATGGGCTGACAGTGTGAGCTGCTCTGTGTGTGTTGTAAACTGCCAGCATACAGAGCATCTTCCCTTTTACAAAAGTCCTAGACCTGATGCTAATGTTTCAAAGCTAAACATCTAGGAACAAACCTAGTCAACCAAACTATATACTGTAAATGGATAATACATCATTACAATTTGAGTATAAAATGACCAGTGTAAACTCTAACTGATGGACACAGCTAATATGTTATCTTTGTATCTTTCACATGCCATTTCCCTCTGTCACTAGTTAACTGTTACATTTTTTTATATAAATATTTGTTTATGTTTTATTTAACAGTCGTTATTGGGCCTTTCCTGGTATTTGAACAATAATCAAGTCAACATGAATAAGAGCACACATGGACTGGTACAGGTAACTGGCCGGTCCAAACCAACTAAAAATGACACTAATACATATGTTACTTAATCGTGTTTTCTCAGTGTGATGTGCACCTATACTGAAGTGTACTTTAGGTGAACTAGATGGATTACTTTGATAATTGCACTGCACCGGAATACATTTTAAAAGTTACCACCACAACCCACATCACATCAATCTAAAACACCCAAGGCTCCAAACTCATTAAGCCCTGGGAAAGTTCTCTCATCGAAGCAGAAAGACATGCGGAGGAGACATAAAACAGTCGGGTAAACACAACTTTGAATCTCTCTGGCTGCATAACTAACTGTCAGTCGCTCTCCATCATCATAACTGCTTACTAATTCACCCAATTTTTCCCCCTCACTCCCAGTAGTAATGTGCAACTCGCGAGTGATTAGTTCATTTGCAACTAATCTCTTTTGCGAATGGGATCATTAGGAGTATTGTGAGTGATGTCATGTTATGTGAGTGCCACTAGATGCCAGAGTGTGTTGAATGTCTGCAACAATTTAGGCATTAGGCTGCATTTGATGACTCCAATGGCTGTTTGGCCAATGATTCGTTTGTCTTTTATTTATTGGCGCTAACAGCAGAAGCCTCAATCCAGTCATGTGGCAAGCTCAAGTAAATAACTGTAAATAAAGCATCATTCCTATAAAACACATTTGTTAGATAAATTAAACATGCTTATTAAAAGCCACTTTAAGAGTAGACTGTGCGATCAGTGATTCTTTAACAAAAATAAGTAAAAATAATCTTTTCTGTCTATCCACCAATCATACAGCTAATGTCCCACAGAGTGGCAACATAAATCCAATCAGAGTGTGTGATCTGTCAGTCACTGAGCTGTGACCCCGTGCTGACAGGTAGGAAAGTAAAACACACATACACATTGAAGAGAACTGATCAACAGCAGTCATTAGATGTACAACTTTGTTTTTCTTTGTAGACATTTTTACCAAGTTAAGTTAATGATAATTTGGTGCAAAACAGAGATATTGATATCATTTTAAATGGCGTCCATATTTCACATCTTGGAGTAAAAGCCGACATTTCTGTAATGAGATAAGAAATGAATTTACTTGATTTATTTTGAAGTAGCTTGAAGCATTAAGTTTCTAGATGAGTTTGGTGGAAATGCAAAATGAAGTCGGAGCTACAGTCATCTAACATGGACAATTAGTAAAGTCCTGAAATTGTTTGCTGACTGTAAAGAAGGTACATTTTCATTAACGTGATGTTTTAGCTTTAATTCCCAGACATTATGCATTTTTAACTGCACAACTGAAAAATCCCGTTACCTAACTGGAAACCTAACATTTCTGTAGACCAATATGATAAGCCATATAAAAGCAGATGATTTGCTTCTGCTTTGAAATCATTATTATTGAAGCCACCATGTTGCTCCTTTGAACTATTATACCTCCAAAGTGTTTTTTAAAACCACCCTGCGTGACCTTTAGCCAGCAGAGGGTGCAGATCCCTCTCTGTGCAACTGCAGCTACACAATCTTTGTTGAGACGTTTAAGATGGCAAGTTTGGAAAAAAGAACATGTCTTCTGAAGCGGTGGGTCATTTTAGTTATGCAGGGTGGCATTAAAGACAAAATGTTCACTTGCAGCAGAGAGTAACACAGAGACAGCCGCCACGGTAAAAGTGGAGATAATTATATGGCTGATAAACCTTCAAATCTCTGTCTCATAATGAGGAGAAACTAGCCTGGTCAGCCTGTGGAGTGAATGGTTTTGTGTTTTTGACCAAATATAGACATTTTCATTGTTACAAAAGTACTTTTTACAATAACTCTCGTAACAAGCACTTTCACTATCACCAGGTATGTCAAAATAATTACCATCCTCCCTTTCAGTGATGTATTCTGCTTCCTTATCTTGCATGTGCCATTAAGCACAGAGATTTGGAGTCAGAGGCATTTGCTCACAGTGGCACATTTGATTTGAACACTACAAATTTGATTTGTTTGGAGTAGACTGCCAGCTTCACTGTTTTATGAAGCAATTCCTCTCTCTGTCACTCTCATTCAGCACTCTCAGACAATTTAAAGTGACTCTGCTATTGTTTTAATCCTTTACTTGGACAGTGAGCCTCATAAATACCCATAAACAGGAAATAGAAAAGCATTGTTTGCTTCATATTCTTTGATGGGAAATCCATGGCCCTATTTAAATGAGTGAACAATAAATAAGACTATAGTGCGGCCAATCTAAGCGTTTTGCAGGTGGCCTGAGAGTATACTGTAGCACCTGCCAAAACGAGAATAAGAATGTTACATGGAAATAAGTGAAAAGAAGAAGTTGGTTATAATAATTGTTATATTTATATAGCGCCTTTCCAGAGCTCAAGGACGCTTTACATATCAATTATTCATTCACTCCACAGTCACACACTGGTGGTAGTAAGCTACATCTGTAGCCACAGCTGCCCTGGGGCAGACTGACAGAGACGTGGCAGCCATTCCGCGCCTACGGACTCTCCGACCAACACCTTCAACATTCTTACACATTCATACGAGGCAAGGTGGGTTAAGTGTCTTGCCCAAGGACACAACGACAGTATGAACTGTGGGGAGAGCGGGAATCGATCCTACTACCTTCCGGTTGAAGGACGGCCGCTCTACCACTGAGCTACTGCCGCCCCTGGTTAGTTCTCATTTGTCAAAAAATATGCTCAATTCTTGAATTTGAAAGCTAATGCAGAACTAAATGAATGCAAAAATGTTTAGCAGATTTTATATATACAGTAGTATGGTGTGCAAGGCGGCTCACACTTAAAAATGATGGATCAGAAACAAGAAGTGAGAGAAAGAAAGAGGGACGAAGATTCTATCAAAATGCATGAGGCTCCCGGTCTGATGCTGCCCTGCAATCTGACAGCCTCACAGCGATCTCTGCAATCACTCACTTCAGCGACTAAGACGGAAGTGTGTTTCTGATGCATGTTTGTAAGCAGCACAGTGTGTATGTGTGTAGCCGAGCTGGAAGGCTTGTTCCCTTTCAGTGGTTTGTCATTATGTCAACACATAACGGTAGATGCAAAACCAAATCAATGGTGAAGTCACGACACTGATTTACCATCTGCTGCCACTCCCCCTCCTCTTCCTCAAAAAACAGTATCACTTTAACTCTAACAAAATGATGCACATTTATAGGGTGCCATGCTGCATTTCCCTTTTAGGAAGTGTGCCATTTATTAAAGTTTTGAAAACCAAATGAATTACAAATTAAGAAAAAATAGGGCATCAACATAAGAGAACAAATTATTATGGTCACTTTTAGTTTTAATATCCACATTCAAACACTGTGCATGAAGTAGACCCAACACAACAGAGGTTCAACTTGAATTTCAGTATGTCTATATCTATCAACTATGCTGTAGTAAACTCACTGACAAAACAATTTAAGTCTCCCAATTTGCATACAGAATCATCAAACATGATTTTTAAATATTTTGTTGATAGATATACTAGACTAGACTATACATATGGTGACATGATGGGGAGGTGGTTAGCACTGTCGACTCCTGGTCTGGCAAAACATGCTGGGCGCCCCCTCGTGGTGGCTGCTGACAGTAAATTTCCTCATGGGGATAATGAAGTGAGTATCAGATCAAATGGCACTGTTCACACACTGCCTAAGCACTTTTCAGGCCTTAATAACAACATTAATGCAAGTATTTTTTAAAGATTTGAATGTCCCAAAGGATCTCTCTTACAATCACGAATGACCTGTAATGAAGTTAATGTTACATGGCTCTATATGTGTCTAATTGTGCAATTTTATGTGTTGGGAATTTAAAATAAAATATTCAGCACTTTGTTATGTTCATCACAAAAGCACAAGACGCTCATAACTCAATTGCAGAGATGAAGTTGCCCTCTCTTACTATTCAGTTCAAAAACACTCTGCCATCCTCTGTTTACCATTTCATTCTTCCAAACATCATTTTCAGTGTGCTTTGGTTTTCTTTGGTTGATAAACAGTTATGTTCCTGATGTGTCTAACACAAGCCTCTCCCATGGAACCTCTTAAATGGTCCTCATGTAAGGGCGCCACCAAACGGCGATTTTACAGTAAAATACAGCGATATACCACCAGAAGGCAGGCTCCAAAAGCGGAAATATAAGGAGAAATCCAATGGCGACTTTACAAGTATAAAACTCATGTTTACAGCCTGGTACAAAAGTTGGCTCCGGTCTCTAGAGCTAAGTTTTTACTACGTGACAACTCCGGGGGGGGGTTATGCTTTCTAAAAACTATTGTTTTACTATGGAGTAAAAGCGGAAAAGTCAATTTATTGCCCTGTCATAATGACAACATCGGTGAATAGGGGACCAATGAGCGGATAACATCCACTTTATAAACAAACTATGGTCTAACACCCACTTCTCAGTTTTTCCAAATTCTATTTTCCCTGCAGGCGCATGTTAAAACCCTTGCACTTTTTTAGATGCACATTTAATGACAATTTCCTCAAACACTTGAGGTATTTCCATTTTACTTTGATGCAGATTTGTCTGAAGCATATTTCAAAATGGAATAATGTCCCCTGCTGGGTTTGATAATTACACTTCGGTGTCTAGGCAGCAGCAGCACTGATTAACAACCGACTTCTTTACATTAGGACTTATGTGAAATGACTGTATTTCTAAGCTGAAGTTACAAAACAGTGTACAAACCATAGATTGTATAAATATGGATGATATCTGCCCATTGGTCCCCATTCACCAATATTGTCATTACGAATGGGCAAAAAAATGGCCGTTACATCCGGGCTTTTTCCATAGTAAATCAATAGTTTTTAGATAGCATAAACAAACATATTAATCAAAAATTCACCCCCCCCAGAGTTGTCATGTAGTAAAAACTTAGCTCTAGAGACCGGAGCCATCTTTTGTACCAGGCTGTAAACATGATTTTTACACTTGTAAAGTCACCATTGGGTTTCTCCTTATATTTCCGCTTTGAGCCTGCCTCTGGTGGACGGAGGTATATCGCTGTATTTCGCCGTAAAATCACCGTATGGCGGCGCCCTTACACGAGGACCATTTTAGAGGTTCCATGGGAGAGGCTTGGTACAAACCAGTTCAGTGAAACAAACTGAGTAAAATGTTAGTCTTGTGGTGAGTATTTAGGTCAGAGGTGTCCAAACCTTTTGCAAAAAGGCCAAATGTCTCTTCTAATTTTATTCTCATTCCACAAGTACAGGTTTTTAGCAAGATATAAACTGTTTTTAATTGGATTTGAATCGTTGTAGATGGATTTGTACAGGTTTTATTTCTGAAGCTGAGGGCCACACAAACCACCTTGTGCGGTGATTGGCCCGTAGCCCTGACTTTGTACATGTCTGGTTTAGGCCCAGCAGCCTCTGTCCAATTGCTCTCAGTGATACAAATCTTAGGTAGTGTCATTAAAATAAACCAAATCTCCTAACTTAATAAGTGACAATGATGATTGCTGATTGAACGATATTATAAAAAATCAAATAAAACTAACAACACTAGATGTGTAGATGTGAAGACTTGAATATTGGTCAAATCACATCAATAGATAGAATATGTGTTTGTCTGGAAAGTTCGCTTATCATCACAGAACACCAACGACCCCTGAGCATCTCACAAATGATTTCAGATAAATCACCTGCTATGGATTTTGATGATTATGCAGCTTCATTTATGGCCTCCCAACACTAGTTCTCCAAACAATCTAAAACAAGGCAATAACCTGTCATTTATAGTCTCGCAATCAGCAACAATCACAACCACCAGACGTCATAACATCCAACAACCAAACACCATCTTCAGCCGGAAATTCATCTCCCAAGAAGAACAAATTGCACAGCAGCCTCTGTCAGGATGAACAACACACTGGTAACAACATTTATCAACTATTTCTAATTCCTATGGCAAACCCCTTATTTAAGGACACTAAAGGGGCAGTGTTAATGAGTTATGTTAATACGTTTGTGAGATATGTGCACATTTGATGGGTTTTAGCCATTTGTGGTTTCAACTGTGCCAGTCATTTTCAGAATGACCTTTAGGAATGGCATTGATTGTTTAAGGAGAATAAAATAAATTTTGGCAAAAGTCAGCAATTAAAGTATTGACTGATTCCCTGGATTCAATGTTACCTAAACTTTAGGTTATGAAGCAAACCTGATTGTACTTCAAAAGTTTAATAAATCAGAGGACATTGAAGTGCTCGTGTCAAAATAAATTGTGACTAAACACTGGTATTTTTTTGTTGCATTTTTTTTACATTGTTTGTTTTTACAAAGCTAGGCTCCTGAAATTGTCTTTAAATGATTGCAGTGGCCACATGTGTTTGTATCTTGTCTTACAGGCATTGCTTTGAGGCAAGAAAAAGTGGAGTGCAAGGGAGGTGCCAAACAGTGACATGGTCTTTTGTGTAAAACCTGAGACCAAAAGTACAACAGAAGTAGTGTCTCATTCCATCTTCACTGCATTTAGATTGCCTCATTTGCACAGGAAATGAAGCAGCATCTTATTCCTATGTAGTACTGCATATGTTGAGTTTATAGTGCCATGTTGAACTATTACCGGATGTTGATTGTGTATGGCCTGTAATGTGTTTGTGGGCCGCGTCGTTCTGTGTTTAGTTAGTGGATCTCTATTTTGCATAACAACAAAGACAAAAACAATTAAAAGAAAAAAAAAATATTTAAAAACAAATGCCATGTTAAACAGATCAGCCAATCAGAAAATGCCTACTCTTCGAATGCATTTAATTTTCTCCTAAAACACTGACCTTCTATTACTGTATCTCTATGGTAACCAGTCAAACAGGCCAGTGAGATAGCATGTCACTTGAAAAACAAATTTTTTTAAATGTAATTTTTTTTTTCTGACTATGGTTTAACTTAATGAGCAAAAGGAGAAAATAGTCAACATGCTAAGAGACCTGCTGGGTGAACCAGTGTTATCAGTAATTAAACCAGTAACCTTTTTAAGTGCTACCATGAGAGGCTTTGTCTTTTGAAGGAGGCCTGACTGATCAGTGAACAATCAATACAAGGCTCAACCAGATGTGTCATCCACACTAAATGAACATGTGGGGGGGTGTACACATATTTGTGTATGTGTACATACACAAATAAAATGATAAAATATAGCACATAAATTTGAAGGATGACAAAACTTTGTGAATATGACATTTTTATTCCTTTTTGAATTATTACAAAAAGGTTTTATAAGCCAGACCAAAACAGCATTGTTGTGGATGTGCATGATGCCGAATGTGATGATTTTTGTTCAGTTTTTTATCCATGGATGAAGAGTTTAGGGTAAAAATAGTTTGTGCTTGCTCATGGGCACTGTGGATGAGTGAAGGAACATAGAACAATACTGAGTTGTTGCTCTTTCACTGGTGAACAATCCCTTCTAGGAACACTATCTGACCGCAAATTATTTAGCCACAAAGCACTAGACTAGGATTAGTATCTAGTGTCTAACAAATGAGCAGTCAAATACAACACCTGGAGTGATGACCTAAATTGCATTTTGTATCTGGGATTTATGACTACTGTCCTATAATATTAACATTGTTTTATAGTTTATTGCAATTATAAAAATTGTATTTCATTTACATCATTGTGATTTACGTTTATTGCTAGTATTTTATTACTCGCAAATGTGACGTTACACTTGTGCCTTGTTAGTCAGTCACCTGTTACAAAAACAGCAAAGACGTATTTACAGTATGCATGCAAACTAATGCTTCTCTCAATCTCAGAAAGGCATAAGGGCAACAACACAAACCAGGAAAAGCCTTCTATGAACAAAATTCATTTGCATACAATAAATAAATTACATCTCTTGGTTGCTTAGAAAACAAAATAGGAAAATATTGACCAGAATGTGTAAATTACACACACCGCCATCAAATCCATCCCACAGAGATCTCTGTGTATTTTCTCTGTGTACACTCTCTGCGTGTGCATGGCTACCACAGTGTGATTTTATTAAGCAGCTAACACACAGGACTTAGAGCCCATTCCTGCTGTGGTTATTAATATGGACAACACACAGCCCTCAAGCTCTTGTTGTTTGCGTACTGACATGCACATGCCGCCATCAACCAATGAGCTGGGCTTTGAAGCAAGGGAAGCACACACATTGGAACTGTCTCCCTGTTTGACTTTCACTCAGTGTGACAGTATTAGCAGTCTGAGACACCCGCCGCTAATGTTATGAGTGGTCCTTACTGTGTCATATACAACTCGACATGATGCTGCCTCTTAAGCCCCTCTCACACAGAAGAGCTTCATATCCCTGCCACTTGTGACCTGCCATCTTGACGTGGACACTTAAAACAACGAGTGGCTGCAGAGAAGAGGCCCACCAGACAGACAATCACATGATGAAGAAGATGGTCATGTTTTTAAAATACTGAAGGATGAGAGACAATTAATGTCAAGACTCGACGAATCACTTCATGTGATATCCTATTGGTTTACCAGCATTCTCATTTCCAAGGTGATATTATAGCTTTATTTTGTCATTAGCCCATCTTGTGCTCTTGTTATGCTGAAGACACCTTATCATTTAATGGATCAAGTAAAATTATAATCACTATCACTCATCGACCTATAGTCCTGGAGCCAAAAGATGCCAGAAATCTACTTCCTGGTTTCTGTTGCTCTATTACATCTTGTACAGGGTTCTCCATTTCCTTAGTACAGCATCCCCCCTACAATTCATGCAATGCTCCACTGTCTCATTTAGATTCTTCAGTCTGATGCACTATGAAGGGTCTAATCAATATCTAAAATCATTTCCCTCCACCTTTCCCCATATTGTTTTGCACGGGCTTATTGTAAACTCTTTGATGTTTTAATCATAACTGTTCCTTTTCCATGTTAATGCCACTAATAGTCAAACTTCTGTCTGTTCAGAAAGCCCTCGATTTTAAATTACTGTCTGTAAATATGGAGCCTCAACAAAGGATGGCAAATGGCTATATTATCATTAAATAAGATAGATATGGCAGTTACCACTCACATTCAGCAATGTTGTAAGGCAAAACAAAATGATTTTCCTGAGCTGATGTCCCAACAAATCATCAATAAAGGAGAAGGGATTTCAGATGCCCAAGAAGAAATACGTTTCATTGAAACACACTGTATATCTCCTAAATTCTGCCATGAAGCCAGATTGTAAACTAAACATTCAATACCTTTTAATAATAGGCTGAAAAGTTCAACTAAAAGCGCTATCAGAGCCAGTGTCCATTGTCAAACTCTAACCAATGGATCTGAGATACTTGTCAGAAACAGACCTCACTAGTTTCACGGAGGAGGTGACTAAAAATGGAATAAGATGGTATGTATGTTTGTTGCTTTTGCTGTTGTTGATTACATGGTCCAGCGACACAAGGAGCAGGCTCAACATAGATCATCCTACTCTCTTAGAGGAAAAGAGGTTGCCCACTGAAGTAATATAACATCAGTTTAAACATATTTAACCATTCACCTTGTGCTTCTTCTTTCTTTGAAATTCTCTACACTTTTACTTACTTTACATGTGACATCCCTCCCACTCCTCTGTAACTCCTCCATCTGTCCTCCTCTGCCTTTCTCCGTCTCCTGCTGTATACGTCGTCTCCAACATGCCTCTTTCCATCTGCCGGTGTCTGTCAGTTATGAACCAATCGCTGCCATCTGCTGGACGCTCCGCTCCACAGTGATTCATGGCCCTCAAGAGTGAGAGGAGCGTCCGCTGTTTGCTCAGGAGAGTCCTGCAGGAGTTCACAATCCGTACACTGTTTACTCTGTTGTGACTGTTTATCTTTATAAGACCAATACCTTTCTGGTGATTGTCTGTTATGATGATCAAATGGATTTCGTTACGGTTGTCTATACTGTCTGTAAATTACAAATTGGTGCGCATTTAATATCATGGAACATGCAAGATAACTTTTGTTATGTTTAAGCAAAGCCTCATTTGGTTAATTAGGTAAATACAGGCTTCTATATATAATAACATGTCCTGAAATAAGATCACCAGTGTCACAGCTGATGCATTATAAACAAAAGGTTCTCCTAGAGTGTTGTTTTTTTAGATTTAGAGTAAGCTGATTAAATAAAAACAAAAAAACAAAAAAGTCACAAATTTAGTCCTGTACTCCCTATTCACCAGACTGGGCCATACTCAATAGATTCTAACTAAAGTATTAGTCCATCTATGCACAAGTACCCTCTACAACACTACTTCAAATGTAACCTTGGTTTCAGACACACACTGGGGTAAAACGCCCGTGTATTTAATCAGATCAAACATAGAAAAAGTCTAGTATTTTGAATATTTGTGAACGTTGTCAATGTTGCTGGTATATTAACAATCTACTGCTGTTAATATACTCTTTCTTGTTTTGGAAATAATTAGTCTATATTACAAGGATAAACAGAAACAATAAAGAATGTCTGTGGAGGCCAAAGAATCGCAAAAATGTCCAAGAAATGTCTTGAATTCAAGTGATTTTATAGCATCGTACAGTTTGAATTTAGATGTGTTTATGCCCAAAATAGGTTAGTTTATGCCTATATCGGATCATCTTGTGCACTTGGCTGGTAAAACCCTGAAAGGATTTAAACAAACTAATAAATTGTTGCTTTGTTCTGCACCAACCACCAGCTCCCTGCTCCACAAGCATTTTAAATCTAATATACAACTTGCAGCCACTTTCTACTTTAGAAACATTTCCCTTCAACGCTAAAATAACCCACAGACGATTCTTTGTCCCTTCAGCGGTTAGACTACAAGAATTAATTTGTCAGTTTCATCTTTTGCACTTTTTTCTCAGTTAAGCTTATCAGCATCGCATTAAAAAGACATTCTGTAGCAATCAACTGCGTCAAGGTGGACAGAAACAGCTATGATGGCACATTTCTACATCAGTTAGCAACCTGGTGCTAATTAAAGTGCATGTTAAACTGCTGAAAAGTACTGTATTTCTTATCTGTTTATGACAGAGCAAGGACACAGACAGAGCTGCTGCTAAAGGAGAAAACATTGAATGGAAGCAGAAATAAACATTGGATAACACTGGATCTTCTAGGTCTATCTATGAGACAACTTTTAATGAATTAACTTTTTTAATTGGACCATGTTTTGACAAGCTCACATCCCGTCAAGCCGAGGCACCCTTGTAACTCAAAGCACTGGCATGTCGGTGGCCTCACATACTTCCCAAAAGCTTCTGAGTCAGCCCGCTCAATTAGATTCAGCCCTGTACAAAAGTTTTAATTAGTGCAGTTTTTCTTAATCTGTGCTCCCTTTGACAAAGTCAGGCGAGAGATGAGGCTGCGATAGGGGAAGGGCTGATAATTTGGCATTGCCCTCCGCTTCCTGCTTCCCCCAGCGCGTTTTCCGTGACTCATCATCATGTGACTGTCAGATTCTAATCAGCGGCGTGCACCTGCTGCTGCCTGCACTGACTTACACTGACAAACACTCAACATTATCTAAGGTAAATGATGCTTATCACAAAAAACAACACTGCACTATGGGGAAAAGTACCAATTCAATTCCATTCAGCTTTAGTTAGCCCAATATCACAATAGCAGTTGCCTCAAAGGGCTTCACAGAGACAGATATGTAACAAATAGACAAACAGACTGTACGAGACAACACTCCTTGTCCTTAGTTCTTCCATCAGGGTAAGGAAAAACTAATAAAAAAACAAAAAAACAACAGCCACGGGGAAAAAGAAATATCACATATACGGCAAGGGGCCTATATGAGTCACATAGAGAGTCAAATAATATAGTCATCCTCTGTACTGTGAGTGTTAGAATCCTACAGGTGCTAAAAAACCTTTTAAAACAAATTTCGCATGGTCCTGTCCAATGAACTCTGGGATTGTAAAAAATCCATTTAAGTCTCCTTTTAAAACATATCTGAGACTCATTAATGGGAGTAACTGTAGAAAATTCCTGGGGCCTATAGTATAAGCACATTTTTTTCTGGGTTTAGGAGAAGATAATTTACCATCATCCAGGTCTTTAGTCTTTCAAACTTCATCTAGTGGGGGGAAATAAAAAATGTGGGCTGCAATGGTTCTACTCACGGCCCAACTAACTGATGATTAAAATAAGTAGAGTGAAGTAGATGCACACATGTATGACCTTGTATTATTGTGGACAAATAACAATAAAGAATACTTTTTTGTTCATATCTTGTATCTTGTGTTGCGAAGAAATACACCCGAACAATGACTATGGTCAATTTGGTTCACCAATTCAGCTACACATGCATCTCTTTGGATGAAAAATGTCCTCTTGGAAGTGCACATGCAAGTGTGTGCTATATAAGATTAGATGTATTTGCATTCAGTAGCTTTGGTCTCAACGCTTGCACACTTGACTGCTGTGTATTCATCCAGGTTAATCCGCAGCATGACGCATCTGAAGGAGGTCAGCGGGAAAGGAACTGACTATCACAGCATAAACTCTAACAACAGTAATAATGAACATGAGCAATCAGAGCAGAGCTGGGTACATCTTTTTCTTTGATGATGATGAGCGGGTCTTATCACTCATTGCAAGTCCATTTCAATTCACCAGCCGGCACAAAGGAAAACCTTCAGCAAACTGGGGACAGCTCTCATTCAGAGCTGGAGCTGAGCAGTAATTGGAAAGCTTAATTGAGGAGATGGCATCTTGTTAATTGAATTAGCAGCAAGAGAAAAAAGGACTGCCAGTTTGGGACAATGTCATAGAGTGACATTGAGAGAGTGAGGGAAATGGAGATGATGGGCTACGAGAAGTGGACAGATAAACGGTAATACACAGAGAAGAAAAGAACATGACAGTGTTAAAAGCAGCTGAAGAGGCGAGGACACATGGACAAGAGCGCTCTTCAATGACTGAATGACTTATTTAAGAGCAGAGGGATGCTCCAAAAGAAATGGCAGGCAATAGAACCAGAAAAAAGTATGAGAATTGGACCAGAAAATTCTGTAAAAGCGGTGACCATGACACTTGTAAAAGGAGATCAGGTCAGGACAATGTCATGCGGTCTGCAGCTCAGTATGAGACACATAGACACAGACAAAGTACCTTGGTTCAATTTAGTGCATCATGGTTTTATTTGCACAGTTAACAAAATATTTGGAACGGTATTAAAAAAAGCATACCGTGTCATCCATGCCATCACACTTTCAACACCTACAAAAAACTAATTAGCAACAACTATTAGTATTTATCTGAGAAAAACTTTATCTGGTTCTCGAGGTAACCCACAAGGAACAACGTAAAATGTAGCTTTTTCCTTTTTTTCTTTCAAGCACTTCGAAATACCCTCATACGAATTGTGCTATATAAATAAAATTGCCTTGCCTTTTTTCCTAAACAACAGCTGTTTCCACCTTGAGTTGGAGTCAGCCTTTTTTGACCCCTGCTTCAGTACATATTACCAATAAAACACTTTTTCAGTTTGAAGTTTAGCAAACTGGGCAACAATTTAAACAATCTCTTCTACTCGGTTCGCAGTAGGCTACATACGTATAGTTTATCATATGCAGTGCTAAATTTGTAAAGCTGGAGATGGGGAAACATAAAGAGAATATTTAGGAAATATTAAGTATTCCCCCAGCATCGAGAAGGAAAAAAAAGGTAACATGTTGTTATGAAAACTGCATTTTATAGCTTTCTGTATCTAAATGATGCCATTTTAACAACTTTTTACATTAAAAAATGTCTACAGGCTGTTATAAATCAGAGTAAAAAATGTTTAAAAACTGAAAAAAGAGGTGCTAGATCCAGTCAAATAGGTCCCGTTCCTGATTAAGGAGGTCAGGGATTATATTCCCCTGTGTTCCCTCACAAATGAAGCACTGATCATACGATATATACCTTCAGCCTTGCACGTTACGGCACAAGAGTCATTTCACTACTTTGATTTATTTAATAGCAGTGATGTTACAACAGAATAGGTGTGGACCCAAAAATAGACACAAGTACTCGTTCAAGGGAAGTCAAGTAGTAGTTCAGTATTTTCCAAAATGAAACAGGGAAGCTGGTCTTCAGGCTGGAGCAGATGGCGGAGTGAAGCAGGCAGGACACAAGAAGACATTGTTAGTATAAAGTCTTAGAACTACGCAGCCATAAAAGTCACCATCTAGTTGACTGAACAATCTGGTGAAGAGTGGCTAGTAAGATGGGTCTTTGTAGTCTGTAAGTTGATTGAAAATAAACAAGAGAGCCAGTGTCACTGTCAGAGTCACGACAAGCAAGCCCATACATTTCCACAGCATGCCTCAAAAGTGCTCATGTAGCCTACTGTTAGTGGAAACAGGGCAATACATACAGAATGACCCACACTGAGCCCTTGCATCTCTGGAGGGAAACCCCACTGTGAGGAGCTCATGGTTGATTACTGTTACAGCTACTGAACTGTGTCCTATTTCAGAGACGTCCCTTTCATGACGTGTGTTTGATCATGTGTGTGCAGATGAGATTGTGCAACACAGTACTTTAATTAGACTTTAAAACTACTTCCTACGTCTGCATGTGTAGGTAGCAGCCACACTGCTCCAAAAAGTGAAAACCTTTAGTTTCAATTACGCTGACATGCTAAAATATTTGATAGTATTTTACATTTTCATTTTGTTGAGCCACCTTTTTTGTTACGTTATTCATTGTCCAACATTTTAAGCCACAATGATATTTTGTTGAAGATTATTGTATCATGCATTTAACCAGAGAAGCCAAACATTTACTCTACCATTTATACTTTCTTATGATAACCTGTGTATAAAGACCTGTTCAGACTTAAATTGACTCCAGAGTGGTTGGATGTAACCAGTATTACTTTCAAGTGTGAACAAACACAAATCATTCAGGACTTTTTAGTGGAGGAAAAGCTAAAATGAGTGACAAACCTGATTCATTAACAAATTCAAGATTTTTCTGTATGATATATATATGTATGATGTGCAGATGAAAGCATTATTTAGCCAATCATGAGCTTTGGACTGAGGAGAACTCATCACAATGACAGGAAATTCAAACTAGGCCAGGTTGTTTGCCCCTCCTCTCCAGGGAACTGTTTGAGTTGATGCATATACTTTGTTGCTGTTTTGCTTTTGCATCCATTATACATCACATGTATGCCACATACCAAAATACTTCAGCAAGTGCATTTGATATTTCATGCTCAGCTGAAATACACTTTCTAAAACGGTGCGGCTTCATAACCGACACACAGACACGCAGACCAGTAAAACAATATAAAACAAAATAATAACAAATCAAGTCAGCCCTTCAATTAACTGGCCATTGTCCAGAATCCAAAGTTGCTGGGATAGGTTCCAGTCACCCAAGACCCCTAATGGGACCGAAGAAAATGAATGAATGAGTGAATTATAACAAATACAAATACAATTACTGTTTGGTAACACATAACTGACATGCTGTGGTCCTGCTGTCCATCAGCAGCGCTGGAATTTTAAACATAAAAGAACTAAGCAAATACTTAGCACACAGGATTAGCCATTGAGTGCACAAGGCTCTCTTAGCAGCTCTGAATGCTCAAGTATTAGCTTACTACTCCTCCCCCCACTAAATGTAGGCTTATTTTCTCAGTTTATAACACAAAATAATCCTGAAAGAGCCACGACAGGGCTAAGGACACTTGGTTTACATCCACTCTAAAGAGCTGCTCGTACAGTCCGCTGTCAGTCAGTGTCAGCTGCATGGAGCGCGCTCAGCTGAATGTTTCTGTTGCTTTGCTGTCTCCAGTTTGTTGTTAGGCTGTTTAATAATAATAAGGCCTAATAATATAAAAAAAATACCTAGATGAATGAAGAAGAAATTAGATCAAAGTCGAACATTGAAAAATAACAGAGAGTGTCTATTTCCAACCAGCAGCCCCGCTTTGACTAAATAAAAGTAAAGATAACCAAGCCCAGACCAATCATATACAAATAGGAATCTACACATAGTCAATCCACATCAATCATTGCTGGAAATGTTATTTTCTTGCTGTTGAACCTGCTGTTAAAAGATGGGAATATATGTTTGCACTTTCATTAACTTCATTTCTTTATACGTAAATATTTTTTTAATGAACTTTATATAATATAATACAATTTATTCAAAATAAATTTGGTACCAACCATTGGGGTGG
The DNA here is from genome assembly GCA_024416835.2 of Perccottus glenii. Taxonomy (NCBI): domain Eukaryota; kingdom Metazoa; phylum Chordata; class Actinopteri; order Gobiiformes; family Odontobutidae; genus Perccottus; species Perccottus glenii. The sequence continues at coordinate 23,502,434 of CM044556.2, read as the reverse complement.
GTGGGGTCGGGTGATGTGGGGGGCTTACAGTGTTCTCCATATCATCATAGGGGTCTTGATAAAAAAAGGTTTGGGAACCTTTATGGCAGTGACTCAAACTCAGCTATTTTGATTTAGGTAAACTACAGATTCTTAGTTTTAACAGAAAAGTTATAAAACTATTTTGAAGAAAAAAATTTGAAGCTTTTTCTCGTCCTAAAATGAGCCCTCAGGAAATTCTACACATGAGTGACTGTATGATTGTCATAATGACAGATGAGTCACAGAAGTGACAAATGGCATCTCTGGAGTGTGCCTTAGATATATTCATTATTTTCGTATTCTTTCATTCTTTGTGTGTGCCATTATTTTCCCTCGTCCTTTACTTTCCTGTTTCCCCATCACTTTCTCTTTTCTTCTCCCCCTCTCCTCCTTTATCTTCGTCTCATCGCTCTGTGCTGTTGCCCTCTCCTCTGTCCTGTGCACACTATTTCTTTCAGTCGCTGTCTGTCAAAGACGGCCTCAATAACAGGATGCTGCTACCGGGTGCTGACCATTATGCAAATGCAACTTTTATTCAACGTATCAAAAATGCTTTCTTTGTCGAGGTTAGAACAAATCTCCACTGGGTCATATTATAAAAGAGAGCGAGACGCACTGTGAAATATAATGATTTGAGCTGTTTTCCCTCAAATAACTCTTATTAATTTTGTTTGTCTTGATAATGCAGCTTACTCACTGCTACCAAAGGAATGCTAATGCTTTCAGCCATGTTTTGTGTTATTGTATGTTTCTCTGTAAAAGCTTTGACATTTAGTATTTCTTTATTTGGGGAAATTGCTGTGGAATAAAGCAGGTGAAGCATTTGTATCTGTGGCATATGCATTTATCAAAACAAGGAAAAATACAGATAAACTATACATGTGTTTTTTTTCCAACACAGCAATAGCACAAACAGAATATTCAGTATTGTATGTACCTTTGCTGAGCTGCTATCTACGTTTCACATCTATATTCATGTACCAGCTCCAGATATTCAATCTGTAAGTCTTTAAGTTTTTAAAGGCTAGGCAGGAATGACCGGTGAAATTCAGTTCAGACACCTGCCATATCCTTATGAAAAAGGCAATTATTATACACACTAATTACTTGTCATTTTACATAAACGAAATGTACACTGGGTAATAAAGATCACAATTAGTTCTTTGGGACTGACTCAAGCTTTTCATTTAACTTGCTTTGCAGTATTACAGGTTCAAATTTAAAGACTTGGAGACCAGATATAAGAATTTGTATCTGATAGTAAGACACCAAATGATACCAGTGATAAAAATAACTCAGACTTGATTCCTAAGTGTATTCTGAAAATAGCTTTTTTATCCATTTAAAAAATATTTTAGTTTGTGCCAATAAATCCTTTAAACATTAATTAAAAGTGTAGAGAGACAGGAATATAAGCAGATAGACATGGGCTGTTGCCTGTTGCTGATCTTTAGGGCTAGAAAAAAAAAAAAAGGAAATTATGCAGAAAAATGAACAAGCGGAGGAAAAGAGGGAAGTAAAGAGGAGTCAAGGGAGAGAAGTGCCAGAGAAGAGTCGTGATGAGTGTTTGCTCTGTGAAACACTCCAAAGCAATCAAATGAAGCAAATGAACAAGTCTCTGGAGAAGAAAAGGCATATGGTGACAAAACACAAATGTGAGGAAATGAGGATAATGACAGGAATTTTAAAGGATTTATAGCTGATCAATCACCGGCCCATATCATCCCTCAGTATCAATCCTTTAAAATATGGTTTCGAGAATTTTTTTGTAACGCATAAAAATGCATTTTTTTACTCCTTGCTGTTCCTTTTTTGTCATCTTTTATGACATCTTTCATCTTATAATGGTGGTCATTGCTTTATAATTACCACTATCACCACTGTCATTATAGTCTTATCAAACGTCATTATTTTGTACAACAATAAAGGAACATTTGCTCGTCATAAAGCCCAACAGGAAAGTGCAATGTGAAAACAAACTGCTTCCAACATTATCTCAATTCTGTATAAATTCTGTACTAAAAAAATCACTTTTACAATTCTTACTCATCTCATGGGCATTGGAAAGAAAATCGGACATGGTCAATGAGGTTAATATGACTTGCATCATTACTGCTGCTTTACCACTGCCCTTGTGTTATTATTACCATCTAATAAATAAATAACTAAATGACTAAATAAATAAATAAATAAATAAATAAATAAATAAATAAATAAATAAATAAATAAATATTGCCATTCAAATTTTTGCCACTACAAATTAAAGCTTAAAACCTTCTTTCAGTACCTCAATCGTGTTATTATTACTGCTTATCACCGTCATCATCATTATAACTACCACCACCATCATCATCTTCACCACTACCAATGCCATCATTGTCAGCTTCATCACTACCACATAATCATCACTATCAATGTGACTATTGCGATGATCATCTTTATCGTTATAATTGTAATTATTGTCATTATAACCACTATCATTGTCATAATTTTCCTTCATCATTGTCATCATCATCATCCTCCTTGTCTGAGGTGAGTGTGAAAGTGAAAGACAGATGTGTGTGTATTGAAGGAGGCACAATTTTAAAAGAAATGAACAAAGCTGCCCTCCTCACGCACAAACACACCCCAACACACACATGCTGCTGAAGAGGAGTTGTTGGTGCTCGGTGTTCTGTGTGTTGGGTTTGTTGTGCTGTGCCACAGGTTGCTAAATGAGTGCTTGAAAAATGGGCCTTTTGTGCGGGCAGGTACAGATTGATCACCTGAACAACTCCTTTATCTCCTTGTTCTGCTGCTTCCTTGTATCTTTCTTTGTCTGTAATTTTATTCCAGTATACTTTCTGTATAAACTTCAACACACATATGTTCTGCAAAAACCCAGTTAAATTGATAATTGTTTAGCTTTGTTTATATTGGATTAGTAAGAATATTAATCTTCTCTTCATTTTCCACTCCAAATCTTCCACTTCATAATTTTTTTTTTTGTCTTTCTGCATTTGTTCCTTCACTCATCTTGCTTCGAGTTTCTGGTCCCTGTCCCTCCTTCCAATTTCACACTGATTCTTTATGGCTCATTGAACTCCTTTGCTTCTCTTGGCCTTCCATCCCATCTCCTCTCTTGTCACCCCTTGTTCAAAATAACATTACTCTTTTGAATAATCACTTTAGCTCAGTCTGTGCCTGATATCATGGACAGATGAAGCAGTGGGAGACTTATCTAGACTATTTAGGAAACGATTTAATAAATTACCCAGTCTCCAAAGAGTTTAAAAACAACCTGTACAAATGACCTAATTGGCATGTACCGCACTTATCATTTGATCATACCTTATGGTTGGTGTGCATTTTCTTTTAGACAGGAAGTAGGTAAAGCTGACCAATAAAAAGACTTAGATGTGGAATCATTAACATGTTAAAACCAGAACTACTCAGCTGACTACAAGGTTGTAAGCATAAAAAAAAAACACAATTTAAAGGTCCTACACTGAAACACTGGGCTGGCAAGGATGTAGTCAGACAGACCAGGGCTGGTGGTGTGAAGGGGGAAACTAACAGCAACCAAAACCAAGGACTCAGAAAAAAATCAGATTAGAGACAGGCTGGATCAGAGACACACTTATTACTTACTTTCTTATTTTTTCTTCTTAGACAGAGTCCAAAACAGGCTTTTTATTTGTGACCCAGAACTACCCTGTCTGTCAGCAGTTCCGGTTTTGATAGGTCAAGTGAGAAAGAAGAGGAAACCAAATAAAAAGGACAAGATCTGAAGATGTGGACCGCTTGTTTTGAGCGCTGGTGCCTGGACGTCTTTAAATAGAATTTAAAACATTGCTGGATGAAAAGAATGTGCTTCTATTTGCGGGATGTCCTGTACAGTGTAACTCAAGCAGTTTTCTTTTCACTTTCAGGGAAAACAGTGTTGCATTGTTGTCTCTATGCTTTTTATATTGTAAATAAATTATTAGACCTTTCTAAATCCTCTCACTCTCCTTACTCAGTTGTGACAGCAATAGAGGGTGTCTAATAAAACAGGCATAAAAACGCAATCCCTGTCTGAGCTCAATTTACACACTGGCCCACACGCGCACACCCACACGCAACGCACCGACATAAATCACACATAAAAAGCCAATCCCCGTCTCAAGTCAATTTCCATAAAGATTCAGGAAGGATGCTCCAGGACGGGATGAGATGGCTCTACTCTGTGTAATGTCTAATGTAAAATAGATGCGTGTCGGCTGCCTTTTGTTTACATGTACTGCTCATGCTTTGACTGCATATTGCCACTCAGGTGCATTTCTTTAGAGTCATATCTGTGTGTAAATGTGTGTCTATGTGCAGAGGTGTGTGGTAACCATAGAAAAAATCCCATTCGTTTTAGGGTAACCCAAAAGCTTATTTTTGGAAAAGACTGTTATGGTAGATCTGATTCTATTCAATTTACACTTTACACATTGTAAAGCAACAACCAGTTCAAAGACAAAGGTACCCAAAAACTTGACAATAAAAGTCAATATGTGCACAATGCAAGACAATGAAAAAATTAACAAATATATGACAATTTCAAAAAATAACCTCCTTCATCAAGGTTTACATTTCTTGTACTCCATTTCTTGTACTCTATACGTTTCTTCCTTTAAAACTAGTGTGCTGGTGAGTGTTGTTGTCCAGAGCCGCGCAAGGAGTATTTGCGACAGTGTGATTCACTGAAGGAACCTGTAGGGGGAGCTGTGCGAATCTGACTTAGTTCTGCTTTAAATAAAAGTCTTGCATGTTGTAATTAAATGTACACATACTTAATAAACAAATCAATTTTGGCATTTTTGAACAACATGGAGGCAAATATATCTTTAAACTACTTTTTATTTTAGACAAATGTGACTACACTTACATTGTTTCTTTTCTTTTCTTTAGCCTTTATTTGAAACATGTTACAACACCAGCTCTAATGGCTCTGTCAGTTTAGTTCAGTTAAATGTGACTACATTCAGTTTGTTTCTTCTTTTTCTTTACACTTCATTTGGTTCATGCTATGAGTAATTTCAACCATGAAGATTGATTGACCTCGTGAAAGCTCCAATGTCAGCTCTGTTGGATGACTCAACAAAGCTGACATCAAAAATGGCTGTTAAAAATTAGGCTTGTGATTCTTTTGACTTGATGTAAACAAATGGTTCAGGGCTTAAGCAGTTCCAGTCAGGCCCGCACAGATCTCTATTAAGTAAGCATTTAGCTGACTAACTTCTACACAGTTTTTTTTAATTTTAAAGCAAGAGTATTTGTACTTAAATACCATCTGGCTACACTACCTCTATATGTATTTGTTTGTTTGTTTCTCAGCTCCCGGGTGGTGTAGACACAGTGAGAATGCTACAGGCTGCTGCTATGCTAATGATCTCTGTTTACATCACACATCACACCACACGCTTCGTCACATTATCCCCACGGGAACACAAACACACACGTTTATCTCATACACGCAAAGCCTGACCTGATCAACACACACACATACAGTACACACACGCACGCACGCACGCACACACACACACACAAAACACACACACACACACACACACACACACACACACACACACACACACACACACACACACACACACACACACACACACACACACACACACACACACACACACACACACACCTGAACAGCTAATGGCAGGTTTTGATGCAGAGACATATTCCAAATGTACACCCTGGCATCCTCATAGCAGCCCATGATAACTAGTCTGTTGCAAACTGACAGCTACCACTGAAGTTGCCTCTCCTAATGAGGCAGACATGTTTGCTGTGCTGTCAAAAACCACACAGTTTGATTAGTTTTCTAACTCTGGAATTTAAGCCTCTTCTGTGAATGAGTTCATGTTTGACTGTATATTTAAGAACGTGAAGAGAAAAATCAATTCTTCCTTCATGTCTGTTTGCATTTGATTAAGAAGACTGCATACATAATGGATGGACAAAGGAAGTCTGGCAACACACAAACATGCATCAGTGTGTGTCATGTGTCTAATTCTTTACAGGTTGTGTTATTTCTTGTCTGAAAAGCAGACTAGAAAGGAATAATACTAACAATGTTTGTCAAAATTTTGAAAAGTTACAAAAGTGTAGTCTCTAACTACTTGCTCCTTCCAATACGAGTTACAATACTATTGAGTTTTAAATGTCTCTTTTACAAAACAGTTAAATGCAAAGTGTTATTTTGAGACAATTAGACACTATGTATTAAAAAAATTGTATTTAATGTATTCCATCTTGTTCAAGTGTAGAAAATGTATTGCATTCTTAAGTTGCTCCACAGGTAGTGGCGGTTATTTTATAAGTTCTTATACCCCACCTCCACCCCAGCTCCTCCATTGTCTAGGGTGCAGAAAATGAAGAGAATTATGCCTTGGTAATGGTAACATGTACTAAACAATCCATTTTTACCCAGTTAATATGTTAAAAATGTACATCTACATAATCGGCACATCATGTACACTTTCACTTTCAAAAGTACAAATGAGGTGCTCAAAGCAAACAGATACAGACACGTGGCAGCATCATACTACCACAACATGTCAATAAGGACAGTTCCTAAGACCTAAGAGAGCTAAGAGCAACACATCTCTTTTCTCGTAATAACTGCTGCCACATCTAATCCTATTTCCATTCCATGTAAGCACAAGGGTGTGTGCAGTGACTTTAATAATGTGTTGAGGTGAGTGTGAAGACTCTGATAGCATTCATATGAGCATGCAAGGCTTCTTGGTAAGTTGGCTGTAAAATATTCTGTCCAGTCCTTATTTTGTAAATTTTGTGCTGAGTCGGTAAAACCCAGATGGACCTGCTCACTTATGGACAGCAGTTCAATTTTGCCCTCACTAACACACATGTACACACATAGGAGATTCATATTAGGACACTCAGATATGGCCTCTTACACAAATCAAGCAAATATTGCAGTGCAGGAATAAAACATGCAAATCCAATGGATGGAGCATAGATTTATTATATTACTTAAAGCACTTGTAAATGTATTTTAACTTTTTAATGTTACATTTAACTGTAAACAACTAGAGTCAGGCTGTTGCTGGAGATATTAGACAAACAGTGACTTAAAATAAAACTCACTATTATGTTAGATGAGCTGCTGCAGTTTGCATAATGATCATCAACCTTGTTATAAACAATTTTACATTTTGCACATTTATTTACAAGAGTAGAGATGCAAATTATTTACACACATTTTTATATATTTCCTCAAATGTTTCCTCAAAAACAATTCGTCCACTAAGGTACAAATAGTGCAGATAATAGGAACTGTTCAGTAGGGACAACCAGAAGAAACTTGAAATGCATTATAGACTCAAATGTGGTGAGCAATTTCAGTCCGAGATGAAATTTCCTGAAAAGAGCTTCTCATATTACCCCATTCTTCTGACTAGTCTGTGCCGCTGATGCGTCCCCATTTCCCTTTCCCTCTCCACAGGAGCGATGATGGTGAGGTCCAGTCATCCAATTACCCAATCAGTGTGCTCACAGTAGGGTATATCACCTACTATGCACCTCTTCACCCCACTCACTCACCTTCACAGTCAATTTAGCACACAGACCCGCCATATCCTATTGCCTTCCCACAGTCCTCTCAAGCCACATGAAGAGAATCATTCCCACCTGACAGACCCAGCCTCCATTTTTGTCTTGAACTGATCAAACTATGAAGACAATATTGAACACTTGTAGTTCCATAATAAATAGCAATATAATGCATATAATGAATGCTGAATGAATGAATGAATGAATGTTTGCATATAATATTAAAATGGTTCATTTTCAAAGCCATGTTGTAAAGGTTTAATGTACTGACATTATTTTTAGTTCCCTTCTCGAGGGAACTCACACTGCGTCGTAAAACACACTTTGGGGAACGCCCACAGCGTGACGCATCTGAAGCATAAATGAAACTAAGACCGATCCTGATTGGTGCTACGTCATGACGTAGTAAGTGATGGCATACCCGGAAGTATAAAGGGACGCCGCATTACAACAGCGCTAGCTTTTTCGCTCTTCAGCAAATGCTCTGTGTATGAGACGAGAGACTGTGAATGAGAAAAAGTATGGCGAGTGAACAGTTCAGGAAGTGTGTGTACCCCTGCCCTCGTTATCTCATGGGTGGGGACACGCACTCTATGTGTGTGATCTGTTTGGGAGCGCAGCACGCTCGGTCAGCTCTCGAGGGAGCTGACTGCGAGCACTGTGAAGCACTCCCCAGTAGAGTGCTGCGCTCCCGCCTGGCCGTGTTTGACCAGGCCGGCCAGGCTCGCGTTCCCCGCGGTTCAGGTCTCGCGTGCGCCAAGGCAGCGTGACGGCTTAGATCGTGGGGATCGCAACGGGAACTGGCTGGTGAGATTGGGACTGCTGAGGCATTTTCCCAATCATCATCAGACAGTTCTGATGCCCTTCCTCCCCGTGCAGAAGCCCGCGACGCATCTTCTTCTGAGGAGAGGGTCCGATGCTTGAGCTGTCTGCATCTGAGGATGTGGATGTGCTCAGCATTGAGGCGGGTGACGTTGAGACTCACTCGTCACCTCACGTGCCCGCTTATGAGGAGCTCATTGAGGTTGTGACTCGTGCGGTGGCCAGATTAAACATTAGCTGGCCATCTGAAAGGCAGGAAGCGACAGTAGCTAGAAGAAGACTGGATGAGCACTTCCTGCAGCACAGAGCACAACCTAAGCATCGGGGTTTGCCATTTCTTCCGGACTTACACAACGAGTTGTCTCGCGCTGTGGGCCGCTCCATGTCAGCTATGGTGGCCACGGAGAGGCATTTATGGCTAAATCTGTCGGGCATCAAGGAGAAGGATAAGGTTTTCCTCCTTGATGCTCCTCTTTTGCCTTCTGGCCTGTTCGGCGACGCTTTCAATACGGTCATCGACAGGTATCAGGAGGCAATCTGCGGCGTTCCAGCAGTTCATCCCTCGCCGCTCCAAGTCTAATGGGGCTGGTCCTAAAACCGACCAGCCCCAGCCGTCATCGAGCTCCTCGTACCGGCAGGTACCGAAGGAGAGCGTCGCCTCTAGAGCCCCTTCCCAGGGAGCTGGGGTTGGATGCCATGGTACAGACGTGGCCGAGGCTGCGTCTGTATGCATTTCCCCCGATAGCTCTGCTCCTGGGAGTTCTGGAGAGGGTCCGGCAGGATGGGATCAGTCTACTCCTAGTAGCCCCGTACTGGCCGGCCTGAGTATGGTTCTCAGACATCATAGCACTGCTGGAAGGTCCTCCATGGCAGATCCCTTTGAGGAGGCTGGCCTATCGACAGGTGTAGTGGAGACCGTACTCAGTTCCAGGGCTCCTTCCACGAGAAGGTTGTACGGCTTGAAGTGGAATGTATTTTCCACTTGGTACAGGGAGCGTGAGGTGGACCCAGTTACCTGCCAAGGGCTTCAGAGCTGGAGTTCCACCAAGATCGTTTCACTGCGGGGCTTACCCCGTCCACACTTAAGGTGTACGGCTTTCCACGCTCCTGTAAGTGATGGGCCTCTGGGGAGGCACCCTTTGGTCGTACGTTTCCTTCGTGGCACCTGGAGGATGAGGCCTGCGCCCCAGAGTTTCAACTTGGGATCTGGTGCTTGAAGGGCTGGCTGAGGCCCCTTTCGAACCACTCGAGTCGACGACAGATCGAGTTCTGTCGTTTAAGGTGGTGCTGCTCCTTGCGATCACCTCACTTAAGAAGGTGGGGGACCTCCAGGCCTTGGCTATAATGCCAGCTTGCCTGGAGTTTGCCCCCGGTGGGGTTAAGGCCATCTTGCATCCTAGGCCGGGCTATGTGCCTAAGGTGCCATCTAATGTGACACGGCCTACGGTCTTGCAGGCATTTCATCCTCCACCTCATGTGTCGGCTGAAGAGGGGAGACTTCATCTGCTCTGCCCAGTCAGAGCATTGCAAATCTACATGCGTAAGTCTTCGCAGTGGAGAAAGTCACAACTGTTAGTGTGTTTCGGGTCTCCTAAGAGGGGTCTGCCAGCGACCAAGCAGACGGTCGGTAACTGGATCGTCCAGGCTATTGCCTTGGCCTATCAGGTGCGCGGCTTGCCTTCACCTTTGGCCTTGAGGGCGCATTCCACTAGGGGCATGGCCTCTTCTCGGACCCTTCAAATGGGGGTCCTGCTTCAGGATGTCTGTGAGGCAGCCGGCTGGGCTACCCCACACACTTTCATTAGGTTCTATAGTCTGCATCTCCCTGCTCTCCCTGCTCTCCCTGCTCTCGTCCTAAGTGTGCCTGGGTTGCAGCTTCACACTAGGGCAGGCATGGGTAGTTGTGGCATAGTGGGTACTCGTTCCCCAAAGTGTCGTTTTACGACGCAGTGTGAGTTCCCTCGAGAAGGGAACGTCTCGGGTTATGACTATAACCCTTGTTCCCTGAGAGGGAACGAGACACTGCGTCGCCTTGCCACGCCTCTCCATGCCTAGGAGCGATTTGCTTCATCGCGAAAAGGCTAGCGCTGTTGTGATGCGGCGTCCCTTTATACTTCCGGGTATGTCGTCACTTACTACGTCATGACGTAGCACCAATCAGGATCAGTCTTAGTTTCATTTATGCTTCAGATGCGTCACGCTGTGGGCGTTCCCCAAAGTGTCGTTTTACAACGCAGTGTCTCGTTCCCTCTCAGGGAACAAGGGTTATAGTCATAACTCGAGACGTTTTTCAACCCAACTGTACATTCTCCATAGTGCAGTCATTAAGTGCTAACCACACTTGGTGTATACTAATATACTGTAAAAGAAAAACTGAATTCATAGGCTAACCTGGGTCTAATCCAAGATTTTTAAAAGACCAGTAAAATGTCACATACCTACATAATGTATTGGTGAAAAAACAAGTCACCCACAACACCCATTCAGAAATAAAGGATATTTTAAAGGATGCATGTTTAAAGAATCAAAATTCAGCATATTATTTTTAATAATAAGCTGTAGAGACTAAGACTCCACTCCACTAATTATCCACTTTTAATTTGATGTCTAAATAAGTCGGTTCTTGTTTTACCTAATTATGGTGTCTATGAGACAACAGTTAGCTCTTTCATGTTTGATCAGAGATATATGGGCCATCTTGGATTTCAACAGTATTAATTAATAAAAAGTACTAATTGGAATTTGGATGGTGTATTTGGAAACAGGAAAGAGCAAAGGTTAACTGTTAGGATTCTGATGAAGCAAATGACTTCAGAAGACATACTGTAATGGACACAGGCATAACACTTTTACTTTTATTTATTGCATTTTTATTTATCCAGGAAAGTCCCACTGAGATTACAAATCTCTATTCCAGAGGAAACCTACCCAGACACATGAGAAAAGCCACACAGAAAGGCCCTTCCCTGGCACTGCCACTGTGGTGCAAATAAGACAGGTAGGTAAGGAGGCAAGCCAAAACCAGTGAAGCAAAAAACCCACCAGGCATGAAGGATTGGGCACAGAAGAAAAAGACAGGTAATTTAGGGTCAACAACTCAAAGCAAAATGTCAAAGTATAGAAAAAAGGTTTTAAAAAGTGGTGTAACTGTAATAGCCCTAGAGAACAAAGAAAAAAGGGTCCTGCATTTTAGTAAACTTTAACATTCACCCTTTATGCACAAATTGTCAGGTTCATCTTTGAGACTCATTTCTGTTTATTTATATTCTTTTGTGTTATTTTCTAAGCTAGAAAAGAGACAGGCCTTTGTTTGTTGTTTTTAGCTTTTGTGTGTGTGCGATACTTCAGAAGTATCTTGGTTATGTGTAGTATCCTATTATGAGTAGGATATGTGTGTGTGTCTTCAGCCTTAATTTGATGTCTAAATAAGTGGTTCCTGCCCCCAAGGGTTTCCTGGCAATATATCACCGCAACAACAATGGAACTGCCGTTGTCAACGTCCCTGGAGACCAGCCGCTTGCCTGCTCATGCATGGCCTTGTGGGAAATACGGGCCTGGCAAACAACCCACTGACGCTAAATGATGCATGCGCACACACACCTACACACATTGTTCTTTGCACATCTTTTCATCTTCATCTTTACTTCTTTACATGGTCTTTGTCTTTCTCTGCTTCACCTCTCTCTTTTCAAGGTAAGATGTTATACAGGTAAATTGGTTTGTCGTGAAGTGTCCAAAGCAGCAAAGAGGGAATATTGAGAGGACCTTGAAGAGATCCACTTAGGAGTGGACAGAGGGGCCTCATGGTGAGCGAGTAGAGACCCAAGACGTAAATCTGACAAAAAGTATGACAATGCTATAAAATAACTTAAGATAATTATTCTTTATACAAACAGCAGTAGCAATAACTACCCTTGCCTCCCCTTGCACTGGTGGGGGCGTATCTGTCGAGGACTGCACTTTATTTTGTGGCAACATTTTTTTCAGAAGGGTCATGTGTTAAAATCAAAATGTTCAACTTCCTGTTGGTCACACAGATGATGACACAATACTTTTTTGTTCAACTGTTTTGTGGATGCCCATACCAATACCAAAATTGTCCCTCCCCATTGGTAATGATTGTTAGGGGGTGCTACAAAGCCATTAAAGTAAAAGAAGCATTAATTATATAGTTTTGTCATATTGTCTTTTTAGTTTTCTTTAAACCCATTTCGGCCCTTGAGTTAAGACGTTTGCCCACCCCTGAATTAGAAGGTCACTAGGGGCATTGTATTTAAAACACAATGGTTTCCTTAGAAGAGATGGATGAATGAGATGTATGAGATGGTTCCTCAAAAGTTTAGTTTAAGAAACAAAGCAATTTACAAATCTCTGACATAATATCTATAACTCTTTAAGTGCTGCTTTCCAACGTGTGGAAACTAGCTCTTAATAAAAGTAAACTAAAAACAGAAGACTCCTAGTTAGTGTTTAGCTATTTAGTAAACATTTCACAGTGTCACTTAACTGTGTTGCAAATAAAACTTAAAATCAGTCATCATTAACAGAGGTCTCTGTCAAAATTGCCTGTGACTAACATGTCATTTTCTCCCTCTGTCCTGCTCACACACTGCCTGACTGCCAACTCTCACACAATTCACCTCCAAAAGAAGTCTGCCTCCACTCTCCCAATCAATTAGTGCACCAGGAAATCAATTAGAGCAAGCACTAAATGAGCTATTAATAGAATGCTGCCAAAGAATAGGCCATCGTATATCATGATGGCAGCTGATGTTTTTAATTAGTGCAACATTTAACATGTGTAATTATGAAGACGTAATGAAGAGATATGACTGCAGTGTAGCTCTGTTAATTGACAATCTCGTCACAGAAACAGTTTAGGGCCACGGTTCAAATTAAGGTTGCGTAGTAAAGTAAGTTCAGAATAGAAAGAAAATGTTGTCAAGGAAGCATTGTTTTGTTTATAAGGCTTTGCTTAGAGTTAGGGGTGTAACATTTGGCAGCGGATCACGTCCCACGGATTGACACACACATGACCCGTGGATTCTATTTTATTGTAAAGTAAGTAAATCTGAAAACTTCATGAAATAAAGCTGTGATATCTTGTTTTTTTTTTATCAATACATTGTCAGACATTCTTAGACAGTATTTCTCTGAGTTTGTCTGGGAATAGTTTCATCATCAATTACTGCATAATTCTCTCATAATCCAGTATATATACATCATAAGAGACAGCCTGCTTTGCAAAGGCCTAGAAAAGGGGTCAAATCAAGTTGTTTTCAGGAAACATAATCTTGTTCAATATGTCTCCGTCTATAAGTGCAAGAAGTTTCCCCCTTTTTTTGCTGATCAAAAAAATGTATCCAATCTATGACTCAAAAACCGTAACGTGATCTGAACCGTGAGTTTTGTAATCCGTAGCACCACTACTTAGAGTAGTTCTGGGAAATTAAATGTAGACTAAATCTTGTTTTGTTCTTGGTTGTGTTGTGGCGCATTGCACGTGGAAGAGACAGGTAGAGAAAAGCCGGACAGAGAAGAGCGCAGAGGTGGTGCTGATGGCGGTGTAAATATGTCACTGGTCGAGCCAAAGAGCAGTGGGGTTGACCTTGGTCATAGTTTAAAGCCTGTCTTTTTTTCCAGGCATCGAGCTGCACAATGAAACGTGTCTCCTCGGGGCTCTGTCTCTTATATTCTCCTCCTTTGTCACATGGTCTTTAATTCATTCTCCTGCACACTGGCAGAAAGGTTAGCAGGCTCAGTGTGTATTGGGAACCCCTGTGCAAACACCTTTTGGTACTCCGCTTTCCCACACTGTCCATAGACAAGCATCTAGTAATAGTGCAATGCTGGCTCTAAATTGCCTGAAGGAATAAGTGGAAATTGTCCTGGGCATGTCGTATCACACCATAATCAGCTGGGACAAGCTCCAGCCCATAGCAACCCATAAACATAGAGAAAGAGTGTTTAGAGCCACACTTAGATTCTTGCTGTCATAAAAGCCAGGAGCCCAATGAAATGTTACAATTCTTTCTTTCTTTGTTGCTGTTTTTATTAAATTATGCACCATCATAATCGCCATTCTATTCAAGCATGAGGTTTCTTAATTGCCAGGACAGCACTTAGAAACTGTACACATTCGTTTCACTCACAGTAACAGACAATTTTCCTTTGGTTTGGAGAAATAAGAGGAATATAATTATGTTAAGTCTAACACTATGTATTGTTTACCATAAAATATAGGCTATAGGCTCAAAATTATTAACATGTATGTCAGGGTTTCTAGCATGTATACAATAAGTTATATAAGTTATAACCAAATCACATTTTACATTTACATTTAGTCATTTAGCTGACACTTTTATCCAAAGCGACTTACATTAAGGTTCCATTCACCTGTGTTACAGCTGGAACAACACTGTAGGCAAGGTGGGTTAAGTGTCTTGCCCAAGGACACAACGTCAGTATGAACTGTAGGGAGAGCGGGAATCGAACCGCCTACCTTCCGGTTGAAGGACGACCGCTCTACCGCTGTGTTGAGGGAGTAATTAAAAGCAATTAAGACTTTGGGAACTAAGACATATTTGGCTTCATACCAGTGCCACACATGTTTCTATATGAGGTATAAATTATATTTGGAGGAGACTTTAAATACCCATTGTCATTTTAAAAACGCAATATTATTAATTTAAAAAGGAGAGCGTAAATAAATAATTAAATGAAGAAGTCAAAACTTTAATGCAATGTAGACGACACCTGGTTTTACTAAACAAGTGCCATAAGAACTCTAATTAGCTTAAGCTGCCAAGACTTTGCTTTACATTTAGCATTCTTTCTTTTAGAATATGACTGTTAATCTCTTTGCCTTTTACTGTCTTTTCCTTTTCCTCCATTCAACAGACTGCAGTGTTTAGCTCCACCTTTACCACACAGTTAAAAACACAGGACAATTTCAAAAATTCTCAAGATTAACAGTATTAAAAAAGACAATACAATTTATAGTTTAATAGAGATAGTAGAAATAAAGTAGCCTCTGTAAATGTATATTCAAACAGAAACTAACAGAATAGTTAGAAACAATAAGCTATTGACATCATAAATAGTGCTTTGGATCAGCTGTGTTCCAGCAGCACTAACAGAGAAGGCTATGTAAAATGGGAATTTTCTTTTATACTCCTCCCCTTGGGCTATGCATTGATATGCCTCCATTCTCCCTTTTTTCCTTCTTTAAATCCATTTTCATTGCATATCATAAGAAAAAGAGCCTTCACGGCAAGATAAATCTATATTTACATGTATTCTCATTAAATTGCTGCTATTCAATTACAGCCTGACTGGATGTTTAATCTATCACAGCCTCTGGAGGACGTGCGCAGGATGCTGCAGCCTCAGAGTGTTATTAGGACGAGGAGCAGCATGTGTGCAACCAAAGGGCAGTCCACACTAATGCTACACTGACTGAACAACAATCTATAGGGACACTGTGTGAAAAAACTTGTTTGCCACCTTCATGACTCATGCTAATTAGGTCAAGACTCAAAGGCACGCTGGCAGAGGCCCTAGTCAGGTTGTTTACTATGTACAACCAACTTTCAAAGTCTTGTTTCTACCAAAGTTTACAGTTTACAGTTCAATTGGAGTAAGCAAAGTAGCATTGTCCGTCTTCGTTATTTTACTTAGTAATGTTTTCAGAAAAGATACAAAAGAAGATACATTGTTTTTTTGTTGTTTATCAGCTTTTTACACCTCAACCAAAAAACAAACTATTACTCCAATGAAGGGGTGATAAAAGTGGTATAATACAGAGGTACGCCTTGTTTCCACTGAAGTGGTACGGGTCGGGCCAAAGGAGGTCAGTTTGTTTTGGTTAAAAGGGTACAAAGCTACTCCTAAAAGTAGTTGTCTGACAGACTCCACTTTTCAAAGAGTGGAGTCTGACAGACAAAGTGAAAGGAAAAACACACATAACTGTTATGGCAAATGAAGAATGTCCTGTTCTTGTTGTAAACAGTTCCATACTGTATTTTATTTTTTCCAAAACAAAGCTAGTGTTGATTGGCAACAGATTCTTTCCCAGTAGATAGAATCAACAGCTCTTGCTTCATGAAATTTGTATTCACCGACTACAACCAATCAGCATTTTACAACAACCACAGTGGATCAAAGTGCTTTAAAACATCCATAAAATGATTTAAACAGAAGTTATTAAAAAGAGAAAGTGTCACATAGCACACACAACCAGCTACTCTAGTTGTGTCAAAAGCCATTCTGAAAAAGACTTTAGCTTAGCGTTAAACCAAGGCAGGTCAGTGATGGCACACAACTCAATGTGAGGGGTAATCCAGAGTCTGGGACCAGCCACTGCAAAAGAATGATCACCCCACTGTTTTCACATCGACCTGGAAACCTCCAAAAGATGTTGACAGTAAAGACCTCTGCAGTGATTCATTGAAATTAGACTATAAGCAAATAAAATATAGGGTCAAAATTAAACGATTTGTTGTTGTGACAGACAGATATCTATTGTAATGGAAAGTACAGTGCCACTAAGGGTTCTGTGTATGATCATATGTGGGGCATTTCTCTTGATTGTGTTACTTTTCATTGCTGCACTGAAGTTTCTGTAATGTCGTAAATGTCAGACTTATTTTTCATGTTACATCTTTCACTCCAGCAGCCGGTTGTGTGGCAATAAACTGAACATGAACTATCCTTGAAGAAGGATCGAATCTGTTCCCAAAATTGTCACCCATTTCCAGGCTCTGCACTCATCCATGCATGTGTGTGAGGCAGTATTTCATGCTGCTACCTCTGGTGTGTGCCTATGGCCTCACTGAGTAGTGAGTGTGGCCTCACATGTGCACTGTGCATGTGTGTAGAAGAATGGCTAGGATTAATGCCTTCCTGTCAAAAGGCCCATATGATAAAGTGGTCAAAGCACAGGAAAATATAAAAGCAGGACTGAAAGGTCTGTTCATGAAAACTCTTACTTTGTTAATCAGCTCAGCTTTTGGGATAAGAAGGTAAGGTGAACAATAATCCCATTTGAATTTTAAATATATTAATTAAGGTCCCATGTATAGTGCATACTGTAAAGAAATACCTGGTTGTTATGTTATGTATGGAAAACAGCATTTAGGGTGAAGTCAAGAACTTTTTTTATTTGTATTTTTATTAACATTTTTTTTTACTGTACGGGATATATTAAACAGCAGTATAGATTTTATATTTTAAGTTTGTGCTTTGGAAATTAGAAGAAAAAAAGGCATTTAATGGTTTGAGCACAATTTTGTTTTTAATCTCTCATGGATGTGTCTCATCTAGTTTAAATATTACTACATGTGATTGGTGTATGTTACTTTTAAACGCTGTATTTCTTCATCTTTTGTATTGGAAGCTACTGTAATTGAATTAAGATATAATTGTAATAATAGTGCCCAGTATGTCTGACATACCTCTTTTATTCATTATGGCTAAGACCTAAGCTCCTTCCCTCTAACATAATGCACTGTGAATCACAGAAATGGACAGGTGTCGAGTTCTGAGGTTACGGCTGGATCATGTTGTGGTCAGGGCAACTCTCCAGGAAATGTCAGTGTGATGCTCACATGTTATCGACCACATGGACACGCAACATGCATATGTGTGTGTGTGAGGTTTCCACAGTAACAGGAAGTGTATCAATGGTGCAGCTGGTGAACCTCTGGGTTGCCGGCGGAAACTCCAATCAGACCAGCTGATGCCATCCCACTTCCTGATGCGAGCCCAGATTAAAACCCCCAGGAGTGACCTCAGCTGTCATTGAAAATCACAGACAATTTCAGGTAACGTGGACACACATCCCCTGCTTATCCATCAGACTCACACACAGTGATGCTAATTAAAAGCCACAGAAATACACAGCCTTTTCCCTTTCCCCAGGTGTAATATATCTGCATTTGGTTAATGCATCATCATTGTGGACGTCCTCTAAACATGTAACATGAGTGTGGAGGCTGAACCATTTTCAAAACAAATTTTTGTATTTTTTTCCTTCATTATGACCACTGTCTTTCTTTAACACCTACTATCCCTTGTTTCCTGCCCTTTAAAAAAATACAAATATACAATGAAATCTGTTAAATTTGGTAAATATGTTAAGTTTGGGACCTCAGATTTTAACTCTAATCCTGGTGCATGTTCACAGTGTGGTAAATGCTAATGTGTTCTCATACAACACCTTTAACTTGATGTACACACACACAATTGCGAGCTCAGTTAGTCTGAGTCCTCACACTCGTATGTACTTGAAGGTGTTAATTAAACATAGTGACAGGTGTTGTCACTTCCATGTGCTAGCTCTGACTGGAGAGCCTGCCCAGCACCTACTGTGAGATCCAGCTGCCATGTCTCTTACTCACACACACATGAATGTGCCAAATAAAACATTGAGGATATTTACTGACACAAAGAGAACAAATAATTGTGTCTTACCTTCTAACTACAACCACGCAGAAATAAAAACTAACACTGAAACCTGAAAAAGTACTAAACAACAGTAGGCCTACTGCATAATATCCTCCATAAAAAGCATAAACTACTGCAAACTTTTTTTCCATTTGATGCTGTCACTTTCAGTCCAAACAATGTTGTGTTATAAAGGCTTATCCACAAGTGATATGACAATTATTTAAAAAACAAAAACAAAACTGTAATTAGGCTGATTATCTGCTTCTTAGCTTTACATTTGGTGAAGCAGAAGTGAGCACAGACTGCACCCTGCTGCTAAGACACACACCAGACCCACATTTCTGCACTGTATTCAGAACACTTGTGTAACACACAAACAAACTACACAAAGGTCTTGTTTATATAATAATATGTTTTTAGTTTCACAATCAAAACAACATGTCACATCATGTTCCACACATAGGAAGTAGACTGGGCTGGTGGATGGTACATAAAACCAAAGATTATAAACTCCAAACCCAGTCTTTGTCACTGGAGTGGTTACGTTCTGTTTTTGTTCATTGTATGGATGCAAAAAATAATAATAAATGTCTTATATATTATAGGTAATATGTATTTTCATTATTAAGCAAACTCTGTTCTTGCCTAAACATAATCATACTAGTCTGTTATATTGTACTTTTCCTACAAAAGTTTCCTTTTAAAATGTCAAAAACTGCTAAAAGCAAAATGTCTTTCTTCTGCAACCTTTACAGACTCCAGGTACATATTATTTTGGTGACTGCTCTGACAAAACATATCCCCTTCTATCTAATTACTTTGATTATTTACCCATTTTTGCATTTCTGTTAAAATCTGAAAGCTGGCTGCCTTTGTAGGAGGAGTACAAGGTGCATTTGTGTGTTGGAGGATGTCTTTGACAAACATCTGCTGAGGGCTATAATTGATGCACCTGGATACCTGATCTCCCACTAACACACCGCCACTCAGCGCTGTAATCTTGGCTACTTTTCAGAGCTGGTTCATTTTACGTGGCATTTGACGTGATCCTGAAGGTTATCTAGGTTTGTGTGTGTCTGTAAATGTCCAGGTGTATGCATGTGCAGACGTGAGCCTCTCCATGTTAATAAAGCCTAGAGATATAGTTGTCAGCTTGCAGTGTTGATTTAGGCTCAAGGCCAAAAGCTCCAATATCCTTACTGACTTGCTGTCTCTATTTATCTGCCTCTTCTCTCATCATCCCTATCAGTCTGCATCTGTCCCCCAACTCTGTCTACCGCTTTGTGCAGCTGGTCACTTTGGTTTCTCTTCTGCCACTAATTCTACTGGGAACTTAATAAGAAAATCCTTCAAGTCGGAGACATTTTGTTGTTACAGGCAAGGATTTGTAGAATTCCATCTGCTGATATTTTGATACTCAATTCACCAGGTGCTTTTTTGTGATCCAGAGTGGTTTAAATATAAAGTTAAGCAAGTAAAAAGTTGGGATAAATGGCACAAGAGACAATGATGGATATCTATAACTTTGTATGAGTGTACACCTGCATGGGGTTTACAACAAAGATGAATATAAGTGTTCTGTTAGTAGGCAGACTACGACATCCTCAGCCAACTCCGGCCTTTCTGTGAGGAGTCTGCATGTCCTCCCAGTG
Organism: Perccottus glenii; assembly: GCA_024416835.2. Taxonomy (NCBI): domain Eukaryota; kingdom Metazoa; phylum Chordata; class Actinopteri; order Gobiiformes; family Odontobutidae; genus Perccottus; species Perccottus glenii. Next base: position 23,481,891 of record CM044556.2, on the reverse strand, counting down.
TTACTGTGGTTTCTCTCCGGGTACTCCAGCTTCCTCCCATCGTCCAAAGACATGCATGTATAGGTTAAACTGGCAACTCTAAAGTGTCCTTAGTGAATGAATGTGAGAGTGAATGGTTGTCTGTCAATGTATGTCTCTTAAGTGTAAGGCCTGCAACTAACTGGCCTCTGTCCATGGTGTACCTGGCTCCAGTCACCCACAGTCTCTAATGGGACCAAGCGGAAGAAAATGAGTGAATGTTAGTAGTTCTTAACTTATACATTCCCAGTTGATACCAAACTTGAATCAACCCCAGTCTTATAGGCTTGACTTTAACTGTTTTGCAACCACACTGCATCTTACATAATACTGCGAGATTGGTCATCTCTGCTGTCTCAATGGCCTTGTCACTCTGTAATTTATAATATCTAGTGGGAAACAGCAAGAACAATTACCATGCCTTTACCACATAGAGAAAAGTAATTACTGTTGATGTTTCAGCCATTTTTAATCAATACTTCCATTGTAACTATCACAGCATGGTGTCACATTATCTACAACTGGGAGGCAGGTAAAAAATAATTACACAAACACAGTTTAGGGTAAAATGGAGGTTTACAAACCAACAAAGACTCACTACTTTAATGTCTGTTATAATTCCCCAGATAGCTGGTGCAAACATCACACTAAAGCAAAATGGTTTCATGTACGTTGAAATAAAATAAGACCATTACATCCCTCCGCTGCTCATGTTCGTTATTAGTGACTGAGAGTATCGGTTGCCACTGAGAGTATTGGTTGCCACAGACAGCAGTGGGTCAAAGAAGCAGAAAATATGACGTGGGCAGCACACAATGCCACTACCACTGTGAAATGGCAGTTTCTTATTTCACTGCAGCACAATGAAGGGAAATGTGTATACCACATTATTAGTCCATGCTTACCATTAAAACCAAAAAAAAAGATGAAGTAGAACTCATTCATTCATTCATTTTCTACCGCTTTGTCCCGTTAGGGGTCGCGGGTGACTGGAGCCAATCCCAGCAGCTTTGGGCCTTAGGCGGGGTACACCCTGGACAGTGGCCAGTTCGTCGCAGGGCTAACATTTAGAGACAGACAGTGACAAACAGCCATTCACTCTCACATTCATTCACCATCAGAACCCACAGTAACACGTGGAGGACATGCAGACTCCTCACAGAAAGACCGGAGTCGGCTGAGAATGTTTTGGTTGGCCGGGTTTTGAACTCGCGACCTTCTTGCTGTGAGGCAGGAGTGCTAACCACTCTGCCACGTGCACGTGCAGTAGAACTGATTAAAGTTATTTTTTTCATGACAGAGGCACTTGTCCTTTATTCTGTACATCAGTCCTCTCTGAAGTGTGATATTGCATAACGTAAAGGTGCAGGGTTCAGATTGCAATTGCAAATTTCTCTCACCCCACCTTTCTGCACATACTATTGACCTTTAGAGACGTACTGTTAAAAAAACTTAGAGAACATAGGTCTTCTCCTCCAGCAGTGCTCTGTGTGTCAGCTCTTAACAGGAAAGTTAATCAGGACTTCCACTGGATTCTGTATGTCAGATTTTATCCCATATTAATGAAGGGTACAATTGTTTTGCTTGTAAATAATTAATACTGATACTTTCCTCTCAACTTCCAGCTCAGGCATTAGTTCCTCAAAGTGGCACCAGAGGATCAGCAGAGTTCACCAACTCAGTCCCTCCTCATTTGCGGTTCTCCCAGATTCCCATTTTAAGTATGACAACCCCATGGACTACACTCCTCTTTTGTCTCTCCCCCTTCTTATTTTCTCCTGCCATGTCTCTCTCCATTTGTCGCCATCTGATTATAATCTATTATCATGTCAACATCCCTCTCTCCATCAGTCATGAGTTTGTCTGTTGATGCTTTACTTCATTCTTCCATGTGCCTTCTTCTTTGCCTTCTTATCCACTCCCAGTAACAACTCGATGTATTCTGGCCAGGGCTGGACTGGTAATCTGGCATACCGGGCAAATGTCCGGTGGGCCGACGCACTTGGGGGCCGGTCCGTATAATATGATTTTTTTTTTTTTTAATTGGCCAATGACCGGCCCATAAAGCAGGGACAGAGGCCCATTGGTTCATTTTTCATACTGACACTGGGCTGGCCCAATCATCTCTTAACAGGCTCCACCCCTCCTCCTCTGTTTCTTGTGTCAGATGCAGTTAGTGGCTCAGAGCCAGAAATCTGTGGATTTAGGATGGAGAAACAAAAGTGCAAGGGGTTGCGGAGAAGTTGCGGGCCAAAAAAATAAAAATGCTAGAGGTTGATGCCTCAACATGTGCAAAAATAACAGACATGTTTAGTGCTATAGCTTCAGTATCCAAGCCTACAGTACCTGACGACATTTTGCAGAAACATGGAGAGTGTAATTGAAACGGTAAGCATGTTAGCTACATGATTAACAGGGAGGGAGTGTTAATCAGGGCGGGTGCAGGAGGAAAGTGTGTGTGTGTGTGTGTGTGGGCCTGGTTGGGCCACGACGAAGATGATGATTTACCTAAATTAATGAATATTATAATAAGACAACTTAATCGTTATTGCCATTATATAGTCTGTCAGATTGTCACCCACTGCACTAGCCACTCAGTCAGCTAAAGTCAAATAACACAGCATAAGCTATTTTGCATTGTTTTCGTAGATAGGTTAGCAGAGTTAACTTATTCAATTGCAACTTTTGCTGACTATTTTAATGTTAACCCTTTAATACCCATAATGGCCGTACGCCTCTTCTCTAGAAAAAATTAAATGATGCCATTTGATTATTTTAATTATTACTCAGAATGGCTGCGTCAAAGCGCCCACGGCGAGTAACGCATGTTATTTGGGGATTAAAACCCGCCTTGCATTTTGAAAGCTGTATATTTTTGTTTAGCTGTATATTCAACGAAGTAGATATTTGCTCATTTTTCTAATGAATTTCCAACATCATTAATATGCAATATTTACGGTGAGTGAATAATATGAATATCATATATTTTTAGGACGTTTTGTGTGAGTAATTTGGTAGTACAGGTTGGTTTTCTTTTTTTAAGAGGAGTATCTCAACAATGAGAGGTAAATCTTGTTTGGTGTCATATTAAAGAGGGGTTTGTGCTCTTTAAAACAAAGTAGCCTATACTTGCAATTGTAAACTAGTTTTTCTGCTGTCTGGTTCATTGAAAAAAAAAAAACATTTATTTTTAGAATTAGCAGTATTCTACATCCACATTATATTGGGTTCTAAAGGGTTAACTAGCTTTTATAACATGGAGCACTTTGTCCATCTAGAAATCCTGCTCTTTAAGAATACTGGACTATATCACCAAAATGGATCCTTACTAAGTGTACTTTTAATAACTCTTCCAAATAATTGTAATCCTCTCTCTCTCTGTCCTTATGTATAGTCAAGCCAGGTTGAGTTAGCACTGGAGGAGAGAGACAGGGAGGAACCTTTGATCACCAGGGAGTCTGTCAAGAGAGAGTGAGTACACTGGGCCACTTGCACTGGTACACTGGTCCATGGCACTTAATTCTCAGCTTTGTAGGGGTTTATGGAATGGAACAGTAGATATGCATATCTACAGGGACCGCAAGGATGGTGTACTAGTTGGTTGTGTCTGACCGATTGTGGTGGGCCGGTCTGAGTAAAAATGCCAGGGCCTTTTTTTGTCCCAGTCCAGCCCTGTTTGTGACTATGTCTGTGAAAGGTGCTATATAAATAAACTTTCTTCTTCTTCTTCTTCCTATAACTGGAAGGTTGCCAGATCGATTCCCGCTCTCCACACAGTTCATATTGACATTGTGTCCTTGGGCAAGACACTTAACCCACCTTGCCTCCACACATGCTATATACCCATGAGTATAATGTCATATTTAAAAGGAAAAGTTTGGAATGTATGAAATACTTTTGTAACATACCCAATACAAGTTTTTTGTATTTGTTTTTATAATTTTTTATTATTTATTAATAATATGTAATATATTTATATTAATAAATATTAATAATATTTATTTATATAAACATATTTGTATAATTTTTTATATATGCTATTTTTATCAACCCTATAGAAAAAAGGGTTGAATGATGGTAAAGTCCGATGGTATGGACTGATCCAGATGAACTTGATTGTAGAGTAATGGTCTTAGGTGCTGGTCTAGTAGGGCAGACTCATGGCCTTGTCCCACGATGAGAAGAATCGGGCCAGTCCGGTCTTTGGTCGGTTCAGGTACGCATTAAGACGGATGTTCATATATTTCACAGCAGCCTCCTCAAACTCTGCATGGTCTTGTCTCAGAGCTTTCTCCAGAAGCTTGGATGCAGTTCCAAACTCATAGATCAGATCTTTGGCAGCGACTTTGCCCATTCTCTCGATGATCTTGTGTTTGAGAACCACTCCTCAGGGACTTTAAACTGGTCTTGGACTGCCTTCTCCAGCCCTGTAACGATGGATGTGTAGTGGTCCCAGGCCCCTTCCTGGACTGGAACTTTATGAAGCATTTTCTTAACAAGAACTCTGATAACAAGGCGCTCCACTTGGGGTCCATCAATGGTCTGTGGTGGACTAACCTCAGGTGGATTGTCCTGTGGACTCTTGGTATTCTCTGTAGTGTCCTGTGGACTCTGGGTATTCTCTGAAGTATCTTGTGGACTATGGTTGTCCTGTGGACTCTGGGTATTTTCTTTAGTGTCCTGAGGACTTTGGTTGTCCTGTGGACTCTGGGTAATCTCTGTAGTGTCCTGTGGACTTTGGTTGTCCTGTGGACTCTGGGTATTCTCTGTAGTATCTTGTGGACTTTGGATGTCCTGTGGACTCTGGGTATTCTCTGTAGTGTCCTGAAGACTTTGGTTGTCCTGTGAACTCTGGGTATTCTCCGTAGTGTCCTGAAGACTCAGGGTATTCTCTGTAGTGTCCTGTGAACTTTGGTTGTCCTGTGGACTCTGGGTCTTCTCTGTATTGTTCTGTAGACTTTGGATGTCCTGTGGACTCTCTGTATTCTCTGTAGTGTCCTGTGGACTTTGGATGTCCTGTGGACTCTGGGTATTCTCTGTAGTGTCCTGTGAACTTTGGTTTTCCTGTGGACTCTGGGTCTTCTCTGTATTGTTCTGTAGACTTTGGTTGTCCAGCGGACTCTGGGTATTCTCTGTGGTGTCCTGTGGACTCTGGGTATTCTCTGTAGTGTCTTGTGGACACTGGATATTCTCAGTAGCATCCAGTGGACTTTGTTGTTCTGTGGACTCTGGGTATTTTTGTAGTGTCCTGTGGACTCTGGGTATTCTCTGTAGTGTCCTGAGGACTTTGGTTGTCCAGCGGACTCTGGGTATTCTCTGTAGTGTCCTGAAACCTCTGGGTATTCTTCATGTAGTGTCCTGTCACCTTGGTTGTCCTGTGGACTCTGGAGCTGTTCGCTGTAGTGTCTTGTGGACTCTGGGTATTCTCTGTAGCGTCCTGTGGACTTTGGTTGTCCTGTGGACTCTTGGTATTCTCTGTAGTTGTCCTTTGGTCGTCTGGAATATTCTCTGTAGTGTCTTGTGGACACTGAATATTCTCAGTAGCATCCAGTGAGACTTTGGTTGTTCTGTGGACTCTGGGTATTTTCTGTAGTGTCCTGTAGACTCTGGGTATGGTGTACTGGTCAAGGGAAACCTCAATGGAGAAAATCCAGATGTTTTCCTGTCTAGCCTCCACCACACGGTAAACAGCAGGCTCCTCCGGGCCAGCTGCAGCTCATTCAGGCGGCTGCTTTGGGATCCTTTCCCAGACTCAAGTCAGGGTGGATGTGAGCTTCAAGCATCAGCTGTGGTCTTCATCCACTTTGTAGTGTCACTGGTTTATTGCCAATAACTGTGGGCAGACTCTGGAGCTGTTCGAGTACCATGACTGAGGCTCTGTATGTCTCTTGGTATTCTCTTAGTGTCTTGTGGACTATTCTCTGCAGTGTCCTGTGGACTTTGGTTGTCCTGTGGACTTTGGATAATCTCTGTAGTCTCCTTTGGACTCTGGATATTCTCTGTAGTGTCTTGTGGACTCTGAATATTCTCAGTAGCATCCAGTGGACTTTGGTTGTTCTGTGGACTCTGGGTATTTTCTGTAGTGTCCTGTAGACTCTGGGTATTCTCTGTAGTGTCCTGAGGACTTTGGTTGGTCAGATGGTTGGTGGTCTCATCAGTGGACTGGGCAGATCAGACCGATGTTGGACTCAGTGACTTGATAGCCCATTATTAGGAGCAGTGCTGTGGAAGCTCTCCTCTTGGCCTCCTTCTTGGTGGAGCCGGTCCCAATGGCGGTGTACTTGTCAAGGGAAACCTCAATGGAGAAAATCCAGATGTTCCGTCCTGTCTAGCCTCCACCACACGGTAAACAGCAGGCTCCTCCCTTCGGGCCAGCTGCAGCTCATTCAGGCGGCTGCTGGGATCCTTCCCCAGACCGAAGTCAGGGCGGATGTGAGCTTCAACATCAGCTGTGGTCTTGTTATTCCTGTTTTTGGATATAAATGTGGACAGCCTCTGGAGCTTTTCCAGCACTATGGCTGAGGCCAGGGTCTTAGCGGCCTCTTGGGATGGTCCTTTTGCCTCTGCAATTAAGCCCCCAACAGTTACTTCGATAGAGAAGGTCCTGTTGTGGCAGGGTCCTTCAGACTTCATCTGAAAGTCCACAGGCAGGCGGTACCTCTCTGCTAGGTTGTACAGGTCACGCACCGTGGACTGGTTGCAGTAATCTGACATGTTGGTTTTTGTCGAGAATCTGGATTATTCAACCAGTAAGAAAGTCTTCCTTTTGTAGGTTTTGACTGTGTTTGTTGCTTGTAGCTAATGTAGAGTCTGTTCAACGTGTTGCTTCTGGTCTCTTCAAGAGTCTCTTAGGAAATGAATAATTGTCTGTCCTCACCTCCATTCTAAAGCTCTCATGTGATGTCACGTTAGAATGTGAGTCATCATTCTAAATATCACCATGAAAACACAACCCCTGCAGCTTGACTATACAATAATGTCAATGAAATACTGAGTGGAAAATAAACAATAATATAATAGCATAATTATGAATATAATAATGTTAAAATGTTTAAATTACTAGTCTAAATAAAAAATAGACACTGTATATTTAATAAATTATTTGATTATACATTCAAATTTTAATTGTGTTAAAAAAACAATGAATTAATAATTTATTTTGTTATAATTTTATAATTTTATTTATTTTACAAAAATAGCGCAGGCCCGCGCACGCACATCCACCTGATCAAAGCAGCACTAAACGTTGCGTGGGCTACAAAAAGCATCGCAGACTTTTCGAATGATAACGGAGGAAGCAAGCCATGTTTGGACTGTACTAAGCTGAGCTGGACAACACGGACCGATGGCACGTGCAGTTACCGGGGTTTACCTGCTGGAGTGTGTTTATGAGCTGATAAGACGCATGTGAACAGTCCTAGGTAGTGTCATTGTGCTGATTTATCAAAGAATGGATCGAATGAACACTGTTTAACTGCGTGAAGGACATGACCAACCACTGTTTTTACGCAAACACAATAGAGTAGATAGATAGATAGATATTATTTTTTAAGGTAGGTAATAGTTTTATTTGGACATTTAAATAAAAGATTTAAATAGAAAAGAATACAACCCCATCATTAACTATAAATCATAGACCAAAAGGATTTAGGCTGAAGTCAAAGACTTATTATGCCTAACCCTTTCAACATTTAAATAAAAGTGCTATACATTGCAACAAAACAGCAAAACAATTACAATAAATTCCATTCACCAAACAGAAGAGAAAAACAATAAAAACAGAACAAGTACTGTGGTAACTAGTATTTGTACTATACTATTTAATCATCCCTTATTTACATCCCAGGCACAATATTCCCTGTTATACAATTTTACATGTTCAAGACAAGTTATGGCACTGGTTGATAACTATAGTTATCTCGCTCCCTTACCTCGCATGCACGGTTCTATACTGTAAGAACATAATATATTTATGCATTGTTTTAAATTTGGGAAGGCTTTTGCATTGCTTGTGCTGTTCCCCAAGACTGTTCCAAAGTTTGACGCCACACACAGACACACAAAAACTGTCTTGTTGTCCTTATAATGTTAATTTTAAAATTGTCCACTCCTCTCAGTTGGTGCGTCCCCTCCCTGCGTTTGAATAATTTTTGTATATTGCCAGGAAGAGCATTATTATTTGCTCGGTACATCAGTTGAGCTGTAGAATATTGAACACGATTTCACTTTCAGCTTTAGTCATTTGGACTGTAAGAATAGTGGATTAGTATGCTCCAAATATCCAACTTTATGGATTACTCTCATTGCTCTCTTTTGTAGCGTTAAGAGTGGTTTTAATGCTGTTTTGAAGTTATTGCCCCATACTTCAATACAATATGTAAGGTATGGTTGTACCAGAGCACAATAAAGCATTCGGAGTGAACTGATATCTAAAAATATTTTGGATTTGTTTATTATTAAAATGTTTTTAGCTATTTTGTTTTGTAAATGTAGAATGTGTGGCTTCCAACTGAGTTTGTTATCTACAATTACACCAAGAAATTTTTATCTCTGTTACCTTTTAAATTTTTGTGTTATTTATGTAAATGTTTGATTCAACTTCATTGTTGCAGTTGCCGAAAAACATTACTTTTGTTTTATCAAGATTTACAGATAATTTGTTTCTGTCCATCCATAATTTTAGTTTGACCAATTCATTATTCAAGACATTAATAACATAATCATAATTATCACTGGCACACACCACGTGTGCTGTTATCCTGCTATTGTCTGATGTTGTCTGTATGTTTTTGTTACGTATGTTGTAACGGCAACTGTAGTTGCGACTGCATATTTTATGTTGTAACAGCTACTGTTGTTATGTATGTTAAGTTTGTAAAATGCTCTATTTCATTTTCCTGAAGACCACAGCGCCTGAATAATGGCGGCACGTGAAGCACTTCTGGCCCTCTTGTTCTGTCACTATGGATATTTGTTCTAGATTAACCTCTCACACTACCCATTCTCCAAGCCTTCCAGTCCCCCTAAACACTTTTTTCCCCTTTCCCTCTTTCTCCATCCTCTTCCTTCCTCTCGAGATCGGCAAAATATCAGTCTAACGCCACTGTGACGTCTCGTCCAATAAAGTATAAATAAATGCATGTCTGTTCGTGCTCGCTCTTTGCCTCCATCTTGGTCCCATTTGCACAGTAAAAGAGAAAGGAAGACCCTGATGAGGCGGCAAGCTTCAGCCAATTCCTGGGGATGACACGCATGTTTGTGCCGTCCCGATTGCCGTTTGCTTTTCGTCTATGGGAGAGATTGAGCTCCAAACCCTCCCCACACTGCTCTTTCTATGCTTGTGCCTTTTGTCAACATCTCCTCTATCCATCCTCACAGCCCACACAGAAAATGATTTGACTAATCTTACATTATATTTTTTTCGTTTTCTTGCAAATTACTTCTCATTACTTCGCTATTTGAAAACTCATCTAAAGAAAGTTTTCCAGCAGAAGTGGAAGTACAAGAACTGTCTTTTGATTTTAGTGCTGACAAATGAAATTGTACCTCAGAAAAAAAACAGAAAAAAAACCCCACATTTTTTCTATAAAATGAGGTGCCATTCATCATCATCTCCTGCCTGTCAAAGATCCAGTAAAAACTGAAAAACCTACAAAATAACAAATACACTACAAGAGCCTTTAACTTTTGATGTAAAAACCATTTTGATCAGTGGGAGAAAAGTTTGAGTTGTTCCATTTTTTAAAGCTGCACATAAGAAACAAATATGTCTATGGTGATAAATATTTAATGTAGTTAAATAATCAGTGTCATTTCAAATAAAATTCTCAAATTGCCAGAAGACAAGATTGCCCAAACGCTACACCAAAACTCTGAGCCACACTAAAATGATTCATTGTGAATACCAACAGCGCAGTCAGAAAGATGGAGTTAAGGTTCACTGCCAAACGCATCAGTCCAAAATGACAATGGTGCTGATGCTCCATTGTCATGATGCTATTAACACATGGTAGGCGTTTGGGTTTATTGTGGCCCTAATCACAAATACACAAACTAGTATAAAGCAAGTATAAGTTATACACACTTAGCTATTTTTTTCACTGAAATAGCAAATCAAATCATGTCATTTAGATTTAGCATTAAAATGTACGGCCATCTCTGGGGGCTTTTTTCCCCCTGCCTCTGAGACATGTACCGCACTATTCACCTTTATTCAACCAAAAATGTGTTTGTCAAGCCAATGGGACTTGACTGTGCTAACCTCTTTGCCACCACAACATATAGCCTACAACTTCTCACAAAAAGTTAAGGATAATTCACTTTTGGCTCAAATTTATAAAAAAAAGTTTTATGCTGCAGTAATATTAAAGTATATCATAAAAGTAGGGCATTTAAGTGGAAGCATGCCATGGCAATTTCTTCATCCCAAACAATTTATTGAAACAAAAGCTAAAAACAGTGGTGGGTCTCAATAACTTGTCATTTGTCCTTAAGCATCAGTTATGAGCTGGGGCATTGTCATCCATGAAGAGGAAATCAGGCCTGTGTTGCTCATGCAGAGGCACAATGACTGGATTAATGATGTTATTCAGGTAGTATTGGCTTGTCACAGGGCCATTCACAAGGTGTAGGGCAGTTCTGTATTGACTAGACACACCTGCTCAAACTTTAACACCACCACCTCCAAAGACACAGTGGTGGATGCCTTGACATCTCCAACAGCGTTGGCAGCCATCATTGCTGCTCAGTGTGATTGGACTTTCATCAGAGAACAGCACGGAGGCCCACTGCTTCCTTGTCCAATGAAAATGCTCTCTGGCCCATGCAAGATGATGAGGCCTGTGCCTGGTGGTGTGGGCAGATACCCTTGCAGGTCTTTTGCTCGCGGACCATGCTGATGTTTCGAATGGTCTGACATGACACTTAGGTGCCTCTCACCTCCCTTAAACGTGCCTGGAGTTGAGTGGCATTCATCACCTAGTTCCACACGGCACTGTTCGCAATGAAGCGGTCATCAGCATGAGATGTGGCCAAAGGACGTCCACTTCTATGCCTTGTTGTGACTCTTCTAGTCTGTGTCTCTGTTACAACCTGCTGATGACACAAGCTCAGTGGCAACTTCCCTCTGAGAGCATCCCATCTGAAGCCTTGCAATGGCCAGGTACTGCTGTTCAGTTGTTAGGTGTCGTCTTGGTCTCATGATGTCAAAATGTGAACAGCATGATAAAGAGGACTGTTTGAACAAATTCTCATTGAACCAGAACTTTAGTAGACAATTCATGGATCAGATTTGTGCAGTTAATCACCTTGATGCTTTTGAATGACAGTAGTTATTTATCAAACAATCTTGAAAAGTTCAACTCAATACTGTGTATGCTGTCACCACATGCCTGTATGTTTGAACGCAGATTTATATTGGGCTTGTCTCTTTGTGTGGTGATGCATTCAATTGCATCTGGTGTGTGGTATTGGAGTCTGGCTGTAGCTGTTGGTTTGGACGTGTGTGTGTATCAAAAACTTTCTTTGTGTTTGCAGAGCTTGGTAATTAAAGCAGTGTGTGCCAAACCACTGACAGTGTAATACCACTCTAATCATTCTCTGCTCTCCCATCTGTGTGCCAGTCTTTTCACTCGCTCTCACACAAAACACAAAATCCCATGAACCCTACTGTCAGATATTTGAACATTAACGCAAGGAAAGCCATGCTGCAGGAAATAGTTTTAAAATGTTTTTATAATAAAGTGAAATAGATGGATCTTATGTCCAATCGTTTCTTTGTCTTTTCATTAATGTTATGCTCCTTAGTGTGATTTCTAATTTTGCCACTCTGCTATTACTATGGCTCCATCTGTCCTCTTGTAGCTCGTCCCGCTCCCGTTGCCTGTCCTCATCACTAGCACTTGAAAATTGCTGCTTTAATTTAAGTCCGCCCACTCTTGACGGCTGTGCCCACCAGGCTGGACACCACACTGTCAGCCTGTCAGCAGTATGCAGCATTTACATGTCGGAGCGCTTCATTTCTGGCCCTGGAGGCAGGCCCACTTGGCTCTGGTCCAATACTCCAGTCACCTGATGCTGAATGTGTAAAAAAATTGGGACGCAAAATGTCACATTTGACTCCTGAAGTAGTCATGGTTTTTACTACAGAACACAGAGACTGTTGTATGCTTCAATAAAAAAAGATACTGGTGAGAACAATACTGTAGAAGTACAGGGAAATTACCAAGAGACCTGAAAAAAGTTGCTGTCAAATAAAAGTGAAAAGTGGGGTTAAAAAGAAGATAAAGGAGCATTACCATTGACCACCAATGTAACAAAGTAAATGCTTTATAAGCCTTTGTCTCCAAGTCACTTTTATGAGGTTTTAAGTTAGTTTGTTTAGTTGTTGTAGCTGCCTGGCTGGATTTTTAATTCAATATTATGTAAAATAAGCTCTTATATATACAACATATTCAGTTCAGGGCACTTTTTCCCAGCATTGGTTGGATTTCTATTTGATTTTGCCTTTGATAATTTATATACTCTTTATTATTCATTTGATTCATGTATTGTTTAGTGTTGTTAGTCATTGTGATAACTGTATGTACATGTGTGTTTATGTCTAAAAAGAGAGAGTCAAAATTAAGTGTCTGTCAGCCTGTGGACAAGCAGACTGTTTTTTAGGGATATTTTATTTAAGATACAACAGCCTTTTTAGCCCCACCTTACACAACCTCAGGCCTGACTGCAGGCTAAAAAAAAACATTCATAAGTCTCTAGCGTCTCTCTCTCATAAGGTTTCATAAAATGATTGTTATGCTATGGAAAATCATGAAAGAATAAGGAAATAACAATTCAGTATACCAAACTTCTTCAACAAAATTAAACCATCTCTTTTAATCATATACGTTTATTGCACATGTTTTTCATGAAAAGTACACGACAAAGAAATTATAATTACTTAACCTAACTAATGCTTGTGATATCTGTGACTATCTGTAGCTTTGGGTGGTTGTAGTTCTTGCAACGAGCAGAATTAATTTAGTTCTTGCCCTACATCCTTGTGCTCCTCTCTTCTCCCGCTCAATCCCTATCTTGTATTTTTCCAATCTACCTTTGCTTTAGCTTCCAAGTATCTCCCTCCACTTCTGTGGAGCTCTCGATCAGCTCCGGCTAGTGGAGCTCATTTAAGCCTCTAATTCACAATTACATGGTCAGGGGCTTATGGTCGACCCCGAAGACTCCCATCACACACGTACACACTGACACCTCCCTTACTCTTTTCAACTGCTTTCTTTCTAAATTTTACACGCATTCCCACGCATGCACATCTTCCTGGCTACCGCTCCCCCGTGTGATTTTTTTATAGTGAAAGGTTAATTTGAGTGCAAGAAGCCCCGGGCACTGACGAGTAACAAGGGAATAGAGAGAGACAAGGTGTAAGTGAGCGGAGGGAAGGAGCGCTTATTCAGTTGAGGAGACAGCAGACACTTAAACCGGGTAGAGAAAGACAAGATGGTGAGAAGGCCGGAGCGCCGAGAAGCGGTATTTAATTAGCCTTGGATGACTAGCTGACTTGCATGAAAAAGGCCACTGTCGGTGCACTCTGCTCTCCTGTCAAGTAGCCTGTTAGGGAAACCTCCTCCGAGACAGATGGATGGCGAGGAGGACACAGACAGAGCAACAGATGGTCAGAGCAAGAGGCTGGAAGTGGTTGAAATGGACCAACAGAGAGAAAAAGATTTGATGAAATACAAGATTAGAGTAAAGCCAGGTCTGGGTTTGTCCAGTTTTTCAAATAGGGTCAGTGAAACAATGGCTCAATTAGGGGGTGACAAAATTTGAAAATGGAAAGATGTCACTTCCTGTTTAAGAAAAAAAACACAGGGATCAATTTTAGGCCCTGTACTTTTAAATGTATACATGCTTCCTCTTGGCGGTGTCATCAAACGGCATGTAGGTAACTTTCACAGTTACTCTGACGATACCCAGCTTTACATCTCCGTGTCTCCTGATGACACAAGACCAATGGCTGCACTTTTTAGCTGCGTTTTAGATATTAAATCCTGGATGGCAGAGAACTTTTTTCAACTTAACCAGGACAAAACTGAGGTTTTAGTTATTGTTCCTGAGGCCCAAAGAGAAAAACTCCAAACTAAACTGCAGGCCTTGCCCTGGCATCCATCATCACAAGTGAAAAACCTGGGCATAATTATTGATTCTGAGCTCAGTTTTATTCCACACAGAAGTGAGGCGTCTTTTCAGTATTACGGCCCTCATCTGTGGAACAGCCTGCCGGAGGACCTCAGGCCGCAGAGAACATTTATGTTTTTAAGAGCAGGCTCAAGACCCACCTTTTTTATTTATTTATTTTAGGAAAATTTGTTCTACAATATTTTATTTTTTAAGCTGCACTTTTTAGCATGAGCGTGAGCTGTAAAAAAATAAGCCCCTTCTTTGTTATTTTTTTTTTTTGCAATTTAGACATACTGTAAACTCAAAACTATAAACAGTATGTTCTAGAATCGTCCACAAAATATAAACTGATATGTTAACAAATCTAGTAAATGTTTAACAATACATTGAAAAGCCCACACGATAAGAGGGGTTTAGCCCACCTAGCCCATTGATACATGTCGCCCCTGGTATGTAGTGCATTTGTGGGTGAGCAGAAAGTATAGCTCTGGCCTTTTGATAGTTGTCAACTCCAAGAAAAACATTTAGAAAAATACTCCTCACATTCAGTCTTGGTATAAAACTGTGCTGTGGAACCCTTGTTATTGGTGAACTGTTTCCCACGTCACTCTTGCACTGAGAGAGCAACAATCATATCTATTAAACTTGTTTATGTTGTGTTCTTACATTGATGATTTTAAGTGCTATTTTTGTGTTAAGCTAGACAGCGGAAATTACAGAATAGCCTCATGTCAAGGCCCTCATTACACCCTGTAAGCTGTGGCAAATACTCATTTCACTTGACAAGTTATGTTTTCATGCAGGCCTTGTGAACAAAGGTCCATGGGCGACTCATAAGTTTAATCTTTAGTCCTTTTATTCATGCCAGAAGCAATTGTCAGAGATTGCTTAAGTTTTGTATGTAATTTGGCAATAAAACTCTTAATTTCCTCTCCTCTTGAAGAATTTCTAAATATCTAATGGTTTAAATTTATCTAGTTTAAAAGATGCTTGAAGAAAATCAACATCAAGGAGTAAATAGTGGTGGGGTATTTTCATGGAGCATCCCCCTGCCCCAGAACAGACCCATACCTTACATCTTTGCTTTTCTATCATCCAAGCCTTTCTGTTTCCAGTCTTTATCACTAAAGGCAGCTGAGATACCATGTGGAATTTCACACAATTTTACAATGCACCACATCAAATACAGATGTGTAAAAACAGATTTGACAGCCATGTTTTTCTGCTCTTACCACACATTCTCTTAATCTTACTGATGTTACAGCCTTGCAACTTTCTTTCCAAATTTCAATATATACATTTCTGTGTACATAAGCACTTACCAAGAGGTGCAGAGTGTAAAGGTTGGCCAATAAGGATGAAGAATGTGGGGAATAACCTCTGAGAAGTGCAATAAATGTTCAGCCACAACAGAGTATTTAACCGTACAAGGGTTAAACCGTCACACCGGCAGATAATCTGGTGAAAAGGGGTGGATTAACCTTTCACATATTCAGGAATTTGAGGCTGAAACATACACAAAGGTGAAAAATACATGGTAACTGGAATATATAAAAACTTTTTTATAGAGTTTTAATAGACTGATCTTTTTCATTGCCTGTATTGCCTCTCCCCTTTGCTTCCCTTGTCTGTCCACTTTGATGAATTGCAGCTGGATGAGATGCACATCCAGTGGGAAATGATAAATATCTGTAAAGAATGGATTCACAATCTTCAAACAGCCAAATAAAAGACAACTCTTCCCCCTGAGGAAATACTTACTTTTGTTGTATCTCATTCCCTTCTCTTTGAAGAACCTTTTAGAACTCTTTCTTCACCATCAATGTCGGCCGCATCTCTGATATTCACCATTTTGCAGAAACACTCCAGTGCTCCTTGTCTGTCTCTTTCACTCATGGACCTAAAAGCCAATTTAAAGGTCTTGACATCTGGACTATCATGAATCCCTGGACCTCAGCCTTTTTTCCTGTGAGTAAGCCTGCTTCTTAAGGTGTGGCTTCAGGGGCTGGTAACTAATCTGTTCAGACCTAACAGTAGTGCTTTGGAGCTATTAACTGGGACACACATGTTTAATTGAATGGGGGCCTCATTCATAAAAGAGTGCGTACACTAAACAAGTGCGTACGCCCAAAAGCTTAAGTGAGAGCACGCCATACAGCTTTATTAAACTGTGCATATGCTCATCTACAGCAAATTTCCCTTTATAAATCCCACCTGGAGAATCAACAATGAGCACTCAGAAATCCACCTCACATCTCGCCCTCTCCACGCCTCGATTCTACCAAAGAAGGACAATGTAAATGAGACATAACCTGATGAAAACCCAGAAGTGACTGGGAGGCATGAAGTAGTTTTCTGGGTGTTTATTACAAAGTGAATGCTGCTCTTCTGACTAAAACGACTGAAGTGAAACAGTAAAGTCCTCTGCTTATCATTTAAACATATTAAAATAATTTGAAAATGAAAGAGATACTTTAACTTATTGGCAGATATCACTTGAAGATTTTCCTGCTCATTGTGACTTATAATGAGTAAAACTGACTCTATTGTCTTGTCCATATAGACCAACCTGCAGATTATTAAAGCTGACATCAACATAAGAGTGATTGTCTTAAAAACAGCTGTATTGTGCAACTACTTTAAGACAGGATTTGACTGTATTTCAAATAAATCAACATTTTTAAACCATGTCGCCAACCAAATTAGGGAAGTTCACACTAAATCTTTGACTACTCACACTTATAGTCCCCCAATCAGCTTCAGTCAAAGGACAGAATCAAGCTCAAGGCCCAATTATCCTTTAGTGTGCAAAGTTCATTTTAGCCAGCTTTGCACAATGTTTTCATGAAAGCACAGTAGCACTACTTTAGATCCAAAATAACATGCATCTTTTTTATAATTACTGTTTCTCTAATTAAAATAAAATAAAAATTAAACAATCAAAACCTTTATATGCAGATCAATCACATTTACACAATCACATTCTTACAGAACAGTAACTGTAAAAAAAGCAAATGTATTTGAATGTAATATATGTGAGTCACATAATGAACCAAATTTGTTATTATTCAGACAGACTGAGTTATACACTTGTGATATTGTAGCCCACAAAACAAAATAATTGTTTAGGAACAAAAATAAAGCTTTTATGAACTGTACTCAGTCACTCGTGTTAAGCAGATTTTCGCCCACACATGCTCCGGTCGAACTTGGCACAAAGGTTTTGTTTAAGTATCCTCTTAACACGTTTTGTTTCCAGCTGAAAATGTCTTTTCCATCATACA
Organism: Perccottus glenii; assembly: GCA_024416835.2. Classification (NCBI taxonomy): domain Eukaryota; kingdom Metazoa; phylum Chordata; class Actinopteri; order Gobiiformes; family Odontobutidae; genus Perccottus; species Perccottus glenii. The sequence continues at coordinate 23,464,414 of CM044556.2, read as the reverse complement.
ATAATCTTAAAAGATAAAATGGCTAATGGAACGCTACCACTATTTGGTGGACAAAGTGAAAAAGAGAAAAGGTACTTGTCTGAAACAGATTTGTGCCGTTATCTGATGTAAAATTTTGGAATTGTGAAAAAAATACAGATTGACAGTTCCTTAAAAACAAAAGATTTTAAAAAGGACATGAAAACAATGCCATTTCAGAGACTGTGCCCAGCTCTCCTGAAGCCAAATGAGTGTAGCTGCTCCAAAACACTAGGTTAAAGACTCCCAATTTAAATACACGTGATGATACTGTTATAAGAATTCTATATGTCCAAAAGAATTCTATATCCTTATATTACCCAGAGAGACACGGAGACAGATTATATTATAAAAAGCGAAAGGCCAGGTTTTATTCCTTGCAAGGGAAGCAAATTACACAGATACAACAAAGGTACATCGTAGTGCTTTGCTTACAGAGGTAAGCAAAACATTACATTTTATATCACTAAAGTGGGGGCTGTCAGTGGGAGGTGTATCTTGCATACACCCTCCCCTCAAGGCCCCAGCTCCAGGCTCCAGGTGCAGAAGTCCTCCGGCAAGCCATGTCTTTAGTTATGTCTACACCATGCTTGGAATAACATGGAGGACATAACATGATTTGACATGACCTGTAGAGAACTATGAGCACCAACTAACTATAAACAATATACACAATTATAAGAATAAAATTCTTATAACATTCCCCCCTCTTTATGCTGATAACAATTAGCATAAACAACCTACTAGCTTGAGTGTGTTATAAACTATGATAGAAGCGAAAACCCAGCAGGGCGTTGACCTAGCCAGAAGAACATTTTGACCCATTGGTAAAATGACCTAAAGCTGGGAAAAACTCTTCTATCCACCCCTTGCCCCAAAGGCGGTGACAAAACACAAACATCAAGCATCAAACGTATGTAATCACTTCAAATGATTAACTTACAACACATGTCAAAACAAACATAACAAAAGATTATAATGGATATGTTTCAAATCAAATGGGAACCCACAGAGTAATGCACTGATTCTTCAAAGTCAAATTCTTTAAAGTCCATAAATCATAAATGTCCATAAATCATAAATCAAAACACAGTGTCACTCCAAAATAAAGTAGAAAAATTTGCCAGAGGTTGAGCTGGTCGACCCATTGGACTCAAGATCTCTGGCCTGTCCCTGCCTGTCCATTTCTGTCCCTGTAACGAAAAGAAAAACACATGGAGTGAGACATATGCACATTCATAATGATTAAAATCAATTCTCTTCAGCATAATCAATTCAATGAACCATACGGCCCTTAGGTCTGTAGTATGATCCGTCCTGGAGCTGTTGTCCCGTTGGTGTACATGCAAACAATAACGTCCCTCAGATATCAAAGTGTTCATCTGAGGTCAAAGCCTTGACCTTAGTTGTTTGGCAGGTGCATGTCCAGGAATGTTGACCCAGCAATGGCCACATTCATCAATCTCACCAACAAGCTCCGGTACATGGAAAGCAACATAAACAAACGTTATTAGACATGGAAGTGCAACAACAACAACAAGTACATGTACTGTATCTCAATACAGCTTCTAAAACCCCAGTAAATCTTCCAAATATGTTTTAAAACCAGGTCAAAATTAATTTCTCTATTCCAGAATACTCTAATTCCTCTGTTAGAGTTTGAAGTCCTTTCTTAAAGACTTTAGTTCTGCTGTAACCAGTCCTGTGTTACTTTGGAGGAAATCCTTTTGTAGATCCCCCCTTTTCAGCTAAAAGCATGCTCAGTGCTATTTAGTTCTGTCCAGTCCTTGGACCAGTTTTCTCTCATTTCCAGTTTTAATTAACCGTTACAGCATCTCTCTTACAATTCATAAACCTTTGTTGTTTATAAATATACCTTATATACTTTAATCCACCTTTTCATAAATTGTCCCAAATGGTAAAAATTCAAATCCTAAGGCTAATTTAATTTTAGCCTTATATTCATTCATGACACCTTCGAAGGACACCTCTGTCGTCGATGTAAATGGGGCTCTCAAATGAACCTGAGGGAGCTGCTGTTTGGCTCCTAAAGTGTGAGTTTCCACTCACGATGTTCTCCGTCACATTGTATGTGAACACAAATAAAACGAGGATCCTGTAAGGACGCATGTTTCCGGTCAGCAGGCAACGCTGGTCTAATGGTCTTACTTTCACAAAACCTCCAGACTTCTGCTTTGCACTGCACCTGTCCCTGATCTCTACGTTTGTCAAGTTCAGAGTGATGTCACAGGAAGTCATGTGACCCCTGTCACTAGCCCTGCTCACAGGTGTGCTTCCCTTCACAGGTGTAAACCAAGATGATATAAGTTCAAAGAACTATGTTAATATTAGCTCTTACTGGTGGTGGCTATATTAATTGTTAAAACTCCTTTTCTGAACTGGTATACTTGTTGTAGTTGGCTTCCATCCAAATAAAGAACAAACAAACAAATCAGAACGTTCTCTGACATTATAGACCCATAGAAAGTGCCTCCTAGGTTTTCGTCAAACGAAACCATAAAAGCCCTTAAAATGATCAAACCATAAAATTGAAACAGCAGATAAACCCTGTTTCCACAGATATGGTCTGCTGGAAATCTACTTTAATCTGAAAAGGTTTAATCAGACTAAACAGTGCTTCTCCAGAAAAGTCCTGTCAACTTTCTTTATTTCATTATTTGATTTAAACTTTTATCTGTATTAAACCCTGTTGTTTCAGCCTCATGCTAACCATTAGGTTAACCAAGCATCCCTTCAGCACTTTAACACAGTTTTGTTTAAACCTTCATCTCCCCCCTTTTTGAGACGTGGGACAACCATGGCTCAAAATACCAAAAAAAAATGAAACAAAAATGAAACAAAAATCAAAAATAAAATCAAAACAGATTGTTTTTTTCCAATTACCACCTTAAATTGTTATTTCATTAATTAGCATTTCTAATTATTCATCTTCTTTATGTTTTCCCAAATAGCATTACTTTTGTTGATGTTATATTTAAAACTTCACTTTGTTTAGTTCAGTTTTAATTTTAGTTACCATTAGTTGTAGGTCTTTACCTGTAACTGTAATTGGTATCATCCACAATTTGACAAATTTTAACTCAGTTGATGCAAACATAAATAATTTATATAGATCAGAACTTGTTTCTCATGATCTATTTTCACAAACCTTTAAACATTCACCTTCAATTCACAATTTATTTCACATGTTCTTTTAAATTAAAATATTCTCAAAATATTGTTTAATTTACCTCAAATTACTTTCTTTAGAAAGAAAACACATTTTTCTCTTACTTCAAAACAAAATTTCTTAATCACCCTTGGGTCAGACCCCCCTCTCGGGGGTTAAACCAGTAACAGCAGCATGTCTTGAACACACCACAAAGCCTCTGCTCTGTTCACTCTGCTTTCCTCTAAAACACCATCACCTTTGTGACTGTCGTTTTTTTTTTTTTTAAAAGGAAAGACCAACCATAAAATCAACAAATTTCCTCTTAAATTGTGCTTTATTTTTAAATAAAATTTCTTCAGGATTGTGTTCAGTATAGATTAGTTCTATACTGTCTCTGTAAAACTCAGTTTTACCACCAGGTGCTAAATACAATAAACCAGTTTGTTTTTGTATTTTTCCCATATTAATTTAAACGTAACATAAAAACAATTTCATCAATTACTATTTTTATGTTTCCACTAATTTGGCATTCAGATGCCACATAAAGAATTCACCTCACTCAATGTTAAACAGAAACTTTAAACATCAAGTGTAAAATCCAAATTAACGTGTCTCTCTTTATTTATTCCAATTCACCAAAGTTGTAATCAGTAATTATCATTACTGTTCATTTAATAAAATGTATCATCTCAACCTCTTTTTTTCTTTTCTTTAGGTTACAACGACCTAAAGTTTGATAAAACCCAAAACAAAAACAAAAACTTAACTTCTGTTCAAAAGGACCTTGTGTTAGTCCCAGTACTCCAAAAAAAAAAATCTAAAATCACTTCGAACAGTGATTAAACCCAGCCAGCCATTGGCATATGCTCTTAAACTTTAACAATTCACCTTGTTAGTTTAACAATTATCTTTTATTCACTTATTTTCATTAACTTTAATTTTCAAATAAAACCTTTAAGATCATTTTAACAGTTTGAACTGTTTTAACATAGATATGTTTTTAATCACCAAAACCAGATTACCAATTTACATTACAGTTTAAATCTTTATTGCATAGATCACACTATACCTTAATTATTATACCAAAATAAATAATGATTATTATTTATTTTGAACTATCTTCTTCAATTTCCAATTACTTAAACTTTAAGTTTTTCTTCTCAAAACCATATTCAATCTCACTAATTCAATCGTTTAGTTTACCAAATCATGTTTCATAGATTCAATAAAACTCAAATGTGGACTTTATTCATATCAACAGACCTGTCAGAAGGTCAAACAGTTTTCCTAATTAAGTATCATAAACTTTATTTAACACATTAGTTCAGTGCAATCTGTTTCTGTCACTGACATTTCTAACTCAGCATTTTTCTCAACATTAAAAGTTTGTTTAATGCAAAGGCTCCCCATGTCTGTGGAGCTAAAAAAACAAAAACCCAAAACAAAACATTTCTCGCTCTTGGGAGCAAAGGAGGGTGCTGTGAAGCCCCTGTTACCTTGACTTACATAGAATGTTATCTGGTGTTTAAACATTCCTTGAATCCAAAACAGTGGTTGCTTTCCACTTTCTCCATTTTCACACTTTGTTAGAACCAAACCAGAGAAATACATAAATGTTTATTTCCTTTACTTAGGTTCTGTTAACCGTGTTTTTTTAAATATGAGCTTATGGCCCATAACTATAAAGTTATATTATCTTTATAAACTTACTCTAATTCAATTTTAAGACGTATATTTTAAATTCTTCCAATTACAAAGTAATCATTTTCATTCTTTATTGGCGTTATACCGTGTTTGAACCACACTGATATTAAGGACCTCTATTAGTTCTCGTACTAAATAGATACACAACATTGTTTAGCAAAACATCAATCACTACTTTTAGATCCAAGTGTTGGATCTTTAACTTCTTTAAACCTTTAATGTTCACATTTCTATGTCACAAAATACAAAACCAACTCTGTTCTTTAACAGAATACTCATTATTTTCTCTCATAAACCAAAATCACATTCTCCTCTGTAGATGTGTGTCTCATGTGTCTGTGTTTGTGTCTATGTGTCTGTATTTACATGTGTTTATGTGTGTGCAGTTACATGTGTCTTTATGTGTTTATGTACCTGACCTGTTAGTTGAATCGGCCAGTTCATGAGGTCATTCCCTCGCCTCTCGCCTGGACCCAGTTTCGACCTCCTCCTCCTCCTCCTCTCAGTGCCCTCTCGCCTGTCACGCCCACCTCCACCTCGCCTCGCCTCCAATGGCAATTGTGCATTTTTCCTCAGAGAAATACATTACATTCATATTAATTTCAAGTTTCATCCAATTTGCAAACACACTTTACAAATACCTTTGGTCAATCTCAATAGATCAAAATTTAAAACAAATAAACGATTGTCTGAATTCGCTTATCTTACCGCTTGTTGCTGCTGCTGGTCTGCAGCTTTTTTTCCTTTTTTCAGCCGAAAAGGAGCCGGTGGGAGGTGGGGTGCAGAGGAAGGTTTTTGGAGAGGACACTGTTTTCCGGAGGAGGGAGGAAGCCGATACCTAGATGCTCCAGAAACATTTAAACAAAATACAAATGATTAGTGTTTTGAAGTACATGTGTGCACTTCTTTCAAAATCTCTTCAAAACTTCTCTGTTTTTTTTCTAAATTAGAAAAATAGCTTATGGAAGCTACCTTTCTCTCTCATGTTGTTCAAACTTTCTCTAAACAAAAACATTACTTTGTTCTGATTCACATCATTAGACTCATTCTTCATCCAACAATGGCCCATTCATAACACATTTATTCTCTCAAACACACCTTTATCTTTAACTTTAGGTCAACAATTCTCAGTATTGCCAACAATTCTCAGTATAAGCCCTGTCACTTTCAGTGGGCTTTTTCCTTTTTTCTCTCACTCACCGCGTCACCAGCAGTGAACATTTTTCAGCAAAAGCTCGTGGGCTTTTAAAAATCACCGCTTCACATGCAGTGAACATTTTTCAGCATAAGCCTGTCACTATCTAGTGGGCTTTTAAAATCTCATTTCTCATCTGCAGGAATCAATTCTACGTAGGCAGGCCTTTTATAGTCACATTGACTTCGACTCATTCATCTCACCCGTTAAGATTTTACATGTAGGTTCTCGATAATGGTCAATACTCGAGTTTTCCTGTGCCCAACGCACCATTAAAACCAACAATACTAGCTATGCAAGGCAGTTCGATTGTGGCGACACGATACGTGATTATTAATCTAAGATAAATTCCTGTGCTCTAGACAAGCTTTTAGACCTTATACTCCTTCTTGTAATTAGATGCTCTATCTAGTGCCATAGAGTCCCGACTTGTCACGGCCAAATGAACTAAACGCGCTGGTCCGCTTTCAAGAAACACCTGAAGACTTACAAAGCATAAGGTATCTATCAAACTAAAATCTAGCAAGACAACAAGCTTTAACACAGATTAACATCAGAATATCCCGCTTAAAACCTCACCCTTTAAGATTTTACATGTAGGTTCTCGATCAAAAACACATACTTTTTCGGCTTTAAACCTCACCCTTAGATTTTACATTTGCTCTCGATAAAGCGGACCTCACCCCTAGATGACATTTAGGTTCTCGATCTTTCAGCGCTTAAGAATCTCATGCTGGCCAACTTCATGGAAAACATCAACTAATGATGTAAACTACATGCAGCCCGCTCAACATATGTCAGATTTCCAAAACTAGCTACTCCGAAGCTTTAATTACAAACTCACACACACACACAAAAATAAATTAAACAGCTGTTTACCTGAATTTTCAGTCCAATAGTCCAGTTGTTCCGCAGCCAGACTGTCTGTTCTGTCCTCTCGTCTCTCTGCTCTTCTCTTTTTCAGTCCAGATTTCGCCATCGTGCTCACACACAAAGAGGGGATATCTGGCCCTTACTGCTAAATAGCACAGCTTGGGACTTACAAGAAATGCATTGTTTTTGCATTTCTCCGTGCACGCCAGTTCACCTCTTGCATGAGAAACTACGAATATTGAACCGGGTCACGGCACTAAATGTTATAAGAATTTATATGTCCAAAAGAATTCTATATCCTTATATTATCCAGAGAGACACGGAGACAGATTATATTATAAAAAGCAAAGGCCAGGTTTTATTCCTTGCAAGGAGAAGCAAATTACACAGATACAACAAAGGTAAGATAGTGCTTTGCTTACAGAGGTAAGCAAAACATTACATTTTATATCACTAAAGTGGGGCTGTCAGTGGGAGGTGTATCTTGCATACACCCTCCTCAAGGCCCCAGCTCCAGGCTCCAGGTGCAGAAGTCCTCCGGCAAGCCATGTCTTTAGTTATGTCTACACCATGCTTGGAATAACATGGAGGACATAACATGATTTGACATGACCTGTAGAGAACTATGAGCACCAACTAACTATAAACAATATACACAATTATAAGAATAAAATTCTTATAACAGATACTTTTACAATTACAGTGCTGTATTTGCCGGTCTATTTTTTATCCTCACTCAAATCTTTGTGTTAATCTGCCAACCGCACTAACCTCTGGACAAGACCATGTGACAGGGACTTTATGGCAGAGAGGGGCTTCCAGGCACGGACACTGCTCGTGAAAGTAGACTTTTTAATGAGTGCATTTATTCATGCTTCAGTTGCAGAATGATTGTAACTCTATTGAATCTTGTATTCTGCTACTGTTGTCTGTACACTGTAAAATCCAATTACTGTCATAACCTTTACACTGATACCAATTTTTTTTCTACTTGTTTACAAAGGGATTAAAAATACTGTACTTGTTTTTTAAACTAGTACACCTTACAACTTTCTCACATTAAGCTCTGTTTGTGTGTGCAGTAGTAGCCAATGAAAATGTGCAAAGTGCTGTTTGAATCAAATCATGTTGTTAGTTAATGAGAGTGGATAACAACAGTAAACTGCACTGTTTATAAGTATATTACGTTGAAGCCTGGTCCGAAAGATGGCTCTGGTCTCTAGAGCTAAGTTTTTACTTCATGACATCTCTGGAGGGGGGTGGATTTTGGATTAATATGTCCATTTATGTTATCTGAAAACTCTTGTTTTACTATGCAGTGAAAGCCGAAAAGCCTGGATGTAACCGCCATTTTCTTGCCCTGTGGTAAGGCCAATATCGGTGAATGGGGGAGCAATAGGCAGATGACATCCATGTTTATTTACAACCTATGGGCACGACTGGACAGGTTTCCACAGCCACAAAGAATTGTAGAATGTCTTTTTTTCCCTTCTTTTTTCACACATTAGTATAAAGTGAGGTTGGCAATTTTTACATTTTTTTTTTTCCTGACAATTGTTAGTTGTATTTGTGGAACATGTACAGGACATTAATTGTTAGGACCACAACATTAGCAGGTATTAGCACAACATTACCTTGAATTTTTCTTAAGTGCTGTTTGATTTGACATGGTAAAAAGACAGTAATTAAAAGGTCATGAAAATGAAAAGTAAATAAAGTCTATCACGTTTTGATTAAAACAATGTTTTTAGTCTGGTTGTTCCAGTTTGTAAAGCTCTGATTATAGCCTACCACTGTTCATCAACCATGTAACATACAAACAGTGACTCAAACAATCCTGCTTTATCTGTGTTAATATATGAATCTATTTTTACAATGCAGCATGAGTAAAATAAATAAAATCTTAGTTATTTCAAGAACAGAGAAAACTCCTCAAAAAAGAGAACCCCACTGTGACTGTCACTGCATTAAAGAGGGACCAGGATTTACTGACGAGACAGAAGATTGTGAGAAAGCAGTGGCTTTATTTTTTCTTTCTAAATTAAACATTTTTCTTTACCCACCTACTGTCATATTTCCTTCCTGGCAAAGTTGAGCCATGTTTGATTTCCTGCTATATTTTATTATAACACTTTGAGTTACCCAGTGTATGAATTGTGCTATATAAATAAAATTGCCTAAAATATTATTATCTTGTTTTATTTTTGTCCACCTTTGTGATTGTCTTCCCCGCCTTAATGTGTTTCACCTGTGTCTTTCCCCCGCCTCCCAGAGTATTTAAACCCCACCTTCCTCTTCATTTCCTGCCAAAAAGTGGTGCTAATACTTTTTTTTTTAAAGTGTGTCCCACAAATACAGGAAACTAATGCAGCTTTCTGAATTGTAAGTTCAGAAAACTGTGACTATATCTGTCTTGTAGAGCTGACCTGCCCTCTTCCTCTCTGTAGAAAGGTTCCTTAGTTTCCTCTTTTTAACCACGTCATGAACCGTGTGCAAGTTCTGTGCAGGTACAAGAACCAGGTTTTAGTTTCTGCTTACACATGAGCATCTATGAACAAACAACTGGGTTCATTTTGTGCCTTTGTTGCTTTCCCTGGCACTATATGGCTTCCAGTTGTTTTTTTGCCTGGCATAGATTTGGTGTCACCCAGGAAACACCTTTTCTTGTTTTGTGTTCTTGTGTTAAAAAAGCCTTTAATTTACATTGCTGAAAGTAAATAGTATCAAATTTACTATCAGTTGGATATCTACATATAATAGCCTACAGTATGGCCTGTTATAATTCCACTGGCAACAACAGTAAAAAATAACTTCCCATATTGTGGGAGTGTGGATTTGTTAAGCAATTAGGAGAAAATAAAAAAACAGAGAAATGAAATACAATAATTGAGAAAATTCTCATAAAATATTCAACTAGTAAAAGATGAGGAGAGACGGAAAGGCAGAGAGACAAAAATGATCTATCTAGGCATCATGCTAAATGGCAGGCACCAGTCAAGTAATTATATTTGAGCAGCTGACTGATTTCACTTTGCGCTCTGTGTGGACTTAATGCTGTGTGTTTGAGTGTGTTCTCACAAGTGTATTCCTCATCTCATCTCTGGCGAGTTATGAATATTAATGACCCTATTAGCAGAGACAGATGCCAGACTGTGCAGTGGTAGGAGTTACATGGGGTTATATCGAAAGCACAAGAAACACTGTGAAACTCTGTCTTTGTGGGAAAGTGAGTGAGAAGTGATTTGTACTTTTCTATCTGTGTGAGTCATCAGAGGGGTCACAGCGCTGAGGTGGAGCTCATTACACATTCATATCAGCCTGTGATCATTTCAATTTGATTGTGTCAATCCAAGTGAGACAGCTTAATCAAAGACCAAAAAGAAATGCAATAGAATGATGATGAGGTGCTGCACACTCTCAGATTCGTTGCTAAACTTCTGATTAAATTTGATGTTACCACAGAGAGGAAACACTAAAATAATTCAGTTTACCTTAAAGACAGAATAAGGCATAATAGCAGCAATAGGCCAATAGTAGACAGAAAGTACTTTGACTTTCACAAGTTGCCTTTTAGCACATGATTATTGCCATTGCGTGTGTTCTTCATGAAGATGTTAATAGATGTATTTTTATGGTGAAAAGAATTAAAATAACAGGCAAGGAACTTTGAATGTAGTGAATGTGGTCTATGTACTATTTTAAGTTCATAATAAAAAATACTAAGTACTCTCATAAACATCACAGTCTTGATGGTATGTCAGAAATACTTTATATACAGTGCTGGCCAAAATTATTAGAACACATGGCTTATTTAAGATATTTTAGTAGTTTTTGTTGAATTGGCCATTAAAAATACCCATAAAAAATGAAATATCTACAAAGTCATCATTATGCCCTATAAAATATATATAGAATAGAGCCGTCATAAGGAGATTTATATAATTTTCTGTACAATAAGCAAGCAAGACCTACAGTATTTCACTGTCAATCTCACATATTGTTCCTCTCTGTTCCTTGTCAGGAGAAGCCATAGGATGACATAAGTGTTGAAGTTCTTAGGAAATATATAGTTATTAGAGATGTTCTGCTGTAACTTGCTTTGAATTAAAAAGCTTCCCATTTTGAGCACTAAGTGATCACTTGCATTGAGTTCATTACTAAACCATACTTAGTGCAGCTCCATAAATATCTAAAATGGAATAGCTTTTCATCTCTGGTGTCTGGTGTTTCATCTAAATTGTGCCTCCATCGTGGAGCAAGTACCTCCCCCCGGGGTGGGATTATGGTGTCTTTCAGGCCTGCTCCACGTAACCTCTGGTTTCGCTCAAATGCCATATTCTTTCATTCAGGAGACATCTACTACATCCTTAGAGAGTCCGTCTCCCCAAAGCCCCACATGACCCTCTCTGAGCAGCCTGCTGGTTAACCTTCTCTGACCCCACAGGCAGCTCTTTCTTCTCTGAATCCCCCCACTGTGGGCTTTTCAGAGTCTCTGTATCGAGCGTGCCCCTCTGTAACAGCATGTTCCACACTGAGCCAGAAGGTCTGGTGTGAGAGCCATCCACAGCCTGCCGAGCCTAAAGACGTGACCTTATGCCATCTCTGCTTCCACGGGCGGCTGTCTTCAGCCCTGTGCTCCCACCAGGTCACATTCTGGACTGAACCCTGCATCTCTCAGCCTGGACTGCAAGCTGGCCGCGTGTAGCATCTTGGCAGCACTGGCTAGAGTTCAGACACAAACGCACTTTGGAGGAGTTTGCTAACATTAATAGTGCAACATCATTGTAAAAGATGTTAGGATGTTAATATCAATTGTATCTGGATTTAAATGTAAATAATACAAATAAAAAAATACTTTTTATTTTGAAATGCTTAGTATCTGGTGAGCCAAGGAACTGTACCAATAATAGAGTTACTCCCTTTTCTTTTTTCAAGCCAAGGAACAGAAAAATGACTTTTGTGGTTGTTTTTAGTTGAAAGTTAAATAATGTTGCTTTTAGTGTTTTTTAAACAGGGCAAAGCACAGTAACAACTCTCTTCAAATATGATATCTATTAACAAAAGACTGAGTTTGGGATGAAAAACGCTTATGAAACAGAACACAGCACAATAATGCATTCAGTTTTCAAATGTTATTAAAATGAACTACGGTAAATTTGAATCACATTAAAATATATAATAGATCTTATATTATATTTAATTAATTCTGGGCTGGTTAAAGGTCGTAACAAACAGTTGTGCCAAATAAAGTTGTAATAAAAACATGTGTATTGCTCTTTTGTCTGGGCTTTTATAATATATGCGTATGGACAATGTCCCACTCTTACTAGGGATTATTAGAGGAGAAGGATGTAGCATCATGGCACTATCTAACCCTAACTCTAATTTTAGAAGCATACCATTATTCTGCAGTATATGGCTCATAAATCAGAGAGGACCAGTGTTTTGACTATAAGAAGCTAACAAGGTTAGCAGCCAGCACTGTGCACACACACACTCTGAAAGGATAATGAATATGATGTGCTGATTGGTCCTGGTCATTTAGATGAGAGTCTATGTGTTACACAGTTGAGCTGATTAATGTGCTCTATGTTCATTCCAGCGCTGTCCAACGAGGACAGTCTCTTTATGTTGCATAATTAAAACTTGAAACTCATCATTTCTGTGGATAGCAGAAGAAACAAAAAGTGACAGCAAAATACAAGATTCTGACCACTTTCTTAAATGTCAGCTTTTTAAATACTGCTGTCTTTTAAAGCTGACAATAAACTAGAGAAACAGAAATCACAAAACGTTAAATGCATAAATATTTTCGACGTTATTTAGTTCAGCATATTACCCAATAAATTCATATCTTTATTCTTTTACTTTTATTGCTATAAAAAGGACAAAACTGACACTGCAGGCTAACATCCATCAGAAAGTTGCAACCTCACAACAGAACACAAAGCTTTATTGAACGGCTAGATTTGAAAGAAAAATAAATAGATCCAGACCAAAGCTGAACGGTATGATATATTTATTTAAAGGTCCAAATTCAATTTGCTCACCTCTATAATGATTCCTGTTTGTCTGCAAACATTCACAGGAAATACATTTTGCCCTTCATTTAACTCACAATAATCAGTCAACACACATTTCCCACACAGCTCATGATCTCAAAGGCTTCAGACTCTGGACAGAAATGTATTTTCTACTTGGTTTCTGTAATTATTGGATATAAACTTTTTTTACCAGCAAAAAAAACCTTAACTATCAGAGAAAAAAAAAGACAAAATCCAAATACATAGACAGTGACTGCATGAAGGAGTAGAAGAATGATAGTATCCTCCTTTTTCATCTCCTATAGTTTTCTGTTCACCTCAAACTCAATCTCTCTGCTCTGAGGGCTTGTTGTTTCAAAGACGGCTACAGCATGCACCAGAGATCATTTCGGAGTCTCATAAGGACCAGAGGACGCTGCCAACTTCAAATACATGTCCTTCATAGCAAATGGTGAACTAATCTGACAAAGTGTCCTGTCTAGCCGGACTTTTATTGCAGTATAAACCACACAGGTAAGTGCTGACCTCTGCCTGCGAGGTCTTTTCTCGCCGGTGTTCTAGTTAGATACTGTAAAAGGGGGTTGAGTCCAAACTAATCCTCCCCTGATACGGATTTACAGTGGAGCCGCTGATTAAGTGTGTTGACCTTCAACAAGCAGACCTCGGATAAAACGTGCATGAGAGCAGCATATGTCCTTTTTGGAACATCCTAAACATCCTGCCCACTGCAGTGCCAGTGGAGTAGACAAGACTCAATGAGGAGAGGACAGACTTAGAATAAACCTATGCTTGGTGATTTGTTTAATTTGGTGAATTTTTGTAAGCAGAAAAAAGTACCAATAGAACTGAAGACTATCAGGCTTTCATCAGTGGTGGTTGGACAATCAAAACCTGGACCAGTGTTTTTACTAATCTTACTTAAGTACTTACAGGCTAATGTTCATCTGTCTTGCTTGTGCCTTATTAATATCAAACTGCCATGGGCCCGCGGATGAAAGAGTGGCTGGCACATTTACATGATAGAATAATGTCCTCATGTTGATTCATGTGCACTGCCCCATTCCATAAAATAAACAAAAACATAAACGGACATAATATCATGTTTTATTTGCCAAAATGAATGCAACAAAACAATAAATATCTCCAACACTATCAGCTGAAGATTCAAATTCAAAACATCACACCAAAGGATGGAATGTCTTAACCTGGTATGAGTATGTAAAAAACATAATCTTGACAACTGGCCTTGCTTTGAGTGTAGCTTACACTACATTATTTGACCGTGAAGGGATCCAACAGAAAACACAAGCCCAGTTGTTGTTTTTAAACTGAAGCTGTAATTACCTGTTGGCTTCTCTCTCATTTAATTTAGAAAGAAGAAATAATCCTGGAGAGTGCAGACTGAAACACACACCAGAAAAAAGGCCAGTGTTTCTGTAAAACCACACATTTTAACACTTTCAGGACACACTTATTCAAATCCATGTAAGAAATGCACAAACCTCACATTGTGGACACATACACACATTACACACAAAAGCCCAGAGGCCTGTGGTTTAATTGAACTTCCCCACCGATCTGCTGGCTGTTCTTTTTTTTTTCTTTGCATGCTTTTCTATTTTCTAGCTCTCTCTTAATCAGTGGAGGGTTGGAGGTGGCAAAAAAGAGACTTGAAAACAGAATGAAAAAGAATGAGGGGACAGCAAGACGCACAGTGTAAAGAAGGGGGAGTGGAGGTGTTAGATGGCTAATCTAATCCCGTGGAGGAAACAGTGAGACCGAAGGGGAAATGAGCTTTTACAAAGCAGAAATAAGAAAACAGTGAAAAATAAAGTAAACTTATTGAGTTAAAGCCTACAGCTGTGGAGGAATTTATAAAGTGTAAAGACAACATGTATTTGCTTGAACAAATCACCCAGAAATGCGAGTCATGATTGTTTTTATTCCAGAAAGGCTTTGTTTGAAAGATGTATTTCAAGTTTATTTTGCCTCCAATTTTTCTATGGAACAAAAACTTAATGAAACTTGTTCAGACTCCACCTAATGCTGAGGAACAGTTCATAAAAGAAGTTGCATACAGCTGTATTTAAAATAGATGAAAACAAAGTAAGTAAGCAGAATAATTGTATTGTTCTCATTATTATTGAAAAGAATGGGTGTTTGTGTTACAATAATGTAATTAATTGTTGATTACTTCTAAAATATAAAAAGATGGTGACATTGGCCATGTTGTGCATCTTACATAACACAGATATTAGACTGAATTGATTCATTTTACAAAATTGACCTCTTCATAGAAGCTGATCACAACTGTGTCACTGGGAGCTTTTTGTGGTGTATCTACTTCTACTGGAGGTTTGTGGCAAACAAATCTGGATGTTAAACACAGAGTAGTTGGATTTCCAAATATAAATTAAGTTCCTTCACTGACAGCTGCAAAAGTGACAGAAAGGTCACAGAAAAAACTCATTATTTTGAGGTGTGTGTATTTTTCTATCATCAAGTATTGTAATGTAAACAGCCTGAGCTATTAGGCTCATTTCCTGACAGCGTAACAGGGTGAAACATCTTTGAATTTGTGCGAGAGATGCTCTGCAAACATATCTCAGTGACAGTTGAAGCTTTCTGTCTGCTTCTCTCGCTTCCTTCTCTGTAATTGCAAAAGCATTTATTCCAGCTTTGTAGCAGGCTTATTCACAGCTGTGTCTAGATAGCATGAGGCAGTTTCACACACTTATTCTTTATTCCCCAAATTGAGAAACATACTTATCAATGCAAATGAAATGAGTGCCAGGAGAAGAGCGCACAGTGAGAGGAATACTAAACAAGCAGAAAAATTACAAAATAAATGTTCATTCAATCTACAGCTGCTTCATTTCATCAAAGAAAGAGAAACTAAAATCTGTCAGTTACTTTGTGAATGCTAGTTGTTTATCACAGGATTGCGTCTGATGTGGCAGAGTGGGTGTGAAGGTAATCCTGTTAGTTCAGAGACAGTCCTGCCTTGGCTCTCGTTTCTTACTGACTGCCTCTTTTGTGCTAGCGATTTGATTGGATGAGTGCTGACCGGGCTAAAAGCTTTTGAAGTAGAGGTGAAGAGCAATTAGAGTCACTGTCACAGGCACAGCACAGCCCTTTGGTACAATATACACACCCGCACAGCCAACCAAACACTGTTTAACCTGAAAGCCTCCAGTTATGATGCTGATTAATATGGCTTTTAATAAAGCAAGCCAACATAGGTCTGCTACTCATCATTGTTTATTCAGTGTGTATTGCTACAGGATAAGTCATATAGACTAAAGGGGCTATCTTGGCTTTCTCTCTAGTTACGCCAAAGAAGAAAGAATCAATATGATATTCCATTAAGATTCTCTCCTCTTTAAACCATCCAAAGCCCTCAGCGGTACTACTTTGTCTAATATAATGTATTCAAAGACTCTGATAGGAAACACAACATCAATGCCACCAATGAAATTTTCAATAAAATCAGAAATGGAACCAATGTAGCGGCTGAGGTGGAGGTTATATTTACACTTGAGTACTTTAACATGATGCAAAATTAGAGCCATACTGTGTATTTAACACTGCTAAACATATCCAAGTGATGTTTACCACTACTACAGACAAAGCCTATGTGTTGATAACTCCTAAAAAGAGGTATTTTGGACCTATGGGATTTCTGCTGTCACAAGCCATGCAACATCACCACAGGGCAGGTCAAGATCAAAACTCTGTCACCTTGTACTCCAGTTGCTCAGAAAACATTGGGCCCCAAAGTTTAAATTCTTAGATATTTCCATGTCTTAAAACTGACATTTATGGAGCTCTAACCCATGCTACTCTGAAAGTTGTGATAGTAAAGCTGCACTCCAGGGGGAACACTAAACAGAACAAGAAAATGTCATAAGAATAATTGGTATCTACCTGACACCTTCTTTTACTAAAACACCCAAAATAATTGAATACACTACCAGTATCTTACCGCGTTTTATTGACTTCCTTAAATTAAAACCCATTCCAGAGAAGGATTTAGATGCTATTTTAAAAGGTTACTTCATGTAAATTAGCCTAAGATTGAAATCTCCACCTTATCTTATTTAGCCACGCTGCCACCCATTATTTATACACACACTATAAATAGTGAGGCGTTAAGGTGACACTCCAATATGTTTGGACATTCAATATGTTTATGTTGACACCGCAGTCAATCCAAGGCTAATGAATATTGATTTTATAAATATTGATCAATGTGATGCAAGTAGCCTGACTGAAGTTTAAATGGGTCAGGGGTTTATGTATGTGTAAAATTACAGGCTGTAAAGAAAGGGTCAATCCACTCATAAACACTTATCAAGACTGCTTTAGACACGCATAAACTGACTCCAGACCATTTGCAATAGAACCCAAGGAGTCCGCGGTGTGCTTCAAGTTTCGTATTTCCAACTTGCTAATCACTTTTGCTGATGATGGATTCTGTCTGGCATCGTAAGCAGCCTGCACTACCTGTAGGCCAAATGCTCAGAGCACAGCAATTTCCTGTACATCACTATGCATCGTTTTTGACTGGTTACTAAAATTGACTCTTGGCTGATGATAAATGAGTCTGAAGCTAAACAAGAAGAAATAAAGATTTTGCATTGCTGGTAATGAATAAAAAATAAATGATCCCTATAACAACAGACTTCCCCCACCGGTTAAAATAGAACGACACACACACAGTATTGTAAAGCAATATCTTTGCGTTCATAGGTTTACCTTACCTTGCCAGAATTTGATTTTTTGGCCTTTTTTCAGAGAATATAAATGATAACACAAAAACTTTTCTTTCACTCATAGTTAGTGGTTGGGTGAAGCCATTTATTGTCAGACAATTGTGTCTCTTTTTAAATCATAATGACAACAGACACTACCCAAATGACCCTGTTAAAAGGTTTACATACCCCAGTTCTTAATTCCATGTATTGCCACCTTTAACATCAATGACAGTTTGAAGTCTTTTGTAGTTGTGGATGAGGCTCTTTATTTTCTCAGATGGTAAAGCTGCCCATTCTTCTCGGCAAAAACCCTCCTGTAAATTCTTTGGTTGTCTTGCATGAACTGCACATTTGAGATCTCCCCAGAGTGGCTCAGTGATATTGAGGTCAGGAGATTGAGATGGACAGTTCTGAACCTTCACTTTAGGTTGCTGTAGCCAATGACAGGTTGACTTGGCCTTGTGCTTTGGATCGTTGTCATGTTGGAACATCAAAGTACGTCCCATGTGCAGCTCCCGGGCTGATGAATGCTAATTTTCCTCCAGTATTTTCTGATAACATGCTGCATTCATCTTTTCCTGTGCTTTCATAGCTCACACATCCACAAAACATCAGAGATCCACCTCCATGTTTCACAGTAGGTGTTAAAATAATTAGTATTAGGTTCGGATCACAAACGAGACAACGGAGACCGTGCATGGTAAATTTAGGAATGAAAGACCGGTTTAATTCTTGCAAGAATGAACCAAATCACATGGTGATTTGCTTAACATGTTTACAATACATGAAGCTTTTATAGATGTACATTATGCCCGCCTCTCAGCTCCAGGGTTGTGGATGGACGTGTATTGAGCTGACTTGTCAGTCATAGATGTGAATCAGTTTACGTGTACATGTCACTAAGTGTACAGGACAGAGTGTCCCTGACAGTGATTAGATGTAGTGCAAAGTGATGTCTTTGTCTTGTTTGGATTATCATGGCGCCAATAGGAGATATAGCTAAAGACATTAAGTCATACTTGTATGTGGATAAGCATATGAACTGGAGCAAAGGTGAGAGCATAATATCTAATATACAATTATTATGACAGTAGGAATGGTGTACCTTTCATCATAGGCCTTGTTGACTCTTTTCCAAATGTTTTGAGGCTTGTCTCTGTGCTGTTAGCCGTATTGTAAGCGGATGCTTTGTGGCAATTGTGTATTAATGACTTTCTCGACCATGCAGCCCATTTTTCTCCTTATTGTGCATCTTAAAACAGCCACACCACTTTTTCTTTCAGAGAGTCCTGTATTTCAGCTGAAGTTATTGTCATTGCAGCACTGGATGAAAGATGCAAGGGTTTGTCAGGAGCCCAGAAAATCACTGACCTTTTATACACACACACTGATTACAAGCAAACAGATCACAGGTGAGGATGTTTACAAGTAGCCATTCAAACCTGTTTGTGTCAACTTGTGTGCATGTTATCAGGCTAAACCAATGATTGTGCCAGGCATCTGCAGCTAATAGTGTTCAACATGGCATGCCCATTTCTCTGCTGATGAACGGCCAAAGCATGAAAGAAAAAAATGTTGTGTAAATGTATGTAATTGTGAACATGTTTGTACAGGAAAACAACTTAAAAATTTGCTTGAAAATAAATAAACTCACTTAAGTGCAACCCAATTTCAAAAAGATCATGGCTGCAAATAAAAATGAGTAAAAGTGGTGAGTAATAGAAAGGTACACCTCATTGTACACAAAAATGAAACCTGCTTTGTGCTCTGTTCTTTTGGGGGAGGTGTGAAGGCTCGCACATCTAATATAAAATGTGGGAAAAACATCACTGCCAAAAACAACATTTCAAACTAATCAGTGGAAAAAAGGTCAACATTGCCCTTCTAAACTTGATCCTTACTAGGGCTGGGCAAGTTAACGCGTTTTTATCGCGTTAACGTCGGCCGATTAGTATGGGGAAAGACGAATGACTGCACGTATGAGCCGCCCTCATACAGTGCTTTAAGTGGGCCGGTACGCACCTGTACTCAGTACCGCCACTTCTCCGTGCGCCCAGAACGTGCTTTTAGCGTACCGGTACGCTCATTTCGACATCTGTTTTAATAGAGGTTTTAATCCTGCCTGCTCTGCCGCTTTCCAGAGCGCCCTTCACAATGCACGCTTCCTAATTCGTCCCACCAAGAGCAGAGACTACATTACCCATACACCCTTGAGTTTGGCAAGTGAAAGGGAGAGGGTGTGTGAAACGCACGGGAACTGCATTCACATGCTCTGACTGTAATGAAAACACAAGAGAGACATTTATATTGTTTATATTGTTATAATGTTATGATTGAAGCTCTGGACATAACTTGTTTTTCTATAACAAACTAAACAAAATATTAATGCCCTGTCAGTGGCAAATATTTTTGGTTTTAATATTTAATTTGATTACATTAATGTTTAAGTTCAGATTTACAAGAAATGTTTTAACTGCTGTAAAAAGCACATTATTTGTTTAAAGTCTTGTTTAAAGTGCAAACCAAATGTTATTGCACTTTTGTTCATATAGCAGTTCTTTCAAAATGTATGCAGTACACTAATTTTGAATTCATTATTACATTTTGTGTATAATGCGATTAATCGCAATTAATCACAGAACATTGTGCGATTATTCGCGATTAAACATTTTAATCGTTGCCCAACCCTTATTTAAATATTGATGATAACAAGCTTGGGGGAAAACACAATTAATTGCAATTAATTACAGAAAATGTGCAATTAATTAGTTAATTTTTTTTAATCGATTCCCAGCCCTAATCCTTACTAATTATTTATAAACGACTGCTGTGTTTGCTGCTGTACAGGCTGACGTTAGACCAGTACACGAACAACTTATAAAACTACAACTTTTATCCCCAATTAAACTGAGTGAAACAACCAGAGATCACACTAGACATCTGACTTTTCCTCGATACCAGTATGCACTATAAAAGGTCACTTAGTGCTCTTCCTTAAATGGGACACGAACAGGCCAAGGCCGAAGAAAGTAACTTAAAAGTGAGAGATAGTTTTACTTTTCAGACAAACTACTCTGAAATTTATAGACAAAAAAGATGACTGTTTAATAAAAAAGACTAAGAAATGTCGGAGGGTCTTTCCTTAGATGACTGTAGTTTTACTAAAATTCTTCCCCCACTTCCTTAGCAAACACCCAAGTCCCCTGCTGTGATCAGAAAATGGCAAAGAGATTAAAGCCAACACAACATTTTTAAAGAACAACACCTAACTCTGTATTAAACACAAATAAGCTTCACACAGTGCGGAAAAAGTACCAGAGACCAAACCGAAATCAATTTGTCCTGCTATATCAATGCCTTGCACCATCTGTCACTCAGTCTTGTACAAATCGCAGCAGTGCCCACCATACACACTCACAGCCATACACACTCACAGCCATATACACTCACAGCCATACACACTCACACACATACATACACACTCACAGCCCTTTTTTGTCGCGCCTTCTGTCTGCCTTTTGCACAAACACTCACACACCTTTATTCCCTCTACTGTAGGGGACATTTATTCTGATTATGTTGGGCCCTGGAGATCGAAGATTGTAGTAATCAGAAAACTGGCCAGGCATCTATCACCGCGGCAACCAATCAAACAGCCTGGTCCACCAGCAGCGAATGGGAAGAATTACACACAGAAATGATTCCCACCGGTTGCCGTGTGTGCCTGCTTTGTACTTCTATCCTTATAGGGACACGCTTTTAAGAAATACATGTATAATAAGTGTGGCATTTTGTTGGCGTTTACTTTAACACATGTGCTTGATATGTAGACAAAGGGTCAAAAACAGCCATAAGATACAAATTGTAATGGCTATTTCTATAGAGAAAGAATAATTGTAAATCTATAAAGTGTTCACAAGTTGTGTCTGGGGAGTGTGAGGCATTTGATGACAAAGGTGCCAATGTATTTGGAGAGACAGAAACTATGGAATTATGAAAAAAAATGTAAAATAGGTTTGGCATTGCAGCAAGCCCCATCTGACACACATGTACAAACACAATAGATTCAGGAAGTGAACATCCCAATAAAATATTATCATAAATGTCTTTTGCTTAAGTGTTGTTGGATTTCATTGACATTTCTGATGTTAAACACATTTATTAGACAAAACTTCCAGAAGCTTTTGGCAGTCATTCTATAACAAGTATCTATGAGTCAATTTTAGTTGGAGCGTACATTTCTGTGCAGCACTTTTTGTTCATTCATCCAACAGTTATTGGATAGAACTATCTCCGTCTGGACCATTCCTTGAGCCACACTCTCACAAATATAAAGGTCACTTAATTTTCACAAAATTTTAAGAGGAACTGCTTTTTATCACTAAGTTTACTGGACTGAGGTATTTTAAATAGCCTGTGGTTCAAAAGTCAAATATCACATTGCAGCTGTTGGTCTTACTCTAAAATTACTGTTTTCAGATAATAGGCAAAAAAGACTTTACTAAAGACTCAAAATTAAATGTTAACAGCCACTTTATGCAATGTTTTACTCAAAATATGGAACGAAAATCATTAAAATAATAACCATTTTGATTTCCTGACAGAAAGCCAGATTTTGACACACAGAGGTTTGTGTTTGTGACTAAATAAATTATTTTAAAGATGCTGCAATATCCAAAGAATTATCCAAAAAAACCTACATCCATTGTACACTTTTGGCAGCGTTTTCACATAAAGCACACAGTGGTTAAGGAATGTTAAAATAATTATTTTTGGATATTAAAATATATGTATATGTGGTCTCAGTCAAGTTAAATGAAGGCTATTGGTATAATTTAAAATAGATAATGGGGATGAAGTTAATATTTTTATTGCATAAAAATCACACTCCGATGGTTACAACAGAGCGTGTTTTTTATGATACATTACACATGTGCCAGACGTGCTGACATTAAGAAGTGCACATATGTGGAGGCTGTGAAGGTGTGGTGGAAGGTGCCTTTGGAACCTGTGCAGTGAGCTGTACAATCATGTATGAAGGCGTGTAAGGCATTCAGGTGAAACTGAGTTCCACATTAACTTTTTGAACTGTGAAGCAGTTGCGTGAACATGGATTGACTGAATGGCTCTTTGTGACAGTGTAAATAGCAGAATGTGCATTTGTGCTTTGTGTGTTTGTAATGTTTCCCTCCATCTGTTGTTCTTTTCTGCTTCAGATCCCAGTCATGACTCCTACTGTGATCCTGCTGTTGTTAGCTGTGCTTCGAAAGAGCAAGGCTTCCTGTCACTTTGTGTGAGTGCGTCTATGTAAATGTTTTATTTGAGTGAGGTAATATTGTTTTAGAGGGACACTCACTTTCTGTTCTTCACACACATTCACACATTCACACATCTTAGCCCTTCCTGACTCCGGAGGTTTACAAAGCCTCATTAAGCTGCCCCCCACCACAGATAGGCTTATGACAAACACACACATACTCTGCACACGTTACTAGCATCTGGTCCCACTAAACTATCACTAATCTCCTGGCACATGCAGGTTGAAGGTGTCGGACTGAATGCTCAATCCAAATTTCAGGTTATCCAACATGACAGGATGCAGCTTTACAGCTCTTTTATGCTTCTCGATGTAATAGGAAGTTTTAAAAACACAGAAAAGGCAAAAAACAACATACGAAGGGGCCAAGGTTCAAGAAGGTCACATGATCTGGCCAGACATGTAAAAAGGGCAGTAGTAATATAAAGTGGTTTATAATGAACCGACACCATCACATTTGTCCTATTACATCTGAAAACAGAGGCCCTTTGAATTAAATAGGCATAATCCTAAAGCAACAGAAATTAAAATGTCTACACTTTCATTAGATTGTGATGAAGGCAACTTTGGTGTTAGATATATACGTAGGTAAAATCAAATCACAAACTTTAAATAGGTAATAATTATGTCAAGTTTAATCATTTCTATTTCATTTTATTTTGAGGTTATTTCCTCACCTGTCAGTCAGCTTATTAGTTAGTGTAGATATTTCCTCCCTCACCATTTTATTGAGCTAATTTATAAATAACTCTCTTTTGCTCCTCACTTCTGCCTCTCGCTTGTTTTCTTTTCACTGCCAATCTTTTAGTACTGTTTATAAACTTGACCCAGATTGCTTCATGTATTTTTACAGGCATAAGAGAGCCAGCGTATTGGCATTTGTGTATATTAGCTCGCAGGCTACAGTGTAAATCTGTATTGATGATATGGCAGCCCCTATGGGACACAGCAGATGAGGACCAATCCTGCAGCCTATTGACTGCTGTGGAATTGCTTTTGTAATATTGTTTTGGAAGACAGACGACTATGAAGAACTGAAACAACCTAGGTGTGATTTTCCCTTTCTTTTATTGTTGAGGCTTTCAAAAAAAAAAAAAAAAAAACTAAAAAGAAAAGAGGGCTTGGAGGGCTGAATAGATGAAAAATAACAGGAAAAGAGGAATGTAAGAGAAAAGAATAAATAAGTTGTGTAACAGTGAATGTATAAGAAACTAAAAGAAAAAAGAGTAAACAAAGCCAAAAGGAATGTGTAAAGTCGGTTGTTGAAGATATCTTAAAAGAAAAGAAAGAAATATTGAGCAACATTATACAAAAGGGGAATTGATTTTGAAGTATATAGTTTGTTTGAGATTGTGCTTACTATATTATCTTCCATTAGCACATATACAACTGTCATTGTTTTCCTCACCGGAAGATGGGAAATATGGAAATGAGCAGTTTCTACATTACATTTCAACCTAAGAATGTGAAGAGTGAAACTGTGGCTTGTGCATGTATTATTTGTAAGTACTTCAGCAGATTTTCAACCCTGTCAGTAAGGTGAGCTAGGGTCAGAGCAAATCTAAGCCTGGATATCACTACATTATATCAGGTTAGGTCTCAAATTAACAACAAATATCTACATAAAAAAGTCCATTTGGCATCATACGAGTTACAAAAAGGACAGAATGTTAAAGAAACCTTCAAGAATGAATATTTAATTTACCATAGCAAGATAATACCAGTGATGTTAATTAGAGGCGTCAATCATCTTCTAGCTACATTATACTTCCTGTTCCTGTCCCACATCCTCCTTTCATTGTGTTTTCTTTCCTGCATTTCCTATTCACATTTATCTGTTCAAGCATTCAAGCAGCCTTTAATGCCACTAATTTAATCCTAACAATTATATAAGTACTTTTATAAATTGCTTGTTTTCTTCAAGTCACAGCAAGTCCACCATAATTTATTTATTTATTTATTTTATTTTTATTTTTATTGTCCTTGTGGAGAAATTCCTAGTTGGCAGCCACACCAGGGGGCGCCCAGCATGTTTTCTTTATGTTGATGGAGGAAACTGGAGTACCCGGAGGAAACCCAACCAAGCACGGGGAGAACTTGCAAACTCCACACAGAAAGGTCCCGCCAACCATGCGACTGGTCAATTCTTGGTAGTTGATCTGCAACAAGGTTGGCTGCCGTATGATGGATGACCTCGACAGATGGGCAGCAGGGAGCTCCACCGTGCCATCTGATTTGACTATTTAAAGCTTATTACTTTTATGTCTTCTACTTAGTATTTCAGTGCACAATGAAACAATAAAAAGTCAAAAATGTATAAATAGTCTAATTATAAAAATTTTACATAATAATTTTGCTTAAAAATTAAGAAAGCAATGATCGCTGTTGTGTGATGAGCCTGGTTCTCAGTCATCAAGGTCATCTTGAAGAAAAGGTTAAAGCAAAGGCATCAGCACTTAGTTTTCAAAGGTGAAGACGTTTTATGTCTTGTTCAAGCAACTCAATTCTGAGATCATCTGATACAAGAGCTGAGCTAATATCTCTCGAGGGCAGCATAGACCAGTGTAGTGAAGAGTGTAGTGACAGTTACATCAGGGAAATGCAACAACAGCTTTACTAGAGGATGTATCAGCACAGAAGAGCCAACTCTGGTGGACCTGAGTCTGCAGTCCATCTCCACCTCAAAGAGAAATGGTATTCCTTTGAGGACAGCAATGACCGAATTTTGGCCTGAGAGGCCAGATGGTTTGAGAGAGGTGTGAAGGAAGCCATTTTTGTAAAAATAGGAAAGCCCTCACTTAATAGAGGAGGAGGCCTCAGAAAAAGTTGGGACACTATTTACAACAGTGTTCTGAAACCTAAAACAAAACAAAACAGTATCACTCTAGAACAACAACAACAACAACACATGAATGGAACAGTGACACTAAACTAACAAAAACTCTCCCATCAGGAGTTACACTGCCCTTTCATGGTAATGACTATGAGACCAGAACAGCCTGGTCCAATCAGAGTTAGTTTCAGGTCAAACCCCTCCCTCTAGAGAAAAGCTCAGCTCTCGTATCAGTTGATCTCAGAATTGACAGTCTTTTGAAAAAAAAAATAGATGAAACGTGTTCACCTTTAATAAACTAAGCCCAGATGCCTTTGCTTTAACCTTTTCAATTAGATTAAAGTTTAAGTTTATTGTAGTAACAAAGGTCTTGTATATATGTGTGCATGGTCGTGTATGTGTGTGTCCATTCAGACTTACCAAACACTTACCTCTTCAAGAATATTTCTGTCCTGAGTTTTTCCCAAAAATGTGCTTGTTAAGTTTAGGTAAGGGGCGGAGATTGAGTCTAGACAACCACTTACACAGAGTTACACAGTATACCGTATACAGACAAACTACATGTGTGCATTGTGCACAGGACACATTTACAGTGCAGATCTGCCAAATGGTGCTAGGTATAAGTCATTTTTGTTTGTGTTTAGATCATTTTCAAAATGGTGAAAACGGTTACGTGCAGAAAGGCAAAGCTATAAAACTGTTTTGACAGTTTAGGCATGCTAACATTGGGATTGAATGAAATGGTTAATATGGATTTCCAGAAAAAAATGAAATAAAACACATCTCCAGAACTTCAAGTCTTGTTCATCAGAAGAAACCAACTCTTTCCAGTGTCTAAGTCATGTGAAATTTAATGACACACACTCAGTACCAAGGGAAGCACTTGAAAGCCCGTCAGCGCAAATGTGATGACAGTTCTTCAAAATGACGAATGACTCTGACTATGCATTTACAATAAGACTGCCTTGCAATTCTAAACACTTCTCAGGACATTTTACCCCTATTCCAGGAAACCAAAGTGACTATGACTGAATGAGCAGGTACTCAAGTCAGTCAGCATTATTATGGAGGACGTAGCACAGTCCATCAGTTTTAAATGGACAGAGTGGATATTCTAGCGATGACAACACTGACAACCAGCCAATCAGCACTTTTATATCTGCGTCTCAGCAGCCTCAACATATTATTTATCACAAATCCCATAATGGGCCAAAAACAGGATTTTTGCAACATAATACTGAAAAATCTATAGGCTTACAAGAAAATCTAATTTCCTTAGTCAAGATTTATTGAGCAGGAAGTACAACAAGGTCTGCATGTTAACGTGGAAAAGACAAAAGGTCCAAACTATTGTCAGGCGATTTTCCGCCAAAAACACTGAAAGTCTGATTTTTGTATAAATTTGACCAATCCATTCTTTTTTTCAAAGAGTTGTTTTAGAGTTGATATGTAAATAAAGTTGAATTATTTGATTGAAGGAATACCCCTGATTTGTCACAGATCAATGTGATTTCAATTAATAAAGTTATTTTAAAGTTTTTATTCATTCAGATAGCCAGGACACATTAACCCTTTTGTGGGGGCATCAGTGACATGTACACACTGTATACTATTTCTATACCATACACAGCACCATAGGTCTCACTTCAGCTGGTCTATCCTCTGCATAGACCTCCTCACAGTGTCCAGCAGTGGTCCCCTTTGGGAACCTACGGTGCACAATGTAAATTGTATTCACTGCCACTGTCTCTGTTTGGCCATTATTCTTCTGTCCCCTAAAAGACACACACAGCACATACACAAAAGGTGCACCAGCCTCTACTGCTGCTGAAAAGCCAACACCATTGTTGTTCTTCTTCTTGTTGAAGATTGCACTGTAAGCGGAAAATGCAACTAGCGTCTACTACTGTGTCTGTAAGATACAGGCAAAGAGAATAGAAAGAAAAGTGGAATTGTGTGTGTGTGTGTGTGTGCTCACTGCTCTTGCTCTGTTTTAGCTCTGTCATGTGGATTCATAACCCAATCCCACACAAGAACTTTGTGTAAAGACTAGAAAACACTATTCTCTGCCACAAAATGCTCACAATTGTTTATGTGCTCCAAAAATATTTATGAGGAAACAGTGTCAGCATCTATGTAAAGCCATATCTCAAACTAAATTCCTTTGAGTTTTTATGATAAAATTATTGCCTGTGCCAGATAGAACTGCTCCACAGTACCATCCGGGAGGGCTCCCGTTGAAAGAGTTTGCAAAAGGGCAGGTTCTTTAAATTAATAACTGGTCATTGATTGGATTTATCAACCAGAGTTTTGTCTAATCAAAGCAGTGCCATGTTGTTTCGATTTGGTACAATAAAATGGTCTGTACGTCTTCAAACCTTAACACGCCTAGACCTGTCAGAACTGCCACATGATTGGACACAACAAGCCGGTAAGGACTGCAAATACTTTGCTTGGTGCAGGTCAAGATTGATTTTCGTGGGTTTGTAAACTCACAAATCTCACAAGATCCAAGCTGCAGCACAAGGTTAGAAAAGACAAGTGAACAAAAGGCTTACCTAGAGAGATAAAGTTCATAAAAGAAAGGAAATTAAAAAAAAAAAGTTATGTGAAAAAATTAGAAAGAAAGGAAAATAATGTTGGAATAAGCTAAAGGAGTGTAATCTGCCATTAATTTGGCTTGAGTTCAGCCACTAGGGGATACTGGGAAATCAATGCGCCCTGATTGCTACTTTTACAGAACTGCAGAAAACACAGAAATAGCCAGTTTTTTTGCTTCTGTATCCACAGATTCTTTGTCAGCGCTCTCCACTTCTCCATGTCAAGTACAATCCTGTTCCAATTCTGTGTTCACATTATTGGTAGAATATCACACAAACAATGCAGAGCTCACTAATAGTAATAGCAATGTTAAGACTGACTGATGGCAGTGTGCAAGAAGGGGTTTGGAAGAGTACAAGTCAGTCTGTGTAAATGACAGTGAGTTAAAGAAGCATCCTTCAAAGGTTTGACATACTGTTCAGTTAGTATCAATGTCTGCTTTGACGATGCAGCGCACATGAACACATGCATGGATGTTTAACAGTCATATTAATCCAAACTGACACACATAAACATGGTGAGTGAGAAAAAGTAATATGGGCAGATGCCTTGAGCGCCAACATGCTGTAAGTAAAAGTGAGCACAACAGAAGCAAATATGTCCTCATGCTCCACTCACATCTTTGGAAATTGATTCAGATATGCATTAAATATTATGCAGCACATCCTAACACTAGGCCCTCCAGTGCAAACAGTGCCATGACTATCACTGTAGTAAAAAGTAGCAGCAACATTTACCAAAGCAGTTCAGCAGCTCAGAGAATAGTACTAACAGTTCAACTAAGACCCCAGTAAAGACAAAAATATAATTAAAGTGTATGAGTTTTTACTTTTTCTTCATAGTATCATTACATTACATGGGTACCACTCATGGTAGCTTGCTCTCCCTGGGAGTCTTTGAGATATATATATATATATATATATATATATATATATATATATATATATATATATATATATATATTTAACATTAACCCTTCAACACTCAAGGGTTAATGTAGGCCTATTTGTTTATATTACAGCTTTACCAAATTATACATTTCTACTTCATTTGCTTTTGGGCACCTAAAAAAGCAGAGGCGACCCCACATATGACCTCAAAACATTTATTTGGAAATGTAAGCACAGAAGAATGGAATTAATATATAAATAAAATTATTGTAAACGGTCATAAGGACACCGCCATAAAGATTGTGTTGGAATATTTGCTGAGGTGATACTTGGTGTGAAAAGTTCAAGAACCACAGGCATACACTAGTGTGAGCAGAGATGTCTACGATGCGACATATGTGTATCCCAAAAAAGATCTAATATCTGCCGTGACTAAACAACACAATTATAGAATTGAGAGTCTATCTTTACCCTGTGTCTCAGTGACAGAAAAACATTTAAAAATTTGTGTTCATTCAGCCTGCTTTAAAAAGTTGTTCCAAGTTGCAGCCTATGCTCATGACCTGGCTTTCAGGTGAACCAGTTTTCATGCCATCAAAAGAAAACCACTCAGCAATCCTAAAACACAACTTTGAATTTGAGCAGATGTGCAAAGTTTTCCCCCAATCATTCCCACGGGGTTTGGAGCAGTTAGTGTGCTGTAAAAAAGTGGAACTTCCATGGCTACATCTCTAAAGTTGGTTCAATAACAGAGCAGCATGAACCGGTCCTATGATGAAAGACAGATATCAGCGAGAGGTTTTTACAGTTTTCATCAGGATACGCCTCACTTGGGGTTAGCTGAGGCAGCAGGAGAAATTAGACCCAAACACATTCCTCATATTTACATATATTCACGGATACTTTAGATGGCTCACCCAGTCAACCACAAACCCTTCTCCTCTGAATCTTTACACTACTCTTTCCTCCTTCCTTCTCCATCCCGTTTTCTCGCCACACACACACAAACAGAACCACCCTACTATACTCTCCAGCCCAGTCATTAATTCAGGGCAGTAGGTTTAGCTGGCTTGCAAGCCATAATATAAGCAGATGAGATTGAGAGAGGGCCAGTTTCTCTAACAAAGAGTCAAAAGGACAAAGCTCGGCCATTGTGAGTCAGGCCTATAATGAAAGCATTAAGATAACTGTTCAATATTTATGAAAGTGTCCTGGTCTCAGGCCATGCACACAAACACAAACAAACACACACACACACACACACATATACACATACACACACATAGGAGACAGAAAACTAGGGAAGCAGCAGTCTGTTGAGCCATTCATTATGTGGATTGATTTAGTTGAGTTTTTCCCTGGTGGTCCCTCTGTGATCTTCAGTTCTTTTCCATCCAGCCTGTGTTTGTCCAAAGTATTTGTGAGAATGCATGTGTATAATTTTTAAACAGAATCAATAGAAAATTTAGTTTTTATACCTAGAAGGTGTCTGTGCTTCAATGTCACTAAACTTAAAAAAAAAAAATATATACTTATTGAGTGCGTTTACATGCACTTGAGTATCCTGGATTTAGATAAGTTTTTTAGGTACCCTGTTTTTCAATTTGTGCATGTAACGCCCAAAAAAACAATTGACAATTCACAAAGACTGTGCAGTTTGTCCAACACTAGGACTCTTTCATGTTTAACACTGCTACTGTAGTTGTTGTGTCAGAGTCTCATAGACGTTTAACTACTGCTACAGCCGCTGTGGACGCCGTATTCTTCACAAAGTTGAGGGTTAATTTGGATATTTCTTGTCCATCTGTAGTTAGAAATGTGGTAAATCAGTAATGTCTGAAGGCTATGTTACTTTGTCATTTGTCTCATTAAATCAGGATACTATTGTTTGTCATATACAGTATACAGGGATATTAATAAACATGTTTCTCTGTATGCATGTAAACGTCATATCCCGAATTTGGTCATGACATGTCATTATCCACTAACATATATGTACTGTATATTTGATCAAACATTTCAAAGAGTTTAGGTTCTAATGTGCATTCAGTGTGTGT
Source organism: Perccottus glenii (assembly GCA_024416835.2). NCBI lineage: Eukaryota > Metazoa > Chordata > Actinopteri > Gobiiformes > Odontobutidae > Perccottus > Perccottus glenii. Next base: position 23,432,953 of record CM044556.2, on the reverse strand, counting down.
TACAGAAATACAGACAGATGGAGAAATGGTCTTCAGTTGCAGTGTCACAGTCAATCAAACCTGTAATTGATGGTATCAATTAAACTGAGCTAATCAAGCTCCTTTAATCTGGAGATAGTTCTCATAATTAATCTCAGCTGCTCCAAAATTGAGCATTAAGTGTGATCCAATTTGAAATCAAGCCTTGCTTTCTGAAATGCCACTTTACAAAAGGAAAATTGTATCATTTTGACTTTTTGGCTGCTGTAAATGATGGTGGTGTTGTATGCTACTCACACCATAATTCCATTCTCCATTTCTCATTCTTTCTGGTTAGCCTATGACATGCAGCAGATCCTGATAGTAAGAGACAGATATGAATGGGATGAAACAGCGGAAAGATATAGAAGGTAGCATGATTTCATTTGAACTGCCCTAGCTTCATCAGATATAGGTTTTGGTACATGTAAAGGAATGTCACAATCAACATTAAGATCAAATCAATGTGCTACAACATATTTGACATGTTGGCAGTCAACCGTCAGGAATGGACAGAATAAAAGCAGGGGTTTCACACTTAATCTTCTTAGTTTGTTTATATACAGTTTTAACTTAAGTGTCTGGTTTCTTTAAAAGCTGTAAAAAATCATAGTAGTAAATCCTATTTAGTCATAATATTAGCTACTGCTAATGTCACTGGCAAAACATTCAAATGGCATTGAATTTTTTCATTATTTAAAAAATACTCAAGTGAGATATTTCAAAAACAGGCAAATAGCAGATTCTGAGTAAAAAAAACTACAGCTTATGGAAGGAATAAATAAATGGAAGAAATGATTTTCCAGATTTGCACAATGCATCTCATTTGATTGCATTTCAGGTGGTAATTTTCCTAATTTACCTTCTGGGTTATCTAGCTCAGATATATATCTAACAAACCACTAAATATCTTGTATATATGCTATAATAAGAAAACATAAATATCTACTTGGTAAATGGTCCAATGGGATATTTAGCAAATAAGATAATGTTTAATCCTATCATGGTCACATGAAAACTGCAGCTACAGCTGGTTCCTCAGTGTTCTTGAGAGTGGTTAGCACTTCTGCCTCACATCAAGAAGCCCAGGACTCCTCTCTGGCTAAATATTATTAAAAATTAAAAATTAATAAATAAAAATAAATTAAATAAAGACACCATACACAGCATTAAACCATGAAAAAGCTGCAGACTGAATGTCCTGGAGAATGCAGTCCATAAGCTACTCATACCATATGTGTGTGGGTGCATGTGCATGTTTGTATACCCATTTGCTATGAGGCAACTAGTGTCAATGGAGACCTGATAAACACAGAACAACCACTGTACAATGTCCTGTTTGCGTCCTATGCCATAAACAATGTGCAGTCTTAACTGCAAATGTGTGTGTGTGCATACTCAAACATAACACTTTGGTGCCAAATGCATTGACATTTCATCACTGGCTTGACTGCTCACAGCCTCGAATGGAGAAAAACTAGCACACAGACGGGCTGCTCATGTTACACAAGAAGAAGGCTGGTCACTGAAATTGCATCAATGAAATATTGAGCACACAGTAGATTAAGTCAGAAATTTACACTTACACTTTAACAGAACCATCTGAGTGCTTCCACAGAAAGTGTTGTCCTTTCAGATGAATACCTGGAACCACTAACTGCCTGTTTTCAGGAAATGTTATACAGTTAGAGCAACTTCATGTTGTTAACAAAGTAACAGCAAAGCAACAAACGGTTTGTTACTTTTACCATAACTGCCAGCACTAGTGCTATAGTTGTATAGCATATGCACATTTAGTAGAAGCAGTATAATCTTCTGATGACTGCTGTAGCGTGTGTGTCGCAGAAGTCTAAGTGTGTGCTGTAGTCCAAGTCACAGCCTGGAAGAACTGAACTAGAGAATACAGTGAAGGCATGTAAAAGTAAGAAAACACCAGTTCTAAAAACAACAAACACACAAAAACTGACACAAGTCAAAGTGAACATTACAAAGAGGAGTGAACTGAAAGAACAAATGGAAGAAAGAGGAAAGAAGGAGGGAACAGGAGGCTCCAGATGGAGTTTGCGTTGCCGGGGCGGGTTGCCGAGGAAGTCATTAAGCAGCCATTTCATCTGCGTCTGCTTGGCTAGCGAGGAGTCTAATTGCATCTGAGGAGAGGAGAGGAGAAATGCCAAAGTACATTTAGATCAAAGATAGAAGACACCAGAGAGGCTGTAGTCACTAGACCCCCTCCACGTTCTCCATACACTGCCCCCGTCCCTCTCATCTCCATCGCACTCCTCCCAAGATTCCCCTTTCACAGTGCATCGTTTTATAATCTCCCTTTCTCTGTCTCTCCATTCCTTTCTCTCTCTTTGGCTCTCGCACAAATACTGACTATGTGGGTGGTGCATTGTGGGGATTTCTTTCTGGCTCATATTCCTGAATGACGCTCAATATTGACACATTACAGTCATTAGAACTTTAAATTACACAATTTTTTGACACTATCACATTCCATGTTGTCTTTCCTTGTAACTTTACCCTGTTTCCTTGTCTCCTCCTTCCCTCTTTTGTGTTTTCCAACTTTATTTGGAGAGTGTGTCCTTGTTCTTCTTATCAATTCTTTCATTGTGTCCACTGAGAACGAGTGGGATTTTAAATTGTTGTTACAAGGTATATCTTCCAAAATCGTGACTACTTAAGAGATTTTGAAGCAGAGAAAACCAATTAGAGGCAGCTTGTTGTTAATTTGAGAAGGCCCGTGTGCAGTTACTGTTACTGTTTTCATCATTTTTAGCTTTTGTGTGTGAAGGAGAACTTGGAGTAATTACTTTTATGTGGCACTGGCCTTCCACTTTTTGCCTAAAAGAAAGGAAATTGCTTTGTGCCTTTTACAGTAGTGGGTTGGAGTGGTCTAAAGGAATAGACAGAGGTATTGTGCCTGAAATTATTTCACCTTTAACCAGAAGAACTTTGCAGGATTTTCACCATAACATAACAGCTTCAGAGTCATTGTGATGTCTTAATGACTTATTCGGTGGTGGATGGGGTCTGTCCCAACCCCCCTCGAGTTAAGAAGTCTTGTGGGAATCTCGGGTCTCTCGAGAAACAAAATGCTTAACAACACTACACAGATAAAAACTTGCATTCATCATGGCAGAGCCGGCAAAAAAAACATTGCTCATGGGAAGAGAGGAGGGCAGGGAGATGCTTGTCGCCAGACAGTGTTTTATAACATTACACCAAAGCTGTAGGGGGAGCACTGTAGGAAGAAACCCTAAAATTGGTAATGCTTAACACTAGCCACCTTTACATTTATTGAGATGCCATGTTTCCTCCTGGACTGACTGACACTTGAAACTCAGTCCATCGTTAAGGCTCATCAGCCGAGGCAAAGTGGGCACAGCTGCACTTTTCACGGCCATCATGTGAAAACAGCAGGATTTCACATCCCATTTCTGTGCCTTCATATCTGCTTCCAAAGCACCAAAGAGAGATTTGACCAATAACAACATGGAATATAAAATAAAGGTTTTATATTTGTAAATAATTGGCATGTCTCAATATATTTCAGTTTGATAATTTTTTACTTTCTGTGATGTTTTGTTCACAAAAATGTATATATTTAAAATCATAATGGCATATATACAAAAACAAAGAAAAAAGACTTACATTGATGGGGTAGTTTACATTTGAGTCTTGAAGAAAACATTTCACAATGAAGTCACATTTGAGTCGTTAGTTCCTCGAGTATGGTTTCACTTTAAAACATTTAGCTGGTTTTACTACAGTCTAAGTGATTTTAAATCTTTAGTACAGATTTTGGTTGCCGTGTCCAGCTCTGGATGTCAGTAGTGTTTGAAAAAAAGTGGTCTAGGTAAAATCCAGAAAGCAGAGTGTATGTGGTCTAGGCAGACTGAGTGCCTGGGAATGGAGGGCGGATAAAGCAGGCGCAACACATGTGATAACCACAGTCTTCCACCTGTGAAATAATAAAAGATACGCTGGCTTATCATTCCCCTCCTCTTGCTCGGCTTTGTTCCCTTCTTCCTACTGAGTGTTGCCGCGAGGCACAGGAGCGCCGCTTTAATGTGGCTGCTATCAGTTAGTGCTATGATGTCTTTGTCCTTTTTCTCGTCTGTTCTACCTCCCTGGCCCACTTTGTCACAATGAATATTCACTTCTGCAAAAAGTTTAGCTAAGTTACTTAGAAAGTTAGGCTGAAAAAACAAAGACTTAAATTCATCTATGTCACATTTTATGTAGTTTTAAAATAAATCAGATATTTTTAATCTCTAAAAGCAAGCGGTTGATGGGAATGTAGAATATGTAACCAAACAGATTAGGAAAAAAATCTATTTTGTGCATATTCAAAGTTATGTTAAGACAAATATATCTGTGCCAATTCATTGCTTTTACATTGTTGGAGTTTGGGATCACTTGTGGGGTAGTATTTTAGCTGATATTTTGCTCCAAAAGCAACAATTTTACATTTTAGGCCACCAAAGTTAGAAGCAGCATTAGGCAAACTTTGTGGGTTGAGCAAAGAGAGAACATGGCATCCTAGTTATGTCCCATGAAATCTGACAAGAAGTACCATCTGTTTCAGAACTGTTGTGCACCAACCAAGAATAAAAAATAAATAAACAATTTGACATTTTAATAAGACACGTGAAAAATAAGGAGTTGTAATGAGTGGTTAACATTTAAAACCATTACCTTGTTCTGTGATCCTTATTCCTTAGTTAGAAAAATGAGGCAAGTGTATTGTGATGACGTTGACCCGAATCTATTTGAAATGTCCACAGAATGCCCAAAGCTATTTGATACAAAGTGTTAGCTGCAAAAATCTTTAGACATGATGGAGTCACTCAGAGAAACCAAAGGCTGCCATTAAAGAGGGAGGCCAGTTCCACAGACAGACTGTCCCCAGTGGCATTCACAGTGTTTTAGCCTGCTGTACACAAGATGAGTGACGGAAGCAGTAGGATGAAAAACAAACTATCAGGAAAAGTGCAGCGGAGATCGGCTGGCTGGAACAGCTTTTTCACCTGTGCATCTGAAGTACTCATTTTAAGATGCCATAACCATTTTGATATTATCTCATAAGGATCCGTGTTATAATCCATTTTTAGCAAATGAAATTGAACATCCGCTGAAAATGACATCCTTTCATCTCATATTTAAAAAAATAATATTCCTTCTTAGTTTTTGGAATTTAATTGCAGATAAACGCTTGTACTCACAGAATTATTTCCAAACATGTGAAAACTTTGTGGATTTTAGTGCCCATAACCAAAGCAACATTAGCTGTTTTAATGCTTCCTGTAATGTAGATTTGACAAGTTTTTTAAGCATGCACAGCTTTTTCAGTGTATTACTTCTCTTTCTTCTCTTCCTGACAGCGCTGCCATCGTTCCTCTGAAACGGACTGTATATTTTAATACTAATCCGCGTATACCATCAAAGAGAGAGGGAGGTGTGATTGTTACAGTAATCCCCCGGGATCCTTAATGGGCCAAAGTGAATGAGAGTGGAGGATTAGGGGGCTGTGACGGCCAATATATTCCATAATTAGCCAGTTAACAGCCTCGGCGATGGCAGGATTAGCCGGGTCTTAGCTGAAAATTTGACAGAGGCTACACATGACTGACAGATTGCACAGCACTGGTGCTCTGGGAGCAGCCAGAAGGCAATGGGGAGAAGAGAACGCAAGAAGAGAAAAGGAGAAAAGCAATGGAGTGAGAAATTGCAGAATGAATGGACATTTTTCTAGAGTTAAACTTGTCATTTAGGATGGACATTAGAGATTTCACCAACTTGGTTGATGTGTTTCTTAGTTCTCAGTGAATCTCAAAAGCCCAAAAGAAACCTACATTTTTTCTTAGCAATTTGTTGTACGTACGCAGGTAAGTTTGTTAATTTTTACAAAGTTTGTGGAAATGCACATTTTTGTACAAATTATTTTGCGTAACTTCTTGACATTTGCTTAATGAGAGATGAAACTGGCCCTGCAATGTCTATGGAGGTATCATCATAACTCAATCAATAAACCTTTAATACTGTGTATTGCTTTGCTTTGATTCTTTAACTATTTTGTTTCACTGCTTAGGATCAGCTTCATTAAGCTGTTTTCTACACTTACTATCTTGTATTTTTTATATAAATGACAAATGTTGGGATCACACACGGGATTCCACTTCCTCCCAGTGGACCCTGATGTAATATTCACCAGCGGTGATAATAGGCTTATATAGATTGGATGCTTCAGAGTAATTTATCTTTCAACAAACACCCCGAACCATGGTGCACAGTTCTTTGTCACCCCATGGGGCAATCCATCAGCGCAGCCACAGTTTGAGTCACGCACTGTTTAATTAACAGAATAACATGTTCAAATGTGCTTTTTATGAATTCAGTTGAGCGTGTCTGAGAAATGGAGGACTTACAAGGGAGATTTGTTGGTCTTTGTGATGTATCATGTTACTTCCACAAAGGAAAACACCAATCAGTGGAGCGGATGTGATGGAGCCGTGCTGTCAGAGAGACACCGTTGTGGATAATTGAGCCTTGTATCCAAAAAGCGAGACATCTGTTTGGTTTGTTTGTTTGATGTTTATTTGAATAGCATGCATATTTTACGGGGTACATATTGTGACAGCACCACTGTTGGCTTGGCTTCACTTGACCATCCAACCTTTTAATGGCAAGCCAGTTCAGACTTCAAAAACAAGGCCATGAACAAAATTAATGGGTGAGAAATAAATTGTATAATAATATTTTTTTATACATACATATTTTTTTTCTTTATTTTCCTCTAAGCCACAAGGGCCGCAATGGAAGGCTCTTACCTATTTGCTAAGTAAAATCAGTAGCCTCTTTTATTCTGCTTTCCATGATAGAACTATCTCATTCTTACCTTGTGCAGCAGCTGCACAACATTTGACAAACTCAGAAATCAATCTTGTCCCTCTCAAAGCTACGTATGTGTTTTCCACTGAACCACGGCTGGTTATGCTATTTTATTTTTCATACAATTGACCATTATGCTGTTACTTTGTTCAGGTCTGATTGGACAAAATGACTTTGTGATTGGCAGTTACTAGCAGGTGGTTCACCCATTCACCTTCATCATATGTGTCTGCGATGGTTCTCAATCATCCAGGTCATCTTGAAGAAAAGGTTAAAGCAAAGACATCTGGACTTAGTTTTCAAGGTGAAGATGTTACGCTCAACACTTTTTAAGCTACTTCCTGTTATTCTGTAAAAAACCTGATCATCTTGACATAGCATGTAGATGTCCTTTTCACAGTTGTAATTAATCATTAGTGTGATGTACTTTTGTGCATTTACTCAACCCTTTTTGTTGCCTCTGTTACATGCACCTGTTGCAGAATAAAGAGCGGACTATACTTCACAACTCCCCATGCAGCACCCATTAGGATGAGGCGAGACGTAAGGAAAAGTGAAATATCCTGTTACAAAAAGATCAAATGTGTGTCTGAAAAGACATGTTGTTGATTTATTTCTAAATAGAAAGTCAGTCTTTTTAGTTGGAGACAGAAGTAGGCGTGAGTACTTTAAAATAACTCTGCATCGGCTTAAACCCTAGTGTGGCCCCTTGAGGATAATCAGAGAAAATGAAACAACATCATATGGCAGATTTTCCAAGGCACCTCTCGAGCCCCCAGAGCCTCTTGGGATGCTGAGGACCTCAGTGTAAGCGATAGAGCTGTGTACAACCAGTGCCTGTTATTTTCTAATAAGCACTCTTCCCTTGAACATGCCTCTATCCTCAGCGGACCAATTAAAAGTCTTCCCTGTCTGTTGTTTCCTGGTTTATTTAAAGTTCTGACCAATGACAGATGGCCAAGTGTAAGAACAGCAGACAATGAGAACACTGGAGGTACGTATGATATTCACAAACAACATTGGCAGTCACTTACAGAGAGCTGCATGATTAGAAGGAGAAAAAGAGGAATAGAGAATATAAACGTAATGGTTGCATGAACAGATTCAATATTTAAAGTTTAGGCATTGAGTTTATCTAGGAAATGTCTCTTTTGTGCTGTGGTAAAGAGTTGCGTTTCTTCTGATATGCCTCATGCTTGTGGAGTGATTGAGACATTTCAATTTTGTTCATTCCGGGAAAAAGCTATAATTATTCCCCTCCAGAGACTGACAGTTTAAATCAAAATCAAAAGAAATATCTCATCTTTTTGTGACTAAAAAATAGAATTCCTGGAGACAAATGTGATGTACCTCTAAATTTGGTTAAAATGGTGCAATTACTACAAACGCTGAAAGTCAAAATATGCTTAGCTCATAGCAACAGTATATATATAAATAGATATTGTTCCTTACCATAGCCATCTGTCTTATTCCCTGCAAGAGCATCACATCCCACAAAGCAATCAAGTCTTCTGACCAGTGCCAATTTAGAATTAACTATGTTGCCCCAAGGACTAGTGTTGCCCAGCTGATTACTAGTTTGATCTATACAGGTACAGTGGATTAATGAGACTAAAGATGAGACAGTGTTTTACAGCTAATTGTGTCCAGAGAGCCAGGTGAGATCAAGAGAAAAACAAACTCCAAACAGAGAGGGGATTATTTCCAATTAATCATGCTGAAGTAGGCAGTATCAATGGGGAACTGATAGCATCACAGCGCTATTTGAAGGGTTATCAGATTCCATGTAAGAGCTAGCTAAGCTCTTATCTCCCGCGGCAGAAAACACAGTGTACACATGTCAGTTATTGACGTGCTTAATTAAATTGTGATTGTCGGGTCTAGTCAATTTTTATTTGGCTAACCTAATGTTACAAAAACTGGTTACAAGGGCTCTGCAGTCTGGAAAATGTATGGCTTTGTCTGTCTTTATATATTGTTATATTATACAAGTCAGCCCTGCGACTAACTGGCCCTTGTCCAGTGTTTACCCCGCCTCAGGCCCAAACTTCCTGGGATAGGCTCCAGTCACCTAAGACCCCTCATGGTAACAAGCGGAAGAAAATGAATGAATATATTTTATACTTGTTGCTTTATTTTGCACTCTTTCATGTCCTCTGGTGGTTGTCAGGAGAGTCCCATTCAGACTTTCTCCTGATAATACTGTTCATACATCAGCACATGTGCCGAGGTTGTCTGCAGGATACACGTTTGTATATGTCAGCAGATCAGAGGTGGGTAGAGTAGCCTAAAACTGTACTCAAGTAAGAGTAGCGTTACTTCAAAATAATTAGTAGAAGTAAAAAGTGTTTGGTTAAAAGTAACTGTTTGATTGTAATGTCTGTTTTTTAGAAACAATGTAATCAGACAGACAAAAATATAAAATAATGTGCAAATGAGGCATTTCCAAATAATAAAATATAAAATGAGTAAGAATAAATAAAATCTTTACAAAATTACAAATTATGGCACAAGAAACACACATTTCCAAATCTCATTTTTCACAACATTGAGCTTTTGAAACCAATACCTACAGTAGGTCATGTGTGATTGAACAGTACAGTTCTTGCATACTTTGTTCCAACATTGGAGCCAGTAGCCTCTGCCATTTTTCATGTTTTTATTCCTGCTGCATGTGAAGAGTTTGTGTCGCTTTGCTGCCACAGTTTGTGTGTGGCCTACTTGGTTATGTCTGACAGGGGAGACACAGTCATGTGGTAGATTCACTGGCCGCATCTCTCTGGTAAAAATAAAGCACAGAATGTCTAGAATAAATGGTAGAAAAACGGAACTGGTAGCCCAATGAGTGAGAGTAGAGTTACTTCTAAACAAATCTACTCAAGTAAAAGTAAAAGGTAGGGTGCAGGAAATCTCCTCTTACAACATTTTTTTTTAAGTAAATCTAACTCATCTAACTAATCAACTCAAATTTACATCAAAACCTAAATGTATATTTATTGAGAGATAACAATCAGATGTAAGTTGCCAGCACCATTTGTTTCCTTTAGGTCATTAATGGGTATCATCACTTTTTCTGATTAGACAGTGGTGCAGCCATTTGTTTCAGTTTGCATATTAGAAGGAATTGTGCTCTTGGAAGTGTGTGTATGAGTGTGCTCTATACTCCAGAGGTGAGCTCATATCATGTTGGACTCTTCAAACAGTCGTGCCTGCTGTGCCATCAAGGAGCAGCAGTGATGTAATCTGCTGCTTGACAAATATTTTACTGAGTGTCTTCCACTCTAAGCCAGGTGCGCTACCGCCTCTCTCTGTATGCAGCAGAGGGCTACACTCAAGAAGTCACCTTGAATGAGCGCTGACAATAGACACACAGGGGTAGCAAGATGGATGCAAAGAGGAAAATAAATTGTTGTTTGTTTATGTGCACTAGCAAATAATAACCTAAAGGGGAAGAACAAACATAGTATTTATGTGTGACAGAGAAAAAAAACATGGGGCATAAAGACAAAGGAGACGGGGTATGACTAATTTGTGTCTGGGCAGGGCTCCAATCGATGTCACTCCCAACAACACTGCCTTGTCACACACAGTGTCTTTAATACAGATGAGTGACGCATGGAGCCCTTTCACAGTTCCAAGATTAACCCATTAATCAATATAGGCCACACATGAAAGAAACATATGGGTCCCACAGTCTGTTATTTAATACAATAAAGTAATTATGGCGGCAAAATGTATTGAATATACATTATTAATGTAGTTTTATGCAAAAAAATTTAAGTAATTTTACACTACTTCAATCTCAAACACATAGCCTTCACCAAATCCTTCTGATGTGCTATTTTCATCACTGCAAATAGTTATGATCATGCAATAGTTTTCACTTTCATTTTTGCAGAATAACAATTTTTTCTACACAGTAGCAGCATAACACCTGGTGCAAGTAGGGTTATGTCTTTACCAAGCTCACAACGTAACATTTACACACTGATAAGATACGCTTGACTAACATCTTTTTCTCACCCACCTCCACCATAAATCCAGTGGGCAGCCCAGGATAGAGCCGGCCCTCCTGACCAGCTTCTTCCGTCTCTTCCTGTCTCGGTCCGCGCCGCCCACCACCGAACCAGAAGGAGGTGACTCTGGCCCTTCTTGTACAGGGTGTCAGCGTGACGAGGCTAGTTTATTGTTTATGTGAACACCCAGGTACTCTCACAGCGCTCCTGGCAGTCTCCAGGTGGGGCAGTAGGCAAACAACATCCATTGCTGTGCTCACCACAGTGCAAAGGTGGCTGAGGATGAGCCACTCAACGGTCTTCAAAGGTGGGAGGTCAAGGTGACAGGTCTGTAGTGGTTCGGCTCCTTAGTGTGCATCGTTTTAGGAATGGGAGCAGTGTGGAGAGGTGTGAAGGTCTGGTGGTGGAGGGGGTTGGTGTGGAGTGGTGGAGATGAAGTGGAGGTGAAGGTGGCTGGGGATAGCCACTGGAGTGCACAGGTCTGGAGAGGTGTGAAGAGGGGGGAGGGCATCAAATCTTTGGAGATCTATCTCATCGGCCAAGCGCTGTTAACTATACGTACTTATAGTACTATAGTACTATATATATATATATATATATATATATATATATATATATTATAGAATAAATAAGGATACAAGCTATACACAGATGCCTTCCCTTTGGCTAATTTCTCCTTGTCGTTAGTTCTTAGACCAAGTGAGGACATTAAAGGTGCACTGATACCAGAACAAGTCATAATGCTATAAATTATACCACAGCTTTTACGCATAAAATAAAATGGCACATTATCACCAGGCCAGCATCGAGCTAAGCAGTCCCTTAGGAAACACTGACTGTAGGATCTACAGCTGTCCCCTTTGTGTGTGTGTGTGTGTGTGTGTGTGTGTGTGTGTGTGTGTGTGTGTGTGTGTGTGTGTGTCATACAGTCCATTAGGCACTCTGCCTCAGCAAATTCCTATTCCATTAAACACTACAGCTGTCAAATACAATGATCAATAATACAGAGTAAAGCAGGGCTTAGTGGAATGTGTGTGTTTGGGATGGGGTGCTTGTGTGGTCAGGTGAGCAGGTGTGAACCATATGTATGCTCCATTATTTGTGACCGTTTGTGCCGGTGGGCCAGCATGTCTGTGTTTCCACCAGGTTATGTATGTCTGCTTAAATGTGCACATACTCTTGTGAATTTCTCCTGTAGGTTGCAGCGCACATTTCGTAGATGATGAATGCTAACATGCAGCAACAAGAACTTCTTAAAGTAGCCCACACACTTTTCTACAAAAACAGCAAGAAACCTGGCCATTTATTTTGGTTTTGTCTTGACCTTGACTTACTAGAAGCAGATACACAAGTAAATGAATCAGAGCTGAACCATATAACAGAACTAGCGGGAAAGTATCTAAAGTACTTTCTTTAATGGAAAGTACCTTACCAGCCAGTGTAATTTCACAAACATGGACCATAACCCCTCCCTCAATAAATTATGGACTGTGACAAATTGTAAGGTATTTGATAAGTACACTGGATCATAATGTTTGTTGACAGAAGCCTTGCTCACAGAGCTGAGGGACAGGGACTCACTGGTGCTGGAAACAAAAATATATAAAAAAATAAAATAAAAACATACAAAATAAGTAAATGGCAAGAGTTGTGTCAGGAAGGGCACCCAATGTAAAACCTATAACAATGACCACCATTGATGCTGTTGACCTACAGGGTGCCAGTGGAAATATGTGAGCAGCAGAATGCCTTCATGCCTATAGAAAGAGTGTTTGCTTTGAGGATTCTCATAGAGAGGTACAGAGAAAGCCAGAGGAAGGTGCATTGTTTATTTGTTGATTAAGATAAAGCAGGAAGGAGTATGTTAGAGTAGTACAGAGTTAAGGTGTGCTGTAGGTGTGACAATGGAGTTTATGGTGAAGGTGGGACTGTATCGAGGATTGTCTCTTAGTCTCTTCTTCTTTGCTTCGGCAACAGATGAGGATCCCCATGGACTAGGATGTTTTCGGACAACATTGTGATCTGTAGTGAGAGCAAGGAGAAAGTGGAAGAAAATCTGGTGGATTTAGGTGGAGGAAAAACGAGCAATGAAAGTTAGTCTCAGTAAGACAGAATACATGTGTGAATAAGAAGGACCAGTATCTTCAACTGGTCAACAGTGCAGAGCAACGGGAGGTGTGAAAAAGAGGTGAAGAGGCGTGTGCAGTCAGGTTGGAATAATTGGAGAAAAATGTCAGGTGTGATAAAAAAAGTACCAGCAAGAATAAAAGGAAATGTTTACAGGACGGTGGTGAGATTGAGCTCAGTGATGTCGTATGGTTTAGAGACATTAAGGAGAAGACAGGAGGAAGATGTTGAGGTTCTCTGTTGAGGCCAGACAGAAAGGGTTTGGTTTGGACATGTTCAGAAGAGGGATAGTAAATTTATCAGTTGAAGGAGGATGAAGTTAGAGTTGCTAGGCAGGAACCAGGAAGGAAGACCAGAGAGAAGTTATATGGATATAGTGAAGGAGGACATGAAGGTAGCTGGTGTGAGCAAAGGATAAGGATAGGTGGAGGCATCCTCCATCTGGAGGCAGACGATTTGCTGCGGAGGCCCCTTAAGGAAACAGTGAAATGGAGAAGAGGAAGATGTAAGCTAATTTATTTGATTAATTAATTAATTTATTTGTTTCATAGGTTTTTAGTTTGAATATGAAATGGTAGAATGGTAACGAAACAAAAAGTTAGTCTTTTAAAATTGAAAAGAAATCTTTAATTATGCTGCATTGTGCTTAAAATATTTTAGGTACATAAAAGACATACTGGTTATTGTTTCAGACTTTGAAATAGTGGGCACTATCCTCTCTTCTTTTTGTAAAGCCCATGAATTCTGCTATAAAAAATAAACTTTGGCCTTCCCATGCCACTAGCTGACTACTTCTAGTCATTTTAGAGTAAAAAGAGTGTATTTTATCTTTGTTAGTCAAGAGTGAGGTAACGTCCCAGGTATAGAAACTAGGCAGTTCTCTCTGATTTATTTACATTTGACATCAGAAAACTGACTGTGAAAAATGTGACCTCCTGTGCTGCTTTTACATAAAATCCTGTAGATGAGTCAAAACCTAAAAAAGTCAAGTTCAAAGGACTGTCCAGTTCTTGTGTTATTGACCAGCTCACTAAGGCCTTTGTGAAAATGGATAGAGGTTTATAGCCAAAGTCTTTGGATTGTGGTCTGTAATGATGACATAGCTCTTCCGTAATGGAGCCTCAGCCTTGACTTCTGTATGGGCCCTGATTTACTAATCAATTCATTGATTAGTGCATTGATTGATGCCTTGCCAGCCCTGCAGCCTCCTATCTCTACAGTAGTTCTGTACAATTCTCACTCGTGTTTCATTCTTCCTGTCAAGAACTCTAGTGTCAGGCTTTTTCCTTGAAGGGTACACAGCAGCCAATCCTGTTGTATCCCTGACACAATAAAATATTACACTACAGAGATTGAAAGCTCTCGCTTCTTCGAGCACCAACAAGTAAATCTCACTGTCGTGCTTCTGGCAGCTGCCTAAACATACACTGCTATCGCTCTGTGTGTAAAATACCACCACGTTATTTCCTTCTTTAAGCGTCAGGATGTGCTATTACTAAACTGATTCCAAATGAACCTTGAACCCTTTAAAGGTTGTATGGAGGGGAGATTGTCCAAGTGAAACAGGGAGGGGGCACATAAATCTACTCTGGGATATTTCATTTCAAACACCTCCAGTGCATCCCGCCATCCACTTCCACTATCTCAGCCTGAATGGGGTTGTAAATCGCTCAAGCTTTGTGAAACACAAATAGAGTCAGAAGGTACTTTACTCGATGTGGTTGTAAAATAAATAAAAATAATAAAACAAAGAGATAGAAGGCTGAAGGCCTTACAGTATGAGTTTGGGCAGACATGAAAAGATTGTCATAGAACAAGAAATAAGGACAAAGAGCTTGAAGTCCAAATATACAAAAAAGAAAGAAAATAAAATGGATACGAAGAGACATCTTCAATATGAGATTTTTAAGTTCATGTGTAATATGAAGATTTATAATTTTGTTTCAGGTATGTACCTGGTTTGTTTTCTTTTCTAAAATCTATATAGCTCCCATTATAAACAAAAAAAGACTGATGCAAGATGGAGGGATTTAAATAGACATAGAAGTTTATCTTGGTCTGGTCCTTCACATCTGTCTAGATTTTAAAATAGCCTCTGGGTAAAATAATTACCCATCTCTGGTTTAATCAATTGTTCAATTAGCATAAAATCATTATCAAGTACACAGTCATTAGTAGCATTTGTGTGAGGTTTGATAAGCCTTTGCTTTTAAAGGTAGACACATTATAGCATAGTTCATCGTGGTGTTTTATGACCTATCTAACCAAAGGTTTTAAAAACATCTCTTATTCATGATTATGTGTTACAAAGGTTTTAGTAAATAATATGTAAACATGTGTTTTCTATGCAGGACGTTTACTTTTACATACTATATAGAAACTCTGTATATGGTGCTTCATTCTGAATGACATGAAGATAATTTCCTCTGACAACCAACTGTTAGAAAGTGAAAGAAATAGCTCTGACAGAAAGATGACATGCACATTTGCAACCTGGACAAAAGATGTCATGAGTTAAAAGACAATAGACAAAGGGGACATTAAGGTAATGTATTAAAACGTGTCAATGTATGTTAGGAAATGTTGAGCAGAACAAAAATTCAGGTACTCTGGGGAATGACACAAACCTGGATCAAATGCTGCAGCTGTCAGTCCAACGTTCAAGTCATTGTGTGCTTCCTATAGCAGCTGTTTTCTTGGTATGAGGGAGGAACATGCATAGATCTCACCTTTCATGTACCCACACAAAAACATGCCCCGCGTTTTACTGTGAAGCCAAAAATAGCAAGGTATCGGGTCAAAGAAAAAGAAGAAGGAATGATCTGGTGATTATTTTGTGTAACTAAAATCTTTATGTGAGAGATAATTTTGAATGTTTATTACAAAGTGCATTTATATCTGGGTATCTATGGTGATTGAGTTTAAAGGTGGTGCTATAGAGTAGATTCCATTTTCAGTTATATTTCTGGCATATTTTAAAAAAAGTGTGAATATGACAAGGGCAAACAACCTTTAATAAAAATAATCTATAACTGTATACTTCACTTAGTCTGCTTCTTAGAAAGTTTAGTTTGCAAGTTATACTGCCATGTTTCTAAGCTCACAAAACATTCATTAGTTCTATAGCAAATGATTCTTGTAATTGTTAACATTAAATTGTGTTTGGCCCTATTGAGATGCCAAAAGAGATGCTAGGACACACTCATTACAGGAGATCCAAGAGTCCCCATGTTTGAAAGCAATATGAATGATGGCCTGTACAGTCTGTTTCATGTTATCATCTTTTTTTTTCTTCAATTTAGAACATAGGTAAGAAATCTATATTTTATTGTAACATGAGTAAAAAGGCCCACCATATGTTAGATCTGCACTGTTAAAATATCTTTCCTGCTAGAAATATGCCCACATATCAACGAACCAAACACCAATATTAGAATATTATTCTAACAAAGACAGCAACAGGGTTTGTGATGTGTGTCCTATGAACTATGATTTTTTATTATTTTTATATTTTGAGCCTTTATTCATATTTATAGTGGCACAATTTAAAGTCAATAGTGTGAACCACAGGGGGCTGGCTTAGTAAACCTCAGTGATCTGATCTTCAAGGAGGCAGGGTTTTATCATCAACAACAACAACAATAGTAATGTAGTAGCACTTCTGTGCTTTGTCAATGTGTGCATGAATAAATGTGGCATAAGGTGTTAACAGCACCATCTGCATTTTCTTAAATCCTACCCACAAGCAGGTCCATCTGTGTGGCCTGCGATACTAACATGACTGTTATTGAATGTTTAAGGTGTACGTGTGTGGTGTTGCTACCTTTGCTTTCTATTTTCATTCTATTCTATATTGTTTATTCTCATTTTCATCTACAACCTGCTCACTCGTCTCTTACATATTCCCCCCTGCGTCTCTTGTCCCCCCCCCCACTCTCCACCTCCTGTGTAACAGTCTGATTAGGGATTTGTTGGCCTCCTGGCAGTTGGAACCAATCAAGAGCTAGTTTAACTGTGCGAGCTCACACCTGTCCTGACAGGAATGATAACACTGTGGCCAATCACCACCACTCAGTGCTGTTGCTATGGTAATGAAGCTGTTTTATGGCCTGGTAGTGGATATAAGTGTAGGTATATAGTAAAGCTTTGTCTACTCCATCTACTTTCTACTTGAACACAGGCTGTCGCTTTTTAGGAACCAGAAAATATAGATATAATTAACAGTTCTTTTATGATCCCAGATGTTTACGTGATCTAATTGGCTAAAACATTATAGCCACCATTATTTTAATTTCAAACATTTGAGTAAATCTCAATTTTCTGCAAGGCAGCCTGGCATATTGAAGCCTCAACTTCACTACCACAAATATAGGTGTATTGTAAAAAAAAAAAAACAAAAAAAAAACTGTAAGTGTAGTTTAATATATATTTGGCCCAAAATAGCAGATTGCTGTCATTCCATGGGGTGTTTACGTTAAAGATCTGTCAATTGTCATTTGAAGTTTGTCCCTTGTATACAGTATAGCTAAACCAACACACTCTTGATAAAAACACAGCATTAAAGCTAATGAGAGGCTGTAGCTAAATGTGAGGCACATAAAGAGAAGGTAAAGGTAGCGGGCTGTCTGTGAACCCCCACACAGTGCTCTTTCATCAGTGAGCAATGCGGAGGCGATTGTGGCGTGTGCTGCTTCCTATTCGTCTGATACGTCTGACTTGTTCCTATTAATACAGCCATAACTTTATTTATTCATTATCATACTCATATTTTATTAATGGCTTGTTTCATTTTATTTACTTTTACAGCGGCTTTCAGCTGAAAGCATAGTCATTTCAATGGTGAGGTTTGATCAAAGAGTGACAGCAATAATCGTGTGTGAGTACATATTTGTGGGAGGCAGACTGAGATGAAAAGCAAAAAGGAGAAAGACGTAGTGAGATACACACATAAAGGGAAAAATACATTTATACAATAATATATATTTTGATTAATTATTTTTGCTTTAATTTTTAATGATTTTAAATCCACTGACTTTCAACTCATGACCAAAGATTATTTTGCACCTTTGTTTTTTTACATATTTTTTACTATATATTTTATACACTTTAACTTTAATTGGAGTATCTCATGCAAACCCAGGGGCTGGCTTCCAAAAGCCATACTCCTGATGACCTGTCACTTTACTATGTTTTTAATAGATTCTGAAAAAAACAACTGGTCTTTCAACTGCAACAAACTTCCAATGCACATATTTCTGTGAAAAGCACAACATAATGCACTTCATTTGAATATATTATATTACAAATCCCCAAAGAGATACAAAAGAAGTCTATTGTGACAATAAACAAATTAAGGTTTGAACATTCCTTTATTATGAAACCACCGCCCAAAGAACCACCAAACTAGGACAATAAACAAAGAGCGCCAGAGAATGCTGTAGCTATTTTACCCTTCTACAGTTCAATGAGAAAGCACTTCTGGAGATTGGTTACCTCATATCTTTTAGAGTTTACAATAACTGGCAAGCTTTAGCACATGTTGCATGTCAGAACTGACCATGAATCACCAAAACAAGCTGTAATATTTACAAAATGTCCATTGTTTATTCAGATTACTCAGTGGGATAAGAATGTTCTGCACATAATCCGAACTGTGTGGAGGATAGTCTCTTGGAATAGATGATTATTATTAATGTATTAACTATAAAGAAGCAAACAAGGTGTATTACTCACTCGTATTGAACTCACCAGTGACCTTTAAGTCACTATCAGAGTTTCCCATGGGCACAGTTATAGATAAACCATATATTACACTCTTCTCAAGGAAATCCAAATCACAGAAGAGCAAAAGGCAGTTTACCTTCAGGGGAAGCAAGAAACCTCTTCTGACAGAAAATCTGAGTTGTTAACTGATGAAAATGAATTGTAATTAGGAGTAGGTCAAAATGTCAATACAGGTAAAATAATGCATTGTATGGCATATTGGAAATATCAATGAATGATTTTTTTTATGATCTAATGCATAATGGCAGTGATGTAATAGTATTAATAACATTGAACAGATTTCTTTTCACCCATTAGTACAATTTCATTCCTGCCCGGTCCTATTAAAGCTGCAGTACAACAACTAATGTAGCACACATCCTTTCCTGGGATTCAAGCCTGGGCTAAGGAGATTAAAATGGGACTTTGAGAATCAAATCTGCAAGTAGCCCTGGGTCCAATCTAACCTAAACACTTCCTGCTGGGAATCGCAACTCTGCACTGCTTGTCTCTTTCAGTCAATATTATAAAGATTTAACATGTTATTTATAATGCCAATATTAACTTTGACAAAAATACTCAGAATTTGGGGCGTTACTAAAACACAAATGAATGAATAAATGAACAAATAATTTTAGCATGCACCAATGTGTGCTGATAAAGATCACACAGCAGACACATGTACACAGATGGTAGGATCAGTTTAGTGTGAACTAATGGGCTATCGTGACCTCTCCATCGAGTGGAGATCATGCAGCCTTGATCTGGTAAAAAGCCCAGAAGGAAGCAGACATACATAAGTAGCTGATACATGGAGAAACGTGCACAAAAAAACTCAATGGCACAGAAATCTACTTTTGATATAACACACACACAGATTAAACTTGTTTTTACATTTTTGTACTATGTATAATGTAAAATGTAATAACAGTAAACTGCAAAAACATGTTGATCTACTCAAAATAAGTTGGAAAAAAAGACATTACCGCTGTTCCTGCACAATGGGAGAAGCACATTAATGTGTTACACAATCTTGCATGAAGGCTAAATTGATTTTGTTTATAACAACATTGTGTAACTATGTGTTTTATGGTTAAAAGTTAGATATTGAAAGGGAACTCATCTGATGTAATTGTAATTGTGCCTGCCCATAAATGAATGAGCTGAGTTATTCAACAACATATAAATGCACCGAGACTCTTTTGATTGGGTCATGTTCAAGACTTCAGTATGAATGTTTGAGAGAGAAATTTTGTTTTCTTGGATTTAAAAAAATATATATAAAAAAACTAGAAGAAACTAAATCAAAACCTTGCAAGAGTTCACCTTTACTGAGGCTTTAAATCTATGATTTGCCTGATTTGTTTTTGTGCAATCAATTTATTTTGGTAACCCTTAAAAGTATTGCTGTTTGGCTTAAACAAGATTGGTTATGTGGGTTCAAGCCTAGCACTCGCATAACAAAGCAGATCCATTCAGTATTCAGACTGTCGCTAAGAGCTAGCACATCACGACTGCAGAGATCCTGGGGACTCCTCTTAGGCACTGCAGTCTTACAACATGTTTATAATTAGAATAAGCACAGCCAGTCATAAGCCTTGTGTTAAACTGTTGTGTTGCCTTGCTCTCCTGCAGGGCCCTTAACCTCTAATGTACAACACAACGATCCGGATGTGAGGCTGCTTTAAGTACACACACCAGATCAAAACCGTGGCACAGCTTTCATTATTCCTCTTCCTCCACTTGTTTCATCTCCTGCTGCGCTCTGAGCAGGTGTGGAAATGCGGCACGTCACAAAAAATATAAAAATGAAGAAAGAAAAAAAAAAAGTATTTTCAAGGCCCTGTCACTTTACAACCCTCTCAGCGGTTTCTCATCCAGGTCTAATTTAGCTCATGATTCTTTCCTCTCACTCCCTCCTTCATCTTATTCTTTTCTTTCCCCTCCATTCAAACCTCTGCTTCCCTCGTTCCCCCTCCCCAGCATCCCCGGCCGCTATCTACCACTCCGACATGAAAGGCTACCTGGGCGCTGATAGCCAGGGGAGAAGGAGGGCATAGAGTTAATTAACTTGCTATCTTGGAGTGACTCTTAATAGGAATTGGAACTGTTAATAAGAATATAGTGTTGCGCTTGGTGTTGGCAGAAATATAGCTTTGGACATTGCGCACTGAGATGAAGAATGTGTGTCTGAGGGAGCTGTTGTATGTGCTCTATACTTGTACGAGCGCATGCACAGATATGGAAATGAATGTTTGCGCACAACACAGACAGGAAAGGTGGCAGGTGTAATTTCACGCATTAGACGAACTCGGAAAAAAAAATCTCCCCAGACCCCACGCCCCTCTCCTCAACACACACACCGCCATCCCTCCTGGCTCTCTCGCCACTCAAACCCTTTGAAGATAAGTTTTTCTTATTACCCTAACAATGGCGGCACGGAATGCAACTTTAATTCACGCTCCTGAGACGAGACAGGGAGGAACGGGACCTCGCGCCGCACACTACCCCCCCTAACACGCTTACTCCTCCCGCGGGTCTGCCGAAAAAGCGACGAGGAGAAGAAGCTGCAGAAAAGTTCAAATAAAAATCGCAAGGTAAAGCTTTTCGTTTTTCTCATAACTGAAAATGCTCCTGACTGCCATTTGTTCCTTTTTTCCCCTCCACCAACTCCAAGATTGGCGAAGTGCTGACGTTTGTGCTTCCTCACATAGATACTTTTAATACACACTTAACAAAAATACAGCTTTGTGCAGACCCGACTCATGCGGTGAAGTGCCACCCACAGCACCCACACTTAAGGACCTGCTTTCTCCTTCAGCTGTTATTTCTGTACCTTCTCACTGCTACACGGTACCTGGCTCTTCGTGCACCAAGCTCCTGCTGACAGGTCTCTTGCAGACAAGGGGGAAATGCTGCCCTTTGAAGTGGAATTGGAGACCCACATGTGTAGTGTATGAGCTCCAAAAGAGGAGAGTGAAGAAAGAGGTTAAAGAACGGAAAAACCTGGTTAAGAGTAACAATTGCAGTAAGACAATGTAAGCCAATGTTGATAACAATATGATGATTAAAGTAGCCACGTCTTAGAGGGCTGTGGGCATTCGGCTTCTCTCCTTTTACTGTGGGAAACAGTGAGACAGTGTTGCATCATCATTTCATTTTGAACAAAATGGAGTTCTTGGCCATCGTCAAATGTTTGCCATTTTGTGGAGCAACTCCATCCTTGTGTGAACGAATCACACAATTTCTTCTCTCTTTTCAGTGAAACAAAAGTCAAAAGTCATCAAAGTATAGCATTTGTACCGACATTGGTTACAGATGGATTTAAAATGTGTATCATACAGTATATATTGTGCATTGTTCATTGAGTGCAAACAGTAACTGAACATGTGAAAAGTATGGTGTAAACATGTTTTGTAATGTATAGTTCATTAGAATAGCATTTGAGTAATGCACATGAATAAGTCCTTGTTATTCTCTGGTGTATAAAATGTCAGATGACAGAAGTGGCAGGAGTCCGGACTTCACCAGCACTGGTCAGGTTTGTCTGGATCACCTCCTACAGGAACAACACACAGACAAGTCAAATACAATGGCCCCAATAACACTGACAGGTTTATTATATTGTAAGAATGCTAGCAATATTCAACCATTATTTCAGACACAAAGTTGGTCCATAGCACACAAATAAAAAACACATTATAAAGTTAAAATACTGTGTAGTCCAATTTATGTAGTTAATATGAAGACTCTTGATGGAGTTTTCTGACTCCTCCAACCGCCTCATAAATTTAAAAATTGTCTAAGCAGTGTCTCATGATACTATTTATATAGATTTAAATCAGTCTTTTGTGATTATATGATCACTGTATTAAAATGTAAAACTGCTTTGCCCTTAAAACAGCAATAATAAGATTTAAATCTGCATGTGAGACTAAAGCATCCTAAACCTTTCTCTCAATTTGGTCTAATCACAAAATAGTGTGATGTTCAGAACAAATAAACATATTTCAAGTCAATATTGTAGAAGTGTCCCTATTCTAATCACAATAATGTCCTAGCTTTACTACTTGCATTTTAGAAAAAGATAACCACATTTTATTGTCTTAATGAACAGTTAAAAATATGCCAACAAATCTTTATATTTATAAAGAGGCAAAATAATACAATTTTAATTTTACTCACCAAAAAAGTAGAGCCATGCTTCTTGGACGGTCTGTCAATGAAAGGCACACATACTACAGCAAAATATCCTGGTGGTTTTTGTGCAACACTTCTCTGAGCAGCAAAAAAAAAAAAAAAAAAAAAAAGACACAGCTAACAACTAGCTAGCACTCAGTGGCACTCACTAGCAGACGTTAGCATAATTCTAAAGTTAAGTCGAGGGCTTTAAAAAAATTGACTCCCCCCAGAGTTGTCACGTAACGATAACTTAGCTCTAGAGACCAGAGCCGTCTTTTGTACCAGGCTGTAGACAGGTTTTTTTACACTTGTAAAAGTCGTCATGGTGTTTATCTTTATATTTCTGCTTTTGGAGCCTGTTCTCTGGTGCCTGCTGTAGGGTGGCGCTCTTACTCGAGGCCCTTTTAAGGGGTTCCATGAGAGGGGCTTTTCGACAGTCATTTTCTTAGTCCAGACCATAGATTGTATAAATAGGTCCAGACCCGAGCAGATTACCCATAATGCACCTGTGAGTCCCACACCATAAACAGGTTTTTTTACACTTGTAAAAGTCGTCATGGTGTTTATCTTTATATTTCTGCTTTTGGAGTCTGTTCTCTGGTGCCTGCTATAGGGTGGCGCTCTTACTCGAGGCCCTTTTAAGGGGTTCCATGAGAGAGGCTTTTCTACAGTCATTTTCTTAGTCCAGACCCGAGCAGATTACCCATGATGCACCTGTGAGTCCCACACCATGACTGAGGAAGAACTCACTGAGACGCAGTATATCAGCGAGACAGAGTCCTTGCTCTGTTGTGTTAGTTCGCTAACACATATACTAAAATTGGAACGATACAGAGAAGATTAGCATGGCCCCTGCGCAAGGATGACACGCAAATTCGTGAAGCGTTCCTCATTTTCATGATTTGTAGTATGTACCATTTAAAAGGCACTTTACACTAGCATTTATTTCCTATTTTGGTAACATTTGAAGTCTTCGAACTTAAACATATGTTTCTATACGATTACATTTAACACGTTCCAGCGAAAAATCTATGGATTTTAAAATAGTCTGACTGTACACTAATATGTTTATGATAATATCAGCATTCCAGGGGATAAAAGTTTAGCATATTTACGATCAGCCCAGCGTTGTAAAAAACCAAGCTGTAACAATACAATAGCGTCTCGACTGGGTTGTTCTGTTACTTCCCAATGTGATGATAAAGACTGCAATAGTGATATTTAACACATATTTAAAGAAACGATGTGCGCTAAAATCTGTCCAGGGAAACAAAGGTGTGAGAAACGTCCAACAAAAGGGAAACGGCACAAAGAGGGAAAAAAGACAGACCAATTGATTGACATTCTGTCTGCTCTGTATTTCAGCGAGTGAACAGTGGAATCAATGGTCTCGCCTGACAGACCGTGGTAAAAACCCCACACTGCCCCTCCCACTACGGCTACTGTCAGTGCTTTAAACTCAATTTGAATATCTGCTAACATCCTCTCACACCTTGCTCTTGCTTCCTCTTACGTTCTCATTAACTTTACATTAATTATGGTTCACCTATTTTACCTGCAAAAATACAGAAATGACAAAACTTTATTCTTTAACAGAAAAAAATGCTGTGAGCTGTTGAGCCACTAAAGAAACCTGCCCTTCTTTTTTCAGAACCAAAGTCTGGAAAAAAGTTAATAGATACAGTACAAACCGCTCATGGACAGTGTGACTGTTATTGCTTTATGCCTCTATTACCAGAACCCAGTAAATTTGTGTCTAAGTACCTATAGAAAAAAATCAAAGGGCCAGAGGTTAAGTGAGGAGAAAGATACAGTAAGTGAGGATGGCTTATTGTAGGGGTAGATAAACTGTTAGCATGGAGGAAGGAAGCGTGGAATGTCCCCTCCACCGCCATCTCACCCTCGGCCTTTGTAATGAGCTGCTGAGTGTCTAAACGTCATTCCCTTAACGAGTTATGGCCCCACTGACACTAAATGGCAGTCAATGGACAGATAGATGGCCTACTGGGAATGGATGAAGTCAATGTGCAGTGAGAGAGTGAGCTTCATATTGCATTAATGGGAGCAATAGAATATACTAAAAGGTATTTAGCAGACACTTTTATTCAAAACGACTTCATGCACCATTCTGAGTGCTTTTATTTTTAGAAAGGGTGGTTGCAGTGTAAATCAGGTGTCCTTAATGCCTAAAGAACAAGAGCCAGAGTACTTTGTACTTATTTGAAATCATAGTATATCTGCACAATTTAACACATTTAACACACAAGTTTAATAAACCTAACCCAAAATTCTTGTATACAATTAGATTTCTGAGGTGAAAAACACTGGCAACACATGACAAACATTTACATTGTGAAGAGTTAAGACAAAGATTAAAGAAAACAACTCAAAACAACAAAAATCAATATACTGTATTGTAAAATAAATAAAGAAGAAATAATAAAGGCTCTGGGTAATTGAAAAAGGAGGCGTAAACCTTAACTGATCATATTTAAAAGAGAAAATGGAGCAAAATGGTGTGACTAGTAACACAATTGTGTGTTAGTCTATTGTGCACTGCGTGGAGTAAAATGACAATTGATTTCTCTCTAAATCTAAGGTAACTGAGAAATTGCCATTACAAATAAATCCATTTAATGTGAACTTATTTGCATGCATTTTTAACAACCATGTTACAATAAACAAGGTGTATTGCTAAGTATTCCTACATTTAATCTGCATTTAGATCCAGATAGTTTTATGTAGTGTTGCATTTAGTGTAAAATGATAACATTTTTTTTTTTTTACAATTTACAATTGGACCCAGCTGTCCTCATTTATTTTTATGGGTCAACGTTTTCTATGACTCCGGTGGGAAAAGGAGTTAAGGCCTGTAGAATTTTAATTTAATTGTGGAAAAGGGAGAAATCAATGCTAAAACCAAATCAATGGTATTTTTCGCTGGGTCATAAAGTTGCACTTGTGGTAAATTGAGTGAGGGCATTATATGGCTCAATTCTACATGGTAAAAATTCAATTACTGTTATGAGCTATTACACAATTATACAAAAGAAGAATTTTAACAACACATGGTAGCAAAAAGTATGAGTGCACCAAAAACTAGTCAGTAAAAACCCATCACAGTATACAATATTTTCATTTTTTTTTTAAGAAAAGGAAGAGATAGAAAGGAAGTTTAAACTGTTAAACTTGTGTTAATTAGAGCATGTGTTTTCAAGACAAAGACCATAGTTACATATCCTTTTTTACCTGCTCCTATGTTCTCACCACCTCCTGTGTCGTTCTCCTCTGCCCCCTCTCTGTGCCCTCGTCCATCCTGGGTGCCACCTTTAGCCTATAGCTGTGATTGTTAGCAGCGTTTAGAGCCAAAAGGGGATATACAGGAATCAAAGGTGTCAGGATGTGCAAGATCTTTTTAATGCCACAATACACAGAGGACAGTGTGCAGCCATGCCAAAATCAATCCCACCTCAATTCATCACCGCCTCCTGTCTGTGTGGGGCTTTGCTGGTGCATGTCTTCTGGCCAAAGGTCTGCATATCTGAAGGACTGCAAGTCTTTTAGATTCAGTGGTCATTGGGCACTAATCCTTGCCCTGATAACATTTTTCTTGTGTGGGAAAATATTAACCTTTGTTGTAAATTTGCATGGTTCAATGTTTAAAATCCACATACTCCATATATAATCCATACTTTCATAGTTTATCTTTAAGCCAACTCTCTTTAAGCCTATTAGCTCTAGGTGGCCCCTCACTCTATGCCACTTAAGTGATTGTTAATCTCCTGAAACTGCAGTAGCCATATCATTGTCTTTTGCGATCATATACCTGCTCATTTTGTTTTAGTGGACTTGATTCCTTACATAAAAGCCCATTAGGTTCACAAATCCCATCACTTTGTAACAGGAATCTACACCATAAAGCCTGGTGTTTCAGCAAGCTCAGAGCAATAGAATATTAGGTAGAAAATGTCTCCTTGAATTTTATTCACTCTGAGGCCTTTTTTGTAAACCAAATTGTGTCCATGTTCAGATTCCTTCAGTGTATCAACAGTGTGTACAACTGAAATAATGAACTGATCTCATTTCAGCACACCATAAAATATTATGTGTTTATGCCAATTATACATAGGTGAAATTTTCTCTCCGTCTTGAAAGGGTTGCTTTTCACTGTCTTTCACTTTATACCAACAGGATGTTAAGTGTTGTAGGAAAAGAAAAACCCAAGTGTAATTATACTGACAGAAAATGGCATTAACAGGAGAAAGAGGTTTTATACTTGTGTCATAAGCATGACTGAGAAAGCAGCAGCACACTCTCTCAATCTCTCTCTGCTTCTATATTGCCTCCTGAGTGAGGATATATTCAGTAGGTTAATAAGACAGCATGGGTTGTAAACTACACTACACTGCTCCAAGAAATCAATTCATTATCATAGTCACAATGAGATCCATGTGAACAGGGCTGGCTTTAGGCATAGGCTATATAGGCGGCTGCTTAGAAAGCAAACTGGGGAAGGAGTGCCGAGGGAACGGGTGCAGAGACAAAAAGGCAGCCAATAGATGTGTGGTGCTCTACGCAAATTAAATAACAATGTTACTTCAAGTTTTATTTTAGTCCGAAGTACGTACACAGTAATGGGAGTGCAACCACACAGGATCTGGCCTAAGACTTACACATGTGTCTTTTCACTGTTGATTATATTTCCCTCATAAACACTGCTCATTGGAGTAGTCTATTACTTTATTTGACTCACTGAATAAAGAGCCTACAGCTTAAGCTGGTGGGTCTGGGGAAAATAGAGGTTTGCATGCTTGCCCTGAACCTCAGTTTAAATGGCAATAAATGCATTCACAGCTAGCTTTACGACACAAACAGGGGTCAGGGGGAGGACAGGTGTGTGGCTCAAGACTGTTGTAGGCTACTGAAGTCCGCACAGAAAAAGAGTTGACGTACTCTAGGTGTGCAATGCCCTGTGAAAAATAATCGGAGCACTCACCTGGATTCGTATTGTTCCTTTTTTAATGTGGTTTCTCTCATGCCTGACGTTTTGACAAAGTACATCAAAAGATCTCATGCAAAACAAAACACACACATTGTTTTGGATATGATCCTTCCTGTTCGCTGGACTTCAGCTTAGCCCTGAACGCTCCAGCCGTGCTGTGTAGTGACTCTTCAGAGCATGGAGCTGTGGAGCAGGACACAGTAATCTTTCAGAGCTGTACAGACCTGAGTTTTAATGTTTTAATGAACTAAAAGCTAATTTAATAGCCTTTTTTAAGCATTTTTGACTTTGATTTATATCTCAGCCTGTAGAAATGGTCCATTAGTTTGTTAAAATGGCATCATTTAGACACAAAAAGCTATGATGCAGTCTTCATAACAACATATGTTCCTTTAACTTATTTTCCTTCTTCAGCTTTACAAAACAAGTACTAAGTGTAGGTGTAAGGAGTTCACCCAGAACGTCGGGCGTCAATTTGTTATCTTGTCTAGGGCGCCAGAAAGACTGCACTGCATGTGAAAATGCTATTCTGCATCGACATCATCTTGTAACTACCTTCTACATTTACATTTACATTTAGTCATTTAGCAGACGCTTTTATCCAAAGCGACTTACAAGTGAGGAAAACAATGGAAGCAATTTTAACAACACAAGGTAACAAAAAGCATAAGTGCACAAAAAGCTAGTCAGTTAGAACCCCTTCTGTTTTCAAATTAAAATTTTTCACACTCTAACCTCAACGATTTAGCTAAGTAATAGTCAAGTACCAGCATAAACATTACATGTCAGACTTGAGTGATGAGGTTGCTAGCTCAGGTACCATCTGCTTTTTTTTGAGAAAAGAAAAGCAGAAGCTGGATTCGTACAGATGTTAAAACAGCCAACGAGACCGTTTAGACAATTAACGCTCACACAGCCACTAACATTACAGACCTGAGAGTCTGGGATGATCTAAAGAAGGAGACGATGGCGCGGCTGGAGCAGGTAATTTACTCACATTACCTGTTAAACGAACAAAGAGACAGAGTTAACAGAGGTTTCTCTCAGCGCTGCTCTGGGTCGAAACTGAGCACTGCCCTTCACTGACGCTGGACCCTGTTGCATGACTTTGAGTGTAATCCTAACCTGTCCATTTAAAATCTCTAATAGTGTGATCACTAAGGAATCTCCATATATAATTTTACCCGGGCCATGGCAAGTCTGTCAGTTGGCCTGACCGTCTGTTTCCAACAAGAGAACATTTAAAGCAAAACTATGTAATTTTTAAAGATGCAGACTCACTAAAAGACAAAAGGTGACAAATGCTGCTGCAAACACTCTTATTCTTATTCTTTGTTATCGCTCAATAACTAATAGTGTGTTCTACAGTGTAATTAAGTTGTGATGTCAGTAGTTTCTTGTGAGGTCTGTTTTCACCCCACCACTCTTACATAAAGTTACAAAAGTAAAGTAAAGTATCTGTGCATCCTCATTTTGAGTCAAGACACTTCAGAATAAATTTAAAGATATAATTTTCAAGCAGAACACTTTGAGGTAAAAAGTTATAGATGTGCTTATTTTTGGTTATGGTTCCTAATTTGTTTTTTAAAATGTGCTTTATTTATGAATTGCACGATTGGAAAACTCAGTGCTCTATTCAGTAATGGCATGAATGGACATGAACTAAATCTTCCATAAAAAATTACAAACATTTTAATCATATCATAATACATATCCTTGCATCTGTTCCAGCTTCTTTGTACCTTCCAACTGTGAGCAAAAGAAAATGAATGCATCATCATCATTCAGAGAGCCACACATAGGCACACACACACACACACACACACACACACTCAATGATTAACAGCAACAAAAGAGACTTTTGTTGTATGGAGACTGTTATCATCTGATGCATTAATCTTTCTCTATGTCGCTCTTTCGCCATCCTTCATATCTTAAGGAAAAGGAATCACTTCCCGAGCCATCTATAGGAGGAATGAGATGAAGACAAAGAAGGCCTATATTTCAACCAAGAATAAAGAGAATTTAAGATACTGGCTTCAAATCATACAGTAAGTACAACAAGAGACACGGCCATGGAAATTGGCAGCTGCGATTAAAGACATCATTTTGTGGTGTTATCTGTGTAAGTACGGCAAAGATTCAACAGAATAGATATTAGGTTTTAAACAGTTCAAAGACAGTGGGCAGGTAATGACACAAGGACCTTTAAACTAGAACAGATGCATGCAAAACTTCTTAATTAGACTCCTGGGCTAACTCAATGTTTCATCAAAAGCTGTAATTACTGTAGAATTAGATTAAAAAATTAGTGTTAATTTAAACAGTAATCTCTCAAACAGGTAATACAGAAATATACAAAAGGATACCATTTCCGTTTGCTCAGTTAAATTCCAGCAACATTTACTATAATGTAGCTATTTGCATTGTTGGAGAACACGAGTGAATCATAATTGAAACTTAAAACTTCAAATGCTTTGGTAACTTAACATAGTGTTGCTGTTGCTAAACTTGCTTTTTTCTTGATAAAGTTTATCAGTTCATCGTAGCATTGAGAAAGTGTCCATGCAAACCTTTCTTCTCAAAATTAACAAAGTTGTTGGAATTAAAGTCAATAGCTTACCTGAAAAAGGCCCCGATTATGGTACTTTCTAAAAAACATGAGCTGTGCCTACATTTTGGAAACGGAAGTTAAGTGTAGTGCAATACAAATGTACAATACATTTTCTATGGACAAAGGGCCATTAGCCACTAAAAATCTCAATTGTGCATAAACAAGGAGGATTTGGCAAATGGCAAATGACTAAGTGCAGTCAGTAATTGGTAGAAAACACTAGTGAGAGGCTAGAGTTATTAACTGCTTGATTTATACAAGAATTTGGCCAACACCAGCTAAAGGCAACACATTAGAAGTACCAAGTAATACATGGCTTTATTGAGCCACAAGGGAAAGTGTTTGGTCCACTAGCTTAATTGCACTTAAAAAATCCCCAAAATAGGTATAAAATACCGATTGAATAATGCAATACAATATGACTAAATAGAACAGAACAGATTAATATAGAATAAACAAGATTTGAATATTTACAATCAACAAGATTCTAAATAAAATAAAATAGTAACAGTAAATATAGAGTAAATATACACTATAGTCAAAGCAATAAAAGACTGTAAGGTGTCTTATCAGTAACATAAATGATACAGGATTATATGTTTTGGGTTATCTGCGATGAGGTGTTGTATAGCTGGCTGGACTGTGGTGTAAATAAAGTCGTGTAGTGTTCCCTGTGGGAGCGGAGCTGGAGGAGTCTGTTGGAAAATGAGCTCCTCTGCCCCTCTATTGTCCGGTGGAGTGGGTGTGCAGAATTGTCCATGATGGAGAGCAGTATGTGAAGTCCACAGCTATTGTTTCTCCATCTGCTTATGGTAAACAACACAGCTGCTAACAACAACTACCACTGCTTTTGTTACTACAATGGGCATGTAACCTTTTCGTGTAGGGTCTGCATTTATCCCCATAGTCCATTGACAGTCAAAATGTACCAAACTAAACATGTAAATAAAAGCAATTTATCAAGCAGTCAAGTGAAAGAGGACACTTTGACAGCTCTATTAGTGAATCAGCTAAAACTAAAACTTTTTTTCCGAAATCTTCTTTAAGTCTACTTTAAGAACTTAGAAAAGCTAATGATCTCAATCCCTCGAATGTTGGAATTGCTGGTTAACCACAAAGCCTGAAGCAGCTCAATACAATCACAGTTGTTCATGACACAAAGACGAAATAATCGCTTCAATTTCACATCTCTCTCCCTGAAAGAGATTGCATTATGGCTTCTTTTTGATGTCTGCCCTGGAATTTGGGAGCGGTTCCATTATGTACTCCTTGAAAGTTGGGATTCAAACACATGCAGATGCAAAATGCCAGTTCCATTTTACCAGGATGACTTTGCAAAGTGATTCACATCAAAACTCAGTCCCTTTGTCAGAAAAACAGCCTGCCCTTACATATAAATGGAAATGTATCTCAATCACCATAGGTCCTTTCTTCCATTGCGTTTCATCTTTTCTTGTTATTCATTTTGCTTTAGTTCTGCTTCAAAACATTTCCATCAAAGCACACAAGAGCACACATCTGCTCTCCTCAATTCGCTTTTATTTAAAGCAGCCATCAAGATTTAAATGTTTACTTGTATTGCACAGGAAACACATTAAAGATGCAGGAATGTAAAAGCAGACCAATCAGACTGGTACACCTAAAAAATACCACAATATTGACATATTTACACAAAATAATAGCTGCATTACAAAATAACATTTTAGCTCAATTACAAATGCAAAGCGGCCCAAAACATCCTTTAACATGTGACCATGGGCCTGCTTAAGGATCCTTACGACATTGCTACAATCTCATCTTGGCTGTAAATTTGTTTGTCCCACATGCCAATATTCATCCATAAAGGTAATGGCTTGTAAATGTTTAAATACCAACATGGGCTGTTTCTTTCCTTTTAAGCCCAGCTAAAAGCCAAAGCTGTACGCTACACAGAAGTTTAGGGACATGATGCCATTATTTTAGACATTGTCCTTCAAAGGGGTCTGTAGATAACTTTAAGACAGGCATTAATATTGGTAGTTGTTTGTGAGTTGCAGAGAGTATTGTCAGTTTCCGACACTCGTGTAACCTTGCACATAACTATATAAGCTAGGGCTATATGAGTGTGTGTTTGTGACAGAGTTAGGTGGCTCTCTGGTCCTCACCAGACTCATCCTCACTGTGGCTTTAGAGACCTACACAAGCCTAATGCCAAGAATAACACATGTTATAATATATGTTTAATTATACCTCTCTCTGTGAATTATTGATACCAGAGCATAGAGCTGTTTGAACACTGAGCATTTTGAGTCAATGTGAGCCATAACCGGGCAGTAACAATGTATGTTACTGGTTTTACTCAACCAAATCTGACCAAAATATTTAAGATAAAACTCTCTTCACTTAAAACAACCTTATGTCCCACTGAGAACAAAACAAGACTGAAGGGTTTCTTCTTTATTTTTTTAAGACACATTTTCAAGGAAAGATTGTATGAATCTAAAAAAAAACAAAAAAAAAAACACACAGAAATCAAATGTCCAGGTGTATTGATAAGCTGAATGGAATGTGATTGGCTGGTGTAGTGGAGGGTGGGGCATACCAATATGTCAGTCTCTCAATACAGCTTTAAGTCATTTCACTTCACATATGCAAATGATTTTGTTCATCTCATGGGTTAAAACTTGTTTGTTTGTATTTAAAATATTTATCACAGTTCCATGGTACATGAGCTTATTCATGTTCCTATACTAGTCTTGAATGGGGCCTGGTCTGAGTGGTGGGATCATAAATGGGGGTTTGCACATAGCATCAGAGTGACCTTTGCCCTTTTCATATGTTGTGCAGAATCAGTCTACCCTGGCTTCACTAAAGACAAATTAAAAGCGCTGCATTTATTTATATATGACATATTTGATTTGTTTCATAAGCCATATTGTATTCCGGTGGATGAAAATGTGGACTGAACTGTCCTTTGGCATTTGGAAGAAAGGGATATAAGGACAAAGCAGGCTGTTTACTTTTGTTCATGGTGGCTCTATGAGATTTGAACAGTACACGGGAGACGCTGATATTGTGCAGTGTCCTGGTGTCACTAGTGTAATGGGATCACAGAGGTGTGGGCCCTGGAGTGGCCCACAGGCACGCTCCTTCTGCTTAAGCAAACACTGGCCTGTCCACTGGTTCAATATGACATAGCATCGATGTCTGGTACATCTGCAGGTGAGTACATTACCAGGTAAATATCAGATTAAACAGTACAGTATTGTCGGTATACTGTAAATAAAATATGCAGGTGTTAATATTGTGGTGGTGTTGTTCAGAGACACCTAGTTGTAATGACTTTTAACCAATTTATGAGCTCCTCAGAGTCAGCATTTCCAATAAAACTATTCCAAAGTTTGACACCACAGACTTTTCCTGGTGGTTCTCTCCGCCTGGACTTTAAAGTTACCACATGTTCATGTGCTTTAAACTCAAAACCTAACTTTAATAATAGTCAATAAAAGAGTATTAACATTACTGCTCAAAGAACAACTCAATTGTTTGCAAAATCTTTATCAATATTTAACATGCTGCAAAAGTAACCCTTTTTTTTTTATTAAAGTTTTTTAAAATAAAGACTATTAAAACTTTAATATCCGGAAAATGTCTTCCGCCATGATGGAAACTGCACCAACAATCACAGTGACCTTCATTTACAGACTATGTCAGTTTAACAGTTTATAACCCTATTTTATAAACTGTATTTAATTGTTAATTTATTTGGATTATCAAGGGATGTGGCCAAGAAAAAGCTAGTCTTCCTGGGACCTTAAACATACTGCAACATAACCATTAGAACTTTAACATTCAACTTCTTATTTGTAAAAACACTGAGCTCATTGAAATCTCATATGTGAATTTCAATTAATCATTCACTGTGTTGTACATGTTCTTATAAATATAATGTTTTTACATCTGAAATGTTGCTTGTCTTTATATTTATACAGGATTTACAGAATATAATATTGAATCTAATTTTCAAAGTGACATAAACAAGGATGTGTGTTTAAGCAACAAACAATATGTTATAGGCAAACAAATTTTACTTTATTTATTTTTAAAAGATGTAATTAAAGTTAAAAAAAAAAAGATTACTCATATAATTAAAAATATTTTATGAGCCCAGCTTTGCGTGCAATGAGGGAAACTGCTACTTACTTCTATGCAAATGCAATCCAACCGATCAACTAAAGCTGATTACTTCCAGTAGCTGGCTTTTTGATGTAAATGTAATCAGTGAAAAGTTAGTGCAAAGGGCCACATACGAGCTGATGGTAGAGAAACATTATCTATCATTAATAAGACACACATTCCATGTCATGGGGATGAAAAAGGGCATCCAGTTCAAATAAAACATTAGACTGAAAATAAATATGATTTTTTACCATGAGCTCTATACAGCCTAGTTTTTCTTAAGTTTTCACTTCCTTTGTTCTTGTTCCAATGAAGGCCTACATGCACAGCCTATACAAACCTATCCAGCTGTCGATTCATCTCCAAGGGTCAATTTCGCTCCAATGAGGGCATTACCTGCAACAGGCTTTTCCCTGATGTAAACCAGTGCCTCTGCTGGCTTCATTTGTTTCAGACACAAGTCTAAAAAATGCTCTTATGTTCTTATTGTTGTCTGATCGCTCTGTCAAACTCTGTGCTTCCTTGTTTGGTCAGCGACACAATAGGAAACCACAGAGAGGACCAACAGCAATTTACTCTTACATTCAGTGACAACTCGCTGACAGCATTATGTGATATTATTAAAAAGAATAACACAACCCAGATGCACTTAATTGTCAAGTAGCCAATAACATTACATTAGCTTACTAATGTTCAAAGGCTTACAGTTCAAAGGTTTGCAGGTCATATCTTAAAGGCTAATTGCTTACTATGTAGCAGGGCAACATAGTAAGCACAACATTCACAGTGGAAACAATAAAGTATATGGATCACGTGATGCTATCGTGATCTGTCTAAAATCTTAACTAAAGTTATTTTCTATTTCACCAAAAAGAGAAAAGCACAATTAGCTATTAAGTAAATCCATTAGGATTGGAAGAGCAGCCAATAGCCATGGCCTATAATAGCTCAAATCCAACCAGATTTTAAAAATAAAAAGCACATACTATAGGTGCAATGTTTTGCTTTAGGTTTGTTGAGTTGGGAAAGTGATGCAGGCCCAGATGACAGACAGTGACTTGCCATTTGACTTAAGGATTATTGCTTGAGCCTGAGCTTTAGCCTGCTGAGATGATGTAAAAACCTGTCTAGGCGTGTGAACATTATATCAGCTGCTCTCATCTCTTTCCACAGCCTGCCTGTTCATCCAGCTGATAATATCTCCAATCGGAACACATCACTCAAAAATGCAGTCACGAGTGAGCTCTGTTACAAGCCAATTTTAACCTCACCTGTCCGTCCAAATTCAAATATAAGTTTACAAATACACACTATACAATGCTTTTTACTAAAAGATAGCACAAGGTTCTAACTTTTACAAATGAGCACTTTTAGACAAACTGGAATTAATATAAACGTTTACTGAGATTTAGAAAACAATTAATTAATCATTACATTCTTAATAGGTAACCTGTTGCAGACAGTGAGGAAAAGAGAAAAAAAGAGTGTAAGAGTGGATTGTAACAGCTGGAAACTTGGAGTGACAGCCCATTACTCCTTGGGATTAGTTCTGTTGGTATAAGAATATAGATTTAATCACCTCAGTCAACTCAATTAATTAGTTCAAACAGGTGTCATGGTACACACTGACTACAATAAGACTGTAAGCCATTGTAAATATTAGCACTGCACACCTACACTCAGGCACTGGGAGTTGTCAAACACTTGCAGTGCACTCTTTGTTTCATTCACAATGGTGATGATGGTATTGCATTATAACTGATAAATGCATTCTTGGACATAAGAGTGCACTGTGTCAAAAGACTTGCCAGGGCTTGACACAGAGAGATGAAGTGGTGAAGGTTTACTTTAAATTGTGAATAAAAGGACTGAACATCCAAGATTTCATTATACCCTGTAAATATGACACCACCCACCCTGAAGAAACTGAAACAATGCAAGGCTATGCACAGGTGAGGAAATCTGTGTGATGGTAATGCATTGTACAAATACTAAACTAAATATGAAGTAAGAATTAAAAAGGATATTTATGAGGTTGAGGAGAATGTTTTTTTTGCCATTAAAAAGTTCAATAAGAAAAATGTGTAACTGCATGACTTTTACAGATGGAATATCTTTGAAAAAAATATCATATTATGCTTTTTTAGAACACTTTACAACTCATTCCTACGACTCAAAAGGAACAGTATCTCAAAAATGAAACCGCATTTTGAAGAAAATATCTTAGGGCCTCACCTGAGAGTGCGAATAGGGCTGTTGAAAAATAATAACAGTTCCATTATACAGACTGGCAGCCTATTCAATTAAAGTCCCATTGGGTCCCATTGACATGGGCCTACAGACATTACTCCAGATGGGACTTCATGATTGGCCACAGCATATCAGTACAGCAGGACAAGAAGTTAACACAGCCATCATTAGAAGTCAGCCACTAGCAGTTCTGGGCTTGTTTAATAAAGATGAATGGAAAAGACCATGACAGCTTAAGAAATTTCAGCCAGGTGAAATAATCGCAATAATCTGACAAGCTTTTTTGTAACTTGAGCAGCAGGTAGTGTGTTCGATGCTACTGGCCCTGTTAAAAATCCTGCAGCCAAAGAAACCTTTGGATTGCATTTTAAAAAGGATTTTAAAAGTAGTTGCAAGCACTGCTTAATCATTTGGAGTAAAAAGTAAAGCAATTCCATGAAAGTTGTACCCTTTTAACATGTTCATAATTTTAATGTTATATCAGCACACAAAAGACAGTGTATGAATAAAGTTCTCAAACAATTTACAGCAAAACTAAATTCCGTCACTGTCTTAAACATACCAATAACAGGAAATATGGATCCTATGATACTGTGTTTATGTGATGTTTGGCCTCACCTCAACAAACTGTTTTTCAGAGAATGAATGTTAGGTGTGAAAAGTGCAGTGGGTCAGGGGGTAGTTCTGGAAGATATCAAACTGGAAAGTCACAGAGTAGTATCCAACCATAGAAAGTGGCACTGAGAGTTGCTTATTCATATGGTGAAGTAAACACCATATGAAAAAAAAAGGAAAGAAAACATAATAAACCTTTCAGGATTTATATCCACTAATGATCTAATGGAGAAAAAAGCTGTTGGAAACTCACATTGGACTGTAAATTTGTGTTGATGTGATGGATTCTAAGACAAAGTTTGCAAAAGTAAAATGTGTATAAAAAGCAAGAAAGTGTGGACAAAAGTGTAGCGGTGATAGACAGAGAGGAATGCAATGGAGGCACAATACAGGGCAAAAAGCAATAAAAAGATGAGGCGGCAGAAAATGGCAGGCAGGAAGGAGGGGGGGGTCTGAATGGATGGACCGTAAAACAGGTGAAGAAGCAAAAAAGAGAAATGAAAGCAAAGGGGTGAGGATGGAAATGGGCAAGAGGAGAAATACAAAGTCAAAAATCACAAAGAATTTGGTCAAACGTGAACAAGAACGATTACAAAGAAAGGCAGACATGAACCAGGTACAGGAATGGGGAGGTTGTAAAGCCAGATTACGGTGATACTGAGAGAAGCGGAGCAAGAGGAAAGGTATATTGCAGAACTAAGTGGCCAGAGCGCAGTCTGCCAAATATAAAATCAATAGACACTATCTCAGGCCGACCTCCTGCTGCTGAATCCATAAAGAAATGGAACGATTCCTCAGTAAAAGATGCATGAAGACACCTCTCAGGATTCAGGATTAACACACACAGAGACCTTGTAGTTTATGTTTAACATTGTGTGGTCTTGTACACATCAGTGTAAAGCCATAAAGACTGGTGGGTACAAAAAGGCTTGTGTGGAAAGATGAGACAAAAGTATTATTTTGTAATATTCTTCTCACAAATGTGACAACATCAGGGAAGGCACCAATTCCTACAGTAAGTTGCAGTGAGTTGAGTTTTTTTTTTAAATTCTTAGTAGTAAATATGCCATTTTAAATGTAACATGCATTTTACTTTATAGAACGCAAACTACAGAATACAGAATCACTTTAAGACAAGGATTCTAATACAGCATTTCTACAACTGTCAAGCCTAGGTAGAAAGTTATGTGTTTTAAATCAAAAATGTTTTAGTGATGAAACATATAGGTCCACTGTCCACAAAATCAACAGTGACAGGACAGAGGAAGTTTACTTGTCTATGGGGAAAATGTGAATTAGTGGTTTGTGCCAGAAACATCATTCTTAGGTACATAAGCTAAAATTGTGCAACCATTATAGGACTTGCAATTGTGTTGATGTTGTCAAGATCTTTTAGCCAACCCGACACACAGACTGCTGAGCAGACAAGGAGTGCTAACTAAATGATTCACTGCTTTGCTATCACACACTTACGCACTTCAATGAACACACACACTGGCACACAGCTGACAAGCTGACTAACTGGCTGAGAGACGACTCGAGCACATGGCCTCTTAGCTGCTGCCCACTATTACTGGATGTAAATATGCAGGCAGGCACAAGAGGGGACATGAAAGGGAAATTGAGGATCGAAGGAGAAAGGAAGCAGGACTCAACTGAGGCCAAGCAATAGCGCAGTAAAAAGGACAAGGGAGAGTAAAGAAGATGGTTGGATTGAAACAGAAGCCAGATAAATGAAAAGAGATGGAGAGGTGTATGGGGTGAAATTTAGGTAGCTTTGAAAGCCAGCTCAGCTAAATCAATTAAAATGAAAATGACTATGAAAGGACTAGGAACATAAGCTCCCATGTGAAATGCCACAATCTGCTCACTGTTCTTTTTCTGCTCACTTATTTTTCACATTTGCACCCAGGCCCACAACTGCAGCAATTTGTTTAATATTGTACCCTTCATGACATACAGGAGTGAAAAGATTTCTGCTGTGAATTACATTGCAAACACAAAGGACAGTGACACTGGCAGGAACGAAACACTAGAAACAAGAAAACATCAGAGCAGAGGTAGATCCACTGCATCTAGTTCTCAATAATACATCCAAATTGATGTAATGCAGAGTATCCAACTGCCAACCATTATTTTGTGATCTGGCTATTCTGATTAGCTAATAAAGTTGGTGGATTAGCTGTAGAAACACTGGAACAGCATTCGCTTGATTGTGACACAAGCATGGTAATACCAGTTCCACATTCATTTTAATCCCAACAGCATCATTCGATTGCCAGTCAAGTCTCTTGGGAGAATAAATCATCCAATTAACACTGAGCTAATGGGCGGGATTTTAATTAGAGCTGTCAACACTCGCTCTCCCTCTTTCTGTGTTATTTCTAACTATTCATCTTCTCTATTCTTTTTCAGCGCTCGTTTTGTTCTGCTGATTACTATTCCACAGGGGCTGCTCTCAACACACACACATAAACACAGTGTCACCAGCGCATGGTGCACACATCCACAAGTGCCCAGACACACAGAGCCAGGGCTCATCATCAAAGTGATGCTTTGTCAGATTAGTTTTGGAGAATGAGAGCTGGGGGAATTGAGAATATAATGGGCTCAAGTTGTAAACAGAGGGAATCCATGTCGCTCTATCACATAATATTCACTGCAAGCAATTTCAGTTTAAACCAATAGAGTATACTTAAGTATCAATATCTTTCCAGCCACAAGCCATCACACTCTAGTGCTAGGCCCAAATGGAGTGGGCTGCGTCCAGAAGGGCATCAAGTGTACAAACCTCTGCCTAATTAAACATGCAAATAACTTTGCAGTGGTGACCCCTAAAGGGAGCAGTCGAAAGACACTTACTATCAACATATATCCTGGTCACACTGATAGTTTTAAAGGGCTGTATAAATAGTTTTCAAAAGTCCCTGGATCACTGGGACATTCTAGGATTCATATTCATAACAGTTTCTCAATAACTGGACTTTCAAAACAACTGAATTTAGCATGAGCCCTGTTTGTAACATCTAGCATTTGCACATTTCATCATAAATATGTCAACCTGCTGCCTCTGGAATTTTTAAAGGAACACATTCTACAAATTGGATTTACAAAGTATAAAGTCTGAGATTAGGTGAGGTCACCATTAGTTACTCTATGCCTCAGGGAAACAATAAGAGCCACAATATACAGTATTTTCAAGGTATGACTACCTGTGATGAACGTAAGGCCTGTAACCGGTACCTCATTCTGTATAAGTTCTTTTTAATTCTCTTTCTTTTTGTAATTAAAAAGGAAAAAACATCAACACTGTGTAGTGTTGATGGTCTAGGTTCAATTTCAAACTGATCAAAAGTGTTCCATATTAACGTGCTTAAGCGTGTGGCTATTGCTAAGCGTTCTTTCTCCAGGTTTCAGCGTTTCAGTCTGTCATCAGCCAAAAAGTAAGTCACAATTTACAACAAGCTTAAGGAACAATACAACTGTTTGCTTTTAGGAAAACATGTTTGTTATATGTTAATATAATTATAAAATTGTTACTCAATGCAATCAGTTCACGTTTTTTTTGTGTTTACTGGTGGTATATTGATTTTGCGAAAACATTTTCCATTAAAGAATTTTTATTATGGTGCTTTCCTTTGATTTGTGTATGTAAAGGTGTCCCAGTTTTGATGTTTGCACCTTACAGTGTCTTTAGTTTCAAATTTAGCATTTTGCTACGGATTGTAAACTGGATTTAGTATGCATCCTTAGCTCAGTTAAACTAGTGACACAGCTTCCACTCTTAAGTGCACTGTCAGTGCAATGCTAACACTGTGACAGAGTTACATGGCCTTGGTCCTCCACTCCAAACCACCAACTCATTATTTCCCAAACAACTGCATTAAGATGTTTACCATTGTTTGGCTCTGTGTAGGGGCATGTGTCTGACTTTCTGTTAGCAGGTGAAATAATTTGACAAACTGCTCCTGCTTTGCCTTGGATGTCTTGGCGCTGACATAAACTGGTACCATTAGCTGTTTCTCCACTCCTGTCTCTGAGGCCTGTGTGTCCTCCATATCTGTAAAAACATACACACACAATGGAGGCTCATCAATGTGCATTTCTGCCAGTAAGACCAACTAACCTCCTTTAACCGCATTTCATTACAGTGCGGACACACTGACTACACATGTGTGCGCTACAGTCTGCTGTATACTAATGTCTGTTTCCTTTCTATGAGATTGTTTGTGTTTGTGTATGTCATGCCACTATATGTCTTAATCTAGTCAATGTGCAACATATCCACTTGTCACTCAGTATGCATTCTTATGGGTTCTCTGTGTCGTTCTGTGCTCTTTGTGTTAAAGGGGAGATGTACTTAGCTTTTAAATTAGGTACACATTACTGCAGGCATAATGCACCCAAACACAGCAAAAACAACAATTCATAGACACCGGAATAACACACACACACACCGACACACTGAGTGGTAAATGACAATAGTGAGAGAGCTGAGAAAATGCAATTTAAAGGGTGTGAGGCAGACAGAAGATGCAAGGCAAAAAAGGGATCATGAGTGACTGAAGCCTATCCCAGCTAACTTTGGGCAGGGTACAGCCTGGACAATGGTCCTGGGAGTTAGTTGCTGTGATTATTTGGGTTCATAGTTAATAAATAAATATAGTGGGTAAGCACCCAAGGTTGGTTTGGGTCAGTTGATAGTATACTAAAAAAGTTTCTGATTATGTGTTTCTACATGAGCTCCATTTTTAAATGGAAGATCAAGCCAATGTAAACTGAATGTCATGTGTTGGAATAATTAGCCTACAAGAAAGTACAGTTCGCATTGGTGAGTTGTCATGGTGCAAGATATCATTCAACAGTCTTTGTGTGTAGAGTGCAATGTGTGTCTATATTATGTTTTTTCTGAACAGATGTTTGAATATTCTAGTGCAGTGTCTTGATTCTTTTCATGTGTGTTGCAGGTGAGCTGTTCATATTCTGCAGTGAGTGTGACAGTTGCCAGAGAAATTATCTGTCCATTACAGCTCATTTATCACTCCATAAAGCCATAAAGAGCTACTTCTCCGCTAATGGAGACATTACACATTCACTGTTCTGTCTCTGTCTCATTCGTTCTTTCATTCCGTTCTTACAGCTTTACTTGTTTTGCTTCACTGTCTTTGTTACTTGTATGACTTTGACACTTTTGCAATGCAAGGTAACTGAGACATGGTATTGTTCTGTGCACCTCTCGTTTCTCTCTTCAATCATATTGGAATGACAAAGCTTTTATTTTTGGTTAATGTTTTGTTCTATTTTGAGTGCACATTTTTAGGTTAGAGTGAGAGGAATGTGTGTGAATGTATCTGTATCCCTGTCTTCTCTATTGGATTATGGGGCCACCTATTTTTAGACAATGCTAGATGAAATTAAAGTTCACAAACATCTTAAACCACCATCAGTCACCTTGAAATTAGGCCTTGGTGCCAGACTGAATTTGAAAAAATAAAATAAAATACAATTACATATTTCATGTCTCTTTTGTCGGAACAGTAAAAAATAAAGGGAAAATATGACAAACAACCTCGGCCATGTGCACATTTTTTATATCTGGCCATCAAACAAATTTATCAACACAGGTAAAATTTGAAAAAGTAAACACATTTTATTACAAAACTATTGGTTTACTTTGTATTTTTTCATTCAGTTATCATGTGGTGTCTCCCTACATTTCCGCTATCATCTACAAGAGAGAGATTAGATTTTTATTAGAGAATGTGGCAAGTAACAATAGGAACATAATGCAAATCATCTGTACTGTTTTTTCTACTGCTATCCTTATGGG
Source organism: Perccottus glenii (assembly GCA_024416835.2). Taxonomy (NCBI): domain Eukaryota; kingdom Metazoa; phylum Chordata; class Actinopteri; order Gobiiformes; family Odontobutidae; genus Perccottus; species Perccottus glenii. The sequence goes on along the minus strand of CM044556.2, from coordinate 23,389,484 downwards.
TCATGGGGTCGGAAGGTTATCTCCGCCTCTTTGGGAAAGCAGAGGGGGAAAAAATCATCAGTTAATCACAGAGCTAACACTGACACTGACAGACACTCACATTCTCTGACTATGGTCATTTTAGAGTGAGATGATTGCAGGAATACCTGGAAGGTGCCCATTGTAGCGAAGGGAGGACATACTGACTCCACATAGAAAGGCAATGTCCAGAAAACAGGATATAAAATTAAAAAGTAAAAAAATTGAAACTGTCTTATGCAAAAAAGTCTCAAATAAAGATGTTCTTGGAATGATTTCAGTTCTTTGCTGTCCCCTAAGTGTCCAGCTGGGGCCTAGCCTGTTTCGAGGCGGCCAGCTGCTCAGTCCCATTGGTCCTGCTCTCTTGAGTCTGTGGCATCTCATAACCCACTCTGTTGCTTTAGTGAAATTATGGCTGTTCCTTCTCTTTCTCAAATGGCCAGTAACTGTAAAAGGCCATGGGCAGTTACGGAGTTCAACTAACTGTTTGTGGGAGGTTTGACAGTTCAAGAGACAAAGGCATTGAGTGTTTTTATTGCAACTTGTAAAGGACTGGATTCCTAAACATTTTAGTAGGCACGAGGCAGATGGCTGAAATGGCAGCTATGGGACATGATCCTACCAGCATTCAGATTTTTTACTGTCTGTGCCCTGAGGCAGTCACTCTGGATACTCTGCTTCAGGCCAATTCCTGTTCAGAAGAGAAAATTGACTATTCATACAGTTCCATGCTTGTGATCAACATCTCATTTTTAGACGGGAACATTTTGGTTGTACTGACCACAGTCATTAACAATTATATTTGAATTTAATCAAGAAAACATGCTGATTATACATTTGACGTCAATGTCTAACCAAAGCTATCTGAGGCTATATTTTCCCCTCATCACCTGGTTACTGAGGAGAACACAAGTTGGTATTCATTTTTGTCTTCCTGATTTAACTGGTCAAAGAGAGGAGAAGGGGGTGTATTTTCAAAAACTAGACAGATGAAATATAGACCCCGGGGAAGACCTAGGACAGACTATGTCTCTCGGCTGGCCTGGGAACGCCTCAGTATCACCCCGGAAGAGCTGGAGGAAGTGTCCGGGGAGTGGGAAGTCTGGGCATCTCTGCTTAGACTGCTGCCCCCGCGACCCTGCCCCGGATAAGCGGAAGGAGATGGATGGATGGCATTTAGGAAAATAATAAATTATAAATATTCAAAGGCTAGTGAGGACACAGCACAGACCTGACAGTGGTGACACACTGGACCTGGTTTTGAGCGCTTCTTCAGAGATGATTTCTTCTCTGGGTCAGTTTCTACTAAAATCTGGCAGTAAAATAATCTGTAATGACCAGATATCTCGCCCTGCTTTCACCTCTGCCACAAGCAGATCAGATCTGTTTAATTGTTCAGGTTCGTCTTCCTTGCACCACGTCCAGCCTCTGGGCACGCCCTAACATTGAATGCACTTCAAGCCAGTCGCCTTCTGCTTTAGATTGTGAAATTCGTTTGTAAACAATTAGTTCATCAATTCTCCTGAGCCTGTCATTTGTTCTCAGGAACATCAAGCTGTGTATGCAGTTAAAAGTGAGCAGTAGTGAAGAAGTAAGAACATAGGAGTGGTAGTGTTGACCTGAAAAAATAAAAGGAAGTGAATGAGACATCGACCAAGACAGACCCTCAGGAGAGTTTGTTGGGAGCTGGAACAGTGTGAGAAGAGCTGAGAAAGAGAAAATCAAAGAGAATTACATGTTGATAAAGAGACAAAGAAAAGCAGAGAGAGGAGGTGGTGGGACACAGAGTGCAACAAATTAAAAGGAAAACCCAACAGCGTCCTGAAGGACCTCAAGTGCTAAATTAATATTGTTTCTAAACGCCAGGGGAACCAACGTGACAAGCAAGAAGAAAGGGGATACAAAGAAAAAGAAACAGTGAAGCAAAAAGAGGAGAACAGACGTCCAAGATGTAAAGATCAGTTGACTTCTGTCAGTTAAAGCTGCAAAAAACCCTTTAATGTCTTACTTTTAGTTCTAAGACATAAGCAAGTGTGTGCACAATTTAGGTTGATTCACAAAACAGAAAGGAAATGCTGCAAAAACAATGTGACTTGAAATAAAGAATACTGTATCTGCAACCAAACACTAGAACAGCATGCATGACACAGGAAAGCCTCTGCAAGTGACCGTTCAATATCTTCCTCAAGGACACATCAGTTAGGACAACCTTTCCAACACAGGGCCAATAACTTGCTGAACACAGTCAGTATCTTGCCAAGACACTTTGACAGCAGCAATGTAACACTTCCTCATTAAAATGTATCCACAACTGTGGACACAACAGACACAAGTCCAGCATTTTTATTCCCATCCAAGAGCACAATAGCTGCAGTAGCATGATGACATGATGATTTGTGCACATCTTCTTTATGATGGTATTATAATTAGTACAATGAAACGGTACAGAAGGTATTATTCATTTTGAAGCCAAAGTAAAATATTGTGAGTTATCATAAGGTATGGGAAATAAAACAATAAAGACTGCTAAATAGACATTGAGCCTTCCATTTAAAATGAGTAGCCCCTTTTCACAACTTTTATAATTTACCTAAAATTTTCCAAAACTTTTGAAACAATTGGTGCATTTCCACCAAAATTGGAAAAATTTACCTAGTAGGGGGGATAGGACTTTTCAGTGTCCCTGGAATTCTTGAGGGACAGGGCTGTGTGCTGAAGAAACTGATTGATCGAAAACACATGGAGCATTCAGCCCTTCCGTTCAACCACATGTTTAAGCCAGTGTGTGGCTGAAAACTTGTCTATTTTATATCTACAAGCTTTACGTTGTTTGGATTTTAATCATTTGGAAAATGGAGACAACAGAACAACTTGAATGTCCTCCATCATAGTGTATTATTGTTGCATAAATGATGACGCAGGCTTGTCGTCATTGTCATCATGACTGTTTAACCTCCAGCTTCTTCTTACGACCACCCACTGGACTGGAGGTGTAGTGCAGTTTCTTTTACCACTTCCCTATACGTCATTAGATGTGAATACACCTGATTTGAAGACATTTTCCGGAGGTTTGAGGTGCGCCTGAAACGCAAACCACACAGATTAGCAGTAATTATTTTTAATCTATTTCTAAAAATGTTGGTGGAAAAGGGGCTATTATTAGGGACATGTGCATCCACTGTACTCTTGGTGATTGTTTACACCTACATACTAAAATAATTGTAGAAATAATTTTCTCTTGGCATTTTACTAAAAGGAAAGTTTGTGCTTCAAAAAAATATACACTAATATTAACCCTGACTTTCTTTTAAATACTCAGAGGGATTAAAAGACCAGGTATTACAAAACAAACCACTTCAACAAATCAACAATCAATTTATCACAGAGATGCTAAAACGTAGCTTGCAGGTTACGTCATCCACTCCACTATGTAGGCTACAAGTTTATTCAAGCAGAGTGCAGTGGAGAGGCTTTTGGAACATGACGGCCATGTTGCATTATCAGTAACCATGAAGTGTGTTGAACATATTGACTGTGAAGAGTCCTTTAGTGTATGATTGTAAAGATGTCCAAGCGTTAATACATGCAAGATAGACTATCAAAGGTTAACCTACTGAATATTAGAATAAAGGGCATGTCTTCTCCAAGCAATAAATTATGAAGCGCTTAAAGAGCCTCTGGCTACGGTGGCCAAGAAAACAACAAGAAGTGTGTTGTTAACATGTATCATTTCAATGTGGTGTGCATTAGTAGCTGATGGATGCATACAGATGGACAAATCAATAGCATCCTCTTGGATTGCCATTTCGAAAGCCTGCTTTGAATCAAATTTCAATTGTGACTTATGTTCACATCAATACACACGTATAATACAGCCCAGCATTTTCATGTGAGAAGGTATTCCTAATATACCTTTGAAAACATAAATAAAAGTGGTTGTATGTTTGTCTGTTCATGCTTCTGTAGATGCAGAGTGGGAGAAAAAAAAAGCCAAAGAAGTTAAAGAGTAGGCTTACTAAATGTCCCAGCAGTGTCTCCTCATGGGCGCTACATCGAGTTCAAGTAAAGTTTTCTGAGGGACTCAAGCTACACGTATACGGATATATCTAAAAACAGATATTTGTTTTGTCTCCATTTATAAAAATATCTAATATGTCCAGATAAAAGCATTTAAAAAATTTTTTCTGTCCACACAGCACTACTACAAACCAAGCCTCTCCCATGGAACTTCTAAAATGGTCCTCGTGTAAGGGCGCCGCAATACGGTGATTTTACAGCGAAATACAGCGATATACCTCCGTCCACCAGATGGCAGGCTCCAAAAGCGGAAATATAAGGAGAAACCAAATGGCGACTTTACAAGAGTAAAACTCATGTTTAGAGCCTGGTACAAAAGATGGCTCCGGTCTCTAGAGCTAAGTTTTTATTACATGACAACTCTGGGGGAAGTTTTGATTAATATGTTTGTTTATGCTATCTAAAAACTATTGATTTACTATGGAAAAAGCCCGGATGTAAAGGCCATTTCATTGTCCATTCGTAATGACAATATTGGTGAATAGGGGACCAATGGGCGGATATCATCCACATTTTTACAATCTATGCTACAAACGCATAACACAGTTCTCTTCACCACAAGATGGCGACAAACACAAACCACAGTGGAACATTCAGAGCATGTGCAGTGTTTTGCTTTGGCAGCTTGAAATTCTTCTGAAAGTACAGTATCATCAATACGGAGACTGACAGCAGAAAGTGATTGATGTGGGTCACAAAAAAGTGGATTTGTTAAATGTGTCTTTAGAATAAAAAGCAGAAAAACCTTTTAGCTGACTTCCCCAGAATGTTTTCCAACTGTTTTTCATAGAACTATACGTTGAATTATGATAAAAAGACATCATGCAATGATTTTTTTGGGACAAAAAAAATCTCCCTTCAGCACCTACACCAAAGACTACAAGTCTGTGAGGAAATACTGCTTACAGTTTTATAGTTTTGAAGTTGTAATACCATGTGTAGCAGCCGGGCAGCTCTCAAAAAAGACCGAGTCTGTTCATAATAGAATACTCTATGTTGATTGAAAAGAAAAGTTGTGACAAACTGTATTTTTTCTCTTTATTTTGTTACTTTCATAAGAATCTGCAATTTCAAATTTACATTTTTCTTTTATACAAACCTAACCCTCAAATTGCTAACAGGCAATAAGACAAAGATATCAATTACCGTTTACTTGTACACTTGCTAAAAAGATCCCATCTGGTGTTGCAAATCACCACATTTGAACAGAATGCAAATCTGGTCAAATATATAGCCCTCCACACTCATTTGCTTCTATTTTGTCAGAGCTCCTGCTTGTGCTCTCTGAAATAAATCTACCCTACTGAGGGAATGGATTTATGTAAGTCTGGTGTGAATATTACTCAGTGGGAGAATAACACAAAACCGCCAACAGGTGTTGTTCAAATAAAGGAGGCATCAGGTCTGATCATGTGTCTCTGCCACAAAGACAGATAAGCTAAAAAGCAACAGTGTCTCGCAGCACCACTAAGCCAAGCTTCACACACAAGCACATCAGCTACAAAGGCTCACACTGTCAACACACATGCAAAAGAAAAATTCCTCCATATTTATCTTCTTTCACACAAAGCACATTCACATACAACTGTATTAAAATGATGTCCTGGCACCAGGCGCTCCTCTCCATCTTGGTGATGGTTTCATTTTTATCTCTGCTCTGGTGATTTATAGGGCCAACGGTCTTCTATTAGTCATCTTAAAAATGGCTGCGAACTGAGAAATACCAGTGTGGATTGGACCAGACATGTTCCTCCACCTTCTCACTTCCTTGTGCCTACAACACCATACACACACCCATTCCAACTACAGACCCACTTACAGACAGCACACACAACGCATCAGCAAAAATCTTATTCTTCAGCCTTTCTCCTTCTCCCTGCAGCACACAACAACAATCTAAACATTTAATTTCAATTTAGCTCAGATGCATCCCACCTGCGCTTGTTTCACATTTTAATAGCCTGCAGTTAGGCCATTTATATTCACTGCTTCTCTCATGCTCCTGTACACAATCAGCAGGAGGATCAGAGTGGTCCATAGACTTGTGATATGCACATTTTATCCAGTAAAACACACATGATTTTCTTATTCTGCCCAGTCTTTTGTTGCGCTTTGTGAGCAATGTACTGCCCGCTTAAAAGAGAAACAAAATTTGGCAAATTTAATGACAGCTTTTACAGCTACCTTTCTTTTTGTCTCAAACCAAAAACAAAATTGAGAGTAGTTCATTTACTTCAGACTCTTATATACAGAGGACAAGCCTAAAAATCTATATAGCTTTTTTAAAATAGAGCTTTCCTCTCTGTTCTTACTTTTGAGGTCAAAACTTTGGGGTCTAAACATGACATGCTCCACAAATGTTGTTTATATTGTTACTACTTTACTAATATGTCACTAAAGCCTTGTTTCCAGCTATTTGCAGATATTTGCAGGTTTCTTACTTTTTATTGAAGGTGTATTTGGCTTTACCTGCAGGCTCTCACAACACATAAAGATTTACTAAAATTTTAAAACTTTGCTTCAAATATTATTTGTATCTCACATAGAAACACATCTTGAGCGTCACATTTGCGTTCAGATGCCTTTCTCCTTCTCACTTCAAAAATTAATCTTATCAAGGGTACCAAACTGTGCCATACTGAGTCAACTTATACACAACCCTATTATGCCTTAAGAGTGTCCAATATGGCCTAAATCACACTGTCAGCCTGCTCAAGCCACCTACAACTTCCTCTTTTTCTGTGACAGTATATGCTCTTTGTTGGTCTGCCACACTGCCACCTGCCTTCCTTATTTCTGTCTCACTTTGTTGTGCCAGTCCATCTGTCTCTGCGTATCAGTGTGAGGCCTATGAGCTATAAAGGTGCAGCCGGCCAATAAAAGAGCCCTATTAAGGAGAACCCCAAGGAAGTAAGAGAACGTCAACACCAGCCCTGCATCTTCTCATGCTGACTGTCACGACTCATCAAAGTCACCCAAGGACTTGCACCTTTGTGTGTCACTTTTACCCCAAGGTCGCTTACGGGTGGACATAAAACCAAAGAGAAAAGAAAAAAAAGGTCTGAGAATATACTTTCATTAATTTGGAAACAAATAGAGAAAAGCCTGAGCCTATTTCTTATCAGTAACAATCAGGTCTAATGCAGCAGAAGGTAAACTGAGTTTATAACGGTGCACTATATGTAAGGTTAAGATGTACAGATCTTTCTAAGGAGAGGTCCTGATGTCCATACAGAGTCAGCACAAAGGATGCCTGAGTATTCTGAGAGTGTTGCAATGTTAGCACGCCCTTTGTGCCCTCAGCCCAATCAATCTAAACAGGAAGTCTCGGTTTAGCCCCGCCCCTTTGCCTCAGCCTAACCAATTAATATTAATCACACATTGATTAAGGCCTTAACACTGACCGGCCATTATTCACAACAGCATCCTTTCCTCTATTTATCCTTTCCTGTCACCTTCTTGGGCACTTTCTTTGTGGAAACACACCACCTATCGTGATTTCTGTCTACCTGGACATTTTCACCTGATTGATCTTCCTCTGTTCAACATACCTTAAAGTTATTCTTTATTTTTGGCTTACTTGATTTGCACACTAATTAAATGGTGGCTAAAAAAGTTAAGTCCATGAATATAATTGAAATAAGTATTTTAACTGTTACAAAATGGCAATAAATGTTGTTGAAAGAATAAGTAACTTTCAGCTTCTTTGCCTCAGGGAGTTGCCACAGTGGATTGATCCACTTGAGTAGCTTAGCAGTGTTTTTATGCCAGAAGCCCTTCCTGAAGCAACCCTCTCCATTTACCCGGGCTAGGGGCAAGGCTCCCCAGGGGATTCAAACCCCCAATCTCCCGCAGCCAAGCCAGATACACTAACCTGTTCACCATATAGGAGCCAACATTGTTGTATTTTGGTTCAGTCAAGGCTGCTCTATGCTGTTCGTCAAAGGCATTTTTAAAAACTATTTTGTTTTTTCCTGGGACCATTTTACTAAATATCTCTATAATCCCATGACACCAGTGAAAATGCTGTCATATGTTCACCAGACCACTAGGTGACGACATATGACAGTACCAGAGAACAACACTAAGTTATTCAAGTTATCCATTTTTATGGACTGACAATATGTCCCATTTGTTTTTACTAACACAAAAAGCATTACAACACAAATATCAAAACTGTAATTTATAATTTGCTCTAAAGCCTAGTGCGTCGACTGTCATTATTGTTTGTCTCATTACTGTTTATATATATATATATATATATATATATATACACATAAATAAATAAACATTCCAACATGACAACGAGTCAAAGCAATAGGCCAAGTCGACCTGTCATTGGCTAAAGCAGCATAAAGTGAAGTTCTGGACTGGCCATCTCAGTCTCCTGACCTCACATGACCTCAATATCATTGAGCCACTCTGGGGAGATCTCAAACATGCAGTTCATGCAAGACAGCCCAAGAATTTAAAGGAACTGGAGGCTTTTTTCCAAGAAGAATGGGCAGCTTTACCATCTGAAAAAATAAAGAGCTTCATCCACAACTTCCACAAAGGACTTCAAACTGTCGTTAATGTTAAAGGTGGCAATACACAGTATTATGAACTGGAGTAAATAAACTTTCAAACAGGGTCATTTGGGTAGTTTCTGTTTTCAATTATAATTTAAAAAGAGTAAACACAATTGTTTGCCAACACATGGCTTCAACCAACCACTACGTATGAGTGAAAGAAAAGTCTTTGTGTTATCATTCATATTCTCTTAAAAATGGCCGAAAAATCACAAATTCTGTAAACTTATGAGCACAACTGTAAATACCTATAATTTACACTATTTGGCCAACCATTCAACTATCCATCCAAATAAGTGAGAGGAGGTGATTCACAGTGAGCAGGAGAAAGGCATGAGAAGAAGAACAGGATGTGTGCAGCTCAATAAAAGACAATAGGCCATTGTTCTGATGTGACATTATTCACCTAGACACAGAACAGACAGAGAAGGGACTTTGGGTTGAGCGAGGAATGAGAGGTGGCAGATGAGAGAGAAGGAGAGAAAACAATGGCATTAGAGAAAAAAGAGCAGGTATTGTGTAAAATAACATTGTTAGTGAAACTATTATGGCAATCTGCCACACTAAAGTCACCCACAAATTACTTATATTCGACTGTCTCTTTAATTACATAAAAGACTATTAACTAAGTTTTTAAAATCGATTATTCAGTGTTACATATTATCTTGTAAAATAATAAATTAGAAGAGGAAATGGTTGTCAAAAATCCATACTATTGTGGCCTTTAAGTTTAATGAAGCGTGCAGCCACATGTCAGAAAATTACACTGCCTTTTGTCAATATGAATAAGAGGTTTATAATAATTTCGTCCATGTCAAACAAAAATCCTCATCTTACTACACAAATGGTAGAAATACATTTGATGCCACAAATCACACAAGTTGTTATTGTGGACACACAGGGTTTAATTTCACTCGAATGCAGTGTGTACATTCTCCACCTGTTCTGTTTAAACCTCACAACTTCTAACGATGACTCAACTTGGAATCAATTTTCTCCCAAACATGAATAGAATGTCATCACACGTTTCTCTGCGTCTTTTCTGTCAACAAAGTTTGAAATGCTTCTTTTATGTTTTGTGTTGATGGGAGTAAAATTTTTATTTGTAAATGAAAAATCTGTCTTGAATTCCTATGTGAAGGAAGGCCTACAATCGTGTAGCTGTTCTCTGCAAAGAACCAGTGGAGAAAAGGCGGATCTTCTTGGCACATCGCTGACAGATCATTCTTCTATTGAAGTTCAGTGTCCAAACAGATTTCATTTGGCAAAGAGATGTAATTTGAGTAGTCATTAGCAGCACAAAATGCTTGTAAAAACCGTACATGCAACTGTTTCTTATTTCCCTCCATATACGGAATATAATTTCTGCGCACAAAAATAATTACCATCTCAAATTCAAGTTTAGAACAACCCTTTAAACAAATATTGGTTCAACCGTGTTATATCTCCTCGTTTTATTACACAAGTTGTGCTTTTTCATCAATTATTATTATCATCAATCATTATCAAACAAGCTTCATTCTTTTGTGCATTCCCCTGCAAAGATCACCCCATCATCCAGAACAGGCCTATGTGCACTTGATACACACACTCAGCAAAAAGGCACAACATACTTTTGTTTTTTTTCTACCATTGTTCATGAACAGAGATTAAAAAAAACATTCAAACAGTAGTGCTGTGTTTGGAAAGTCCTTGACCTCTGCCAAAAGCCCTTTGCTAAAATCCACCTGCAGCAGAGGCAGATGAATGCTGATTAATAGGATGATTACTTTGCACTGCACTGGTCATAAAGGGGGCACTTTAAATGTGCTGTTAATCTTAGACAAAGACAGTATTAGGCACTTGACTAAAGCCTTACACTAAACTTGCATGTTTAAAAATATGTGTATTAATCCACTCATCCTTAACGCTTATGAAAAGTACCTTTGTTCTGGCAGGAACTGGAACTTTCAATCAGTTTAAGGAATGCCCAACATTAGGTTAGAGCTTAACAAAGGTTTTTGAGCCTTTTATTTATTAACAAAAAATGTTCTGCATCAGTAAGAATCATCTCTAGCATCACCCTGGCTTTAGCATTAGGTGTAAACAGCCCAAGACATTAGTCATGTTGGCCATACGTATATATGCCATACAGTAGCTATGTTGCACTGCCCAGCTCATCTGTCTCAACAAAAGAGATCTTCCCTCACACTCACTGCCTTCATCTTCTTCACTGGTCAGTTCTCTTGACCACATCAGGAACATTGCTGAAGACTAACAGCTGTCCACAATTAGCCCATGATCAAGATGAAAACTTAGCTGAAAAAACACTTTTCTATTGAATATTTAAGGTATTGCAGAGAGTAAGTTTAAAAATGCGGACATATTAAATAAAAAAAAGTTACATCAAATTTAAGCAAAAGCATGTTTAATATCAACATGGACATAACGTTACTAAACCACTGTACTTTGAAGATCTACTTTGTCTTCATATTGAATATCCGGGACAAATAGGTTTACTGCTGTAGAAACATTGTCCTATGTGGAGAAAGTAGAGCAGAAGATAGTTTTTCCATAAACCTGAGCAAATATGGTTCAGAATGCACAATTAGCTAAAGAAATGTCCAAGAATAAAACATAATATAGCAAATGCCAAACTAACACAGGTTTCAGAAACAAGTTGTATTTGTTTTCAGTAAAATACATCAGCTATGTTCTATAAACCTTTTAGGTACAGTTCTACCCTGGTCAGTAAACAATGACTCAATACTTGAAGGAGTATGGAAAAGTGAAAACAACATCTTAATGGTGCCTTATGCCTTACACTGGCACATAAGACTTTAGGCAGAAATGGAGGTCGAGTTTTACAACTTTTGCATTTGAATGCAAAGAAGACGGTGTCTGACATTTCCACCACTAAAAATATGGATGTGTCATCTGGGATGGTCTCATGTTTCACTTACGAGTTGCTCACAGCATAGTGTTTGAGCACACAATAGAAGGGTAAGATTTCTCTGAATAAATCCATCAGAAAAGCAGAAGCTCCTTTCCCATTCTTGAAAGGAAACCCAAAGCAAACACAAACTTTTCACTTAGTGCAATGTTTGTCTAGTCCAATCATCTGCCAAAATAAACTTAGATGTTGCCGATTTGATTGGGTGATTTAAAACATTCTGTGAAGGAACGCAACAAGAGAGAGAAAGATGTTTCTTTGTTCTATCGAACATATGCACGAGCCACAATCACTCAGCTGAAGTAAAGAGTATGAGGAGAGACACAGCAACAAAAGACACAATACTTTTTTTCTGTAGCAGCCCACTTTTACCTTTTGTCATTTTTTTCTTCATTTCAAACACATTTCATTTCGTGTATGCTCCCCTTTTCTGCTGCCTCAAAACATCTAGTGATTTACAAGCATGGCTGCCTCCTAAAATGGAACCTTACATACCTCCAGTTTTCCCAAAGTAGGGGCATAAAATAGAGTCCAATCCAAACCACAACACAATCATAATCATAAAAACACTGTATTATGTTGAAGACAAAAACACGAGCACAGTTTATTTTAAGCTATATGGTCCATAACCTAAATCAGGAAATTATTTAAACGTTTTGAAATGTTTGAACCTCACCTAAGAACAATGCAGTTATTTTAATTTATTAGCTCAGATAATGCATACGTATCTTTAATGTTTATATTTTACAAGAACTGTGTATCAGACCAAATGGCCCTGAGATGTGGGGTTCCACAGGGGTCTATCTTGGGACCTCTATTATTCAATCTCTACATGCTTCCTTTAGGCCAGTTAATACGCAGCTGTGGAGTATCCTACCATAATTATGCAGATGACACTCAGATTTACATTTCACTCACAGGAGGTGAAAATGGACTAATCCATTCACTGTGTCACTGCATCGAACAGATTGATGTGTGGATGCAAAATAATTTTCTCCAACTGAACAGAAACAAGACTGAACTAATCATCTTTGGGCCACAGAAACAAAGAGAAAGTGTCAGCAGCCACCTCGAGACTCTTTCTCTAAAATCTAAAAACCAGGTTAGAAATCTAGGGGTCAACATGGACTCAGACTTGAATTTCCACAGTCACATTAAGTCAATTACATCATCTGCATTTTATCACCTTAAAAACATTTCCAGAGTCAAAGGGATGATGTCTCAACCAGACTTAGAGAAACTTATCCATGCTTTTATCTCCAGCAGGTTAGATTACTGTAACGGCCTGCTCACTGGTCTCTCAAAACGAGGGTTAAGACAGCTGCAGCTTATTCAGAACGCGGCTGCTCGGGTTCTAACCAAAACCAGGAAGTACAACCACATTACACCAGTTTTAAAATCTCTGCACTGGCTTCCTGTTGCTCAGAGAATAGACTTTAAAACAGCACTTCTGGTTTACAAGTCTCTTAATGGTTTAGCACCAGAATATATCTCTGACATGCTAGTTACTTATGAACCTCCTCGGACTCTGAGAACATCTGGGACAGGCCTTCTGCTCGTGCCCAGAGTTAGAACTAAACAAGGTGAAGCAGCGTTTAAGTTTCATGCAGCAAAAATCTGGAACAGCCTCCCAAATGAAGTAAAACAAGCCTCAACTTTAACAATGTTCAAGAGGAGGTTAAAAACCTTCCTCTTTAGCTCCGCCTACTCTACAAACTAAAGTGTTTTTTCTTTTAATCTGCACTCTTCTTTTTAAAATGTTTTAATTTTTTCTTATGTTTCTTAATATAAATCTTGTAAATTGTCTTTTATTCCTGTAAAGCACTTTGAGTTACCCAGTGTATGAACTGTGCTATATAAATAAAATTGCCTTGCCTTGCCTATGATTGTACAAGTATTTCTAAGGAGTAGGTCTATGTCTCAAAACCTCTCCCATTATTCTATTTACAAACCAAACATATAAAGTCACATGCTCTTCAGAATGCCATCAGCAGATCTTTTATATGAATATGATCGAATGGGCCAAAACACAGCTCTGGAAAACGTCAGCATGCCTTGTTGTTTATTATCTTGATCATTTAAATGTTACTCTCTTTCTCCACCTTTTTCAAAAGCTACGGACCATAGCATTAAATACACAAGCTGTACTTAGTGTTGGAAACCTTTATTAATCAAATTTATGTTGCCCATTTACTTACAACTTAATTAGTTAAAGTAAAGATCAGGCGCAGCAGCCGTAACAGAGCTGTAAACGACTTCCTCAATACAACAAAACCATTTAAAAGAGAGTCTGAAAATCCATTTTAAGAGCAGATTGAAAGAGGTATAATGAAAGAAATGAAAGGCTCCAGATTGGAGGTAAATGAAAAAAGAATAACGGCAAATCATGAAAAAGGAAAGAAGCTGAGGCTCGTATAAATTCGGGGTTAAATCAGTTCCAGTGGTTGCTTCCTGAAAAGTAGTCTGGCTGCCTTGAGACAGACGGTATCCCAAGACCAAAGCCTGCACCGCTGCAATTACTGGGCCATAATTCTACTGTCATTGGTGTTTCTGGCTCGTGCACTTCTAGAAGAGTTGGGCATGTGGACAGACCAGCCCAGAGAGTGAAGGTGAAGTGATTTTCAGAAAAGGTGCTCTTCAAATAATTTAATTTGATGCTTTAAGTGTTCAGAAGTGAACAATGTTTACATATAACTGTCAAACATTGATTTTGGTACAGCTATTTATTTAGCCACGAGTATACTAAGGGACTGTGACAATTATATAAACTTGCAATGGAGTAGACTGTTCATGTTATGTTATGACTTGGTCATGCTTTTTTAACTAGTGCTTCATAGCAGCACTCATGAGCGAATGGGTGACCGTGGCAGTTGATTGGTCCCTGCAAAAAAAAAAACAGAAAGACTCAAGTTCCAAAGACTAAATATTTTAAATGTGAATAAGTATTTTTAAACAGAAGTCAACGGGAGCAAGTTCACCTTTCTCCTCTGTTTTTACTGCAGTACATATAATATGTTTAACAGAAAAACATTAGGAATTTACTGTTTTTTTTTTGTTTGTTTTGTCAAACCAGTTGAGACATTAACAGCAGAATAGCTTATTTTAAGCCTGAACTACTCTGTAAATTGGAGGAAGGGAAAAAAAGGGGAGAAGATAAAGAGAGAAACAGCGACCCAGAAAAAAGCAGAAGACAAACTAAGCCAAAACTTGAGAGAGCCGGAGTAAGGTGCACAAAGCATCGCTTGTCTCTGTCAAAGCAACGCTGGGACCACTGTGGGACTCCTCAGGGACTCAGGCCGCCTGTGAATGTAAATAAGGCTTACAGTATCCACAAAGCAAACCTGAAGGGAGGACGACAGGGAAAAAAAGAGTGGAGAGACACGTCAAGCGTAGCGAAGAAAAGTAATTTTCACCAAGAACAGCCATGTAGGGATGGCACGCACACACACACACAGAGAGAGAGAGAGACACACAGAGGGCTGTCGCCTAAATGTAATTTGTATCAGCTATTTGTAAGACCACCAGAGATAGGTCCAAACAAACCTACACTCACACATACTGTACATGACATTGCAGCAGTTACGCAAACATGTGCATCCCACACGCGAATGTGGAGTCACTAAGACACTTGGAGAAAGTAAAATAGCAAGTCATAGTGGAACGCACAAGTGTGTAGAAGATAGACCCATTGAGGGCATGGAGTGACAAGAACCGAATATTGTGTAATCATAATGCATGTCCCAGGCAGGTGTTTGGGAGAGAATAGGAAGAATCCAAACCTATTTTTTTAAAGGGTACTATTTTACTATAAGTCCTGCTCATATATTATTTATGGGGGAAATGTTAGCCATTCTTTCATTCATTTATTAATTCCAATTGGTATTTGTTAACATATCAATAAATAAACCCACTACATGTCTATTGTGTTATGACCCCTACAGTTAAATTCTGTTCAATGTTGCTGCTTCCTCTTTATCTGGACCTTGAGCCAGTTTGTGGCCAACAGTTTTAATGTCAGGAGCCAGCCACCACTTTTCAGAGATTTGGAGTGGTTGGGTGAAGCCATTTATTATCAAATAACTGTGTTTACTCTTTTTAAATCATAATGACAACAGAAACTACCCAAATGGCTGCATATGGCAATATGGCTAATAGCACAGAGACAAGCCTCAAAACTTCTGGAATATATTTATTTGTAATGATGAGACCAAAATTGAACTTTTTGGCCATAACCATAAACATTTGGAGAAGAGTCAACAAGGCCTATGATGAAAGGTACACCATTCCTACTGTGAAACATGGAGGTGGATCTCTGATGTTTTGTGTGAGCTACAAAGGCACTGGAAAAGGATGAATGCAGCATGCTACAGCAGCATAAAGTGAAGTTTCTGAACTGTCCATCTCAGTCTCCTGATCTCAATATCATTGAACCACTCTGGGGAGATCTCAAACGTGCAGTTCATGCAAGACAGCCCAAGAATTTACAGGAACTGGAGGCATTTTGCCAAAAAAGAATGGACAGCTTTACCATCTGAGTAAATAAAGAGCCTCATCCGCAACTTCCACAAAAGACATAAAGCTGTCATTGATGTTAAAGGTGGCAATACACAGTATTTAGAACTGGGGTATGTAAACTTTTATAATTTAAAAAGCGTAAACAAAATTGTTTAACAATTAATGGCTTCACCATTGGCTTGTGTTATCATTCATATTCTCACAAATTCTGCCAGGGTATGTAAACTTATAAACACAATTGTAAATTATCTTATTTGTTCAGATTTCTAAGTACATTTTGTGAAAATTTCTGCAATCATTTGATGTCAGGCGTCATAAACACTAGCTGTGCTTCATTCTGAGGTAAATTATTTACTAAAAGAAACTGGGGAACATATTCCAACCACAAGGCACCATGCTGGTGTTGTTTATTACAGCTCCCAACTGCGTTTCCTCTGGCCAACTCATTGCCCAGCTTGAGATTTGAAATTTCACTCCTTTTCTTTAGAAAACTGGTGCTGCCAAACTCTGATGTTTGTCCTACATCTTTTTCAGCTATATTAAACTGTGGGTTTGAGTTTTGGTGTACGTCACACTAAGTCACTACTCTTAGTACTGCCTAAATATTATCTGATAACATTCAATAACATATAACCATGTGGTGACAACTGAGCCTATATAAGCAGACAGAAACAGACAAACCCCCCACACACCCAGATCTCAACAGAAGTAGTAATACAGGAGAGTGTGGATGTTGCAGTGGGCTGGACATGGACCTGAGTGTGTGTGGGAGGGTAGATTCTTATAGCTGCAGGACTCAGATTGTGGCTCATGTCTGCTAGCTTTCTGACGAGTCAGTGATAATGTTTGTTTGTTTGTCTGTTTATACAAAAAAATAATAAGATTCACAGTTCGCCCTGTGCCCTGACCTCTCTGTGGTTTGCGCTGTACATTTGTTAGTCCATGTGTGTGCCAGAGGATTTAATTGCAATGAAGCTGTAACTAACCCGTAATTGCATGTTGGATGTGGTTGTTTTGTGTGTGCGCCTGTGTGTAAGTGCATCAGTATGCAACAAGTAATGAGCCCATTAGTTTGTGCAGCCGTGACACCAAATCCAATTTCTTAGTCAACGTATAAAGTATGTGGCTGCATCTCTAACAGCTATGTATACAAACACAGTTTGTGTACACAGTGACTAGGCTGTACAAGCAGTGTGTGTGTGTGTGTGTGTGTGTGTGTGTGTGTGTGTGTGTGTGTGTGTGTGTGTGTGTGTGTGTGTGTGTGTGTGTGTGTGTGTGTGTTTGTGCGCATATGAGTGAGTGAGCAATAGGATACCATCTATTAGCCTGGAAGCTCACTAGAATCTGTGGATCAACAAACACTTCAAAGAGGTCACGCAACGATTAATGGGCCATGAATTACACCAGAAACTGTATATGTGTGTGAGTGCGCTATTTTAAAAGACCCTACCTGTCCCCACAAACTGTTAACACAAAGCAAAACAAGTGCACAAAATAATGTCACTGTTTTTTGTTTTAGCAAAAAAGTCAATCAATTGCAATTTGCCTAAACTGAGGAGCTGTGGGAGGAACTAAATACGTGCCTGGGGGATGGATATGACACTTTTGGCTCTGGAGGACATCATAAATACAAAAACTTAATTAAAACGCAAAACATATCTTTGTCGACAACTATAAAATATTCATTAACTGTCAACAGCTAGGTGGACATGCTGCTGTGTGATATATTTGACCCCAGTTGAAAGTGCATTTCAAACAGCTGCAGCCATAAATTCACCACCATCAGATCATATTCCATGTAGTTGCCTCTCTTTTCTGAGCCACCCATATGTTCCAGCTTAAACTCACGCCTACTTCACTATTTTTTTTAAGCACTTTTGATTCATCCTTCTGTCTCACTCTGTTCCACACACAGGTTCTTGGCATGCATTGCAGCAGTCATTTTTCTTGTTAATGTAGCGTATCGAATTTGTGAGGGGGGTGCAGCGTGCAAATGAAAGGTTGCACGTCTCACTCGCTAGGCAATATGTATTTGATAAGAGCTGTAAATCAAGTTGTGTTGCAGAGCAAAGTCTGTAGGGATGGACAAAACACATGTTAATGGAAGTGGCTCTAAATTAGAGTGGGCCTCTGTGTTTGCGTAAGCAAAACAGATGCAGAGTGACCTAGACTCAATCACAGAAGGATTAACTGGGAGGACATTTAAGGTGGATTTTAGTGACTAAAGCACAGCAAACTTATTTCAGCCTTTTGTATCCAAGATGTTGTCCTCACAGCTATAGATCATAAGTAAGAGAAGGAAAGTAGACTGATTTCTAACTCTAGAGCAGGGGTGCTCACACTTTTTCAGCACGCGAGTTACTTATAAAATGACCAAGTCAAAATGATCTACCCACTACAACAATGCAAATTTACAAATATATTGAGGATTCTTTATATGTACAATGTATGTTGATGTACCTTGCAAACCGTAATACTGCACAACACAACATAATTAACTATGTACAATTTTCTGTCATTACCAGAGTTTACTCTGATGACTTGCACTGAATTGAATCAGCCAGGGATGCATAGTCCGGACAGTAGCTGCTGACAGATGAGGCAAGCACACTTTGAAAATGTCATTGTGAAAAAAAAGTCCTCCTCCCATTCCGTATGAAAGCAATACATTTTTGTCTTCTTACTTGGTCCAGCTCCCCCACTCATTTTTATACTCTGTCTTAAGTTTAAAAGAGAAAAAAAACGCGGTTTAAAAATTGGAGGTAAGTTGCTGAAGCGTGTTAGTTTTGCTGCACTAGCGCCGTTGTTTGCGCATGCGCAGTGACCTAAGCGTCAGAAAAATTCAGATGTCATCTGACTGGCTGCCCTGTATAACAATCAAGAGATTGGATTGGCTTTGCCTTGTGGTTCAGTTTGGATCGGCAAATTGAGCCTATTGCTGCAGAGGCTGCGTCAATATGTCTGTCCTGTTCCATTTCTCACTCATGAAGACTATATACTGTACTTTAAACACCTCCACTTGGGGCAGGAACTCTCCTCCAACCTGAAGGTGGCAAGCCACCCTTTCTTGACTAAGAACCATGGCCTTTGACGAAAGGTGCGGAAACTTTTTCCAGCCGAATCATTGAAGTGAGGGCCCCTGATCCCAAACTCTCAGAGAGCCCTTGATTAATTCAGTTCAGTTTTAAATTACCAAGAAGATATAGTGGCCATAGAGTGCATGTGGCAGAGTGGTTAGCACTCCTGCCTCACAGCAAGAAGGTCATGAGTTCAAAACCCCCGACTCAAACATTCTCAGCTGACTCCGATCTTTCTGTGAGGAGTCTGCATGTCCTCCACGTGTTACCGTGGGTTCTCTCCGGGTACTCCGGCTTCCTCCCACCGTCCAAAGATATGCATGTACAGGTTAATTGGCAAATCTAAAGTGTCCCTAGTGAATGAATGTGAGAGTGAATGGATTATTAAGTTTTGCCAGACATTTCTTACAACTCCTAATAAAGATGTTATAGTTAAATGTTTTTTTTGTTTTATTTTTATTAAAGTTTACAATAAACAGATACCATACCAACAGATTTATAGTTTAAAGAACATATTGTTATGGCTTTGGTATGTGCTGTGTGAACCCACAAGCATCAAACAATGTGCAGACAGTGTTGTTTACCGTAATGGACAAAAGCACCATGGCTCTATTTTGACAAGGTGAAGGTAATACTATCATTATTGTGCTCCCTCTGAAATAACTATTATTATTATGATTACAACAACAGACAGTGTCATTCTCTCAAGCATGCACACACAAATGGACTGAGACACACCACAAAATGGCCTTGGACACATAGACACCTCAGAATAATTTCCAGCATTTTCCCCAAAAATACAATAAATTGATAGATTTGAAAAATTATTTCATATTGGTTTGATAAATTTTGAAAATAAGACACGTCCTTAACATTGATTGCACCTTTGCACACAGACTGGTTTTACATCCGCAGTGTGTTATAAAGTGTGATAAAAGGAAAATTGGATGATGTTGGAGAAATGGTCTGAGAGGCACTGTGTTACCCTTATTACTCATAAAGACTGAGATCTGGATCCATGCTGTTTATTTTTTTTTCATCTGAGAGTCCATCTTCACGATAGATTTATTTTCACCAGGGTGTAAAACACATTTCAGCAATGCACCGCATTACATATACTGTATGTTTATGGGGCCACACAGGGTGACCCGCCTTAAAAATAAAAGTTAAAACTTGTTTTAGGTTGACCGGAGTCTAACACAGGTAACTATATATACGTGAAATGTTAAATTACCAATAGATTCTATAGGATACACAGTTTTAGGGGTTTTCTAAGGGTCCCCTAAGAGCTGTGAAAGTAAAATAGTGTTATTTCCTGTCAATCTACTGCTCACCTTTGGTTGTTAAAGCTTTGGTGGAATTGAAAAGCAAAAAAAGAAAATGGGAACAAGATAAAAAAAGACAGTGTAGAGTAACAGCCATAGAAATGTATAGAACATTTCTCAAGATATAGCATCAAGTTGTATTAGTCAGTAATGTTGTAATTTTGGGTTTTCTTATTCTACCCTGTTGCTCTGGCCCATTTGAAGCAATTTTCAGAATTTGTTTATATTTTCTTTTGTGACAAATGGAGAAAAGAGTCTTGCTTTGCCTATTAATGTATTCAAGGATCCTCTGAGACCTTTTAGCTTATCAAAGATCACCTACATGTGTGTCCTCACTGTAGAAATCATTTATTATATCAGTGTAGGGAGAGGAACTAAATAAAAACTCAACACATTTCAGATACAGCACTGTTGAAGCAGAGGTGTCCTGTTACTTTGCCGAGAGAAGTACACCTAGCAGAATGAGCGGTCTGGGCCATGACCGGTGCAGTTAGCTCTCTGCTGAATGAACTGAACACCTGCAGCGATAACACTGACAAATCAATCATGATGCTGACAGATCAGATCCACTGTTTGATCAACAGGGCACAATGTTTCCAGTTGTATCGTGAGCTCTAGACTAAATTGTGCTGTAATATCCACACATCAGAGCAGCCCCATTGCAGTGGGGCAGCAGTCAAAGCCTTTTGCATGTGTTGTTTTTTGTTCTGATCAATTTACATTTTGCACTTAAAGATCCCCATTGTACTAATCAGTGTTGGCCAAATATGATGTTGTATGTAACCACTGAATGAAGCCTCAGAAGGGCTTTATGTAGTTATTTGAACATTTATTTCAGGATCAAAAAATATGGTCCATGCTAATAATACTGGCAAAATATTAGTTTTTAATTTGATTTTATGAGACGGTAGCCTGTCCTCTCTGGGTTACAGAAGCCTCTTATATCAAATATAAGTGTAATCGTGGATATCTGATTTCATACTTATTCTGGGGGTTAGGACACATTATCTTAATTAGCTTTTGATTTGAATGTCTCTTCATTATTGGGACTCCTGCTGTGCCTGAAAGCAGCAGCTCAGAGAAACTCTGTGATTAGAACTAAAGAACCGAATTAGTGCAAGATCCCAAGGAAGCTGTGGTGTGAACGGTTGATGAATTATGATGATATAATCTGCCCGCACTGAGTTCTCTTGGCGAGCCAAAAATGTGTTGCTTAAATCTTTAAACCAGGTGCATTAGGGAAGCAGAAACAGGTTGCTAAGCTCCTACAAAATCTTACGATATCCACCAAACAGGTTACAGGTAAAACGTTAATTTATTTCTGCTACAAAAGTTTTTATTTGATGTCTTTAGAAAAGTTGGAAGAAACAATAAGGTCAAGTTAATGAGGCATGACTTCAAACATGGGTGAATCATTTTATTTGATGTGGGTAGTAATTATGTAAGTAATTATGGTAAGTATACATTTTTAAATTCTGGTTTCATTGTCTTTAGAAATCAAATCCTTAACAGACCAATCATAGTTCCCAGGAATGGAGGACAACTGGCTGTTGTTACTTGAAAAGGTGCAATCAAGTTGTCACTGATTAGCATCACTAACTACAAAACCTAGTGACTGCTCTGCTATTTCCCAACTCTGATATTGTATATTTGTTTATGTTCCAAAACTACTAACATCTTCTTAATTTATGCTATTAAGGATATAATTTAGTAGCCCAAGAAACACTGACAAATCCCACCACACTGAGGAGGGGGGATTTTACCAATGTCATGTACCACCTTCGTGTCTATCTGTCTGTTTATGTATTTATAATTTCCTGTGTTTTATTGTAAAATCACTAACCCCTGTCTGTGTTTCAGATCGTCTTCCTGCCCTTGTGTCTTTCCCAAGCCTCTCTTGTGGAACCTCTTAAATGGTCCTCGTGTGGGTGCGCCACGGCGATTTACAGCGAAATACAGCGATATACCCAGAGGGCAGGCTCCAAAAGCGGAAATATAAGGAGAATGGCGACTTTACAAGTATAAAACCTGTGTTTACAGCCTGGTACAAAAGACGGCTCCAGTCTCTAGAGCTACGTTTTTACTACGTGACAACTCTGGGGGGTGAATTTTTGATTAATATGTCAGTTTATGCTATCTAAAAACTCTTGTTTTACTATGGAGTAAAAGCAGAAAAGCCCGGATGTAACTACCATTTTATTGCCCTGTCGTAATGACAATATTGGTGAATAGGGGACCAATGGGCGGATAACATCTATTTTTTTTTACAATCTATGGTCTTTCCCTCTACTGTAATTACCTGCTCTGCCCCTAATGTGCCTCATTGTGTCCCCTTTATAGTCTGTGTGTTTTCCCCTGTCCTGTGCCAGATTGTCTTAATCGTCGTGTAAGATAGCCAGCGGGTCCTCGTGGGTTTGTTTGTATCAGCCTTCTAGTGTTTATGATCATAGCCTTGTTTTGACCATAGTCTTTTGGATTTTGGACTTTGTACTTTTGTCCTGGCAATAAACATTAGTGAACCATCTGCCTTTCGTGGGATCTGCATTGTGAGTCTTCTGCCGGTGCCCAATTCACCCAATTCTATGTATTTCCAGAAAATAGCAATAGATAAATGGCTGACAACGTAAGCCAAAATGCCAAAGAAGCAGTCTGAGAGTTTGAGGTTATGGGTCTTTATTAGCCTCCAGGAACCATGATTAAACAATGACAAGAGTAAAACAAACCAAACTAAACACAACAGTTCATTATGTTCACTAAACACCTCCCCAAGAATTAGCAGTTTTGGCTGCTGCCTGTCTGTAGCTCAGACCAGCATAGCATCAAGTTGGTCAAACGTACGGACAGAACAGTTCCTGTTTTCCTGTCTCTGTAAGAAATTGGAAAATAAAAATAATCCAGAACACTGCTTGTGAGCTGCAGGACGGAACGCCACAAGAACTTCTTCTTCCCGACTGCCATAAAACTGTACAATCAGTCTGAGACACATTTTCCATTGGGGATTTAATAAAGTTAAATTGAATTTTGAATTTTATTGTCATCCATTGATTCAATGTGAATCTAATTTTGCACAAGCCTGAATTACCATAAATAATAAGAAATCACAGAAAAAAAATAACTAATTAAAGTGTTCTTGTTTGCCCTGACATATGTCTTTATCAGAACAGAAAATTTAAAAATAGAAACTCCCTTTAGTCCAGTTACTCTGTGGCTAAGCTTTCCACTGTAACTTCTAAAAGGTTTGTTCAAACTTTGTGTCTTAAAATCTTGTGGGAACTAGATAAATACAGCAGTCTTTTTTATAAACATGCAGTAAATTGCGACCCTTACTCCATTCCCCAAGTTAATATTTTTGTTAATGGTATTGATTAGCATGAGAGCCTTGAGAGTATATTGAGAGATCTTGAACAATACATAGAATAAATGTAGAAGGCCGTAAAGTATACATGAAGTCACAGTTACGCCTTAGCTGTCTGACAGCATTTCTATGTGTAGTCCTTGAGCTATTCCTCTGACTGAACCTTGGAGTAGAGATTGTAGACAGGATCTATTGCTTTGGTAGACTTATACTGTAAATTTGTCTATTCACTGCTCAAAACGTTCCACATTCAGCTCATACAATGTTGATGTTTGTTTGTGTTGTTTAACAAATAACAAAAAATCAACCCAGTCTCCAAAATCATCTATGCAAATAATGATATATAACATTAATGTCCAAATATATTTTTATTTAGTAGCATTTAGCATTTATAGCAAAACTAAGTTGAATAGTTAAAATAAGATAATGATTATTTAAACTGAATTTTACATTTAAGTCAACTTTAACCAAAATAATAGATGTTACATAGTGACAACATTTCTGGAAGACTGGGTTGTCTAAGATAGATGCCGTTTTCTGTAATAAGTTATGATTCCATTAGCTTCCCCATTAGAAAACACTTCTACATTTGGTTTAGTTTCCACTGTCTCTCTTAAAGTCATTTTGATGTGCGATGGTTTGCCTCCATTTGTAAGATACGGTCTTGGAGGTAAGCTCATTCCTACCCTGAACACAGACAAAAACTTATTGAGCACTTCAAACAAATAGATGTTTAGAAAAATAACCAATAAGATCAGTTTTCACATTGTGGCGGTAGATAGTATTGTGTACCATATTTGCACTGTAAAATGTACAAAATATCACCATGTTGTTGGCTAGTGAGCTTCAATTATATTCACAAGCACTTCGAAGCATGTTTATTTATTTACAACATACAGTGTACTCTGAATCACATTTATAAATAAATATTGCGATCTTAACAATCATACAGTTCGCCTTTTATTGTCGGTTCATGACTCTTCACCTGAGCTTAATGAAGGTGAGGCAACCCAACCCTTTTCTGTCTGTTGGTTCACATGTCGCATATGTGCTATCATTCCCCAGCGTTCTGCCTGGCCATTCCCAGTTTCCTCACCCTCTCAATTGTTTTATTTAAATAAATAGATTTCTAGGAGCAACTGAATATAGCCTTAAAATCTTAAGAAATTCCTAAAATAAAAAGCTACCATTATTATACTTTAAAATGAGGAAATAATAACAGAAAATCTATCTATTTATAAAAAGACAAACTAAAGGGAAAATATGTTTATAAAAAGTTCTGCAAGGACAAATATGTTTTATGAAGCCATATCTATGGGTAGGTATTGAACAGTTTTATCCTCTTCCATTCACGTCCTCCAGTGAGTGTCCCTTTACCTTCATTGTGACATGTCTGCTTTTCTTATTATAGGTTCAGTATAGGGTCTGCAAACCCAGGCAGACTCTGTTTTTGGAAAGCGCCATGTCTTGTTCCACTGTGTACTTTACAGAGTCTCTTCTACAGTCTAATCACAGATGAGGAGAGGGGTCAAGGGATGACAGGGTTGGCCAGAAAGACACAGCTGTCATTGGCTCATGGTTCTCTGATAACAGGAAGTAAGCCTTAACTGGCCAAAGTCTTTTTCCCCGTTTTCAGTTGTGCAAGTTAAGTTTAAATGCCTCTGTCGTGGATCCAAGGGAGAAACAGGCTGTGTGAGATTCCATTGTAATGTTGTACAAGCACAAATTTTGTGCTGGATGCTTGATTTAACAAAAGTGACTGGCCAATATTTGGGATATTTTTTAGTTTATTCTACTTTTAAATGTTGGCTTATGTAAAAGAAAAACAAACTAAAACAGATGGTTAAGTAAATGTGCACCTGTTCTTAGAAAACTGATCAAAAGGCTAGACATTTTTTAGTTTTAAGATTATATTTACGTTATCATTTAGCCACCACAAAACTCTAAATGATTAAAGGTAAATAAATTTCATGTTATTAAAATGTACAGTGGCTCAATATGTCCATTATGCACCCTGAATTCACTTATTGTAACAGTGGTTTTCTTAGTAAACCCTTCTGCCCAAGATTATATTACACAGCTATTCTCAACAGTTAACAAGAAGTAACTTGTTAGCTATTATTGATTTTAATGTAAGTGACAGGATACTTTCCATTAGCTAACAGGAGATAATCATTCCCCTGCAATTTTAGAAAGATTCTTCCTCAGACTTGTTTTTTCTGTGCCCTCTAACCCTTTCACTTCGCTGCCACTTCCCTCCCTTCATCCAGTGCAAAGGCATTACAGGTGAATTGTATTCATTATCCGTCCTCTGTCTCCAATGATCCCCTGTTTTCTGCAATCAGTCACAGATTGTCTTGTAGCCTCTCCATATAGGATCTGATTTCAGACTGACCCAGGTCCATGTCCTGGCACACCCACTTGATGTCATCCTCACTTCCATTGGGCATCAGGGCTGGGCAGTTGGTGTATGTACCACTACCGCCTGAGTTATCATTGGGCAGAACTGTGGCAAAAGATGTGAACTTGACACGTTTGCGTTTGGCTGCTGCAACTGCAGCTGCGGCCCGAGGGGAATTATTCAGGTGCTCGGCATGGCCAGTAGTGTCTTTTCCACTAGTAGTGATTGATGAAAGGCACTGATGTGGCTCTGGACCTGACCTGGGTAAAGTCTGTCTGTGAGTGATGCCCCGGTGTCCACTAGTGCCACCACTAAGTGTGCCCATTCCTGGGGCCATGCCCATCACCAAAGTGTTATCTGCCCCATTCAGCAGATACTTGCTTTCCTCGTAGTGCCTTCCGTCCGGTCAATGATGGTGGTGCACTCTTCAGGCAGACCACCCTGGCACTGGTCAGAGTGGTCAGCCAAAACGTCAGCCTCGTTGCCAAGCCAAACCCAGTCATGTGCGTGGTTCATGTTGCCACCTGCTTCCAGCACAGGCACCTGTTTGTGACGGTACCTAAAAGACAAAAACAAGTCAGAGTTATTCCATGTACTGAAAATTCAAAATTGAAAAGTATGAAGATACCATGTCTCCGTTGCAATATACTAGTAAAAGAGTTCCGTATTTTAGATACTCTATGATCAGCTCATGCTGCAACCCTCCTCCACCCCATCACCACCTCAGCTGTATAGCATTTCTCATCATCAGCAGCACCAGCAGCTCTCCACCAGTGTCTAGGCTCCGTAGGGAGACTTGCCAACATATCTATTCTGCATTGCATGATATCTCTCCTGCCAGGGTCAATAAACATCATACAAATGCATCTTATGTCTGGTTTTGAGTCTCCCCAGGGTGAACTGGACATGGATATGGACATCATTATGTCACTTTAATTGTGTATAATTTACAGTTGCTAAGAAATCCAAAGATTGACATAAACATAAAGTGGTTATATCTAATTAATAATAATAATAATAATAATAATAATAATAATAATAATAATAATAATAATAATAATAATAATAATAATAATGGATTGGATTTATATTGCGCTTTTCTCCCAAGGGACCAAGGGACTCAAAGCGCTTACAGGCCGTCCATTATTCATTCATACACAGTCACACTGGTGATGGTAAGCTACAAGTGTAGCCACAGATGCCCTGGGGCAGACTGACAGAGACGTGGCAGCCATTTTGCACCTACGGCCTCTCCGACCAACACCAAGTACATTCACTAAACATTCTTACACATTCATACGAGGCAAGGTGGGTTAAGTGTCTTGCCCAAGGACACAACGACAGTATGAATTGTGGGTAGCTTCGGGAATCGAACCGCCTACCTTCCTGTAGAAAGCCACTGCCACTAAATCATTAGTTTCATTCATTGAGTTGTATGTAGCTAAATGTTTTTCCAATAAAGAAATCCATACATAATTTTATCTTATACATTTACTTTTACCTAAAAGCGAAGCTGACACAGTTGATGAGGAAGACCAGTATTGCCAGGCAAAATACTCCCAGAAGAGCATACATCCCAATCTCGAGGTCGGACAGGCCTCTGGTGGTCTGGGTGAGTTCACTGTCCCCTGTCCCGGGTACCTCCACCTGTGCTGGGTTACCATAGTCACCAGACTGACTTGGGCCTCCTCCACGACTGCTGCTGCTGCCCCCGCTTGCCGCTTTACCCCCAGAAGCTCGCTGTGTTACGGTGCTCTTGGTTGTTGTGCTAAACTGATGGGAAAGAAACACATGCTCATTAGAAACATGTCACACTTACTTCTACTGAAAGATTGAATATACATAGATGCTAAGGTTGGGAGTGAAACCATTCTTTTCACCTTAG
Organism: Perccottus glenii; assembly: GCA_024416835.2. Taxonomy (NCBI): domain Eukaryota; kingdom Metazoa; phylum Chordata; class Actinopteri; order Gobiiformes; family Odontobutidae; genus Perccottus; species Perccottus glenii. The sequence continues at coordinate 23,361,328 of CM044556.2, read as the reverse complement.
TTGGACAAGCCTAGACATTCATGCTACCAGCAATATTTGTCAGATAAGTTGTCAAACGCAAGGATTGAACAAATGATCTATTATCAGAAATTACCTTTCTCATAGCTCCTTCTTCTCTGTCTGCGGCGACACTATTGGCCTTCCACTCTCCACTCTCTTTGGTCCGCTGGTCATTGGTCGTATTGTCCACCCCTCCACTGTCTTCTGTTCCTCCTCTTCCAATCCCTTTTCTTTCCTCAGTCTTTGCTCCAAACTTTACTAGCACATTACCAATTCCTGACGCTAGCACACTTTTCCTTTTGGATTTTTGGCACGTCTCAGAAATGACCATCTCAACACGAACCAGTGCTCCCTGTCCATTACCCTCCGCCACCACCACTGGCCAGTGTTGTTCCTAAGAAAACACAATTTATAATAGAGCAGGCTACTAAATCTGTGTTGCATGTAACATATATTTTAGGGCAATTAATTAAATCTAATTTTAGCTTAATGCAAGTTTCATACCAGATTATTGATTGAGATGACACTCTCATCGAGGGACACAGCAGAGAGGAGGAAGTCTTTTGGATCATAGATATCGAGTGGAGTCACTGAACCGTCGCTGTACTGAATCCAGGCACTGATCACAGCTTCCTGAAGGAGGGACAACATGACAAGCAATCACACCATGACAACTAAAGATCTGCAGAGAACTTAGGGAGAAAGATAAATGTAAATCTACTAAAATAATCAACTTAAATATAACAATGTCATATTATCACATTATAATGTGCCCCAACCCTATTTGATTAACAGTTTTTAGACAAGACAAATTCTAATATATGAAAATTAGCCTTGGACTGTGTGGCATAATAATCATAACTCTCACCACACCTCTGAGCAGACACACTGACATTGTTAACCAAATGTTGTGGTAAACAAAGGTAATCTTCCATTTTCTCATCCTTTCTCACTACTATTTTTCCTCATTAAAGAAAAAAAGAAGAACCATGTTTTGTCAGGACCCCTACTGCCATGTGTCATTCCATAAATTAAAACCAAGCTGGAGAATATATTTTTCTCTATTTATCAAACCAATTCTTCTCTCACTAATTTCCCTTGGTAAAAGTATGCTCTCTTCAGTAACACAACAAAACAGACAAGTATCCCAACAAAACCTTCCTCAGTTTCAAACTAGTATTTAACACTGTCCTCCTTCATTTTCTAAGTTATTTCCCTCCAGACCAAATTTCTCCACAAATTCACTTTATAAATGTAGATTAGAGTAAACAAGTACAATCAAAGCACACTGCCAACAAATGTTCATGCAGCCACCTCATGCCCCCCCACTACACACCTACAATCTACTGTACAATGCACAGTACTTAAACAATATGGCCACACAGAAATAAGCTAAGCAGATCAATAGTTCTTTGCAAGAGGAAGACATTCTGTGTGAAGCTGTTGTCTCAAACATAGTAAATGATTTTATTATAATAATGTGACTAATTATTGGGTGAAGAAGAGTAGCAAGCAGCTAGAGCCACCAGTGCCATTCATTTCATTGATCATTTAAAGAGCCTGTCTGTGCGTGTGGTGACTACGTGGACGAGGCGCTCTATGTTGTCTTTGATTCAAAACTAAATTTTAGCCTGGTTAGCCAGACCCATTCACTTCACAATGTAAATGGGTTTGGTATCCCTTTGACCGACACTGTCCAGTCAGATGAATTGTAACCCTTTATTGAAGAGGGAGCATGCTTTAGGCGATGCATAGTTTCTCTGAAGGAAGTACATTCATCCATTCATTTTCTTCTGCTTAGACTCGTTAGGGGTTGCGGGTGACTGGAGCCTATCCCAGCCTTTGACAATAGCCAGTTAATTGCAGGGCTCTGAAGGAAGTTGTGATTTTTTAAAATAAAAAACTGCATGAATGTTAAAACAGAATTTAATTTGTTGGAGAGGGTTGGTTTAAGGACTACTGACAACAAATGCAAATAATACGCATTCAACGTATTCAATAGTAATTTTCCCTCACTGTATTTGAGTGAGTAAAAAAAATGATTGAGTAACAGTATCCATACTAAAGCCCGTAAGTTACATCGTGTTAATTAGAAAGTAATTACGGTAGATAGTAGCGATATGATGAGTGCAGCACACAATTACAGTTTAACTCCTGATTACAAGCTTCAGGGAATTCTGTCGAAATGGGAGAGCTTAAGATGATGTCCATCAGCCCCAAACTGGTGTGCAATACAAACCTGCAGTCAGTGGAATGTCTATACATGTTTATCACGTGTCTGTTTGTGCAGGTAATGTAGTAATAAAAATGGGAAACCGATGGCTTGGGATTTGTGGTGGGATAGAGATTTAATCTGTGCATAGTTGCATGTAAATGTGATCTAATCTGTTTATGTCTATTTGTGTGCATGTGTCCTACCTGTTTGAGCGTGTGCAGCAGTTCTGTAGCGCTGGTCGTCAGCTGTATGGCCTGGCTATTTCCTGGACTGACAGTCATACTGAGAGATAGCGACGAAACCAGCTGAACCCCCAGGTCATTGATGGTCACCTAGATAAAGGGCCATACAGATAGCTGTTTGTATCCACAACTTTCAGAAAATTAGATAAAACATTCATGAGTTTTAGCAGCTCCCCAGCAAATGTAAAAACTTGTGAAAAGATTTTGTTTTACTTTTATTCAAGAACTAAATGTAAGTGCACAAAGTTGATTACACCAATAACAGTATACACAGTTGGGACGCAAAGCAGATGCAAAACAAATTTATAATTCTATGCTGAAGTGCTCCGAGAGTAAAACTCACTTTGTAGCAATAGCCGTTCAAGAGCAGCAATTGAACAATAATTTGGGCTTGGTTTTCTTTTACTTGGTTTCTTTTAAATGGCATCTTTCACATACAGTACACTACAAAATGTTAACATTGTTTAAATTGTGAACAAAGATGGTTTACCTTGTCGTCCAACACTGTGATAGTCTTCTCAGCCAGAATGGAGTCAGACAGAGGGGACAGCACCTGCGGGAAGAAATAAAACAATAGCATCCGTTTTAAGCAGCCATTTTATATTTGACTATCAGTGATCAGGATGAGTGACAGTCTTGACATTCTTTTACAAACACATTTGTGTCTGTAGATTATTTTTCCTCTGTAGATATTGAAGCAGCCCTGTGTAACTTTTAGCCAAAAAATATATATTCTCAAAATCATTTTGATGGTTCTTAGACATGAGATCGGAATCAGATGAGAATCATGCCTATCGCGCTGACAGTACCATACCCTACCATTTCAGAAGACATGATTTTTCTTCCAAACTTGCTGGCTTGGATAGTCTGTACAAACATGGCACCACTGACAGTGCAGGTGCACAGAGTGTGATCTGCGCCCTCTACTGGCTAAAGGTTAGGCAGAGCTGCTTTAAGCCAAATGTTCTCTGTATCAGCAAAACAAACAAACAAAAAAAAACATCAATGTCTTACTTAAAAGGCACAGGCAGAATTACAAGCTTTGACACCATTGCTTTTGTGTTTGTCTGTTTTTTTGCGACAATTATTGAATACTGAATTGTCTTTTACATTGACATTGACATTTACATTTAGTCATTTAGCAGACGCTTTTATCCAAAGCGACTTACAAGTGAGGAAAACAATGGAAGCAATTTTAACAACACAAGGTAGCAAAAAGCATAAGTGCACCAAAAACTAGTCTGTTAAAACCCAGTACTGTATACAAAGCTAAAGATAGAAAATATTTATTTTATTTAATTTTATTTTTTTTAGAAAAGAAATCGATAGAAAGGAAGTAGAACTCAGTGTTTGTCAGTCAGGTGTTGACGGAAGAGATGTGTTTTCGGGCATTTTTTAAAGATGGCTACAGAATCTGCTGATCTTGTAGCAGCAGGTAGATCATTCCACCAATATGGAACAGAGCCAGAGAAGGTACATGAGAGTGATTTCTTTCCCTTTTTGGGACTCTACCACCAGACGTTGTTCATTTGCAGAGCGCAGGGATCTGGTAGGAACATAGGTCTGTATTAGTGAGTGAAGATATGAGGGTGCAGAACCAGTGGTAGTCTTGTAGGCCAAGAGCATAGCTTTGAACTTGATGCGGGCGTCAACCAGGAGCCAGTGTAACCTAATGAAGAGAGGAGTTACGTGTGCTCTCTTCGGTTCATTAAAGACCACTCTTGCCGCTGCATTCTGGATCAGCTGCAGAGGTTTGGTTGTGCAGGCAGGGAGTCCAGCCAGTAGAGCATTGCAATAATCCAGTTTGGACAAGACAAGAGCCTGGACTAGGATTTGAGTGCTCAGATAGGAAAGGTCTAATTTTCCTAATGTTGTATAGGATGAATCTACAGGACCGGGATTTGATTACCATTATTTTAAAATTGTGGAGAATGCACCTCAAATAACACATTTTTTATAATTACACAATATTTTATCACCCACTACAACATAATTCTGCTGGACCTAGTCATTGTTTGCAAAAATTATCAGTATTATTTTGTCCAAACTAAGCCACACACATATACAAATAAATGCAGCGTGAATCAAAATCGAGTATGTTATTCAAATTCAGACATTGTAAAATGCGTCTATAACACACATTCACACAACATTAGCTTGTGTGAACCAGCTGTGCTTTATTGAAGCCATTATGCATAAACAAAGCAAGGAGCAACAAACAGAGAAAAGAGTAGCACTGAATGAAAAGTGAAAAAAGTGGGTGGGTAAGTGAAGGATGTCGAACACGAGAGGCAAAATAAATGGAGGAGGTGTCAGAGGGAAGACATGATGACAAATAGACAAGGACAGACCGTGAGAAGGGCAGTGAGAGGAGCGGCCCACAGATTGGGTACAGATGGAGAAAAACCAACGCTGATAGAGCTTAGAGCCCCATGTTGCAGTGTGCTACTCCGCCCGGCGACAGGAGGACAGGCACATTTGATTGGTGTACAAAGAAAATCTCTCACCGAACGTGTCGCCGCGTCAAACTCAATCCTAACCTCGCCAAAGTAACAGAATGCTATGATTGACAGCTCTGGGATTGCTCTTCAGGACGGACGAGGAATAAGAGGCTGCCAAAGTGAGACGGGGAGGGCGAGGGGAAAAGGGGGGGGCTCAAAGAGAGGGAGCTAGGGAGGTAAAAATTGAAATGTCAAACTATCAAATGATGGCTGTCGACTCATCTCATAAGAATTGCTTGGGAAAAGTCTCTTTTGGATCTCACATGAAGCACAGCTGTGAGAATGCAAGGAGCTGTGTGTGTGTTCATGCATATGGTGGTCCCATGTCTGCCAGAGCCAAACACACCTCAGCTGCTCCACAAAGTCACAAACATAACCCCTGCCAAGTGACCTCCAGTTCATGCACTTATAACACACAACAAACCATTCATCCAAATGAAAAGTATATAAATGTAGTAAACTCAAGTTACATATTGTATTGTGCATAAGACATAGTTCACTATTCATTTTGTAACATAAAGTATATAATGCTAATTAAATGCATTATTGTGTTTATTTGAATGCATCCAAACTGTAGAGAAAATGTGTATATAATATTCATTCATTCATTCATTCATTCATTCATTCATTCTCTACCGCTTTGTCCCGTTAGGGGTCGCGGGTGACTGGAGCCTATCCCAGCAGCTTTGGACCTGAGGCGGGGTACACCCTGGACAGTGGCCAGTTAGTCGCAGGGCTAACATTTAGACACAGACAGTGACAGACAACCATTCACTCTCACATTCATTCTCTAGGGACAGTTTAGAGTTGTCAATTAACCTGTACATACATGTCTTTGGACGGTGGGAGGAAGCCGGAGTACCCGGAGAGAACCCACGGTAACACGTGGAGGACATGCAGACTCCTCACAGAAAGACCGGAGTAGGCCGAGAATGTTTGAGTCGGCCGGGTTTTGAACTCACGACCTTCTTGCTGTGAGGCAGGAGTGCTAACCACTCTGCCACGTGCACCCCTGTATATAATATTATATATATTATATTATAAATATTATATATATATATATATATATATATATATATTATATATATATATATATATATTTTTTTTTTATTATATATTTTTATAATATTTTTAATAAAAATATGTATATAATATTTAAAAAACAAAAAGTTCAAATAGTTTTTATTCAAATATAATTTTGTTCTGGACTCCAAAAACTTTATTTTTTATCTTAATGCATATTTTTGTTGCACCTGTGGCTTGTGAATGATATTTTACATGGGATGTTACCATAAAAACTAGAAAATAGTAAAGTATATCCCACTATGATTTCCCTCTGTCAGTCTTCCAGTGGGCAGCTCATTAGTATTCAGTGAGTGAGTTTGCGCCAGTCTAAGTGTGTTTCAGTCTGTAATTGCTGAACATTGCAGCAAGATGTCGGGAACAACTCCGACAGTTAATTGTGGCTAACAAGCTATGTAGCAGAAAAAAAGCTGTGAAAGAGAAAATTAGCAAATAGTGTTTACATCACTGAAGTGCTTATGGCTATAACATGAAATGCCAAATTACACTACGTGCTCCAAAACAGTTCATTCTCAACCCCCTAGAGTCAAGCTGTTAATTCTCAAAACAGTGTAGACTTTGTTTCTCAAATGTGCTATCCAGTGTAATTTCAAGTAGAGTTTCTTTCGCTTTACTTATTTTAGCCAGTTTATATTGGCATTCAGGCAAAATGGCAATGTACAGTGTGAATTTTCCAGGTTGAGAAAATAAAATCTGTTGGTTGGTAGAAGCCTATGAAATGTTTGTGTCATGATGGGTTTGTTTTTTTATATATTTTTACCTGGATTGTAGTGATCCCCAGGTCTCGTCCTACCAGGATTCTTCCATCTATCAGCCTGGCAATGCGAGGATCTTCTACCTGAAATGCACAAAAAACACTTCCCTTTAATGGCCTAGATGCTTTAGTTTTGAAGCGTTAGGAAGTCACTGGTACTTTCTCACAGTTTTTCCAAAGAATTGGTAAGATGTCTGAAGCACCATGTTCATTTTCATGTCATCCACTATATATGGAGAAGCACACTAAGGACAGGGTTATTGGCATTCTAATTCTAATCATAACCCTGTTAATTCAGTATTCTTTTGCCAATTTTTCTGCTTCATTCAGCAAATTTAGTTTAAGTCTGCCAATTTCAGCTTTCTTCAAAAATTGTTAGCTTTCTTCTGCAAGATGTACAAACTGCAACCACCTGCAAGGGCTTTTGCAAAGAATCTAGTTTTAGTTCTAGTTATCTAATTTGGATTTATTCCTTTTTTCCATTATTTGACCTCCCCTTGCCTTTGATCTCATGCTGTTGGTTTTTACACACCTTTAACTGGTCCAGGACTAAATGAGTAATATCCGCTTGCCAGTCAGGTCCCAACATGTAAACCATCTCTCCTCCTGGATCAGACGGCTCTGCCACAAAATGGGTCAGGACCCTCACCAAAGCATACTGGTACTGAAAAAAAAAAATTATAAAAATTCTAGGCAGTCCAACATATTAAACAAAGAAGGTGAAGACACAAAAAAAGAGAGTGTAAAACTCTTATTTCTTGAGGACATTGACCCTAGAAGAAGGATTAAATAAAATCCTATATTATGACAGAAAAAGCAATCAAATACTACCTGGAGGGTGCATCCTTTGCCCTTCTTCTCATCATCCTCATCATCCTCACTATCTCTGGTCGGTCTGTAAGACAAGAAGGAAATGAGACGGACAGGACAGCACAGTGAGAGCTTATCAGGTAAACACTCAGGCCCGATGCTGGTAATCTACTGCGTAATCAGTGCTGCAGGTTACACTTCCACTGCGGAAGACAAGGCACTTCATTCAGTGTTTAATCCACTTCTGCTTCACGCTCCTTGTGCTTTGTGCTTCTCTAGGAACACGTGCCTCCACATTACCTCTAATATAACACACCAGATAGAAAAGCTCCAAGGGTTTTATTGGTTTTCATTTTACAATGCCGTGTACAATTTCAAAAGTCTGTGTTTTTCTCTGCTGAAATTGCTTCATATGTATCCTCCAAATGGATTGCACTGTCCCTGCATGCAGAGGTGGGTAGTGGATAGAGCCAGTGTCACACCAAGCTCATCCCAGAATTACTGGTTACAGCAGAACATTACAGTCCTTTTTCTTTTTAAAGAATATTACTCAATACTTATCTAAAATGGGGTGCACGTGGCAGAGTGGTTAGCACTCCTGCCTCACAGCAAGAAGGTTGTGAGTTCAAAACCCGGCCAACTCAAACATTCTTGGCTGACTCCGGTCTTTCTGTGAGGAGTCTGCATGTCCTCCACGTGTTACTGTGGGTTCTCTCCGGGTACTCCGGCTTCCTCCCACCGTCCAAAGACATGCATGTTTAGGTTAACTGGCAACTCTAAAGTGTCCCTAGTAAATGAATGTGAGAGTGAATGGTTGTATGTCACTGTCTGTCTCTAAATGTCAGCACTGTGACTAAATGGCCATTGTCCAGGGTGTACCCCGCCTCAGGCCCAAAGCTGCTGGGATAGGCTCCAGTCACCTGCGACCCCTAACGGGACTAAGCAGTAGAAAATGAATGAATGAATGACATATCTAAAATTCCACTGAAGTAATCACCCAAAAATCTATGAGCCATTTGATCCATGTAGGAGCTTTTTTTATTACTTTGTTATTGCTAAAATATAGTAAATGAGTAAAAGTAACAGCACAATACAAGCACAAACAATACACATAATAAATGTGAAAGTGTCCTCATCAACACAGGGAAAATAGTTTTATTGAATGATGCGTGTGCCGATGTGAACCAATAGTTAGAAATGATTTGTGTTTAAGAAATAACATTTTCTTTTTCAATTTGAATTTAATTTATTTGAATTTATAAAGTAGTACTATTAGACCAACTAACCACTAACCATCAAAATGGTTATTGATATCTGGATAGAACTAGCATGTATGATATTTTTCATATCTGCTTCAGCAGATTTATTTAATGTTAATAATGGCAGATTATAGCTGTGCAATACAGGTATAATATATAACCCTTACAAAAAAACATGCCAAATGATATCACAGAAACCCCAAATCTAAAAATAAATATAGGGAAAACATGATAATTCCACACAATTCAGCTCCTGGAGTCCAGGATAAACAAAATGAGACGGGACATAAAACTATCAATGCACTATCAATGTTAGAACAGAGGAGCTCTCTGTGTCGCTTCCAGCCGAGGTCTTTCTACAGATACACACTGAGACAGGTTCTTTCTTTCTTGTGGTCTCCCTCTGTGTGATATCTACACAGGGCTGCGTGAGGAAAGGCCCACACAGGATCACACATGCAGCCCCCATCGGACACAAAAAGCAGCCCGCCTGCCCCATAACTGTCCCCAAGTGCCACAGGAGCTCATATTACAGGAATTCTCTGCCCAATTCCAGACAGTGTCCCAGTCTGTGTGTGTGCTTTTATATGTGTTCATGGTGTGAGGTGGTGGAAGGAGATACAGAGACACGTCTGTGGTTTACTGCTATCTAAAAAGAAATTGGTGAAATTGAAAAATAGGCCCAGCAGAACAGGAAGGCGGTAAGATAGGACACACAAATGTACTATGCACACACTCACACATGCATATACAGCTACAGCCAGAGTCAAAGTGCAAATGATTTAAATTTAGATATGACAACAGAAGGTTATGGTCATCAAAGTGTGATAATGTTTTCATTTTTCTACAGATTTAACCAATGCTTTTATTGGATTTGAAGACTGATTAAAAAACTGGACACACATCCTCTACATGTTTACCCATGGTGTGTGTGTTTGAGAGCTTACTGAATGCTTGTGTGAGTTACGTGAGTGAATGCTTCAGTGAGAAGGATGCTAAGACATAATAGTCATAAGTATAGCCCTGCAGCCCTTGAACTTATAGAAAATAATAGACTGACTCCCATGCTATGTGCAACCATTCAATAAGCACAAATCACACAAACAAAAAACAGGTAAAACACACACACACACAGGATAGCTTAAATTGTTAACTGTTGCATTGCTAACTCTACCTTAAAATATGGAAATATGTTCTTCCTTAGGCAAAGTGTTCTGGTCTCAGTTAGAGGAGAGTAAGCTGTATGAAACTGACAACTGACCTCATGCAGACTCATGATGACGCTGGTAAATATCAGTTGTAAATACGATAAGTAAAGTGTCTGTATGTGTCCAGTGAAGGAGAAGAAGGCCTTAGACTACTGTTGACATTTGACACTACAAGTTATCTAGAAAGTTTAATATTCACTGTTCCAGATATTTTGACTGAAATGGAAGTGTTGATGGGCATACCTCCTGTTAGTAACGATAGGCACTCTCCAGCCTTTGACCTGGCTCAGCTCGGTGTCCGACACGTCGATCTGCAGAGGCAGTTTGGGAACCCACACAGTGAGCTGCAGCTGCGCCCACAGGTGCAGGTAGCTGAAGTTCACCGCCAGAGACTGCCGCCCGCGCATTTCTTTACCGTTCACCAGGACTTGGCCACAGTTGGGAGAAATCTGGACACAGAATCAAGAGCAGAAGAGGACAGAAATGGTTTAGGTTGGACAAAACATATTAACCTTGTAATATTTAAAATGTCCTACAGCTAAGTTAAGTGTTTTTTTTTTTTTAACACATGCAACATTCCTTAAGCAGTGGCTCAGGTATTTTTTCAGGAAGACATCAGTGACTGTGAAGCTATAAATTTGCTTTGTTCCTGATTGCTTACATTTGTCTTTAACTTGTAGAGCACTTTTTGTTTCTAATTCTTTGTTACTATAGCTTGCTATTGCCTGTCCAGTGGCATTTTGTGATTTTAAATGAGTTCCTGTCACCTTCACAGTGACTGATGTACAAGAAACAATTAAGTAGCATTCATGTAGATAAAAGTGAAGAGAAGTGTTAAACAGTACTTAACTCATTCTCTGGTTAGAGTTTTTTTTGCTGCATCAATAAGCTACGCAATTTTGTTGAATAATGATGACAGTACAAAGTGTTTCAAATGTAAGAGACAATGAATGGTGCTGGTTCTACTTCAGAGAGTGGACAGCACCTTTCCACACAATGTGACATCTGGAACAATGCAAAAGTAAACGCTGAGTCAGAGCCTGTTTCACCCTTTTAACCTGAGGGACTGTGTGACACATTAGGACGACAGCTGTTTGGAGCTCAGTTTGTTACCGACCAATAGACCCCATGCACAGAGGCCTTTTGCAGGGCTGTTATGACAAATCTCAATTTATTTGGTCAAAGTTGATGAATGTTTTTATTTGCTACTCATTTCAAGGTGTCAAGGCTCTATTCAAAGTGGGGTAAGCCATCCATTCAATTAAAATGTTAGCATTAAAAAAATAACATTCATATTTGAAATTGGCTAAACAAACAGGCTTCCAAGCATACAAGAGTGTCAGGGATCAAAGGAAATGGCAACTCCCTGTCGACCATAAATGCACTTTAATTAATAGCGTCAACAATAAAAAAATTAAACATTTGACCTATTCTGTCAAGAGAACAACAGTTTATTATATAAATATAAGTATGCATTGCTAATGTTGCTACTAATTTGCTAGAACACATTTGGAGAATCCGTGGTAAATGTTATTACAGCCTTTTATACAGCTCATCTAATGATCCACTGTGCTTTCAGCATTCTTAGAAAAGAAATCATGCAGTAAAATCATAAGTTTGTATTAAATTACACTTTATGCCCCCAATAAACAGACCAGAAATTCATGAATAATGCAACTTTTATGGGCTTGCAGTTCTCTACAATTTTGATGAGTTTGTACACATTGGTAGAAACAAACATCTGCAAGAGACCTGTTATTTGTATAGGAATGATGCCCTTCTTTACACTACCCCTCTTCTCCCCTTCTGTATCTGAATTATTTTTATCTCCACAGCGGTTCACCTGAGCGTATATATACAATCCTCCTCCCCCTCTGTGTTTACCCTGCACTTATCCTCTTTCCTTTTCTCTGTAGTTTATATACAGTAGTTTCATGGCATTCTAATCTCAATTCCACTTTCATCCCTTCTCTGCTGGAGCATTTGTGTTCTGGGTGTCTACATTGCTTATCTTACAAAGAAAGAGTTTCCTGCTTTTTTCAATATTTATCCCAATCCTCATATTTATCCAACATATATTCACATTTACCATTTAATTCATTCATTCATTCATTTTCTACCGCTTAGTCCCATTTGGGGTCACGGGAGCCTATCCCAGCAGCTTTGGGCCTGAGGCGGGGTACAGTCGCAGGGCTAACATTTAGAGACAGACAACCATTCACTCTCACATTAATTCACTAGGGACACTTTAGAGTTGCTATATAACCTCTACATTCAATTCATGTGTTTTGAAAAAAATACAAAGGCAAGTTTACTTTTGCAATATACTGATAAATATCTTTAATTAAATGTGAAGTAACTACATTTTGTCTTATGCCATGGGTCTCCGGGGACAAGAGCCTGTCTCAGCAAGGGCATGAGGAGTGGTACATGCTTTTGAGGGTATAATAATCTTGAGGAAAAATGTCAAGGTTTAACAGTGCAGAGTGTTTTTACGTAAGTTGATTATAAGCAAATGTTTCAGTTGTTAAAGATTTGACTTCTCCCAAATAAATAAATAAATCTCATGGAAAAAATCTTACCAGAACATGTCACATCTCCACGCATCTTTTAAGATATATAATGGAACGGCCTAGATACCAAAATATATCTTATAAATGTTTTGCTGTTGAGAGAATAAATTTGTCTTCCTTCTCTAGTAATCGGACAATACAATGTTATAACATTTCGAGTGTTAAGTGCAGTGGAAAACCACATTGGATGAGCTGGACAAAACAAACAATGAGACAAATTAATCAATATCTGGCTGCTATTTCACTACAAGAACAGTGACTGATCAGATAAATGAAGCAGAAATGTAGAAAAAGTTGTAACAACATTGTATTATTATGGAACTGGAATAGGGACAAAGACCGACAGACAAAGACCAAAACTATCTGTGTTGCACTGAAAACTGCAATGTTTATTATACCTACAGTGACAAGAAAGATGTTATTCTTTTACTTCAGGATATTATGTTTAGCAGGTGTTTTTTACATCATTATTGCATCAGATTTAAAAGAACATAGTGAGTAAAACAGACGTGACTAATATCTTTTTGTGCTCTGTGTTCCCAGTGGTACAATTTTCCGATCCAACACCACACCCACGAACTAAACATTGCATGGACGAGCACTTTTTTGCCTTCTTTGATTTCTTTTGAAGTTAACATTTTGTACATCAGAGCTAAATCGTTTCTTCTCTCAGCTTTTAATTTGTTTCAATTCCACTTTCTTCTCTTTGCTTCCTCTGCCAAACATAAAAGGAGAGGTGCCCAGCCTTCTTTTTGCTTTCCAATTTCTTTTTTTGCCTATAACTTTCTATCTTCCTGGACACTTGCTATTGCTCTGTGTTGACCCTCTCGCTTCCTTTTGTCTCCACCCAGCGCCCCCTCCCTTATCTCCGTCTGCCTCTTCATCTTCCTGCCTCTCGAAAACCTGATTTACCGCTTGTTAACATCAAAGGGGTGTTCGGCTGTTGGTGCCTCAAACTATTTCTCCAAATCATTTTTATATTCCAGGTGTAAATCAGTGTGAAAGCAGCACATGGTTAGTGTGGCGCCTTGACTTTCCAATGAGACAGTGGAAGTGGGGGGCACCCACTGTGTCCATTGTCCAAGTGGGTCATTTAGAGCAGGCTTGATCAATTGCTTCAACTCTCAGACTTGGCTCACAACAGAAACTTCAGAATTGGTACTCAACCAGTTTACAACATTGGAAGAACACTCATTAAACTTAGACAGCAAACAGTATCAAGTTTTTTAACAATACATTTTGGGTGCCTATGGATTTGTAGGTTGAGTGAAATAACAGTGCATCCGGAAAGTATTTTATTACTTTTTCACAATTTGTTATTTTACACCCTTATTCAAAAATAAATTAAATTCATTATTTTTCCTAAATATTTTACAAACAATGCCCCATAATGCCAACGTAAAAATAAGGTTGTACGAAATCATTGCAAGTTTATTAAAAATAGAAAACAAAAAAAAAAAGACAGACAGAGACAGGACTATACTGTATATGGAGGTAAAGGTCTGGGGAAGGGCACAGAAAAAGTTCAGCAGCATTGAAGGTTCCTATGAGTACAGTGGCCTCCATCATCCGTAAATGGAAAAGGTTTGGAACCACCAAGACTCTTCCTAGAGTTGTCCGTCCGTCCAAACTGAGCAATCGAGGGAGAAGGGCATTAGTCAGGGAGGTGACCAAGAACCTGATGCTCTCCATGACAGAGCTCTAGCGTGTCTCTGTGGAGAGAGGAGAACCTTCCAGAAGATAAAAACATCTCTGCAGCACTCCACCAATCAGGCCAGTATAGTGTCGGACAGAATCCTCTCTCAGTAAAAGTCCACAGTTTGCAAAAATGAGAAACAAAATTATCTGGTCTGATGAAACAAAGATTTAACTCTTTGGCATGAATAGTAAGTGTCATGTCTGGAGGAAACCAAGCACTGCTCATCACCTGGACAATACCATCCCTACAGTGAAGCGTGGTAGTGACAGCATCAGGCTGTGGGGATGTTTTTCAGCGGCAGGAACTGGGAGACTGGTCAGGATCAACAGAAAGATGAATGTAGCAATGTACAGAGACATTCTTGATGAAAACCTGCTCCAGAGCGCTCTAGACCTCAGACTGGGGCAAAGGTTCATCTTCCAACAGGACAATGACCTTAAGCACACGGCCAAGATAACAAAGGAGTGGCTGCAGGACAACTCTGTGAATGTCCTTGAGTGGCCCAGCCAGAGCCCAGACTTGAACCCAATAAACAGCTCTGGAGATCTGAAAATGGCTGTGCACCGACACTCACCATCCAACCTGATGGAGCTTGAGTGGTTCTGCAAAGAGGAATGGGAGAAACTGCCCAAAAATAGGTGTGCCAAGCTTGTAGCCTTATAATCAAAAAAAGACTTGAGGCTGTAATTAGAGCCAAAGGTGCGTCAACAAGTATTGAGTAGTAAATAATTTTTTATTTTTTTTTATAAATTGCAAAGATTTCAAACAACCTTTCACATTGTCATTATGGGGTGTTGTTTGTAGAATTTGGAGGCCAATCATAAATTTAATCAACATTCGAAATAAGGCTGTAACATAACAAAATTTGGAAAAAGTGAATCCCTGTATATACTTTCCGGATGCACTGTAGATATTCTATGTGATGTTAAACAGGATCATATAAATCACACACATACACACAAACTGAACTGAAGCTGCCCACGACTGAGAACAAATCTATTGGTTTTTTTAAGCTGAGTTAGAGCTTTGAGGACACTGAAGAATGGATTTAATCTCTTTGTTTCTGAATGAGATGGATCGAGAGAGGGTACAGGACAAAAACAGAGCAGAACAAGAGCAAAAGCAAAGCCAGAAAAATGAAGACACACAATGTGAAAGAGAGGTAAAATGGATGAGTAAAAGTGTAGTTCTCAGCACAAGGACTTGTTGAAAACACAGCAGCCAGAAAAACACTAGTCACCTTCATCAAAAACATAGAAGCCTAAACAAGTGTGGAAACAGCTACAGAAGACTGGTAGAGAAAACTTTCCAGACTCCTCAGCAGCAGTTCAGATGCAAACACGGGTGAACTATTAAAAAAAAATGTTTAAAAAAGTTATTTATTTTGCTGTGGACGCAGATATACATGTATCCAGAACAGTCTAAAAAAACACACTGACACAACTATAAGCCTAAAGGGTTACGAAAGTAGTACTCTACAGTCTGTATCCTTTTAGGCAATGAAACTGACCTACACTGATGCAATCTATCCTGTAAGGCTCCAGTGAAATTTAGGCTTTACATCGCTAACACTATATAAAGAAGAAAAATAATAAAAAAAATACATGGAGACATATTCTCAAAAGAAAACCCCTATGACAATTGATAAAAGTAATGTATGTGAATATTGTATGTGACTGTTTGTAAGGCCTATATGGACTATATTTTACAGCATGACCCATGATGTGACCACAGTTAAATATGACATTATGCATGCAGTGACCTTTGACCCTGACACCTCAGGCATCTTTCAAAGGAAATTACATGTTTTATCTCTGACTTGTGTTTAGAGGTTAATTGTCTCTTTATAATGGGTATCTGTGCGCTCGTCAAACACAGCTGAAATGACGCCTAAGTTGTGTTTTTAAATGTGTTTTTTTACAGTTTTACAGAGATAAACTCAAGAGTGTAGTTGCCTGTTGCATTACTTCTACTCCACAAGATGGAGTATGGAGCTACTGTAGCAGTCAGGCCCAGACAGAGCCTATTAGAATGTCTTGGCATTGGTGTGAAATGACAAGAGATTATAAATGGTCAAGGAGTTCAAGCACTTCAATCTTTTCACTCAATAATCAATGGAAATTAGCATTCAAAATTACTTTATTAAATGTTAAACTTTTATTCTGCATAAATTAGAGATATACCAAGGGGTGTTAAAAGACAAAAGAACAAAAGTTATAATGCTCCTGCCTGGGATTCTGTAATAAGTATCAATCACTTGCACAAAACCACACAAGGACTCCCAAAACTCAACCACCCCCTCACACTCATTTACCAACTGTCCCCCCGGCAGCGTCATTTATTTACATCTATATTCATCTCCCTGCCAGCTAAGTGATCTGTCTGAATTTACAGCTGCTATTCACTGTGTCTCCATTCTATGGCTTACCGATTTTCAAGATTAGTCTCTCAGATGTGTATTTTCTGTGCAACTCCATCCATCCATCTCTGTAGCTCTCAGATTTCATTTTGCCACCTTTTTTCTCTGTTTGTTTCACACACTCCCTGCTCTCCCTGTAGCCCGTTTCACTTGTTCTACTGCCTGGGGCAATCCAATCCATCTGACTTTAAGAATCATATCATCCAATCAGAGCCCACTCAGCCGACAGGGGCGGACCTTGGGGACAGAATAACCTGCTCTCTGATGGGATTAGACCTCCCACCTGTCCGTCACTCGAGAAAGCCCACACCAGACCAATCTCCTCTGCACCCAGTTTCATATGGCTGTCATTAAGGGATGTGTTTATTGCATACATACAGAGCACTGCATTAGCATTCTGTAGCTCCATACTTTAGTGTGGTTTGACGAGGATAATAAGCAGGGTGGGTAGAGGGCACAAAATCACATTAGAGTTTAGCTGCATATTAGAAAAAAAATGGAGGAAAATGGTAACGCGGTGATGCAATACCACCAATCTTTAGCATAGATTGGTGGTATTGCATTCACCATTGAGACAGACTAACACATGGCAGTCTTTACAAAAGGCTACAACATGAAATGCACAGTAAAATCGAAACATAACTTGGCTTGGCTGATTTGCATTATATCAATAGTGCTTAACTTCAGTACACTATTTGTGTTTTGATTTACAGTTGTAGACAAATTTATCTGAAAATATTGACTTTTTTGCCTTCAAAACAGGATTTCATTTTATAATGTTTATTAAACATCCTTTAGCACAACTAATATTAGATGAAGTAAGTCCTGTTGTTTTTATCCACTTTGAACTTTTTGCAGCAGAACATCTCACTGGAATAATGTGACTTATGGTTTCTTCTGCCTAGTTTGAAGAAAAGGTCAAAGCAAAGGCATCTGGACTTGGTTTTCAAGGTGAAGACATTTTATCTATTATACCTAGAGACTTTTTCAATTCTAAGATTAGCTAATAAAATAGCTAATCTTTATCTCTAGAGGGAGGGGTTTGACCTGAAACTAACTCTGATTGGACAATCTGGATTTGGATTTGATTTAGGTTTTAAAACACTGTTGTAATTTGTGGACAACAAAAATCTGTGGCCTCCTCCTCTGTTCAGAGATGGCTTTTCCATTTGGACACAAAAGCGCTTTCTTCACACCTCTATCCTTCACCTTCTCTTTTTGACCCAAGTGTGATCAACATATCTGAACCATTGGCTTGGCACTGTACCTGGGAAAGAGACCAGAGCTCTTTTCTCCACTTCCTCCATGTACAGGATAGCCACAATCAGAGTAACTGGTGATCCTATCACAGCTGTTTTGTCTGTAGAAATTACCTCTGAACTAGAAATATGTAGTGTTTAGACATACAGTTGTGCTCATATGTTTACATACTCTGGCAGAATGTGGGATTTTTTGGCCATTTTCAGAGAATATGAATGATAACACAAAAACTTTTCTTTCACTCATAGTTAGTGGTTGGGTGAAGCAATTTATTTTCAAACAACTGTATTTACTCTTTTTAAATGTTAATGACATTAGAAACTACCCAAATGACGTTTTTGAAGTTTTCATTCCCTAATACCATGTATTGCCACCTTTAACATCAATGACAGTTTGAAGTGGATGAGCTCTTTATTTTCTCAGATTTTCTGGTAAAGCTGCCCATTCTTTTTGGCAAAAAGACTCTAGTTCTTGTGCTTTGGATTATTGTTATGTTGGAATGTCAAAGTACGTCCCATAAACAGCTTCCGGGCTGATGAGTGCAAATGTTCCTCCAGTATTTTCAAAAAACATGCTGCATTCATCTTGACATCTATTCTGACCAAGTTTCTTGTGCCTTTGTAGCTCACACATCCTCAAAACGTCAGAGCTCCACCTCCATGTTTAAGTCCTGTATTTCAGCTAAAGTTATTTGTGGGTTTTTCTTTGCATCCCCAACAATTTTCCTGGCAGTTGTGGCAAAGATTTTTGTTGGTCTACTTGACCTTTTCATTTTCCACTTTTTAATTAGAGTTTGAACACTGCTGATTGGCATTCTCAATTCCTTGGATATCATTCTGTGGAATGCAGGTCCAATCAGAGTTAGTTTCAGGTCAAACCCCTCCCTCTAAAGATAAAGCTCAGCTCTCTTGATCCAGTTGATCTCAGAATTGAAAAAGTCTCTTGGAATAAGAGTCAAATGTCTTCACCTTGAAAACCAAGTCCAGATGCCTTTGCTTTAACCTTTTCTTCAAGATGACCTAGATGACTGAGAACCTTCACAGACTTAGGCCTAGCTTGTTTTTTGTAAGGAAAGTTATCTAAATCTCCTTATAACGGCTCTGTTCTATTATTTTTATAGAGCACAATGATGACTTTGTAGATATTTCATTTGTTTTATGGGTATTTTAACAAAATATGGCCAATGGCCAATTCAACAAAAACATCTGAAACTTCTTAAATAAGTCAAGTGTTCTAATACTTTTGGCCACCACTGTATATCATATCGATTTAAAATGGTATAAAATCCCTTCATTTTACAGCCATTTCCACAAGGTAGCATCCATCAAGAGTAACCTTTATCTAAAATGGGCTGGGCTTCTGACTTACTTTCTTATTGTTACGTACTTATTAGTCAAGCTCAAAAATGTGCAGATGGCAGGTGACATCAAACCTAGGAGATTGGTGTTAACCCAGTGTTTGTCATCACTTTATCAACTACATTCTCTCCTGTCCTGTCCTTTCCAAACTTTAAGCCACTGTTTAAGTCTAATTGCCTCCATCTTTCTTTGCACCTTCTATTTCCAAAGACAACACAAAGTAAGTTTTAAAACTTTTTCATTCTGACTGTGGAGTCTTTGTCATTGAGGTCTACAGAGCATTAAAGAAGCAGAGGGCTTTTCTCTTGTGTGAGTGTGAACTTCTCAGCTCCTATGTGAATTAGTAAGCTTATTAGCATAGGGATATAAGTCAACACTGGCCCCAATATGTCTGTTTGTATGGCCCGATTGTGGCCGAGGTGTGCCTTGGCAGGGTGCTTTCTGAAGTTTTAAAATTCACTAAGTTGCCTCATTTACAAATGCACTTGTGTTTGTATTTAAATAATAAATAAGACAGTTAGCAGATGGTCCCATTTTTTTTAAATGACCAAATTATAATTTGCTAAATTAGTTAAATAAACAGTAAACAAACTGATGAAATTATTACAAAGCAATGTTTTTATTAGCATTTCTTGGTTAGTCTGTTATTTTGTAGTTATATATGTAATTATTGTTTGTACAGTTAATGTGAAATATCACTGATCACCTATGTTTTTCCGCTTTTTTTCTATAAATGTTATTAAATATCAACAAGCTTGTAGGCAAAATGTATAAAACTAAGAAGAACATACATATAGTACATTAGATAGCTTATTGTTTGAAATGAATTCCCAGAAAAAGCTTCTATTGTCCACAGAAAACAGAAGGGCACCACAGGCATTTTAATTTGCTGCAGGAGCGACTTAGTGGCTGGAAAATACTCAGCATGTTTTTTCTCAACACAAAGCTAATCAGAGTGGTGATTACCTGCTTGTACTGTGACCATTTGTGCCCTCTCAATTTTACACTACATGATTTCATAACATCTAGTGTATAAGGCCTAAGTGGATGTAAACATGGTGGGGTGAGAGTCTGTCTGCTGCTAACAGCCCTGCAGTGGAGGAACGACTGGCTCTTAACCAGCTGTGTGCTGGGAAATGCAGCAATACTGCAGTTGATTTGGAAAATCTCTCTATTGCTCTTTTTCTCTTTCTTTGTTTTACTTTTTCCAACTCCTAAATGGGCTGAGCGCACTAGCCGACGTGGTCTACATGGCAAAGAAGGCCAGAGGGAGGCAGAGGAATGACTGGAGAGCAAGGCAATTTCAGAAGTGGAAACAGCATAGCACTGATCAGGATCCTCCTGTCGGCTCCCGCTGGATCTATTCCGGGCACGTCCACATGGAACAAGACTCTGGGGCAGCCTCGGAACACACAGCAGAGATTATACACCCACCCAGCTCAGGACCTCTGGAGAGGGGGACAGCTGCAACCTAACACAAACGGGATGGGAGGGTCTATCACAGCACTGCTGTCCAACTCTACTGTTACCTACATTTCATTTATCATAGAGCTAGACATAGTTTTTAAAGTAGAAGGAGCCCAAGATGCCTTTTTCTTTTAGGTTTTTATTGGATTATGACAAAATAACTGAGAATCTCTACAGAGAATTAAACAATTTACATTGTTTATCAAAAATGTCAAAGTCAGTTAACCTGTCAAAAAAAATCGCAACTAATCAAACAGTTGGTGCATTGTCTCAGTAATATTCACATGTCAATAAATTATTTTGACTGAGGGATTTAAAGTGATTCTACTAACCTCAACAACAATACCAGAGTAAGGTTGGGGTGTCAGGCTGCAGAGGGAGAAAAGAGAAGGGAGAGAATAGGAACGCCAAATTCACTTTAAAGTTGTCCTTTAAGATAAAGGCATCAGGGCAAACTGAAATTTGACTTTGATTTGGTTGGCTGCTCTGTATAAGTTTGGTTCTAGAAGGAGTCTTTTGTTTATGGCTCAGACAAAAGGAAAGCCTTTTAAAGCTAACATCAGTTTTTTTGTATTGACAACTTTTGATCCTTACACCAATCCTGACTGCAAATAGCTTTCCAAATAGTTGAGAAACACTATATGTTGACCAACACTATTTTGAAAGTCGCAACTCCTCTCTTAGGGAGACAAGAGTGAAGAAACTTATTTTACGACTAATACTTTGTCATCACAGGGGTCACACACAGGGCAGAGAGACACACACAAGTAAAGGACAGCTATCAGCAGTCCTGCCTGCACGACGTCCCAACTGTCCATGTGCGCCGCTGACGGGGCGCTAATGCACCGCCAGGACGCAACATGGCTCCCAAAAGGGGAGGCAAAATGGAGGCATGGCAACAGCTGCCAAAATGTCAGAGTTAGACGGAGAGAGTAATGGGCTTCAGGAACATGGAGCTACACAGAGGATACTTATTGAACTATCAAAGTCATTTAATGCAATGAAGAGTAACATGGAGGCAGACTACTGAACTTATCTGTGTGTGTTTGTTTGCACTATGGCTGGAGTGGATTTTAGAAATGTAATTAGCAACTAATTATTTATTGATTAAAACCCGTATATTTTATGAAGGTGAGAGGACAAGTGTGACACAGGGCACAGCTAAACACCTCAGCCATAATTTACTATTTGTGCACACAAACTCACTATATCTGTCTCAGTCTCTCTGTCATTCATGTCTTACTGTGATGTAGAGCTAAGACATAAATCAAAGGCTGATGTGATGAATACTGACATCATAGTTTGTTGTGAAGTGAACCAATATTTTAACATGTAATAGGCTAATACAACATGAAGCTTCAAATCCATCACAGATGAAGAGTAATGTGTTGATTTATAGAAGCAATTATCAATAAAAAGGTAATACAAAAAGACATTGACATGGCACTACACATTCCCATTGAATGTAGTGGGTGAACAATTTAAGTACTGTCTGTTTTTCTTAGCTTAGCTTAGTAGATGGGAATGTAGAACTTTGAAGCCAGTGACAGGCAGTAGGTTTCTGAGTAACAATAGATATTAGCAAATATAGCCGTTATTTATCTCAAATTCCTGAGCAGAGATTTTTCAGATGAACCACCAGAAAGACAAAACATTGTAAAGATTGTAACTATGACAAATATCTTCCTAGTATTTGTGTTTTTCTGTATTATGTCCCAACAACATAATACAGAGCTGCAATAAACATGTTGTTTACAATTGTAACAATAAAACTGCCTTTTACTTCCTGTCAGTTCTGTCACTTTCATGGTAAGTTTCAGAGGAACTTCACTTTTTGCTGATGTAACAACAAAATGTCTTTGTGAGATGTAAGAACGCAGCCGTTGCAGGTCTAAAAAAGAGTTTGGGACCCTCAAGGTCGCAGCTTGCACAGATAGATGTCTGTGGGTGTCGCTAATGGTCTGGTGTGATGTTGTGCACTTCAAATCGCCGGCCAATTCCTAAGCCTGTTACTGCTAAATGGAAAATGTGTGTGCTAACTCAGTGCATGTGTATGTGTGACCCCTGCCTTTAATCCACTTTACCTTTCATTTCCTTTCAAGGCTATAACTGACCTGAGGCAATGACCAGGCATGCTTCCTTAGTTATGCCCCACTTCAACCTCTCTCCCTCCTATGTTCTTCACATCCCAGTCACAAAGCAAAACATTTTTTTTTCATGTATTATTAAAAAACAGTGTACCAATAACCAATTTCGAAGGATAAAAGAAAAATATGCCGCCAGAAGAGTCTTTATTTTTTAAATTTTTACATTCACACAAAGAAATGACTGCATGTACAAGTCGCTCTCAATGTCAGAACAGGCACATTGTACTATAATATTGTTTAGTCTATCAATTTAGTTAATTAATTAGTTTCCTGAATCAATATTATCCGGGTCAAAATGATAAACATCACTATCTGCCTTTCAAAGTGCAGAAACTATGACAAAAGAAAGAAAAAAAGAAACATTTGTAGTTATATTCCACCTGTAGGTGGAATGTACTGTACTGTAGGTCCATTGTGGTAAAGTATGGATAGCCTTGATACAAAAAAAATATATATTACTGTTAGACCTGTGACTCTAATGCTGGACTTTGCCTTTGGATGACCTTAAAAACCTTAACTCTGATAACATGCTTAATCAATACATTATAGATTATTACTTTTACTTCAATACCCTTGGTTATAATCTAGAAAACATGTCTATGTATCTCCCTATATGCTTGCCATATATGTTGTTGTTTGCCCCCTTGTGGCCACCTGGATTAAGCTTTCCTCTCACCATTATATCTTGTGTGCTGCTTTTGTATTCAAACTGCACTTCCCTGTGCTTTCAATGTGCTGTGCTCTACCAGCTCCATTGACATGAATAGCTACTTGACCTTCACAAAGTAGCACGTTTCCCTAAACTATGATAAAGCACCACAAGCACACATAATGACAAAAACATATTAAAACACTTGATTTATATCGGATTAATTGCAATGTTATTTATCATGACTCATTACTTATTCGGACACTAAAGTATATCTGAGCCAAACACTTAAGCTTATTTGAAGATTTATTTTGATGCAGTAGTAATGAAAGTTTGGGGTCACATGTTGGTTTACTCAGAAGCATGTTCAACTCTACAGCCGGTTCATTAAATTGCACACAGATCAATTCTTAATCTGCTTTGTGTTTGTTGAAACACAAGCACAAACACACATTGTGAATTTGGCTCAAACATGCATGCAAATACACATATATACTGTCCTCCATTACCGTAGAGCCTTTTGGTCTTTCTCTTTGTCAAATTCAATTACTGACAGCAGCACTAAGGGATCTCCACACCAACCAATTACTGCTGGAACCCCCCAGGCATGTCCTGAGATGATGCTTGTGTCTGCGTAAGCAATATGCTGGAGACTATGTGTGGAATAGGATTTAAGCATTTATGTTTTTTAACTATTATAACTATAATTATTATTATATTTTGTATAACAGTAGCATTTATGTATTTAATTATGGTATGGTATAAGTATATCAACTTTTATGTTTCCAACCATTTCCTACTGTAGATATGTTGCTGTTTGTTCAACCAGGCATTAATAGGGCTGTTCACTCCATGCATCCTGTTTTCTGAGATATGATCAGACCTTATTTAGAGCTGAACTGGAACATGTGTACAGTATACATTTTAGGACATCCTCTGGCCTCGGACTATACTGCCTCAGACTCAAACAACACGACATCAGGCTCAGACATCACAGACTCAGACTAAACAACATCAGAAAACACGGCTTTTAGGGTTGCGACGTTCACAAACTCACCACAGCTATTGAACGGTTCTTCTAGACTATGTTTTGTCATTTAATACAAGAATAGTCCTAAAAGGTGATAAATATCTGTCCCGGTATTAAAAAAATCACATTAGTGTGTTTTCTGATGCCGTTTAGTCTGTTTAGCCAAGTCCCTTTTCTCTGTGCCTGAGGATGTCCTAAAATGTACATTGTACAAGTGGGATTGTATCTGCAAGCACCATGCTGTTATATACATTCGTAAATGTTAAATTATGTTTTTAAAAGGTGTGTGATAAATGTAGCATTGTGGAACATTTCTTCTTATCTGAACAAGTCTAGCCATGTCAAGTTGTAACAGAGAAATACTGTAACTGTAGCAGCATTGGCTCTGGCATTTTGAGCATCAGTGCAACTAGATGTGTGTGCTCATTTAATAATATATGACTTTATATGACTTTATATGTTTGCTGCATTCAGTAAAGTGACTTTGAATTTAGATTTATCTTAAAAAATGGCGTAGTATATAATATAATAGTGAAATGTATCTAATAAGCTTTCTGCACTCTGTCAGTGCAAAACAACTTCACATTCTGGCAGAAAGATGCCCCCTGTGTTCATAGTAGCAGTCATTAACTTTTGCTTTCCTTGCCACGGACGTACCCTTCCTCTGTTCCCCTCTTTTCATTGATCCATGTGTCATCTTCTCACCAGCCATCATCCCGTCTCCCCCCTCACTATCTAGCTTTGTCAGAGAGCCGCCTGCGTGAGGTCAGGATAATGCTACTAATTTGTGTGTATGTGTGCACTTGTCCCCTACTTGTCCTCCTCTGGCTGTGCCACGGCTGACCTACACATCCTGCTGTGTCAACAGCAGCAGCACATACACATTTACACATCACAAGTGACAGCATCTTAACAAGACACTCCGGCACCGGCAGACAATGGACAAAGCTATAGTGTATGCTGCTGCAAATGCTGCTGCCTTTGATAAATGGGTTAAACTAAGTAACGAGAACAAACACAGGGGGACTCTACAGCAGTTTAGTCAGACATTTTAACTTGTGCTCTAATGCATCCATTAGTGGGGTGGGGAATTGGCTGCACAATTCCCTCTGCAAACATTTATCCACCATGAGTAATTAAAAAAAGAGTTGCTTAACAGAAAGCAATGTGATGCTACTGAGAAGTCTAATCTTCCCAACACAAATCCTACAAGTTCCTTGTAAGTTGTTCAAGCAACATTTGTGCAGTTAGGACCTGTAATGCGCACTTTGTGTTTTATTTGCACTTTGTGCTTGGCCTTTTTGTGGGATAGACCAATTGATTGACAGTCTTGCGGCAGTCTGGAAGAGAGTGTTCTTGTGGCATTCTATCCTGCAGCTCACTGATCTGCCAAAAGCCAAATGCAGGGAATGGTTATTTACTATAGCATCCTTTTTTGTGTCTGTCTAATACCTGATGAAAGCATCACGATGCTGGGGCTGTAACCTGAAAACAGTTACACTGATGATGTCAGTGTACAGTTCTTGGTTAAATATAAACTGGAACCACAATGACATTTAAGAGATATTGCATGGTCTCAGTCCCACTGCCTACAGCTCCACATCCTGACTTTTAGAATTAGATTTAGAAAGTAGTGCAAGTTCACTGCATGCACCACCCTGTAAAGTCATTTAATCTAAAAACGTGACTGTAAGTAATCCTATTTCTGTGCTAGAGGAATGGTTTGAGAGTCAAATTGTAACAAATCAACAACCTCTGCAAATGTTACATAACACAATGATATAAATCTAGAAGTCACAAGTGCTATTAGTGACAAGGTTTTCTGAACTTGTACAACATTTGAGGAGCTGTAGCCTAGACAGGACACTCTAACAAAGAAAAGAATTAGTGATAAATCTGAGAGAAAGTGCTGCCAAAGAACCTGAACTTGGAGTGTAATAGTCCCCTGTATGTGCTGCGTCGGCTCCCTGGATTGTACTTTACAGCTGTAATAGTGACTCGCTGACAGCTACAGCTACCTGCAGTTGTTCCCCATGGGTGCCATTGTCAAACAGCTGTCTGTGTTAAAATGGTGTGTGTATCCTGTGGATGCAGAGAAGGTATTTATTGTGTTATAGGGACATAAGTTTGGTTTCCCACTGACTTGTGGGGACAAAAAACAGATCCAAATAACTTCAGTCATTACATTGGGAGAGTTGCTTTAAGGTCAGTGTCAGAGTTGGATTAAGGTGAGGGCTAGTGTTTGTCATTTTGTGGTCACAGTAAGTCTGCAGAAAAGTAAATGTAGTGAAAATTGTGTCCCCAACAGTAATAGCTTTGGCAAACAGAGAGTAGAAGTTGCCAGAAATTCCCCGTGAGCAGTTGTGTTTGTAGTTTCTCATTGGTGTCTACAATTCTCTCATCGTTATTCTAATTGAAACATTATGTAGATTGTTTGTAGATTGGGAATATGGTTTGTCATTAGTATTTATTTATTTATTATTGAGACAGTGCAGCTTTAAAGTGACTCAAACCTTTCTGAAACTGCACCAACATTACAATATACTACACAGTCTGAGATGCCGGACTATTAGGTTTTAAAACTATCAAAAACTTCTTTTAACTCCTGAATGTCTCCTTGTCCCCAAAAAAGAATGTAAAAACATGTTACCATGAAAGTGAAAATAAAAAAAACTAAATTGCACACTGAACAGTTGTGAGGAGGAAAGTTCCTCTTTTTACACACACCCCCACACACATAATTGAGCCCCAACATTACATCTATCTGAATGAGTTCTTTCCATTTTCACTGTGTTGTTATTGATCGTACTTAAACAGCACCACTCCTGTCGCCTTGTACCAGGAAATTGGCTTCATATTGAAACTGTCACAGCAAGGGTGCATTTCATTTGGGCCCAGAGGGCAAAGGGAACACAGCACACAAGGAATCAATCTTGAGTTCCTGGCATGTTCTTGATTCATAAAGCCATTTCCAAAGGTATTTCTGATTTATTAATTAGTACTGTGGTGGTGTTTGATCATTTAGGTCAAAATAGTGGCTCCTCAAACTGTCTGAGCCATAATGAGACTTTAGAGAGTCATTCAGAAAAACACCAAGGGGCCATTTACACAACGCCAAAATGCAAACGCTGGCCTGTAGCATAATCATAACAATCTGCATTAACACCATTGACAACATTGTAGTATGTCTGCAAGGCCAGAAGGGGCAGTGTTAACCCTGCCACTGTTAGCACGCATTACAGAAGTAAATGGTTAGAATTTATATTGTGATTTGGTGACACCAAACTCACCTCTACAGTCACACACATTCATACACCAGAGCTGTGGCTCTAACCCACGGTGGGTTAAGTGGCTTGCCCAAGGCAGGATGTCTTGCCCAACAGTATAAACCGGAGACCAGGAATCAATCCGCCAACCTTCTGGTAATAGGACAACCGCTCAACCACCTGAGCGCCCCAGTCATGGCAGAGGTCCACTTCCAGAGCCTCTGGGCCTCAGAGTGTAAACATACCTACAGTATAATAGTTGTAATATATTATCAAAGCAATTATTTTGCCTTGATTGTTTTATTTGCTGTGTGTAGCCAACAGGCAATAGCTGTCTGTGACCCGCGATATGATGTTAGTGTTTCCACTGAGGACACATATTGACAGTTTACACAACATTGCAGTGCGTGCGAAAGCAAAAGTGTTTCAGATTTTATTGACAAATGCCCAAACCTAAACAGAATCTTTTCACTTTGCTTTCTAAAGTTCAGTGGAAAGTACAGTGCATTACAGTCTGAGAGTTCCAAGTTCAGATCCCACAAACCCAAACCCAGAAAATAAGTGGTAGAGGGAAATGCAACATTTGTTATTTGAGGTTTCTATAAATCCATAAGCAAATTAACTGAGAGGTAAGTATGGTATATTGACATTCAGACAATCATCAGTCACATGCATCATGACAGTAGACCCTCTTCCTTCATAGTTATGACCTTAGAAGTGTTTTAGGGTTTGAGGAAGAGTATTTACATAAGAATAATTAAATCCTATGGAAAACAAACCACAGTGCTCTGGTCTTCCATATTACATTGAGCATGGCATCTTTTTCTAAGGTGCTATTATTGCCTCAACATGACAAGTCAGTCAAATAAGTCATACCAGGTTTCAAAATGTTGTTGGTTGCAAGCTTATTCAAGAAGAGCTGCAATATCTGGAATGTCAACACACTAGTGACATTTTCCTAATGTCAACATGCCATGTGCGAGTGGTTTGCAGAAACATCACATTTGATTTGAGAAAGAGAACGAGAGTCAATGAATTGAACCACAATAAAAGACAATACACAGGAGAATAATATCTGTTGAATGTCATAAATCAATGTTGTAGTTTATCTAGTTTCTATGCATTTATATATTTGTAATTTTATTTTGTATATTGTGGCGTACAACAGGCACAGAGCACCGAAGTGTCCGAGAATAACTTAAACAGGGCCTTTAATTTGGAAAACAACACACCGAACAGAACTAGAGGGGTTGTCTCAGAACTGACTCATGGGTACATAATGTAGCAATGCAACAAACACATTTAAAAACCCTGCAGTGCTTGTGGCAAGGACACTTGGACACTACAATTTTATTTATTTTAATATACCAATGTTTGTGTTACCCAACAGCAACATAGACTGAGAGATTGAAAAAAGCTAACACACTGTGATAAGTATCTGATTATATTGTGTTACACAAAGCAAATTAGAGAACAACACAAATCCTCCAAGATCCATGATTGTAATGATGATTCAAGATGTGTCTCATGCTGTGTAAAGTGCCGTCAGTTTACTTCCCAAAGTCTCGCTCTACATCACATCTTTCAACTTCTTAGGTTTGGTTTTGAAATGGTCCTCTTTCAACATTTTTACAGTTTACCTACCTTGACTACGTCCACATCTGTTGAGCTGCACGTGATCAGGTCGTCCACCTCCCTCACTTGTCCATCGGTCTCCACGGTAACCAGTTTGATGGGCACTGCCACTCGACGACCTGTGAGGATGGCCGTGTTCACTACCTCTGTGTTCTGCAAAAAGACAAAGCACACTCATTTTTCTCAAACTAAAATCTCATAAGCACTCTTTACACTATGCCATTAATATCTCTTTCCAAAGTTCATCAGATTGAAAACACAGAGGCAGACATAAACAGGCAGTAGAGACCAGAGGAAAAGTTTTATAAGAAAAGTGAGACAGATGAAAAAATAAAAAATTTGATTATAAACCTCACGATTATTGTAATCAGCATGATCGAATTTGATTAGATCCTTCCCGCAAAAATAGGACAAACAATCCTGCACACTTTCTCAGCTCAGTGTGCCAACGTCAGTCTTGATTATTTGGCACTGAATTTCCAAAGGGGGCATTTATCTCCGCCAATACACACACACGCACACACACACACACACACTTGATTACAGGTTGTACTGTATATATAGGGTCCACAGTTTCTGAATTGTGTTATTGTGTGTATTTGCTGTTTGACTCAACATTTCAGCTGAGCATGCAGAATACAAACATACTGTAGGACAAAGAAGAAAAAGCCCATTCCATTTAACTGTAGTTTTTTGAACATTTAAGACACAAAAGCCACAGAAAAGAGCAAGTATCCTAATAGTTACTCAAACAAAATCCCTTTGTGTTTTTAGGGATAGTTTACTGATTTGTTATGGAACCTTGACTCCCAGCCCCTGGTATGAAAAGTTCCTGGTTTAAGTCCATCGTAGTGTTAGAACCACACTGGGACAATTTTTTTGTCTGACTGGGAGTGAATATTTTACTGTTTAAATGCAAAGGACTAGTCTAAAATAGAGTAGAAAAAATGATGACTTAATATATTTCCTTCATTTAGTCCTAGTTTAGACCTGTTAAGTCTTGATTAAGTCCCGGTTCAGTCTTTAATATTAATTTAGCTCCTCCTTTGGCGAATGGAAGTTTGTCAAAAGCCTTGTGCTTCTTAACATTTTCTAAATCAAATTGATGCAACATTTTTTACTATGTCAAACCACATTCAGATATTGCAGCTCATACCATTATCACAATATTCCCCAATGCAATATTTTCTATTTACACACGCACTGCCTTGAAAATCACACTGTTTTTCCAGATAATAAGAATGCTTAGCTTAAGCATAAAAATGCTCACAAACGGGCTCCTTTCAAACCTTTCCTGATAAAAGATCTGGAATATCAGCATGACACCAAGTCTGTGTGCAGTTTGTAATAAGTAATTAAGTTTGATTCATAAATACAAATTCATTCTTAGGCGGTACTCGGTATTGGCTAATTACTCAGTTGTAAGTCTCCAGGACTAAAACATTTCAAGGAAAATATTTTACACCTTATCATATAATAATTTCCTGATTCATTCCACTCTTATGCATGCCTCTGAACATTAACTACACTCACACTATTGATATATAGTATAACAATTGTGAAGCAGCCAAAAATCCATGCTCCAGCATGTTGTTATGATGTTTTATCATAAACATTGGTGTAAATAATTCTAAAGCATTAAGGCATGTCCAAATGTAATATGTATGAAGATGAAAAAAGAGGACAGTGGGAGATTAGCTCATGCAGACACACAACATGCAAATGAAAAGAGACAATCGCGCATTAGAGCACATATAGTTGTACACACTCTCCTCTGTAAGAAAGACTACTCCAAGCTACAGAAGTTTTCTCACATATAACCAGTGACAAGTTGGCTAATATCCCATCGTTCTTGTACCACACAATGTTACGTGACCTTTATTTAATGAGATCTTTCCTCTCACATTCACAACAGTGCAATAGTTTCCCTTTGTCCCAACATGGCCCACTCTGACAGACGATATCAGCAGCAGACAATTTATAAGGCACCTAAAGGCGACACATATACAGGTTGAAGGTGAGAAACAGGTGAAGAGGACGAAGTGGGAGGAGTAGGGACAAACAGGATTATAAGCATGAAAAAGATGAAAGAGTATGAGCCAAAAAGAAGGGCATAAAAAAAGAAGACATGCAGAGAAATATACCAAATGGAGAATCTGACGCCTTGAGGGAAAGGAACAGATGGATGGATAAAAGGATGAAGAGCAGAAAGAGGATTTAAGATGAAGTGTGTGATTGTTTGTTTTAGGAAGTACGCTATGTAACCTATATGTGTGTATGCATGGAAGTGTCCCAGGGCTACATTCTCCTGGAAGCGACTGATACCATCGTGTTTACATCTCCACACATGTCACCTCCCGCCCAACGAGAAGAAAAACACATCTGAGGACAGGATAAATGTGATTATATGATTTGTTAATATTATAAGTAAGATGGTGGGTGATTTTTTTCCCCATATGCGTCATTTCTCCATGCTCATTTACAGTATATTCCGAGATTACCTTGTTTGTCTGTGAAACCCACACTGCTTTCTACACCAACTGTTATGTCCATACAAAATCTTCAATTCACTTCAAGCTGTACGCAATAAACTACAGTCATTATGCTCAAGGGCTTGTGTGCAAAGTTTTTGGTATGTCCTCTGATCTCGGGAATGAGAAAAGGAATATGCTAAATAATGTTTTGTTAATTTGGCATCTAGCACTAATAGTTTAAAAGAAATGACCTGTTGAACAAGACAATCAGTTATTCCATTCACACCTGCAGCTGGTTCCAGCAAAGTTCCAGCATTTACCCTGAAAGAGGTCAAGTGTGAAAAAAAAATAAAAGTAATTTTCCCAGAAATCTGCATCAACATATTCTCAGTTCATTTACTAGGAATTGTTACGTTGGGCTCTGAAAGTGGGAACATTACCATCATGTACATTGAAGTAATTTTTTCCCCTACTTTGCTCTACCTACTTAGCCCATCAGCTTGTGAACAGGGTTGATATGAGAATGTTCTAAAATTGAGCTAAATTAGCACAATATAGACTTATGGAGTAATTACAGGAAAAATCGATTTACAGAGGCTGCATGTGGACTATAATGATGCTCTGTAGGTTTTGTTAGGAAGACCTAGATAGAAGTGAAATGTTTTTTTGACTACGGATTACAAAATCTCACCTCTTTGCAGAAATATTTGTCAGTTTTCTATCATTATCATTACACATATTAAAAAAAAAAAAAAAATAGCTGCAATAGTTCTGCGGGTAATGTATTCTTGGTAACAATGTGTGAAATGTTATTTACCTTAATGGTTTATGTAGAATTAATGCTTTGCCGCACAAATCTAGAGATACAGTATTTATGCTCTTAAATGTTAAACTATCTACTTTTAGCTTAATAAACAGTTTCATCAGTGCAACCTATATTGAAAAAAAACTACACTGGAAAATATATCCTGTGGCAGAAGTAGCAGTAATTACAAAAGCTATTTTGTAAGTAAACTACAATCTCAACCTCGAGCATATTCATTTTGAACAGGTTCAATACAGCGGAACAGATGTTCACCAAACATGTCTAATTAGCAAGTATTATTTAGCAAACAAGCTAACACTGCATCTGTCTAATTAATCTTTATGCTAATAACCAAGAAGGCTTACTCCAGAATGGGGGGAAAATATGAATCAGAAGATGGAACACAAGCAACGCACATGTGAGTGAAAAACCGAGTGAGAAAAATAAGACAATACTGAACCAAACGAGAAAAATAGAGAAAGTGTAATCAAACATAAAAACACAGCAGGAAGAGGAATATTAGAGCGGGAGCAAAGAGATGCAAAGACAGGAAAAGAAAGAATTTCATGGTTGTCCGGGGGAATTATTAAGTGGCTCGTCAACAACTGGCTCCCTACTGCTTTCAAAAGCTGCACCACACTGCACACTGATAAGCACAGTGTGTGTGTCAACTGATATGTATGTATGAAAGGCTGTGTTTAATGGAAGATCATAGGTTCCTACATAACCAGTGCATATGTGTGGCTGACAAATTAAAATGTGTGTCCATGTCTAAAAAAAATAAGTCAAGGAGCAGCCCTTTTGTTGGTGAAGCCTGGCAATGCAAGTGTACGCGTGTGTGTGCGCAAGTGTAACTAGAGCGAGACCACCCATCAAAGAAACACACAATACTGCGAGAGTTGACACAGTGAAAGAAGTACAGCTTTGTGCTCTTCTGTACAAACTCAATTCTAACTGTGACCTACAATTTCAGTATGTAAGCAGTTTTTGGTCTATCTGTCCTTTTCTCATCTGGCAGTTTTTTGTCTCTCCGTCTACTTGTTCTCATTTCTACTGCCAACATTTAGCCACTGGCACATGCTTTTGTCTTGCGCTTTGAATGCTATAATAAAATCCATGCCATTTGCCATTTTGTCTAAAATGTCACAAGCAACCTTTAGCCTAAGCCCTCATTGATGCACAAGGCACAACACATTCATATTTACGCTGTACTAGTTAGTAATAATAAAATATAAATAAAATAATTGGGATAGTAAAATTAAAGCATAAAATACAAAGATAAAATTATAAATGGTTTTAATCAAAAGTCTCTGGCTATAGGAAAAGATAACCAGTTACAAGTTAACAGACTGTAATGCTTTTGGGTGATTTGTCGGATTGTTTCAATGACACAAGGTTGGAGCACAAGTTTTACTTTATTAATTGGTATTAAATCATATACATTGTAAAATCTCTAAACTTAGCTTACCTTAGATTGTACAGATATGTAAAAACGTCCCCGAAAAGAGACAGGCAATAATCACACACAGTACGTGTATTAATTATTTTGTGAAGAACAGTTACACTAACATAAGACTGATCAGGTCCGATCAGTATCAATACGGGTTGCAATGCTCCAGTGACCAGTGGTTTATTAAATGTTAATCTGTACATGTTACAGTATCAACAAAAATTCTGCCCCTTACCCTGAATCGCCTTCTGTCTCATTTGGAGGAAATTGCTTGGAACTGTATACAACTCAGTCTTTCTTTGCTCTCATTGTGACCTTTCCACCACAGTTGCCTGAGGCCCGTACAGTTCTGATTTTCCGCTAAACTGTGTAATGATTTCAGATGTTAAACAGTATATTTCAAAAAGAGCTGAAGAACAAAACAAAAATATATATATGTATTTAAAGTCCTACACAGAGGTGAAAATGATGCAAAGACTTTTATGGAGCATGTTTGTTTTCTGCTTTGGTTAATTAATTGAATTACTTCACATAATTTTCTCAAGGGAGTGTCAGATTCATGTTGTCTAGTATTTACAACAGTGTTCTGAAACCTAAATCAAAAGAGTTTCACTCTTGAACAACTGTTACTAACAACTCACCTGAGTCTTTAACATCTCTCACATCAGGAGTCACACTGTCCTTTCATAGTTACCAACCATGAGACCAGAACAGCCTGGTCCCATCTTACCATTTTTTGCTGTACGTGGCCTGTTTGTTTTTACATTGCGCTCTATGGGGAAAATCCTTTTTTGGCTGTGGGTTTTTTTTTGCTGCAATACCTTGAGTGGCCACTAATCAAATTGTCTGTGAAGGTTCTCAGTCATCCAGATCCTCTTGGAAAAAAGGCTGAAGTCAAGGCATCTGAACTTAGTTTTTAAGGTGAAGACGGTTCATCTCTTCTTCAGGGGACTTTTTCAATTCTGAGTTTTTACTCAGAGTAATGTGGTCTATGCAGCAACAGTTACATTGGAGAAATGAAACAACAGCTGCAGAAGACGATGTATCAGCACCAAAGAGCCAACCCTGGTGGGTCAGACTCCGCAGTCCACCTCCACCTCAAAGAGAAAGGGCATTCCTTTGAGGACAGCAATGTCCGAATTTTGGCCAGAGAGGCCAGATGGTTTGAGAGAGGAGTAAAGGAAGCCATTTAACAGAGGAGGAGGTCTTTTTATCAGCTGCCAGCTATTTACAACACTGTTTTGAAACCTAAATCAAAACAGTTTCACTCTAGGACAACAAGACCTGAAGGGACCTGAGGGACTCTCACATCAGGAGTCACGCTGCCCTTTCATAGTTAACAACTATGAGACCAGAACAGCCTGGTCCAATCACAGTTAGTATTATTACTAATGTAATAATTACTAATGTAATAATTGTTGAACACTGGGGTCTATGGCAAACTAGGGGTCAACAAAGAATGAGCTCCAGTATAATTACGGGTAGATGGGATGGGCATTGACAATTATTAATTATTTCTAATATTATGTAATGGAAGAAAAACATGACACAATAAAACCTATGTGATTGTATTTTTACACACTACATATTTAGGAAAGATAGTTAATAGATAATATGTTTATGTATTATTTGAAAACTCTGTGTGAGTAAGTGATACAGACAAGTCATTCTACATATGAACACACAGAGCAAATGAGACTGAAATGATTCCAGGCTGTATATGCATGTAAACTGCATATTACATTATATATGTGACTCATTAAGCCATAAAGTCAGTGGAGGCGCAGCTGTCTACAAATTAGATGTTTAATGTGTTACAGCACCAAATACATTTTTACAGTTGGTCTAACCAACCATATATATATATATATATATATATATATATATATATATATATATATATATATATATATATATATCCATGACCCTTGGGTTCATTGACATATCTTTTTTTCTTTGAAGATTTGAAGAGTGTGTCAGGTCTCAACTGGAAAGTAAAATTGGTTAAAGGCACTTAGCTTCAATTTACTACAGAGCCATTAAACACATCAAGAGTATAACACTTCCTGGATGTGTGCTCGGAGCAGTATATTAGATTAAAGTGCCTAATGTACTACACATTCTAACAGTAAGATATCCCGGTGTTAACAGTGTACTCTGGGGCACCTTGATGGCTCACCTGCTTAAGTGCATACCTCAAGGATTTTATTCTGGGGCTGATTGTTCAAAATCACTGTATCTCACTCCATACTGTCTAAAGCATCCATCAATAAAAGGCTGAAATAGTAATGTGTACCACAGTCAGCAAACAGAAAGAGACCAATCACGCACTGACTAATATATAGAACAACCACATATCCCAAAAAAAGTAACTGTGATGTCCACAGTATAGTCTAAGACGGGAAACTGTTCCATAAGAATAATATTGAGTTGAATAATGCCAACGTGTTTCTTAGGGGTCTGACGAGCCAAATCCCACGAGGCACGTGAAAGGGTTCACAAGAACAAGACAAATTTTCTAACATATTTCCAGGCGTGGCTGGTTGAAAGCTGTGGTTGTTCTTTATGCGTCTTTGCATAGTGCTTGTGTTAGTCGCAGTGTACGGCTTGTTTTTTTTTTTACGCTCTTTTGCCATTTTCTATTTCTACCAGAAAACCAAAATGTTGCCACACAGATGATTATAAAAGTGATGAGGAATCTTGAATACTAATTTCCAGATATCACCAGATAACTAGACAACTTTTCAGCTTAACAAAAAATCTTGTCATGTTTTGATCTCATAAGATCTTGTGGCTTGAGATCTGACACAGCTCTAGTGTTTGTAGGCTAATCCTTCAGTCACAACCATGACCACCATACAGGCTCAAGTCTCTTGGTGTGTAGCATCTCATCTGGGGACACCCACTGCTCACGTAGCCTCCCAAGTGATTAGATGCAGAGAATGAATTTGCCTCTTGGTGTGTCAAAAGCAAAGCAACATTGTATGAGCAAACATGTGTCAGAGACCATACAATGCCACTGGTGTAAGGACTGGTAATTTCCAACCCTTTGATTACAGTGTTAGTGCTCTCAATGTATTCACCTCTATGAGATATTGGTGAACAGTTGTAGTGATAAAACTTGAGGTTTGAGCTGATTGCGACCTACTGAAGAATGGCCACAGCATGGCAGAAAAGAGTAGGAAAAGACAGACGGACACACAAGCTGCTGAAAAATAAAAATAATAGAACATTCAGAAGTAAAAATACAGTATGTTGACAGAGTGCAGATACACACAGAGGGAATGATGAAGGGGAGATTAAGGAGAAGGCGGAGTGTGTGAAAACAGGAAAAAGGAGACAATGAGGTCTACATAGTGGAGAGGAGGAGGAGAGGTAGGAATGAAAAAGACAGATGAAGGCGGTGACAGCTGGGCGAGCTGCCGACACCAGATCGAGGGTTGAGATTGTGTGTGTGTGTGTGTGTGTGTGTGTGTGAGATACGTCAGGGATAAATGGCTATTATCACTATGACAATGTTAATTACAGCCAGACTATTAGGCTTGAGGAGTGCCGGCTCATTTATTTGGCTCAAACACACTTGTGAGATTGCGTGTGTGTGTGTGTGTGTGTGCGTGTGTGTGTGTGTGTGTGTGTGTGTGTGTGTGTGTGTGTGTGTGTGTGTGTGTGTGTGTGTGTGTGCGTGTGTGTGCGTGTGTGTGTGTGTGTGTGTGTGTGTGTGTGTGTGTGTGTGCGTGCATGTGCGTGTTTGTGTGTGTATACAGTTTTTTACCACAAGTGTGTCAGGTTGTGCAGGTGGTTGTGTGTATAAGCGTGATAACATCAAATCTATTTGTCAGAGTAATTACTTTAAGGTTTGGCCAATCACTGTTGTCTATAAGACACTGTGATCTATAAGAATTCACAATAATCATTACTGTGACTGCAGACGTGACTGCAAGCCAAATTTCCGCTTTTTTATATGGAGTTATTTCCGGACTGTGATAGCCCATGCCTTCCCCATGGGCTCAAATATTATGTGCATTTTAGTTTAATAAAAAATATGAGTGTATATGCAAGACACACTGTAAATTAAAGTTTCACACCTCAAAGATTACAAATAGTAGCCAGAATATGAGAATCCATAATTACTCACAATACACTATCAGAAAAAAGAAAAAAAAATCAAATGAATAACTTGAACTTAACAATCTTTAGAAAGGGGTGGGAAGGAGAATGAAGCCCATTATTTTTCAACCATTGTGAGGAGCTTTGTTGGAATTAGATAACAACAAAAACATGAAAAGTTATAGTTACATGTCAAGTCTCAACTCTGTGCATGATTTGTGTATATTGTCTTCTCTAACTTTGCATGATATGTCAGTGTCACAACATTTACACTGTTACAACATTTACAGGCCATAATAGCATGCGTTTCATAACAGAGAGGGACTCGTGGACTGATCCGACCTGAGAGCCAGATAGGGGAGATGGGTTTGGAACGTACTCTTGATCGTTGTGTGACTAATTCAACCACACACTGAATGATGAACGGTGTCCAATTGATAAATTCAAGGTAATTACCACCTAGCTGGTGGGTGGATAACAGTTGCTAGGACAGTATCAAGTACAGTTCAAGAGGTAAACTATGTGCCTGTGTACATTCAGACCTAAGGTAATAGAGAAAGCTGCATGGGTTAAAACCTATACACATGAACTAATTTCACAGTTTAAATGATGTTTGACAGGAATTGTCCACTTTCTGGAGGTACAATTGACTGCCAAAATGGTATAAGCATTGAGCATTTTTATTTAAGGTTAAAAGGAAAGTTATTGTATTTGAATGTTAAGTATATATGTCATTTACTGTATTATGGAATATTACAAGACATCTTTATTGTGTTAAACATAAGCGGGTATTGTTTTACCTAAATATATAACATCACATTGGCTTTTGTCTCAGAATCTCAAAAGCATGAGAGACAAAATAATGCTTTTTGATGCCCAGGCATAATTTCAGAGGCAAAATGTTGAAAACAATTAATGTCACCAGTTAAAGCTACAGTGGCAAAAAACTCCTTGCTTCCCTATTTATTATGTTTTGCCTCCTTTTTCTCACTTTCCGTTTTTCTTGTTGTCTCGCTGTGTAAGCAGTTGTAACCAGCGCTGGAATAGTCTCAATAGCCACTTTCCAGGTTGTATCAAGCCGTGTAGATCAATGTGCCAATGTTTTTCAAAGTTGTTAAGTGATCAAGCAGAAAGAAAAAGTTATACACTGCATGTTTAAATGTTTAGTTTATAAAATCTCCAATTTGAAAATAGCTGAAATATAAATTCTCACCTTGTTAAAGCCACACATTAAGCTACATGTTGAACTGCACCTTTTCACCTTATTAGGAAATAATACATGTCTCTTGCCACGTCGCCTGCTTATCCATCAGGACACTAATTGCAGCTGCTAACGAGATGCTAACAAGTCTGGGGAGCTTTAAGGTGGAGTCCCTCCTTTTGTTGTTGGGGCAAATTAGCCCACCTCTAAACTCCAGCTCTCCCTTACAAACCCACCTCGAGGAGAAAGCAAAGGTTAAGCCTGTCGACAAACTCTCAGTCACACTTTTCAGCAGAAGGTGCCATTGTACACAGACACGACTATACGCTCAGAGTGCTAATGGAGACAAAATGAGCAGTTTTCTTGGGGACAACATTTCGTTTTGCCAGTGGTAATTATGTACACAGCATAATTACACAATTAGCACAGGTAATTAGGCAGAGAGACTCGAGGTGTTTTATAGCCATTTCTGAAACACTAATTCCAAAAGTATAGATGTGATTGGGTTTAGTGTTTGAGAACGCCTACACATGTTCAACATAAAATCTATAAAGAATTGATGGATGTACATAAGTATGTGACTTGTGCAGTAGACAGTCAGTCTCAGGGCTGACATTTGGACATAGACATAGACAACCATTCACTCTCACATTCATGCACTAGGGATAGATATGACAATTGCATGTGTGTCTTTGGACGGTGGGAAGAAGTTGGAGTACCTGGAGAGAACCCACGCTACCACAGGGAGGACTCCTCACAGAAAAGCCGGATTTGTTGCCCCATTCACACACACACTCACACCTGGGACAGACAGAGTCAAATGTACTGACATAAGAATCAGTCACACTAGTGTGGACGGAGGTTCTTTTCAATCTGTGATGCATTTTAGTTGCTTTCTGTCATCATTAGCTAGAATGGTCAAGTCACTGGTGTGCATGTCTGTTCTTTCAAAGAATGTCAAAGGAATTATATTTAAATGTTTGGCTTTATTATTGGCTTCCATTTTTTTTTACTGGAAGTGAGTATACAGGCAATTATGAATTAGTGCAGCAGCTAAATGTCTGAGGCACAAAATGTAAAAAGCATTTGACATTTTCTTCTGCTGACAAATTAATGAAACACAATAATGTGGAGGGATGGTGGAGTAAAGGCGAGGAGACAGTGGTGGATTGGGAGTGGGAGGGTGGAATTAAACGGAGGGAGGGGCTAATAAAAACATACAGACATTTGTAGAAGTATGAAAACTAACAGGCCATCCAGCCACACACAGCGCGCTCACACACATCCCACCGAGAGCTGTACTTTCAATTTCTAGAGCTCTAATTGCATTAGAAGTGGCCTGCTCTCCTTCTTTGCGCTGCTGACTTCCACGAGCTATTACATCGTACTCCAGACCTCCGCCGGGCCCCTCGCTTCTCTCTACTCCAGTCTGCACCACTTTTACCATTTTCTCTCTCTTTGTGCTGTCTTTATATATTCATTTTGATTTGTCTCAATTTACCATTTGTGTAAATTAATCAGAACCATCCCTTACTTGTCTAGGCCTTTTCCTGCCCGTGCCTATCCATTTAACACACCTTCCTCTTCCCGACTATTCTCAGTGAATGCTATTTATTCCCTTCTCATTTTCTCTTGCTTGTAACTGTGTCTACTTTTCCGCAATACTTTTAGGCTATTATATTGTGAAAGACTAATATACTTTGAAAGACTGTTTTTTATCATAAAGTAAGCACACCAAGGTAAAATTGCAGTAAGGCTCATAAAATTGTTTTTTTAGTGTCTTTCTGTCTCTTCATAACTGTAATGGGACTACAGTATTTATTGGCAAATTGCAGAAATCATGTTTGGGATAAAGTTCATGGAAATATAATGGTATAATATATTTTTTTTCCCACACATTTTCACATATACCTTCAAACCTATAAGACTTATATTTCAGAAGCCTTTGTCAAATTGACACGCCAAAATGTCAACCATTTAAATTAAAGTAAAGTAATTCAAAGGGTATCAGTGTACTCAAATATACATTAAAAGAACATTAGAGAAAATGGTTTAAGAGTCATAGAGAAAAACAAGGCACACAATCATACCTTACATTGAAGCTATTTACAGCTGGCCAGTCAAAACATCATTTGTCATTTAAGAACATACAAACAATAACATATATCAATAATAACATAAAAAGGTCACCATAGCGCTAACACTTACTGATAAAGCAAAATGTTTTGTGAGTTTACAAACTTGATATCAATCTTGTCCTGCTCCAAGCACAGTATTCGCGGTCCAAACCCCGGCCTTACTGGCTTGTTGTGACCAAAGATGTGGCAGCTCTGACAGGTCTGGGCCAAGCCTCTCTCATGGAACCTCTTAAACGGTCCGCGAGTAAAGGCGCCGCCATACGGAAATATATGGCGAAATACAGCAATATAACGCCGTCCACCAGAGGGCAGGCTCCAAAAGCGGAAATATAAGGAGAAACCCAATGGCGACTTTACAAATATAAAACTCATGTTTACAGCCTGGTACAAAAGATGGCTCTGGTCTCTAGAGCTAAGTTTTTACTACATGACAACTCCGGGGGGGATTTTTTATTAATACATCCGTTTATGCTATCTAAAAACTATTGTTTTACTTGTCAGTAAAAGCTGAAAAGCCCAAATGTAACCTCCATTTTATTGCCCTTTCATAATGACAATATCGGTGAATAGGGGACCAATGGGCGGATTACATCCATTTTTTTTTACAATCTATGGTCTGGGCGTGTTTTAAAGCGTGTAGCAGCAGGTTTTCCCGTTACAAACATAAACAACAAGACGCTGCTCTGATTGGATAAAACTGTGGTTAAAAAATTTAATCACCAGTTACCGTATTTTTCGCACCATAAGACGCACTTTTTCTTCACCAAATAGTGGGAGGAAAAGTGCCTGCGTCTTATGGTCAGAATACCATATATTACGGTATTCGGACCATATCTTATTCCCTCACCCGCTGCCGCTCTTCAACTCGACTCATGGTCCAAGTTGCAGAGCGGCAGCGGGTCCCCCGGGACCTTCCGTGTCCCTGGAAACTGCATCATCCCTCCCCCGCCCCGCGTCGCCTTGCCTTACCGTAGTGGCAGAGCGGCAGCGCGGGTCCTCCCTCACCTTCCTTACGGAAGCCGATGTGTGCAGGAAGGCGCGATGCTGCTGTACTGTGTCACCGCCGTATGCTATTGGAGGATAGCATGTAGTAGGCGGTGTTACAGTACACAGCAGTGCGCATGCCCTTCACTCCAGTCATATAATTCAAATATTATTCTGTTATACTTTATTAAATATTTTATTACACTATTTGGTTCAGAATATTTTTTTTCCTATTTTTCTCCTCTAAAAACCAGGTGCGTCTTATGGTCGGGTGCGTCTTATGGTGCGAAAAATACGGTAATTTAAAGTACCTGACCTTTTGCAAATGCTTTCAACGGGAGCCCTCCCGGATGATACTGTGGAGCAGTTCTATCTGACAAAATCAGGTTAACATGTTTAGTCTATGTAAAATATTGCAGGGGTATTAAACATATCTTTACTGAACAATGGCATGACTTGGAGTGACAAACCCCTCCCCTTCCATTTAGATTTGTGCTGATGCGCACTTGAGCACAGCAGTCTATCGGCAGCTCCTTCACTGAAGCTGCTTTAGTGGTCCACCAGGACGTGGGGTTGGAATGAGCAGCTCCCTGGTGGGATTAAATGTAACTGAGCATGAAGAAAGGCGTACTCCCTCTCGGCTTTATTTCATGAAAAAGCAGAAGCCAAATCAGTAAATCATTTTTGGAAGTGTGGCCCTTTTCGTCTTAATCCCTTTTTTATTTTGTCATGATCTCTATTGATTGTTTTGAAATCTCTCTGGCACTAGTCACTGTTTAAAACGTACCTATA
The DNA here is from genome assembly GCA_024416835.2 of Perccottus glenii. Classification (NCBI taxonomy): domain Eukaryota; kingdom Metazoa; phylum Chordata; class Actinopteri; order Gobiiformes; family Odontobutidae; genus Perccottus; species Perccottus glenii. The sequence goes on along the minus strand of CM044556.2, from coordinate 23,317,802 downwards.
ACGTTTTTGATTAGCTTTTAACCTAGATTATATATATATATATATATATATATATATATATATATATATATATATATATATATGTATATATATATATATATATATATATATATATATATATATATATATATATATATATATATATATATATAGTCTGTGCCCCAGTATGGCTGAAGTGCTTAATAATTACCAGATGACCTTTTCCCGTAGAGAGACTTGGGAACCTTTTTAATAGATTAAACCGAACAAGAGGTAAGAATCTAGGCTTGCCTTCTGACCACCAGTGCTACAGTGAAAAAATGTGCTACTAATGTGTTTGTCTAAGTACATGGGTGAACAGATAGTACCAAGATATAAGAATAAGATACTTCATAGATTCCACCACTACTTCCCATATCAAAGCCCATTCTTAATTTAGTTTAAAATATAATTTACAAAACTGTTGCGCTCAGACGTCACTTGAAAACGATTTTCCTCAAAGCGGAGTGGCATTTGCATTATGTCAGACAAATGTGCACAATGAAGCAGAGAAAATGTGTTTTATTTCCTTACATGCTCAGCAAATGTGTGTTTGTCTGAGTCGTTTCATTTACTTTGCAGCCTAATTTTTTCACATTTACTCAGATGTTTAATCTGCAAAGCCTTATAGCTTTTGTCATTTCCTGACTTTCAAACTTATTTTGCTAATGCTAAACATGGCCCCGCTCTTCCTCCCACTCTCTTTGTCTCCTATTGTCTGACTGATTGGAGAGAGCCAGAGCCGCTCGGTATGGAAATCAACGTAAAGCCCAGGCCAGAAGAGTTCTCAGTGACCCAAATTCATAGACACACACAGGATATGTCATAGACGTTGATTAATTGGAAAGTACAAGGAAATACAGTGACCAAAGACATTTGAGGGAAATAAAAAAAAAAGGTTTCTTTAAGACAAGCTTAAAATAACAAGCTTTATACAGTGCTCATTTTTCTTTTTCTTTTGAAAATTGACCTAATATACTTATACTATTTAGTTTCAGGCCTATAAAAAATGAATAAATGAATGTTCAATGTTTATACGGTGATGATTGGTTTTAACCAGAAATGTGCTTTAAAAGGTTTATAACTACTTTATTTATGAGGCTGAGGGTCATACACATTACAGGAATTTCCCTGAGGACCTATGAGCATATCCTGAAATGAGTTTGGGGAGGAATAAGATTGTTTTTATATGTGACTGTTGCACTTAAGTGCTAATTCAGGCTGCCTTGTTGTCAGTGTTATTTAGCAAACACCATGTTAGAAAAAAGCACTGGGAGAAAATAAAAGATTAAAAACAAAGCTCTAATAAACATCAGGAAGGAGTAAAGGGGCTGTTTTAAATCAACAGACAAACCATGGCGACGGTAAATCTATAAGAGAATTGAAAGTCTTTGTGTGTGTCTGGTTTCATCAGCACATTATTGACTCTTCTGTTTCCCTTTTCCACTTAGTGACTTCCTCTTGTAAAAAGAACCAATCAGAGGAGCAAATTAAGGAGGCACTTAGCATAACTGCTCTGCTAAGAGGTCTGCACATGCACACAGCCCTAACACAGAAAAGGGAAGGGAGAAGTGAAACTCACTGGCATCTGCGAGCAAGTCAGACAAACAAGTGTTCTAATTAAGAATTAATTACAGAGCGAGGCCTCAGAGAGGTGAAACTCAGCAGAGGCAAGGAAGAGTATAAAGATGCTGCTGAGACACAGAGAATTGCAACAGGAGATGAATGAAGTTATAAATTGCGCAGTAACAGGATGGGATGCAGAGAGTGAGACTTATCAAAGGAAGGATGAGAGAAGTGTAAAGTAAAAGAAGTAGTTACGGCACAGGAATTAGATTAGCAGAAACTAAAAGGTTAGTAAACGGGCAAGTTAAAAGTGCCACAGTGGTGCCAGCGTGTAAAAAAAGAAATAGAGATATTATTACAGAAAACAACAAAAATCTGTTCTACCCTCCTTTGCCCTTTTCCCTGTAACTCTGTCTGTAGCACTCATGGAAACAGTGTAATAGCCTTATTCTTGGCTGAGGTGTGTAATTGCGCTCGCAGAGAACATAAAACAACATTATTACTGATCCAATTCATCTTCGGTTAATTTTTTTCTAAGAGCAAAAAAAGCAGAAGGTCCAAACCTGACCTTCTATCTGGTTCGGTTTTTCACAACAATTTCATTCCACTTTCTGCCTCAATGTGTTGTTTTTATTTTTCTTGTCCAATTTCTTGTTGTTATAAAGCTGAATTAATGTTGACATAAACCCAGTAAAGCTGAAGTCTAACACTAAACCGAGTGGTGACCTGAGATACTCTGAGCTAACCTGCATGATTAAGGCCTCGTACTAAAGCCTGCATAAGTCTTAAGTTCTGTGGAAAGCCTTAAAGTTGTACTGACTTTGGCTGACAGGATGCTAATATAGAATTTTTCTTATTGGCAAGAAGACTTTGTTTAACTGTAAAACTGGTCACCTTCTAGAGAGCAGAAAGAAAGCAGAAGATTTGTAGTCTAGAAATTTTTTCCAGTAGAAAATACACCGGAGTCACTGGATTTGACTTCTACTCAAGTATTTTATTCAGAAGACTACTTTTCAGTGATACATTTAATATGATCATTCCCTGAAGAACTTATACCTTACAGCTACCTCTCTGGCTCTCTTTAGACAACCATCCTCACACTTCAGTTTGCTCAGTGATGTAAGGTTTTAACGGGGACCTGTCAGTACAGCACTGGAAATCGAAATATTCTTCTCAAATGAATTTTAAGGGTGATAGTATGAAAATAATTGATGCTTCATACTGTATTTGGCTACATGGGCTACATATTTGCAAGGACATTCTTTCTAATTATAATATTGCCATGTCTTTTCTATCTTTATCTATTCCTGACTCTGTCTCCTCACACCTCTGCCTCTCTCCAAATCCTTTCCCTCTCCTCTCAAAAAGATGAAACCAATTTTTCAGCCTACGCTAGAGACAAATTACTCCTAATAATCCCTCGTTTCCTGAAGAGAGCTTTTCTTTCCCGCTCAGCCAAGAGACCAGAACCTTAATGGATATGTGAAATTAGGAGAAAAATGTTGGGGGGCTCGGTAATGACAGCCAGTGTTCTGATTTCCATTGTTGCCTGGCGAAGAGAGAAAGCGACACTCTAGCACACCAGCACTGTCGATGAGCTGACTTTTGATTTGGGTGATGACGGCTGAGGTGGAGTTGAATCACCCAGACAGATCAGGAAGAGAAATGATGTTTCAAAGCCAGAGCAGAGTGCTCTTGATGCAATTATGTGCGAGGCTGAGATTTGAGGCTGTTTTAATATGTAGCGGCTGTAAAGAGGCCACATTTCAGGACTTGCTTGCACCTGTCATAGAGCACTTTTGTTTGCATCCTTAGATGTAAAATTGTTTAGGAAGAACTTTCTCAAAGTCATTACATGCTCTTTGAAAATTTCAGTGCAATTTCTGTCCCTTTCTGCCATTCCTAAAGAGACTCATATAGATTTTAGCTTTCATCTGAGTTATTACGTGAGTTGGGGTTTCAGACACCCCAAACAGCCAACCAAAGACCTGCACCTGCACGGCCAAGAGTTCTGGTAAACAAATCAGGACACCCAAATGGCTGATAATAGCTGCCATTTACTCAAGGAGAGGGGAAATGGACAAGAAGACTGTGTGGGTCTGTTGCTTTGTGCATTTGTTATGCTGTTTGTGTGTAAGCCGCTGGGAATAAAATACTGTGTAGAATGCTACATATTTCACTTTTCTTTAAGCATTTTACCACAGTTATAAAAGGGAAGTTTAAGTTATCAAAGCCATGATAGAATACCTTGTTCCTATAAATGGGTTTCATTTTGAAATATTACAGTAAAAATATGATATAGGGAAAAATAATGGGTTTAATCAAAAAAATAAAATAAACAAAAAGGTAGACAGTAGTAGATACGCACACAAAATCCTAAAGTCTTTCTGCTGCTACTGCAATATCCAAGTTTATTTACTCCTCAAGAAAAAACTAATTTACAGTGTGTTTTCGTTTTTTTTCTCTGACATTTCAAAGTTTCACTTCAGTTCCTTCATTTTTTATGGACACAGGATAAATAACAGTCTGGCTTGTTTCCAGGTTGGGTGATACACTTTTTGGTGAGTGCTGGTAATTAACAACATTTAAAATTACAAAGATTCTGTGACTTTGTATGATTTCCAAAACAACAGTAATCATCAGCATCTTGATTTGCTTTAATCTGTTTCTTTCCTGTGGCAAAGATTTTTTTTTTTTTGATTAACCTTAATTTTGGAGGAGGATGGCTTTATCAGTGCCATTAGCCGTTAGGTGATGATGTTTTCGTAGGATCCCTGAAACAACATAGGGCTGCTGTTAAGAGTCAGAAAAATAGAACTCATTGTTGAATATATTTCTTTGTAAATGGTTTTCTGTACATTCACTTGGTCAGACTGTGTACTGGCTAGGTTTTAGTCGGGACAATCCCAAGGACCAGGGGATATCTGCAAAAACACTAAAAGGTCCCAGTTTTCCCCTCTTCCTGTTCTGATTGTCCCATTTTTTTTGTAACTCATTTGTCAGTAGACTGTCTGTGTGTCAATCACAGAGTTACCATGGTTACAGCAATATTAACCAATTGGAAAAGATCAACAGTATTCCACATGTCTGTAACTCAATACTGGTTGTTCCATTTACGTGCTAAAGCGTGAGGCTATTGCTAAGCGTCATCCTCCAGCTTTTGCCAAAATGAAGTCGCCATTTACTAACAAGCTTAAGGAAAAATACAACTGTTCGGTGCATGTTAATATAATTTAAAAAAATGATACTCAGACATGGGCAGCGAAAATCTTGCATGTGGCTCGGGATCTTGAAAATGGTCAGATATTAAAAATATCTATTTCAAACCATAGGACACAATATGAAAGAATATAACCACAGCAAACATAGCAGGGGGTAAATTAAAGCTCAAGTACAAATATATAATCCACTGTAAATATAGACATACCCTACATTTCAATTCAACTGACTTGAATGGCCTTGGCTGCATTTTTTTCCAAACAATATGACAAGCATTAGTCATCCAGCAGCTCTTTATGAAAAGCCAGCAACATCCGAGTATCACAACTGTATTCAGAAGCACTAAAATGAAGCTTTCAAGTCTGCTTTTATTGACAAAAGAGCCAAATGTTCATATACAGTAGCAGTTAATCAAGGCATACACAGTCTTTTATATATATGACTTCACGAATACTAGAATAAAACTGTTTGAGTCTTTGGGTTGCTTTCACATACATTATAATCTTCAGTGCAATTCTTCACTAAAGCCAGGCCAGATGGTACTTTTCTGAAAATGTTTGGCACTATATATGAATCACTAATATAATGTTTTATGAGACCTGCAGTTTTTTTCCACTCAGCTGCTCAAGTTAGATTTCAATGTCATCTAATTTGCCAACTGAAATATTTAAACAATTAACTTTTCCAGATTTGCTGACGGTTCTTTTCTATGTCCTCACCTTGGGCTTCCTCAAAGCAGAACTATAGGGGCTGATGATTAAAATCTGCTTAATGAGGCTGGCTAAACTCACACACACTTTTACTGTGCTTTTCTTTATATTCCTTATTGTTGACACACTCAGACCTTTGTTTTTGGAATAATTTAAACCTCAGTTGGACAGTGACCTCTAAACTTCCATCTTTACTTTCAAGACTCCCAAAGAGGCCTTGAATGTAAAAATCCTGCTGCTCACTTTTTATAGCTTCAATTATAGACTCAAACTGCATCTAATAATTACAAAAGAGCAAACATTTAATAGTAGCTACATTTGCTTCAAATAATTTATTTTTTTAGATTAGCAATGGACTGAAAGGGTTAGAAAGTATACATATTAAAATAAGTATAGAAAAAACTTTATTTAATATAATAATTAGACAGACCCATTAGACACAAAAGTACTGCTATTTGTGTCAGTTAACTGATGACTTCCAATCACACATGTCATTATAAATGGGCACAACATTAAAACTTTACTTTATGCCTTTCTGAAATTATTAGCTTAAATTGGATTTGTAAGTCCTCAATAAAATGCTCAATGGTCACCTGTAAGCTGCTTAGAAAGGCCTTGACAGCAATTTTCAATAAAGATGTGAAATTAAATACAGCATTAGCTCGCTTTGAAAACCAAGCAACATCCAACTACAGCAGCACCAAGCGTTGAAAGCCACCAAAATGATGGTTTCAAGCTTGCTTTTTTCCCAAAGTGCGAGAAGGGAATTGCAGAAGCCCTGAGCAAAATTGGGTTTTCTCACTAGGGCTTTGCTGTTTGAAGGAGGGCTATCAGGCCAGATTAGCTTTACCTCAGTGGTAATGGAAGCGCGAGCATTTGAAAAAGCATCCTTCCACTCACTTTTTTTAGTTTGAGGTCCTTGAGGTTGCATTTTTATAGCATCAATGCCTGGGGTATGTGTTTTGGTCTGTCAAACAAATTTCAGCTATCATAAGATCATTTTTAAGACAGCTACCTCCTCATAAAATGGAGACATGTGTGTGTTTTTTGATAGTTTATTTTTTTTTATGTGTGTACTCATAGTCAGACCTTGTGATCTTGACATTATCTCCAGTTCACACTGCCAATATTTATGTGTGCCTTATCCATTTTTTTTTTTGCTTTTTGCACTATTTAACTTTAAAATCCTTGATAATAAAGCCAACAAGGTTCTAATGTCACAGATCATTCCAGTAATGTTATTCGGTGATTAAACTCATTCCTCTTTGTAAAGAAAATGGCACACTGCTCTTAACAGCCAAAAATAATACACAATAATATATATATATATATATATATATATATATATATATATATATATATATATATATATATATATATATATATAAATATATATATATATATATAAAACTTTAGCTAGTTGCATCATGTAACTTTAAATTCCAAAAATATTCATTCTCGTATTGTTTAGGTGGTTCTTAGACAGTGGTTCTGGTAGAATAATACCTGGACAGATAACTCTGATATAAATGATAAATGATAGTTCCAGCAGGACGAGCAGACCTCTCCAGCAGCTCAAACAGAGGGAACGATACACTGGACCCCAGCAGAGTTTTATTTGTTCAAAATGCACTAAAACTACCCTATGGATTTGAGTGGAAATGTCTTTGTCATTTGCATACATCCTAAACATCTCACTCTGGAAATTGTGTGCATGTGCTGGTATTCTTGTGTCTTATTTGTGTAGTGGCGTGTCATTTGAAAAGGTACAGGGGTGAAACCTACTGTGCATGTGTGACCAGGAGGCTTGTTGCCACAGGAGGGGGTAAATACTCTGACCTTTCTAGCTTTGATCACCCTGCGGTAAGATAGTGTCACACAGGTTGGGAGAAGGGAAATGGAATATTATTGAATATATTGAATCTATGTAGCGCAGAAGCTGGTGTGAGATGTTATGTTGCATTGTATGATTCCATACCTCAGCCAGCGGGACAATGCCTTGTATGTCCGCATTACTGATGTACAGGTGGGACACTTTCTCTGCTTGTCTAGCAGTCGCTGGTGTGTCTGTTGGGTACTCAACGTTCCAGTGGAGAGTCTGCGTTGGCACCAGGTTGATTACATTGTCCACCTCAAACTCTAGCTGCATCACCTCGTATGAAGAACCTTCCAACCTTTGGAAACAGAAAAAAAGTTTGTAGTTATGGTATTACACTGATTAAATGAAAAAGCTATATACGTTTTTAATATTACAATATATCTGTGGGGCTCAGATCAATAAACAACATGTCATCAATGCAACTGGCTTATTGCAACAGTATGGACAAATCCATGGTACAAGTTAGTTTTAGGTTTAATGGTTTTGTATCGTCACACAAATCTTTTCAGAAATAAATTGATTGATTGGTAAAACCCTAAATGTTGAACACATTTTTATACAACAAGTGCCTGAATGCAGAGCAATAACATCAAAGTAAAGGCAACACAGCAGGTCTAAATAACAACTCTGTCTAAAATGTGACACTACATTTTCCATGATCAAGATGGCACTGAAATACTGTATCCACTTCCAGTTCCTAGTAAAGTGCAACAAAAAAGGTCTCTTGGGTAGGTATTCTGCAGATAAACATTCAACTTGTACCATAGCTGACTGTTTCAAAGTGCGTCAAAGTGGGGCTTGGAGTATAATTTAGATACACTTTAGCAACTGAAAACTGAAACATTTTACTCCTCTTGTCCCTTGTCACTGAATTTGTATTGTGCACAGACACACATGAGGCTGGTGAAACCCCTATTAGAGAGACATAAGGTAAGGGGGACTTGTGTTACAGCGATAGATCAAGGAGAGAAAAGTGATGGGTGTCAGCTCCCCTTGACCTCTGCCACATCCCTCCATTATGCTATTTATGATAGTTCTACATATCAGCTGGTTGTCCTGTTTTTCTATAGATGCTGTATTATATTGAGAGAACTCTTTAAACGACTAGTTTCATACTCGTTTTAGCTCCAAGCCAAATACAGTATGTATATTTGTCCTCATTTATCAAATGTCAACTTCTATGTGGATGTAGATTAGAAAGTTCACACTTCCATTTAAACGTTTTTTTATTTTTCTTCCACTTATCATTTTACTGGTTGCTAGAGGCTGGACGATCACTTGGGATTTTTAACACATTAAAATAAACCAAAGATTAGACCTTATCTTAAATTCTAGCTTCAGTATTAGACCAATGCAAACCCACAATTATGTCTTTCTTGTGTTATTATCACATAAATGCATGGTTAATATTTATGCACAATTACCTTTGATTCTATTTTCGCCATTTTTTATGCCCTGTTCTGCTGTGTAAGCAAATGTAGCTAGCCCTTGAAAAGCCACTTTCCTCAAATTTTTTCCGCTGCCATTGATTCAGTGTTGCTGAGTTATAAAATATACTAAGAACAAATTAGACTTTAGTACTATTCCTAATGGATATCTGTGTGGAAAGTATTCAAAGTTGCCCTTTGCTTTTTCAGCACCAGCCTTGAGATAAGGCGTTGTGTTTTTACCAAAACGACCTGTTGTCAAACCTCCAAGGACACTACAGTAGACCCATTTCATATTTCTGAAAGAAAAACCTAAAGAACTAGAGGGGTTTGGACACATACACACTGAAACACAATGCTCTGTCACACTCACTCGCTGTACCTGTCTCTCACACAGCAACACATACACATCCAGTGCACTCGCTCTCTAACACATGCATACAAAGAACCACTGAGAGAATGCTGAGAGTATTTGGGTGCAGTATAAGCGCTGGAGCTGAAAAAGCAATGTGTCTACAGTGACAGGTTCATTCAGGTGTTAGCTCCTTTCTGACCACAAAGCTCCAAAACAATATTACACTGTTCTCTAGTGCATACATGTACACACACTGTTCTCCAGCGCTCAGGACCAGTTGAACAAAACTGATGCTAAAGTTCCCTCTTTCTCGAGGCTCCTGGCGACCTGACCTTCAGCTAGTGACCTGTTTGTGCTGCGATCATGCAGGTTACAGTGTCGGATCAGAACTGTATATGTACTGTATCTGACCTGCTTTCATGACCTGCAAACTGGGTCCCTAATTGGGACACACATACATTAGTATTGGTAAAATCTTTTTATTGATAGTACAAATCCATGTTAATGTTATAATGTTCTCCCGCCTGTCAAATAACCCTTATTCCATTATATGGCAGCCTCATTTACCAGCTCAGAACATATTTATTGAAAAACATCAGGTTGTTTTTCTGCTCATAATATATTTTAGTGCAATTATACAAGGAACATAAGAAGCTACATAAAAACATTCTATGGCAAGGCAATTTTATTTATATAACAGAATTCAAACAAGGGTGACTCAAAGTGCTTCACAGAAATAAAGGCCACAGGTTCACAGACAAGATTTAGAATAAGAAACATAAGAAAAATAAAGAATAAGAGTGCAAATAAAACCCTTTCAGTTGTCTTTATTAAATGTTCAGAAAAGAGATGTTTTTCAGTTATAATTGTTAGGTAGCAGAGAGATATGAATATTTGTTTCTACTTCGGGAGACTGGCCTGGCTCAGCCTATAAACCCAGATAAAAAGATAATGCTTCTAGCAGCTTAGAGAGTCTTATGAGACACTGCTCCTGGATTGACTTCAAAGCCGGGCATGTAACACTTTTGGCCCTTTGGAGTCTCAAAGTGGAGGTAATTGACTTGTTATGTCTGCTTATCTATTTAGCCATCAATTAAATTATTCAGTTTCAAATTTGGATCATCTGAGATAAAATTATTTTTTGCAGCTTCATTAATTCACATTTACATCATTCTGCATGACTTTTCTTTTCCTCTATGTCTATCTGCATGTACGCCATTCATTAGTTTGACCTATAGACTGAAGTAATTAAGAGTCATGGCTGGTCTTTTGCAACCCTGAACTATCTATTGAATAAATAACTATATATCAACATTGTATTGTAAATGCCCTTGGAAATCTGTCTGTTTGGTTATTTATTTGGTCTGTCTAAACAGGCTTCTTTAATGCACTAATCCACTGTGAGGGCTCAGAAGTTGACAAAATGGCTAGATTCCTGCCATAAATTCAGTCAAAATATAACATGTGTAGCCCCTGTAAGCTCACTGGCTAAGCAGCAGTGTATGGACTCAGGCAGTGGTCAGCAAATACAGAGGGAAAGTCAAGCATGCTTTGATTAAAGGGGATTAAAAAATTCCACTTTTTCTATAGCATGGATGTATAAAGAAATGCAAAAAGAAAGCCCATTTAAAAAAAAATCAAGACATACTGTATGACTCATAACGTTTAGATGTAAGGATAAAAAGGTTTGGCATTTCTTTATGTAACATTGTGTGTGTCCTTGTAAGACCCTCTGGGTCAATGCACAGAAACACCTTTCTTCCATGTAACAAATGCACACCCTTTAGACAACTCCAATGGCCTTGTGAGTGAATTTGTAGCCAAGGACCTGTTCATCTCCCTGTCACAGCTTTCTACACACATATTTGACCTACTTTCTACTCTCTAACATATACATCCTACAGGCATTCTGAGAATATTGGCGTTTAGAGCGGCTATTACCTAGGCTCAAAGGCACTCAGATATTGTTACCAAATATGTGAGCTGAAAAAGAAAATTGTAATTCATTCTTTGTGAGTGCTTTGCCTCATTGGTTCCCCATGGAGCCAGACTAGTTGAAATATGTATGACTAAGTTTTATATTACATAAAAAATGAATAGTAGCATTTGATTTGATTAGGATATTCTTTTTAATGACTTTTCCAAGAATGTTTCAGTTTTTCCGCTTCCCGTGAGTACTTTGAAATCCAAACGCACCTATTGATGCATCAGTGTTTTGTCAGCGAGATGTCACAGAAGCAGTGGGAAGCTAAGTTGAAATCTCTTCCTTCAAGTCACCCTCAATGTTGCAGAAGCACCCACAAGCTATAAACACACAGATATTCACACTGTGTCGCCAGTGCAGGGAGGACAGGTTGTCTCATCAAAGTGTACTGTAGAAAAGTGGTGGTCTCTGGGAAAATTCAAAGGACAATAGAGAACACACACACACACACACACACACACACACACACACACACACACACACACACACACACGCACACATACAACAGACATGAACCGGTGGCGAGAAAAAAGACAACATCCCCAGGGAGAACATAAGGTGGAAGAGAAAGGATGGGAGGAACAATTTTTCAGTTTTTGCTTGGAGGTAGTTGTCACTTAGAGCGTTTTCCCTCAGCATCCGCACAGCCAGTGACTATAGGTGCGTGTGTCACAAAGGGGAAGCAAGGAAGATGGTTATGGATGAATGGTAAGGTGCGGACACAGAGGAATGAGACTTGGTCATGGATGGATAGATACATTGGTAAAATTGTCGAGAAATAAAAATGAATTACATTAAATACTCAAATGAGTGCAAAAAGTTTAAAGCATTGTGTTACTTTCAACCTTGATTACAGCCCTAATACTGGTCCCAACCCCAACACTTACCCCCAAAAGTCAACAGCATAACTACATTTCCTGCTTTAAAAAAACACTGTTTAGAACATACCATAAAAGTCTGGTCATGGTCTGGTCTTTTTATAAGATTATATGAGATTGATTATTGATCTTTATGCACTCCCATTTTTCTGCTTCCACGTAGAAACATTGTGTATTTTCTCAGTTCTCCATTGCTCGTATTAGTTTGCATCTGTGTGTAAAGTGCCAGTTCTGTCAGAGCAGGGTTAGCTGCTACAAGCAGACAGAGAAAGACAGAGGTAAAGGCACCGCGATGCCAGGCGGAACCGCAGGCCGACAACACACCGTCACAGCCATCACCCACCTTCACCTTCATCGGGTGCATGTGTGTGTGACAGCTGGACCTGGAGATGCAGCACAGCGTCACAGACAACCCCTGTCAGTTTGGCTTTAGACAAGCACAAAGAGCGAATGTGTTTGAGCACGTATCACTGCACACTGCTCTGTGTGTGAAGATGCACAGGACGTTTACACCTGGCAATACATCAGCGATTCCCCCCTAATTTAAATACTTTACATACATAAGCACCCAACACACATGGCACTCAGTGTGGTTAACCTGTTTTAGCCTATACACTTAACACACTTCAGATCAGATGGTTGGGATTACTTAACAAAACACAAAATGTTTAGGAGAATAACAACACAAAGAGATGAGAGTGTTGAATGCTATTTTAAACTGTAAATGAGGAGAGAATACAAAAACAGGGCTGGTGAACATGCAGGAATGTATCAGTGTTTTAACAATTTTAAAAGAAAATCCATTTATTTATGACACTTACATGTTTTAAGCCTTCATGCAGTGTTGTATGTTACAAAAGAAAAGAAAAAAACAAACAAGTGTCTGCTCTGGGCAGCTGTATTCAAATTGATTTTATTGTTTATTATTGAGAAGTACATCTAGAAAACAGCACTGTCAGTGGACAAGTTGTGCAATTGACCATCAGTGTATTAAAACTTGACAAAAGTGTAAAACTGTGAAATTAAGGACTCATTTTCAGAAACACAAGAGCCTTCTTCTGCTACAACTCTCTCTTATATTTATTCTGGCCAACGTCTTTTCATTTATGCTTCTGTCACAACACACAACCAAAGGTAATCCCACAAACAAAAACTACTGTCATTGTTGCAAGACCGTGACACACAGTTGATAACTGAGAGGAAGTTGCATCTAATGTAAATTGGATGGAGCTACAATTAATTTAAGTGCTCTCTCACGCACAAGACACACAGACGGGCTTAGAGCAACTAAACAACTAATGAAAAAGTAATTTCATTTGAAAAAAGATAATAGCATAGCATTGTTCTGAGCTCCCCCTTCAGCTTTATTAGCACTATTCAATTTCAGCAAAAATTAATGGATGACTTAAATTTAAAATACTAATTCTGCTTGTGCGCAAGATTACACAAAGAAACTTCTGGGCATTTGAATAACAGGACTACAGCACTTACTTGCTGAGCATAATATATTTGGGGTTTCTGTGCGCATCTGTGTATATACTGGAACACACCTTCCATTTATCCCTTAAATTATGAAAAACAATTACAACACATTGAAACAGAGCAACAACAACAACAACAAGTCAATGGCCTAAAGTAAAAGTAATTGAAAGTACGTTCTTCTTACTCTTTGTCTACTTTTAAGTCCAGTGTGTGTTACTGCATGGAATGTTGGCTTCCATTGAACAAATTGTACGGCGTTTGATAAGTGCCAAAATACCGGCTGAGGCAAAAAAATAAAAGTAATATTACTTGGTTAATATTGTATTTTCAATTCTGGCACAAATTTATCACAATTATTTTAAGGGCTGCTTTGCAATTGACAAGTGGTTTTGAGTGACTATCTTGATGCTGTCACTAAAACACTGAAGTAGCCATTTGGTAAAAAACAAGACCAAGTAAGAACTTTGTGCCACTAAACAAAAATAAAAACCTTCACAGACACAAGAGCAAACATTACTTGAATCTCCATTCCCTCGCCTCTCTTGTTCTCTTCATCTTTTGTGAGTGGATGGCTATTGAACTTGGACATGGAAATAATCTTCTTGTACTAGACACACACACACACACACACACACACACACACACACACACACACACACACACACACACACACACACACACACACACACACACACGCCCACACACACAGGGTCTTGAAGTAATGGGCTATTCCCTGGTCAGGTAGTGGTATGATTGCACTACGCCTATACCCAACATGCTATTACCCCTGCTGAGCCTCTTTTCCTGTTCTCTGCGCCTTGTTCATAGCTGCCCCCAACCTCGACACCAAACGCCTTCTCATACACACATTACGCGCACATGTTCTCACTTTGATAATTCTTCTTAAAACTGGTAATGCACAATTTCCATTTCCTTGACATAGACACTTTGTGCATGAGCTCCACACAATGGGACATACACTGGACCCCCATCTGATTTACAACGATATGCAACATGCAATTGCTTTTAAGTAGCGCTCAGTGAAGGGACATTACTGTGTCAGCACCTGAGTGTGTATGGGAATGCATATTTAAAGTGTCTCTTGTGCATCAAGAATATTTTATACTAAAGTTTGTTTTTGAGAGTTCATGGATGTAGAAATAGAGCAGGTAAACAAGCCAGAATATTTTTAGCATGAGGCTGGCTTTTATCTGTAATTACTTGTATCTGGATTTAGAAGATGACTCACTTAAAAATGAATTGGGTTAAAAGCAAATTCAAGGCTGAATTAAGAATGTTTTGACTTAAAAAAAGATATGCTGTCATGATAAAAGAGCGTAGATAACTTCCAGAAGTATGTGGCAAGAACTTGGAAAAATAGACAAATGAACACAATGTACGGACGTGGTTCTTTTTAATAAATATTTAAATAGAAGCAAAATGTCCAGTAACATTTCATTTTTCACCGAAAATATTTTTTTTATCTTTGACTTTGCCTTGTCTTGTTGTAAATAATTCAACTTCATGAAAAGAGAGGGCAAACAGCTCACACAAAAGAGATGGTGGTTGTAAACAAGTGAAGAGTGGTGAAGAATAAAGGGGAGATATCAAGAGACAAATAAGTAAGCGATAAGACGCGAGGAGATAAGATGGACAGAGGAAAGTAGACAGGGCAAGTGCGATAGAGAAACACTAGACAAAGAGAAACAAGCAGCATGGAGCCACAGTGAATGAACGGAACAGATAAGCAGTGGGACTTTTTCACATCGCAGCGGGGTCTGTTGCATTTAACTGCATTTAGCTTATTGGCTTTGTATAATTGCTGCAAAATAACTGGATATAAATGAGCATCTTGATGAGATTATGTCATGGTAAGTGAATTCCCATCATTCATTTTTACACATCTGTAAAGATCAAGTCACCCACATGCATTACCTCACACAACCCCATTCCTAAAAGCAGGGGATTTAAGCTTTGAATAAAGTGACAGATTGTCAGAGCTCTGTTTAAAAGGATTTTCAAGCAGCAGATGACATTTTACAACAAAGTGCCACACTTTTTGGTTATACTTGATGAAGTAAGATTATCAACATTTTTATGAAAAGAGCAGGTAAGATAACATCTGTGCATTTATTTTTTTTTACTAATGCATGAATTATAATAAGAGACTTTTGAGTTCTGAATCCAGAGAAATGGTGTTGCTATATGTTTTTGCAATCAATCATTTTAGAACTTTAGCCAACCAAAAATGTATATTAACAAATTTGTTACCATGAAAGGGTAGTGTGGCTTCTGATGTGACAGTCATTAAGGCTCAGGTGAGTCGTTAGTGCCACTGTTCCATTCAGGTGTTGCTGTTCTTTAGTGAAACTATTTTGATTTAGGTTTCAAAACACTGTTGTAAATAGTGTGCAAAAGAGAAAGGCCATTCCTTTAAGAATTTTGTCCAGAGAGGCCAGATGGTTTGAGAGAGGAGTAAATGAAGCCATTTTTGGATGACCTGGATGATTGAGAACCTTCACAGCCATTGGAAGTTTCTTTACTTACTGTTCCTACACCTGGCTGTATACAAACTGAGCACTACTGGATGAGAAGCTCACCTATGTTTTGAGCACACATTCTTGAATGAATGTTTAGGGCATTTGATTGTGTTTCTATTTTCAAATAACTTTAACTTGTCATCTGACTTGGTCTGTGTGGACAACAGCATGTCCCTGCAGGGCTCCTGTAGGTGCTCACAGGCTCCAGAAAGGGGTGGGATGTTTGTAACTGCAATCTGCAATGTCACCATGAGAGTCAACAGCTAAAAAAACAACATGTATAGTGATTACGATAATATACTGTGACTACATCAAAAACTAGAAATAGATGCCTCTCAATAAACTGGTGTACAATAAGCAGGGCATGATATTAACACCCGCCAACCCTCCAAATGTGGGTGGATTTAGGCTGTGGTGGGTAACACAGTCACTTCCACTAGGCTACACATAGGCTATAGTTTTTAAAATATAAAAAATGCATGATAATTAAAAACGTATAAAAAATCATCATAATGTTGGCTACATTTCAGCACATTTCACTTCTTACTCATTTCTCCACAGCATGAAATAGCTACAGTGAGAGAAGAAGAATCACAAGAAAATAAGACTGCATAAAAAAAAAATTGTACATGTTTTGTGCATCTGATGCCAGAACATAGTCTAAATTAAAATATGATAGAACATATTAGTATTGTTATTTTTTCTACTTCTTATTAAACTATTTTACTAGTATAGCTTTAATCATATACAAAATCAACTACTACATTTTGTGAAGTGAAAGCGCTTGGCGGCTATAACCTTTGAAAACCACTTGCCACAGTGGTCGGTGAGCAAAAACGTTAATGTCAAACCCAGACAATCAGCCTTGTTCTTGACAGAAGAAGACTTCCAGTAGCAAACTTCGGGGATGTTAAAATAGAAACTTTCCACAGTGGGCTTTGTGTCAGTGTTTCAGTCACGTCCTGTGAGCGTAAACACAAGGCAGCTTCACAAAGCTTAACCAACACAATTCACCTGCCGCTACCCGTGTCTGCTCTGATTTACACTTTATTGGTTCCTACTCAAGTCCCCTTCGCCGATCTCCTCACACGCAGACATTCACACGGTATTGATCTGTGGGGGCAACATGAAAAATCTGGTGCAAATGCAGACTGACAGTTCGACAAACACTCAATGCACATTTAAAATCCAAAAAGCGGTTGCACTTGAAACATTTCACAGAATTGCCTTGACCCTCAACCCTCTTGGTGTTACACACATACACACACTTGCTAACCTTTTCTGGGTGTCTGTAATCAGATATTGATTTAATGCAGCTCTGTCACATCCATCTCAGCTTTTCTCAATTTTCCCTGATATCTCTGTACTTTTACGATATTTGTCTGAGAAGGCCAAGTCGCCCCTGTTTTGAAGTATGGGCTACTTGGCCTCGCTGGGGAAAAAAATCTGATTTTTGTCATTTTATTTATTGGAACAATGGCCATTTCTTTCACGCACAGGAATGCTCCGCTTCTTGTTGAAGCATGAGCAATGCTTCAAACCATTGCACTGTTATTATAACATGGGGGTTTTATTTGCTTTCACTGGGAGTCCCCTTTTACTTAATTTTTATTTAAGAAGGTCAGAGGTCATCTTCCATCAAAACGGGTTAATGACCTATCTTGAAAGGTTTTATGTGGAGTTTAATGATTTGTAACGTTGAATGACACATGTGGGGCTGGCACTTGTATGTTTGTTTTTTTTCTTTTTTTCAACTAACCACTTTGGGCTTTATTGATAGGATTCAAAAACTTGAACATAATTAGGTGTTTTATTTGAGTTTTATTGGGTATATCTGGTCCATTGCATTGCATTGCACCAATATCATTATACATAATTTCCCTCTGGTGGCTTACATACTGTTTAATGAACAGTTTTTTGCTTTTTATAATCTAGCCACTCTTCAAGGAATCACACCAATCTGTGCATGAAACTGGAGAATTTCATTTATTTTCAATGCGGGAGGGGAAAGATTAAGAGATTATTAGTCAAGCCTATGTCACAGCATTTAAAAAAGCAAAAAACTCAGGAAAGGAGTAAATTAAAATGGCATGAGATAGAAGAGGAACAAAAAAAAGAGGACAAAGAAGCTGCAAAACTGAAAAGAAACAAGAGAAAGTGTCTTGGCAAATGAAAAGACTGCCTTTTGATGTTCTTTAATAAAACATATCACAGTGAAACAGATGCATGAGGAGCTGTAGTCAGGTTGGCTTTGAGCAGAGTGCAGCTCAAACTCACGTCAGCACGTTCAAACAACAGAGTATAAAAATGTCCATCGAGAGTTTTTATAATAGCATCTAATACTCTGAGCCTATGCAACTATTTTTTTAACTGTTTCTGTGACTAAACAACCAGGAATTCCCCATGACAGCCATTTAGAGTCAGCATGGTGCACATAGCACATACTGTAGCTAATAGTGATAAAGGAACTCAGAGGTGATGAGATAAGTGCAAAACAAGGATATTTTATTTTAACTGATCACGCCTTTCCTATTCAGTTTGTATAAAAGTATCTACAATGAAGATTATTTAGTTTGCAGAATGAAGGGGGGTCCGTCTGGCACTTATTGAGTTTCTTTAACATCTTGCAAAACACTGATGTTACTATCTCCTGAAATTGCAGGAGTTCAATATGTTCAATTTTTCTTTATAACATTTACATTTGTTTACCATGTAAACTTATTTTATGTTGCTGTTTGCTTTTCCAAATTTTACCATTCCAGAGTAACAAATTGCAACCTTCTTACTTTTTTCATTTATTTTCTGCCGCTTAGTCCCGTTAGGGGTCACGGGTGACTGGAGCCTATCCCAGCAGCTTTGGGCCTGAGGCGGGGTACACCCTGGACAGTGGCCAGTTAGTCGCAGGGCTAACATTTAAGAACGTCTCGGACCAGAGGCTGCACCGAGCCCTTGAAGACCGTCCTCTGACAGTCAGAGGAGCCTTCTTACTGTATTTATTTATTTTTATTTTTTACATGTTGTTGGTGGTGTGAAATCTGTTTTGTAGATGTGTTTTGTGAAATGAAGCTATCCGACTCTACAGGGGTCTGTACGTGTGTAGCATATAGAAGTAAATGTGTTCTCTGTAGAAGGCCCACACACGAATGCCTTGTGTTGTCAATGCAATTTAAATTAGGCACACTGGCAGGTAAACCTTTAAAATATTTTATATATACTTTTTTTTTTCATAGATTCTACCTTTAGAATAGAAAATTACTCAATTGAGAGCTTCTTATGATAAATTTCTACACAACTATATGAACACACAAGAAAAAGAGGAAGAATGAATTATTAATCATGCCGTCTAATTATGGTGTGTGTGGCCCTGAGAGAGATATGATCCTGGGGAAATCACATCTAACAGTCATTTATCACAACAAATAGAGTGAAAAACACTGGTTAGAGGAGAAGAGAGAGGAGGAGAGACTAGAGAGGGCAGGCACAGAGCGGAGATAAAAGGCCGACCCTCTGCTATCACACTCCACTATTAAAATATGCTAAAGAGATGCACGGATAGGGAGCAGAGAGGAAGGGTAAAAAAGGAGAGTCTAAACTAATGAATTAAGAAATCCTCCAGGAAATCATGTACCCTCTAACCAGGTTTACAGAACAACAAGGCTATTAACTTTATTATATGAAACTTGTATTACTATATTGAAAGTATGTTTACAGATGTAAATGGCTGAAGTAGCTTGAGTAAAGAGGAAGAAGGGAGGAGGCTCAACTTTAAGTGGGTTTGCCTCACTGTGGTTACACCATTACATTAACATAACATTACAAGCAGATAGTTAAACATGGTGACATTAAATGACGTGCTAAAAGCTAGTGTATATGGTATTCAACTTAGCAAGTTATCATATTGTAAATTTTATATTTGCTATTTTACACTGAAAATACTCTATAACAGTTACAAAGCTTCTTTGGTCATTTCACTAACCCTTAGGTTCTGACCAAGGATGTTAAAAATGGAGAAAAAGCAATAATTAGTTTGAAGAATGGTTTAACAGCAGCACTGAGAGACAAGAACAAAAGCACAAGACACCCCATTAAGAGATTCAGTTCATGATGAAGCATCAACATAAACCAGTTCCATTAAAGGTACTTGGCTCTATATCTGTTCCAGCTACAATGTTTTCTTTACCTGTGAAGTCTTCATTGTTTCTATTTGTAATTTCCACTTCTAGTGACTGCCATTAATAGGTAAATAAACTTAATAGTACTGTAATTAAATGTTTTTTATTTTATTTGATATTCCACATATGTTTCAAAGAAATGTCACAATTAAATTTGGTTAATTAAGTCTTGAATAAAAAATATTTAATTTCCATACAAATTTGTGTTATTTTGGTTATTTTTATACAAACACACACACACACACACACACACACAGAGGGGCATGGGAGCAGTGCCATGTCGTTCGGGGCTGGACTGAGCTGAGAGACTGACTGAATCAGGCCAGGTATCAAAGCTTGTCAACCATGCAGACCAAGGGCCCACTCAAAAATGAAAACTCTAACTCCCAGAAGGCCATGCTCTGGGTCTCTCTCCACCCCTTCTCTCTCTGACAGCTCAGACTGAGGTGGTGGAAATGTGTATATATGGAGGGAAATAAGAGTGATGGATGGGGGAAAGGTTGAATAGAAGTGTGAATCTGCAGGTGCCAGAAATATAGACAAACAGGGAGAAGCTAGTTCAACCTCTCTTCCACCAAGAGCATTAAGTGCAAAAACAATCTGTCCCTACTAAAACAGAGCTTATATGGCACGTGTGCTGATTAATAACGTATAAACATCCTCTTTCAGGCAGCAGGTAATGTTTGTGTTCATTTTAGAAAGTAAAAATCACATGCCAGGCTCCTGCTCAACTTGAAGCTGCTTTGTGTCAAAAGGTAAGTGGGCCACGAGTCCAATTCCCCTGCTGACACCAATGACCCTGTCCATCACACTATAAAGACTAAAGCAGAATAGGAAACAGCCCAAAGAAGAAGAAAAAAAGACAGAGGACGTAAACAAAATAGTCTATTATATTTAAATAAAATAATAAAGGTCAAAGTTTGGAGTCCACAAAATGTAACACATTGCATTTTAAGTTAGTTCTTGCTATAATCAGCAGGTAAATAAGCTGACAATTGTCCCCCTTGTTGAGTAACATAACAGAATGAACTTAGAGCAATAATCTACAACTCCATAACTTGAGTCTTTTATTATGTTTTTCTATTTTCTGTCTTGTGGGGTTGGGACACTGATGGAAACAAGCAAAACAAGGAGCCCAGAAAACCCTCTTCAAAAAACATTTTATCTAGTTTCTCTGGGAAAGAAATCGTGTGTATGTCAGCGCAGGTTTCCTCAACGGTGTGCCACCGAAAAAGCATGTGTCATGTGTGTGTTTGCATTAATGTATAATAAATGGCAGCTCCTGTTAGCGTGGTGTGTCCTGTTCGGGGCAGAGTTCCTCTTTCTGAAAGGTCTCTGTTCAGACACCCTCCCACACAGGGCTCTGGAGTCAATTGGCAGTAAATGCTTGGACGCTTTGTGTTTGTTGACACCTCTGGTATTAGAACACTTCCTGTCGATTACAGCGGCTGCAAGACAGGTCAATTTATGGAGAGGACGAGACAGCAAGACACATGAAGGGGACAGAGTGACAGGAAAGAGTTTAGAAACTGAATTGTCTCTGATGAAACAAGAAAAATGCAAAGTGTATAACTTAGAATATAACAGATGGCAGATATAGCAGATGTGCAGACCAGAAAAATCCTTAATGCTTGAGGCACACTGGCACAAATGGTATTTAAAAAACACATACCGAGAGCTTCTTCACTGTGTTCCCCCCAGCCTGCAAATGTTTAGTTTGATCTATTCATACGTAAGCTATCACACATCCAGGCTTAAGCATCGCCACAAGGTCTGCCATAAGGAAGTCACAGCTTTCACTTCCTGAATCCTTCTTTGTTTTCTTTCACAAATGTTTTCAGAAAAACTTCCAACAACTGTGGTTTGACACAGAACAGCCTAGATTTGAACAACAATAAGTGCTGGGGGCAGTGTTGTTTCAGTGTATGTCTGGAGTCAGTCAAAGAAGGAACAGCCTTTGAATGACTGTGGGACAGAGAAGCCTTCTCGGTGATGAACTACAACATTATTATTATATTACAAGAAAGCTGCTGATTAAATTAAAGATTTTTTTTTCCTATTGTTTGGAGCACAAAAGACAAATTATGAGCCACTGTACTAAAATCAGTGCTAATCACAACCTGGCCTTTTTTTGTTCAATTTTTTAAGTTGTTGGAAACCTGTGGAACAAAAAAATATATTATAATAATCAGCAGATTAGTTGCTAAAATAATCATTAGAAGCCTTAAGGCAGACACCGCACAGGAAGCCCATTACTGTTCAGAAGGGGATCAGACCTACGACCTTCTGCTTTCTGGCTATGAGAGAGAAATGGTGTGATTGGCCAGTGTGATGCAATCCAGTACCAGAGCTGTTTTCTACCAAGTATTTGCATCACTACATTGGGACTTCAGCTGCATTTGAAGCTGCCAATCAAACTTAGTAGCTAGCCACCTGTTACAACACCATCTGAACAAACTGTCACTCAATAAAACCACAATTATATTCTTATATACATTTGTAGTGCGGGATGCTTTTTCTATACTTGTAATACAAGAAGAAGAAAAAAACACTTTATTAATACATTTTATGCTGCTGTGACCAGAAGATAGTTGTAAATTTCAAGACAACTTGGCGTTTATGTTTTCTGTATCTCTCATCTCATTTAGATCACATCCACATTTTTGCAATCTATAGCTATCTATAGCCACACCCTGGCCTAAGCTGTGATTGGCTGAAAGCGACACAACCAAGAACATTTCCATACATGAAAAAAAGAGAAAGAATAGTGATTATACAGTCGGGGGACACTGCAGAAGAGCACCACTTTGTTTTGTTGGGCCATTGTGTGTGTATTACTTTTAATTATAATAAAGAAAATCTTGCATACAGCGTTTGGAGGCACTGTTGCACAGAGACTGAAGCCTCTAGTGGCAAAAAGATAAAACCCGCAGGTGTGGAGTGCACTTTCTTCTTCATCCCTGGAGGTCTCTACTTAGACCACACTCTCTGATCTCCCTCTTTATCTCTGTGAACAAAAACATGTAACTGCCATTGAAGAGGAAAGGACTGTTTATTAAAACGCATATCTAAAGTGCCGAGGACCTCAGCAGATAGTCATCTCTCAGCACGGTGCCGTTAGCCTGCACTATGTTGCAAATGAAACCTAGAATACCTGCTGATCGGTTCACGTTTGTAAAGCAGCTCACCTGAGTGGATCAGCTCATGTGTGTAATTATTTCCCTGCTCCTCACAGTGAAGGCTAAAGTCAGACCTTTGTTCAGTCATGTTGTAAAAAGTATTACAGGTTTCAAAGGGCTCCAGTATCTTGAGTCAGAATTAAGTAAAAGGAGAACAGCAGCGCCCACTAAGGTTGAATTCTTAGGTCAGGACTGTGCAAGGAAGACAGAGAAATAGGATGATGAGGAGAATATTTAAGAGGAAGGTACAGAGGAAGAAGAAAATGTGTGAAGAAAAAAATGAAAGAGACAGGCAGTGATTGAATGCTGTTATTGTGGTTGCAGAAAGAAGAGAGTGAGCACTGAGGCGTTTCCTTATCACAGCGGGGAAGAGACACGGGAGGAGAGAGGACAAGGAGACAGCAGGAGGAGGAGACACCAATCTTCCTCAAGAGTATACAATCTTATTGATCCAAACTGTCTGTGAATTTAAAACAGACTGCATTTTATGTGTGTCAGAGTTCTGTTTGTGTGTCAGCTAAAAATGAGAGCCCCTCCTGTGGACCTGCGCATACTCAATGTTCAATAATTGTTACAGCCATGTCCAAGTGCTGTGATACTATTACATCTGGGAACCACAGTTTTCTCCTTGGAAAATGTAAAAAAAAATGATGATATAAAACTATTCCTAATTTGTTAAAATGTACCACACATCAACATAGCAATATAGAATTTCTTTAATGAGTTGAGGATTACACTCAAAAATGTTCCTCCCATGTAAAAAAAAAAAAAAAAAGGAGAACAATTACATTTAGCAGGCGCTTTAATCCAAAGTGACTTACATTCACCAGTGTTATATTTCCATTTTTAGTTGATGCTTTCATTTTAAAGCGACTTACATTAAGGTTCCATTCCCAGTGTTACAGCTGGAACACCACTGGAGGCAAGGTGGGTTAAGTATCTTGCCCAAGGACACAACAACAGTATGAACTGTGGGGAGAGTGGGACTTGAACCGCCAACCTTCCGGTTGAAGTACGACCGCTCTACAACTGAGCCACTGCCGCCACAATTGTGATGTTACATGGCTGAAAGTTTCACCATAAAAAAATAATGACTTTAATTTATTTTTTTGGTACAGTGTTGCAAGAAAATTGCACATTTTCTTCCCTGGTTTACTTTTAACTATGCCTTGTCCTTCAAAGATATGCACACCTGAGGAGGTTGTGTGCACCATCATATCTCACCTCTCGACTGACAGAAGCCAAAAGAGAAATAACTAATCAGAGACACACAAAGGGAAGGCAGAAAATGAAAAGTCAAGAGTGGTGAAAAAGACGAATGGAGAAGAATCGCCACAAAGAAGAAGAGAGAGCTGAATGAATGGCCCATCTCCATAAAAGCAGGCACTTTTCTCAAGGTGGGAGCTGGGCAGCTAAAAGTCAACAGCGGGGAATGGATCGCACTGATTGAATTTATAGGAGCTGCTTCCTGAGATCAATGCCATGCACACACACAAGGACTGTGTGTATAGAAGCAGATTTGTTGTCCGTCACTGGCTCACTTCCTTCTTAACAATAAGTCGGAGGAAATGCAGCAGTAAAAGTCTTACCTTCATTGCTTTAGTTGATCCAAGTGGCTTTGCCATTTAGAAACTTTTAACCTATGTGTATATGATATGAGCTACTATATTAATGGTATAGTAATCGAATCATATGACAGCTCATTCCCTTTTTTCAGTGTTAGTGTTTTAAATGTGAAGGTCAGATGAAATGCCTGATCATTGACCTCCAGTTTAGCGTGTACTGGTGCCACGTGGACTGATGCACATCCTTATGCCTGAACATGTTTGTTTTTTTTTTAATGGAGAAGCTCACAAGTCCAAAAGCAGTTTATCTGAAGTTAGAATGGCAGAGGTGAGCATGACAATCTCACAACCTCACAACACCAGCAGGGTGACCCATGTCCAGCAATTAGGTTGTTGAGGTCCTCGTCCACAACCACCCAATCCTCAAGACATTCCAGGTGCATACTTATGTAATTATTTTATCACCACCACGTGCTGCCAGAGTGTAATTTGGTGTATTTGGTGTAGGTTTTATTCATTATCATCATTAATTTGTTCCAGTGGTAAAATGCATGAGTTGCATTTTCATCAGTGGTTCTTTACGTTTTGGGAAATGTCTCTGTCCATCAATGCTACTATAGTATTTATAAAGAGAAAGGTATCTAGACACACGTTCAAAGTTTGAAGGTAGAGGACAATTTAGCCCTCTTCAAGGACATCTTTATTAAAAACTGCTCCAGATGTCTTTGTCTGCTCTAAACATTTTATTATTTTAAAATGGAAGTGCTAATAGAAACAATAAAATTCACTTTGCACTGGGTGTTTTATTATGAACTCCATAACATAATGTGTGTGGGGAAAACTGTAATGCTCAAGTTGGGAAAGATTGGTTATTAAGACTATTATTATTCAAGACAAGACAGACACACACATACTGGCCCCATCCTTCTGATGTGTCATTTACTCCAGTTGGCTACAGTTCCATTTCCTAATCTTCTGGCAGATACACAGGGGGCTTTTCTTGTTTTTCCCATAGCTGCCATATGAAAAGCCCCACACATCCCTGTTGAGCTTCTTTTTATTGCCGTTCTGTGCAGTTTATTTAAGAGTGGCATTTTAACTGACTTGCCAGAATGAAGCCGAGCGTCCGGAAAAGCATCATTCATTTAGAACAAAATGTGGAAACAAATGTGACACTCGTGCTTGCACAACCATCCCCTCTTGTGCTGAGCGTAAGTGGTGAGTCCAGCACTATTAGTTACTGATGAAAAATGAGGCAACCGCGAGACAGCAACGGAGAGATGACGGGGTAGCACCAATGAGAGAAAGAGGAGGAAATTAGGAGGTACACGGGGCTCTTTGCAAATCTATGTGTGTGTAAGAGGGGACAGGGAACGAGCTGTGAGAAGACTGAGTTAATAGGATGCTGAGGATGAGGGACAGAACAGCTGTAATAGACAGAGACAGACTGTACATCATAAACTACTCACATGTTATTACATTGACGCATCTAAAGTATAAAAATGTGTCTGTACCACTCTGCTTTTGCATTTTTGACTCTCTGGTTTAAATAGATTTTTTTGCTATAGCTTTTTTGGAAATTGTGGAATTTACAAGCTTTTCAAAGGGAAGAATCTAATTTAATTTCTGCCAACATAGCATTTTTGCTCTGATAGAAGTACTTTCTGATGTGGGGAGTTTGTAAACTTGGATGGATATCTGTGGCGCATTACTCAGTGGCTTTGAGGTAATGTTGTCTTGTTGTTTTGTTACAAACAATCAGAGCAGTTTCTTTAGCCTATTTGATTTACAATTCAGAAATTTTAATTATTACCTAAGTCTGACAAAAACGGGACTTTTTTGGTTTAGGAGTACTTCTGTGTGAAAAGATAAGGACAGAAAATGTAAAAGGGAGGTTGAAAAGACGTGTCGGTGTGTGACAAAAGTAGTAAAGAGTAGTAAGAGAATTAATCTTCCATGAACTTCTAAGTACAGGTTTCAAAGGTTGAACAAGTGTGTGTCTATGTGCGAGACAGAGAAACGGTAGGCGGATAAATCTCCCATGAACCCCTAAATCAAAGTACAAAGGTGCTTGCTTGTGCATTTGACTGGCTGTGTGTGTGTTTGTGTGCAGCTTGTGAACAGTAGTACACACATTATACTGAATGCATAGACAGATGAGAGCCTCTGGGATCATATGTGATTAATCCAGGGCATTTGCTTTCCTCAAGGGCATAGCAACCCGACACATAGGCATGACGGATTAAAAGTCTCAACCTAAATCCCCTTTTTCATCACCAAGGTCTTGGTGTGTGTCAGCAGTAAAGTAACTACAGCCTTGTTTGGTTATTACTACTTTGTCTCTCTTGCTAGAAAGACAAATATTATTAAGACAACTTAGCATATTGTAAGAAAATTTGTGAAACTGAAGTGTCAACACAAATATGTCTCACAAATTGTATAAAACAGAGAGTTGAGTTCAGGCACAAAAAATATGTGAGTTTTGAGAAAGGTCTATTTTGGTTTAAAAGTGATTTTTAGACTGGGTTGTTAATTTCCTGTGTGCCACTACCATCCTCCACCCCTCACCCTTTTCTCTCCAAAGGCACATTTTCAGCCACTTACCTCTGTTTAGCATGGCGTCGATTAACAATGAACTAGCAGAAAATGCTACTGAACGCTCTGGTCGATGCCCTTTTTGTTAGCTCCCATGTTAATGGCCCTGGCCATTTGTTGGGACATGGTAATGTGTGATTCAGAGCGGAAGCACTGTTTAGCCTCAGGGTGGGAACTTCTGGTTATATTTAAATTTGGAACTCTTCAATTGTATCACACACATAACAAATATATGATCTGTAAATCCTCTGGCAGAGGTTTGTAAACTTTTCAAAACAAAATACTTTAAACAGTAGACAATTCTATTTCAGAATATAATACATATATACAACATTATTGACCTTTACCTACTCTGATGTACTGCTATTAAGTGAGTATATTCCATATTCATAACCTTGCATTTTAGGGCTCTCAGCAATTTTAGGGGTTCATATGGTAAGTATAGCATAGAGCTGTAGTAAAACAAATGGGCCTACATTTGTACTTGTAAGTTTATTGGTTAATTCAATAAAAAACATCTCACGGTATCCCTACCACATTTTCAGCAGACTAGTGCTTTGGAATCAAACCTGCCTTTGACAGTGAAGCTGCAATATTAATAGTGCATATTGACTGCCTTTGAGGCCATAATGTGATGTCTGTCTTCACATCTGCTGATTATATGTGTGTGAATGCATATGTCTGTACAATTTAATGCATATTCAGTGTGAGTTATATTTATATGAAGCAGAAGAGGTTACATGTAAACATGCATTGGTTGGTTTCACATCAGGACATCTGGCTGGTAAAGCAGAGGCATGTGTTTAGCTGCATAATATGTATATGGACATTTTGATTTCGAAAGCTAGGACAGCTATCATAATCCTAGTCCAGATACCGTTGCAATAACCTTTTCGACAGTAGTGCATAAACTAAAATGATCAAAATACAAAGCTAAGTGCGCCACTGTATAAGTGAAAAATATGCTGTATTGTAAATACATGGAGAATTCTGGTTCTTGATTCTTCTTTTATATTTATTTCTATATATCTAAGCTGTGCTGTGTAGGTGGCATGTGCTGTTGATTGATATGACATACAATCCACAGATGATTATGTGGTTGTCTAGCAACAACAGCAATTTCTGTGTTACTTCAGAAAATCTGGAGTCGAGCCTGATGCTGCCTGCCTGAAAAAAGCAAAGTGCAATTGAGCTTAAAGGAATTGTTAGCTATTTGACATGTGAAAAAACTGTCAGCTGGAGGTCAAGGTTTATTTACACTTTTGTTTGTCGCTTCATCACTTCACACAGGACCGTTTATATCCAGAAGCTGCAGTTCCCCGACTCAGACAGCACCTTTGTTTTAGTTTGATTTTAATGGAGCATGCTGCCTCTTTTCAAGCCCTTGTCTCTGGTACTTTTACATTGGATATGACACTGAACACAACCTGTAAAACCCTTGCAAAGTTGTGGGAGAAAGACAGACAGAGAGGGAAATAAAATGGTGAAGCACAACTGAAAAAAGGAACAAATTAAATAGGCACACAGATGGTAAAAGACAGAATAAATGCTTGTTAGCACCTCACTGGCCCAAATAAAAATAAGATGACACACCTGACTGATAATTAGTCTCAGGAGCTTTTGTGCCTTTGTGTAGACAGTGCCGATATTTTTGTGAAAATGTGAGTTGCTGCAAAACACAGTCCTAGTGTGTGTATGCTGATGTGTGTTTGTGTCAAATGGAAAGAAGGGCAGAGGCCTTTGGATGTGTCCAAGCTAATGGGCATTCTGGCACACATAATCAGTTGCGTTAATCACAGAGCACGGGGAGAGAGCTTGTCTGTGAGGCGACACACACCGCTTTTCACCAGCGCTACAATGTCGAGCGAGACCGAAAGGTGGAAAAGTCAATAGTCGAAGGGAGGAAGTGGATGGTAGGAGAGAATGTAGACTTTTAATGCATTTAATAGCTGACCTATTTTATGTGTTGTTTGTTGTTTTGTTTCTTTAGCATAGCTGCTTCTGAATTGAACCATAAAAAAGGTGAAGAGAAGCAGAGAAAAGTAAATGGTTTTTACTTGTAGTTAACCAATGTGCGTCACTGGTTTGGCTTATGTCAATGGAGCAATTAACCCAACACAGTATGTATAAAACCTTGGGAAAATGGAGCACTTCAACACCCAAATATTGCCATAATAATAATAATAATAATAATTATTATTATTATTACATCAATTTTATATAGCGCTTTTCCGGGGATGCAAACATTTACAAACAAGCTTTACATATCAATTATTCATTCACTCCACAGTCACACACTGGTGGTTGTAAACTACATCTATAGCCACAGATGCCCTGGGGCAGACTGACAGAGACGTGGCAGCCGTTCCGCGCCTACGGCCTCTCCGACCAACACCACATACATTCACATTCTTACACATTCAATTAGGCTGCTACTTATAATTTCTGTTCACTGTTAGTCTCCAACTTGTCTTTTTTCTGATGCCACAGACAGGTCTAGACACATGTGCAACAAAACAAAAGCCCTGAACAATCTGAAAAGGAAAATGTGAAACTGCATATTATATTTTAGTTCAATTACTTGGGAAAAAAAAAATAATTGAGCAACAAGCCAAAAGCAACAATAGCTAGATTAACTGCTATTAAACAATCTCTTCATATTTGTTTTACATTTTGTTAGGATATTATTTATATTTACAAGGTGACATGGGTCTGGAATTGTTTCCTTTACCAGTGTATCCACTGGTAAAAATTCTGTTGGACCAATTGTAACGATTTATCTAAAATGGGATGTTAAAAGGTTGCTAAAGTTGCATTAGTCATGCAAACACACTACACTATACTCAAGCAAAAAAGGTGTTTCTATACAATAAACTTTGTGTGAGTGACTCTAGCCCCAGTGATATCTGGCACTGAGTGTGTGCACAGCAGAGAAAAGAGTGTGTAAGTGTGTGAAGCCAAAGTAATTAGGTAATCAACAGCTGTGTGAGACAGACAGGAAGCAGCTTGTTAAGAAACTGAAACGCACAGAGAAATAGATAATGAGCGAGAACAGAAAGGAAGAATGAGCCACACATAAACAGGGAAATAAAGAAAAAACTCAAACAAAGGACCAGAGATGGGAGGGGGTGGAGGAAAAATGGGAAGCATCAGATGTGACGACAGGTGCCGCTGTCAGCTATGAAACACGTGTAAAGATTTTATTGACATGAGGAACCAATTACTGACAGCTAGAATGGAAAAAATTTCACTTCATTGTCACAAGACATTTTTTCTTTATTAGCAAACAACTGTTAACTCTTGGTGGTTTAAGAATAAGTAGGGCTCACTTAAAAAGAACAACTTAAAGTTAAAAACGCATGCCCAAAATGGTCTGTTTTCCAGGATTTGGAATTTTGTGGTGTTTCACAAAGCCTTTGAAACAGCACTATCCACCTACAGTATACTACTCATTTGATGTGAAACAAAACAATTGTACTGGTTAAAAAAACAAAATCTAAAATGCTAAAATAGCAAATTGCAAATGTCCGTAATATTGTATGACATACTAGATATGTGTGGACATATAAGTAACTTCTAAAGGTAGAAAATTGTATCTGTAAAAGTTTAACTCATTGTAACTAAAAAGTATCTGGACTTTGATTAAGGGTCAAATGTTTCATCATGAGAGATAAAACATTTGAGGAGGCAGGTAGACCACCTCTGTGACAGTGATGTAAAAAGGCATGCTTTCCAACCGTGTTGTGCTGGGTCAACTCCATGCACTCTAAGGGCAGCCGAAGGGAGGTAAAATATTTAATTTTCAACTCAATACATGACAAGCTCTTGCATCAGTCACAACAAGTCTCTGCTGCAACCACATGCTGGTCGCACACAGGCAGGCTCCTACCTCTAATTCTATGCAGGGAGCACTTGATACTTCAACACAACACTTGAAGGTCTGGTTAATGAAGACCAAAGTCTATTGTAAAAAATAAAATACAAATGGAATTACCAGGGCAATTGAAATCTAGCCACTGATCCCATCTCCTTTCCTAGTTATCGAAGGACGTACCAAAATTAATCAACAGTAACTTTGTCATTCACCACATGATTGTTTTTCTCTCTATAAAATCTCCCTACTGGATGCATGATGGAAAAATGACATGTGTTTACAGGAGCTTCAAAGCACAAATCCCAGAGTCGCCTTTATGCTCCAAACTCCTCATGGCCACCCTCTGTTTTTCTTATCCGTATAACATTTTGCTGTCTAAGCATGGAAACACACCCGGCTCACAGCTGCTCTGCTTTTTTCTATTTCCATTTTTATTCTGCATGATACTAAAATACCAAGGTGCTATGGAATAAAAAGATGACAAAATCTGAGCTGGAGTGAGAATTTTCCTCTTCTCCACTACTCTTTTTGATTTGGCCAAGATTCAGACATAGGGAAATCATTGATTGTTCCATCCTTTTCTCTTCTGAGCCTGGCTTTACTAAGTTGAGCTTCCAAAAGTCTATTATAGATCCCTAGTGAGCCAGGATTCCCCATTCTCCACCTCTTTGAAATTCTCCTTTATCACCCACTGTAAGCGGACTTTGTTAAATAAAAATTAATTCAAAGTTTAGACATACGTATATCCCAGAATTCCCACAGCCAGGTTAGGATTTAACACAGACTTGTTTTATTAAAATGTATTTCCTGTGTTGCATTTCTCTTTCCTTTATTTGAAGAAATACTTAGATAAAAAGTTCCAGCCTGTGTGTACATGCAAGACATTAGAAAACCGACAGTCTTACCCAGATTAGTGCTATATTGAAAGTTATGCGTTTTCACTTAAGAAATTGTAGATTTTATTATTAATCTCTTTCCACATTATGTAACTGGAAATCATGTAAGTCCATATTAACAAGGCTTAAGGTTATCTGACATTGTTGAAATTAAAAATAACATTATGACACTGGACCCACAGCTGGTATTAGCAGATGTAATTGCACTTCTGTTCTAGTGAAAATCAGAGAAAGAGCACTTTAAGCAGCACATGAATATCAGCATTCCTAGCAGGATTTTCCACCACCATTGACTGTTTACAAGCCATGTAGCAGCCAATCAGAGTGTTCCTTATTGTAACAGACCCAAATGTATGTGAGCATGTGATTGGACAAAGCTTGACGTCACAGGCTTAACATATAACTTCTTGATAATAAAGAATAGATTATGTTTTGTTTTAACACAGATTATTGTTATCAAAATATACTATTAAATTATATACTTCAATTAAAAGGAAAAAAAGTTACCAGCACTAAAGTTAAAAACATACTGTACATTTAATATTTCAGTGTTGCTGGCCTTTCTGTGGTTATTACAACTACTATGGATATATCTATCCAATATTATTCATGGTCTCTTGCAGGATAATTAAAGTTCCTGCATTTGATTTCACACCTTTTGATGTTCAAGTCTACTTTTCTGTTCAAACCATTACCAATATCATTGTTCATGAGATGTGATCCATACAGATGCTGCTTGCTACAAGTTATACTGCAAGCAAATGTCACTGATTAGTCAACACCACTCTGCAGCAATGGCTGCCACAGCCTATGATTAGTAGTTAAGTCAAGTTATAAAATTGATTCTACTGACGTCCTAGTGAAGCATCCTATATTCTGAAAGTAAAGTGCATCCATTTAGCCCTCTCTTGGGATACAGTGGAAAACGTCTGTTTGTGTCTTTCCTTTGCTGTGCATGTTCAAGAGCTCTCATGTCAAGGACAAGTGGTGTGTTTTTTGATATACAGGTTGAAAAGAATGAATTAAACAGTGGAGATGGGACCCTGGAGTTCCCATCACCTGCAGGATGACAGCACAGAGAAAGAAAGGAACTAAATGTGAGCAGGGGGATGGAGGAAGGACGAGAGAGACATGGACAAAAGAGGACAAGTATGTTGTGGAAAAAGAAATTGAGGACAAACAGGACTTGGGGAGGCAAGGAATGGCAATAAAAGAGCAAACAGAAAAATTAAAATGAAAAAAGAAGAGCAAAAGGGCGTTTGACACCTCTCGGCTGACAAACACACAAACACAAGGGACAGAGAGTTAGTGTGATGCTGCTGCTGTTCGCTCTATGACACTGTACATCTCTATGGAGTGGGACTTGAACACACAGGGTCCGCGTAGGTCGCCTTAATTAGCCACACATCCTGCTACGCGATACCCCAGTGGGATTGAACGGGGCATGGAGGGTGAGGAGAGGCAGGATAGGAGCGAGAGAGATGGAGACGGAGGATGTTTAAAAGTGGGAGCAAGGAAAGGAATGGGTATTAGAGCATCGGGAATAAACCAGTGGGATTGGGAGGTTATTTAAAGCATGGCCTACAAAAACATTGGGGAAAGTACAGTGTGTGTGTTGGAAAATAAGTATTTACATCGTTGTGTTTTAGAATGAGATTTTGATATATTTTTTTTTATGTTTAAGGTAGATTTAACAGTTAAGTTTAGAGTCTGAGATCACTCTTAACACACCAGAACAATCACACTAAAATCTGAAAAAATGATAGATTTATTGAGAGGATCCAGACATTTTTTGCATTGTATGTCCCCTGCTTTAGCAATCACATTCTGTATAGCAATGCATGGTTGTACATTTTCACACATCCATAGTTGTATGCATATGAGAGTGGCTCAGTGATTGAGTGTGCTCAGGTGGCCTGGGTCGTTTCAGTGAGTGACAGAATGATGCTACGCCAGACTGTACACATAAAGCCCATCCATATTGAGGCCTAATTAGCCAGCCCAGGTCATCTCTCAGGGCTGTGATCGAGTGCTCGGGCATAGGAACGCTCAACGCACCACACATAATGAACAAAAATGCTTCCTTTATCCCACACAATCCCACTTTATCCCAACTGTCCTTTTCGCTGTAATTGACAGTCAAATAATGTCTCATAACCCAGAGAATTATATAAGTATTCTTCACGGAGGCCCACTTTTCACAGTACATTCTCTGTTGAAGATGCAGCTAAAGAATGAAGTAAATAGAGTTTGTGGGAGATGCTTGGTTAAACTAATTGGATGATGGTATGAACTCATGGAGGAAAACTATGGTGCACCTTGGGGATAAGCTGATGGATCACAGTTGAAGTTACAAAGATTCCAATTCATTTTTCCCCTTAAAGGATGACAAGTTAATTTCAAGACACTTTATGCACACGCTAAGCTGCATCAGGAGGATCAAGTACAAAACTGCAACTAAGATACAATTTATATGCACTTTACCTAAGAGACCAAATGCCATTGTATCAATAATATAGAAGACTAAAAATAGCAGTTCAAGGTGTTAAAGGATGCCAAATGTTGAAGCCAAATAACCATTCCTTCTTGAGTTCACACTTTCTTTCATTCTCCCCTCAACGCCTTACCTTGCCTTACCTTCCTTCCCAGAACCCTGATGTTCAACTTTAAAACCTGGATATTTTTTTATATCTTTCAGTCACATAAAAGTCAGTTAAACACTCTTGTGTGGAGGAAGATCTTTTTGGAGCTGACTATTCTTTAGGGTCAAGATGTGAGAGGACAAGGTACAAAAATTGTATGGGACAGACTTGAGCTTTTGCTACAGCCAAAATAAAATAGCAAATACCATAGAAAACGGAATAGCCTTTTCGGCAAACAATCAAGACAGAGGTGAAATTGAAGATAGGACAAACAGAGAGGGCCGAAATAGGAAAAAATATTAGAGATGCGTAAAGCAATGAAAATATATTGTTGGAGGATGTGTACAGACTGAATGTGGCCACTTCAGTGTTATTAAAAGAAGCAAGTGAGGGTAGCATAAAGGACATTGAAAAATAAGAACAAATGACTATTATCAAAAGAAATAGAAATTAATGCTGGTGTTATGTGTGTTTGATGTGTCTAATTATTCAACATCAATCTAAAAACAGTGGCTAAAATGTAATTGTGCAGATCTGTTCTCATAAGTCTCCTCAAGTGCACAATGTGTGGTCATGGTCTTCTGTGCCGTGTTTGTTGTGTTCAACATAAAACTTTAAAACGTCACTCATATTTAATCAACTCTAGCCACGCACTGTTTTGTTGCCATAAATAAGTCAGTGCAAGGGTAAATGCATATATATTGGCAGACTGTGGGGAAAGCATTACCACATGCACATTAAGCACAGAGATGGATTTAAGAAAACTATTTTTGAATTTGCCTTCATAACCACAAAGCAATTGTAAATGACCATGTTTATATATGTAACTGTCTTAAGGGAGCATGCTGCTTTGCATTTCCTCTAGAGATATCAGTTGCAGGAATCCCAAGGCCTTTAACTCCATTTCTGAGCTACAGTTTTTATACTGGCTTTGGCTTTTACTCCTGCTGCCTTTTATTTCGATTTGTCTGTCCTTATTGGCAGACATCCCTCACTCTTCATTTGTTTCTTTTGCTGTGTTTAAATCCCCATGTGTGCCAGAAAACACTGTAGACATCTTGGCCCTGTGTCTCTGCTCATAGTCTGGAGTAGAGTGTGTATCCTGGGGAGACTGCCAGGACTCAAACAAAAGCTCTCTGTTAAGTTAGTTTGTGACACATGACTCAAACTATACAACACTTAACCCAGTGCCCCTCATTACTTGCGTGGATTAATCCTGTTTGAAAATGAAAAAGAGATGCATGTACAATGCCTGCCAGACAGTTTTAATCTGTGATTGGAGCCCAATTATAACCAAGCCAACCCATCTTTAAAAGCTCTTACAAATATAATATGTATGATATGATATACAAAAGGATGCTACACATGTATTATTGAGCTGTAAAGGAGAATATTCTCTGCTTTTGAGGTAACATTAGAATTGTCGAACTGTCTGAGTGTGTAGTATTCCAAATACATTAAACTTTTGCAGTCAATGAATGGCATGTTCCAGTATGGATTGTGGCAGAGCATTAGCCCAGTTCTGCTATTGACCAGGCCCATTAACACTTAATCTATGTATTTAATCATGCTCATGAAATGAAGCATTGCTCAAATTCTGGCAGCCACACTCAAAAATGATGCCCTATTTTCCTCATATAACTAAACATGGAGAAATAAGTAACCTGTTATTCATTTATGAAATAGAATGCTGAAAACAGTGTAGAAGCTGACCAAAACTGACAGCACCCTAACAGCATCAGCACAATAACTAAAAATCTCAATAAGGTCAAGCAAAAGAATGTATAAATAAAAACTGGAAGACACTGCAATCTCCATTTTGCCATGTAAAGAGGAATATTAAAGTGATATCAGAGGAACAGGGCAGGGACCAATAAACAAACCATAAGTGATATTCCAAATAAACTGAAGTGTCACACATGACGCTGGGTGCATCTGTGTTTGAGAAAGTGTGCTATGGAGAGGGAACAGTGCATGCTTATTCAAAGCTTCTCATTATACTTTATTTTTCAGAGCAGTGGTTCTCAGAGGCAGAGGGGCATTGAGGCAGAACTGCACTCAGTGTCAATAACACAGTATGACAGGCCTGTGTAATCCCAGCTAAATGATATCACTATGCCCAAATAGTCAGAAATACACAAATAATGAATAATTACAGTGCAATCAGAATCAATATAGAAACAGATAGCAGAGCCATGACCCAACTTCTGTGCAAATAGAGGGCCTTAATGAACAAACAACTGCTGCCTCATGGAACTTGTGATGGTGCAACAATTATGGGAGTGCAAAAACCGTACATGCTTGACAAACAGTATATCTGTAACTCTATAAACATACATGCACCTTTTCATACACGGGAATAACATACACTGTGGTACTAATTAGCACCTACACATGCTTTTCCTATTTTAAGTCATCATTATTACAAGCTATATATACATATACAGTATACACACACACTAAATCACGTCAAATCATATAATACTACTGATGTAGCATAGTTGCAACAATCGGTTTACAAGATTAATTGTCAATGTCGATAATAACTTCCACCCTCTCATTCATAAAAAGCACACTCACAGCTTCACATTCACACCTGTAATATCTCATTATAGATTAATACAGATAAGCATCTTTTAATTAGCCATCTCTCCCACACAAGTGCAAATAAAAGCTTGAACCTTGCCGTTGTATACCAGCAACAGTCTCAATAGGTATGTGTGAGTGTTATTCAGTTCCCTCCCACCTACAGACTTCATAGCTTGGAGTTATTAGTGAAGCAGGTTGTGAATTAAATCAGCTCTGATCACATCCTCCTTGTGATTCCTGTCTAAGATGTGGTGTGTATCCTACATTACCACACGTATGTGTATTTGTGCTTGCCGCATCATAATCTGCGCTTTGAGGCATCTCTTTGTTTAGTGGCACTTTGAGGACGACAGGAGTTTGTGTGTTTCTATGAAAACCATACCATAATCTCATTTCTAAAGCAGCTATTTCTCTGTTTACCCTAATGTCACTTTGATGAGATCTTCCTTTAGGGCATGATAGAAAAACACAATGAAGCGCATATGGATAAGTAGTAAAGCTTGGGGGAAAAAACACTGCGGTTTAGGATCTCCCCCAATTTTATAGCAGAGGGCTACCTCAAACAACACCATCTTGATGGATGACACTGGCTTGTAAAATAACTTTTCTGCTTCAAGTCCACAGAGGCTGGCACATCCCAAATCCATCACATGCTTTATTATTGTTAATGTAAATGTTAATTGTTAAAATAAAAAAAAAAATCACCACAGCATATTTTGCATATATTTTTATGCATAATCCTTGCTAAACAGGTAGCAGGTCTGTCAAACTGTGCAATGTCAGAATGTAAAAGCAGTGTGCAAGGGGATTATTAACACAACTAAACAAGAACATCACAGGGACATCTGACATCTTAAAAAAAAACCTCTAACTTCTGCTCTTAAATGTGCCGTTATATTTTGGTAAATGGCATCTGTGCCACATTTGGATTAAATGTGTGATTGATGCTGCCCATTAGTCAAAACAAGATGTAGCCGACAGTTAGCTAAGTGCTGCTAATTGAAGTTAGGTCCAGCTATAAAAGTTTTATACAATTCATTAGCAATGGGCTCAGCCAACACAAAAAGTTTTAAAGAAGAAAAAAGAAAGAACAAGGTTAAGGTTACAGACGGATAATGAGGAGTGCCATTATGCATGAAACACCATAGTGTAAAAGTGTAATCAGTCCCTTTAAGTCAAAGAGCATGTCATTCAGCGATGTCTAACACGCTGTCATTTACCATTGTCTGATACACTTCTCTGTTCTTGTTCCTAAGCTCTAAAATGCTCCCATGTTGCTGAAGTGCCCATTGGAATGGATTTATGCTGAGGCTAACACCAATGGCAATATTATGACAGATCACTAAAATATGTCTGACACCTATTAAAGCAGCACTGTCAAATTACAATGAATATCAGGCCAAACTCCTTATGATGACCTTTCCATTACTGTAGTTATAACCACCAGCATGCCAACTTCAAATAACAATTATGATACCAAACAAATAACAAACCAGGTATAAGTGCTGTTTCAGACATAATGTCATAAAGTTAATTGCTCTACATTCAAACGCCTTCATCCTGATTTACCCTATGTAAATGTTAAAGGGATGAGCCCAAACCAGATGGTCGCTACAGTACCTTTTTGAATTTCTCTATTTGTCAGAGAGACTTTTGGCCTGGTATAATTTGGTAACAACATTTAACTCTGGTATAGTCAATGCCTACATGTCTCTGTGGCTCAGAATAGACATGAACTGAGACCAAGTGTTGCAACATTATCAGTAGTATAGAAGTATAGGTATATATAGAAGTCTTGGCTGGAATTTGTTGAATCAGAAAATGATATTACTAAATTTACCGAGAAAAAAATGGACCAAAAACTGAAAGCTAAAAGACAGAGAAAAATGTCATACCTTTCTGCCGTGGAGGAGGCTTTTCTCTGACACATCACTGCTAAAGAACTGCTTCCCGGTGTCATTTCCTGTTTGATCTCCCACGCGACCAGGTTGCTGGGTTTCACAGCCAGGAAGCTGATGCCTGATTGAAACCACACCCTGCACAATGATGGAAATGGAGACCAAAACAAAGAGAAGAGAGGGAAGGAAATGTGACAGAACAAGAAGGAACACAAGGTTAATGTCAAATACACAGGCACTTCATAAAAGCAACAGAAAGATAGCTGAGTAGACAGAAACAGTTAGGGCAAATTTGCCTAAAAGTAAATATGCTTGCCAATTTTCTTTTATCTTTACTGCGGGCCATTCTGCTTGGTTCAAAATGTCTTTTAAAATTGATCTGCGCAGCATGAGGCTACCTCCTGCAGTATGTTTTGGAGGAAGAAGACAAAAAGAAAACAGGGAAAGCTCTTCTGTAAGTAAACACTTTACAAGAACAAGTATAGAGTATAAAACAGATCAGTGAAAGTTGAGAATTGTTATTCTAGAGAAAAATAATCCTTTTTGATTCATTTTACCATAACTTCTCCTTATTCAGTTGTGGGCTAAAACCTGTACCAATTGCTTGAACCATTTCCAGTTAATCAAAAGGCTGACATTTACAGACTGGAAGCTCATCACATTCACAGCTAAGGGCAATTCACTAATTCACCTGGCTGTTGCATGTCTTTGGATGGTGCTACAAAACCATAACTACAACCTTTACGCTGCTACTGTTGAATATTAGGCACTGACCAGTTTTAAAAATGTCCACAAGATGCAAGATACACGTCACAGTATGGCTCTTCCGGTCTCCTTAAATCAGTTATGAGCAGCCTGGTCCTGAAGGTATGATGCACCATTCTGTGCTACAGCACTTGGTTCACAACTCCAAGGTCTATAGACTATCATCTTATACTGTCCCCAAAATTTGAGAAAAATGAGAGCCTAACACAGGCCCCTATTACTTAACAAGAAGACAGTGTCGAGCAG
Organism: Perccottus glenii; assembly: GCA_024416835.2. Classification (NCBI taxonomy): domain Eukaryota; kingdom Metazoa; phylum Chordata; class Actinopteri; order Gobiiformes; family Odontobutidae; genus Perccottus; species Perccottus glenii. Next base: position 23,277,323 of record CM044556.2, on the reverse strand, counting down.
CCCTTGCTGTAATTTTCATATCACTGGAATTTGTGGCTCATATAGACACCAAGAACTCTTTGTCCATGAATGTGTATATTGTCCCAATCTACTAACTTCACAGATTTTAAACTACTTATAGCGTTTTTAGCATTAAAATGTATCTTTTAATTTGACAACATATGTGAAAATAACAGCCTAACACGAAGGGGATCAAAACTAGTTGGCTGATCCCCGTTGACTTTAATTCAAAAATTTCTCCATGAGTCGAGCCTCATGGGTCTCCCGGAAGGGGCATGACAGAAGACCTTATGTCTCTATATCCCTTTTGAACTCCCACAATGCATTTCCCCTAACCACGGACACAACTGAAAAAAGGTTTGGGAGCTTTCAGCGATCTTGTATTCAAATGGAAAAAAGTAATATCGAAATGTCAGCAGCCTCCATTCATTCCTCAAACTATGACCGTCCCCTTTCATCCAAAGATTTCTTTCCCCAAGTATAATCTTTTCACCTGTTCTCCCTGCTGTTTCACATTATTCAAGCATTGCAATGTTTCCTTTTCTTCTCATTTTTCCATTTAAATTCTGATTTTTCTTCCACCATTTTGCTCTGTACATTATCATGCCGGCATGGTTTCCTACTTGCTTCCCAATCTGTCTATTCTTTCTTCTCATACATCCTCCTAAAGTCTTCTGTTCTTTTTTTATTCCCTACACATCTTGTTTCAGCCCACCCTTCAGTTCAGAGGCATCCTGTACTTAATCTTTTTATTTCACTTCTTCCTTCTGTGCGCTTCTCTCCTTCTACTCTTCTAATCCGTCCCGGTGTGCTTTGTTCTATTTATCACCTTCAGACCCTCCCTCAGTTTATTAACACACTTTATTAGCATGTGCACGCTGCTTTACCGCTTCTTTGAGTAGCACACATATTTGGCAAACGAAAACATGGCACACACACACACTACTGATAAACTTTTCTTCTGAACAGAAACAAAACAAGCCAATCCGCTTTGTACTTTCTTGTGCTTCATGTGTTGCCAGAAACTGCCAGCAAATATGTCATCTTGTGCCATATGTGCGTATCTATGTGCGAGAATATATGTGCTCTATGGTAATGATAATAATCCCAACACGATGCCTTTGGTGTTCACACAAGAGAACACAGCCCTTGTGGATATCTAAAGCCTACTTTTTCTTCTTGTAACAATACAGCTTTAACAATCTTTGCTGGTTGCTGTGTGTTATATGTAAGGAATGAAAAAAGAAAACAACAAGGCTGCCTTTTTCCTCCTAGTAACTTTAGAGGTTCTCAGCCTGTTGGGCCTGCAATTTGGAGGCCTGTGAGTTTACAAAACAATCTATGACTGATTTAAATAACCCTAATAACAATAGTGAGTCAAAAAAATTTAGCTAAATGATGTTGTGTGAACAGATGACTACATCATGCCAAAGTGTAAAGGTTCCCCATTGTGCTTATTTTAAGTGTTTTTTTTAACTGCAGTTTTTGATAAGTAGGAGCTGACTCTGGCCTGAGTCAACAAACCATTTCAGAAGCTTAAAGAGTGGACCTTATATGACTGTGGCTTTAGAGTCAGGGACCACCGAAAAAGAGAGTATCCAGTGTGCTGAGGTTGAGTCAGTACAGTTTGCTTTTGGAGGAGCACAAAGCATTCCTGTATTTTACAGTGTATACACTGCACTGATGGCACTTAATGTACATCCAATTGCGAAAGAAATACCAATATAAAAATAATTAATGGTCAGTCAACTTTGACTAATTTTAGGTAAAAGACAAATAATTTGTCCTTCAAGAATTTTTTCAATGACAAACTACAAGTTCGACAAAACTTTCTTAATTCAACAACATTTTTTCTATCACTCTCCCTCTTCCTGCTTTGCCTTGTCACTCTGTCCTCTGCCTGAGCCAAGCCCAGAATGAAGATAATTCACTTCAAAGGAAGTGTGCTGCACCCAGACTATGCAACAAAAGAAGGTAAAGTACAGCAATGAGTTAGAAGCAGATGTACTGTAAGTGACAGACTGACAGAAGCGGAGAAAAGAACACCGATGTGTGCCTCCACAGGAGCTCAGAAAAACTCATCCTCAACACTTTCAGATGACAAGGTCACGCTAAAGACAAATCATAAATAATACATAGTGAAAATAGCAAAAACACACCAGCATTGCCCCAGCAAGAAACCTCTTTGCACAAATCATTTCTTCATTCTGCATTGTGTTGTACAGTCTAAAAGTGTCACTTCTTTTAAAAATATCTGTGTCCTCTTGCATGCATATAATGTGTAGTCATGAAAATTACAGACTGTCAGCGGCTGTAGGAAATGAAACAAGTAGAAATGTCAGAAGCAGTGAGAAGATTTTATGTGCAACAGTATAGAAAGATGGAACAGCTTTGTCACATTTTCTTTTTATGACATTCTTCTTCCTCTTTTATAACTTCTAAGAATTGCTTTCTCCACCACCGCAGTGTCCTTACCTGTGATGGATACCATATAAAATGTTTGCTGAGCTGGCCTTGTTGGTTGAAATAATTTCAAATATAAAGCACACTAAAAATAAAAAGTGCTGGTTACATCAAGAAAGTTGGGCTTCTAATAAAAACTTCCTAATTGTGCAAGGTATTGCTTTGTTAATAACTCCAGTGGCCATACAAACTCCTGATTATTAGAACAATAGCTTCAAATTGATTTGGTGGGTTTCTTGAGATGAAACAGAGGGAATAACCCCTATTTAAAAGACAAAGAGAAGAAACTCAGTGTGAGCATGCTGCCATCTCATGAGAAAACATATCTTGTCAAAGCCTATCACATGGTATTAAGACATATACTGTATCTGTTTCCCAAGATCTCAGTCTATGGTTCATACAGTCCTTGTCTTGATTTAATCTCGCTCTGCCATGGCTTTGGTCAAGTCTCGGTACTAACACTGGTCTAAGTCATGGCTGTGGTCATGACTGCGACTCTAGTTATGGGTGACATGATTTCGTTATCGGTTTCATATGGTGAAGGCACAAGAGCCACATATGTAATGACAAATTGCTATCCCATAGTGCATCAGTCTGAATGTGGCTTTATGTGTGTGTTGTCTGTCAGCGTGGAAGATGATGGACAAGGCTGCGTCCCTAAGCTGCTTCTGTCAGATTCGTGTACAGCAACAGAACCTGACAAGTGCTTTTCCTTTTCCCAAACTGTCTGCTTTCTTAGGTAACACAATCAGACAGGCTAAACCCACAATATACTTTGCATTTATTAACATATGCTTTTAATACGTCAATTTATCTCCAAACTGCATGACAGCTCAGTAGCAGGCGCTGTCTAATTAACTAACAAGCTTCAACAGATCATATTTACCAGCTTGTTGCCTCTCTGTCTGATCCCTTCAACAATTACACACTGCAATGAACCGTTTCTGTATCATAAATGCTTAATGCTGCCAAAGCGAGATCACCAATGTCGATGGAATGCACTTAAAACTTTATTTACACCGGACCATAGAGCTTCTACTGCATTACAATTGATTTTCCTTTACTTTTCTCTGGAGCAATGTCTTGTTTATGGGCACTTCAACACAGTTTAGAGTTTTAAAAAATGGAGTATGTGGAGGGGAAAGCAGTGGGGCATTATGCCAAAGAGCCACACTCTAGATAGCTTTTCCTTTCACTCTCTTTAAATCATTACTGTGAGTAATACACAGTTTGTTTGTCTATCCAATTGAAGTTGTATTGGATGGTTTCTCTAAATTTTGTAACTCAAGCAGGATTTTAAGAAACCATCTCTGGAAATCTGCATGCTTGTCGTCCTCATTATGAACCTGGGAATCATGTCCATATTAACAATTAATAAATAAAAAAAATGCATATAAAAAGGTGTGTAATTTTTTAGTGTATATATATATTTTTCCCTTTAGGATAAAAAACATTACACAGACCCCAATTCAAATGTGATCATAGTGCCGGTCCACTTGTAAAGTTTCTGAAAGGTCACTTTCCCCCTTTTGATTCCCTCAAGCACTCAATATGCCCAGTGCATAACTTAAACAAGTAATAAATGTGTCTGATCCAAGAGAGGGTTGGTTCTTTGTGGAAAAAAAATAATACAAAGCAACATCCCTTACATTATTATTACTCCTCAGTTCTAAAATTCCTTTCTCCTTTTCAGACATAACACAAGGCTTTATTTTATTACAAGTGATGGTGTCTTTACTTGTCAGAAGATGAGATATACACTTTTATTTGCTCCAGGTGTCACACACAATTCGATACAGTATATAGCCTTGAACACACACACACACACACACACACACACACACACACACGAACACGACAACAGATCACAATCAACTTGAACACAAGGTCACTGGCCACATGTACGACTCTGAAAGGGACTAAATTTATGACCATAACTCTGGGTTTCCTTGAGGTGCAGCAGCATGATATCGAGGCAGATCAGACTCAGTAAAGTGGGGAGGGTTAGGGAAAAGGGAAGTGGTGAACATAATGGAGAGAAAGACAAGAAGAAAAACTGGGACATGCACAAAGTGTATGAAGAGCACTGACTCAACTGAAGATCAACCAATGTGAGCTCCTCTATTTCTACTGTCAAGTGCACTGGGCATTTTGGCATCATAAAAAATGATGCACTGACTTCTAGTTTACTGATGGAATGGAAAGTTGTATCTGTCCAGACTTCCTGTATGTGATGCTAAATGGGGCCGGAGATGGGACATAACACCTAGAAGTTTACATTACAATAGAAACAAACAAATATCTACATTAGGGGTAATCATTGAACAGCATGCTGTACCCTGAAGGTCTTTGTGTTACTGTGTTTAAATATCATATTTTCAGTGAACAATCAAATGTGGGGAAATTGGGGTACATATGTCAAAAAACAGTCCCTGTTCTGTGAAAAAAAAAACACCTAGAGGGATTGCCTTAGGTCGTTTGCTGAGTGCTCTAGGGTTTGTCACTGTGTCAAAAGAAGGGCATGCAATTATTTACTGTATGCATAAAGACACATTTTAAAAATATGACCTGTCATAAAACACACTACACACACGCACTTTTCTTCAAGCATCAAGGCTGTCATACTTTGGGTGTCGCTCTGTTGTCTGTTCACTTTTGTTTACCTTACTTTTTTTTTACCATCTGCCGTCTCAAGAAGCCAACAAGTTTTTTCAAGCGATTGTAACGTTAACATTTAAACTTCCAAAATGGACGCTTCAACAGAAATTTACCACTGAAAATCATCAACCTTTCTCGGATGAAGAGTGTATCTGCATTAGATTAAACTCAAAGAATTATCAATTTTCACACATATATATATATATATATATATATATATATATATATATATATATATATATATATATATATATAACTTCTCAAACTTCTCAAAAGACAATGTTCTCTGAGGAAAAGCACAAGCTGGAGCCAGATGTTTAGTGTCAGAAAGACTGTAGTGTGTACAGCAGCAGATGTGTTTAAGAAACAAAAGTAAAAAGACATATTGTTGTCTCGACAGACAGTTGTTGTCAAACAGATGTTGGAGACACACAAGGCTAGCCCAAAAGTGACAGTTTCAGCTGAATGTGCTTTCTCAATATTCAAATTTGACATGTCATAAAACTGCCAAAAGTCCTCGTGTCACACTTGTGTCTTAGTTCTGTATGAAGCCATTAACTACATTGTGGTCCAATAGATCAGGCCGCATTATCGGACAAAACAAAATACAACATGAAAATGCTCTCATTCCCATTTAACATATACGAGTTCTATAAAAACAGTCAAAACTCTAAGCCTTACAGATGCTGAATAAATATGTGTGCATGACATTGTGGATGAAGGTCTGTTTTTGGAAATGAGTCAAATCATAAAAATGTTTGGTGCTTTTCCAGATTTTAAAGGCACAACCAATACTTTTTTGTGACACTGAAAAGAGAGCCAGCATTTTATTTTTTTATTTTTTTACAGGTTGGACACCTTCAGCTCTAATAGCACTTCATAAAACCCTTCAAATGTAACAATTTGATACTATTCAACAAATAAGTGATGTGTTTATTAAAGGATATTATAGTTAAACATAGTGGTTATGAGCATAGCTTTAATAAATACTGTAAATGACACTATACCTTTTTTGCAGAAATAGCATCTGCATGTTTTGTTTTTGAAGTATGACAGATTGGAAGGCGAGGGTTCAGAAATCCTGGCATAAACAGGTGTGCTTGTTTTTACCACATTTCCAGACAGATGGAACACTGAAAATTTGAAAGGTTTACAATATATGCTTGGTGAACATTTTAAAGAAGAAGAGAGAGCCCTGTTTTGTCAAGGTTACAGGTCAAATGTGTTTCTTTGTGAAAAATGTCTGTTATCAGGAAAAGCTCTATCATTTTCTGTAACTTGTATTTAAAAGTGGTGCTTGGCATTTTCTCTAAGGCAATGGTCAGGATGAAGTCTGGATCTGAGTATAGTGGAGTTTCCTGTTTCCTGAAAGGACCACATAGGAGTTAGGAGACATACAGAATGGTAACACAGACGATGGGAATAATGTTTTAGCTAAGGATGCAGAGGTGAGCAACACATAAAAAAAAAATAACTGCAGTAATGCTTGATTAGGCATCCTGAACCACAATTAAGACTTTTCAAGCAAATAATGACAGTGGCTCATTCACCCATCCAAAGATAAGTTAAAACGAGAAATATGAATAAAGAAAAAACATGAAAGGCAAATTATTTCTAATGAAACCAAGCAACTGACACTCCACAAAGTGCATGACATTGACAATATTAAACTGTAAACAGACTGTAATAATGACAGTTGTCCTTGTGCCGGTAGGTTTATCCAACAATACTTCTAAAGACAGTAATTGTTACTGATGAAGTTTGAGAGTGCACTAGCAATCACACACTGTCACACACATCATGCCTCTCTTTGAGCAGCTGGCTCCCATGTTATATAAGATGACTGCAAAATCACTATTGTGTAATTATGATGAAGGCTGCTGGAAAATGAGGGCAAAAATGTGAAGTAAACATGTAGACAGCATCCAGATCATAGCCTAGTGTACACTGTGCCACTACAGGCCTATGTACACATACAGTATAGTATGTATATATAGTATAGCCACCACCAAACACACCTCTACAGTCACACACCAGTGCTACGGACACTGGAGGCAAAGTGTCTTGCCCAAGGACACAACGACAGTATGAACAGGGCAGAGCGGGAATCGAACCGCCAACCTTGATTATAGGACGACTGCTCTACCACTGAGCCACTCCGTCCCCTTACTTTAAAAAGGTAACAATCTGCCTGGGTTAAAATACTTTAGTCTGTACTTGTATTTTGTTTTGGAATATCGCATTAGAAATGATGTGGACATAGAGTAAAAAGATTTAAAACAGTGGTTACACAGTGGTGAGCACTGTCGCCTCACAGCAAGAAAATCCAGAGTTTGACTCCCTTGCCGGAGTTTGCATGTTTTCCCTGTGCTTGGGTTTTCTCTGGGTACTCCAGTTTCCAACTAACATAAAAACATGCTATAGTCTCCAGTTAGTAACATGACCTGGCGGCTGCCAAACATGAATTTTCCCAAAGGGATTATAATAAAAAAATATATTATTGCTCCTCATCAGTTAATGTAAATGCACCTCTTACCCATTATACCCTTAATACTGGACTCAGTCTGTTGGACTGAAGTAAAAGTATTCCGTTACTATACAACACTACTAATTTATGGAACTAGATAGCAGTCTAGTTCCATAAAAACACTTACCTCTGCCGACATTTAAAAGCAGGACACTGTTAATGTAATGTATACAGCTTGATGTTTTCGAAACTGGAAGCTTTTCAAAAACAAACCCTCACACATGGAATAAAGCCGCCCACTCTCCTTCCCACCACACATGGGATTAGAACGACATATTTCTGTGTAAACAAAGGCACAGACAATAGTGGTGGGTTGTTGGCTGTGTGCTAGAGTTGCTCCGAGCTAGTCCTCTGGGCCGAGGTCCCAGATTAGAAGCGAAACAACCATCTCCACCAGAGATTACTTTCAGCGGGAAGACACTGAATGCACAAGAGCACGTACACCATCACATCAAATCACATCAGCAAATTAGGGACAGTCCTTGAAATACCCATGTACTTAAATGTTCAATTATTAATATATTTGATGTATTTGGGCTTTAAAAAATTAAGACAGTGGAGGGAAACCAGAGTCTAAACAGCCAAGGACATAGCAAAATCTTTGTATATGTAGATTACTTTTTTATTTATATAGCGCCAGTTTCTGAAGAAAAAAAACTGTGAAAATGAGAAATTATGTGAACAGTGTACAACCAACAAATTACAAAGGCAGTTTGACGGTTTGATAATATTAAGGATAATATCAAAATATAACAGTATCATAGTTTGGCTGTTAAAACAGTGAATCTTTTTTTTTTTTTTTTTTTATCTAGAATACAAGAAAATGTTTAATCAAAGGACACAAAGATGTTATCTGAGAGAAAGGACTTTAATCAAGACACTTTCAGCATTTGTAACCTTTGTTTTGAATAGGTTAAAGAGTTATGTTAAATAGAAAAGCTGTGTTGTAACTTTCCGGTCTTGTCTCATCTGCTCACATTACATAAATATTAGACGGTCTGTCATTGTATTAGTAGTTTTTATCCCACATTTAGTCCCATTTCACACAAAATGATATTATATACTTTTTTTGTTTGTTTGTTTTATTGTATTTCAGAGTGTCATGTAGACCAGTACCTTGTCTGCTGTAGGCCACTGATCTGGAAGAGTGGTTGGGCTTCACTAGACACCAAATTGCTGTTATCACATTTTACTTTTTGGGGTCACTTTATAGACAGAGAGCGTATTTTTTATGGTAACACTAGGGAGAATATTAGGATAATAGGCTGCGTCGCTAAGTAGTGCTTACTCAACAGAGCAATAAAGCCCTCTGCAGCTCATTTGGATGAAAAAGATAAAAATGTAAGATTTCAGCCACTCGTTTATTATAAATGGAAGACTTCCAAAAGCACCTAATCCCTCCTAAGTGAGGCGATGGCCACTGGAGGCTAATCATTTTGAAAAAGGCTGTGTGTGTGTGTGAAAGGGGTAAGTATTGACTGAGGCATCCCATTTGGATTTAAGTAACTGCTCTAGTCTGACCTGAACTGCACAGTGAAGTGAACAAACTCAAAGACAAACACAGGTATAGATTTTATCGTGGAAAAAGCAGGACTCACTGGGCTCTTGCAATGGTAAACCGCTGCTTGGCAAAAAGAACAAACATGTCAACAAAAAGAGCAAACAGTGGGTTAGATGAGACTGTGCAGCTGGGAGCACAAGCAAAGTGATAAGAGGGCAGCTATTGGGGCATTTTGACAGTGAACCTGACAACAATACATGTCATATTGCAGTGTTGTCCACAGAGAGGTGCACTGGCAGTTGGCTGACACTGACACACAACCACAGGTAAGATGTGTAGTTTTATCCTTCTCAGTCGGTTTGTGTGCTGTCAGTCACGCACACATCTATCCACGAAGAAGGGGAAACATCAATTTGGCTGTTTTGAGAGGAAATACTTTTAAGTCAAGAATATATCCCGCAGTCCAGGCAGAAAAAAACATTCTATGCAAGAAATTGAAGACTTTCCATCAGGGAGTTCAAAAATATTTCAGATCATTTCACCTGCTGTTGACCTTCATGAGCTGCTGCGGCAGAGGTTTTCTTCCACACAAGGCATAAAGCCCACCCCCTTTTTGTTTAACAGTTACAATCAGTCTGACAGGATTTCTAAAGAGTGGATATAACGGTGAATGAGTATTGCTGGCTAGGCTAAATCACATTCAGGTAGGGAAAAAAAAGGTTTGGCTCTCAGAACAATGGCTACATCTTTAATGCTTGGTGTATTTTAAATGAATGGACTTTTGTGTTATGTTTATTCGAGCTGACTCAAATGTATGCTCCGTGTTAACGCTGTAGATACGAGTTAAGAAGCAAGAATAAAAGACAAATTTTCTTATTTTATTTTAAGAATTGGTGGACAACTACCATTGATGCTCTACAATCTAAATAAATAAATAAAAAGGGTAGAGAAGTCCGGATGTGCAGCTATCAGTATGCTAATGGGGCACAGCAAATCTTAAGCAGAGCTAAAAGGTTAAAACAGTCACCTGCTGTGGGAGAGATGCAACACCTCGGGGTTCCATTACTGTCAGTGCAATTAAAACCCCAGCTGAGGTGCACTTTAAAAAGCCTCAAATCTTCTCTGTTCTCCTGAGCGTCAGTAACACTTGTATCATGGCACACACACACACACACACGCACAAACACACACACAACAGAAGGCTGAATTGTGCCAGAGATTGTAGTGCTCATAATAGCATCTTTCATATGACAAAGTCTTTGTGCATGGGTATTTGAAAGAAAAAGAATAGTGCCAGAATAGACCTAGAGAAGGCGGGATGGAAGAGGAACTGCATGGATTGTGAGGTGTAAAAGATCTCAATGGAGAATAACAATGAGATGGAGAAAATACTGCGGAGTGAACTCTGACAAAAAAACAGAAAGACGACTCACAGGTAAATTTGATGAGTGTGTGTGTGTGTGTGTGTGTGTGTGTGTGTGTGTGTGTGTGTGTGTGTGTGTGTGTGTGTGTGCGACCGTGTGCGTGTGTGCGTGCGAGCGTGTGTGTGTGCGTGTGCGTGCGAGTGTGTGTGTGTGCGTGCGTGTGTGTGTGCGTGCGAGCGTGTGCGTGTGTGTGTGTGTGTGCGTGCGAGTGTGTGTGTGTGTGTGCGTGTGCGTGTGTGTGTGTGTGCGTGCAGCGTGTGTGTGTGCGTGTGCGTGCGAGCGTGTGCGTGTGTGCGTGTGTGTGTGTGTGTGCGTGCGTAAGGTCTGTTGATAAAATGCATATTGTAACAGAATATGTAATGACTTTAAAACTTAAAATTGCTGAAGTTCTATTCATTTTGTGTTAATTATCCTGGAGCTCTAAAGAGATAATGGTGCGTAATTATGTTGTTTAAGGTAATGACCCACTTTTGTCAAAAAGATCACTGGTTATCATGAATTTCACAACAATTCGGAACATGCTATGAACATGCTCCTTTGAAAAGGACGATGGATTTAACAATCTTAAAAAGGTTTTATATGAAAAGTTCAAGTACCAGTGGTTTCATTTCGATTCTTTAATTAAGCATTTTGAATGATACTGTTGAAATTTGAGTGGAAATTTAGGAAAGGAATTAGGATAACTGCAAAACTGACAGTTCTGCTCAGGGAAATTTTATTTTTAAAGACAGTACCCAGACTGAGCTGATTAATAATGCAAAAATAAATGTGTCAACAATAAATATAGCGACAAATGTGGGGTGTGGAGCACCTAACAGCGATGCTCATGTTCATGAACGACTCACCATATGTTAATACGTGTCTTTTTCTGTTTAAGAGACACATAGGCACATAAGTAGACTGGCAATCAGGTTTCGTTAAGTATTAAAAAAGAACTCTTACAAAAATGAAATCACTAGGCAATAGTCTTGCTCTTACTATTGGTCCATAAAATAGCATTTATATATAAGCATAGATTGGGTGAGTTTACACAGACATTTGACATGTGATATTTTGAAGAAGGGATCGAGTGGATGCATAGATGGACATGAACAGAGTTGAGGGTATCATACTCCATAGCAGACACACAGAATTATCAATATGTTGGCAGGCAGCACCGAAAAATGTGAAAGCTCAGAAAAAGAAGACATGACTATGAATTAAGAGGAGTAACATGCTGTAAGACAAAAAGGAAGAAATTATAGGGTAGAGGGGGAAGAGGAAGACAGCAGGAAGACAGGGATAGGAGGAGTGACAGAAAGATGAATTAAGAGAGAAAGGGGACTGACAGGACGGCCACAATGACCTTTGAAAGCTGAAGAGAAATGGAAAACCAATACGGTTCCCACACTGACTGCTTCCCTTCAGTTTCATACACACGTGTGTGTGCTTGACAGACATCTCTGTTCTGTCCTGTCTGTCTAAGGTCCAGGTGCTGCAGTGTGATAAGAGCTCCGCCCCTCCTCTCCTCCCTTTTGGCCTGACTAAGTCTACTAATTCAACGCGCTACTGATGGAACGCTTGTTTCCGCTCCGAGAGGCAGCTCTTTGGAAGCCGTACAACAAAAACATTCAGTGTTCAATTTCAGTTGTTCTTTCAATTAACTCTTTCAATGTTTAACCATGGCTGACTCATCTGCACTGCCATAATGAGTAAATTATATATATATATATATATATATATATATACATATATATAATTTACGCATTATGGCAGTGCAGATGAGTATATATATAGAGTAGAGTAGTAGAGTAGTATATATACCGTATTTTTCGCACCATAAGACGCACCTGGTTTTTAGAGGAGAAAAATAGAAAAAAAAATATTCTGAACCAAATAGTGTAATAAAATATTTAATAAAGTATAACAGAATAATATTTGAATTATATGACTGGAGTGAAGGGCATGCGCACTGCTGTGTACTGTAACACTGCCTACTACATGCTATCCTCCAATAGCATACGGCGGTGACACAGTACAGCAGTATTGCGCCTTCCTGCACACATCGGCTTCCGTAAGGAAGGTGAGGGAGGGACCCGCTGCCGCTCTGCCACTACGGTAAGGCAAGGCGACACGGGGCGCTGCCACTCTGCCAGTATCTCAGTGGACTACTGAGAAGCCTGGACACGGGGCGCAGCAGCGGGTCCTCCCTCACCCGCTGCCGCTCTGCAATTCGTCTTATGGTCTTCTATTCGGACCATTAGACGCAGGCACTTTCCCTCACTATTTGGTGAAGAAAAAGTGCGTCTTATGGTCCGGAAAATACGGTATATATATATATATATAGAGAGAGAGAGAGAGAGAGAGCGAGAGCGAGAGAGAGAGACAGAAAGGTGGTGCAAATCTAAAAAGACTAAGGAGCAAGCCAAAGGGGAACCTGCTACTAATGACCCCAACAACAATAGCTGGCCACTTCAAAGTGAGTTAACTTAGTGAGGCTTGGTGTTTTTACAGTGATGATAAGGCACCTGCTCTGGCAGCTGCACAACAGCAGACGCCTAACACAGCGCGGAGCAGCTCCCAGGTGGCAATGTTTGGAGGTAAATAAGTGTGAAGGAAAGTCCGCCTAAAACAAGCACTCAGCAAGTTTCTGAGTAAATAAAGTTAAAAGAAACATGTCAGCATTTGATCCTGGATCCGACATATTTTTGGAAGAAGATATTTCATAAGGTTACTTCCATTATATTCAGGTCCAAGCCAGAATTAGAATTTACAAGGAGTAATCATTTTAACTGTTTTCACTAGCCACAATAGCCTACAATTGTTGTATGTAATTAGAACAACCCATGCTATTAACATTACATTACATTTTTAAGATATCAAATGTACACAACTAAGAGCAAGCCAGAAGTGAAATAGGCTGAAATGTAGCCAACATCATGATGATTTACAATAGGGTTTAAATTATTATGTAGTTATTATATTTTGAATACTAAAGGCTCTGTAGCTTTAATGTTGCTGTAAGAGCAACAAGAGCAGGTTTACAGCAGCAGTCTGTGAGACACTGCTGATTAAACTTTACTGATAGACAGGAGTTTGTGTCACAATGGAAACGGAGAAAAGGGAGTCTTGAAATCGCCAATAGAACAGCTAAATAAACGGCGTTACTTCGTCTTCATTCCTCCACTTCACTGTGACCTCTCCATGTCAACACTGCACTTGCGTGAGTGCACTATTTCTTGTGATTGCGCATTTCCCCAGATCTGCTCACTGTAAGTCAGAGCCATGAGAAGAATCTGCGGCTGTGCACCGCTTTTTAACTCAGTGACACAGACTGTTTAACTGGTTTAATTGGTCCGCCACTTTATATTTTAATGTGTAGTAAACGTTGGATGGGGAGGAGTTCCTGCCTCAATGGAAAAATTTAGTTTCTCATTCATGAGTCATGGAAGAATGTTAGAGGTGATTGACAGATGTGCTCTAATGCAAAGCTCTCAAAATAACCTTGGATCCATGTTCCTACCCTCATCTAAGGTTATGAACTGTGGGTCCAAGCATGTCCAGAGGATGCCCCAGGACTGACTTAGGCCACACTAGAGGCTCCATGTCCCTTAACTGGCCTTGCTTAGACTGCTGCCAAGGACAAGTAAATTTGAACTTTGAGAAAGAGAGAGAGGTTTGTAGAACCAACAATGTAATTTCTTTGAGACTGCGCTATTTAAATGCAATGTTTTGACAGTGCAGTTTGGTCAGGCACTTTTCTAAAAGTTTCGTTATGGGAAGGACTTTTAATTAAGAATTTGTGTTTTGTGTTATTATCTTTCTCCTGCAGCTCAGACACACTCCACCGTCTGAAGAAACACTGTTTTACTCAAAAGACCTCCCAGAAAAAAAGAACTTTGTGAATGTCTCTGGCCTATAAAATATGTGCACATATATCAACGCCACAGCTACACCTTTGACAGTCTCTGAAGAGAATTAAGTGATTGTACATGTCAAAGTGCCACACCTTATTTTCGGTCTATTATGTTTCTGGCTTCAGTCAGTGGTCTTCAATCAGTAGCACAAACTCACAAACACCATTCCCCACCCCTCAGTTTGGGCAGGATTGATAAAGACTGTTGTTATCCTCCTCTTCTCCTCCCCATCTCCTCCCCTGTGCCCTGTCAGCAGCACAGATAGCAGGTGAGGGGAAGACACAAGAGAAGTGAGCAACATGATGCAGAAGCGGAGTTTGTGAAAAAGAGCAGTAAGTAAACAAAAGTACCTAAAACATCAGGCATCGAGAGTAAAAAGCTAGATGAAGTGATGTAAAGATAAATGTAAATGATTGTCTGGTATAATGGACAATAAATCAGTCAAAATTTAGCCTCATTCAGTAAACATTGGGTTAAAAAAAAATCTGATGTTTTCGTACAAAGCTTTCTAAGTGTTCAGTTTTCAAATCTATAGTGCTTGTAGTGGTTTAAAAACAATAAAGAACACTAAAACACAATGCATTGTCTTTTTTTATTGTGTATTATTGTATAATGTAAATGTAATGCAAGTCTGATAATATTATAAAAGTATGTGTGTTTATTTAAGGTATGAGGGGTGCTTCTCCCGGTTGTTGGGATTTTCAGTTTAAACAGGAATTATCTTTGTTAGAACAGTTAGCATTTAGCTAATAATAGTGAACTGCTATTGCATGGTAGCTATAAGGAACCATTTTTAGCTTCCTTGTTAGTCGTGCGAGCTGACAGCTGTCGGGTTCTCATTTGAAAAGCAAATTTGATGAACTCCAGCTTTAACTCATTGTCATCTCATTTCAGTGTTAGAAAATTACCCTGCAAGCAAACATCAAAATTTCTCCTTTCCATCTTTGCCGTCTCAAAGGTTTGTCTCTTGTCTCTCAGCAGATCTTTTGCGTTCTCTCTTCCCAAATTCTTACATGTAAGTCCCATCAACACGCCTACTCCACTCTCTTATCCACCTCACACTTCCTTCCCACAGGTTTCTCACAAACTGACGCTCTTTTTTGATTCCTCTGGAGCTCCTGCCTCCATCTCTGGCTGTCTCCCATTAGACTGTCTGAGGATCTTATGTAACTCCACATTGAACTCTATAGGTGTCTCCTTGTCTCACTCCTTCTAAAAATCCTTTTTTCATTCTCATGGTTGACTGTGTGGTTGGTTAAATGGATAGCTGCAGATATCGCATGAGTGGACAAATGGTTGGCTAGATTGTTTGTACAAATAACTGGACGGTTGGCAGACTGAGGGGCAGGTGGTAGTGTGTCTACCTCATGCATGTTCATTTAAGAACTGCAGAAAGCATTTCAAATACAGTAGCTTCAACCCAACAAATAATAACATGATGGCTTGACAAGAAGTGGATGAAGGGCCTTCTTCATACGTGTACTCCCACTGCTTTGAAATCAACGTTTTTGTAAAAGCCGTTTGTGATTGAGGTATACTGTACTGTACTGTACTGTACTGTATACTGCTAAAGCCTGCAAATGGTCAACCTGTTTTTTAGGGCACCATGTCATTATTCAGTTTTAAGCGGCAGTAGCTCAGTGGTAGAGCGGCCGTCCTTCAACCGGAAGGTAGTAGGTTCGATTCCCGCTCTCCCCACAGTTCATACTGTCGTTGTGTCCTTGGGCAAGACACTTAACCCACCTTGCCTCGTATGAATGTGTTAGAATGTTGATGGTGTTGGTCGGAGAGGCCGTAGGTGCGGAATGGCTGCCACGTCTCTGTCAGTCTGCCCCAGGGCAGCTGTGGCTACAGATGTAGCTTACTACCACCAGTGTGTGACTGTGGAGTGAATGAATAATTGATATGTAAAGCGTCCTTGAGCTCTGGAAAGGCGCTATATAAATATAACTATATATATATATTATTCAGACTGAAAAGAACTGCTTGTGTCACAATGATCTTGTGTTATTCGATGTGACATTCACTCTTTGCATGTAACATAAGGGCCTTGCATCAAATCTTGGTGCAACCAAATAAAAAGTTAGTGAAAGCAGTTTAATCAGTGCAGGTGAAAGTCAGTCTAGAGACTTTTATTTCTTAGTAAGAAGTTAATGGGTAAGAAAAAAATCCCAAAAAGAAAAACCTCAGAGAGAACCACAGAAGGAGGGATCCTCTCCCAGGACGGACAGGCGAAGGTCCTGGGTTTGATTCCTATCCGGGTCAGGGCCTTTCTGTGTGGAGTTTGCATGTTCTCCCAATGTCTGCATAGGTTTCCTCCAGGTGCTCTGGTTTCCCCTACCACTAAAGGGTTTTCCCTTTAGTGGTAAGGGATAAGTACCAGCAACAAAATCTGTCAGTTATAATAATATTGTTAGTACTAAACCTAAAAGCAAAAAACACTGAATAGTTGTGGGGGAAGGCCTTGGGGCAAGGACTCCCCTGCAAAAGAGATTTGTAATCTAAGTGGGACTTTCCTGAATTAATAAAGGTTAAAAAAAATAAAAAAACATAATAAGTATAGTAATTTTACTTAATGAAGGAGCAGTAAGAACTTGCAGAATTTAAAGCTATTTTTGTGAGTCGTTCTATTTACATCACTGCAATGTATTAGCCATTCTTTGTTGGATCTCAATATCAGTGGATATTTTAGAAACTGTTTCATGACACCCACTGGTGATTATACTATGACAGCTTCTGGGAACCATTAAACACACAGTTAATGGCATCATAGACTGTTGTTTATTTGCTAAAGCTCCAATGGCATCATTTAGATTACCAGGGATTGCATGTGTGTGGTGTAGTCTAGTGTAGTGTGGGGTAGTGTGAAATGAGTGTTTACATATCCCAATGTACAGCAGCCATGTTAATAACAGTCAATCACACAACAGTCACGCGCACATTGCTGGCAGAATGTGTGCACGTACATGCCAAACAGGCCCAAGGGTGGCTTATGAAACAAGTACAGAGCAGTTGACATTTCATTTCCAGTACAAAATACATTTAGAGCAATTATTCTCTTTAGCTGCACAGCAAAAGCCCAAAAGATCAATCTGCTATTATTCAGTTTAACCTCGACCTGAAGTAACGGTTACAGTTAAACACAGTCATAAATCTAAATCAAAATCCATTCTGTTTTTCTGTCACACTGATAAACTCAGTTATGATTCCATTTGCATGCTGTAAATGTGGGGTTTATTGTCTGCTGTTCTGAACACCTGCTACCAGTAGCTTTTATTAAGTAAAGTCTCTGGTGCCAAAAAGGCAGCATTTATGCTTCCCAATCTTTTATCATTCTAAAATAAAGTAAAATTTTGTTGTTTTATGTACATCCTTACCAAAAAATACACAGAGATTAGGTTAAATCATAATATCAAAGTTTTTAAAAGTTTAAATAAAGTTTACCAACAGTGTTTAGTGTGTGTTTTTTTTTGGTTTTACCAGCAGTTTATATACAGCTTTGTATACAGCTCATGACTTTAAATAGAAAAACCTCAGCTACAGCTAATACACAAAAGACCTGAGTTATAAATATCTAAACAAAACCAAAGGCCTCTCCAAAAAAAAACTGTTGAACGTAACCACCATTTGACTTCAAGCGAGGCCCAACCCGCAATTCCTACAATTACCAGATAATGAGAAAAATGGGTTTCATTATTGACATTCTATATCATTTTTGTTAACATTAATGATCAATACTCACATGCTGCTATGTTGATAAGTAATCTGTCAGTTATAATGTTGATAGTACTAAACCTAAAAGCAAAAAACATTATTTGAATATACGAATATTTGTTGTGTGTGACCAGTCCGGAACACGGTGTTTAGGCCACAGTCATGTCAACTTATATTTTTAGTAACCAGAAATGGAAATTCTGAGCAGGATCCACACAATAAGTCATCTAAGTAAACAGTGATTGTTTCATGTTGACTGTTGATTGATTTACTTTAAATGTGTTCACTGTTCTTTATCATCTATAAACTCTCCTCTCACACATAGGCCGTTTCCTGAATTTTAACATGTTAAATCTCCTTTATATCTTGTCCTTTACAAACTGTCCTCTGAAAAACTCATTATAAACACCATTCTGTGTGATCCAATTCACTCGTGTTGCTTTCTCCCTCTCTGTGTTATTCTCCACTGGAATAGTACTGTTCATCCTACAGTCTTTCGTCTCTCCATCCCTCCTACATGCCACCTCCATGCTGGAGGATTCATTATGCAGTCAGACTCTCCCTCTGTCTCTCTTATCACTCTCCACTGGAGTACTCATTACTGTCCCTCTCCCTCACGTCTCTGCTTTTTCACCCTCTGTTCCTTTATATCCTGTCTAATGGCACATACACCAGCACACAAGCAAAGCTGAACATCACACAACCACTTCCCCTCTTGTTCTGACACCAAAAAAACAGGGCGTTTTTTTTTCCCCAGAACTAGACAAGTTAGGTGATACTGATATTTAAACATGGCACTGCATACTGTTTCTTTGATGAAAGTAAATTTGGTGTTGCTGTTGTTAAGACAAGGTGTTAAGAGTAGCAACAAACATGTCCAATGGGACTGTCAGTGTCAGGCATGCAGCAGACAAACAGGACTTTTCTACAGCAGACAGACAGTGTATACACCAGTACAGACAGGGCAACTGTAGTGAGGATGCTACTTTTATCATCTTAAAACTCCAGCTGTATACAATAACGATGCAAATATGTACATTTGTCATCTGAGATTATGTTCCAGCACCATTTGTCTCATGCAATCAAGCATGATTTGGCACCAGAAAGCAAAGTTTATGTCCCTACACCTGACTAACATCTGACTCCTGAAGTTTGGGGATTCCAAAACCACATAGACTGGGTCCTGGGCCAGCTGCTTAGTATACTCCCCCTCTCTTTTGTCACTGTCACTAATTCCTATTAGTGTCGAAAAATAATGTACTCTGGTCAACAACAGGCCACATCAGAAAGTCTTAAGGGGTGGCATTGGAATACCCAGTAAGAGTTAGAAAAGAGGAATCGAGTCTGGACAGGTCTGTGGTTTGGATATAAGGGCGACTATGGCCAGTGCAAAGAGAGCTTGGGGTATGTCACATTGTTAGTGTATGTCTGTTCACGTACCCATCTAGCTTAGCACTATGAAAGGATGTACTTCAGAGATACATGAACAATTATTCCACAACTATTAAATGGTAATCTGTTAAATTGATTATGGATTCAATTTTATATAGTGTTTTTTCAAAGCACTTCACAATTGAGTTTATTTTTATTCACTTCCCAGCCAAACACTGGTGGTGGAAATCTGTAGCCACAGAGATGTGATGGAGATGTGGCAGCCGTACTGCACCTATGGCCTTTCCACTACCACCAAACAAACTCAGTGCAACGGACACTGGAGACAACAGTATAAAGTGGGAGGAGCGGGGATTGAACCGCCAACCTTCCAGTAATTAGACAACCTGGTCTTCTTTTGTCACTTTCTTTAAAAGGAAAAAAAATACCCTTGAAAATTTAACTTAAGGTTGATAATTATTCATTCTATCTCCTTGCTGCTTGTTCTCTATCCACATTTCTCAAACACTCCACAGTGATATGTTTGCAGTTTTTTTCTGACCTAAAGCAATTAACGTGCATTATGTTTCACACTGGTACACATCAAGCAGAGCGACTTCGCAGCAGCCAAGCAGCAAATTTATTGGCTTCACGTTGACACTTTTACTTTACTGTTTTTCAACCTCATTTCGATATTCTTGACCTCCACCGTTACATACAAAGTACTCATGCAACACAATGCAAATACAATCTGGTAAACTCTGGGATGGATATTTCTATTTTTTTCAGCTTTCATCCTGTATCCATCATGTGCAAACTCTCACACTTCCTCAATCCGACATGGGTTTATGTCATTATTATTTTGTGTGGAAATAGGAGCACAGAGTGCACTATAAGGTTTATTTTTACATTGAATGTTGGCGCATGCCCAACTTTTAATAGTTAAAGCTAATAAGACAAACAATAAAAGCTAACTTTAAGCAAGCTTTTTTCATTGTCCCTCTTGAATAAACAATAGATAAAGTAATTAAGTTGCAAAATTGATAATAGGTTATGTTAATGCTGTGTACACATTTTATGCACACAATAATGCCATCCCAGGGCCAAAACCCCGAAGTGTACTATGTCTGAGCATGATTAGAAGCACTCATGTTTTAAGTTAAAAAAAATAGCTTTGATGCTGTATGAATAGTGTTGCACAGTGTTTTGCGATACCATGCTTAAATCGATACAATATTATGTTTTTTTAGATATTGATACTTCATACCTGACATGTGTGCCGTGTTATTGAGGAGCGCACTGTTCTGCTTGCTGCACTGCAGCCAGCTCACTGTGAACAGAGACTGGGCAAACCACAGACAGATATGATCTAAATACCTTTGTTTAAACATCTTTAAACAATGAAAAAGATCAAACAGCTGCTAATCCGTGTTACTTAACATGTAGCCTCTGTTGTGTCATGCCTCACTGGAACTGAGTGAAATGAGTGAGCGCAAGGGAAGCTGAGGTTTAGTGTGAGCTGTGTCCCATTTATGTCTCAGTTGAGGGCACGTTTGTGTCAAAAACCCAAACCATGTCTTGGTAGCTTATATTTGACACAAAACTGTGTTACAAGTCTGTATAATTGTAATAACGATAATGAAAGGGGGTCAATTAGTAGCTAATGAGTGGAGGAGTGCAGACAAGCTGTAGCCGACCACCGGAGAGTTACAAACCAGGACTATATTTGGGCCCGACAGAACTGTGACAGAACCCCAGCTCATCCTCATCCTCAACCCCTCAGAGGGTTATTACAGACAAACTTTACGGGAAATACTGGAGGTTCGTTCAGAAAAAGACAAAAAATAAACATGTAAACCAAAAACACCTTTCTGTTAACAAGGTAATGGGTTACACACGAGGCTTTGTTTGTTTTATTATAGCTTTGTGTGTTGCGTACAGTGTACAGATAATACTTTTTCCCAGGTGTGGTGTGCTTGAGACAATGTGCTTTGACACAAGCTTCTTTAGACTTGTGTAAGTGCATATTGCTGCTAATTATGCTAATTTGCATAATTAAGGAGCATGGGTGTGGTCACGAACTGACAAAGATGTTAAAGAGTTCAGATCAAGCCTCTCTCATGGAACCCCTTAAAAGGTCCTCAAGTAAGGGCGCCGCCATACAGGGATATACAGCGATATACAGCGATATACCGCCGTCCACCAGAGGACAGGCTCCAAAAGCAGAAATATAAGGAGAAACCCTATGGCGACTCTAGAGCTAGGTTTTTACTACATGACAACTCTGGGGGGGTGAATTTTTGATTAATACGTCCGTTTATGCTATCGGAAAACTATTGTTTTACTAAACAGTAAAAGCCAAAAAGCCCGGATGTAACCGCCATTTAATTGCCCTATTATAATGACAATATCGGGGAATAGGGGACCAATGGGCGGAAGTTGTCCATAGTATATACTGTCATTGGTTCAGATGTGTCAAGTGTACATTTTAATGTCCCTCACTTATAGACAGTCACCAGAGCAGAGTGTGGGAAATATTAGTCACACATTCCCTTTGGGCGATAAGACTTATCTTTGTTAATGTTTACCATGATTGTTGTTTCCAGACTGAAGTAAAAACCTGCATATTACATAATTATACAGTCAGAGCTCAAAAGCCTGGAGCAGGAAAAAGAAAGAACTTTAGCAATTTCTTTCAATGATTATATTTCAGGCTGAAGTTAAGGTATTGTTCCAGTATCGGTATCATGACACTTGAACCAAACTCAAAATTTTAGTATTGTGACAACACTATGTATACATTACTACACCTTTAGACTCCCTTTTTAAGTTGGATCAAAGTTGTTGTGCGTAGGATTGTTCCGACATGGATCTTTTCAGCAGTTGCCGCTATCAAATATTTATCTGGCTGTTGTGGCCGATTACCGATATTGGCCGATGTCGTTATTTAATATTTTAGCCATTTATAGCTATTGCTTTAGGCTACACATTATTTTCCTTTTTTATTTTATTTATGAAAATGCACATTTGCCCTTTTACTGTGCAACCACATTGTACCTTAGTCATTGCTATTCTCTTATTGGTTTTAGATTTGGCTCTTGCAGAATATTTGCTTAATTTCTTGTTTTTTCTCAAGGGCTTGTTGTGGGGCTTTGTTTAGCAGAGCTTGCTTCTTGTGTTAATTGATTTATATGTACATATTGTTTTTAAACAAGTTATTAAATTGGTGGTATTGAATGATTTAACGCGGGATCCTCACATAACTTAACCATTGCATGCGTTTTATATTTCAATCTGTCTTTTTTTGATTCCGCAAAATACGTCCTGAAGCAGACGAGGACACTGCTACAGCATTGAACTTAAAAGCCATTACTCTGCATTGACAAAGTGCGCATGCCCAAAATGGAGCTTCTGCGCAGTGTGGCCAGTTACTCAAAAACAAAATAATCGGACAAACAGCCCAAAATTATCATATTTCAGAACAAATTATTGTACAATAAAAACCTGATAGTAGAAACGCCCCTTTTTGACGAGAAAAACGTACTCAAACCAACGGTTATTTATTCTCACATTCTAAAGCATCAATTATAGAGGATGATTAGACGCCACAAGGGTTTGGTGTCTGGGTGGTTACCGCCCATTGCCTTACGTATATATGGTACACAAACGGAGAGTCTCACTTCCTAACCTTCCACAAGGCTCAAAACATTCAGGCTGCAGATTAACTACGTCATCTAGGTGATGAATTGATGAATAACTTTTGTACTTTCAAAAACTTCTTTTGGCTTGTTACAATACAACAAGTGCGAGCTAACCTTTAAAATAGGTCCAACTGTGATAAGGTTGGGCGAGGTGTTGACTTCAGTTTTGGTTCATTTGTGTCTCTTTGTAGAATCCACTGCCCCAAGTACACTCTTTCTAGGTTATAGTGTAAACGCACGACTAGTTGCACTTGTCCAGGAAATAATAGCGGGCAACTGCATTTGTCTCACAAGAGTTCATTAAAGATGTAATTGCCGCATTTACTGCAGATCCAGAGTCAGCTTTTAGAACTGCCATGCTAAAAAAACAAAGCATAAAAATTGAGGCTGAATCTGATTCCAAATCAGACCAACAATCCTTTATCAACCCCAAACTCACTGGCAACATAAAATTATCTTACATTTATGGATTTTTACAATTATTTATCGTACATTGATCAGAGCTCATAATTATTGTACAAATACAATAATTATCGTATGTCTGTCAACACTGCGCCTGTGTTCAGGTGGGCTACGGTGTCACAGGCATTAACAAACTAGTTAACAGAGTATCATATCGGCTGTACACATTGGGCATTTTTTCCTTAACGGGCCAATGAATTTAAAAAACACACATTAAACACACAACAAATTAGCGGCAATATATTGTCTATCCGTAGTTGTGTGGCAGTGGAAAAGGATATGAAACTATATGTAAGCTAACACAACAACAAGCAGGTTTTGGTGTCCGATTTCACTTTAACTTCAAAGACCCAAAATACTGGAGAGGTTTTCAAATAATATTATCACTAACTTTCACAATCATTCCCCACAAAACATTATCCATACTACAATGAAACATCATGAGATGCACTAAACTACAGCTCGTTCTCATTTCCAAGACGTAATTATATTTAGAAGCCAATGCCTCACACTACTGAAGGGAAACTTTGGTGGGTGTGCACAGCTTTTGTAATCTGTTTGTAGTGTTTTATTAACATAACTGCAAAAAAATATATATATTATATTTGTTATCACAAAATACACATGGTTTTAATTTGGGCTTAGTGTAGAAAAAAATCAAAATGGCGGCATTGGAAGAGCAGACCCTGACAAGAGATATACATGGATGTTGGTATATCAGCGTTACTGATGCTATAAGCTATCTTACAAAGGAGTGTCTGTTGTGTTTGGTGGCTGCTCCAGCCAAGATCGATCGACAAACACAACACACTTCATTTGGTTTCTTTGCTGCTTGATTTTTTTTTTTTTTTTGGTTAGCTTAAACCCTTGTGTGCGAGTCTGTGTAAAGTATCATGGTGGCTCACGTTGCATGGGCAGATAATGATGAGTCCTTCTTCCACCAGGATGTTGAGCGACTAATCACTAGATGACTACTTTAATTAATTAGCTCAGTGTACGACTCGCATGATAAATACTAATTAGGAGGCACAGAGGGGGCAAGTCAGAGTGAGGATGGGGAGATTATGAAAAATGAGCAGGATGGAAGATAAGAAAGACAAAGGAACGAGAAAAGACGCACAGTCAGTAACAGATGGAGTGTAGACGTACAACTGAAAGAGACAGATCATGTTTTCACTTTTTAAGTTAACTTCACAAGCAATTCTTTTTCCTAGTTCTTCATCTTCATGTTCACTTTACATTTTGATACAAAGACGCCTACAGTCATCATCAAATTTATACAGAAAGCATTTACACATGCATTCTTTTGTGCAGGTATGACTGTCATTTACATATGGTTATATATGTGCCATATGCTATAGGGCTTGGAATGTAAAGCAGGACACAAATTACCTTTCTGAGGCAAAAAAAAAAATAAGAATAGTCCGGCCTATGTATTGTGTGAAGCCAATTTTAACCCGTTCAGAGATTAGACTAGAGGAGGATTTAGAGGAAAGAATGGATGGTCGCAAATAGTACAGACGCTTGAGGCATTGCGGAATCCTTTGTCTCACTCCTCAGTGGTATGCAACATCGATTTACACTGTAAACTTGAATGTAACACAAGGGAGTTTTACCACATGGATCCAAAAGACTTGAGGCCAAACCAACATAACATACTCCCTTTAAATTGGAGACTTGTTGCTGTTACTCAAAGACTGATTTACATGACCACTCACTTCTACTTGAGTCATTGTAATGTAAATAACTGAATCTACACACTGAAATATTAACTGGCAGACAATGGCACTCTAATAATACAAGGCTGCTTTCTATTTTCAAATGGCAATACTGCAATCAAATTCCAGGCATTACAGAGCAATATCCCTCGTGTGCAGCAACACTATTTAAGGCAAGTTTAACATGAATAGAGACAGGGAGCAAAGAGCAGAGGAAAAATAAGGTGAACAGTGGAGATTTCTTGATGAATAATAGCCCATTCATCAGTGCTAATTTGCTAGGCTAATGTTCTCAGTGAGCTTAATGGGGAGATTAGCCGGGCAAATTAGCACTGATAAACGAGCAAACATGAGGCATGGTGGTCAATCATGGAGCCAGCCATGTATTCATACCATACTCCAGCAATAGAAAGCATCTGCTCTAAATGAGTTCTCAGTTCAAGTTCACTAGCTTACTGGCCCTCTATAATGTAGACAATAATGAACCCAGATACAAATGGGAACATGCTTGTCTACTCATAAATATTCTTTAAACACACTGACAGACAACTAAGCAGCTCCTTTACCAATGTTTGATCTGTAGCCTTTGAATCGGCAAAAAAAAGGTGACTAAGCTATAAGTGTGCCATTACATTTCTGAACACATGAAGGACAAACTGGACCAGCATTTGATACATCGCTGTAAGCTATCCAATAAAACTCCATGCACCTCAAGCATCAACAAGCACTTACACAAATCTAAAAGGATTGCCTGGCGTTCTTCAATTCCTTCATTAATAAATAAGCTAATCATTAAACTTTTATCGTTTTAGGTGAAGCCCTTATCCAGAGTGGCTTGAGTGTAACAGTAGTAAGCTTGAATTTCCTAGGATCACAACATTACAAGAGAACAGTAGATTACATGGGTCAGGAGAGCTTAACAGAGCTGCACAGTTAATTGCTATCAATATCAACATATTTTTTATCTCAGTTATTTCAATTGTAGTTACTTTGAAGTTGGAAAGATGAGTTGTGGTGTGCCCCAGGGCAGTTGTTTAGGGCCCCTTTTATTTTCTTGTTTTTACTAATGATTTTTCACTGATGAAACATGCAACCCTGGCTTTGCAGATGACACTACATTATATGCATCTCCACAAAGAGCAGGCCATCTTAATAACATCTTAGTTTACAAAGTGGATTAGAGGCAAAACAATTAGTCATTAATACTAGAAAAACAAAAAGGTATGGTTACTGGGCCAAAATATTTGCTAAAGTGAAGCACTCCTCTTTTCTCCTCTCCCTCCGTCCTGTTCAGGGCACCTGTGTCTGACTGCACCCCCTCTGATGGGTGCGGACCCATCACTAATTTGTTAAGTCTTTCGTGAGCTACTTGGAAAGTGTTGGAGAGTCCCTGGTCTAGACTCTAGCATTAAAAGCTACACTGGTCAACTTTTAACCAGAAAAAGCAGTGTTGAATTAAGAAAATACATGCCGCAAAGCAATTGTAATGGTTTGCCAACATGAAAGAAGAATAACAGCAGGTTTAACGATAAAGTGAAGGTGGCTCATCAGATACTGCACCAGTGGTGGACAGTAATGAAGTAAATGTAATTTGTTACTGTACTTAAGTAGTTTTTTTCCAGTATCTGTACTTTACTAAGTATTTCCATTCGGGAATACTTTTTACTTTAACTTCACTACATTTCAAAGTCAAATATCTTACTTTTTACTCAATTACATTTTGCAAAATTAGTTGTTTCTTTTTATTTATGAGTGGATAGAAAAAAACTGAAGAAGGCAATCACGCGGCAAGCCACCAATCAGGATACAGCGCGCACTCTGTTTTGAATTTGGTCTGGTAACTCTGGTTACCGCTTATTTAGTGCGTCACTGCAACAGCATATCATTCTGAGAGTGCCGATTGTCTTCACTCTTCATTAGGATGGAAGAATCACAAACTCCTGAATCTAATGTGCCAGTGCCACAACATCCGTGGTGTCCAATGTGTTTAAGTTAACGTTTGTTAGCTGTTTCACCAACGTTTGTAGTATTTATTTTAAACTGAGTGATTCGATTTTGTGAAATGACAGTCGATTGATGTTAACACTTTTGGTAGAATATAAATTAAATTTTGACTAGTTTTATATGCAGCTTATGATGCTAAACAGTTGAAAGGTGGAGTGGAGTGCTGCTTATAAACCGAGATCGTTCTTTTCAAAAGTTCAACTTCCAAAGACTGTGATGTTCAGAGCCCTGCACATGGCATGCAAGAAAAAAAATGTTGTGCACGATTTAACATTAATGTGTTTCCCCCAGAATGATTTACTAAAACGTGCGCCAAATTTACTATTTTGCTTCCTCGATTTATAAATTATGTGCATGATTTTGAAACTCGAGGGAATGAATTAGTAAATCGTGCGCACGATTTAGCTTATTTTTTTCCTGCATGTCATGTCTGAGGCTCCGTAGTGATCTACTTAAAGAATA
Organism: Perccottus glenii; assembly: GCA_024416835.2. Taxonomy (NCBI): domain Eukaryota; kingdom Metazoa; phylum Chordata; class Actinopteri; order Gobiiformes; family Odontobutidae; genus Perccottus; species Perccottus glenii. The sequence continues at coordinate 23,249,422 of CM044556.2, read as the reverse complement.
ATTTTTAAATATATCACTAGATTTATTGAAATCAATTACATCTATGACATGCAAAAAGCATATTAAAATATTTTAAGCAAGAGACTGACAAAAATTATAAGGGCATTATAGCCATAATAAATGATAGTACTTGGATACTTAATTACATTTGAAGGCAAATACTTTTGTACTTTTACTCAAGTGAAAGTTAAAAGGGAGTACTTTGGATTTTACTGAAGTAATATTTTACCTAGTGTATCTGTACTTTAACTCAAGTACTTGGTTTGTGTACTTCGTCCACCACTGTAAGTCTCTCGCTACCATCTTGTGGGAACACATATCACGCCAAAAGCCAGCTCTCCATACTGATGTATTTAAATCAGTCCTGTGTGAGTCACTCTTAAGGCAACACCTTCATATTTCTTTAAGAAAATGTTGTAAATAAAAGCACCCAGCAAAAGCTTCTGAAAGAGTATTTTTTGGAGTCTTTGTAACAACACAAGCCTATTACTTTCAAGGCAGGTGAACAATCTAGCATTTGAAAACATTTCTTCAATTTATGATGGCATTCACTGGCTCACTGGGTAAATTCAGCCGCTATTCACTAGCAGCACTGCAACAGAAAATCATGCGGCAAATGGTCACACTTGTTTGAGCACAAATAGGGTTTTATCTGTTGGAGAAAATCAGTACAAAGCTCTTTTTTAAGTTAAAAACAAAATAAACAAGCCTTTAATAGACATACAAGAAATGTTTTTTGTTTGTTTTTGTTTTGTTTTTTGGCAGCCAATTGTAATTGTTACGTTGATTTTAAAGATGACAAAGAGCAAGCCGTTTGTGCTGTGCTTCCACTACATTGTGCATGTTTTAAATGCACCAGCAGGTTACTACAGTAAAGATACAAATAAAAATGTAATCATAATCACAGTATGTCCTTTCTCGTCAGCGGATGGATAATTCACAGCTAAACAATTTTCATCAAGCAGGCGCCCAGTGGTTTATGTTCAAACACACACAGACACAGAGGAAATGGCATTGTTCCGAGCCTAGGGCCTGTTGTGTGGGGATACCTGCAGTGCACACTGAATAAAAGAATACTAAAAGTGGAAGTGACGTAAACTAGAGCAAGTACAAACCAGAAGGGAAAAAGTATTGAGCACAAAAACAAGCTACTAAAAGAAATATTTTGTTATGAAAGGCTATCAATGAGTGACAATGGAAGACCTTGTAGTTGCATTTTGATTTGTGTCTAAAATAGACATGTGTCTGGTCCAAGGTTAGGAGGCTAAAAGAGAACATGAGAGACTAAAGTATATACTGACATAGTAACTTTTAGTCTTGTTCATTCTTACAAACTAATATGGATCTATCATGAAGAAATGTTGAATTGTTATAAGCTCTAAGACAGGCGTCTTAAACTCAAATTACTTGGGGGTCGCAGGAGGCAGAGTCTGGGTGAGGCTGGGCCAGATCAGATATTTCACAAAAAAAGCTTTGTTAAATCCTCTTACTAACAATTCTTTAACTTCAATAGGTTCTTCTGAACCTGAGCTGTCCTGAACTTAAATGGAATATTGAAGAACATGAATGAGCTGGCTGAGTGTCCCCATTGGATGTCCACTCCCCTCGGTGATATTGTCAACATAACATCGGCGTTAATTTGCAGATTCGTCATGATAACAAATCCGCATGGATAGTCGCGATCAAATTGCCATCAACTTTCAAACAAATCAGCCCATTTCAAATGATCCAATCACATGCTCATTTCAAACACAGTAAGAAGCAGTAATTTTATGACAGCTACACGGGCTCCTACATAGTTGTGAAATGTTTCTCTGCTCAAGCCCAGCCGATGGCCCGCCCCCAGGAGCCATATACTCCACTGCGATGGTAGGTTGGTTCAGTTCCAGCTTGCACAAAAAGGAACCTTCCACACACAACGTGGTAACGTGCCATTCATATAAAACTCGCAGGGCGCACTAACATTAAACTTTCATATCATCCTGCGGGCCACAAAATATCGCCTTGTGGACCGCAGTTGGCCCCCGGGCCGCGAGTTTGAGACCCCTGCTCTAAGATGTCCCATAAGAATGACTTCCAAGGGCACAAAGAACTTTTAAAGAGTAATTTTTTGCTTTTCTGCTACAGGATCCTCAACTGACACTTAATATTATTAGTATAATATTAGTCATTTGTTTACTTAAGAAAAAGTGGCCTTAGTTTCTGTTCATTTGGATTAGAAATGGATGTGTTTTTTTTATTGTTCAAAAGATTTGTTATTTCCCAATTTATGCTTAATCAAAGTACTTCAAAATGTGAGCATTTTTATATTAGACCTATTTTTGATTGAGTCAGACAAATAGGTCAGACAATAAAAAGTTAATATTGTGATCTTATAGGGACAGATTATTGTAAATGTGATTATATTAGATACTTTTTGAGAGTAGATGGTTGTCAGCTTATTCCAAATGTGTTGAAAAAAAATATGTCCACTGCACATGTTGCAGAAAGTTTGGTAAAAAACAAGCATACCAAGCCTGTGTGATTGCTTCTCCAAACCTAGGTTGTGATGACAATTACCTTATGACACCAAAACCCCCTTCTATCGAAAAAAAATTGACAATGCTTTCAACAGAAGACTTTGCTCCAGACTTGGATAACGTTGTCTGTATATCCAGAGAAATTATTTCTAGAATGACTGCAACGTAAAACCCAAACAAACTCTAGTAGAGTGCACAGGCAGTTCAGCCAGTGCATATTGTAAATATTGGGATGTCTACAATAAGACCATCTGTAGCTTATTTCAAGAGGCTCCCAGAATAATAAAGCAGACAATATGTTTTCATGAGCTTGGGTCCCAGGCCAAGAAAATAAAAATGTTACACGAATCCCAGGGCGGCAAGCTGCAGAAGGCGATTTCTCTCTGTTAGTAAAAATATCAGTGGTTTTCCCCTTAGCTTGTTAGAATAAAACAAACTTATCCCTTAAGTGCTTTTTATAACTCCTGGGGTAACTTAGAGGTAAATGCTCCGACACAGCAAAACACACACAGCTTGGAGCTTGAAGCAAATGGTGCATTCCCCTGTTTCTAAATAGATACGCTCGATCCTACAAGAAGGAATGGCACCAACAATAAATGCAACCCAATAAGCGGCCATTTGCATTTGAAGCTTCCCCAAACCAGCCAGACTCAAAGAGAGACTAGAGCATACAAGGGATAAAAGCGGCAAAGAGGGGGAGATTTTTTTTTTAAACTGACTAAATTAACATGAACCCAAAATGAGCCCATGCAAAAAGGATCACTGTCATGTCAATAAAGGACTCCAAAAAACAAAAATTATTTTGCATTCCGCTCCAGCTCGTATCCAGAGACACATTAATTAAAATTTGTGTGATAACGTCAATCATTTTGCAATGGTGTAACAGTAACAAATAACAAAATCCCCCAGTCTGTCTTCTTCTCCTACTTTATGTCTAGCTCGGTCTATTTTTCTCGGCCTTGTGCGCCCTGAGCACCAAAACACACAAACATGGCTGCTATTCCTGAGCTTGATGCCTGTCACCTTTGTGTACTCAACCTCTTTCAGGAGCCAGCAATGCAAATAACACCCTCATGAATATTCATGACCCATTTGAGGAGGAGAGAGGGAGTGAAGCGGAGAAGAAGGAGAAAGAAAGGTAGGCGGTGACAGGGAAATTGAAGGGTTGAGAGAAGCAAAGGTAAGGGAAGAGCGGTGTAGACAGATTGATAGCGCAGGCAGGATTAAGAGGATAAACACAAGAGAGGCAGTGTGTGGGTGAAAGTGAAAGAAAGACAGGTGAGTGCTGAAAGGTGTCATACAGAGTACTAGATCTACTACATCTCTTCTTAATAATTCTTGCTGACCTCTCCAGGGAATACCAAAAGGAAAAAGCTCATAATGACAGAAGCAGATCTGCACATTTAAAAGTTTATTTCTGCCAATGTCACTGGAAGTCTGGGAAGATACATTTTTTCTCTCTCTTATACAGATGATAAAAGAGTTGGCGGAAACTGAGGGGTAAAGGCAATCACATTCAGAAAAAGCCTTGTGTGTTAACTCACAAACACAATTACATTTTTATAAAGGTCAATGTGTATATATATTATTGCTCACTGCAGCAAGATTTTGAGATGGACAGGACGATTATGGGACCATGTGGTGGAGCATGCTATCACCAGTGTGACAGCCATTTGACGTCTTACCTAAGGGTAGTTCTTCATCATTATTGAACACTAGCATCACCAGCTACAGTGAATCCTGCAGTTGCAAGAAATTAAAAACTTTAAGTTATATTTTATTTTACTTAATTCTGACTTTTCTCAAATTGAAGTAATTTGTCAATCAGGTTTGTGCAACTTTCTGTAGCTACAACTATATGACATTCTAATATGGATAACCACTTACCTCCAGGCAAACTAAAACCCTACCCCACAACAGCTATTGTACACGCAGACATTGTCGCTATCCCCCACTGTTAAACCTCAGGTATGTGGAGGTCAGGAGACTCTCCTGTACACCCAGCGTGGCTGCACAGCATATAGCAACAACACATTCCCTGTTTGGATGATTCACTCTTCACTGTCTAAAGACTCCTATTCACTGTGACTCCTTATACCATGTAAAAGATACTCCTCCAGCCACATCCAACTTGCTTTACAACCCACTCTTCATTTAAATTCTTTCTTTAATTTCCAACTGAAAATGTCTATGTCTTTTATTTCTGTAAGGTACCTTGAATTACCTAATTTTGCTATAAAAATTATAGTCTCCAAAATTGGATTCTGCTGTTCCATGAATACAAGTCCAAATATGAAAATCAAGTACATTATGTCCACAACATATGTTTTAGTACAATAGTGCGGGCTCTGCAACTGAAGATTTATTATAGACATAAAGTATTTGGTTAGGCTCTATGTGGATTTGGTGATGAGCCAAACAAGCATTCATTGTTGCATTAAAATTGCAAAAACATGCTGTTTTAAGTGATTACTTGTGCTTCAGAGAACAAAAAGACAGAAATAGAGATTGGACCAAGAAAATCTGTTATTGAGGAAGTCACAAATACTGTAGGAGAAACTACCGCAGATGAAAATAAAGATTATGCTCTAAATGTTGCACTAAAACAACACTGATGTAAACGACAATTGAATTGTGTTTTTTCCATAAATGATGGGAAGAGAAACCAAAAATTGTGGTTTCCGTGTTGCTGGGAAAGAAAAACAGCAATGTACACAGTGAGAAATGAAACTTATAGCAATTGTACTTCATTCAACATTTCCTAAAATGTTTGCTGCTTTATAATGCATTTACAGAATGCACTTAACTTACAGCAGCACAAAAAAAGAGCTTACATTTTTTGATTCATAAAAGTGAAAGCCCATGTTTGGGATTTATCATCATTAATATAAATAAGATAATTGTCCTCTACACATTTAGGGAGACTAAATCTAACTATTATCGCAGAACAGAAGACAGGGATAGATTTTGCATTTATCTGAAATGTGTTATTCCACATCAACAGAAACATCAGATTTCATTTGGGAGACTGGATTGATTAGATCTCAGTCTATGTCTATGCTTAAACAGCATTTTTATACACCATACAGTGCTAGTTTCAGACTAGTGCATTAGTAAGTAGTTTAAGTAGTAGTTTAATTTAGCTACCTATGACAATACAAACTTCCATTAGACATTTTCCAGTATCTGTAAGGTTTACATAAATGGCATATTAGATGACTCAAAAATGTAAGTTAGAGACCCATGTCACTGCCAAAGTATTCTCCACAGACTGGTAGTCTCATCACTAATTGGCAGAATCGTGTAAAGTTATGTCAGACTACAAGCTTAGTGAAAATGTAAAAGAGCTGCGTAAAGACGGGTAGACAGAATCACACTCCTCTGTTTGGGCCTTTACTGTATCGGCTGTCTGCTTCTACATTCCCGTTCAGTCTCCCTCACTCATCCTCTCTGCGTGTCCCTCCATCTCCTGAACAGTTTATCATAATCACATCACCTCCGTGTGATGGAGCACACTTAAGGCTTATTATTACACACACACTGGTGCACACACGGGTATGACATCCACTTAAGCCTTATTACATGTCTGACTGTGCCTCTAACATGGGAGATTATCCATGAGACTGTATGCCAGGGCTGAGGGCAAGAACGTCAGGTACCAAACACAAATGCAGATTTTAATATTGGGCACACAGACATGAAGTCTGTAGGCTTGTAGGGAGAAATAAAGGGGCCACTCATCTGTTAGGTTAGTCTAAAAACATTTGTATCAGTATGTGTTTGAAATATGTGTTGAAACTATTATCTCTGTGAAGGTTCTCAGTTATCCAGGTCATCTTGAAGAAAAGATTAAAGCAAAGGCATCTGGACTAGGTTTTCCCCTTGAAAACCTAGTCCAGATGCCTTCGCTACTATCAAAAATGTATTTACAATTTAGTCAGTAAGAACACTGGCAGGGTTATTTTGTTTTGATTCATTCCATAGTACTTTTGATTCATTTAATTAACTCCATTTAGCAAAGAGACAAAAATGGCCATTGTGTGAGACCTATCCCTCCAAACCAAAGTTATAGTTAACCCTGAGCCAAGCTTCCCATAAAATACTGAACATTATCATCTAATAAAATTCTTGTTTATCAAGCTTTGATAACATTATTCTTTCATTCATATAATGTGCTAAAGCAAATAAACAAATGAAAGAAACAGAAAATACACTACCAGTTTAAGCCTTGTGCATTGCAAATGGAAATGCTCTCTCTTGCTCATAAAAGGTGTCAATCGTGAAAATAACACTTTGTAACAGCATTTTTAACTCACTGTCAATTTGCTGTCCCCTGCAAAAAATACTTGCAAGAAATTTAGAAAAGATTTAAAATGGTCTGTTGAATGTTGATGATAGGACATGTTACTACATACACTAAACAAAAATGTAAACACTTTTGTTTTGTGCCCCCATTTTTCATGAGCTGAACTCAAAGAGCTAAGACTTTTTCTATGTACACAAAAGGCCTATTTCTCTCAAATATTGTTCACAAATCTGTCTAAATCTGTGTTAGTGGGCACTTCTCCTTTGCCGATAATCCATCCACCTCACAGGTGTGGCATATCAAGATGTTTTTTAGAGAGCATGATTATTGCACAGGAGTGCCTTAGGCTGGCCTCAATAAGAGGTGCAGTTTAACTGTATAGGGGTAGCCTGTGTAGCAGACTATTCGTTTATTCTATACAGAGAACTAATCTGCTAATGAAACCGCAGCAGCCTCCTTCACAGGCCAAACAGGTGCCGATTAAGCCAATCACACAAAGCGGACATGACAACAGCAAGTATACAGTATATACTGTATTTAACTTTTTCCAAATCCAGTGGAAAAGTACAGCAAAAACATCCTTTTTCCAAAGAAACGTTATTAGAGCTTCCAGCTGTTGCGGTTTTAAAGACATGTCCAGATCACTTAAAACAGACAAAAGTGCCACAGCAAAATTTTCCTCTGTTGCGGGCGCCATCTATTTGTTTTGGAATAGTTGTGTACAGATCTTTGCAACATGGGGCCATGCATTATCATGCTGCAACATGAGGTGATGGCCGTGGATGAATGGCACAACAATTGGCCTCAGGATCTCATTACGGTATCTCTATGCATTTAAAATGACATCAATAAGATGCACCCGTTTGTTGTTTATAATTTACGCCTGCCCATACCATAATCTCAACCCACCATGGGCCACTCGATCCACAACGTTGACATCAACCCACACAACGGCATACGTCTGCCATCTGCCCTGTACAGTGAAAAACAGGGATTCATCCGTGAAGAGAACCTATCCAAAATGCCAGACAACATCAAATGTGAGCATTTGTCCACTCACGTTGGTTACGAAGACGAACTGCAGTCAGGTCGAGGATGACAAGTATGCAGATGAGCTTTCCTAAATCGTTTTTTGACAGTTTATGCAGAAATTCTTTGGTTGTGCAAACCAATTGTTGCAACAGCTGTCCGAATGGCTGGTCTCAGAGGATCTTGGAGGTGAAGATGCTGGATGTCAAGGTCCTGGGCTGGTGTGGTTACATGTGGTCAGTCAGCATGCCAATTGCACACTCCCTCAAAACTTGTAACATATGTGGCATTGTGCTGTGTGCAGGGCTTGACATTACTGGCCACTGTGGCTAGTGGTTTTTAAAAGTTACTAACCACCAAGCGTTATCACTAACCAAAATTTAGGTGTTGATTTTGTATATGATCATACTTATGACTTATGCTAGTAAAATGTATCTACATTTTCATATCAAATGTACACCACTATCAGCTGATAGTTTTGAGCCCATCCATCCATCTTCTTCCGCTTATCCAGGGCCGGGTTGCGAGAGCAGCAGTCTGAGCAGAGATGCCCAGACTTCCCGCTCCCCAGACACTTCCCCTAGCTGTTCCGGGGAAAATTATGGAGTTCCCGGGCCAGCGGAGAGACATGGTCCCTCCAGCGTGTCCTATGTCTTCTCGGTGGGTGGAGTTTTGAGCCCATATCATTAATTAAGAAGAGAGAAATAACAATAATAATATGGTCTATAATATTTTGATTTAGGGTATCTGCTGGCATTCAACATGCAAAACATTTTTAGGTCTTTTCTATTTTCTTGTGATTCTTCTATTCTCACTGTGCAAACCAGACAGAAGTGAAATGTGCTGAGATGCAGATCTGCCTCATGATGATTTACAATAGGTTTTAAATGATAAAGTAGTTATTATATTTTTAATACTAAAGGCTCTGTAGCTTGATTGTTAGTATAAGAGCAACAAGAGCAGGTTTACACAAACAGTCTGCTGATTCAACTTTATTGTCATGAAGGCAAAGCAGAAGAGAGACATTTGAAGAGAGACAGCAATAAAATACCTGAATAAACGTCATTAATTCATCTTCTACCTCCAGTGCACTGTGACCTCTCCAAGTCCACTCTGCACTGGCATAAAAAGCAGCTTTTTGTGAGTGAGCATTTCCAGCAGCACTTTTTTAACTCAACAGGACAGACTGTTTAAATGTAGTGTAATAAAAGTAAAAATGAAAAAAGTTGTGCGCCGCTCGTGGCTCACTAAACGGACACAATTATAACGCTTAGCCTTTAGGTAAAATCCCACTGGCTAAAGTGAATAGTGGAAGTGTTTCCCGCCACAGCTGAAATCCAGCCGCATTTGGCGGGTTAACAGGTGTTAATGTCAAGCCCTGGCTGTGTGATTAAAAATGCACATTTTAGAGTGGCCTCTTATTGTGGCCAGTCTAAGGCACACTTGTGCAATAATCATGCTCTCTAATCAGCATCTTGATATGTCAAACCATTGAGGTGGATGGATTTTCTCGGCAAAGGAGAAGTGCACAGAACAGTGAACAGATTTGTGAACAATATTTGAGAGAAATAGGCCTTTGTGTACAAAGAAAAAGTCTTAGATCTTTGAGTTCAGCTCATGAAAAGTGGGGGCAAAAAGTAAAGTGTTGCGTTTAAATTTTTGTTCAGTATATATTTCTATTAAAATTTGAATTAATCTTAGTGTAACCTAAACTCCTAAAATTGTATGTTTAGGCATCCTACTGACAAACATTATTTTGTAATTTGAGTGATAAAATTTCTTCTCTGAGCAGTCCACACGCAGTCAGTCTGTGATGTAGAATGAGTAACTAATCATTCATCAATTACCCTTGATGAACTAAAGAAAGGGCAAAAAAGTGCATTAGTAAGGTATTTTTAGCAATGAGTACAAATTCAGATCATTTTCCATGTGAACAGACACTTTTTGTAATGCTGTATTTGCCCATGGTGTGTGCTGGGATGTTAGGATAGAATGATAAATTTGCACATCTGTCATTTGTCAGCCTTAAATCCCTGAAGTCAGTGAAATGATGAGGCGGAGATAGGATGCAGATAGGCATGCTTAGTCTAGATGAGGGGTTGCAAACTTATTTTCAGCCAGCGAAGCAAAAAGAAATGTGAAATCATATTGCTGCTTTTGTTGAAAAGCATAGGTGACCTCTTGAATTGCACGTGAATGAGAATCATTTTGGTACTTGTGTTTGGGAATCCCGGATCGACTACAGTTTTATGGCTTCTTTCATATGCCTGTCTCCTTTCAGTCACTCTTTCCTACTTCTCATTCTCTGTAGTTTCTCCTCTTCTTGAATCAGTCATGAATATTCATGAGGTTGTTACTTGCATTACTGGCTCCTGAAAGAGGCTGAGTACACAGAGGTGACAGCCATCAACCTCATGAGGCAGCAGTGTTCCGAGATGAGACGGAGCATGAGCAGAGGTGAAATAAGCAAAGATGAAAGAAAATTAGAGGTAAAAGTAAAACAGGACAGAAAGAAAACAAAATAATAAGTGAAAGGCAGGTATTAAAATGTTTGTCTTCTCACCTGAGTGTAAACTGTTCTACGGTTGAATCAGTCTTCATGTAGATGCCAAATGACACGGTTTTGCCAAGCCTTACTGGACTGGGAGGCACCAGAACTCCTACATTCTCATCAAGCCTCAATTTGTCTCCTTTTGCTGAAACAGCTCCCACAGTCATTGCAACAGAACCAGCTTTCTGCATGTCCTGAAGCTCCCCTTCTCCAACAGAGCTCCACTGTCCCCCCAAGCCCAGTCCTCCAAGAGGCCCCGTGTTCACACTCCTCCATGGCTCGTTTACAATAGACGGACAATCTGGGCCTACGCCATCCCCTGGTATGATAGAGTAATACACGTCCAAAGAGGGTAAAATCACTTCAGGAGGTCTTTTTCTCACTTGTGGGGGTGTAAACCAAGCTGGGGGGATCTCCAGACGGACTACACAGATGCCAGATGGTCCCACAAGCCGACAGCCTGCTGAGGGTGCTGCCTCACTGGTGTCGCGGATGGCCACAGCCCGGACACATGGGAGGAGGTTTGGGGGAAGAGGGTCAGGCTCATCCCAATGCCGGCCAACCAGGTAGAACAAAACCTACATGAAGGAAGCAAAACATGTCAGCAATTATTCTGAAATCAGCTGTAATGCCACATTAATAGTAAAAAAATATAGCCTAGAATAATGTTGTAGTTATACTGTAATTATTATATTGTGAGTATTCAGTCAAATTACATTATAAACGTTAATCTTTGTCAATGAAAACCAAGTGTCTGAGACTAAACTTGTAATACCTGTATCCATGGCCGTGTAGAACCCACTTTTGGCATTACAATGTGACCTTTGACCTTCCAGTTGAGTGTCACCTGGTTGGTTGTCAGGCTAACATGAGGCTGCGGCCCCTGAAGCAGCTCCACTGGGATTGGCTGCTCAGCACTTAGGTTGCCGTAGCTGCAATTGACACTCGGCAGGGAATGTGGGGCGCTCACACCTGCTTCCAGCTGGTGCAGGAAGAACGGCTCGGTCCGAGACGATAAGCTGCCGTTTCTCATAACCTCCTGATTGGATTCTCGCAGGAAGAAGGCGGAGTTGGAACCACTTAGTTGGCATTGGACAGGGAGGTAGGTGGGAAGGGATGAAGAGAAGCGAGCCTGTGGGGAGTCCAGTCCTGGTCCAGGTCCACCTCCTGCTGCTGCTACGTGACTCTCAGACACTGGAAAGGGAAAAGAAAAAAAACACATTAAAGAAGAAGTAATTGATAGCTTAGTCCTGCTTTGTAACAAACTGACAATTTCTTTTTCTGCAATCCTGTTGTCACGTAATCCAAGATCTTCCTGATGTTTGAAACAATGTCAAATTAGGCAAATAAGAAGAATTGAAACTTAAGTCTCAGCCTCAACAAGAAGTTGGGCAAAATTACTCACTTAGCCTTCTCCTTTAATCACTGTATAGTTGTTAAAATCCATTTGGTAAAAACTGTACCAGATTTTTTAAATAAAAAAAAACTGAGTCATAAAACAGCCTTTTCAAAGACCCATTGACCTGTGAAATGAAATAACATTCTAGACATTGTAATATTAATGCATGCACACCAGTATCAGCTTTTTTCCATAAATTCACACATGCATTGCAACCCGCTGACACAGACATACACCACAGTACACAGCGTTTCAACAGTTTCCCCTACAACAGCAAATAAGCATAAACACATTAGCTCTCAGAAGTCAGTGATTCTGAATGTGATAGCCTCAGCAACCCACAGTGCTCTGCCTTAATGCATCACACTTTTTAAATCCCCCCATTCAAAAAGCATTACATCGACAAACATTGTATGTATATTTATAGAAATGACTTACTGCTCTTTTGGCAGTTTATTCTCATACATTTACAGTCAGTTTTGTATAGGGATTAGAAATATCAGGAGTTTGTAGTCTGGGATTATCAGGGTTTTGGTACAGCATCTCATTTTGTAAGCGCACAGGAGGTTACAAGATCTCTCACCTCTCACAGTCAGTATTTGTTATTCATCTGCTGCTTTCTTGTCAGCATTATATTCTGCAAGACGTGCATAACTTGTAAACTATAAGAATATAACAATGTCTTTAGCTAAATACATCTCCGGAAAACACTTTGAATAACAAGTAACAGTTTGGGTTTTAGTTTTTCTTTTTGAAGGAGAAGAACATTTGAATTGAATTGTTCTTTTCTAAAACAGTACTTAATTACAATAGTATATACCTTTCTAACTATACTGTATCTGGGTCCACTCTTAAAGTATGACACATTGCCTTAAAGAACATTACAGATTTAGTTCTTGAGGCAGGCATACAACTATTTTAATTTCTTCAATCACAATCTTTTTTCTAAACATTTTTTTTCAATGTTTGAACAACCTCCAGTTGTTTGAGAACCATAAAAGCTTCTACAAATAGCCACAAAACCACTTTTAAGATACTTGGATGTACTCAGTTGCTATAAGACGCTGCCACTGTTCATATGAGGCCAATAACATCGGATTCTCCCGGACGTATTGATCAATGGAAAAAGGATAAAAACGGCGTAAACACTTAAACGGGCAGTGTTTTTAAAAAAACTAGGCTTTAAGATGACGGCTTTAGACAGATTTCATTATAACACTCTATGGCACCCATGGGGGCACAAACAAAGAACACATATACCAAAGAGGGACTGCACTGAATGTGCTTCTGCATGCATCCTGTGTCCTGAGGTAGCCGAGTGTGAAAATATAATGAGGGTGGGACAGCATCGCGCTGTCTGGGGCAAGGCATACTGAGGCAACTTCACAAAAAAATAATAGCAGAGAAATAAAGTGATACCTCAGTGCAACATGAATAAGCAGGCTGGTTTGGTTATGGTGCATTGGCACGGAGGAATAAGTTGAGAGCAAGAGGCGCACAGAGGGAGAGAAAAGCAGACAGAAAAGAAGATGAGGGAGCGAGCAGTGGGAGACAATAGAAAAAGAAAAGTGTAGCAATGGAGAGACTGACAAAAATAAGACAAGGAGGGAGACTGTGGGAGAGTATAGAAAAGAGAACATTATACAGAGTGGATTGGAAATACTGGCATTTTTACGTTTCACAGAGTGACTGCCTACACTTTGTGAACTTGTTTAAAGGCCCAGTCTCAAACTTTAGGAGATCTCTATGACATCAATGTAGACATGGCATGCACTGTTTACATAAATGTGTGGCTTTATACATGGATATTTATTACTTTTTTTCAATGATGCTATGTTTTAGAAAAGACTCAGAGAATTATTATAAAGCAGGAAAATAACCCGATTTAAACTGGATAGTTGTAATTGAGAACTGCTTTTGTGCAGCCACACTATGACACAGCCAAAATACTAGTACATTCCTTCATTTTCTACTGCATAGCCTGTTCACAGGGACAGCCTATGGGCATGATAAGGAGTGCACCCTGGAAAATCGGCAGTTAATTGCAGGGCTGAAACTGACATGACACTGACTATTCACTCTTAATGGAAGAGTCACACTACAAATAAAGATCTAAAAATACAGCATGATACAAGCCATGAGATTTTAGGATAATTTAGAATAGTGTGGACACAGGCTCAGGCATAATTGATGTTGTTTAAATACCATCCCTCCCAACAGAGTATCACCAATGTGAAAACCAAAGCAGGGTCATTGCACATCATGCATATTGAAATGTTGCCAACATCAATTTTTGCCGCAGTTTATAATCAGGTGACTGACAGATAGGTCATGTGGTCTGAAACGTCAGCACTTTAGCTACAGTGAACTTCAGGAGGTGCATCATTGTGGGTGTCCTTGAGGTGCAATGGTCTCCGTGTGTGTCCACAGGAGTCTTATGAAGCATATGTCCCAAACCCAGACAGGGACCTTGAACAGCTGACATACAGTTCACACACACACATTCACTCACATGCAAAACTGTCCCATGTCTCCAAATACTACACTGACCATTCATTCACCAATTCAGCAAATGTTGTTTAAACTACAGTAAAGAAAGTCTTTGCTAACGACACTAATTGCTAATCTTCACAAATGAGCATTGTGCAAAAAATCCTTATGACCTATACAAATATATAAAAATATGTTTTAAAGTAAAAACATCCCTGAACTAATATGACTAACATATATGATCACACATAGTGGGTTCATATTTTTTACTGAATTACAAGCATATTCCTTTGTAAATATTCCTCAATAAGTCCACTGTTAATGTATGATGCATCACCTTAAAGAACATTCAAGATTTAGCACTCAATTAAGGAAATCTACAGAAGAACTTATAATGCGCACAAAAATGTATTTTGACTCAAATTATGGCCTATGCTCATGTAGCTGTACCAGGGTTGGGCCTCTGAAATCTGGCGTGCACACACTGGTATGCCATTGGCTGCTATTAGAGCTGGCACGGTCCAGATTCCCTGGCATCATTATCTTGGCATCCAGCACCAACAACAGGAGTCCATACCCGCTGTGTCCTGCTGCACAAAGCGTCTGTGTGTGAGGTTTTGTAAGTGCGTAATTCACAATGATGATGGTAAAGAGCATGAATGTAAAATTATTGGAGTGCATATGATAATTTAAAAGCAAAATTGTCAGTAAAGGAAAGTGTGATTGTGTGTGTGGAAAATTGGACAGGCTTTAAGCCAGATGTACAGAGATTTGACAAGCCCCATCTGTGATCCTTCTTTCCCCCAAAATGCCCATTCCGCTCTTTATCCAAGTACAAACACACACAGCCAATAATCCAAACACAGTGGAGCGTGTAGGACAGGAAGAGAGGCGACAAGAGGCAAAGCCAGATGGGTACGAGTCAAGAGAGATACCGGACAAGATAATGGCATCACCGCTATTTCACCTCGTCACATCGATGCTGGACCTGCTTTGGGTCTCATTCTGCACCATTCTTAGAGCCGCAACAACATTGGGCTTTGCATTGCACTGTCCAGTTTTGCTAAAGGAACAAGATGTGCTGGATCATAATCCCAACATGCCTCGCAGTATGAATAACCTCCATAACTACAAAGACTCTTGGCTAGTTGTTAAACTGTAAAAGTTTGTTGTCAGAATACAGTATAACAGTACTATTTTAGAAAAAAACAATTATTTTAACTACCACCGAATTACTACTCGTAAATTAAGTATAAAAAACAATCAGGAACCAGCACTTAAACATGTTAAGTATATTATATAAAAAAAATAAAAATAAAGTACCTATATATTGTGATTTTGTGGAGGAGAATTTGTACCGGTTTTATAAATATGTATAGGTCCCTAGGCTGCTTTTGAGGGTGAGCAGAGTCTGAGACAGAGATGAAAAAAAAAATAAAAAAACAGGTAGTGGAGCTTTAAATCAATACTTTTCTAGTTTCCTGCATCTGCGATTTGTTAACATGTACAAAAATGGGAGATAAAATGACTATTAAAAACATCACTTTACTGTCACATCATTAAAAAAAACTGTCTCTACACAGAAGAAAATTGCACATTTTCACAAAAGCACACACAGCAAGAAAAATCCATCATGGGAGAATTTCCTGTAACGAATGAAGTCCATTGATCACACAGATGGCACGCTATCTGAGAGAGAGACGGCAGTGAGATGGGGGTTCAGACAGACACTGGGAGATGTATAGATAGAAATGTGGAAGAAAGGAATGGAGGAGAGCTAAGGAGGAGAGATAACAAAGTGAAGGAGGATGAAGAGGAGGAGAGAGGGATGGAGTTTCTATTTTTGAGCACAAAATTTATCACAAGTTCCGACTTTATTTTTGTGGTCCTTCCAAGTCTGGTTATGTCTGCTTCCTTCGCTGATCAGGATTAGCTTCTCCTCTGTGACAGTAGCATGTTCTAATGGTGATGTTCAGAGTATCATGTGTCTCAGAAGCCACCAAATTGAGAAAGAATGCACTTTTCTACCAACCATTTTGAGTAATCGGTACCTCTTACCTTAATAATACTTCCCCTTGGCTTCTATGTAGACACAGTTTAACAACACACAGAATTTCTAATGCAGAATCTTCTGACACAGTATCTATTGTTGAACCTGTCTTCCAAAAACATATAAAATCCTGGTCTAACTTTGGAGCACGCATTTTATAAATGGTCAGCAGGGGCCAATTAGTAATACAAGGGGTGAGGATAAACTCAATACTTTCCAACATTATGAAACTGGGTGCAATAGTCTGGCAAGAAGCCGGCTGCGTTTAAAAAGCTTATAATGGATCCATTTGTTGAAGCAATTTTTGAGACATCCAGCATATCAAGAGTTTCAAAAAAAAAAAGAAACATGGAAGGAAATGTCTGACTCTCAGTATAAATAGGGTTGCACAAGTTGGAACATGCTGACATACACAGTGCAAGGTCTAAATACTGCCATAGGCAACCGGTTTACTTTTTTTATGTATGTTAATCTCTCATTTAGCATGCAAAAGTTAATTAACAGTGGAAACAAGGAAGGTGTTAAAATAGGATATGAATGGGTTTTTGTCATTTCAAAGGCATTTTCGTCAGATTGTATTGTCAAATTAATGTTTCTCTAATAAAAATGTTTATGACTTTACATCAGCCTGATATATTCCTTTAAACAGGAATGTTTCTGTGGCTTTCGATCAGTTAAGAGTCCAATAGAAACAATATTGTAGTTTCCTCTGGATTTAAAACATATCAAAGTGGTGAATGGCTTTAAGCTCACGCTGGATTTCTATCTCACATGAAAAGTTGCCATTTCAAACTTTAATTGTGAAGCATTCACTTGTGACTTTGTCCTTGTTGATAAAATGGCCAGAGAACAATGTCCAACCCTTGTGGAATAATTCCTCCCTCACACACATGTGCACACCACTTGTTGATTGATGTCTCTGTCATTTCTGGATTCACAATTCCCCAGACACAGCCTGACCATGTCGTCCCTCCTGAACCCCTCTTACAGCCCAATATGGCCCTCTCCTGATCTATCTGTCTGCCTCTTTTTCTCCATTTCTTGGCCTGATCCTTTCTGTATTAGGCTCTCGCTTTTCCTTGCCTGACCCTCTGTGTCCTCACTGATTCCTTATGTCTTTGTCATTACACTGTTCCCACAGGGGGGTCAGAGAGACAATGTCACAACTAATCATTTTATATAAATCACCTGCCCCCCCCCATTACTTAACTCTGTGATGCGCCTGCCAAGGTCTCATCATCTACAAACACAAGAGAAGCAAAAAAATGTGTGCTTTGTTGTAGACCATGTTTCCTGACAGTTAATATAATATGGATAAAAGTCAGGTCATTTAGATTGTCTAAGGGATTACCCTAAAATTAAATAAAGCCGTTCACTAAATCCCAAACATTAAAACCAATAAATGTATAATAATAAAAATAATTATAATAATTTGCAATGAAGCTGAGTAAGTCAGTCTGTTTTTATAGCTGGAAATGATCACTGTATTTGGAAAGTTGAAAAAGGTTGCTAGATAGTTATAAAACATTGCTAAAGCTTTTTAAGTGCAACAAGTGACCCCCAAATTATACTGCATGCGGCTCCGCGAGCAGCTTAGAAGAACATGTGCAAAAAGTACGAGATGGTGTGATTAAAGCCAGAAGTGTTTATTCAGAAGAGGAAGGACCAGAAAACAGGTTTAGTTTGAAATCGCTTTGTTGTTCAAATAAACGTGTTTTATCGTGTATATAAACATAATATTCAAATGAGGAAAATTTGTCGGTATATTTTTGTATTACTTTGGAAATCTGGATGTTGCACTTACAGTTTCTGCGATCTGATCTGTTCAGTCTTATGCAGTTTGGCTCCGGCGTCCGGCAAAATTAGAACTGCTGCAGATCAGTGCGGACCGTAGCGGAGCAGAGCGGATGCTGTGTAAATTGTCTCATTGAAAACAATGTTACTTATTTGCTGCTGAGTGTGTGACGGAGCGCGCATTCTTTGAATCCCCTAAAATATTGTTTAAATATTAATTATGTAAGGATGGACAACCAGAAAACTCTCTTCTTAATATGATCAGGTTTACTGTAGGACATCTTTCACCTCATGTTACCAAAGATGAATGCCACAGCGGCCATGACAGTTATTTTCTTTAAGATTGTGCAAGAGCATGTCTGAGATGGTAGGGGGTCGTTGCACTTCCATGTCAGTGTGAAGAACTATTTCAACTGGTCATCATACGGCTGGAAGAGACATGAAAAGAGAAGTCTCAAGAAGGAAGAGCATCACAGACAGAAATAGATCCTGGGTCTCACACAGAAAAGTGACAAACAAATAAAACAGTGCTTTCAAACAAAACCTATTTCATTGTTGGACCAGGATCTCCTGACTAGAAATATGACAAAGGGATAAATCCATTTGGACTTAGTAACATTCAATTCTATCGCTCAGTGGTCCACAGCTAGGCAGCCAGTGTGTAAAAGCTGCTTAGAAAGGGGATAAAAAATGTGTGGCTTCAAAAGACCTAATGGACCAATAAAGAAAAGAAAAAAAGTAGATTTGCAGGACCTGATTAAGATCTGTTTTAAAAATCATTCGTCTCAGACACAGTTAACTTTTCGACATGGAGGAGTTTTAACTTAAGTAAATTGCTTTTTTGAGGTTAATTTCTATATTAGTTTCCAGTTTATTCCCAGCATTTTGAACTTTAAATATAGAAAGCAATTTCACATTTTGTGCTCATGTTATGTTTGTGTTTAAGAACAAGATATGCTTTATTTGAAAAAACATTTGGATTTTGCCAAAGTTAAAAGGTTATATATTATCCAATCAACCCATTGGAAAGTGAACCACACTGTTGGAACCAAAGACCAAAGGGTTACCAAAGAAGTATGGTACAGGACGATTTTTGGGAGACTTCATGCCCCTTTTGACAATCCTTTCACCAACTGACCCATATCATACTGCTGCAGTGGGTTTAGTCGTGTTGTAGTCTTGATGCACTCTGGTCTTAATCATTCCCTGGTTTTGTTAGTTAGTGTGGTCTTAACATAAACAAATGCGGTAATGAAAATAATAACATGAAGGACAATCATGACTGGAAGAGGTTAGATGCGAAAGGAGACAAGGACAAGGAAACGATGGAGTGGACAGAGAAAAATGGCTGGGGACAAAGCAAGAGTTAATGGAGATAAATGTGAAGAAGAGTCGTGGAAACATGTGGGAAGAGAGAAAGGACACAGTGGAAAATGAGAGGACAAACACAAACATGTGGTTGGAAAACTAATGTGGGATGGATTTTTGTGTCTTAACAAGAATCCATCCCTGCATGTTTGACCTTTGTGGTTAAAAGGAGCACCGAGGCATGTTGTCAAGACTAATATAAGGCATAATATCTACCCACAACATAAACACAGCAGGCTAACTCGTTGTGAGACAGTTTGTGAACATGTGTCATGACATGAGTCAGTGAGTTGGTTAACTAATGCAAATGCACCTCTGTGTTTGACTGAGAACAATTTAACACCCTATGATCAATGATGTACTCAAAAATGAAAACTAGAAAAAAAAACGGAGGGTTTAAGTAGAGAACGGAGAACTGAAGGTTTACATTTGCATATACAAAACATTTAAGTGTGCCATCATCAGGCTAATCGAGTTCATTCCATATACATTGAAATAATGTAAAAATACATGCCCTTTGAAAATAAACATGTCTATTAGCATATTTTTATATTGTCATGTCTACTAATTTTACAGATTGCCATTGTTAAATAGTCAAGTATCTATGTACCCCACTTGTTTAGTCCAATTTGATACATGCCTCAGATTCTTTGCTACATAATTATCTGTGTGGATGTGCATCATTTTGTTAACTGATATAAAATATGAAAACTAAGCCAAAAATGGAGCAACTACAGCCTGCACAAAGTGACCACTGAGCCATTAAACAACAGTGGTATATTAGAAGAACAAAGAGCCCCCGTAAGCCCGCAAAAAGAAAAGCCCTCATGCTTAAACATGTCTCTTCCACAAGTTACCTTCAGAGTAAATACATCAGTAATGTTACATTCTGCTACAGTGCATCGACCCTCTAATTGCAACCCATTGATTTCCACTCAGAGAAAATGCCACTGCTTTCAAAGCCTGTTATTACAAGGTTTTTCTTAAAGGTTGAGAACTCTTAATTGTTGCGTCAACATAACTGAAACTGCTCTAGAATGATCAAGAATGATTTTTTTTGGGTGGGTGGGACAAATGTTCCAGCAATAATGTACTGTTATTTTCTCGTCGTGGAGACCTCTGAGCTGAATTGAAGTGACAATAGCCACAGAAGGAGACTTTCACATCTCACTTGGTGATTGTGAGCTAAAATACTACAGAATTGGATTCAATTTGTAACTCCACATCCTTTACAATTTCATCAACATTGCAATATTTCATTACAATGTGTGTTTGTGTTGTTATTGTTATTATGTTTTAAACATCTCCATCATGAGAAACACTTCAGCTGTGCACTGAAACTACTCAGACTGTATACTATAGCTGAAAAAATATCATGATTGTGAAGTGGAAGCAAGACAAGAAACCACAGCCACCTTTGAATGTGGTCAAAGCGATTAGATCTGTGGACATTCATCGACACCTTAGAGAGAAACTGAACACTTATGATCTGATCACTCAGGATAAACTTTCATTTTGAGGACTGAACAAAGCCTACATTCATCTTATGTTAACAGTACTTCTGTTAACAGGCTAGTGCAGTGCCATGCATCTAGATCAAAAGCCACGGAAAAAGACATGCTTTTGCTTCAGACACATACTGTAATGGAATAGTTCCCATTATTATGCTAACACTGTACAGCACAAGACCATTTGAAGTGTTTACAAGTGTAATCTGGTTAGACTGATCAGATTCCAGTCTAATTAGAAAGATGTGTTGTGAGTAATCTGATTGATGTCGTAATGAGAAGGGGACTATCACACTGACAGTGTCCGTCTGCCTGCCTCTGTGTCTTTCTGTGCGTCTACATTACATTTCACTCACTCCTCGTTCCATTGGTTTCTTTCTTCCACTCTTCTGTCGTCACCAGTCTCTTATTTTCTGTTTATCAGTCATTCTCTGTCCTATTGCCATCGATTGCTACAGAGGCCACATAAGGACAAACTAAATTAACTCTGACAGATGCAGGTATTTTTATTGTCATTTGCATCCCATAGCTACAAAGCTTTCTTGTTTTTATTGGTGGATTCTTGACTTATGAGGGAACATTATTAGCGGTAATTGTTCCCTGTTTAAGTGTGACATTTTTATAATGAAATTGTGACTCTTGAATGTCACGTATCAAGCCCACACACTGAGTTTTGAAGCTTGTCTATTCATTACAATGGCCTCTCCTAACTCTCAACCTTTTACTAACATTAACCTTAAGCTCGCAATAAACCTTTAGCACCATATTTTTTCTCGTGGTAGGGTCACGTGCACACTTCAGTGTTCATCATCACCTCCTTAAGGTCATGTATTGAGTGAGCGCAGCTGCTTCAGTTGCTTATGAGGTGTGAACCAACATGTCACATTAGCATGTCTGGTGTTGATCCTCTGTCTCTCTAGTTGTCTTTCAGTAAACACTCGTTGCCCCAGAAACGTTTATTTTACTCATAGTTAGTGGTTGGGTGAAGCAATTTATTGTCAAACAATTGTGTTTATTCTTTTTTAAATCATAATGACAACAGAAACTACAAAATGACCCTGATCAAAAAGTAAAGCTTCCCATTCTTCTTGGCAAAAAGCATCCAGTTCCTGTAAATTCTTGGGCTGTCTTGCATGAACTGCATGTTTGAGATCTCCCCAGAGTGGCTCAATGATATTGAGGTCAAGAGACTGAGATGGCCAGTCCAGAACCTTTACTTTTTGCGGCTGTAGCCAATGACATGTCGACTGGAACGTCCAAGTGCATCCCATGCGCAGCTTCCGGGCTGATGAGTGCAAATTTTCCAATTTTTCTGATAACATGCTGCATTCATCTTGCCATCAATTTTGACCAAGTTTCCTGTGCCTTTGTAGCTCACACATCCTCAAAACATCAGAGATCCACCTCCATGTTTCACAGTAGGAATGGTGTACCTGTCATCATAGGCCTTGTTGACTCTTCTCCAAATGTAACATTAAGGGTTATGGCCAAAAAGTTAAATTTTGGTCTCATCACTCCAAATGACTTTGTTCCAGAAGTTTTGAGGTTTGTCTCTGTGCTGTGTGGCGTATTGAAAGCAGGATGCTTTGTGGAATTTGTAGTAATGCTTTCTTCTGGCGACTCGACCATGCAGACCATTTTTCATCAAGTGCCTCCTTATTGTGCATCTTGAAACAACCACACCACTTTCCTTTCACAGTCCTGTATTTCAGCTGTTATTTGTGTTTTTTTCTTTGCATCTTAAACAATTTCCCTGGCAGTTGTGGCTGAAATTCAGCAGGATATGTAAACTTTTTATCAAGGTCATTTGGGTTGTTTCTGTTGTCATTATAATTAATGGCTTCACCCAACCACTAACTATGAGTGAATGAAAAGTTTTTTGTGTTATTATTCATATTCTTTGAAAAATGGCCCCAAAAAAAATCACAAATACTGCCAGGGTATGTATGAGCTTATAAGCACAACTGTATGTACCTTAAGGACCATGCATTTCAATTCAGTGAGTAATCAGATCTCAGGAGGCCTGCAGTTATCCAAGGTAAGAGTTAACAAGGTAAGTCTGTCCTGGATGAACCCTTATGTCCTGAGAGATCGGATTGGAGGATGTGTGTTTAGATCTCTGTAAAGGTATGGATATGCATCCTTTGTCCAATTATAGACTGTCTACATCAGAGACAAAGATTTTTAGCCAAAACACCTAAAAGAGCCCCATTGTATTTAGGTGCTTAGTTATGTCAATTATCAGGCAGTGGTGTTTGCACATAATGTGTAATCATTAATAAAGCATTTAATATTTGAGAGTCATTACAGAGAAAACATTAGAGACAAGGTTGTGGACTTTGGTTCTTCATGTCAAGGATCCATTACAAATCACTCTAATGTTCTGTTATTATACTTAATTAACATAAGGAACACACTTTTCTTGTTTTTTTAGTGGCAGTAAATGCTAATATCCTATTTCATTCTTAATCACACACTGCAAGCTCTTGTCTTTGCCCACAGGCTGAGGTGCTTGGCCAAACCAAGTTTACCTAGCCTTTCTACTAAATTTATTTCTTTTTTTTTTCTTTTTTTTATCTCCACAAAACAATAGCTTTAAGCATCGTTTGGCATCCTTCCAAAGAGGCCAGTGGAGTAGAGTAGATTTATTTACAGCCACATCTCACTATCATGTGATGGCTCTTTATTTCCCCCCAAAGGCCTAATTACCAACACAAACATAGTCAAATACCCCCCAGAACTTGTTAAATAAGTAAAAGTGTGCCCTTGTTGTTTGTTCCAAAGCTCACCTAATGTTTTATCCAATTATACACTAATGAGTATTTTTGTCTGGATGCATTTTAATCCCTACCTTTCATGCTGTGAGAGAAATTAGGTTTTTCAAACAAAGATTTTTTGTAAAAAGACACCACAGAACAGACAAAATGAAATACAATGCCACATTATAATCACTAAACAAATCAACACACAATGTTGACATACTTCACTCCTTTAGATACTTTAAAACTATTGTACCACAGGGGAGTAGCTCATTAGTGAAACAGTTTAGAAAGTTCACAAGACGCTATGTAGCTTTGTAAGAAAGTCTTTGAAGTGTGATTAGAGGAGTCTTGTTTCTTCCACGGCTTTATTTAGAAAATGTGTTTAAACTTCTGCTCAGTTCTGAATCCTTAGAATGTCTCACCAACATCTTACAGTCCCAAAACCAAGAGCATCACGCTGATAAGCAGCAACATTGTACTCAAACATGTTCTGCAGTTAGATTTGCATACATATGTTTAAAAGCATATTGTACTGAAGATGGGCATGATTCTCCTTCTTTGAAAGGTTACCCTCAGCAATGTATTCTATGGATGTTTTATTAAAAGTGAAGTACTTTTCTAGCTGTTAGCATCAATATAAACAGCTTACTTAAATCACCTTTTGCAATTTTTACTTTTTACCAAACAAATGACTTATGGCATCTATTATTCTGCTCTAAAATCAAAGCCCCATGAGCCAATAATTGCTAGCGACAACAAAACAGTGACTACATTTACAGACTTCTTCAATGCACTAAACCTTGAACAGTGTTTAGTGTCAAAGGTCCTTTATTGTACAAGCAAATTAATCATCTCATCTAATTTCTAATTGCTCAATATGCAAAAGAAATCCCACCTATATGTCACAGGGTACACCTATAAATAATAATTATAATGATAAATGACTTCATAGCAGATGAGGACATTGTGTCATTGTCTCTTGTCCGGGGGCTATGGCACGCTGACATACACTGATCAAATCACTGAATAGTCCTACCTGCACGGACAGTTGTTCTTCTACCTACCTCCAACACAGTCACTTACTCTTTGCCGAAGTATATTGAGCATATGTTATAATATTAAGATAACTTTTTTTGTTCTGGTGCTGAAATTAGTTAACAGTCTCTCAATCGACTAATTCATCCATCAACATCACTGCTACCTGTCAGTGCGCCTCAATCCTTTTGAGGGATTGACTTATTCACACACTCACACGCACACGCACGCACACACGCACATGTACGCACGCACACACACACACACACAGACGTTCATAAAGTCATACCTTTGCATAAATTCAGGGCATCATAGACTGGAATACAAATCGTGACCTCTGTTGCCTGTCAGCAGCTGATACATAAGAAATAGATGCAGCCTTTGCTGTCCCTTCCTAAAGCAGAGCCCGGAGCCAATTTCACCACTTCCATGTCTCTGCAGCACACTGCTGGTATTTTGGGTATACACACACACACACACACACACACACACACACACACACACACACACACACACACACACACACACACACACACACACACACACACACACACACACACACACACACACACACAATTTATCCAGCCATGTATTAACAGTAACTCGCTGTTCTAGCTTATTTTAATAATTGCATAGTTTGCCCTTTTGTATATTTATATTTTGCTCTATTGTTTTAAATTTAATCTTATCTGCAAGCTATGATTGCTTTTTTAAAATCAAAGTGTTAAAATGTTTATTAAGGCGGCAGGACATACACTTTCTCAAACAATAGCAATAGTTCAGCTTCCCAGTTGCTGGTGTCCCCAAAGCAGATGCATGCAGACTGCAGGTTCCCCATTGTGTTGCTCACCTTTCATTAATTTAGCTTGCTAACATGTTGTGGGGCTCTTTTGGAGTCTGGACTGCTGACTGTGCCCGTCAAGCCAGGGGGACTATTCAGAGCATCACTAAGATTTATGATCAGGTTGGAAATTATTGATCCAGGTACGTGTAAACCACAGGGCAACAACCACAACCTTAAATTGTAGAGAGGATTTATCTAAGATGGCTGCTGAATCACCCTGGTCTATATTGTTTTACTTGAACAGAAAAAAAATACCTAATTACATTTGTTTATAGATGACGCTGGCATTACACTGTTGATACTGTTGTGTTCATTTGTGCTAAGTTGCTGTTGACCGGTATTACAAAACAATAAAAATGAGTATAAAACTGAATAAAGTAAAACAAGGGGTTAGTACCATAGTTACCGAGAACAGAAATGTCAATCATAAATCAATGATACAATATACACCTTTATGCTACAGTCAGTTAGCAAGGGTAGCAAAAAATACTCTTTTCTGATTGGCCAACTGACTTGTCTGACAATATGTAACCATAACTGTATAGAATATACTGTAACTATAGGCTAAGTCCTTAAAAAAACTACATTGGTATGGTATAACAAAAACACAAATTTGGCTACTTAATTTGTTGCTCGCTGATGCAACACGCACCAAACTGTAGTGTTGGATAGAGGAGAGTTCCATCAGATGGTGTAGTTTGTAAACCTTGTTATTTTCTGCATGCAGACAGGTAATGTTGTACCTTGTTCATCCCCCTTCATCCCCTGTACTCCTCCTCCCGCATTGGCCCAGCTTTGCAGTCATTAAACTTCATTATCTGGACAGTTGGTGCTTACACAGAGGTGTGTATGTGTTTGTGGGCTTGGGAGAGGATG
The DNA here is from genome assembly GCA_024416835.2 of Perccottus glenii. Taxonomy (NCBI): domain Eukaryota; kingdom Metazoa; phylum Chordata; class Actinopteri; order Gobiiformes; family Odontobutidae; genus Perccottus; species Perccottus glenii. The sequence goes on along the minus strand of CM044556.2, from coordinate 23,222,891 downwards.
GGGTGGTCAGTGTGAAGGATAGTGTGCCACTCGAGCTTTTCTGGAGTCAGCACACACACATTCACATTAAAGGGAAACAGACCCTTACACTAACAGGGCAACAAAGTGAGATTGTACACACACACACACACACAGCTGTTTGATTGTTAGGACAAAAAGAACATGTTTATTTATGTAACTGCATGTCAATCTTTTAGCTCAGCACAATTGAATCTTTGGTGGTTGAATTTATAACCTTTGGATTGTGGGGTAAAAAGCAAAATTAAGGTATTGACTACAGAATAGGAGAAAATGTAAAATTGGATTTGCAATACAGCTCTGTGTGCACTTCATTTCTGAAAGATAGACTTAAACTTGTGACCACTAAACTGATTTAAGAGTGTTGACAATCAATAACTCTCAGACATTCAACTCAAGCGCAATTACTGCATTGTCTTGGAGTCTTATTCTGATCCAGTGCCACCAGAAGGCATAGACTAAATAAAATGTGCATAAAAGAACACTGAGGTTATAGCTCTGTTTATTATTATAATACTACTATTTACGAGTAGCATAGCATACAAGTAATTAACTATGAACTAATAAATAAGCAATTCATAGATGATTAGATATTAATATTAAGGTTACATACAATGTTTTTTACATAAAAGGTGAATATTAACGTAGAAGTAATACATTGTAAATTATGTTACAAATACTAATACTTAACAGTGTGTAATTTTATACAGTGTTCTATATTTCTTAAAATTGTCCGGGTTTAAATGTGCATTAAAATCTAGTTGTATTTGGGATAATTTGTACAATTCAACGTGATCACCTATTTATATCCAGCATTTTAGTTAACAATAAAAATATATATTTGTCCCAAAACAAGTGTGCTGTATCTATTAAAAGATTTGAACACAAAAAGAGGGACACGCAGTGAAAAAAGCACAGATTGGCTCTTTTTAAGATCTCACCTCTGCCTGTGGGTGACACATCACCCTCACCTGTCACTGTAGGTGTGATGATGCCACTTGCGCCAAACAGCTGTTTGGATGTGTTCCTTCGTGAAACTGCTTGTGTTTGTGACGTGAATGCGCACTCAATAAGTGTCAGATGTGTCCTTGCCTCATGCCTGACTACAAGACTGTTTTAACTGCGACATGTCACCAAATGTGCTGCTAGTACAACATGTGAACTAACGTCAGAATCAGCTTTGTTTGACACTGTTGAGATACTGCAACGGTTGTTTACAACCTGGTACAGCCCTGTAGGAAAAGCTAGAAGTTCCTCTTTTGAAAACTGTGTGTGGTGGATACATTTTTTGGTAAATGAATCTGTGTATGCACTAGTTATTGCTTTGTAACTGGCATACTTCTGATTGCTTCTGTCCTTGTCTCTCTGTTCTGCTTTTTATTCATTGAACCATGCTATCATTACCTCAGCAGTGATCATGTTACATAGTATAAAATGTTCTTAAGATTACCATCCACCATGACTGTGATACCTACATTGAGACCGCTGAAAGTACCCAAATTATATGTGAGCCCCTCCACAGTACTAAGTGTATGCACAGTATACTGTAAAGATGGGGGAGGGGTGTGACATTGAATTGACAGTGGGCGTTGGATGAATTTATAAGTGATGGCTCATTTGCATACGACTCAGGAAACAATCTTCAACTTTATTAGTTGAAGATTCACTCTGCATTCATTTCCCTGCAACATGCCACTTCTCAGTCGAATATAAACAAACATTCATAGCCAATCCCATTTTTAATCCTATCACCTATCTTGGGCAGAGAGTTGGGAGTAGATTAGACTTTTAATTTCAAAATTTCAGCAGATAGCAAGGAGAGAAGATGAGCAAGGAACCTAGTGGTCTGAACAAAACACATGACCATGACTTAGGCCTTTGAGCAATACTTGAAGTGGCACAACAAAGTGTCATGACTGTGTTAAGTTCAGGGGTTAAGGTAAGGATTCATTAGAAAAATGCAAAATTTGGCAATTTTTATATATTTTTTTTTCCACTCTGTGATGGCCCTTCAGTCAGCTCAGATCTGGTTCCTAACAACATGTTCTATTGCTGCTCCATTTGACAGTGCCATTATAAAAGGCAATTCAACTTTTTGTTGAGATTGCTGCATAAAATATGATCATTTCTCCATTTTTTTTATCCTTTCTCCGTTTCTGCACCTTTTTAGAGCACTTTCAAGCTTTTCCAAGCACCAGACAGCTGTAGTAAATTACATAAACACTTGCATATCAATTTTTGAGGTCTGGCACCATCACTTTCTTTTCACCCCAATAAGGAATGAATAGAAGACATACATGTGTGGTAGGGCTATCCAAAATAGCTCAGGGTTGAGGAAGATTATATGATGAGTTGATGTAACAGGCCTGGACACATGAACAAATAAAATTTTCAAGCATATTATCCCAAATTCTTAACATTTTTAAAAAGGTTTTCAGCCAATCTGGGTAAAGCCTGGAGATTGCTGCAACAGTTGCCTTTAACAGTACAACAGTAATCAGCATTGCTTTGTCCATTCCCATAACCCGAGACTAATCCGCTCACTTGATACTGTCGGTGTTAACCATTCAATATTCCATACAGGGTGCTAGAGCGTTTCAGAAAGGTAGCAGGACACAAGATATGAGAGCAAATGAGGATTTATAGCCACGAGACATCCATGCTAGCTCACAGAACGGAAAGAGACAAGCAAAGCGGTTGATATGTCATATGTAATTTAGTTACCCATATTTCTCTTTAGAGCGAAGCTACCCTGATCCATTTGATATCTATGCAACAAGATTAACCTTTTGCAGCACCCAAACAGACAACTGCCAAAACATGCAATGGATTTTATATTGCGCCCTACAATAGCAGTAAAACTAAACTAATTTATACTACAGTAGACATTTGTGTTTGGCATTTGGTTCTGCTCCAATCCCCTTTGTTCAGATGTCTACACAATGTTTAGTTTCAAACAGCCCATTAGAGTTGATCTCATAACTCATGTTTTATTTCACAGAGGAGGGTTGACTGGTTTTATATGCACATGTTTACGGAAGCGGAGAGTTGTAGCCGGACCAGGCGAAAGAGGAAATGCTCCCCACTTCCTGCCTGAATGCTTGAATCTAATCTTACACTCTGCTCATATTCTTGTCACTCTTCCTAATTGAACTGGGCCGTGATGTGACTTTGAAAGCACAATACATCCCTTTGGTAATCACTGATAATCTGATCCGAAGCCTCAGCATTGGGTTTGCAGCATAGTGCTGATTGATTAAGAGCCAGATCCTACACAGTAGCTCTAGATCCTATCACCCTAAAGGAATACAGCTGGGGCTAAGCTAAGAAGTAGCTTTACGCATTGTAGCACCTTTTCTATAAGCCTAATCAAAACTGAAATCATACGCTTAGTTAAAAAGGGTGCAACCTTTTCTCACTTAACATAACTAGGGAGTTTAAATATCCACTGTTAAGCTGTTAATGTGCAAGAAAGATGACAGCACTGATGAGAATCTGTGAGGGCGGTTAATGCCCCTGAATCTTGTCACCGTTATTGTTAACATAGTAATTGATATGCTCATACAATATTTACAATGAACATGTTGAATGTGACAGAAGATCTTGTCATTGTTGCTCACACAATTTAACCTCACACAGCGGTTCCATTCTAACGGCAGTGTTTGGTTCATTGTAACCACAGCACACACAGTTTTCTTCAGAAGGAAATGTAAAGCAAAAAGCCATTGAGAAGAATTGAGAAGCCATTAAACTCTTGCATACACTGTATAAGGCCACTAACTTTACCCGAAGCAAGAGGAACCAGCTTTAATTAATTTGAAAAGCTGAATCTAATTTTGTAATGCAATACAAATAGAAGTGCATTTTCATTTATCATGCATCCTCCTCACCCTCTTTGTAAACTTTACTTCCTCCCACCCGCTGTCACACCATCTTTCTCAGTGTTTCACTATTTGAGCTGCTGTCACACCTCCTGCCTTCGCCCTGTTCTGCCCCCTGCCTCTCTGGGCTGGTAATCCTACCCTATCTGACAACAACAAGCCCGTAATCCTACCTTTCCTTTAGCGCACGCTTGTACACACACAAAACAGGAACACACAGGTGCAAAGACAAATGCAAGTCAGATTCAGCCCCAACACCACATAGTGGGACATGCATATCACGAGCAAGAAAACACAAGTATAAGAACACAAGTGTAGTAAATCATAAAAAGAAAGCATCTACCCTGAAACCAGAGACCATTCTTTAAAGTAACCAGAGATTGTCACTGACAAAAACGAGTGACAGCATTTAGTGATAGCATCCTGATTGAGTCAATTCTTCCCTGTTCAAACATGTTTTGGTGCACTCGTGTTTAATTTTGTGATTGACAGATGACCTTTAGTTACAATTTGGCTTAATAAAGTACTCATTTCCTCATTTCCTTTGTACAAGCCAAGTAAGTTACCATTTAATTCTTGCAAAAAGGATTTAACTTGAACTAAACACAAAATATACTCCTACACACTCACAAACATTCAATTATTAAATGGACAGATGTAAGGGGGAAAAGGAAGACTGTTTATGTTAATCTATTGTGATGAATGTTTTAAATAGACTATTGTTGGAGGCAAAATTAAAGTACAACCTGTACCAACAGATAAAAGAATCAACAAGTGCAGTACTTAACATTGCAGATGAGTCTCTCACCTCTTGTGTACCGCTGTGCTGCTGTCTGTTCAAAATATGATTGGCAAGACTCTGGTTTATTTAAGGCTTGCTGAAAGAGGGAAAAATGGTTTTCTGTAATAACAAGAAAGGCTTGAAAAAAATCTTTCATCGGACATTGTGAAGGGTCAGTGAAGCAATGATATTGGCTGTCTTCGAACTTGCCACAACACACATGAACTCAAACACAAAAAAAGAGCAAATGTCACAGAGAGCTGGATGAACTTCTACTGTACCTGTGACGTGTGCAGGAAATTGTTATCAAATTGGTTTCAAAAGTAATGTAATTTATTCATTTGCCTTGATAAGATACAGTGCTTTGCCTTGGTAATCTGCAGGCTCATGGTAAATAAGTAATGTAACATGCTTAGAGCAGACTACAGTATAGCACTCAGTACACAACAAAACATTGAGCTTAGTCCCATAGCTTACAACTCGGCAGAAATCCCATTACCATCTATCAGTCCATATCCATCTCTGACTCCTCTCTTATGCACCCTGCCTCTGTCACTCTTATAAGTTTGAACTGTAGACAACAACCCCATTATCATCTATCTATCTATGTCTTTCTTTTGCCACTACTGTCTCATCCCATCTCTTCCTTCCTTCATATTCCCATGGCTTGGAACACGACTGAAATTCCATTTATTCAACAATTTATCTCATCTGTTCACTATTGCACTGCCTCTGCACCAACCCTTTATTTCACTCATTTCCCAGTCGTCTGGCTCATCTGATGCTTAAAGCCAACTTATCTATTTATCTTTACATCTGTCTTTCCAGACAGATTTGATTTTCCTCTTATGGCCTTTGCGGTGAGAAGTGTGGAGATGCTTGTCGATCACTCTGTCAATCAAGACATAGTATGGCGGAGAGATTGCAATATAGGATTCTATTAGAATTGGGAAGATGTGTGTGCTCCCATTATTTAAAAGGATAAGAATTTGTCATGTTATCATGCAAACAGTTCTTATCTTTTCCAATTTACCAACAAATGGTGTAAGGGCCATTACTCTGACACAGTTGAGATCAAGTGTGGTTATGTTTGGGGAACTGTTTTGTTTGTCGGAAATCCTACACAAGCGCTTTAGCTTTTGCTAAAACGACACTGTTCAAACAAAGTTCTTTCTCTGTTTTTTAAAATGTGTTTTTTTAAACAATCGTGTGTCACCACTAGGGTTGATATCAAGAACCGGTTCCATTTTAGAACCGATTACAAGACTTCAAAGATCCAGGGATTTGATAAGATGTGTGCATTTTAGTTGTGTTTATTGATTCCTGACTTCTTCAGTCACTCTTGCACGGCGAATGGCAGTGAGCATTTTACCTTTGCATCTGTCTGCCACATGCAATTCATGTGGTAACAATATTTTATGGAAAGGAGGAAGTACATCTAATATGAGGAAACTTTTGCTTCAACACGGCATTAATCTGAAGGAATGCACCGTGTTTAAGTCTCCCAGCCGCAAGTCTCACACTCAGGTTCAAAATACAGATACAGATGAAAAGAGTTTTCTTCGAATTAGAGCCATTCAGATCAGTTTTGTGGCAATTGCCTGCAAATGTCAATCTTTATAAATGAAAACAATCATTAAAAAAGTTATAGCCTAAATGTGGCAAGAATAAAAACTTTAAGTATTTGCTATTTTCTTCTCTCCCACCCAAAAAGATTAGAATTGGCACAGAGAATTGATAAGAACCGTATCTGATAAGCAGAATCAGAATTGCTCAAATTAAAACGATACCCAACCCTAGTCACCACTGTTTTCTGCACTCGCTGTCAGACGTCAGAGCTCTCTCCTTCTTCCACCCAAGCCTCTGTCATTGGGGACTGTATAGTTCCAAAGTTCAATCCAAACATCTTTTGTCTTGCTTCTCCTTCTTCTCCTTAAAAGAGCCCAGACTGTGGAACTCTCTGCCCACTGACCTAAAACTGCAGACAAACATTAACATCTTTAATAGAGGCCTAAAGCAATGGCTTAAGTCTGGGTAGAGTTGAGAATGTGAATGTTATTTGTCTTGTTTACACTACTGTAATTCCTATGAATCCATTTTAATGCTTACACATGCTTACAAAGCGTCCTACGAACAGGTGTTAAAGATTAGAATGTGTGCTGTAACACTTAAACAATGCATCTGGTTTGGAAGAGTTCTTTCCCTTGAACAAGAAATCAACTTACATCATGCTTTTTTATATTGTACAGTGACACAAAGAAATAATATTCTCAGTTATTCTGTTTGGCAGAATACACCTGCTTCACCTTTTAGTTACTCCCATCTTTTATTTATTTTGGAAACTAACCTTTTTGAATACATCTACAGATTTAATAAGCAACAATATCTATTTAATCAGTATTTTTTACAATGTTACACCAAACTATGAGGTAATGGAAACAACATGTTCTGTTTCGATGCATTTTCTTTAACTATAGTGTTTTTTTGTATCCCTTTTAACAAGATATCTATTTAAACCTGATGTAGTTTCTTTGAACATTGTTGAGTCCTCTCTTGCCTGCTGTGATAAGTTCTTTATATCCAGTGGAGACGTGGAAATGAATGCTCTCTGTAAATGTTTGCTATGAATGTGTGGACTAAGGCTATGCGCTTTTTTGGGGGTGGAGTCTCAATAATTGACATGATACTCTAGCCCAGAGGCTGCACACTTCACATTCACGCCTTCTGGTCAACTCCACGGCTGCAGGTGCACATGCATGTCCAATCCAATGTGTCTTGGAGCGCAGGTGCGTGTGTGTGTACCTATGTGTGAGCCTTACAGTGTGTTTGGCGGTATTGTATTACATAACCCTTAATTATAACTGGAGAGGAAATGTGACAGCTTGTGACCTAATCCTTAATACAAGCATTACATTTTACAATTGGGAAGAGTGCGTAAGAGTGCATGTGCATGACTAATTAAAGGTAATGTGACAGCACAAACAGACATAGCTCAATGTGGAGGTGCATTGACTTGATAATGGTACAATGATGCAGTTTGCGTTGGGTATATTTGAGCGGGTTGCGTAAATGGATAGAGAAGCCTCTTAAAAGTCTACTGTATGTATGCAAGTGTGTTCCTTTAATTGTGCTGAATGACAGATCTATTACTGTAGCGAGTACCTTATTATCTACATTAAGCGGCCTTGCTGAGGCTCACACACATCATGCAGTGTGATTAAAGCCGACTAACGTGCTTAATGTGAATGAGTGGGTCTAGACGTTGGGTGTGTGTACGGTAAGGACAGAGGCGTATAAAAGGCTGCCACTTGGCTTTCAAGGCACTTGCTAATGTGGCTTTTAAAGGCTTCTCATCTCTCTGCACTGGCATCCATCGCAAACACACACACACCGACGGGCACACCAAATAAGCCTATATTGAGTCACATGCACACTATCACTCACCATCTTCACAAATACATATAAACATCCTCTCTGCACTGGTGCTTATCACAATGCTCAGCTATTTATAGACGTTGCCACACGGTTCAACCCTATTTACCCTTCAATCTGTTTTTGACTATTTGTTCTTCTTACCTCATAAATGCTCAACATTTTGAATAATGGGAATGTCTGGAGTAAATGGACTTGTATTTTATATGTGTTGGAAAGTAATGTTCCTTAAAATAAAACCTTCACATAAGCCATCTTTGGTCTAGACCTTTCCCACTAGTCCCAGACATAGAGATGGCTTTTGAATAACTAAAACCTAATCAGGGTTTGGTTCATTTGAGGATCAGTTTTTTATTGTTGTGACTCTAAATTAGTTGACATAGTGGTTAATAACTGGTCTTCTGAGATCAAAGACACTCACTGAGAGAGCAACTAAGTAGATGGGATTTCATGAGCTGTTGAGAGTTGATAATATAAAATAAACTTTGTGTGATGCCAGTTTGTGTTTTCCATAAGCCTGATGTTAAATACACCTTCATACCTATATCTTGGGTGAAAAACGATACTTAAGTCTTCAATGCAGTTTGCTTTCCTGCCCGACCAACTTTGTTATTTTTCTACAGAGAATCCGTCTGGTCCCTGTGGAAAACAGGGACAGTGCCAAACATAAACACTAAAACAACAATAAACTGGTCCAGCAGGATTTCTACTGACTCAAAAGTGTTGTCAGTCATAGAGACAGAGAGAGAACACAGCCTCCAAGACAAATCACCAGAAGTGACTCAAGCAAGGCTTTTGGACTGCTCAATAAAAAACCATTAAAGCATTATATCTAGCTCCCCTGGCAAAGGCATCTTCTCCATTTTCTTTTATCATCTATTCTCTTTTTTTCAGCTTTACTTGCAAAGAAAACAGGAGGTAGACAAGACCACACAAAACGGCAACAACAGAAGAATATTTAAGATGTTTAATCATACTATATCCCTGATTTCTGTAACTAGAACTTGAATCAAACCATCATTTATTCAAATGATAAAGAAGGACATAAATTTGAACAGGAATCCACTTTTCGCTGCGCGCTCCTGAAGCGTTGCCCGAGGACAACCCTTACTGCTTGTGTTAATACACTGCCGTTCCATCTTGCTCTTGCTACATCATCTTAGGTGCCATGATTGGAAGTGAAGTCAGGGCCCTTATAGTTGTAAACACTGATTAAATGTTAGACTCGCCTCCAGCTTATCGTCAATAACGCCAATCACAAGTACTGCAGCCTCAGCCAGCATCAACCAGCAGTAACAAATGATGTACACCACAGTCAATATCAGCTCACTTCATTTAGCAACAAATTTAATTAGTGTAAATCAGACAATCTACTGCAGCAAAAATGGTGTATGAATATTGGCTCTGTGCATTCGGATTTTTATTTAAAATATGTTTGAGTAACTGTTCCAGAATTGAACGGAGGCTGGTTTTCTGTTGCCAAGAAAAGGGAATTTCACCTTCCCAACTCAAAACCAAAAAGTGAACTTTCTGAAATAGTTTTATCAAATGTCTTGAAGTATGATTTTAACCAGCGGCTGTATAAAAGTACAGTATGAGCAATCCAAAGTAAAAATATAAAAAGTCACCACTTGCTAAATAAATGTTGTCAGAATAACTGTTTAATAATCTTAACCTGGTTGACAGCAGTGAGATAAAATGAGAGACAAGATGGACAAGATGAAACCCAGTTTACAAATGATGCAATAGTGACTTAATTTAGGCCGAGAATTCAGGTAATTTTAGAGAAAAAGTAGTCAAGGCTAAAATATTGATGTTTTCTCTACATATGTTCATGCTATATTGGGCAGATCCCTAAACTATCAAAACCATCATAAAGATGTTAAAGTTATCACATATTTATGAACATTACAACTTCTCTTTATTTCCCATCGCAGTTTCATTTCCCATTGACTCTGCTTTAAGGAAAAACGCCTTGTGCACATCATACTACACAGAGCTTTTAATGGCCGGCCTGAAACCAAGCGTGAAAATCTCTCTGGCCCCCTTGCTTCATTTCTCTCGTGGTTCAGCTGCCTTATTACTTGTTAGGAGACCCAGTTATCCAATAATGTCTGGGGCAATGCTTGAGTGATCCCCTTTGTCCATACCTTCCACACATTATATAAGCTTTTTCTCACAACCTGTCCGCTTCTCGTTTTCACTTTTTGTCTACCTGCTTGGATGTGGCTGGTCTCCTCGCTGTCAGTGTGCCGCTTTTTGCGTCATGCTGCTTCTTTCTCTCTCTCTCAGATGTCTTTAATATGTTTCTCTTTCCCAAATGTTTTTTTTCTCAATAGAATCCTTTTTTCTGCTTTTGTAGGTTTAAACTTATTATTACTTTCCACATCATCTCTACGTTCCTGCATCTTTCTCTCTCTGACCTCTCTGCTGGCTCCAACTATTCACGTTCTATTGAGCAAAACTTTACAAATAGATGGAAAATATTTGAATCACATCAAAAATCTCTCCAGTAGCCCATCCATAATGTTGATGAATCATGTTTCTCCGCTGCTGCTTCCCTTCTGTCATTTGAGCACAAGTTTTCCTGCATTATTTAAGTTCTGATGTGCACACATAACGCATGCATTTCCATTTTGGTGATGCAGCAAGCAATATTTAGTTGATTTAGAGTTTTCAGATATGTTTTTATTCAATCTCATCATAACCTACAGGGGTTTTACAATGTGATTGAAGCTACCGTCAAGGTTTGTCACCTATTTTTACAGACGACTTCCAGTTCCAGTCAGTTGCTATAGGTTTTAGCAGCTCCCTGACAAATGACAGTGGTTATACATGCGTCATATTAAGAACGGACTAAGTCAGGTTTTCTCTTGTGTCCACTAATATATTTTCCGGAGGTAATTTAAGCATTAGCAGTGAATTCAATGAGAAGGAACATGACCTCAGGAGCCTCTTGTAATTTAGCTATTCCACTGAAACAAGGGCGTATAATGTGTTTCAAGTTGTTCATTGGTTGGTAAGTTAGACCAAGTGGCTATATTTTATTTCAACAAACGGTCATCATTGACACTGTTCAACTGGGAATCGTCCCCACACTGAGATTGAAATAGGTCATATAATAGAGAACTGTCTACAGGATTAAGATGAACCTAAACTGTGTATTTTGAGTCTTATAGAGTAAACAGATTTTAACTGACTTTAAACTTTTGCACTCTGTTTCCATCAGCTGTCACTTTTTCTCTTTCTTTGCATCCCCTCTAACTCCTGGGCAGCTCACTACCCCCATCTTCCTTTTAGAAAAAAAAAAAAAAGCAAAAAACGTCAGCTCAGCATTTCTTGGCCCTTCTGAACAAAGGCCTTGGTTTGACAAACCTACATTGGTTCTTAATTGGATCCGTTCCCGAGTCTTGGTGGTGTCACATCTTTTATGTCGCCTCCTATTTCTCCTCCTGTCGCTTCAGCGTATACTGTCACCACTTTTTCTCACATTTTCTCCTCAGTCAATTCAAATTAATATTCAAGCTTCTCTTCTTCTATGCTTTCCTTGAGTTAAATCTGTGCTCTCCTTTCTTCCTTTTGTTACTTCTTCTTCTTCTTTCATTATCAGTGATTGCCATATTTATTTAAGATCTTCTATCTTCTGTCTTTGAATCTTGGGTTGCAAAGTCAGTTTGAAGTTCCCTCAAAAGGTGTGAACACAATTATCTAGTACATTTTGCATTCATGAAGAAGTTTTTGTGTTTTATTAAACTGCTATATCTCCTCGATCAGCCTTTACCTCTTACACCCGCTCTGGTTCTTATCTGAAATCTTTTTATTACTTGTTAATCGAATTTGATCTTTTCACATCCAGAGATATCACACAATAGGATGTGTGGGTTTAATTTCCAGCTTTAAAAATAGTTTGATTGTACAGAACAGGTTAGAGTGGTGCTTTACACAGTTACACGCCATTAAACTGTGCTATGTCACAACTCAGATTGAGCGCTATGTAAAAAAGAGGTGAAACGGACAAAGAGGATAAAAAAACATGAATTGAAAGAGAAGAGTAAAAAAAAAGCAACACATAGATGTTGAGAGTCAGTTGAGACCAAGAGGAGAGCGGAGAGCTTGAAAGCTTGAACGCTGGAGTAAGGCGCGTGAGAGGTGCTGAGAAGGTCGGGAGGTTTGTTGTTCGGGAAATGCATCCTCTCTGCCGCCTGCTTTGATGTGAGAGCCCAGCCACTTGTCCAGACAGAGTGAAGGATGAGAGCTAAGTTGTATTAATTTTACATGCTGTGTGTTGCTCAGCTGCAATTTAAAGGACTGCACTTGTGTACCCTACAACACAATAAAAGGATCTAAACTTGAGTGAATGAGATGGCACTGAAATGTTTGGATAGCCGCTTGCATAAAGTTTGGAATCTGTGCAAGCATGGTGTCACCTCCTTGAGTTGTGGATGTTTTATTATTTATAGTTTATAAAGCTGCAACTAATATATTTTATTGATTTTATTGTCACCTACTTAAAATGGTACTGACTGATACCAACAACAGATACAAGTATTTAACAATACACAGGTTTCAGTGTCATGTTGATTAATTGATCACTTGAGCCTCTTAACAGTTTATTATCTTTTATCATTTCATTTATTTTCTAATCAGTACAACATAAGACAGTCACTGCAGGGCTCGCAGAATCGCTAGCCCAACGTCCCGGGGCTATTGCTTTTTTCAATTGGGCTACCAAAATGTAATCGGGCAATAGTGAAATAAATTATAGTGAAAAAAATTCATTTGATTTGCATTGTTCAATGTGTCAACTAGTCATCTGTTGGAAAGCTATGGTGAAAGTCACTGATCATATGAACTTGTCAGACCTCTGCTGTTAAAGTGAAACCAATTCTGTAGCGCATTAGCTGCGCACCTGTCCCACTGTAAACATTGGCTTTACACAGAGTACAGCCCACTGAGTCCAACAAGAGTCTAGGGCTTTTGTTTCTGAGCTACTTCTTTCAGCCGCTCGGTCCCTCTACCATTGCACACAGACCGCTGTCGGGGTGGGTTCAGAGTGGAGTTCCTCCTTCGTTGGCTGTCCCGTGCTCACAAAAATAACAAAATGTCCTGTTAACCTACAGAAAAGAGGGAAAATCCTTGAATTACCGTTTGCAAAGTGGATAAACTGCAATCGAGGATCCTTTGATCCTTGTCTGAACCATCTCAGAGCAATGAGTTATTTTTTCAGAACATGTCTGAGTTAAGTCCATCTGTTTGTGGCATGTCTTTGTCACAGAGACATCAATGTGGTTTGGTGAGTCTTATGTCTTTGCTGAAGCCCCTGACAGTAAAGACCAAGTGTGTCCAGCCGAGGTCTGCGGTCCAAATCTGGTACTCTGTTATTTACATATAACAGAGTTTTTTGTTTTTTAATAATTAAAGTAGGCTAATAGGTAAAAATGACCCTCCCAAAAAGCAAACATTATGTGAGCGTGCCCTGCCTTACATGACAAATACCATCGTATACATTAAAATTGTATTTTATTTGGGCTAGTTCATTTCATTTCAGGCTACTAAAATCTGCAGAGTGCCCGCCCGGAGGGCTTCCAGGTATTTCAAAATTGAATTGAATTACTTGATTTATTTGATGAATTGTTTCAGCCCTAAATGTGACGCAAATGACAAACTGCCAGCGCAGATAGATTCTTTATGAAACTGGTTGCAACTAAATGACAGTGTCATCAATAATGTTCTCACTTTATTCCATAAAGAACCCATGGAGCTGCCCAAACAAGAGCATGTCTGGAGATCTGTGAACCTCCTCTCCTCAGGTTTGGGCTGAGCTCCTGCAGCTGCTCAACCAGCACACACTTCAAAATGGGACTTCAGTGCCAAATATAGTAACTGAAGTCCCATGCGTCAGTATCCCCAATGGATTAGACTCACACCCCACCAAAGCCTCTCTCCTGTGTCAGCCTTGGCCCGGCCTCCATTTTGTATCCATTGGCAAAAGCACACAAACATCAGCAGGTTCAGTGAAAGAGTGCTCATTGTCCAGCCCATGAGTCATTCCTCGCCCACCTGTATGTCACCATGTCCTGTTTGTTTGTACTTTGAATGTTGTTACATGATAATCCTATATATTTAGGACATAACAACTCACCTGCAGAGCACAAAATAGAAAAATGAGTCTTGTCATAAAAAAGATGTACATCTCGCTGTTTTTAGTGAGGCAGCTGGTTGCCATTAGTAAACTGGATGTGCTGCACAGTGGAGTTTGTTTAGATGTAATCCAAGTTGTCAGAAAATACTGTCTTTCATGTTTCCCACTGACCTGAGTGTCTGAAAATACAAACAAATGCTTAACTGAGACAAATGCAACAGAGTGTATTCACTTGTGCTCCATTTCTGACATCGACTAAGCAGCAGTTCTAAATAGTCATCAGTTTATTTTTCATGGCCCTTAACTGCCAGAGCACCACTGAAAATACAAGATACCCTGGTGGAAAAGACGTACATATAAATAATGAAAAAGATCACACAGAGCCTTCACAAGGGCAAAACACTCTTATGCCAAAGTGCTTCTTAGAAAGTTTGAGCGAGGAGAGGAGGAGGAAACAGTAGGAAGCGGGTGAGAGGCACTTGACGCCACACTCTTGACTCGTCTGTTTGAAAAACTCAACCCGAAGCGAAGAAAATCTAAAAACGCGATCAGTGCGTGGATGTACGTATGTCTACAGCTGCATGTGTGTAGGGATAAATTGATTAGTTGTGTTAAAAACCAAAGACAGGCTTTGGGATA